>OU862878.1:34054912-36554912 GCA_917880725.1 Selenia dentaria | reverse complement strand
GTCGCGGGAGGCATTGACACACATGTTATCATATCACAAACCTCCAATACCCGAGAACAAAATGTCTGATCATCGCCCAAATATTTGCCTCTGCCAGGATCAAATCTGAGACACCGAGCTTCAAAGGCAGGGTTACTATACCTAATACCAACTGGACTTACGCGATCGCCAAATATATCATATAGTGCGTTCGAATAGATCACTTCTGAGCGTTTTTAGCGAAAATAACGCTAAAAACGCTCACACCCCTTGTGATTTTCCGTTCGAATTGGGAATATGTGGGTGATAATGTCGTTCATGCCTCTTTTTGTTCAGCGTTCGGAAAGCTAAAAAAGAGGTATTTTTGTCATCAATAAGTGCAATTTTTGACCCGCGTCTGGAGCATGGTTGTTTGTGATCAAACAACCATATATTGCTCAGACCTTTAAAGCTCGAAACTCTGTAATATACTATGTACATGTCCAATCTAAAGCATAAATGCGCAGGCATGACGCTTTACAGCCGGACACTTTGGCTTGTCTTGTAACATAAGTGGGTGTTTACCTTTTTTCTTGACTCTGTCATACTTGACGTCGTCTTCGCATATAATGGCAGCTTCGTGTATAGTCTCTGGTACCATAGCCGTAGATGTGAAGCTTGCCGCAACCTTGCCAGTCGAGTAGTGGGCCGCATTGAACTTATCTGCAACCTTTTTTGTATTTATAAATTATTTATTTATGTATTCAATATATTTGAAGCGCTCGCAACGGACCTTGACTTGGCGATCTTAGGGTACCTACGCACTGTGCGGTTAGCCAGAATCCGGTCAGCCGCCCGCCTCAAAAATATGTACGAGAAGTTTTTATCCGCACTGCGATGCGGCTGCCGGCAGTCCGTTCCGGTCGTTCTGAGCGCTGCGGCCCAATGGACGGTTGGCACACTACAACTTACTTTTCAAATATGTATAGCTCGCGGAAAAAAAACTACTTTTCAACCGCACGTTCCGGTCATGGTTGCGGCAACCCACCGCCGCGGTTGTGCTGCGGTTAGCCAACCGCAGCTTAACCGCATTCTGCGGTTAGCCGGACGGTTGACCGCGTTCTGGTTAACCGGATAATGGGTAGGAGGCCTTAACCCATCAATAAGTTAAGCAACGCTTGCTGCGGTCAGGAGTTGGATGGGTGACCGCTAGTGGCATTATTCAACTGAGCGCTTCCGTGCGAACGTTAAGCCGTCGGCCCTTAGGAGATAAGAGTCGTTAGGCTATGTCGCAGGCCTTCGTGCGGCCTGAAAACTTCGACATGGGTTGGCCACTAGCGTATACACCAAGCCGCACTGGGCCCGCGTGGTGGATTGTGTCCTAACTGCTTTCACTGAGAGGAGGGCTCGAGTCCCAGCAGTGAGTATTGATACTTACAAATAACTTAGCCTATATCACTTCGAAAGTTTTGAGAATCAATCACTACAAGAAACCCGGCTGGGCACTGCAACACTAGTACTAAGGGTAGGCTTATCTATACATTTTTAAAATTAAATTATGATATTTACACTTTTGTTGGTATATAAAGGTAATATAATATCTCATGGCCTAAAGACACGGTTCAATTACACATTTCATGTATGCTTATCAAGGAAAAAGTCTTGTAAAGAGTAATAGCTTTTTTGAACTAGATATTTTTTTTACTTGGCTATAAATAAATTCTCTTTCTTTTTCTATTTCTTTCAATGCATTAGGAGTGTGGTTGTATATTTTTATTGACATGGTGTATGTACTTTGTCCATGCATTTTCATTTTGGAGTCTGGAAGTACCAACCTGTCTCCGTGCCTCAATTTGTATGGACAGTTTAAATCTTGACTAATCTTCATAATGTTGAACATGGCTGATTATGTTAATCAACATATTATTTACTTAATATTTCTATAGGGTTATTGTATTGTATTTAATTGTAACATAAATAAAGAATTCAAAAACTGTAAGCACAATTTGAACCAGTTTAAATACAAAGGAATTTCTATACGACCATCATACATTTATTGCTATCCCGTTCTTACATAACAGAATTTTACATTCGTAAAATGGCGTTACTGGGTTATGACGTCATAACTAGGTGCTGGTACTTTCTATTTCTAATTTTATTAAAGACAGATGACTGATAATTTTGTGGTTTGTAAACCTATTTGAACAATGATAGGAAATTGATTTCTTTAATCCATCAAAGGTCACACGGCCATACACAATAGAAATGTCATTGTTATAATGACATCGACACGTGAGGGGATAAACCAAACCTTTGATTAAGGTAACACAAATGAGTCCACACCCCCATTCTACCACAAACCACTGTTTTTAAAATCGAATAAATGGATATTTATTCTCCTGTATATTATATTTGTCTATCTTTGTTTAACTATTATATAATAATGCCCGGGTGACACGAGGCCAGTCTTTCAAAGCCAATACTACGGCAGTGACTGAGGTGGCCACGCGTCCGACATGAATTGTATGCGATAAAACACATTATTCGACTAGAGGAGTTACTTTGAAAACTGTACCAATTCGCACTAGACGAAGTAGAAGATGAATTACAAAAACGGTACCGGACAATACCCACTTTCTTTAATACGCCACATATTTTTCTACCTGAATCACGATTATCATCAGAATCTATCTATCTATCTATCTACAGAAATCAATGGTCTCGGTACAGTTGTACAAACTGTAAATTAAATTCCGTACTTAGTTTGGACATCTTAAAATTCCAAAAAAAAATAACAAAACACGTGGTTACTGCTTACTAGCCAACTGAAAACTAGCTTCACTGGCCACATGAAGCTAGTACACAAGCCAGGATAGTAAAATCAGCGCTACTGGCCTAAAAATAGAACTCCATCCTATTAAAAACTGTATTGGCTTACTAGCTTACTGGCTTAAAAATGAAGATAGTTCTGTCTACACGAGGCCAGAAGTACTAGCTTGCTAGCTTACTGACACTATCTTGCTATCCTGGCTTGAAAAACTGGCCTCGTGTCACCCGGGCATAACATACCTAAGCACACATTACTCATGTAGCTTTTTCTCCCAGTAATGTGCATTAGTAATGCTGCACTGAACAAATATGTGCAGTGGCTAAGGCATACCCTGAAGTTAGTTCAAAAGTTTATCCTGCTTCTTTATATGTTATATTGTTTGATAACTTCGCCTCGCAGTTGTGCCCGCGCGTAAATTATTATCCCACAGTATATTTTTTCTGAATCAAAGTAGCTTACCTTACTTAGCCCTATGCCTATGTATTCCAGCTCATCATAGAGCTATCTTGAAAATACAGCGATATCAGTATGGTAGTTTTGCCGTGAAAGAATACTAAATATTATTCATCCATCCCAATAGACATACTTTCGCATATCAAATATTGATTATTTTCATAACAAGATCATACACGTCCAACATAATAATATGTTCACTGAGGTGAGTATCTATAACTCAACATTAATCTGGTACCGGGCTAGAAGCCAAGGTATACCAGTTATAAAAAACACATATCACATGGTCAAGCAATAATAGGCAATTTTTTGAAAAGTTAAAGAAAATTACGCCAGTTTTTAGATAATGTAATCTCAAATAACAGTGCTATTAATCGCAACCACAAATCAAAGTAATAAACAATGTTAACTAAGTAAAATAAATTAGTTTAGACGAGTTATGGTTTACTAAAATATTGGCTGTTAACTTTGACACTCCATGTTGGAATAAAAACAATTTTTTCTTATATCGTTCATAACTGGTATACCTTGGCCTATCGGCCAGTACCAGGTTATACCCTGTATACATTACAGTTGCAGTTCTACAGAAAGCTAAATAATTTCAAGAATAAGGTGATAAGGTAATTGAGTAGTTTTAAGCATGTCTGGTAGTCTGAAGAAGATACCTCTTTCTTGACTTCCTCTTTCTCGGGTGCCTTATACTCCTTTTCAAGTTCTTGTAAGATGTCTTTTGTTTCTGCCGATACTGTTTTCAATCTGGCATGTGGATCTTTCCTCATAGCAATCTCCTCTGAAACATGTACAAGACATGTACAGTTCATTATTTATAGCTGCAAACAATATGGTACTCTATGGATTTCAATCTTCTTAGCGTAAGATAACAACTTACACTTAGCTTTTTAGACTAGTATTATCACTTGGTTCTACTACACTACAGTATCCTTCAATACTATGCATTCAGCTTAGACTCAAAATATCAGATATTGTGGTGCTACCTACCAAATTAAACCCTTGTTTTATGTTTCCAATTTTATAGAGAAAAGCTACATATCCCAGTTCTATATTGAATTCTTGTGGGTTTGAGTATGGTAAATTTAAGTATGCGTGCTAGTACTTCTTTATCGTTGATAGGTTGTGTAGTGGGAATTATAATAATATTCGTAAACTAGGTGCACCCTGTGGCTCCATTTGTGCTCAAAACTAATATATAGAGGTTTTTAATAACAGTGTTTTGTTAAAACACGCAATATTTTGCTGAATAAAAGTATACTGACCTTCAGTTTCAACCCTCAAGTTATTTTTCACATGATGAAACTTTGCAATATTGAACTTCTGTAGCTTATTCGGTTCCTGAATAATTATTATGTCCGTTTTAGTAAATGGTGTATCATCAAGTAGATCCTTGTAATTTTTGCCTTTGATATTGAGTTGTTCAACTGCTTCATAGGAGAATACATTTCCGGTAGTCTTGATAGCAACAATATGAGAATTGTTGGTAAATTGCTTGAAGAGGACTGGACAGTGGTAATTGTCTTCAGCATTTTTAAAGAAGTTGAGCTTTAACAATGATTTGATGTCTTGTTTCTGGAAAGTAATGATATATTAATTACAATATCATGCAATATGATATTGGAGGCATCTGCCTCTCCACCAGTAGGGCTATTATGTATCTCAGTTGCTAACAAACCTTGATTGAAATCGAATAAAATGGCAGCCCTATGTCACTTTTGTCAGCTCCAGTCATTAATTTACTAACATTTTTGGTTATTGGAGTGGTCAAAACTTTTCAAGATTACAATCAACATTTGTTAGCAACTGAGATTATAATAGCCCTGCTGCTGCTGGAAATAGGCTTTTTGTAGGTATTTAAGGCGCGGTCCAATCCTAAATTTTAAAACAATTTTCGATGCTTTACATAAGGTTGAGAATTGCTTACCAGAATGGACGACGTAATGCGAAAATCCAATTGAATACGTACTAATACTTTTTATATTTATTTCGTACAATCAAATGATTAAATTTTGATGATAAAGGAGTCCATAGTTCACTAGCAAATTTCATTGGGAATTCGAATATGATACATTCATTGAAATATATTTGCCCATAATTGAATAAAAATGCTTTTTCCCACGAAGCACGTAAGAAAAATTGCTAAATTTAGGGAATGTAGCCGATTTTTTTCTATCGAGCCAAGTTTGCTCAATCGTGTATTGGCTTCCATACTTCATAAGGACCTATATTTAATTTTCACTACGTTTTTTTTCGAACTTCGGTTATTAGGTTTAAGCGTCGAAAAACTAAGTTTTCGCGAAGTCGAATCATGAAATTTGGAACTCATTTCGCCTTAATGTATACTTAATAAATTCATAAATAACTAGAGATTCATCAAGTACTTGTTTATTGGACAGTACTTGAAAAATTTGATTTTATTACTAATAGGATAATTAATTAATTAATCAATTAAGGATAATTAACCCTTTGTGTCCCAGAGATGTATATATAAGTAAAGTTTCATTCATAAATCTTTTGTTTTAATTATAACGGTATAGGAAGGATTAAAGAGTATTCTGTAAAACATAAGTGCTGTATTAATATATAACTATAAATATGAGATCAAAGTAGGTAAACAAATTTACTAAAGCAGTGATCATGTAACAAAGTAATAAATCCTGTCAAATAATGAATAAAAAGTCATTTATACATACAATATCAACCTTATTGAAATATAAGCATAGTATAGTAATTTTAACCTAGTTCGTTGTAACTACAAAAAGTTAAATGACTTTCATTAAAAAAATGTGATTGTAAAATTTTTTATGTACTAAATCTATACATTTGATTGCTATTTAAACTCTATGTAGTGGCACTTTTGTGAGTGGTTTATAAATCACATGTTTATTCTGCAGTATGACAATGAAGTTAAATAGGTACCGTTCTTATTTACTTATTGCCTGGATGAGATTACTTTCAGCGATAAGACTGACCATTGTGACCGTTAATTATAAGTTTTAAAGTTTTTCATGTTTTCTTGACCAAATTATCTTGTATTATTTTTATTATGTTATTTTTGTTGCTATAAAGAGTTTATCTATATATCTATCTTTAAATCTGTTTATCATTTATATATATCCCTTCAAGAGTCGTTATATTATAACAATGAAATTTCTATTGTGTCTGGCCCTATGATGACCAACAACCTTTGATGGAGTATATTTATTTATTTATTTATTTATTTATTTATTTAATATAAATCTTTGCCCCACAGCTTGCTGGAAGCTGGGACAATTAATTTGGCTTAATATATGAATCAGAAACATTATCTTGTATAATATATAATTTGTGCATCTCTAACAATATACAGATTTACAGTAATGATCATACAATTACCTTAACCACACATGTTACAAGTTCATGGAAAAGTAGGTTGGTTTCTGCAAAATCTATTGTATTATAGGCCAAATATGGCGAAATGCCAGTCAACGGTTTAATTTACTTACTGCACATTATAACAATGACTTCAATATAAACAGTCATATCAGGCTTAAAACTTAAACTAACAGAACTAAACTACTTAATTATGGGATAGAAAGATATTACTCTAGACAAAAATAACTGCACACTCATGCGGTGCTAAAGTGCTATCTACATAAGGAGACATACATCAACAAACCAGGATGAAATGAAGTTAGTGGTATTAATTCCCCAGCAGAGCTGTGATTCAAAGTGAGCTTTGCAAGATAGCTCAGGCTTAAACCACACATGTTGCAATTCCTGGAAGAGTAGGTTAAGTTCTGCGAAATCTATTGTATTATTGGCCAAATATGGCGAATCGCGAGTTAAAAGAGAGATAACAGATTTAAAAGCCATAAAAAGTCCTAACGAGTCCTGTGCAACACATTTGACAGTACATTGAGTAATACTACACTTTAGAGGGTCTTGGACCCTGTCTACAACTGAAGGGCAGAATATTTTCATACTTTTCCTGTCACTGGATTCACTTTGAACTTTTTCACAAACTCTAAGAGAGGCTGCAGCTCGAAGATGTTTCCATCCGAGTCACAGTAAGGGTCTTCGAAGGGCACTAGAGACAAACAGCAGTGATCGAGAGGCAACCTCTTGAATGCTTTGTCTTCCTCAGTGGACGAACCAGGTCTCTTGCCACCATAGAGTGTACTCCACTCTGTGTAGGTTAAGTACCTACAATATAAGATTTGTGGGTAGAAAATTTAATAAAATATGGTATGACTGGGAGGCTGCTGGTAGAGATGTGCTAACAACTTACATTTTATCCTTTTGATGCTGTCTCTTACCCATTTTGGATTAGAGTTAATTGCCTGTGTTGTTTAGATTGTGATAGGGTTAGAAGCACAGATTTTTTTACGGAATTTAAATAAAACAATGGAAATAAAATAGTTTAACTCGAATCCGTCCCGTTTATATTTATTTATATACAAATCATAGAATAGTCAGACTATGATTATGCTATGGTATCTTTACGTTGCGTTCGTTTAGCTTATGAGGGCATTGGTGGCGTTGTCATTGATGGCTCTTTTGTTAAAGCGTTCGTAAAGCTCAAAAACGTTATTTTTGTCACTTTTGCCCACACCCTATTCGAACGCTCAACTGAGAATAAGACCTAAAATCGCATGAGTATGCTGTTAAATACATAGCTGTCAAATAACAATCACAAACAACTATGCTCTGGACGTCGTCGGTCAAAAATTGCACTTTTTGGTGGCAAAAATTCGTCTTTTTTAGCTTTACGAACGCTGAAAAATAAAGAGGCATGAACGACATTTCCACAAACAGATTCCCAATTCGAACGCCCCTTAGCGTTTTTAGAGTTCTTTTCGCTATAAACGCTCACAAGGTGCCTATTCGAAAGCAATATTAGTGTAAATTACAGAAATCCTACAGCTAGCGCACCCAGCGGCGTGTTTTGAAACTTTTGTTGCTGGTGTTTTTCTTATGAAGTTGTATTCAGTACCACTGTAATCTCTACGAATGTAACTCTTATATAAGAATCCCTATAATGTACAGCCAATAATACGCGACCAAATTTTAATAATGCCAGGCAATCATTTGCATGCAATATTCCGTGTAATTGCTTAAAAAATATTGGATTTACAATACAGGTTGTGAATTTAAACTGCGTCCAAATTTGTAATTTGCAATTACTTATTATTAGTTTAATCTAATTATTGATTATTTCCCAAATTTGCAATTACCGAACATAATCCCGTGACCGTAATAGACACGCGTGTCAGTGCCGATAGTGTGGACGTGTTTTGTTACGCGAACAACTGTTAAAAGCTGCTGTTACGATTCAATCCATTCCGAATTCCGAAACACTGACAGCACAGAATTTACGGCAGGACAATGTACGGAGTTACGATCTACTAGTCCAGTCCAGTGTGGAAACTGGTCTGTGTACTGACACGCATCTAAGTTACGTGTTACGAGCCGATTAATCGAAAGTCGGTTTTTTCAATGGATGTTCGCTATTGTCCGCGTGGCCAGGAAACGTCCACATTTTGTTTATGACACGCGTCGAAGTACGACAGACGACACGGATACAGACACGGAGTAGGAGCAAATCACGTCGTGACATGTCCCGGTACGTCCACTCTTCTCGCCGTGCCGCCTCGCTCCTACAGCGATGCCATGCCACGCACTCTAGCTCGACACCATACATGGTCCGGAGCTGCTACTTCGCGTCAGTGCACTCTCTTCTGCAATATGGTGTAGATCTCTGGGGATGCAAAAGAGAGCGGTGCGAGCCTTAGTGAGAGTGCCGCCTGAAGAATCGGTGCGACCATTATTCAAGATGATGAAAATTCTCACTGTCCCTGCCGTCCTGTGTCTTCAGGCAGCTTTATATGCTAGAGGCCACTTGGAGGACTGCTCCATTATAGGCGACGGACACCAATACGGCACGCATCACACGCACCAGCTGCGAACCGTGCCGCGGCGGCTAGCGAATACGTCCAAACTATTGCACGTGATGACACCGGTGTGGTCTACAATCGGCTGCCTGACCATGTGCAAAATGCTCTGCTAATTTAATTTTTTAGTGTTATTATTATTTCTGATTTTATTATCAATTTGTTATAATACATTGGACTGGTAATGATAATTAGTATTTTATGTTTTTACATCTACCTAGTAAGGTATGATTATTTTTTGTTGACATGTAGCTTATGTGTTATTAATAAAATACTATGACTATATCAAGTGCAGATATTTTTTGCGATATCAACTATTTTCAGTACGCTGTTCAGTGTTTTTATAATAATTCTGGCGTTATGTGGTCACCATCAAACTAAACCCTCCTGCTCGCTTTGCTCGTCGTCGCGCCTACTGTGACTTTCCTTGTTTTGAGTTGGAGAGTGAATCTACTCGCCTACACAAGCGAGGCAAAATCTCATCAAGATTCTATATTTGTCTATGTTTGGTGTTAGGTTTATTTCTTAAAATGGCTTGGCTTTGAAAACGACCCGTTCCCCGCCATACAAGCAATCGTCTTGACGTATCTGCGTATAGAATCATACAGTTAGCATCGAATTATTGGCCGTCCAATACTGGCTGTGCATTATCAACATGGACCGATTAGTACAGGCAATAAATCGTGGCGAGGAAAAGCCAATCATGTATTTCAAATCCATGTAGGTACACGTATTATTGGCCGTGCATTATTGGCTGTACATTGTTTGACTGTGCATTATTATGGTTGTACATTATTGCCTCCCTAAATTCTCAAATAAAATATCTGTTTGAATTTGATTTTCTTAAGCTGCCAACATACTATCGGACATCGTCCGCGGACGATGTCGTATGTGAAACTTGACAATTTGGTTTTTATTTTTTTAATATGACTTTTCCAATTTACATGCGTATCAATGTCTATGCCTAGTAAATTAGCTGCGTCTACACATTCTAATTTAATATTATTATATGACAAGTTTATGTCAAGAGGGGCTTTTTTGTGGGGTCTAAATTGTATGATTGCTTTTTTTGAGAAGTTTAAGTCAAGGTTGTGGTCGGTCATCCAATTAATTATATTATTAAACATGTCAGTGAGTTTTTCATTCAAATTATTATTATTATTACACGATGTCAAGATAGAGATATCATCTGCAAAAAGTACACAGGGTTCGTTTATTATTTTAGGAAGGTCGTTAATATAAATTAAAAATAAGATGCATACAGCGACGCTTCCTTGGGGAATTGAATTATTAATTTGCGTTGGGGTTGATCTAGCTATATCTATCATACCAGTGTTAGGGTCAACATTTTCAATTTCCACACACTGTTCGCGATTTTTTAGATAAGAGCTGAACCATTGTTGTGCTCAATAGGCAATATATAGTGCAATAGTGCAATAGGCAAGTTAATACCTAGTAGTATAATAACACATTGCTTAAAAACTACTAAAACTGGTATGAACATTCACTATGTAGTACATATAATGAATGATCTGTTACTTTCTTATGGTTGTTGGAAGATCTAGATCCTTCGGTGAAGGTTTCCTCCAATTTCTTCCCAGATATATTTAATGCTGTTTTCATACAATTTCTCCAAGCAATTTGGATTAGGTGAGTATGTTATCAGCCCACTCTCTATGAGGTCCGTCAATATTCCATTTTCAAGCTGTTCCTTTCTATATTGTGGTACACCTATTTTCTGTAAGACGTGAAACGTTTAGAGCTTGTGGAGTACATCCGTTAGCTTTGTTTTTGTCTCAGTAAGCAGCTTCGGACTTTGTGAGTCTTTGTGTATCTTCCTGAGCATAAGAACCTATGCTCCTTTCCACAGCTCGCTGAGAGGCTGCCACATGGTTACCTGCCCTCATATCGCCGTTACCAATTCGTAATTTTTGAGTAAAAATAAACATGCGTATGCAAACTTTCGCATTTAAATTTTTTAATGTTAATAAATTTATTAATTTCAATAAAATAATCGAATACATCCTTAGTATTGAATAACAAAAGTATTACTAATTAAAACTATTTTTATCACTTTTTAGTAGGGTCGTTAGTAGCATTGTTAGGCTTATCTGTGTTACAGCTATACGATTCCTACCTAATGGACAAAGCCAATATTACAGTTTATCAGTATCACATACTGTATTTAAAATATTTATTTCAGTTGTCAATGATATATTAATATTATTTGTTATAGGTACTTTCAAGTGACAAGACAAAGACACCAGTATTGTTGATGATGATGCGTGGGAAACATCCGATGAGAGAAGAGAATCAGATGGTGAGGAGAATCTGCTAAATGATGATAATGAGATATCGGGCAGGAGATATCCACTACGAGAAAGGCAACCAAAACAGTTCCCGGATTTTGTAACTTACAAAGCTGCTACTTCGTCCTTAGATCAGTCGACAGTAAAGGATGCATTATGTAGAGATGATGGGGCGAAATGGAAAGTAGCAATTGAGGAGGAGCTAGAGGCCCTCAAGAAAAACAATACTTGGACACTTGTGAAGCCACCGAAGTCGTGCAACATTGTCGATTCGACATGGTTATTTCGAATCAAAGAAGAGGCGGGAATACTCGTTTAAAGGCACGTCTCGTTGCGAGAGGCTTCAGTCAACGGAGAGGTGTTGACTATTTTGACACTTTTTCGCCTGTTATAGGGCACAGTTTGTTGAGGGTATCGATAGCTTTAGCGGCTAAAATGGGTCTTAAAATCAACCAAATGTTCGTGAAGACGGCTTTCTTAAATGGAGAGTTAAGTGAAGTTGTTTAAATGAAACAACCTTGGGTTTGAGGAAAAAGGCAAGGAAAATTATGTCTGTCTTTTAAAGAAATCGTTATACGGTTTGAAGCAAGCTCCACAAGCATAGAACTCAAAACGTCATTCAGAGCTAACGAAATTGAAATTCAGAAGATCAGAAAATGAGCCGTGCGTCTACACGCGGACATAGAATGATAATGTTATTATTATTGCAGTATATGTCGACGACATCCTGATTTTCTGGAATAACGAGCAGGTAATGAGAAAAAGCAGAAATAAGAACAAGGTCAAGAAAGATTTAAAGTCTACTTTTGAAATAAAAGACCTTGGCAAAGCTGAGCTTATGTTAGGAATTCATATTGTACAAGATGCTAATGGGATTAAGCTGCATCAGGAGAAATATGTAGAAAAGCTTTTGACAGCATATAGTATGAAGGACTGCAAATCAGTTGTAACACCAGCTGTACCAGGTCAGAGGTTGGATAAGCCTGTACATGGAAAGAAACCAGATGATAGGATCCTTTATCGGGCATTAAAAGGTTCCAGTAGGATGGTTGCGGATGCTTTAACCAAACCTCTACCCAGAGGTAAATTTGAATGGTGTGCGAGAAGTATCGGTTTGTGTGTATGAATGTACTGTTTGCTCCTGTGAAGGTATTTATGTCTGTTTGTCAGAATGCATGAGATCAAGGAGGAGTGTTGAAGTAAAGAGTTTTTATATAATATGATGATGATGGACACTTTTCTATTATGTATCTCATTGCATGACAGATGTAATTTGTTTATGACAAAGAATGTTTTGTCACGGCTTGATTTGAAATAAATTCGTATATTCACAATGTTTGTAAATTGTTGTTTTATGTTACCATTCCAGTAATTATTACTATAGAAAGCTCTATAGTATACTCTACCATACCTGTGTGCGTTTTGCAAGTGCACATGATTTGTTATACAACAATAAAAAAACAGAGACGATGATTTTCAAGGCGAGAAAGGGTCCCGATAACGTGCCCCAACTCCATCTCTATGGGCAGCCTATTAAAACTGTGGAGAAGTTTAAGTACCTTGGCCATATCGTAACGTCTGATATGAAGGATGATGATGATGTAAAACGACAATGGCGTGCCCTGTGTGTGGTGGGCAATATGATCGCCAGAAAGTTCGTAAGAGCGGCGCCTGACGTGAAAACTACGTTATTTAAAGCGTACTGTCAGACCTTCTACACCTGTCAACTCTGGACTGAATATACCATGAGGACGCATGACGCCATCAGAGTGGACTACAATAATATCTTAAGGCACCTAATGAAATGGGTCTGAAACGGTACTGCAGCGCGTCTGCGATGATTTTCGAGGCGCGAGTTGATACATTTAACGCAATTCAGCGTAAACGAATCGCGTCCTTCATGACGAGGGTTGGCAGGTGTAGAAATGCAATCATCAGAAGCCTCGTGGATAGAATGATACTGACTTCAACGTATAGACGCTGGTTGGCTTTTGCCACTTAAAGCCATTTTTAGTTATAATCATTTTTCTTAATTATATTTTAGAATTGTATTTATTTAAATTTTTGATTTTGTTATACATTCTTATTTAAATTGTAATATGGATTACGTATCTGCAATAAAGATATATTATTATTATTATTATTATTTCTTTTATTTAATTTTTATCACGGATTTCATCCGGTCCTTTACAAAGGCATAAGTGGGGCTGTAACCAACACTTAGAGGCCTGTTTGGTATAAAAATACAATGTAGTACATAAAGGAATTTGGTATGAATGTGAAATGGTATAGCTATTGCAGAAATTCGTAACATAATAGGGCTATTGACATGAACTCTTAATTGATAAAGGAAATGGCTATTGACGAGACTACGGCACTTGCCACAGGGGTCTCATTTAGCCGACTCACCGACGGCTCGCCACAAAGCCGCCCCTGCGGTATTATTATTATTATTATTTGGTTGGGAATTATTAGCTGTACATTATAGGGACTCGAACAAAAACCACCGACCGGTGTTGCCAGGTCAAGTTTTCTTTTTGCCCCAAGCGTAATCACAATTTATTATTACCTTACATACCCTAGGTATTGCGTTAAATAAAATACCCTAAATCTTTTAAGTGCTTTATTCCTTAACGGTACTACGAATAGTTTATGTAGTTATATTTCAGGCAAGATTATCGTAAGATGCACATTTTTCAATATGAAATATAAAAATATAATAAAGACCGTTTCATTAAAACTTTACTCAAATGGGTCGATACTTTATGTTAAAGTACAATTTATTTATTTATTTGGTTTGCTAACAGAAGTAACAAAAACTTAAAACAAATAAGGTAAGTTTTACAAACTTGAAATATCTTAAAACAAAAACAGAAACTAAATCAAAAACACTGGGTTAAAAAACTATAAAGGATAAATTAATTTAAGGTAAAATACTTAAGGAGTAGATACATATGATGGAAAGATAGTTGAACCAACAAAAGCCACAAAATTTCTTGGTCTGCACATTGACAACAATTTAAAATGGCAAAATCACATAGAGTTCGTATGTAAAAAACTTTCTCAATCATCATACGAGTACAGTCTTTACATGCTATCAACGAAAGTTAGTCTTTCCACATTACTGATCTCTTACCATGGATATGTTGCTTCTAGATTAGGGTATAGAATATTTTTTTAGGGTAATGCAACAAATTGGAACCGAGTGTTTAGATGTCAAAAAAGATGCATCCGCGCTATTTGTGGCTTGAAAAGCAATGAAAGCTGTCGTTCTCCCTTTAAAAAATTGAAATCTGCCTTCATTATACATATACGATATAGCTCTTTTTGTCAAGCAACATCCTGCCTTTTACAAAATTGTGACTAGATCCCGAAATCGTACTCATCTGTATTCCATTGATGACTTTAATTATAAAACTGCTTTGTATGCGAAAAGTGTCCTTGCTATGGCGCCTAAAATATACAATAAAGTTCCAAAATATATAAGAGGATCTAAACATATAAACGAATTTTAAAAAAATCCTTTACTTGGTTGACCATACATTTTATTCTTTGAAAGATTATCTGAATTACAGTAACTAATTTATTTATTTTGACCGTCAATGTCGGGTTGAATACAATAATATGTACCTACCTACTGTGCCTCCCTAAAAAAAGATGAGAACAATGAGAAAAGCGAGATATTTTTTAAGCTGTGATGTAATTATTGACAAACTAGCCATATATTATTGACATCGTTTAATTTAATGACAATTTACCAGTTTAATTTAATCTTTACAAATTCTACAATGTTTTAATTTTACTAATCCATATAGTTATTTAACTTTACTTTTTTACTTAACATTTGTACGCTTAAAGCAGATCACAGCATGTACCTACAATAATCTATTTTAAGATCCTGTCTTACCTGTGTATCACAAACAAATAATTTGAATTTGAATTCATATCCTTAGTATACTCGTAACTGTTTATATTAATAATTTAAAATAAGTGAATATTTCCAAACCTAGATATCATCACACTCCGTTGGGGTTAGTGTAACAGACCCATTTGGTGCCATCAGAAGATGACGTAGCATTGAAGGGCTGTCATAGATTATGTATAAATCATCTGGTTGATTGCATAACTTGCACATACGAGGTATATGCTCCGAACACTGTTCTTCGGAGGGCAGAGAGTTCTAAGAGGGTGATTTTATGTCGAGGGTATCTTTAAGGAACTTTAAAATTGATTTTCTCTAAGATTAAGGGGCATTCTATTTTATTTTTAGGAGTTTATGTAAAAGCATAAATCTAAATAGTCTCTACGTGTCTCTAATTCGAAAGTGGCTAAGCCTATCGCTGTATGAGACAGATCTCCTAGCCAATCTCGTAGAGCGTGACAAGTGCCACACAATTTTTTTTTATTATATTATCTTTTCTATCCTTAGATTATGGGTAGCGTAATGAGGTCGCCAAACTGTACTACAATATTCCAGGATACTTCGCACGAGGCTGTTAAACACCATTTTTTTCGTCTTTTGTTAGCGAAATATTCGGTCCTGCCTTATAATAAAACCTAGCATTATTGAGGCTTTTTTAACAATTTCATCTAGGGGGGGCACAAAAGTAAGTTTTTTGTCGAATATGACACCCAAGTCAAAATCAAAATCATATATTCAATTTAGGAATCAAAGACGCACTTATGAACGTCAACTTTTCATTATAATGTACTTTAAAGACTCTACCGCCGCGTTCCAAAATATATAGAGCCCACCGAGAAGAAGCGGCAAGAAACTCGGGGCCATTCTTTTTATATAGATGTTTACAATGTTTCTACTTAGGTACTACAAATATTACATTTTATGGGTGGCAGAGTGACAGCTTGCCAGAAGTGG
Organism: Selenia dentaria; assembly: GCA_917880725.1. NCBI lineage: Eukaryota > Metazoa > Arthropoda > Insecta > Lepidoptera > Geometridae > Selenia > Selenia dentaria. Next base: position 36,538,541 of record OU862878.1, on the reverse strand, counting down.
AGTATTCCAAGCATCTTTATCTTCTATATAATGTCGAACTTTATAGTAAGCTTTTTTTATTAAAACGTTTTTTACAGTCAACTTGAATTTGCCCTCTGTGAGCTCTGTTATGTGCTTTGGGATTTTATTGTAAAAACGGACACAATTTCCTAGGAATGACTTATTAGTCTTCGCAAGTCTAAAACTAGGTACAGCTATCCTATTTGTATTTCTAGTGTGGTGATCACTATTTAACTTATATTTATGTAAACTTTTACGAACATACATTATATTTTTAAATACATGTAAGGAAGGCAACGTTAATATATTGATTTCTTTAAATAAATCTCTCAAAGATTTACGGGGACCCATTTCGTAAATAGCACGTTTCTGTAGGATAAATGGTCTCTATATCAGCCGCTGAACCCCATAGCAATATCCCATATGAAATTACGCTGTGGAAATATGCAACATACACTAACTGCGCCGTAGAAGCGTCTGTTAGCTCTCTTATTTTACGTACCGCATATGCAGCAGAACTGAGTCTCATAAGTGGCAAGTCGTTAATGTATACTAAGAACAAAAATGGCCCTAAAATGGACCCTTGTGGAACACCCATTTCAATTATAGATCCCGAAGATGTTACAACATGTATGCCAACCTTTTGCATCCTGTCAGATAAATATGACTCGATGACATCAAGCGCAGCTCCATGAATACCATAATGGAAAAGTTTCGAATCAGTGTACGGTGTTCCACACAATCAAATGCTTTAGAGAGATCACAAAAAACACCAATAGTTTCATATGAGCTCTCCCAAGCATTTAAGACATACGTCATTAACTTCACACCGGCATCCTTAGTTTATCTTGTTTTCGTGAAGCCGAACTGATTTTCGTGCAGTATTGAATGCTCGTTGAAGTGCGCCAAAAGTTGTTTGAGCATAATTTTTTTAAAGATTTTACTCAAATATTGGTAGTATAGATACTGGTCTATAATTTGAGGGGTCTGTTTTCTCTCCAGCCTTAAAAATTTGAGTGATTCTACTATATTTCATTAAATTAGGAAAGGTACCTCTATCAATACAAAGATTAAATAAGCGGGCCAAAATAGGACCCATAAAACTAATAATTGGCTCTACATTTTTTTCTGACATTCCCCATAAGTCTTCAGTATTCTTTATATTTAAGCTTTTAAATGTTTTTATAATTTCGACAGTTGAAGTATATTCAAAAGAAAAACTGGGTACTTCGTTCGTGAAATTAGCTTTAAGAATAGCTTCTGCTGCATTGGGGCAATAATTCAGTGACTTGGTGACTTCTAGACATAAATTAGAGAAGAAATTATCAAAAGTATTTGCTACATTTATTGGTTCTGAGACAGTCTGATTGTTAATTACAAGGACACATGCAGTGTCTTTTGGTTTATTTTTGCCGGTCTCAGTATTTATAGTCTTCCAAACTGTTTTTATTTTGTTATTCGATTTCTGAATTTTATCTCTAATAAACAAAGCTTTAGCACGCATCAAACAGTCATAAATAATTTTGAATAAGTTTTGACATAGTTATGGAAAACTTTATCAGATGTCATAGTTTTTTTATGATATAACTCATACATGGTATCTCAACTTTTTCGAATACCTCGAGTAGCCCAGTCACCAAAAACAATTTCCCACTTGTACACATTTTAACCTTTGCACAAACTTCATTGATCTCGGTACTAACTAAAGATAATAATCTATAATCATAATCGTTAGGGTCCTCTTTCGAAAGATTCGCGATGCAAAGTTTTGCTTCAATATTTTGCTGAAGCTTTCCGAGCCTACTAGTTGTTAACGGCCTATGTTCGATTATCATCATTTTCATGTGTTTATTGCCATTAAATTTTATCGCAAGGCCCTTGTGATCAGACCTAACACCGGTCATAATTGTAGTTTCCTTAGCCTTACAATTTGATTAAATATTGTCTATGCAGGTAGCTGAATGGTCAGTTATTCTAGTGGGCTCAAAGAATAAATAAACCAAATGGAATGATTTAAACAGTGCAATTAGGTTTGTTTTATCTGATAAATCTGTTAATAGATCGATGTTGAAGTCACCACAGATATAGATTTGTTTGTTACATTTAGAGATTTTCTTTAAAATTGATTCCATTGTATCCATAAAATTTTGAAAATTTGATTTATTCTCTTTACCATATGGTGGTCGATATACACACAACACTAGTTTAGTCTTTGATACTTTCAACTTCAGTAACTTCATTTTGAGCGACAAAGTATTTTGATGGAAAAAGGTACAGTTTCCGCGAAAACTTTACATGAAAACATTTGTTACCGTTTGGTGTCATTTTGTTTTTCTGGCACCATGAAGCTAAGTATCACTTTGAAGCAAAAAGACATCATAATTTGATTCTACACGTCTTTCAAATTTAAAATCATCAGCATATAAGTAAGGAATTGAATTTATGAAACAATGAGTTATGTCGTTCATGAAAATTTTAAAGAGGATAGTCCCAGATAGGTCCCAAGTGTGAGCCCTGTGGCACTCCTGATTTTATTACTTGAAAGTTCGAATTAAAGCCACCTAAAACAACAAAAAACATGCGATCCCTAAGGTAAGAATGTAGCCATTTTAGAAGAGATCCAGCAAAGCCGTAGTTTGATAGCTTGGAAATTAGTAAATTATGTGATACTCGGTCGAAAGCTTTACTAAATTCTGTATATATGACGTCTATTTGGCTACGAACATCAATTGACTCTGATAACATTTCCGTAAATGACACGAGATTACTGCAAGTAGAACGAGCTGTAACAAATCCATGTTGATGAGGTGTAAGGTTTTGTTTGAAGTGAGACTGAACAATAGGACATACAATGGATTCAAATACTTTGGCAACTGTGGATAGGATAGAAATTGGCCTATAATTACTTACGAGTGATTCATCGCCATCTTTGAAAATTGGCACTACTTTAGCAACCTTCAACATACTAGGGAAATTCCAGTATCTAAAGACTTTTGAAAGATTCTGTGTAATGGCACCAGGGGTAGAAACGCATTTGGTAATGTATTGTGCTGGAGTACCGTCAGCACCCGCCCCTTTATTACAATCCAAGTTTGTAAGTTTTTTATGAGTCATGCTTGGCTCAATATTTATTACTGCAAGACTTTCTCTTCCCATCAAATTTGTTTCATTTACTGATCTACAATCCTCGGCAATATCATAGACAGAGGCAAAATATTTCGCGTACAAATTACACATTTCTGATCTGATACCGTCAGTAATATTTTTAGGGTAACTACTAGTATCTTGCCGTTTTGCTTTAGTAAGTGACCAGAAGCTTTCGATATTAATTCTAATCCTATCCTCAACACTTTCAATATAAGAGTTATAGCACTTCTTTGAGAGTTTCACAGCCAGTTTGCTAAGAGATTGGAAACGAAGTTCATCCCAAAACGATGTCTAATCCTTTCTTTTCTTTTTAATGTTTTTATCAAATATCTTGTAAACCAAACAGGGTATTTTTTATACTCTCTTACGAATTGTAACATACTGCTTAATAGAGGAATTAATAACATTATTAAAAATCATGACCATTTCGTTTACATCTCTACATTGCGAAAATAGGCAATCCTAGTCTTGTTCACTTAAATAGTTATTTATTGAAACATAATCTGCTTTATGAAAATTAAGAATAGGAGTTTCAGTGTCAGTGTGTATTATTTTTTAAAATTTCTTTGAATAATACGGGAAAAGTTAAAACTATAGGAGGATGATATTTGTCCACAACAGAAAGCGCAACTGGGGCAGCTTTAAGTGAACAAGAATCTGTTAATACTAGATCAAGTATTTTATTCTTATTATCAAATATATCGTTATATTGCTTAAAGTTATGTAAATGTATGAAATCTACTAGTATTCCTTCTAATGTTGAAAAGTTACTATCTGAGATACGTTCATTATTAACATTCCAATTGATACCGCTTAGATTAAAATCGCCAATAATGCCTAGTGGGTGACTACAGTTTTTTATATAATATTACAATTAGCTATAAAATCTTCTAACATAGACTTTGCTACAGGAGGTCGCATGTATATACCACAGAAATATACTTTGTTCATAGAGCATCTATCCTTTGTAGGAAAATCAATACTAATCTAGACAATCACAATTGGTTTCCCAGCTTGATAATCTGACAGATCTAAAACGTGAAGACACCGCTATTAAAACACCACCGGCATCCATTCCGCTGTGGTAACCTGATGAATCCCTGTCCCTTCTGTACATTGTATATCTATTATCAAAGAGTTCACTATCGGTCGTTTCGGCGCCTCCGTCCACTTGGATCCACAGCTCGGCTCCACATGTGGAGCCGCGGATACCTTTATCTCCTCTTAAATCCACCATTGATGGGATCCAAAAATAAAATATTTTTATATGCCACTTCGATCCACAAACAAGGGGATCAAAAAAAATTATATGCCACTTGAATCCACAAACGAGGGACTCAAAAAATAATGATAACTTCCTATGCCACATGCATCCACAATCCGCTATAAAGGCCATTTCAGGGCCTTTCTTCTTTTTCGCCGAATTATTATTCTGAATACCCCTTGCTGAAAATATTTTTTTACTATTAAGCAGTGGTGAAGATCCCGTCATTGCCATGCTTGTAGGCAATGACGGGATCTTCATTTGAGATAAGTAAATTTGTAGCAGTAATATAAAAAAGGTTAATGTTATTTAAACAACAGATTTAATTATTAACGTGTTAAAAAAGGTAATAAAACGAAATAGGAAGCATACGTATGTAAATTGAAAAGGAATCAATATTTTCACAGATCCATCTGTAGATTTAAAAGGAAAAGTAGTATCCACGAATCCACCTGTGGATTTAAGAGGAAAAAGAAGTATTTACAGATCCACCCGTGTATTTTAGAGAAAAGAGAAGTATCTGCGGATCCACCTATGGAGAGGAGATAAAGGTATTCACAAGGGGAACCAAGCTGCGGATCCAAGTGGATGGCGGGGGATGATATGATACAGAGGATACTACCTCTACATATACACCACAAAACTGCCACAGAATAGACTATTTAGATTTTAGAGATATTACCAAGGTTGCGTTCCTAAATGAGTCGAAATCAATCTCGTCGTGCACGCCCGTTCCCTTATAACCCACGATCATCGTGAGCGAATTATCGATGACGTCATGAATTACGCTCACGTGGCGACACAACGTTCGTGGATGGAAGGTAGGCTTGTGCAGTTCGCGAACGTAGAATGATTAATAATTAATTCCCACTACTGAACGAGAACGGACTATGCACCGAAAATGTCTATTGTGTTGTTTATTTATTGTATTGTATTCGTTATTTCAAAACATACAAAAATCACTACATAATACCACTGAAAAAATAGAAACATATATATATGGGGCCTTACTTTCAGCTTTGCAAAAACCATGCAAGTTCCGTGCAGTTCTTAAATATAGTCTATATTTAGTTATTCTGATGTTATTGAAGTACTTATTAAAATATTTTTTTTGTGTCTTATACCAAAAACATTCACTTACAAAAATATGTTTTATGAAGGTACTCAAAAATTTTTTTACAACATGGCACATAATGTTTTGGTGCCGCACATAAAGTCTTAAATTCTTATTTCGGGATTTGTCGTACATGTAGACCTAAAAAATACTTACATGAAGACAATCGTTATGAATTTAGCTAATTGCTGGATAGCTAATGGTGGGTGTAGATCAGTTTTTTTAGTTGTAAACCAACCAAAAACCTTTGTGTGGCTGCACTGTGCGGAACGGTTGCGCGACCGTATGACCGTATTGTGCTCGCTAAATTGAATCGTGTTTTTTATAATGAAATGTTTAGTGATGTTGTGAAGGTACTAAGTAAATAAAACATTCACTAGAAGCTATGGAAAATCATGCAACTGCGGGTCAAGTTTCCCGTGCGATCAGTGTAATTTGTATTGTTTGAAACTATATAATTCTATATTTTTTTAGATAAACATATACTAAGCTACGTTTTCCATGCATGCCCTTACTTAATAAAAATAGTAGGAAGCTCAATTTCAAGTTAAATCGAACGGTAGATTTTTTAATAAATGGCAGCATTGTGAAAAAAAAATAGGAAAGAATAATGTCGGCGACGGCTGTCGTGTTTCGTGTATTTTTTTATAATATCTGTGTATATATTTATTAAATAATCTTAATTTCGGTTCTAATTTCCTAAAATAACAAGTACACATATAGTTACTATAGTCCCTCAATCTAGCCTAGTAATTTACAGTGTTTCTTTTGTTCGTTCGCAAATTGCATTCTAAGAATTTTGGTTGTTTGTGTTAGTGGGTGAATGACGGACCTTTGAAAAAATGTGCTAGAAGTGGTTAGAAGCTCGCTAAACTTCACCGGAATACAGCATTCCAGTTTAGAAAGGTAATAGTTTATTTTTATTCCTTGTTCGACGCTTATAAATGTGCTTTTTCTTGGCAAAGTAACGTGCTGCTTGTTTGCGGTTTGCAGCTGGGAGCATCCTAACCCGGGGGTTTCTGTTTCAGTGGTTGAATTGCATTGAGTTTGTACATATTCTGGAGGAAACGCGTGCCATCTTCTGTCTTGCATCTTAGAAGACTTAATTTCATTGAATCAGGTCGTTGATGAACCAAAAAATTGCAATTTATCGGAAAATGCTAGCCCACAAGATGGCCGACTGTTATTCGTAAGGTACAAATAATCTACTCTTTGCATTGTTTCACTGATAATTTGCTACATTTTTGTTCGTCTAGATGTTATTGAGATCAATAAGACGTAAACGTATTGCTGTAAGTGCTAAACGTTGCCCTAAGCAAGCGAGCAAGAAAGTCTTTGTCCCTAAAGTATGGCTGCATGAAATAAAAAAAAATAGTCACCTGCGTTTGACCTGTGGTTTGTGTGTGGAATTGTATTATGTCTATTAGTTTTGAAACCAATAATCACGCTGAAATCAATGGTTTGCGTTATTAAAATTTTAGCAAAACATCTGATGCATGGCACATTATATTACTTGAGCATGTAACATTTTCACTAAACCATCTCATGCAAACTCAATACATGATGTACCTTCACTATGCCTACCTAATATGCAAATATCAATTCAACTTTGCATGTTCATTCTATTTTTTTCAATCATTCATAATGACATAATCATTGATCCAATCATTAGACTATTTACCCATAGTAGTTTTAGAAGTATGATACTTTTAGATAATGTCTGGTGCATCTGGTTCATCAGGGAGTGGTGCAGGACGTGGACGTGGCTTGAGCAACGGTGCAACACACAACAAACCCGAATCTAAAGAAAACAAACCCAACCAGAAGATGTCAAAGGCACTTGGTACCTCTGCAAAGAGGATTCAAAAAGAGCTTGCAGAGATCACATTGGACCCGCCACCAAACTGCAGTGCAGGACCTAAGGGTGACAACCTGTATGAATGGGTGTCAACTATATTGGGCCCTCCAGGATCAGTGTATGAGGGAGGTGTCTTTTTCTTGGACATCCACTTCTCACCAGAATATCCATTCAAGCCACCTAAGGTAATATTATGCATCTGTTCATCTATTGTGATCTATTCTATAGATCATAGTTCAATAAGATCAGCGATCGAAAATGGTCAGTAAAGTCAATAGAATTAAGTTTTTTTACTAAGATCAGTAAACGTCAGTTTTTACGAGAAATTGTCAGTAAAGTTAGTAATTCAAACCACCATTCACGCTTCTATAAAAGTGGTGATTTTGTATATTGAAGTGTTGAAGTTTTGTTGTGTGTGAAGAATACAAAGTAATGGCTCATTTCGTTGTGGCAGTATTTTAGATTCTTGCAGTCAGTACAATTAGTATTTTTAACCATGATATCAGTTTCCACTCCTTTCTTATTCTTTTTGAGGGCGATGAGGCCTGCACTGATGTCCCGCTTGGGGTGTTTTGTGCATTTCCCCCTGCCAGCATTTACTTAAACCATCCTAATTCCTTTAAATAACAGAGTATGGCCTTGGGTTGCTGGTCACAACTGCTCCAGTGTAGTTTATGATGTTTTATGAACAATGTCGATGATGCTGATGGTGCTTCATGCAGTCTAGAGTGGCCCTCCAGTAATCCTGTTTCCACCCCTGTAAAATCATAAGTCTACAGCACATTCAACAATGCCATTAATCATCCATGGTTCATTTAACAGGTGAAGGCACTGCCACAAATACTATTTAATTTATTTAAAAACCAGTACAACAAGTAGGTACAAGGGTCATTTAAAAAGTTCTTAGCCTAACATGGTTAAAGTCATTGGTTTTTTTATAACTACCCTCATTTTGTAGTTACATTATTTAGCAACAAGTATGCACAGTTTAGTTTATTCACAGTAACTCATTGTTCATTTACACGTGATACCGTAAGTCAAGTCAGAGCTATTTTTGAAAATGGATAAAATTGAACATTATGCAGTGATAAAATACCTGAATTTGAAAGGTTTTACTCCAAAAGCTATACATGAAGACATGTCTGCTACTTTGGGTGTGTCCGCTCCTTCGTATGCGACTGTTAAAAACTGAGTGGCAGAGTTTAAATGTGGTCATGAGACCATTCAAGATGAGCCCCGTAGTGGCCGGCCTTCGACTGCTTCCACTGATCAAAACAAAGAAAAAATCTGTGATTTAGTTTTATCTGATCGAAGATTGACTGTCGAGGAGATAGCTAAGACTGTAGGCATCTCATCTGAGCGAACACATCATATAATTACTACTGAACTTGGAATCTCTAAGGTGTCTGTGCGGTGGGTACCGCGACTGCTTTCAGTGGAACAAAAACGCAACCGACTCACAACTCCTCGCAACTGTTTTGAGTTATATGATGCTGACCCAATAGAATTTGTTGAAAGATTTATAACCATAGATGAAACCTGGGTTCACCACAATACACCCGAGACAAAAGAACAGTTGAAACAATGGGAAAGAGCAGGATCACCCCAAAGAAGGCAAAGGTGGTTCCATCGGCGGGCAAAGTCATGGCATCCGTTTTTTGGGATGCAAAGGGTATAATTCTTGTGGATTATTTTAAAAAGGGTGTAACAATGAACTCTGATAACTATTGCAACCTGTTGCGTCGTTTGAGAGAAGAAATCAAAGAAAAACGTCCAGGTTTATTGAGAAGAAAAGTCTTGTTTCATCAGGACGATGCGCACCTTCACACCTCTGCAATCGATGGCAGAAATCCATCAATGTGGCTTTGAATTGTTACCTCATCCCCCATATTCACTGGATTTAGCACTGTCCGGCTTTTATATGTTCCCAAGGCTGAAAAAAATTTTAGGTGGTAAAGAAGAGGTCATAGCCGCCGTGGACGCTTATTTTGAGGAGTTAGACGAAGATTTTTTTTAAACGGGTATCGAAGCCTTACCGGGTCGATGGAAAAAGTGTTTTGAGCTCAGAGGAGAGTATGTTGTAAAATAAAAATAAACTCAAAATCGTGTGGTTTCCTTAAGTATGTTAGGCTAAGAACTTTTCAAATGACCCTCATACTTTATAATTTTATCTACTATCTGCCACACTAGGGTTTCTTTGAGTACTAAGCATACAAAATCATTATAATCACTCAACACCAAAGGTCTGACATGGTGATGTTTTATGCTAGCAATATACTTACCTACTATCTATTATAAAATCTAATATGCTGAAGTAGAGACACAAGCAAATGCTTGTGCAGGTAAGAAATAGATAATATTCAACTTTTTAATAATAATACACATTAAATACTAATAATTTAATTAAATAAACCTTATCAAACCCACAATATATGGCCAAGTGTGAGTATTTATGAATTACTAGCGACTGCCTGTGACTTTCTCGCATAGTAAGCTCGGCTCACATCTTGCCATGACCTCCCATCAATTCTTAATTTTTAAAATGTAAGGACCTTCTACATAGTATTAGAACACATTTAAAAAGAACATGAATGAAATCGGTAAAGCCATTTTCAAGTTATTGCGTGACCAGGAGAAATAGGGGATCAGTTTTTAATATAGATAGATTGCTCCAAGAATGCCCCCTTATGTTATGCATTGCACTTGTCCATGCCAGTTGGAGTATGCCTGCCTGTACCAGTTGCAGTATCATCTAGAGCTTCAAACTTGAAACTTTCTCATCAATGCTCTCCTTACCCTGAGATACTTTACATCTATATAAGGTGTTCGGATCCTGAACTAGGCAGAACCTGTTCTAAGGTTACCTTCTGACTGATAGGACATGTCAATGTACACAAATGTTTGACTAGTCTGGGGATTGAACCTGGAACCAGTGGCTCAGAAGGCAGGGCTGCCAACTGTTCAGTTTTTGCCACAGTAGTGTAGTTTATATATATTTAAACTTGAACTTAGTAATGCTTGCAACAGTTGCAAACAACTTCTTCAACATTGTGGGAAACTAAACATGAACACTGACCATAATGGATAAAAAGAAGCTTTCGCAGAATAGTAAAACTACCAAATAAATGCAATAAAACATTGTTTTGCATACAAAGTGTATTGATTTCTTGCAGTCAAACTAGTTACACTTTTGTTTTTAAAATTTTTTTTTTTTTTATTTATTTATTTTAGTTATATGCTTCCATGTGTAAATGCATCACTTATAAGTTATGATGTAAATGTTGCAGGTGACATTCCGTACTAGGATATACCACTGCAACATCAACAGTCAGGGTGTGATTTGCCTTGACATACTCAAAGACAACTGGTCACCAGCGCTTACTATATCTAAAGTGCTGCTGTCCATATGCTCCCTGCTTACAGATTGCAATCCAGGTATGTTTGTATGAGAGACGTTGTATTCTATTATCTATTATTACTAAAACAGTGTATTTGTGGACATAACAATCTTTCAATACAGTAGGATATAGGCACATCAGCATTATACTGCTCGCCTATAATCAAATAAATAAATTCTATTATTACATAAAACTGTAGTAAAGGGATACAGTTTAGCTCCCAGAATTTCCCTTAGACAGAAGTTTAAAGACATAAACATTCTAACTGTTGTCTCTCAGTTTATCTATGAAAATCTAATGTATGTAAAGAAAAACATTAGCAGTTTTGATAAAAGGAGTGATGCTCATTCCATCAACACACGAAATAAGCACAAGCTATCCGTACATGTAACGCGTCTCCACAGAATAAGTCATTCTTTTATGGGACAATGTATACGATTCTATAATAAAGTTCCTAATGTTATCCGAGATTTGCCTATTAATAAGTTTAAAATTACTATTAAAACTAAACTCTGTCAAAAAGGTTATTACAAAATTTCGGATTACTTGGAGGATAAAACAGCTTGGGACTGATCACTCCAGGATCTATCTACTCATGTACTAAGATGTCAAAGTGTAGCGTGTCTTGCCCTACTGATACCATTATTATGTTCTCTTTTGTAAGGCAACACACTGGAGCTAATATTTGTAGTACCTAAGTAAAAACATTGTAAAGACATCTATATAAAAGGAATGGCCCCGAGTTTCTTGCTGCTTCTTCTCAGTAGGCTCTATATATTTTGGAACGCGGCGGTAGTCTTTAAAGTACATAATAATGAAAAATTGAAGTTCATAAGTGCATCTTTGATGCCTAAATTGAATAAATATTTTGACTTTGACTTATAATGCTCGGGAGATGGTGCGGTAATTTTCATATTTACTTGTAGAACCTTATTGTTTTTACGTCACCCCAATTGAGATCTTATGATGTGGATGTGGTGTATCAATTCACATTGTTACATCGCATCTGTTTTTCTCATCCCTTAAGATTCTCATTTCGATGGCCATGGGGAAATTCGTTAATGGCGCCCTCTCGGCGGTTTAAAGCCATATATCACATAAAGCAAACAAATTGCATGTCTCATTGTGGTGCACATGAAAAAGTCTTGTTGTCGGTTAAATAGTATTACTAGTAGTGAGAAGCAAACAAATGTCTAATGAAATAAATTTATTTTTGTAGCGGACCCTCTCGTCGGCAGCATTGCGACTCAGTATCTTCAGAATAGAGAGGAGCACGATCGCATCGCACGTCTCTGGACCAAGCGCTACGCAACATGATTCCCCTGTCCCTCGGTCACCGCCAAGGAACAATACAATATCATATACTCAATACCATATTCTAAATCCATCCTCTTCACTTTTAATGTAAGCTTACAACGTAAACCCCATGAACCTTTTTGCGACATTTGTTCCTTTAAAGTCGAAACGTCTAATGCCGCAAAGAGCTATTGTATAAACGGCTTATTAATTTTTAATTGCGATTAATGTGATGTCATGCTTGTTATGACGGTCTGACTTATACATAGTTATTTTAGGATTGTAAACGTTTTAGTTACGAATTTTTGATCAACTTTTCTGTTATGTTTAGCTCTGTGTTGATAAATACAGTGAAATTGTAATTAAAGTGTATTGTAGTCTTAACCAGTGATTGAGTCAATTTTGCCGCTGTAACGTGATGATCTCATGCACTCTTCAACTATTAATATTGTTCGCGTCAAATAGTTAAGGGCCGTTAACCATAAACGCGATGCGACGTCGAAAGCCATGATCTTGTGACTCGTTGCGACTACTTGTCTACAAAATTATTATAATATGTAGTATGTACTAGATACAAAATGTCCATCTACACTCCACGCAACTTGTGTCCCTGCAGCGCAGGAGTCTCAGAGAGAGGAAGTTCAGTTTTAGTTATATTACTGGATCGTATCTTTGTGTAGATACGAGATAACACATTCTCAGCATCATGGACTTACAATCGCGTTAAGTCACTGTTTGCTAATATTTGCAATATTGGGGAGCCATATCTTTGAACGCTTTCTCCAAATTACCCTTATATTTCACCTTATTACATTCTTGGCTAACCTGGGGATGTAATAGGAAAAGTAATTGACGTCTGACCGGCACGCGAACGAGTCGAGAGCTCCATAACTCTCGCCAATAATATTCCTGAACCTGAAAGGCAACATCAGCCGCGGTCTTCGCACACTACAAATCATCCTTGGATAACTCCCGAGAAAATCAACGTCGATGTGGAAAGGAAAAGAAGCAATACGGCGGCGCGTCGTATAACGCCAAGCACGCAGGGCGAGCTGAACCAGGTAGCCTTCCAAATCACGTCGGTCAGATATCAAATATATTTCGTTCTATGCAGTGTTCAGGTGTGACATAATACATACTATATATCTGCAGAATTGAGGTTTGCATGTTCTTTACGTCGTCGCGTAGCGTTTTTGTGTATGGCCCATTACGAGCCCTGTGAGTATGATGAGGTTCGGTAGACATTTAATATGACTAGCTGTCATTTAGCATATTAATTTCTGTAATCTGTCGTTCCATCACACTCTGCGTGCTCAAGTTTCTTGGCAAGGAATATTATGTGTAAGTATGTCTGGACTGTTTTGATGCTATAAGTTAAAAACAAAGAATCTTGTATAAATTTTTAACCTTTTAAAACTAATATATAAGTTACCTTCTGATATCAGTATTCAAGAACCACAGAAGGAAAGTAAAAATAGGTCGGCACAAAGGAAAAATAGGTCTTTGACTGGATAAGGTTTTTCATAGAAAGTACAATATTTTGAAATATTCATTGATCACATCAGAATAACAAAATATATTCGGTTGCAGAATATCCTCAGCATTCAGAACAACAGTTAAAATACTGATAAAGGTTGTATTTAAACATCTACGCTTGTTGTGTTTTCTTGAATTTAGCAGACTGACTTACACATGTGTACTGCAAGATTTGATGTATAGTGAGATAACTAGTTGTGACAATGCAATATGTATTTGCTTATCTTTTGAGAAGCGCGAGTTCTTTTTGGTATATTTTCTTATGGGTAGGTAGCTAAAGTATTTGGATATTCAATGTTTACTTTGAATTTATTGTTGTGCAATTTACCTAATATGTCTATTCTATAACTTTGGTACTCACGTTAAATGAGTTAGTCCTATTTATTTTGGTAGAAGAGCTTGTTAGTCATATTTAAACTTTCAGTCACATGTAGCATTTAAATGCTGGTATAGAAGCGTGACATGTGACCGAGGCTTTAAAGTAATCAAGCGATTATTGTGATTAAAACTGCAAATTGAGTGAAGAGACAATATGCTTGTGATGTGAAGTATTATGGTTTACTAACATATCGTGACAGTGTGGATCCATTTCTGCATAATTTAGAAATCCTATTCCAGTGCCAAAACGAATAGGCACATTATAGCCTCCACTCCAGACATCCCTTTCTTATAATTATATTCTGTGTAGATTGTGAAACGGTTACTAGATGTAAGTTATTTTATTGTCTAGGTAATGTATGTCTTAACCCTAGTTTTTAAATGAATATTTAGCGTTTTTGTTTAGTGAAATGTGTATGTCGCGCGTATATGAATGTTTTGGTGATGAAAAACAATTTTTTGTAAGAATTTGTGGTGATTTCGTTGTAATTGGTGCTGTGAGATTCAAATGCTTGCGACATACGAACGGAGAATACCTACGCTGTATTCGGGACTGGATATATTTCGTCATTGTGATTTAAAATAATTATTTTTTAATGAATCTAAATGTGTTGCTTGCAAGACAGCTCTGTATTTAACGTCTGCGACTGAAGTTCCTTTAAAATCGATGTTCATACTCTTGAATCCGTATTATCGACATCTTGTGTTACGGTTTATATTCGTGGTAATAAATAGAAGAATAAAATGTGTGTAACTAGGTAACTGAACGCTGTTTCATTTAACTCAACCTGTCAGGGGCAGAATCTATAAAATAATGTGTACTCGTATTATGAATTTAACACTTTACAAACTGCTACTACATCTAATCATCAATCTAATTAGTTCATGTTTCTAGATTTGATACAATCGTTTTATATTACTACAGGTCCTAAACAATTTATCTTTTAAATTTTGAATTTATTGAACTAGCTGCGCCTAGCGGTTACACCCGCGTAGTGATGGATGTTGATGAAAAAGTGTCGTGTTATACCAGCGCCTCATCTATCTACATACCAAATTTAATTAAAATCCATTCAGTAGTTTTTGCGTGAATGAGTAACAAACATCCATACATACAAACTCGCGTTTATAATATTAGGATATATAATATTAGGAGATATTTTGATTTATCGACTCGATAGTATACAATTATGTAGAAGTAGAAACGACAATAACTAAACATGTTTTGATTAAATAGTTGCAGACCTCGTTTTACACAGTTTTCATGTTATCTCTAAAACCAGTTTGCGAGTAATTAAGTGATTTTCATAGGTAAACTGAAGGTAGTATATTTTTCACCCCTAAAATACAATTTTGATTAATTTGTTTGATTGACTATATATAGCACGCGTTATCTGCATCTCTTCTATTGCGTGCGAAATCATATAGGGCTATCTTTGTTGCGATAGAATGCAAGATATTAAATAAAACGCACTGTAGACATTGCATAGTTTAATGTAAATATTTCTAGAACACTTTCCAAAGTTACACTAATTAACTCCAAATCGTTTTTTAATTAGATCAAATATTGAGAAGATCCATCTTACTAAAAATCGGTTTCTTATAAAATATCATAGTGCACCACATCTAGTTACGACTAATATTTATGAAATATAAAGACATGTAGATATAATTTTAGAGAATTTGAAAGTTATAAATGCTAAGTAGAAAAAGACAAATATATATTTGGCATTTGAGACCGTATGTATTCGAAAAAAAATCAGTCTTCTACACTGAGCACATCTTGTGAAAATATAAATTGTGCACGTGTTCACTCGGTAAAAAATCTAAGTTCACACTCTCAAAGGCGGAGAATAATATGACGCCTTATTTCGAGTTTATAAGTAGCACTGAGAATATTTTTACAAACATTATTCGAATTAAATATACAGAATCTAAATAAACTTAAAATCTGATTATATAAATTAAATTCCACATATACAGATATTATAAAGGTTATACTTAAATCACAACAAATAAACGATACAGTGAAATTACGAATGACATCTCAAATAGAGCAGATTGTGAGGAATTACATTTCACAATAATATACATTTAAGCTCATACATTTATACCGTTTCGTACTGACTGCGGATGGAGCGAGCGAGGCAGCAGGCAAAGATCACACCCAAGAGCTGAAAAGTACAAAAATAACACCATTAAGAAGTATATAGAGGCTATTGTTAGGGCAATCTATCTTTGTCAAAGGCAAAATAATTTATTCAATTTAGCCATCAAAGACGTAATTTAGTACGTCGATTATTCATTTAATGTACTAGACTCTACTGCGGCGTTCCAAAATATATAGAGCCTACCGAGAAGAAGCGACAAGAAACTCGGGACCATTCTCTTATTCTGTGTTATAGCTCGTAATATTATAAAAGCCACAAGACTACCACTGGGTTCTAAAACTATCCCGACTTGTGCACCGTCAAAAGACCATCTGGAGGAAAACGATTTAAATCCAGACTAACAATTCCCCAAGCTTGGGCACACGGTCCTAAGGATTTTAGAGTGATGACAGCTCCGGGGTTGCCGGTGTAGCGACCACGGGTTCAACTCCAACCTCAGGGTTGTTGTCCTTCCGGTCTCTTACCGGAAACATAGTGAGAAAATTCACAGCAAGATGGCAGAGCTCGCAACTTAAGTCGGGGTCAAATCCCAGTTTTAAAATAATTTGCTATGCTAAAACATATTAATTAATAATATAATTATTATTAATTTATATTATTTACGTAAACGTAAGGTTGAAAATTCAGTTTCGACGATGTAATGCGAAGATGCATTTATTTTGTACGTTTTCTTTATGTAATAATTTCGATTAATTTAATACTAACTCAATTAAAAAACTGCTGGTTACTATTTCAAATACTATACGTTATGTATAGGTTGGCCGTTTATCTTAGTCCTTGCCTGCACGGTACAGGGGCGCGGGGATATACGATAAAGAGGACTGGGAGAGGTGCGGGCGTTGAGGCGCTTAGTGTGATACACACGAGAAGAAATGCGCCAAGATAGTTCCTAAGATACGTGACCTCATCGTGGTTAGCTGTGAAGAAATAGTGATTTATTAAATTGGTAACAAACTATTCTACTATTTATTACATAGAATAATTATCAAAATTATAAATCAGTCACTTTGTCCAATCAATAACGATGGAACTTGATTCTTCACTTTCGAAGCAGCCATCATCGGAATCACCAGAATCGTCCTAAGTGTTAATAATAAAATGAACACCATCATGTTAGCAGTACTCGTCCTCGATTTTAATTACATGGCTAACGCAATGCTCCCCCTTCTATAGGGAATGAAGATGCAGAGTGGAAAAGGTAATGGCGCAAACGGCACCGTTTAATAGACGAATAGTACAATACCTGAACAAACGCAATTCCGAGTCCGACACCTCCCAACACCATCCCCTTTTCCTTAAAGAATTCCACCAGCTTCGGTACACAACCATCAGAATGCAGAGTGGAAGAGTTGACAGTGCAGGCAGCCACAGCGTTGTCCTTGATCACTTGTCCCGAGCAGCAAGAGTCTGGGATAGTCATGTTGTTAGCAGCCCAGTCCTCGGGGCCATTGATGCCGCAGCAATTCAGCTGTGGATAGTATACGGAGGTTCTGTTAGATAATCTCAAATGGCTGCATGTGGTGGCGTAATTACTACATTGGATCTATATAGTCCAGTCAAAATAGGCAAATTCGCAAATATTTTGCAAATACTCTTTTGCAAAATATTTGCGAATTACTTCCATGGAAGTAATTCGCGATATGTGAGATTCTTATGGTTTAATATGTTTAAAAATCAAGTCTAACTCAATCCCTACGAAACACAAGTACAATTGAAGAATTTAATACCGACTTCCATCCTATTCAGTTATTGGAGTGCATCTCAAAAAATAATAGGCTCGAATTTGATGAAATTTCAAAAACACCCATTCGAAGGTTATGAGGTAACAAACATAAAAAACAACATACAGTCGAATTGAGTACCTCTTCCTTTTTTGAAAGTCGGTAGATAATCTCCGGAAGGGGGGGGGGGGTTACATCGAGTAAAAACATTCAAATTGCATAACTTCATTCAGGATAGACCACTATATTTTTATACAATAAAGTATTATAATCTACCTTCTTACTAAGTATTTTACTAATATAATTACTGATTACCGCTGAAAAAAATTAAATAGCTACCTATACTTAAATTACTTTTATTTTTTTTTGTAGCTCGGGGAAAGGTAGGAGAAATGGTGCAAATTGACAGAATGATCGCTGAAAAAGCCTATATACATTTTTCTATAGATTTATCGAAAAATTTACACGGCGCGGCGGTACAAAAACAAAAATATTTTTTTCACGATTTGTATGTTTTACCGTCACTACATCGAGCAAAGAGAATATAAACATCGAGGAACACTTTCGTAGTTTTAAAATGTAGATACATACGATAAACTTAGTAGTAACTTAATAAGCACTACATTTACCGGTCATGTCATGCTGGTATTTGTGTACGGAAATATAGATTTTAGAATGAGGTAAATAGCACAGAACTAAAATCTATCGAATAAGCAAGCGCCACAACTTACACAGAGCAAAAACTCAATGGAAGAGACAAATGAACAACAGTGAGTTCCAAAACTGGCACTTCGTGTTTTTGGGTTTTGTCGTTTCGTCTCTATTAAAATTGACTCGATATATGCGATTTATATCTCTTACTAGCGACTTCCCGCGACTTCGTGTAGTAAGCTCGGCCTTCGGCCTCGCCATAACCTCCCATCTTTTCTTATTTTTTTTAATGTTAGAACCTTCTACGTAGTATTAGAAAAAACATTAAAAAAAGATGAATGAAATTATCAAGTTATAGCGTGACCAGAAAAAGTAAGGGTTCATTTGATAATGATATTTTTAATAGATACAAATATTACTAAAATAGAATGAATGGGTACAATACGGTCATTACCGCGTATGATACTTGAATATGGTCCTATGTAAGTATAAGAAATACGCATATGGTTTCGCGAAGTTTTTACAGTTATGCGGAATTTATAAATAAATTTCGATATTAAAATTTGATAGAATTATTATTAATATTACTATTGAAATAATGTTTTGTATTATTACTATTATTAATTAAAATAATTATAATTATATACTATAATATTTTTTTTTAATATTATTATCATAAATTATTCGATATATGTTTTATTTTGTAATTGACATGACAATTTTTTCATTAAATTGTTTATATCGACGGGTCCTACGTAAACTGGTACAAGCAGCAAAATGTCAAAAACGGTTTTATTGCATCATTCGTACTTAAATAACCCATCCTTTAATTTCCTGAAAAAAATATTTCCAACAATCAATAAGTTTCGAAGATAAAAATATGTAAACTGGTGCAAATAACACTTTTTTGCGCTAAAAGACTGTCAACACTGGTGTAAGCCGCTTGCATCAGTCTACGCGATCCCAAACTGCGCGACGCTCGAGTGCAAGTGACGGTCACACCAGTATACGCGCGGCGCCGCTACCGCCCGCACGTTTAAAACTGGTGTAAGTGCTTAGAGTTTGCGTTAGTCTTACTTATGTTCAAAGAAATAGCATATTAATTAGATTTTAATTTTTAGGCTATAATCAAAGTTATAACAATGAAGCGTTCACGAGGTCAATTAATGATAAATTTATTAGAAAATAAACGCACAAAAGTAAAAACACCTGATAGTTACAAAGGTAAGAATGAATTTATAATTTTAAATACTGTAATGAATAATTAAACTTTAATATAATTGATTTTCAATAACCTTCTCATTAACTGTTTTTTTTTTGTTTTTTATTTCACTTGCACCAGTATTTTTGGTGCTTAGTAGTGTAAGTGAATTTTTATGATTAATGTTTTTATAAACTGATAAATAAAGCGTGATACTATATTATTTTTAATTTTTTAGATGTAGTTCCAGTACAAGCACGCATTTCTCATGAAGAATGGGATCTGAATACATTACCACACCCAACTACAGAACCACCAATGGACGAATTAGAAATATTAAATTTTACCAATTAAAACCTACAAGCTAAGCCAGATAATAAAATTGTATATTACTATTGCTAATAACTGCTGTTACAAATAAGTAACCAAACATGGGATAGGTACTCAAATATGGAATACTAGCACAAATCAATTATTTATGTGCAATTTTATTCAATTCCAATTTTATTAATAGAGGATTATTTTTAAGTTTTTTAAGTATTAATAATTGTTTTATTTTTAAGTTTAATTTAAGTACAATATATTATTCATATACTTATTAAGCTGAAGAGTTTGTTTGAACGCGCTAATTTCAGTAACTATTGGTCTAATTTGGCCAGTGTAGACCGCTAGCAATATCATAAACAGTTTAACCGCGGGATACAACTAACAAAAGGAGCATTTTAATTATTATTATTAAAATATTATTATGGTTTGTTATTTTAGATTCACCTTGCCCCCAAATGCAGAAGTTGTGGCTAAAAAAATGCCATTTATCAATCAGGTGACTAACTTAAGCAATCCAGAATACATATTCGACGAAACACCAACAGTTGATAATTTATATAACAATTTGTCAAACATGTCGCAAGATTCAGAAAGTTCTACGGATTGTTTTAACATACTAACTATAACTGCTACTGTACATAATATACCAGGATAAGAAAATAAGTCTCAACATGTCAACTCTCATTCTGAATTATATGTTTCAATACCAGATAACTTTTCACTAAATGAAATTGAGAGCCTCGCGCCTATGTCTTCACCACCAGTATCTTTTTCACCAGCCAACCAACAAATTGAAGATGAGATAGATTCAAATTTATATGAATACTACCCAATAACAAGAGTATTTACGAGACACAAGACTAATATTGTTTCATATTTCAAAGTTAATATATTTTGATATTGTTCTTTTATTATGCTGTTTAAGAAGATTAGATTAAGTTAATTGTTTTAATTTTTCATTTTTCGATTATGTTTTATATCTTATTAGTCTGAAAGAGTGATTAAAGTATAAGTTTTATTTCTGCCTAATACGAGTAATATACAGTTAATAGAGTTCGCTTAAAATATTTTGTTGATTAAGTTGACTCAAATATAATTTTGTTTGTTTACATTTAAACTTTTATTTCTCCTTGACAATTATTTAAAATAAAACTATTTAGTTTCTGCATTTAAACATAAAAATATATAAAGCTAATTGATATAGTAGAACATGGATAACTGGTGCAAGTACTCTTCAGAACCACGTAAACCAACACAAGTGTTAAAAGTCGAACAAAATGTAATAATTTGTACCTTACTAGCTTTGGTATGCATTAATAAGCAGCAATAAATATTTTAAGTAATGATTTATCATTCAATTACCATAATTGTAAATAAAACATATAACAGTGTAAACTGGTGTAAGTGCCACTTACACCAGTTTACCTTTCATAAAAATTTTAGAAAAATAACCTACGTGAATGCAAGTACAGCTATCAACTAAAGTTTAAAAAATAATAAAAAATTATTAATGTATTTTTTTCCAAAAGGATTCAAGTATAACATTTCAAAATTTCAACTATGTATGTTGAATAATGTAAAAATTACACGCATTAGAACATTCAAATCGCTCTACTGTAAAGTTGTGTAAATGCACTTGCACCAGTTTACGTAGGACCCGTCGATATAATGGTATGACATAGATTTGGTGACATGTATTTATTAATTACTTATTTGTATGTGGAAGCAGTAATCCAACATGATTGTAGATACTAATTATACTTAAGTATATAATATATGAACAACAAAGTACAAATGTACTATAGTACCTAAGTTGTTAATTCGATTTTTGACACATTGTTTATTTTATTATCAATATTGACGTGTATGGATTTTATACCAATAAAATATGATTATGATTATGAAGTTTATTTAGTCGCTTAAGAAAGATGTAGTAGGTATATCTAAACGAAACTAAACATCATATTCATTTATTAATTTATTTATTACTAGCAGCGCTCCGCCGTTTCACCCGCGTGGTGATGGATGATGATACGGTATATGGATCTTAGCACTAGACTATCACGTCAAAATGTGAAAAACATTCTTCTTTTCTGTTCAAATAACGCTATTAATATCTTCTGTGCCGTTTTATTCCCCGCGGCAATGTGTTAAATTGTTGTATATTTTTAGAAACAAACACTGATCAAGATGCACGTGTCTATTTGGCTGGCACTTTTTATACTATGCTAATACACACAAAGTAAACAACAACCAGCCAAATGCGAGTCAGACTCGCAAAACTTGGGTTCCATAATTCCGTACACCATACATACACATACATTAGTTTTATGTATTTTTCCTAAGGTCATGCTCTAGTAAGCTTGTCCAATTTTATCTATTTTATTTCAGAACCGACAATAGCAAGTATGATTTTTGTATGTATAAAATACATTTTTTATGTATATAAGGGAGGACTCTACAAACTTTAACTAATTTGGGTTTTTATTATTTGTAAGGTCATAATAAAAATATACTCTGTAAATAATAGCTGGCTATAACTACCAGTTAGTGTCCAAAGAACAAGGTCTGTCAAGGGCAGAGAAACGGATAGTGTAGGCTTACTAATAGGATACCGTATAATCGCGTACGGAACACTAAAAACAAGAATTAAAACAGCTTCGTGACTACCTAACTGTTAAAAAGGACAATATAATGCGTGGCTTGAGGGAGTAAATACTGTCCAATGTATGCATTACAATTACACAGTAAAATGTCAATTTTTATTGTACTAAATAATATACCTGTCTTTTTGGCAGAACGTCAACTTGTGTTTTGTTGGTCACGTATAATTATGTTGTTTTTAATAATCACATGTATAAAAAGTTAAGAGTCGCGTACTGTTTTCTGTTTTGTATGGAATGCCTCAAGATTTTATCGTACAGACTTGCGGCGCGGGGAAGAACCTAGATACTAATTTATGTAAGATCCCGGGGGCCTACTCCCATCTTTTACGAAACTATCATAAATCAGAAGCGTTTTGTAATAAGCTTAATGGTAATAATTATATTAATAATATTAATAACCAATTTAATGGTAAGCAATATAAATGGTATGCCAAATGACTACTTTAAGTTATGAGAGTACGGATCGTCAAAATCAAGTCAAAGTACGCAAATGGAGTGAACTATTTGATACTATACGTCATCAAAACGTCTATCGTAATCTATTATTATTTTAAGCTTGCTATATTGACGTGGTGGTACCAAATTTAATGGTAAGATTGAAACATGATTACCTTAAGAGATGGGAGTAGGGCCTGGGTCAAAAATGGTCAGTAAAGTCAGTTTTAACGAGAAATGGTTTCAAGGCCACGTTTCTATAAAAGTGGCGATTTTGTAGGCTGACGTTGTGTTGTATGTGAAGAATATAACGTAAGAGCTCATTTTATTGATTTTTGGTTCGCCTATCCTTACTCATTCAAAATGTTTTGTCTCTCTTTAAAAAAGAGATCAAACATTGTATATGTTTATTCTTACAACTTTGAGAATGTTTGATAAAATGACTAGCATACATATACAACTAACACATGCATAATTCAATGGTAAATTGGTCGACGAAGGTCAGTACCTCTCGAAGTTTGGCAGGAAACTATCAGTATTTTAGGTGCTTGCAGTCAGTAAAATCAATATTTTTCACCATGGAATAAGTTTCGACCCCTGAAGGTCAAAAAGGTGAGGGCACAGTCACAGCATTGAGCTCTCACTGCAGTGAGCGGACGAGGTGTGGTGCAAAAGCGCCCATGAAGTATGACGTTTAAAAGTAAGCGTGATAAAATGATAGTCATCACGGGGCTGACATGGTCGCAAAGCGACAAAAGTCCCTAATAAAAAAAGATTTAAAAAAAATATAAAAAAAAATATGACGTTTGTTAGGTAGGTATGTGCGAATGAGCTCTTCAACCGGGAAACTTTATAGTTTTTGGTTGGATCAAATATAGAAGCATAATTAATTGTGCTAACTAACGTTAGACATACTAGGCTACTACCTCCAGAACCATGGCCGACCTTTATCTACCTAAATAACAAAAAAACACATGTCGTTTCTTAATTAGAAAAATGGTTACGAAGTAATGTAGAATGTTAGATTTCTTTGACACGACTTCTAATAACGGCAAATGTCATCGCGAACAGAAAGAAATTGAGTGAACTATTTGAAAATACTACGTCGTCAAAACGTCTATCATAGACCATTACTAATTTAAGCTTATTATTTTGACGCGGTGGTACCAATTTTAATGATAAGGTTGAAGTATGACTACTTTAAGAGGTGGGAGTAGGGCCCCAGGACCTATGAATGGCGCCGCGCTTCTTCGTACAAATTGTTATAACAGACAATGACATAAACTAAGACTACTAGTATTCGTATGATAATACATTACACTATGGCATTTATTACACATATGCTATGGCTAAGCCTTTAATTACTTAGTAACTAGCTGGTGCCCGCGACTTGCGGTCTGCGGAGGATTAGTACTTCGTGTAGCTAAACTAGGAGGATAGGAGGAGGGTTTATCTTCTCCAAGGCCATAACTATCTTTATATCAAAATGTCATAAAATATTTACATGGTCAAACGTAATTGCTATAATAGTATTAGTAAATTTAAATACTTAATAAACCAATCAGTAAACACTAATAATAAAATACAATACCTACGTAAGTACAAATATAAAATTAATCACAATGGGAAAAAAAAAACTGTCATTACATTTCATCACCCTTGACGGTCATCGAGCACGTCTAGTGTATCGAGCTGTCAAAATGATAGCGTGCTTTTGACTAAACTACCTATCAGAAACTGACACAAACTTTGACAGAACTGTCATCATTACGATCTTGTCGTAGGCGGAGATCTTGTTATTTTATCTATGCTGTGACCAAGAATATTACGCTTTTTCACCCGCGTGGTGATGGGTGGTGATGAAGATGAAAAGTAGCCTTTATGCTATTCCAAATTTCATCCAGATCCGTTCAGCTTTTCTGCCGTTTTTGAGTAACTAACATCTATTTATCCATCCATGATCCATCCAAACTTTCACATTTAATAATATTAGTGGGATAAACGCAAGTCTCACATTTCCATACCTAGCCATTTTTAATCGCACATTTGACACGCTGACTGGCAGAAACACGTCTGACAGAAAGAGCGTTTAAAACCAGAAGAAGAGCAGAAGTAAAACAGATGATAGTGTGTAGGTACGTATACTGAGTAATTTTTTTGTCAGACGATATTTAATGTCTATGAAGTTATGGAGATTTCCCGTCTTAAACAGAAAAAATACCTACACGGTAAGAAACTCAGGTTTAATTTGTTGGTTTATATTTGTTACCTTCGCCACACGGTGAGCGTCACGACAGCCCATGAAGCCCAAGCCGCACTGGGCCCACGTGGTAGATTATGGCCCATACATGGGATGTAATAGATGTCTATTTACAGTAAGTTTTACACTATGTCACTAAACTTACATCGGTCTGGAAGATGTTGAAGGTCTTTTTGATGTTTTCATCGGTTGGGTATTGCTTGATGCTCTCGTTCAGGTGTTTCACTATGGAAGACTCCAGGTCTGTGCGTTTGATGTAACCTGCGATGCCGACCGCAAGCTCTGCGACGATGATGATGAGCAGGAACGCCGAGAACTGGAAAGGGAAAATCGTGGTTAAGACTTTTCGTCAGTTTGTGAGAGATATGTAACGAACAAATTTGTTATAATCTAAGTACTTATATACTATGTTCACACTCCTATTTACACAATAGTAATATAAATGTGAAAGTATATCTGTTTGGATGGGTTCATTCATTCATTTGTTAGTCAATACACTTTTCGTCGTTAGGAGACGGAACAATGACGAGGCCCACCTGATGTTAAGCGGTAACCTCTGCCTATAACGATGATGCATTTCGTCACAAGTGACGGAGTACACTGCGCCCATCACTCTGAGATATAAAATACAAGGACAAGAAACAACAACAACAACACATTGGGAATATTACTACTTCGAGGTATAAATATTGTATGGCAGCAGTATAGAACTCTTTGAGATCGAGTTCGTCCAGTTGCTACAAGTCTGTAATTCTCAATCAAACCAATTATTAAGCTTATTTTCTTTAATAATGGTAGACGATATAGATGCCTTGGAATCACACCAACTATTCCTATGGTTTTTTATTGCGCGTACAGATTCCTACGGCTCAGTTATTAGTTATCAATATGTAGAGAACATAAAGCGATAATAAAATTGTGATCTACTGTAATTAATAGATCACAATTTTATCGATTTATGTTCTCAACAAGTGAACAGTAAAAGATCAAGCAAAATGCTTAAAATTGCGGTTGAACGGTAGAGTTATCTAGTAGAACGGATTCATTTAGCTATCGTTATGGTGGAAGTATAGTAGATCCTTATTTATCTATCTAATGTGTGAAGTGTACCTAAAAAAATATAATCGGTATTATTGCCTTGCATACTTTATTAGGCCTATACATTGTAGGCCACTCCAAGTCCAAGATAGGACAGCTAATCTTAATACTTTTTTTACTATGATATTTATAAGTGACTCGGCGAGAGGTCGCCTGATGGAAAGCGAAGATGGAATCAAAAAACGATGACCATTTAGTGCAGCCGTAATCTGCACTGATCGCCACGCCTATGATGACCTGAGAGATTCTTTTTCACGTCCCGCTTGAACGACCCAGGGTCATAGCTGCACGGAAATACGTATGCCAGCGGAGCATTCCACAATTTACTTACACGACAGAGGTAGGAACTGCCAAACTTTTTGGTTCGTGGTAAGAAGTTTTGAACAGTACCTATATGGATGCAATGCTATATATGCCGGAACGAGTGGTTCGGGATCTGAATGGTGAGGAAGTAATAAGATTAAAGAGCTCTTCAGAACATTTACCATGAAACAAACGGTAAAAACCGCTTATAGAAGCTATAGTTAGGTATACGTATTTGTAGGGGTTCTAGGTGTTGAGTGACTTCAGTGTCTCCAATAATACGGACAGCGCGACTTTGCAAAGCAATACTTGTTCATATTGAACTTGTGATCAAAATATAAGCACATGCACAGATGTTATAGTAACTTTCGGAATCAAATAAACTATTTTAATAGCCTTCTGCATGTTTTGACCAGCAACCCCATTAGAAAATCGATTAGAGTCGTATTGTGGGTGCCCTAAATAACGTGCAAGTGGGGAAGTTACGAAGCCCGGCATAACATTCAATCGGATTAGGAATAACGCTCAAAAATATTGAGGTTTTAATCTGTAAGTTTGACTATAGTCGATGTTTATCAGAAAATAGAGTCTACAGATAAGGCAAGAAAAATATGGCGTGGTCAGAGTTTGATGTCTCGATAAATCCATACCTATATTCATACTAATATTATAAAAATCTGTGTGTACCTAGAAATACACTATTTCGATTGTGGTTATTTAAGAGCTCATATGCACGAGAATATTACGAGTTTGAAAGATTCTGCCAGAATGGTGAACAAAATGGCCATGACAGGAAAACGGCAGCACTACTGAAAGGTACTATATACAGGTATAACCGTACTCTCCCTCCTCTTTTATACAGATTTGAGAGCAAGCTGTGATATGTGAAAGTAGGGTAAGGTATCTGAGCGTTCGGTCAATCGGTCATTGAGGATGTACGGCATTTTGGGACGCATCTTGCGTCCGTGGATGAAAGTTAAACCGTTGAGAACTAAAAAAAATTAGTTACGGTACGTACGTAAGAAGTTCAAAATAACACCCTGCTTGAGCTTGGGAGCGAAACGTTACCTATGCGCGATGACGTCATTTCTCACGACATAGAGGGGAGCATGCCGCGTGCCAACTGTTTACTATCAGTTATTCTGGGCCAACGGGACGGGCGGGGGTACAACCCTGCTGATAATAATCGTCTGATATCACCTTTAAGGCGATATCTCTACGAAAAATGAATTTGTCTCGAGTCCTGTAGAAGACGTATGCCGCTACGCTACATCGCTACTTTATTATTTATATTTTCTCTGAGTTAGGGGCAAAATAGTGTTCAAGTGGAATGATGCATAAACGCTGCTGATATTGAACAACATTAAAAATTATCAATGTCTTTGGAACCACAAACTTCCTGAATACCATATCCAGACGCACAACTTCATTCGACGACGTTTTGAATGAAAAGAGAGTGAATGTTCGTTAATTTCTATTTCATGCCAGCCGTTTGAACATGGAATGAAAGAAAGATGAATCATAATGTGTGTATCATAATAGTGAATGGTCTCTCGAGTGACCATTCATTCGAGTGAAACGTCTGATATGGCGATATCGGGTCACAATAGCATCTGTTGCTAATGATAATACCATCTTAACTTGCATGATTAGTACGAATACCAACGTAGTATGATTTTATTGACCAAAAGGCCAAGGTGCAGTCTACCGCGTGTTAAATCGATCGAACAGCTGCAATACGCGCTCAGTAAAATCCTCCAGTGCACGTCTCAGATAAAATAAAAAAGTCAAGACAGAATGTTGTGAATAGAAGGGTAAAACTACGCCTCGCCGTGTTGTCCATACATAATTACATACAACACGTACAACGAAATTACGCCTTGACTCGTCAGTCGAACTATCACGGCGCGTAGAAGCATCACGTAAAATTGGAATTATTATTAAATTTTAAATTGATTAATTATTACTTAATTATAATTTAATTTGAATTATCATGGCAGCACCGATGCGCGCACATGAAGTTTAGAATACCGGCCTCACTTCACTGTTCACAACATTCTGTCTTTACGTTTTTATTTTGTTTGAGGTGCACCTGCGCTCGGGCGGCAATCGGCATACAAGTTATATATAAGCAAAAAAGGTGCTTGCTTGCTAGGTACACATACCACATTCAGAGAAGGAAGATGAAAGAACATTATAATGATTCGAACCCAACTTTACAAGAAAACGAAAAATAATGAGACAGGAATTTCACTTGGTGCTCCATTCAAACAAAGAGAACAGTGATGTCATACTTGTACACTATTAATCCGGCGTGATCGTGGTACCTATACACCCATACGCAGGTCTACCAGTTGAAAACCCTTTTTATACTCTATGATTAAGTTATTCATTACCATACTAATATTACTCGTATAAAGAGGAAAGATTTGTATATAGGTATATATGTTTGTAACGAATTGGCTCAAAGAGTACTGGACCGATTTAAAAAATTCTTTCACTATTGGAAAGCTACATTCACCCTGAGTAACATAGGCTATATAATACTCATAATCATCATCATCATCATCCATCACCACTCGGATGAAACCGCGGAGAGCAGCTAGTTTATAATAAGTTTGGAAAAAAGACATTAAATAAGTTATGTTAAGTGAAGGCGATAATAAGTTAGGTTAACATTAAATGCGAAATAAACGTCGTAATTTAAAAACGGTATCAGCATTACGTCACCGAACCAGTCATTTTTAGCCTTGAATATGATATTGGGATATTATTTTGGAAACCCCGAAAGAGCCATTAGCCCTTTGCGTCCTAGAGACGTAAATATACGTCAGTTTCATTCATAAATCTTTTGTTTTAATTATCGCGGTTTAGGAAGGATTAATAGCAAAAAAGAAGGAATCTAGATCTAAGTCTGTGGTAGGCCGGTAGGTATACAGGTACTAAACTTATATACAGTAAAAGTATAGATATGCTTCCAACCTACTTATCCTTGAGGAACTTCATTCTTAGTTTTCAATGGCCAAGTTAAGTAATAATACCTACCTATATCATACTAAAAAGCTATGAAAATCATACAAAACTAAGATTCTGTTCAAAAAACCGTATAGTAGATTTTTAGGTTACGTTGGCTGCTTGTTTACGTTTATTCATCAATCAAAATAGCCCATTGGTTATTATTGTTTTAAGATATATTTATGTTACTACTAGCTGCGCCCCGCAGTTTCACCCGCAATGGATGATGAAAATTATAATTTGTATTAATCCGACACCTCATCTACTTACATACCAATTTTCATCAAAATTGGCACCGCCGTGCCGTGGGTGATGTAGTAACAAACATACAAACACAGTCACATACTTTCGATTCTATTTTCTGTTATTATATAAGTATGATGATCAAAACATATTGTAATATTTTTATATATTATTATTTGTTAGGATATCCACCGACTATAATAAAATTACATTATACGTACAGTTGCCTTCAATAAGATGTAAACACTCCATCATTTTCAAAAGTATAATACAGTCCTACATTTTATAGGAATGTTAATAAGGATTATTTTAAGCAGGAAAATATTAGAATAAACTTCATTTTAGAATACTTTTTAGTGTAATTTTTTTTGAAATTTAATACTGACGCACTATTGAAAATAGTGAAATGTGTACATCTTATTGCAGGCGACTGTACATGCAACTCTACTAAAATAAATGTATAGTATCCAAAATGTTACCATGATATTTTTTTTAAATATCTATAATACTTGTGATATTATAAAGAGGAACGATTTGTATGTATGTTTGTAACGAATTGGCTCAAAAAGTGCTGGACCGATTTTAAAAATACTTTCACCATTGGAAAGCTACGTTCACCCTTAACATAGGCTATATAAGATTCATCATCATCATCATCCATCACCACGCGGGTGAAACCGCGGAGAGCAGCTAGTCTTTAATACAATTAGATAATTTCAAATTACTTCAACATATTTTTCCTAGACGAAATTATGTCAATGTACAAGATTAAGGTAAATGACGTAACACCTAGTAATAACTTATGTGGGAGCTCAACTATCCAACCAGTTTGTCTCGTTGTCTGAGAGTGAACGTCCTTCGCCACTTATTATTTCATCTAACAAGTCAATCAACGAGAATAGTGTACTATTTTGTATTTTATAACACTATACTTATATGGCGTCATGCTGAGAAGGAGAGTAACGGGATAATAAAAAGAGTTATTGTACACTATATCGTCAAGGCTATATTTTTCCAAGGGTATAACTTCGACTTGTGTGGACGTTTGACTACATTATTACATTTGCCATATAATATAGGTAGATAGTTAGCTCAGGATTCGTCCAAACAAGATTCATTGCTGAATGTTATTCTATAGAATATGGCCCATAAACCAGATAAGATCTGTTGGATTAGTGTGGAATGAGAAGCTACCGCATCGCAGCGCGAAGCGTTTTTATCACACTTATACAATTATTATATTATTTTTATCACTATTATACAGGCGAAAGTCTGTTTGTGACTTCTACACACTCAAACAGCTGGACCAATGAAATTTGGTATAGAAGTAGATGAGGCGTTGGATTAACAGATATTATACTTTTCATCATCATCTATAACCACGCTGGTATAACCCGCGGGGCGCAGATAGTACAACATAGGAAGTTGTACATCGTAGGTACAACTAGCTCTTGTGATTTTGTTATAAAAACTAACGTGGTTTTCACTCAAATTTAATTAGAAATACGGGATTACTCACATAATTTTAATCGGATAGGTCCGACTATAGTTTCGACCACATTCGGTGGTCTTTTTCAAGGAGTGTTCGGGACGCCCGCGTCGATGACGTCTCGCTTAGCACAGAGCTAAGTGGTCGAAAGTATAGTCGGACCTATCCGATAAATATTACGTCAGTAATGACGTATTTCTAATTAAAAATGAGCTCTTTTGATGAATGTTGTGTTGTAGAAGGTTAGAGAGATAGTTATATTTATATAATCTGCGTATTTGATGACAATGGAATAGAGGTTATTACTACATAATCACGCTCCGCTTGCACTGAATGTATCATTTCATCGCAAGGCTAAAGTGCCTGTTGTGTAGTAAATGTTAATATGAGAACAGCTGGGATTTACGTCCCGTGGTGACACCCGTGGTTGAGTGTATGTCTAGAATGGAGATACCTACCTATATCACATACTGTAGATATCTCTAGAAACTAGCATTTCAGTAAACACGTTTCTAATTTAATGTTAGTCAATCGACCGCAGACCACGACAAGAACAGTAGTAGGTAATGCCTGCCTTAAAGCGAATGGTTCCTAGTTGAATGCTTCCTCTACATTCTATAGCATATTATAAAAATCTTATATGCTGAACTAATTGAACATAATAAAGGAAAAATACACTTCCTTAAAACCAAAAATAGAAATTACATAAAAAATATATCTAAAAAAGTATGTACAATCGGCGGAACAATGATCTTGTATAATATAAGATCATTGTATAGGAAGTACATATTTTAAAAGATATGAGGTATATATGGAAACCTATAATGTTACAGAGTGAAAGGCTTTGGTTTATATTGCTCAAAATGGAATGTAACTCTGTAATATCAGTGTCCAACACGGTTGTCCGACTACATCTGCAAACTTGTAATGCGAGTGTGGTTTGGTAACGTATATATTAACCTAGCTGCGCCCCGCGTGGTGATGGATGGTGATAATGAAAAATTTGCAATTGTAATCAAAAGGGCGTCACCATCTGTATGTACTAAACCATGATGCTCATTTAGGTGAACTGTTTGAATATTGTTTTCACAAAAGTGAACGGATAGTATTGTCTCTGGCATTTTAACAATTCACTCTATAACCAACATTGCAGACGTAGATGTTTGTAAGTTGATAAACTGAGTGAATTTAGAGCGTCATGTTAACGAGAGTCCATACAAAAAACAGGTGAACGGTTTTTCTGCGGTTCTTGAATAGAGGCCTGGGCAGGCCTGCTTCAACGTTGTCATGACGCGAATAATCGGGACAGTTTTCTAGAAGTCCTGCTTTAAGAGCTCATAGTAAGTCCCCAGGTTGAATTAAAATACTCTGTTTACTCGCCTGTACCCTGCAATAAGGTGCTAT
The DNA here is from genome assembly GCA_917880725.1 of Selenia dentaria. NCBI lineage: Eukaryota > Metazoa > Arthropoda > Insecta > Lepidoptera > Geometridae > Selenia > Selenia dentaria. Next base: position 36,505,566 of record OU862878.1, on the reverse strand, counting down.
AGTCCGTGCTATAAGGATTGGCAATAAAAATCGTTGACCTCTCGTCAGCCGCTAAGAGCTAATTAAACTTAAAATTTTACCAAAATCGATCACAAAAAAATAATTTATCAATGATTTTTATTATAATTCTATACAGGGTGTTTGGTAGAGGGACCGACAAACCAAATGAGCGTGTTCGGGGGCCCACTTGGAGAATACAAGTTGGCCAAAAAAAATCCCCGACACCCCAATTTTTTTTAACTAAATCAGTTAGTTGGCTCTGTTTTGTATCCAATTTTGCTTTGCGTGGCCTGAAGGTGTATTAGAGACCAAATTCAACTAAAAACATCCGGTCTCAAACAGATTTTACAAATGTTATGGTGGTAAATAGGTACAATTTCGGAGAAAAAGGGAAAAATCACAAAAAAAAGTTAAACATATTAGGGGGACGGGGATTTTTTTTGGCCAACTTGTATTCTCCAAGTGGTCCCCCGAACACGCTCATTTGGTTTGTCGGTCCCTCTACCAAACACCCTACTAGTACTAGAACACACTTAAATTATTTTATGTCTTATTTTATTATTATATATATATTTTTTTATTATGATGGTCTGTATTGCGAATTTTCTACATTATACTTTATTTTAATGATTAGTAACGATCATCTCTTTTTGTAACTATTCTACTTCCTTAATATAAATAAAATTAGCTATTTCAACACTTACGAACTCTCGGTAGAGAGTAAGATATTCCTTGCTTACGAAACTACTTTCTCAATATTTTATACGCCATTTTGAGTTCAAAAATGTCTTCACAATTTTCTTCTTCTTGTTTGTATGGCTTGTGATTCAAAATTTTGTAATGTCAGACAACGTATGTTTTGTACGTCGCCTTCGGTTGCAATACAAATGAAGACCCATTTAGATGGGACGAAGATACGATTATCGAAAATAAAAGTTTCTTCGTGTAAATTCACGATTGTCAACAATGCCTCGCAATGGAATATATCTGTCTCCGTGTAAATAGAACCAGAAAGCGAGAATTGCATTGCGAGAATTTGTGCCAGTCGCTACCATGAGTGCAGCGCGCGAGGATGTTTTATTTATATCTGCTCTTCTAAGAAAATAATTAATCAAAGGAAATGAAAATACTTCAAGTATCTTTAATTTTTGCTGTACTCGTAGATTCCTTTGGGCTATATTACTCAACTACCATTAATTCTTTCGCAAATGCATTAAGAGCTGCATTTCTTGCATCACAATACACTTTTTATAATGCTCATATTCCGTATTCTAAAAATACTCTGTACGATGTTTGAATGATTTTTGTATAATTTTGAGAACAATTCCGTAGTAATGTCTAAACTTGAAACTCTTTAAAGGCAAATGTCGCACTCAGAACGGTTCAAACCGATTTCTACGAAGTCGAGAACTCGTAAGCAATAATCTTCTTGCTAATCGGAATTCTATATTTCGCTGTGTAAGTAAACAGTCGCAGCAATTTGTCGCCTAGAGATAAATTACTAGCGAATCTCGTATGACATAATTGTAGGCGAGAATTTAGTTCTTGCCTATATGTAAACAATATTATACTATAATCTTATGGTGATTATTGCTTGTCATAATAGCTATTTTTCGCCAAGAAACGTTCGAGAAACTCTCTCCATCTAAATGGCACTTAGTTGGTTTGTGGCGAGGCTTCAAGGTTAAACAATCTAAAAGATCAATGCACTTTATTACCAATCTTTTTTCTTTAGGGCAAGGACTATAAACTTTGTAGGAATAATTCTATAACGCCCTACGTTATAATTTTATTATGCATGTGTGTATATAGCCCGGTGACCCTAAAAGCGATGCAATAAGGCTCACTTTACGAGCAAGTGTGTTGAAAACGTTTTCATAATATTAGTATGGATGTACATTTGTACGTGTAAAAAAAACATTATGTGTGTGTGAACGTAGTTCACAATGGCTTGTTGTGTAGTGGTGAATCATTCGTCACACATCGTGTCGGCAGTGATATACATCTGAGTCACAGGTATCTCATAATTTACCTGCTTTGCAATTATTGTTATGCGGAAAAAACAAGTATTCATAGTAGATAACCTGAACACCTGTTGTTCAGCTAGCTTTTAAATCTTTAATTTGTATTTTATATACCAAGAGGTTTTGTAAACATTCCCAGTAGTTTATATTTTGTCAAGACGCGATGCAAAGAAAAGCTGTCTGTTTTGTGGTAACAGCCATACGAATAAATCTAATATCCCAGATGAAGAGGCTATATATTTTAATTCATCATCATCATCTTCCAGCAGCACGTGTGTGTAACCGCCGAGCCCAGCTAGAATATTATAAATTCTTATGGTAAAACTGAACTAGATAATATGATATGCACTTATTATGTAGATTAAAGAGGAATCAGGACTTGCATTATTTTTACGACATAAGGGGCAATTAGTCCGTAGGGGCGTCCTTTGGACGAGTTTCAGACTTGGAGTTCCACCTTTTAAATTTTATAATGGTCAATCAAATGGATCAATTACACTTACATAATGTAGTTTTTGATAAAATGACGTGTAAATAACCATAATAAAAATAATTTGGTTATAATAAATTGTCTACTTACTGTAGACTCCTAATCACTTCTAGCAGAGGCATAATATGGCTCTAATAAGGCTATGTACCCAATATCTCGCCTTCGCTAACAAAACTTACTTTATTGTAAAAATAGTTAAAAATGTGTTTTGATAGCGCTGTCGTCGCCATTACTGAAGTCATGGATAGATAAGTGCATGTTAGCTGTAAGAGATACAATTGTTTATTCTAGACTTAAGTAGGTAAGTGTCTACGTAACTTATCGATTGGTAACATATCTCGGTCATTACCCTAGCGTGTAAGGTTGTTTGAAACATATTGCTCATTCCCGCCAGATGGAAGGGATTATCTACATGTTTTTTGTGTTTTGTACGTGTTATATAACAAAGAAAGAGTTCATTGTAGGTGTAGATAGCATTTTGTTTGGAAATTCTATAGGTGCAGTATAATAAAACTGTAGACAGGTCGTGTCTGTACGACGCTTGTGTAGAGTTGAATTCTAGAGTATCTGCTGATGAGCACGTTCTATGGCAGTTGGCATTGAGAGCCATTCGGCATTATAGGTCTTCCTAGACTGAGATGATAAACACCTTGGATCCCATCATCACTAATCATTAAGTGAGATAGTAAAATACCAAAGGTTATCAATTGTTAAAAAAACGCAGTTTTATATCAATTTTTTTCGGTAATTGTTAATACGACGTCATTGTGTAGAAAGTTGTGTGTATGTATATGTATAGTAGTACTATTACTGGGTAGGTATAAAGGTATACAAGCTATGCCCATTTCAAGGCTGTTGCCGGGACAAATATCAACACACAAACTAGGTACTTAGCGCATTTATTAGTGTGATGGTCATTATTTTGTATATTGATAATCGAGCTCGAATAATAAAGGTCACGTTGATGATTATATTCATTTATTGAATTATGAATAAATGTAATTTAGAAAGCATAATCTGGAATGAAACTTGGTATTTAGAAAGTAAATGTTCAAGGTCATCCATCAAGGTTCATATATCTACCTATTCTATAAAATATATTTTTTAATATATTTTTTTTAAATCTAAGACTAAGCCGCACAGGAAATTAATTGTATCTACAACACAGTGTAAAGAATATACAGGATGCTATCTGTACAACAGTCTCTATACTTAATTGTTTTCATAAAATGAGTGAATGTCATCATACATTGTACACCAGTACCGTTTTACTATTATTTATCCTACCAGTAACTAGATAACGGATTTCCAAGGTTCCATCTAAGAAAAGTGGAAGCATATTAAATATTTATAAAATATGAAATGTCAATCGAATTCATTTTAAACTGGTCACACATTATAATGCAGATATCTTGATATATCTGAATATTTCTGCTATATCCTTAATTTTTTGATGAGTTTATGATAGCTGCATTATAATGTGTGACCAGTTTAAAATGAATTCGATTGACATTACATATTTTATAAATATTTAATATCCTTTTTAAAAGCATATTACTCGGCAATATCAGTTTGTTCTTATATTACCGATCGTGCCTATTTTTATTTCTAAAAGGCTTTTGATATTGTCGATAATGACGTATTGCTAAAAATCTCTTATTTATGCTCGGTGGGTATAGACTTCGACCAAAATTTGGTCGAAGGGTGTAGGTACTCAACATCTTTTGAAATGAAATAATTCTTTTGTTCTTAATAAATGACAGACAAGCAAAAATATGTAGAATAAGTAGGATGCAGTATTTTACAAGGTCTGGCTAGAATAAAGGCAATAATTTGGAACATTTAGAATTTATTTTGATTATTAAAATCTTGCCAAAGGTTGTTATGAACGCTAAGTTCCTATAATTTGCTAGTGATTAAAATGGCAGAAGACTGCGCACGGGTACAAAGTTACAGGGTATAGCGGCCTGGAGCAAATATAACTGTTTGGAACTTAATTCTTCAAAGTGTATGACTATCACATTCAATCGCTTTCATACACATAGAATAAATAATAGTAGGTAACTACGTCTTATGCATGTAATGCACATATATAATCATTGACAGGAAGCTGTTGGCAAGACTTGACGAGTTACGTCTGTGTAAATTGTCGTTAAGTACTACTGGAACAGTTTCTGCAAGTAGGTACAGTTCAGGCCAGCTATTTTAAATTTGAAAAAAAAAATCGAAAAATTATGGACGTTTCATTTTTGATTGTTTGCTCAAAAATAGTATTGCTGAGTTATCGCATTGTGTTAATTACCTGTAATAAGTTATTGTAAACGGATATTATATTAAGGGTTTTTATTATTATTAGGAGACGGTACAAGCATGAGGCCCATCTGGTGGTAACCTCTGCCTAGTACAGATGCATTTCGTCACAAGTAACGAACTGTACTGCGCCCATTAACCTGAGACATTAAGCTAAGTCGCATGTGCCTGAAATTTCGCCAGGCAGAGCCCCTCAAACCAGAACTCAGTATTGCGAACATTAGGTTACTCTTCTGCTTCGCGGTAGAAAAAGGACAGAATGGTGGCAATGTGTTCTTATTATGTAGCATATCCCTTAACATGAGGGTTAACATTTAAGATTTATTCTATAAGGAGCAACTTACAGGGTAGGTACCTACTATTATTTTAGAGGCGCAGTATCACGCCAGGCACCGCGAGCAACACGCGGTCGGGTTAGCTAGTTTTCTTTATTGTCGCCTTACTATTCGTCGGTTAGCACATATTTTCAAAGATGGCAAAGAGTTGAATTCATTAGCGTCATCAAAGGAACTAACTACTACGTAATAAACCAGTTCATTTCTTCTTAATTATGTTTTATTTCCTTTTTCTGTAACCTGTTTTTTTTGGCACAATAAAATTTATGTCTATGTCTATGTCTATGTCTATGTAATTGTATGCAGGTACCTAGTTTATCGGAGTTTAACTGAGGACAGATTTAGCTTTCTATAGGCGCGTTCGTTTAGCTTATGAGGGCATTGGTGGCGTTGTCATTGATGGATCTTTTGTTATAGCGTTCGTAAAGCTCAAAAACGTTATTTTTGCCACTTTTTCCCACTCCCTATTCGAACGTTCAACTGAGCATAAGACCTAAGATCGCATGATTATGCTGTCAAATACATAGCTATCAAAAAACGATCACAAACAACCATGCTCCGGACGTGGGTCAAACGTTGCATTTTTTTGGTGGCAAAAACACCTCTGTTTTAGTTTTCCGAACAGATAGAGACATGAACGACATTTTCACCCACAGATTCCCAATTCGAACGCCCCTTGTGAGCGTTTTTAGCGTTATTTTCGCTTACAACGCTCACAAGTGGCCTATTCGAACACAGTATATATGGGTAAAAACAAGAGCCTAGTGAGAAATTACGTTGTTGTGATAAAACAAAGCTAAATAAGTACCTGCCATAGATTGGTTACCTCTATGGCACCTGCCTACAAAATACTAACTTTGTGAAACAAACAGTAGGTACTATAAAATAGTACATGCAATCACAATTATAGGAGCTAAAAATAGACTTCCAGAATGAAGGGACTCATCATTACGATGATAAGGATGTTTCATTATAATACGTAACGCCTGTAGATTGCTCTCGCAACTTACGGAAACTGCTGTGCTGATAACCAGCAACCAGCGAACCATATCCAATGCGTTTATGTTTATCGAATATAGTAAAAAAGAACCATTCGTTATTTTTCCTAAGCCTAGGCACAATCTAGGGTCAACCGGGGTTAGTCATCCCGGCTATGCTTACTTAACTTCAAAACATAATGAGCCTTACTTATAAACGCTGCTTAACTTTAAATGACGTTATTTAGTAGTGCGCAAAGGAAAAATGTTCTGCGCCGTATTATAAGTGACGTTATTTAACTTTAAGCAACGTTTATAAGTAAGGCCGAATAATTATAGGTTAAGAGGATTGCATAGCTAGTACTTTCCATACTAAAAGAAAAAACTCTTTTCTACCCCTTAACATTGTCCGATTTCAGTGATATTTTTTTCATGTAATCATCACATTGTTTACTATGCCCGTACGTTTTGACTCTTTCAGTTTTGTGAATTTCAAAAAAGAAAATGTATAGTACTCATAAAACGTACGGGCATAGTAAACAATGTGATGATTACATGAAAAAAAAACTATCACTGCAATCGGACAATGTTAAGAGGTAGAAAAGAGTTTTTTTCTTTTTGTATGGAAAGTACCTAGTCCTCCAATCCTCTTAAGTGTGGGCATTGTCCTGTATAAGTGCAGATGGGGTGAGTTGGTACGCACGGCAGTCCTGGATTTGCCAATAGGCCGTATAGGCCGTGGCCTAGGGGCGGCGGCGTCCTAGGGGCGGCAAATTTTAGAGGACGCTCTATCACTCGATTTCAGAGGATAAATAGCCCAGTTAAATTAGGATTTGCCTGGAAAAAATTAAGATTAGCAATTTTCATTTAGAACCAGCCAGTGACTTTGGAAAAGGTCACTGGGAGTCTAAATTTTGTTTCGCGTGGTAATCGCTCCGATGCTTCATCCACCATCTTGATTTTAAGCCTAAATTTTTGTCACTTGGATCACTCGTTTATTTTCAATTTTTCAAGACAAAAAAAGGGTAACGAAATTTGTTTAAAAAAATAATTTCCCACAATTTTGATTCCTATAACGTTATTCTTAAGATCGATACTTTCCGATTTATACATAAAAATGGGGGCGAATTATTATTAACAACTCGTTTATTTTCAATTTTAGATGAATAAATTGTTATAAACAAAGTTGATTAATAATTAAATAATAAGAATAAAGTTTTCTACAATTTTGATCTAGTATTTTTTTTAGTCTGATCGATATTTATGGATTTATATGGTATAATTGTCTGGTATAATTGTAGGAAAATTAATTTCAAAAAACTTTGCTCGTATTAATTTGCCATGTAAAATTAAAAATAAACATGATAATGCAATGATATAATTTTACCCCCACCGCTTTTCAGGTATAATAATCAGGTATTCGAAAAATATCAATCCGTAGAAAACATTTACTAGCACCAAAATTGCATAAAACTTAAGGCTGAACCACTTTGTTTATTACGATTTCTCATATTATCTTGAAAATAAACGAGTTACTTTAAGTATTGTTAAACAAAATTTGCCCCTTTTTTGGATTTAAATGGGAAAATATCGATCATAGGAAAAATATATGTAATAATATGTAATATAGGTATAAATTATGTAAAACTATTTTCAAGTCAAATGAAAATAAACTAACTATTCTGTAAACAAAAATTGACCCATAAAACAAGATGGCGGATCACGCAACGGATCGATTAACAAATTAAAAATTTAGTCTACTCGTAATTTTTTACGACCAACCAATACCGAAGGAAAATTGCTACTTTTAATTTTTTCCGGGTTGCCCCTTTTTGAGCTTATTCAAATGCGATAAAAATCAAACAAGTTCACTGGATTTCTCATGGTTTTTATACTAATGCGTTAAATCTCTATAGAAAATCATTCCTATCGAAAATTAATAATTCAAGTACCTACTGTTATTGTACCTATTTTATCTATTATCTATACTAGCTGACCTATCATGAATCAAATTTGGAATATTGAAGTCCTGGGTTCGATACCCGTGTCGGACAGTTACGAGGTTTTCTGACAAAGAAATTATTAATAGCAGTCCGGAGTGTGGAACAGTACAACGTAGATGGTTAATACGCTCAAACCCTATTACATAGGAGTAAAATCATATCCCTCTGCCGAAATGTAGGTACTTAAAGTACCGCTGCCGAGGACGTTACGACTTGTTTTGTTGTATTTGAATACTATTTTCTTAAATCTAAAACAACGCCAATTTTTTAAATCTATCTTGAGAGATTTATTATTATACACCTCTACCCCCCACCCCTACCTAGTAATACACGCACCGATGTCTTGGTTTCATGTGTTGTAGCGTAGGTTTTAAGCAGCGTTTAAACGGCGCGCAAACACGCGAGCCGAGCCTGGCTCCGCTCGTGGTTCGCCGCGCCACGCGCTGTGTAAACAACTGCGCTCGGCGCGGCTCGGCAAAGTTCGCACGATCCATCACTTGTCGGTTTTTCGACACAGATCAAAGGCGCTCGCGCCATCTGCGGCTCGGCTTGTGTTAATACGCGCCGTCTAAACAGATGTCACAGACACAGAGCGCGCGACGAAGGAAGACCTATTTTGTTTTTTAGCGAAGTTTTTAATTGGGGATTGGTTTTGTACGAGATGGAGTGGAGCAACGAGAAGATTCAACTCTTCATTGAATTGTACGAAGAGGAACCGGCCATATGGAACCCAAAATACCCAGGTCACAAAAGCCGCAACAATGTGCACGATGCTTGGACAAAAATAAAAACTAAGTTCTGTGAGGGGACCGGGGAAAGTATATCAGTGGAAGAATTAAAGAAAAAGAAGGAAAATTTAATGGCCACTTACAGTAAATTAAATGCGAAAGTGAAGTCAAGTTCAACAAGCGGGAGTGGTACGGATGACATGTTTAAACCTAATTGGCCATTTTACGAACAAATGGCCAAGTTCCTGCATGGTGTATACAAACCAACAAAAACGAAGAGTTCAGAGGTGAGGAAATATCTTTTTAATCATTATTTAATTTATTTATGTCCGGTTAAGGGCCGGATAGGCTGGATACCGGATAGTAATGCCTTGATCACTCGTACCGAGTAGAGTGGCGAGACAGTAAATAAATGTAGGTGTGATTGGGGTCTAACCGAATATTCGGTAAATCTCTAGTTGTTGCTATTAAAACATGAGTAAATATCAAGACCAATTTAATATTCATTTTGCCAGCTTACTGCGCCATTTGTTGTGAAATATTCAGCAAATTTATCTCGTACAGTTTTAGCCGCTAATGTTGCTCTTCTAGGTATTCTCCTAATCGGTACTAGTGATGTGATTCCGTTTTGATCACTTCGCCACAAACCAGGTTGAACCTCACCGTTAATTTCGGTATCGAAAGTTCCATGCGGCGTATAATTCTGTTTTGAATTGTTACTCCTCCTCAAAAAGTTATGTAGCAAAACACATGTCATAACTATAATTGACACTTTTTCTGGTGCCAGTAAAATTGGAGACCTAAGTATTCGAAATACAGCAGACATTATTCCAAACACATTTTCGACGATTCTGCGGGCGCGTGATAGACGGTAGTTGAATACTCTCTCCTTTGTCCCTTTATCATGAATCCCGGGGTACGGTTTCATCATGTTTTCCGTCAATGCAAATGCACTATCTGCTACTATCACGTAGGGCAGAGGATCATTTTTAAATGGGAGAGGTTTATCCGGCGGGAAATTTAGTGCACGTTCTTCAATTTTTTGGTACATGCTGGAGTTTCGGTAGACTCCACCATCACTTATTCAACCTTGGCACCCTATGTCTACATATGTAAAGTTATAGTTTGCATCTACTAATGCTAATAGCACCACACTAAATGTTCCGTGGAAATTTAAATATTCTGCGTGGGGCACTGAATTAATATATGTTTTCCATCAAGCGCACCAATGCAATGTAGAAAATTCCACCTTTTGTCAAATTGCGCTTCTATTTTTAACAATCCATCTGCAGGTCGAGGCAACTGTAACAAATTTTGAAATATTTTATTAATGTCAAATTCACTTTTTCAGGACACCGTTGATCCTGACGTTGAATTAAACGAAGAGGAAGTAGTTATTCGCGAAGGTAACGAAGATAATTTAGTTGATCGAGAAAACGAATCTTCTACTAATACAGACACAGTGAATCCAGTTATTTTCAAAAAGCCGACTAATGCAAGCAATAAAAAGGAAGTAAACAGAAAGCGGAAAATTTAACATCAAATGGAACAAGCGTACGATGTCCTTAAAAAAATAAGTACAGAGCCAAAACCGGTTGAAGACGAATGCACTTTATACACAAAATTATTATGTGCAAAGTTAAAATCCATGGACGTATTGACTCGTGACATCGCCATGCACGAGATTGATAATGTAATGTTTTGCCTAAAACAACAGCAAGCGTTTCTACGATTTCAGAGTCCACCTAATCAACCATATGCAGGACTTTACTTGCCTCAAAATCCATTAGCTCCTAGTTATTATCAAAACATGCAATCGTCAGTGGGTTATCAAACGTCATCTTATCAGCCATCGCCACAGTCCCATTCTCAACATAAAACAAACTTTCAACCATCTCCACAGTCTCGTTCTCAACGGCGACCAATCTTTCAGCCATCTCCACAGTCTCATTCTCAACAATCTGCGTACTTCCAGCCGTCTCCACAGTCACATTCTCAACAATCTGCGTACTTCCAGCCGTCTCCACAGTCACATTCTCAAGTATCTGCATACTTCCAGCCGTCTCCACAGTCACATTCTCAACAATCTGCAGACTTCCAGCCGTCACCGCAGTCACATTCTCAACAATCTGCAGACTTCCAGCCGTCACCGCAGTCACATTCTCAAGAATCTGCAGACTTCCAGCCATCTCCACACTCAAATTCGTAACAATCTTCTGATATGGAAGAGTATTCTCATTCTCAACCGTTTCCTGGGTTTGAGTCTCTTTCTAAAGAGCAATCAATTGATCAATTGTATGCAGATGCAGTTTCTAAAATATTTGAAAAATCTGAATAAATTATAAACGCTCACCTTGACTTCTTCTCGCAACTCTTGAATCAAAGCCTGGCAAACTTCCATTATGCATGTAGCTATTGTAGATTTTGAAAACTTGAATAGGTAGGCCAAGCTGCTAAATTTATCACCCGTCGCAAGAAACCTGAGAGTTACAGCCAGTCTTTCTTGAATCGGAATACATTTTCTCATGTTAGTGTCTTGTTTTGCGATGAATGGTCCGATTTTGTTGAGCAGATATTCGAAATCAGCTGCGGACATCCGACAAAAATTTTCGAAATATCCAGAGGGTTCTCGAGTTAGGTCATATAGCAGATCTGTAGCATTGTACCTAAAATATTGAAAATAATATTATATTGTACCTAAGATTATTAGAGTAATTGTTAAGATTTAAAGCAGTAATTGTTAAGATTTTTATGTTTTTATGTTCCTATCTGTCTAATTCTTGAATAAATGATTGAAAAATAATTGTTATGTTCTTTATTCATTTCAAGACTAAAAGGCTAGGTTTGTTTACAATACGTTTATATGTAGGTAACTAGGTATGAGGTATGGAAGTGAGACTTTCTACCGCTATCAGGATCCTGGTCATATATGTAAATATTATAGATTCGGACATCAGATATAATAAATATATACTGACTTTATATAAAATATAAACTTACGTTTTGCGACTCTTATACAATATCACCATCCACCACCGTCTTTTTCGTCTTTCTTTTGTTTTTAAATATTCACCACCGAGCAAAATAACAGTAGCTGCTGCTGCAGCAAGGCGTTTTCTTTTATCCATATTGAAGAACGAACAAGCGGACAGCTCGGTTCAACAGCGCGATGTGTAGCCGCCACGGACGGCTCGGCTGGCGTAGGATCGTGCTACCCCGCGTCGTTTAAACGAGCAGGCTTGCGTCCGTATTTAGCCGAGCCGCATCTCCACGGACGGCTCGGCTCGCGTAGGATCGTGCTACCCCGCGTCGTTTAAACGAGCAGGCTTGCGTCCGTATTTAGCCGAGCCGCATCTCCACGGACGGCTCGGCTCGCGTAGGATCGTGCTACCCCGCGTCGTTTAAACGAGCAGGCTTGCGTCCGTATTTAGCCGAGCCGCATCTCCACGGACGGCTCGGCTCGCGTAGGATCGTGCTACCCCGCGTCGTTTAAACGAGCAGGCTTGCGTCCGTATTTAGCCGAGCCGCATCTCCACGGACGGCTCGGCTCGCGTAGGATCGTGCTACCCCGCGTCGTTTAAACGAGCAGGCTTGCGTCCGTATTTAGCCGAGCCGCATCTCCACGGACGGCTCGGCTGGCGTAGGATCGTGCTACCCCGCGTCGTTTAAACGAGCAGGCTTGCGTCCGTATTTAGCCGAGCCGCATCTCCACGGACGGCTCGGCTCGCGTAGGATCGTGCTACCCCGCGTCGTTTAAACGAGCAGGCTTGCGTCCGTATTTAGCCGAGCCGCATCTCCACGGACGGCTCGGCTCGCGTAGGATCGGGCTAGCCCGCGTCGTTTAAACGAGCAGGCTTGCGTCCGTATTTAGCCGAGCCGCATCTCCACGGACGGCTCGGCTCGCGTAGGATCGGGCTAGCCCGCGTCGTTTAAACGAGCAGGCTTGCGTCCGTATTTAGCCGAGCCGCATCTCCACGGACGGCTCGGCTCGCGTAGGATCGTGCTACCCCGCGTCGTTTAAACGAGCAGGCTTGCGTCCGTATTTAGCCGAGCCGCATCTCCACGGACGGCTCGGCTCGCGTAGGATCGGGCTAGCCCGCGTCGTTTAATCGCGCCTTTAGCTGTACCACAGAAGTTCATGCGCGCCGACCAGTCAATCGAGATCCCAGTTTTATACGAGACCGTGTAGCATAGAAAGGTCAAGCTGCCATTTATGTGACGAATCAACATAAAAAATGTTATAGTTGAGAGCTCCGGGCTCTATTCTATCTATATGCCAAATTTCATTGAAATCTGTGCGGATTTTTTTTTAATTTATGCTAGCACATGCATACAAATTGACCGACCGACAGACAGAATTTTTTTTCAAAAACATCTAATTGGTTTTTGTTAAGACGGTAATTTTACGTCTTCTGACCCATTTTTTCAGTTTTCTTCCAAGTACAGACCTTATGGCCTCTACTACTATATTAATAAGTATAGATTACTGCGTGAGTGAATGTAATCGCAATGTAAAACTATAATTTTAGAAAAGTACATGGGGCGGCGGAAAAAAGTGGCCTACACTCATAAAAAATTTAAATCCGGCACTGACGCACGGTATTAGGTTATCAAAATAACACGTTAACCTACTAATCTATACTAATATCGTCATTTTAACAGTTCATAGCTAAATTAATATGTAAGTTTATTTACGATATACGGTGACATTATTGCCCGTGAATGAGTCCCAAAATTCAATGTCTCGGAACGACGAGTGCTGTTGTTCAGTGCGTATTCTACATAATTATATATTTATTCCAGAAATTGTATATGTTTCTGTAATAAATATATGACAAAAACTAACTGGCACAAAATTATATTATCATACCTACTCTACCAACTACCAACTTAATAGAATTTTATTGGTTATTTCCTACTCCGTCGCGTCGAGAATAAAAAACTAAATTATCCACTTCTAGAAAACAATCGTAAAACCTTGAATTTACTGTACCTACTTAAAATGAACTTAGTGTTTTGGTTTATATTAAAGAACTAGCTGCGCCCCGCGGTTTCACAAGAGTGGTGATGGATGATGATGATGCAATAAAAGTACCATAAGTTGCTCCTTATAACATCAACTATCTGCCAGTGAAAGTCTCGTTTAAATCGGTCCAACCGTTTCAGAGATTAGCTGGAACCACGGCTGGGAAAAATACATGATTTGCTTTAATTGAAATACTAATAAATACTGTATCGCAAGTAATTAAAATACTAAATACATAAAATACGATATACACAGTACGGTATTTGAAATATAAAATGCAAAATACAGCATTTTAGCTAGTTTTAATTGAAATACAAATTACAAAATAAGTAATCTAGACCAGCACGGGCTGAAAAGTAGAGGATAACAAGATTAATTAATCAGTAAAACCAGAGTTTCCTTTCATGAACACTAGCTTTTTAGATTTACTGTCAGACAAACAGCCTCTTGTTGCCTGCTAAAGAAAACAATCCTTCTACTGGCCACTAACACTCGCTAAATAAAGGTTAAGTAAGTGTATTTTAATGTTAAAATGTATTTTGAAGCCTCAAGTATTTGAAATACACTTGAGGCTTCAAAATATACAATACTACCTCGGCGTCAGGTATTTGAAATACGAATTACAAATTACATTTTAAGGAAGTATTGAAATACAAATACTAAATATGTATTTGTATTTCAATAACGTATTTTAATTACAAGTAATTCAAATACTGCATAACCCTGGCTGGAACAAATAGACATACAAACATTTTAAAAAGTAAGTACCGCATAGACATTCATACGCATTTAGTGAAAAGCTGTTAATTTGCAATTACAACAGGACACTTCAATCAATGTTATATATCTATTGAATAGATAGATAACATAGAAGGTAGATAGGTAATAGAATAGATTCTATTCTATTACCGTGCTTCAATTTTATTTATTAGTATGTATGTATGAATAGATTATTGTTATTCATTTATATTTTATAACTACGAGCACTCCCACGGCCGTTAGATGTTAGAAACTATTTAAAAGTGCGTATTTAAATCTCACTCTTAGCTATCGTTCATAAACTGTACCTAATAGCTTTGTTAAGGAGAGGAAGTATCTATTTAGCGAGCACCGCCCTGGGGCAGAGTTCACAACTTCTGACTTCATCTTACTCAATTGCTTGACAAGAACGCTCTCATTAAATTATGCTGATGCATTGTGACTAAATTACCACACGAATTTCGCCTACCCCAGAGGATATTTTGGATGAGACAGATTTTAGTTATATGTATGAACTTTTCACTCGATTTTAGATGAAACTCAATATATAATTATATTATTGGAACGAAGTTCCTTATCGCGCGTTGTGAAAGGGGGCTAGACGGAAAAAATTCTTACGAAAAGTTGTCACGACACTTTTTGCTATAGTAAGCTGTCTGTCTGTCTCTCTCTCTCTTATAGAAAGCAAGCCAGATGTTGTAATCGTAGCAAGTGGCGCCATTTAGTTCCGTAAATTTATACTAGATGGCGACTCAGGTAAAGTTAGCTCGCGGAGGCATTTCATTCACTGGATGGAATATGTAATTTTGAGAAATATATATTTTTGAACACTTCCCATACGCAGAAAGGAGTTTTAGTGAAGTAACCCTATACGCGCGATTATCGGAACCTATTATTGGAATATTTACCATGGTTTTGTATTTTTAGCATTTTTTTTTTGATGAGGAACTTCGTTCTATCCGGGTGTCCCTTGACTGACACCTCTCAAGTTTTTTTTATAACCGATGTACCGCGAGAAGATAATTTTTATTTTATTTATTCATTAAGAACGACAAAGCTATTTCACTTATATAGTAACACAAAATAGGTACTTATACTTTTAATGCAACTGGTAATATAATATAAAATTATTATTTTATTTTTTAACATTATCTACTTTGGCCTTTGAAACAAGAAAACATAGATAGATTAACTCTTTATTGAAACACTACAATACAAATATATGTTGCAAATAAAGAAATATAAGAATAAAATAAAAATACAATCAAAAATATTTCACAATTATATACTAAAAATTAAAAGTATCAATACATCATGTAAGTTTCGGAGACGTATTATTGTGCTGGCTCATAGGTTGCGTTCCGGACACATACCACTAAATAAACACAAACACCTGATGAGAGTGGTGGATTCCCCTAACTGCGACACTTGCGGAGTTATAGAAGATGTTCATCACCTTCTGGTGGAGTGTGTTCGGAGCCAGCAGATGAGGTTGCAAGTACGTTCTGAATTTGGTTTAAATTTGAGTGACTTAGGTATAGTGCAGAGTGTCTTGGCTGTTCCTTGGAGTGAAGCGGCTAGGACACCACAGAGTACTGCTTGAAGTACTTAAATACGTCTTGTGAATGTTTTAATGTAGTGTCAAGGTATTGTAAGCCTTAACGGGACTGGCATAGACGCTAAGTGACTAAAAGTCCCAAATAAATTATGATTAAAAAAAAAACAACATCAGGATTTTAGACGGTGCTTTAATTTCAACCATTCTGCAGTCAATATCCTGTAAATATTTATGTAAACATGTTGTGGTGCAATGGCAATAATAAATCGGCCAAATGAGAGTTGGTCTCACGCATCGAGGGTTTCGTACAAACTTTCAGGTGATGTAGGTACTTCAGTACATAAGTTTAAAAGTTCGCCCATCGAAGACTTTTTTCCGACAAACTTTGCCGTTCGATCCCTAGCCACAGTTATTGCAACAACCGCAAATAATAAGTTTATAATAGTAAATTATTTTTATTTATATGCGCTCTCAGAATACAGAAATAACCTGAATTCCGAGCATGTGCTGTAAGACAGTGCGCCTTGCCGTATTTCATGATTCTATGGTCAACTGGAAGTACTCAATAGGTTTTGATTACTTCGTGAAATTGCAAAATATAAGAAAATATGCGACATAAACGGTCACATCTTTTGATCGCGTTGGCTTACACCAGTCTTCCCAAAGTGGGCGATAGCGCCCCCTTGTGGGAGCTGCAGGCCTAAAGGGGCAGTAAGACCTCCACAAAAAAAATTGGGGGCGTTGTTTTCTTGAGTAAATTTGAACTTGATATCAACAAACTTATTAAACAGAAAATAGACTCTGAATAAAATATAAAGTTGTGTTTCAATAATCATTCTCATTGGCCGTTGTGTACTACCTACCGCGCTGAGGTAAGTTAACTCTTGCGGGTTATAGTAAAAGTATCGTTTTACAATGACTGTTTAACTCTCCGTTAATATAGCTCTCAATAATTAATTTATTTGAAGTTATAGCTTTTAAGTAGGTGAAAAAATGGTGCCGCTAAAAATAACTTATTATCAAAGTGGGCAGTAGACAAAATAAGTTTGGGAACCCCTGATTACACGTATGACTTTTTCACAGCTGTTAGAAACCGTAGACCCGAATAATTGATTTAAATTTAAACTGGATACCTCTACCGCGTTACCGAGAAAAATGGTCTTGACAGACATACAACAAAGTGAACCTATAAGGGTTCATTTTTCCTTTTGAGGTACGGAGCCCTAAAAAGAAGAGTTTTAAGGGGATTGCATAGATAGTACTTGTCCATACTAAAAGAAAAAACTCTTATCTACTTGTTAACATTGTCCGATTTCAGTGATTATTTTTTCATGCAAACACATTGTTTGCTTAAAAAAATAAATGTATAGTACTTTGAAATACTGAAAAAAAAACAAAACGTACGGGTATAGTAAACATTGTTATGATTTCATGAGAAAAAATCACTGAAATCAGACAATGTTATGAGGTAGAAAAGAGTTTTTTTTTTGTATGGACAAGTCTATGCAATCCTCTTAATCATTTCTGCAATAATACAACACAATGGGAAACGGTATTAACAGAATATGATTTACTAGTTTATAATGTATAGGTTAATATGTATAATAGATACAATACATATACATTATAATAATAACAAGTATTGTAATTTTGTATATGCGTTGCATTTCTCTGTTATTCGATTTGACTTATTTGACTCATTATTATAAATATGTTTACGTTTGAACTTTTTATCGTCTGATAGGACGGAATAACTGTAGTAGACTGTGGATGATGCGAACTGCGTAGTATGTAAGTAATTGAAGGTTTTGTGTTTTTATCGACGAATCAGAGTGATGATGATGATGATAATATAAAAGTGATTCAGCTTATCATCCACTTATTTTAAAAACCGAATACTTATAGGTATACATTCGTCTGATATTTTGCAGCGATTGAGTTGAATATTTATAAATTTATTTAGACGAAGCATTGTCGCACATTACTTTACAATTTTAATAATTGTGGTCATACGGTCTCCTATTAGAATTGACGAAAAAACACTACCGAAAAATATTATCTATGAGATTTATAGCTTTGTAAACCTCTTACATAGTTTCACGCTTCTTAAACTACATCGATTTTAATGAACTGAATTAAATTATATAGTTTCAAATTCATGATGTATTACACCCTGAAAGAATGTGATTAAAAGCTGATGATTTTTAACTTATAATGAAAATGACAGCTATACAAATTACCGTTTAGTCAATCTAAAATCTAAAATTACAGAAATCGAAGATAGAAAGCGCATTATGCTACAATCATTTATAATGTTAATTTCCTTATATTTGTTAAATTATTATCCGTTTTGATATTGCTTGTTAGGTAACAAATAACAAAAACCTATCAACAAGTTTTGAGTTCAAGAGTTTTGATTGGAAAACAAAGTTTGGAAAAAAGCAAGTTGAATAAATGATTTATGATTTAATAATTTTATAATGTCATTCATTGGGTTTACCAATAATCCAGAAACATAGCAATATATTACGCGTATTTGTACGATACTTTTAACAATGATATACTAATACCATAGGTACCGCAGAAGTTGAACAATGAAATTCCAGAGACTTGGGAATGTATTGTTTAAGGGCTATATTAAGCATCGTACTACGAAACCTTATAAATTACTTTATTAAAATTAGTACAGTGTACAAGTGTCCCTCGCACATCCATCCTGTAGGTACGAGTATTTTGAAAATATCGAAACGAAACGCTGCTGTATATTGTGATACATATGCCAACAGCATTTGTGTTTCAACTTCCTTAGTTTTGACAATCCATAAAGTACGCGTTCGCATGTAAGTTTTAAATTTTTAGTTCAGTTTAGACATAATTGTACAAAACAGGATATCCAAATAATTGCTACAAATATCATTCTTATAACTACTACCTAGGTATGTACTAAGACTACTCTCAAATTAAAATAACTATGATGAATACCGTACACAAAAATATGAGGATTTTTATGTCAATCATTGACGAGACGAGTAAGTCGCTCGCATGTTAAGCGTCACGCTTGCCCATGACAGTTCAGTGCCATTCAGAATTGTATACTACAAGAGTACTATCCCTTCATGAAAATGCGTTGCGCTCATATACCTAAGATGCTAAATCTCTAGTCCTGTAATTGTGCTAGAAACATTGTCCTTCAACGAAATACAGCAACGTTTGCACACTACTGCTTCAGGGTTGAATAACTGGCAAAGGTGCTGGTGCTTCTCCAGATGGAAAAGTCCAACCACTTAAACAAAGTTAGGGGCACTTTAAGCAATCTACCCTTAGATACAGTAGTGAAGAAATGGTCAAGTACGCCTAATGTTAAGCGTTCTACCTGCCCGTGACAGCTGCAGTTTTAAAGTTGCGAAGTTATGTGAAGGTTACCACGTATAATTTCGGTTTCATTCGCCTAGTATCATCCACACCATCTCGTCGAGGCCTCCGTCTGCTTAAACTGAGATAAATCTCCAAACGCAAGGGAGCCTATCGCATACCTGTCTGTAACTCACGACCTTGCTCTGGGAATTAAACGTCTTGAACATTATCTGCATTTTATGTTGATCTCCACGCCGCTCTAGGCGGAGGTAGGTTGCATTGGCTCACTTCACTTGTATTGTTCTTTAACTCTTAACACAATTTCAGGCATTGAGGGTAGAATCTACCGTGATGGAACAACTTGCAGAAGAGTCCACCACTTAGTATAAATCCCGATTAACACAACAAGTAGGGAAAGGGTTGATCATACGGTATATGTATACGTGTATCACACGTACACACAGATATATTATGTACAATAGATAACGCAAATGCGTGTACTTCCCGTGACCGAACCCCGACCGAGCGTCAAGGTTCGTCGCCGCTACTTACAGTCCGCGCAGTGTCTGTTGTTGAAGCCGGACGGCCGCGAAAACTAAAAAAAACTCGTTGCGTGAAAATTAACTGCAATAACCCAAAAATCTCGAGCCCCCAAAGGCAAACTATTTCTTACCACAGGTAAGTTATTTTAAAATTATTTTATGCGTAATTTCATTTTCATTCATAAGTCAGCACGCTTAGTTTCAATACAAAACTGGATACTTGCGTTATCTATTGTGTATATATCTGCGCGTGTGACCATGCCTTTACCAATCAAAGCAAAAGTCATAGATGTAAGAGTATTTAATAAGTGGACTCACCGTGACAATCATGCAATGGTTCTCTTTCACAGCTCCACAGCAGCCGAAGAAAGCGACAATGAAGACTATGACGGCAACGATGATGAGGACCACCGGAGCCGAAGTGTACAGCTTCTCATCGGTCAGATCTATGTACGGAGACGCGCTGATTTCCGTCTTGATGCCGACGATCAAGAGGATCAGGCCCGTGATCTGGAAAAGGAAGGTCAAGTTCATCTTTGTGCTTCTTTCTACAATAGTACCTATATTATGATACAAATGAGTTTCATACGACATTTTTCAATACATTTTCGAGGAAAACCAAACTTATTCATTTAACTACATGGAGACTTATACGGAAATGGAGCAAGTTTTTTTTTTTCACTATTCAAGGCTAAATGCAAAGTGCCTGAAAATAAAGCCTAATTCAAATTTTTTATTGTGATAAATGCAAATATTTTAATAGTTTAAAACAAATGATTGTGAATTATGTTATTTTTATTTTTAATACCTCGTCACCAAATAAAATATATTTTTTTTTAGAATATATTTCTGTTTGACTTCATTAAAGACGTACACATTTAATTACTCCAAAAATGTATAGGGTTTTTAGTGCCCTTTAAAAAACTTCTATGGTTTTACTACAAAAAATAAGTGTATTACGCGGTTAAATCAAAAGTGCTCTGTTTACTCGCCTATAACTTACAGTAAGGTACTATAAATACTGTAAGCATTATCTATGGGTAGGTATGCTAAAAACGTGTAACGTAGATGAATGACATTGACGTTTAGTAAGCATTAGAGCAAGAAGGCAATAGATTTAGGTACCTAAGTGTGAATCCTATTAATATTATAAACGTGAAAGTTTGTATGTATGGATGTATGGATGTTTGTTACTCTTTCACGCACAAACGGGGGGGCTAATGTTGATGAAATTTGGTATGGGGGTAGATGAGGCGCTGGATTAACACATAGGATACTTTTCATCATCATCATCATCATCATCCATCACCACGCGGGTGAAACCGCGGGGCGCAGCTAGTAAGAAATAAAACAGAATGACCGTGCACGTCGAGCCTTTCATTTTCCTTTACAATACTATCAATACTATAATTATAATGTAACTTTTCAAAACACTTGCTCGTAAAGTGAGTCTTATTACATCGTTCTTAGGGCCATAAACCGAACTATAACACACACGTGCATAATAATATTACACACTAGTGCATAATAGAATTATCAATACAACGTTACATTAGTACCTAATTGCAAATTATATGCGAGTAAAGAGAGCATTTTCAATGTAACCGGGTAATACAGTTTTTCTACCGACTTCCAAAAAGGAGGAGGTACTCAATTCGACTGTATGTTTTTTTTTTTTTTCTTCCCGCGTAGTCCAATTTAAATGTCATCAAATTCGGTCCAGTAGTTTTTGAGTTACACTCCAATAGCTGAATAGAATGGATGTCGATTCAAATTTTTCAAATTTTTACTTGTTCTCTACTTCTTAATAACGTAAATAAATGCTATTGATGTTATGAACACATGCGGAGTCTGCAGCCATATCCGGGCTAGGCATTTGGATGCTGTGTGTGAGTAACTAACAGTAGGGTATTATTAGTTATATAAACAATGTATTAATAAATATATTTTTACTCTTGCTCAACAAGCCCGTAGTAGCGCACTAGATAAAAAAACCATAAAAATATTTTCCTCTACTAGGGGAAGTTTTGTTTATTACCAACGAGCCTACAAAAAACTTTAATTATTACGTTTTCATAAAAAATAGGAATATTTTATTTTTGTTTGATTGATTATGAAACTAAAAGTGGCTATCTCGTAAAAAAAGAGGCCCAAAAATAGTTCCAATCTTTCTTTTACAAATTGAATTGGTGATCATAATTTATTTTTAATATTGTATTGTACTATTGTATTTCCTAGCAACCGTATTGAAACACACAGTGTAACACGCGGCGCCATTTTAACTCTGTTTCTATTTATTTAGGTTCTCCCTCGCATAAAACTACCTCGTATATAATGGCTCATTTTAGCCTCTTGTACTATATATATAATATCTACTATCTCAGGTGCTCATTTATTTGGTCACCATCTGAAAGTAGGCAGCACAAAGTAATGTGTCATGGTCATGGAGCTATTCTGAAAATAATCTATAGTGTATAGTTTATATCTATTAATATTTTATCTGACAAGCGGTTTCAACAGCACGTGTTATTTTTTCAAATGCGTGTCACTAATTAGTTATTAGTTACCGATTTAGCACGTGCGAAAACATAATAAAACTAGTAAGTACTTCTGCGAACAGCCGTGCGCTGCGATTCTCTAAGAGCAAACATAGTTTCATCTTTGACAACGTCCGTGAAACAAATGACGAGATAACAAGAAACGTTGGAAAAACAACCTTATGTACAAGGGCGATATCTCATAAGGTATTTGACATCGGTGAGCTCTTCGACGAGCGCAACGATGAACTATTATCGCACGGCAGTACTCGCGAGCGCAGTTTGAACACTTTAAACTACGAGTATGTGCACACGGTACCAGATGTTCTTACCAAATATTACCAAAATCGTCCAGTTTTCTACCGACTTTCAAAAAAAGGAGCAAGTACTAAATTCGACTGTTTTTTTATGTTTGTTACCTTATAACTTTCGACTGGATGAACCGATTCTCAAAATTATTTCTTTTTGTTTGAAAGCTGGTGCGAAAGCGTTTGGTTCCATTTAAATTTCATCAAATTCGGTCCACTAGTTTTTGAGTTACATTCCAATAACTGAATAGAATGGAAGTCAGTATAAAAAATTTCAAATTGTATTTGTTTTTTTTGTGTGCACAATGTGTACCAAATTTGATCATAATAGGTCCGTAAATAGCAGAAAGTCTAACATGCCTAAAAAACATACGGACAGATGAAAGTTAATTTGACCAGTTCGCTCGCTCGGTCAATAAGTACACAAGAAGTACCTCTACGATCCATGTTTGAAACTATCTGCTATATAAAATTTTTTCGAAGAATTTGCCTTAAGTTGATATCAATAAAAAGTAAAAACTGGCATTATGAATCTTTAAGTAGATCGGTTTAATAAATACTATATTTTTAATTTATAGGAGGTCGCCGGTGCTGTTGATGCTATGAACGCTAGGGTCCAACCTCTCACAGTAAAATATAGTTTCAGTAACAGGTGGTTTCAGGGCGCTTCATCCAACTACCATACCTCGTGTAGGGATGAACTTAGGTCCGTAGGAAAGTAAGATAATAGTTAACCTAAATGCGAAAGTTTGTGAGTATATGGATGTATGGATGTTTGTATTCCATCACGCTCAAACGGCTGGGCAAATATTGATGAAATTTGGTATGGAGGTAGATGAGACGCTGGAATACACTTCATCATCATCCATCACCATGTGGGTGAAACCGCGGGGCGCAACTAGTTAATAATAATTAACAAATCATATGAGATAGGTACATATTATCATATTATTAAATTTTGTTCTTTGCTGGCCTTGGAATTATTTTGCTCTAAATGTTATTCGTCGTGTCATAATTGACTCTAAAACTCTTGATGAAGCGTGCAAAATTAGATAGGAAAACAGATATACCTACATAATACTACATTAACATTCTAGTAACATGTATATCTACGTTATTTCGGTACATAAATATTATACAGATGGCTCGTACACAAATTTGCAGTCTTTCTTATGATCTATGTTTGATTTTTTTCATCTATTCACTTTATCTGGTTATCAGGTAACGACCTGATAAAGGTCACAGGAAGACGTTGGATGCAGGCCTCTTCCAACCGGTCCTTTTGGAAAATTATGGGGGAGGCATATGTTCAGCAGTGGACCTCCTACGGCTGAGATGATGATGATGAAGCACCAACAGGTCCTCCATGCTAAGCACGGGTACCATATAGGTCCTCTAAGCTAAGCAACTAACAGTGTGTCCAGCCAGCTGACCTTGAGAGCCAGTCGCTTAATGTAAGTCTAGTGTGATACCACCTTCAACTGCATAAAAAACTGTGCTCAAATACTAGCCTAAAAAAAGGAAAACAATAAATAAGATATTAAAACCGACCGTAAGACATAAGTGCTTTTGATGATCTGATATCGATGCATTCGTCAATGTATCGAGAAACTAGTACCAAAAAGACACAATAACATTATCTATATATATAAAAATCAATTGCTGTTCGTTAGTCTCGCTAAAACTCGAGAACGGCTGAATGGATTTATCTTATCTTGGTCTTGAAATGTTCGTGGAGGTCTAGGGAAGGTTTAAAAGGTGAGAAAAATTCGAACAATTGCCGGGAAACCGCTAACAGCCCTTTTCTTTTTCCCTTATAAACGTTTTCTAAATAAAATGTGGAGTCAATTTGAACTTTATTGCTATTCAATGAAGTTCATATTAAATTACAAGCACTAACTGTTGTCTTATCGATGTAGGTGTGTTCCTAACGCCAAAGAGTCAATTTGCACTTTATTACCGCTGCACAAAGTTCAAATTCAAGTGCCTGTGCGCGTTGGAGGATCTAATGTCGCGTTCCAAAAATCAACAAAAGTGATAATATCGCGAACCCGAAATAATTGAAGTCCTAAAGTGAAAGAGCTATAGATCATTAATTAACTAAAATCTGGTCTCTAGTTAAAGGTCAGCACATATGAAGACTTAATTACATTACTGAGAGATAACAGGAAATACGACTTTGCGCTGTGACTCGAAAGGAAAGTTACTTCGAATTTCATCACAGTCTTAAGTGGTTTAATTAACTTACTGCATTATTAATGGCTACTTATGATTCGTATTATTGTTGTCCGTAAGTACTATTACTCACGTTTATCTTATAAAGTACTAGCGACTGCCCGCGACTTCGTTCGCGTAGTAGGCTCGGCCCTCGGCCTCGCCATAACCTCCTGTCTTTTCTTTATTTTTCTTTCATGTGATGACCAAGGGACAGAGATTTATTTTTATTATATAGAATAGAGTAATCCTTCCTATACCGTGATAATTAAAACAAAAGATTTATGAATGATACTGACGTATATATACGTTTCTGGGACGCAAAGGGTTAATACTGTATGAACATGTCACCACTTCATAAAGTATATACTAAACTACGAGTGCAAAACATTATCCGTCAACACTGTCATGTAACTAGGTAAACCTTGACATTATTTGGTAGTAATAATAAAGTAATAATGAGAAAAGAAATGACAATGAGTGAGAAGTGAGAAAAGTAGGTATCAAAAGAAGTTTCCCAACTAATATTGTAAATGCGAAAGTGAGTAGGTATGTTTGTTACGCTTTAACGCCTAAACGTCTGAACGGATGATAATGATATTTGGGAAGTAGATAGATTATATTCCGGACTAGAACATAGGATACTGTTCATCATCATCCCGCGGGGCGCAGCTAGTATAATATTTATTTTATAAAATATAGATTAACTTTCAAACATACCTATTCGCGTCGATTCGTCATGTACGGTATGTATTGATAATGAAACGCAATGGTTACAATAGTCGGAAACATTTGAAGGTTCCATGACACAACAGGAACAGGTAAGTATTTTTCATTTGTAATAAAATGGAAAGGGTAGCGAGAATTAAATATTGTATACATAGTACAACTTGGGCACGGTATATAGATAATATTACCGTGACTTAGGATTCCATCCATCCAATCAACCAAGATTAATGTTACTGCGCCACGTTGTTCCTAAATAAAATAAATACTTAGGCCTACTTAGCCCACTACCGATAAGAAGTGCTAATGCAAAGCCCGGGACTACTCTTTTCAAGCAGCTTATACCATAGAGGCATTATTTTTAATATAATACTACAGGTTTAAATATGAAATTGCCTATTTATCGTACTAGCCACAATTAAAATTAAACTTTCAAGTGTCAGATTTCCGAGTGAAACCTTTTTCACGCGATAACTATACCATTCTGAGTTTAAAACCGGATGCAATTGACTGACATTCAACTGTTTTAACATTCAGTTTTTACCGTGAAGAGGAAACAGCGAAAATCAGAGTAATTTTCGGATACGAGTTCCGACGTGGGACTAACGCAACAGAAACTGCCCGAAATGTCAATGCTGTGTTTGGAGAGGATACAGCTAACGAACACATCGTACGTTTTTGATTAAACCGCTTTCGTAGTGGAAACTGCGACTTGAAGAATGAAGACCAGCAACCAGTTTCTCAGCTCTAGTCGGCAACTTAGGTACTAACATTTCTTCTTACTGTGGTCGTCAAAACTGATATAGAGCAGCCATTTTTTAGATTTAAAGTAACTTTTGTTAGCAACTGAGATACATAATAGCCCTGCTAATCTGTACTCAAAATAGAAAATACATAGTTCAAGTTAGGTTATATGTTGGTCCTCAAGCTTAGTAAATAACGATGAATTGGAAAAAAGGAGATGGTGGAAGCCGATCCGTATGAAACTACCAAGAAATTAAAGGCATGGTTTGATTTGATGTAAGCATACCCACAATATTGACCCATTTGAACCAAATCAGTAGTACATAATCACAGTTTGTGGAGTCCAGGTCCGTATAGAGTTGAATCGCAAAGGTTTGAATGATCTTCCGATTAGATGGCAGAAATGTATTGATAACCAGTGTAAATACTTTGATTAAATAAATATAATTTATAATACAAAAAAAACATACTTTAACCCCTAATATTAATTAAACAACTACCCCATTAATTAGGCATGTATTTTTGCCAAGTGAGGTTGTAAAATTAGTGAATAAAGGACGGATTTAAAGCGAGGGTCATATATGAATCACGAGCGTGAAGGATTTTATCGACTGAATTTGTTTTCTATAATCGCAGCAAAGAACACAATACAGTTTTTTTTTCTATTGCTTAACTCCTTGTCTCAAATATCGACCAATCAAATCTCGAGGAGTTACTTGCACAAAGAGTTTGTATGTCGATTATTCTTTGCGTAAGTAAGATGTATAAGCATTGAGATGGAGGTCGAATATATTGGTGTGTTGTAAATTCAAACACCAAAACAGTGATTAAAAGGCCTTTTTATTCACTGTTTTCAGTGAATAAAATAAGCTTTTTAGATTGGGAATGGTATAAAAACTGTTTAGTACCAAATTGTATATAAAGGTTGAATGTAGTTGTATGAACTCGTTTCGAACATTGATAAGCAGTATAATGATAAAGTCGGATAAACATTGGTATTTTTATAGCATATGAGGGGCGTTCAACAAAAAGTGAGGATATGGTACAAGTTACTATAAAACGTTACACGCAGATCATAGAAACAAGGATCTCTACGCTTAGTGGTGAATCTAAGCTTGAGGACCATGTATGTACATATATATACCTTGAATTTATACATATATATATATATATATATATATATATATCTTATAGCTTGCACTATGTATTCTCTATTTTGAGGACAGATCTGAGTAAAATTTTGTACGACATTTGCTGTCAAATCTCCATTAAAGTAGAGATTCACAATGGAGCATCTTTCTGAAATATTGACCTTAGAATGGACGATTCTAAAAATTTGACTAACCTATTTCATTATGGGCAGTGTAGTGGTAGTACCTACCTACCTTATCCTTATCAGTATAGAAAGTACAAAGTTACATGACGACTAATGGGGGATCCCAATAATCTATCTATCCACAGATTTCCTTACTACCGATAGAAATTTGACATAACGTCCATACAAATAGTGTCAAATATCTATCTCTAGTAAGGTAAACTGGCGATAGATAGATTATTGGGACCGGCCGTAAATCAGCGTAAAACATAACCACAATTGAACAGACATGTCAAATTTAGGGACTGTCAGTAGCAAGAATTGGTAGACTACGACCTGTGTGGCCTAGCCCGAATAGATAACTGCGTAGTGTAACGTTACGTTTCTTTCACGTGCAATGTCGAAACTGACATTTATCTAGGGCAACTGTGACACAGATTAATCATAGTATGTACGCCGAAACGTGCCGTTTATGATACGCAACTTGTTTGTGCTACGGCCTCCGATATGCAAAGCTCCCGTTCAAAGGACCCGTTTGTTAGATAGATAGGTTAGGTAGATGGTAGGTACTAAAATGAAAATGACTTTATATGGCGGCTCAAAATGTAATTTCACGTAAGACTGACCGCTGGGCCCTCTATACGTTCCTACCTTTAATAAATAATTACGGGTTTACCTTCCTAAGTACGCATATAGGATCTTTATACAATTACACATTAAACTATAAATTAAATGTGGTGCAATAACAATGAATCATCGTCTGGACACTGATCAGAAAGTACCTCCCTACCAACCACCAGCACAGAATAAATCATAGTACCGATCCCAGCAGTGCCTGGTCACAGAGTAGATAATAGTACTTTGGCACTCGCTGGCAAACGCCCTTGCAAGATGCTAGTAGATCTTTGTAAATATTAATGTAGGTATAAGTTGCTTTATATAAAGAAATACCTACCTACGGTGAACAGACGTCTAAATAACGAGTAGGTACCTACCTAGGTACAAGTTAAACCTGCCTTATAGAATCCATTCTATTCATAAATAGATAAGTTAGATACCCACGGAAATTGTTAATTACGAGTATAATTCCTCGGCCACCGTTTCTCTGAATTTTGTGTTCCCGGCGTATCACAGTAGATTCCTATATGTAGCTAGGCTTTACTACTTTTTTAGGTACTAGGTTTCAAATTTTTATAAAGTCGATACTTATCATATGTCTACTAACCATTTTTGTTATTATATAGCCCAGTATAGTATACATTACAGTATATATAGTAGTGTAGTATATATGTCCCACATTTTACTTTCTATTTACAGTTGCTTCATGTATTACGCACATCGCAAAATATTATTTTTGCATGCAGCGCAATAATGAAAACCGAACCATCTGTTCTCAGGTCGGCCATCAAGTGTTGTAAAAATGTTCACTGTAGCGTCTGTAGCTTAGCGTGAGCTTGTCTCCTTTCCATTGAGCTTCCAAGGAAAAAATGAGTCAGATATCACAAAATTGCACTTACCGCGAACAAAAGATTAAACCCGAACAGCAGGTACTTTACACATGACATTCCTCCTCCAAGAGCCATTTTTAAATCTTTAGCAGCACTTCTTTTCTATATTTAAAAATAAATCTGGAACAAAAGAACGTCGATTAATATTATTCGTCTTTCGTCACGACGTTGCTGCAAGATATTTATATTATTTAACTTTGTTGACATATCAGAGGTAGATTTACTATTTTCACCATACTTTTATGGAATAATTAACGTACTGACAATATATTAAAAATGTATGTAGTATGAAACACTAAACAAAACCTTACCGTCGAATATTTTCGCTTCATATAAAATTACACGACAACAAAACACGTCTGACACGCACAAGGAAAGCAAATAGCTGAGTTGCCAGTTGTGTAAAATGCTAAAATGTATTATTGATTCTGTAGCAGTGCTGCCACTCTTACTCAATATAGTAAAATAGTAGATTTGATGGTAGAATAGTAGATTTGGCTCGTTCGGTACAATTTCATTTTGTCCCTGTCCGATAATCCGATATACATACCTACTAACACAGTCATATTTTATAAATTACCTACTTTACCTTGTGAACAAATACTTAATAGTATCATAATAAAAACAATACTTATTTGAAATATAATAAATACATTTTTGATGGGCTATTGACGCGCCGTAGGTAAATAAAATAAAATAAAAATAGCTGATAACAGGTATATAGTTTATTCGATCAAACATTATCATAACAATGAAATTTCTTTTTCTTCTGTCGATTCTGACTTTGATGTCATTATAACAATGAAATTTCTATTGTGTCTGGCCGTGTGATCTTTGATGCATTATGTAGATACACATAATCATTGATAATAGGTATGTAACTAGATGTAATTGAATATAGTATACATTTTAGGCTGTTGTTTTTCGTGTTCGTGACTTCTTGTGCATATGAAGACACTGAACTAGTATTATATGCTCTTTGGACTGATCTTCGGAGCCAGCCCGAAGAGACTTCAATATATTGTACTACGGTCCACTCGCACAAAATGAAATACGCTTAGAAAATTCTTCTAATGACTCGTCTCGGAGTACGCGCGCGTAGACGCGCCATAAGGAATATAATATTAAACTTGAAGTGAATAGCGTTAGATGGTTACACTTATCTATGTTATCTGTCTCACTCAGTCATGGATCTGCATTCAAATAAATAGAACGCAGGATGGCACTTAATTAAGCCTGATTTACACTTCAATAAGTACAGTAGGTATAGTTAACTTGAGACATCACCGAGTATAATTGTTATTGTCGTTTGAACGACAAAAGCGAGTAAAGTAGTAAGTTGTTGTAGTAGTTTGTATAGATTGCAATCATATATTTGGCGAAACCAGTGTGAAGTAGGCCCCTCTCTCGCGTCTACCGCACCCCGCCAACTTAACTGGCCGGCCTGTAGATTACTTATTCTGTGGCTAAACGTATTTGCAAAAGCCCTCAAAGTATATGTGTAGTGTAGCCCTCCCTCACAGAGATGGAGTATTCAATGTCATGTCACGTAGTCTGTAGTCACTAGTCAGTCTCTTTGCTGTGCGTGTTAAGCATGGTCACGCTCTGTTGTGTAACTGCACTGTTACTGTAGCGTAGCACACTGTACAAAATGGTCGCCAAAACAACAAAATCCTGCCCAAGTGTCTCATCCGGTCAATATGTGCTACAGGCGATATTTACTCGCATCACGTAAAAACTATCTACTGAGTAGACGTTAATACAGTTTACTGCAATATTCACTGGAGTCCTGCGCAGAAAAAGGGTTTTATTTTTTCTATATTTATGTATATAAATGAACCCCAGTTTCTTCTGACCACACTATAACTTGAGAACGGATGGAATAATCTCGCAAATTTGTTTTGTTGTTTTAATTATTGTTAGGAGAAGGTGCTTATGAAAGAAAAACCAAGAAACATGGGAGGTCCTGGTGAGGCCGAAGGCTGAGCCTACTACGCACGTCACCCAAGTCACGGGCAGTCACTAGTAGAAAATAAGAAAATGCAGAGGGAAGATTTTTGGGACAGATTAGGTGCTAATTAGAGTAATAATAATTAGTTTATGGTTATTACATACTGTTTAGATATACTACGTATGATATTATATTTATTTACTCCCTTTTATGATATTTATGGACGCTAATAGATAGCACTTTTGCAAATATTATTATGGTTAGTTCTATATAATTTCCACAGATGGCGGTGTGAGAAATGTACTTCATACGAAACGTTTTTATACGTGGACTCGTACGTTTGTACATTCGCCATTCCTCAAGTTATTATAATTAGGTACCGTAAAACCGTACAACTTTTCCCAGATTTCTTGCGATTTGTATTTAACTTGAGTTTTTTTTTAAATATCATTACTTTCAATTTGTGATTGTGTCATTGATCAATGTATTATTCTTTGTATTAAAATATATGATAATATCAATACAATGAAATCCAATGTGCTAAAAATCACAATATATACAGCGGGTCAAATATACAGGATGTTTGGTAGAAGGACCGACAAACCAAATGAGCGTGTTCGAGGGCCCACTTGGAGAATACAAGTTGGCCAAAAAAAAATCACCGACATCAATTTTTTTGTAAAGTATGTTTTAGACCGGATGTTTTTAGTTTTTAGAAATTATACAAATGTTATGGTGGTAAATAGGTACAATTTCGGAGAAAAGGGGGAAAATCCCAAAAAAATTTAAAAAAAAATGGGGGTTCGGGGATTTTTTTTGGCCAACTTCTATTCTCCAAGTGGTCCGACGACACGCTCATTTGATTTGTCGGTCCCTCTACCAAACACCCTATATAGTACTATTTACATGTTTGCCCATTTTGCAGAAAAGTCCGTAACTTCAGTATTTTTTCTTCTTTTCCTCCGCCCTGGAGGATTTCGCTTTTCCGTCAAGTGAAGTCATAAATGGCTTCACACGACACCCGCGCTGTAAGAGCTCTCATTCCGATGACAGAGAATATCGGCAAAACAAATTACCGATTTGTGCGGTGACATTGTGCCACAAAACTTCAGAGGTTTGTTAAATTACTTTTAATAAAGCCCTCTGAGCTCTTTCAATGAGTATAAAGAAGCTTTTACCAGCGCTGCCCCATATTGAAATGTATTGGATATCAGACTGGCATAAAGCTATATTATTTGTCGCAATAAAGGAATTGGCGGGCAGTCACGAAGGTTACGCATAATGTGCATTAGTTCTCGTGTTCGCAAAGCCAATTCTATTATATGCTCCTTGTACATACACATCCTGGTACATACATAGATAAATTAAAGTATGCGCTTTAGGTATAAAGTATGTGCATATCTTCACTTTTAAACTATATTTATTATTAAAACATATTGTTTAAACATATATTACAGAAATATTTTCCCATCAGCCAATTACCCAAGTTTTAGGGAAAAACAGTTTATCCTGGGCATATTATTATGTTTGCATCTGTATACGTGACGAGGCAAGTAAATACAGCACAGATAGCGAATTTGTGGCGCGCGTTTTGAGAAGAGGTTTTAAGGAAACCTAGTTAAGTCTGTCGACTCTACGAATCTTACGTGTCAGCGTTCTATATTCTAGAAACTGATACGCTGACTCAACAGACTTGGCTGATAAGCCCATCCGCTCTCACGGTTGTCTGATGTCAGACTCTAGATTTTATTTAGAATTAAGTTAGTCTTATTAAAGCTTTTAAAGACATTAGACGTCTTAAACAAATACATTGTATTTTTAAAAGCTCCTCCCGCTCGCACCCGACTTGACTGGCGCAGCCGGTAGGATTTCCGCGTCGCGATTACTCTACTTCAGTACCCCGCGACTTACGTTTTCACGCGTTTCACGGAAATCCACGAACCAAATAAATAAGTCAAGAACATTATAAGATTATAAAATCGAGTGAGTGAGTGCTAAGACGATCCAGAGAAGGACAAATAAGGCTCAAACAACGAGGGACATGGGCATTCTGTGAGTAGACCTTAATCGCTATTTCCAGTCGTAGTCCAATCCTATTCCATATTTTATTTATAAGTATCTAGATTATCCGAACGCTATTTCAAAAAACTGAAAGGTGTTATGTGGTTTCTTTTAAATAGGTTAAGTGTATAAATTAAAATCGATTTAAAAATATAATATAGTTTAGTAGTAAAAGTAAATACATAGATTTATAAATTCATCGAGTACATACTTGAATTAAATATAGTTACTTTATATACTTCAACTTAAAGTATATAATAGGTTAGATAGATATAATTAAGTGCTTTATATATTTCAACTTTAAGTATATAACAGTTTATAAATAGTTTTAATAAAATGGAGATAGTTAACATTCCACGCGAATTTGCGAGCATCGTCCCGAAGTTCGATGGTGACGAAAAATTATTAAGTTTATTCGTAAGTAAATGCGAATACTTAATAAGTTGTTGTAGGATAGAAAATAATCCACATCAGGACTTGTACATTTTTGACGTCATAACATCACGACTGACAGGTAGAGCAGCCGCTCTAGTTAGCGAACGATAAGACTTAGATACCTGGGCTGATTTAAAAGTAGCTTTTGAGCAACATTTTGGTGATCCCCGTTCAGAGGAATGCATAGCAATAGAACTAGACACATTAAAAAGAAATAATGGCGAATCTTATTTCGATTTCTGTAACAGGATTCAACACGTCCAAAGCACGTTAATTGCCAAAGTCAATCTAATTAATGACGTCAATTTACGTCAAAGTAAAATCATCATATACAATAGTATGTCGAAAAACGTATTTTTGTACAACTTACCCGAAGAATTACTTCGCATAGTGCGCCTCAAAGGCTCAACAACATTAGAAAATGCACTTAGTATTGTTCTCGAAGAAGTAAACTTTATGTATCAATATAATTCAAAAAATAAAATGTTGCGATCTCAGAATACGATGCAGCCAAAACCTCAAACTATGAATCATAATCCCTTCATAGAAAAATTTGGAATGAAGCCTTTCTTTACATCAAACCCGCAACCTCAAATTAATTTTAAGTTTGGCATTCCCCAAAATGGCCCTAGTACATCAAACTTTCAACAAACACAACCGAAATTTAAATTTGGTATAACACCCAACCAACAGTTAGGCTACCGACCTCAACACATCCAAGGTCAACAGCAATTCGGTTACAAACCTACATTTAATCAAACTCCGCAACAGTTTGGTTACCGCCCTCAACTTAATCAAGGTCAACAACAATTCGGTTATAAACCTTCATTCAATCAAACCCAACAACAATTTGGTTATCGTCCTCATTTCAACCAAGTTCAGCAGCAATTTGGCTACCGACCCCAACTAAATCAAGGACAGCAACAATTCGGTTACCGTCCCACACAGAGGTTAACACCTCAGCTATCCACTGACGTAAGCATGCGTACAGCACTTCCAATAAAACCACATGGATTCAAAATGAACGCATTATATAACCTGAATGAATCTGAAACTGACGACATATATGAAAATCCTGAAAATGATTGTTACTATGAAAATAACGACATTGACTCTACATACAACGTTGAAACTTACGAGAGAACTAACGAACAAGATTATCACGACCCAGCCTTACAATATGATGAAAATTTTCAGATCAATGCCTCCAACCAACCCCTGAAATAATACAACTTAATTGTAATACACTAAACTTGCCGTACATAGTGATACCGGAAATAAATGCTAAGCTAATGATAGATACCGGAAGTTCAAGATCTTTCATTAGTCCCAAAAAGGCAAATGAATTATTTGAAGGTTTTAAATACCACGAACCATTCGAAGTTAGAAGCACACATGCTTCAAGCCTACATAATGAAGTAATAGTCATAACCTTATTTCCGACCCTTAATAGTCCTGAAACGCATAAATTCTATATTTTTGATGTAGATAGCTGTTACGACGGACTTATAGGCAGAGACCTCCTGAAACAATTGCAGGCAAAAATCGATATGAAAAATGAAATTCTCTACACCCAAACTACAGCCATACCCATAATATACAACCCCAATAATGTATTCAAACTTGCACCACGTACCGAACAACGAGTTAAGTTACCGATTAATTTAAAAAACGGTGAAGCGATTCTTAACTACAAGTTATTCTGTGATGGCGTCAGAATGCCTACCGCTTTAGTAAAATGTGAAAATGGTTATGCGACAACAATTATACAAAATACTCGAGAGGAAGAAATGACATTAAAAATTGACAAACCATTAACAGCAACAAAATATTATGACAGTGATAAATGTGACTTAAATAAACTTGACGACCGGAATGACTTTGAAGTTGACCAAATCTTAACTGAAAATATTAGTAAATTACGCTTAGACCACATGAACCCTGAAGAAAAAGACTCTATCCAAAAAACTTTGTCTACAATATAAAGACATTTTCTATACTGAAAAGTTACCATTGACTTTTACCAACAATGTGAAACACCACATCCGAACACGTAACGAAGACCCAATTTTTGTCCGACCTTACCGACAACCCCAAGTAATTAACGACGAAATTAATAGACAAGTAAATAAAATGATAGAAGATAAAATAGTACAACCATCACACTCTCCCTGGAGTGCACCCGTGCACCTTGTACCTAAGAAGTTAGACGCGACTAATGAGAAGAAATATCGACTTGTAATAGACTACCGAAAACTGAACGAAATTACTATCGACGACAAATACCCACTACCAAACATAACAGAACTATTTGACAAGTTGGGACGCAGTAAGTAGTTACTACGCTAGACCTTGCTAGTGGCTACCATCAGATAGAAGTAGCTGAAGAGGATAGACAAAAGACAGCTTTTAGTTCAAATTCAGGACATTACGAATTTTCTCGTATGCCTTTTGGTCTGAAAACAGCACCAGCAACATTTCAGAGAACCATTGATGATGTGTTGCGTGGCTTACAAGGGATACACTGCTTAGTGTACCTAGATGATATAATTATCTATTCATCTAGTCTACAAGAACGCATAGCTAAGTTACGTACCGTTTTTGACAGACTAAGAGAAACTAATTTGAAAGTACAGTTAGACAAATCCGAATTTCTCAGAAAAGAGGTTTTATACCTTGGACACACTATTACAAGCGATGGTTTGAAACCCAATAACGGTAAAATTAAAGCAATCTTAGATTACCCTCTACCCCGAACTACCACAGAAATCAAAAGTTTTTTAGGCTTAATCAGTTATTATCGAAAATTCGTTAAGGACTTTGCAAAAATTACTCAACCAATGACAGCCCGATTGAGACAAAAACGTACAATGCCTGTCGACGACGAAAAGTATATAGCAGCCTTTCAAAAATGTAAAGAGATACTTGTAAATGCACCGATATTACAATATCCAGACCCCGAAAAGCCATACATACTTACAACAGATGCTTCAGAATTTGCTTTAGGAGCAGTCCTCTCACAAGGTTCAGTTGGCAACGATAAACCCGTCGCCTATGCCAGCAGAACTTTAAACGACGCTGAAACGCGCTACATTGTCACCGAAAAGGAATTACTTGCCATAGTATGGGCCGTGAAACATTTCCATCCCTATCTCTACGGTAAGAAATTCACAATAGTAACAGACCATAAACCTTTAGCCTGGTAAAAACAAATTAATATGTTAATATCTGTCGACGTACTACGATAAAATTCTGGACTTCCATCACCCACACCACACTATGCAATAAAAACAAAGAAAACATTCCATGTCTTACATACATCTCACTCGCACAGTTAAGTAATATTTTTGTTTATAAATGCATACCAAAGACAGCTTCCCGGAGAGTCTCTCCAGATAGCACCTCGGAGAGCCGCTCAGGATAGCAGCTCGGAGAGCCACTCAGAACAGCAGCTCGGAGAGTTGCACGGCGCAGCAGCTTGGGCCATCGTCAGTCAGATATTCTTCTATAACACACAAAAAGTATCACGGTAGCGTCTTAAAACATTAGCATTACTTTCTTCAGTGTGACAACTAATAAGATTCAATGATTTATGAGCATGAGCTATAAATAATAAGGCTAGCTCCTGTGCCACCGGTGCAGGCATGTATGTACATAAGCGTCCATGGCAAAGGTTCTTGTAGCAATGCCCTTTTAAAAACAAATAGCTTCAGACATAAAAAACAATAGGTGAGTAAAAGTAAAAACAAATTAATGTGTTAATATCTGTTGACGTTCTACGATAAAATTATGGACTTCCATCACCCGCACCACACTATGCAATGAAAACAAAGAAAAACATTCCATGCCTTACATACATCTCACTCGCACAGTTTAGTGATATTTTTCTTTATAAATGCATACCAAAGACAGCTTCTCGGAGAGCCTCTCCGGATAGCAGCTCGGACAGCAGCTCGGAGAGCTACACGGCGCAGCAGCTTGGGCCATCGTCAGTCAGATATTCTTCTATGACAAACATAAAGTATCACGGTAGCGTCTTAAAACATTAGCATTACTTTCTTCAGTGTGACAACTAATAAGATTCAATTATTTATGAGCATGAGCTAATAATAATAAGGCTAGCTCCTGTGCCATCGGTGCAGGCATGTATGTACATAAGCGTCCATGGCAAAGGTTCTTGTAGCAATGCCTATTCAAAACAAATAGCTTTAGACATAAAAAACAATAGGTGAGTAAAAGTAAAAACAAATTAATATATTAATATCTGTCAACGTACTACGATAAAATTCTGAACTTCCATCACCCTTACCATACTATGCAATGAAAACAAAGAAAAACATTCCATGCCTTACATACATCTCACTCGCACAGTTAAGTGATATTTTTCTTTATAAATGCATACCAAAGACAGCTTTCCGGAGAGCCTCTCCGGATAGCAGCTCGGAGAGCCGCTCAGGATAGCAGCTCGGAGAGCTGCACGGCGCAGCAGCTTGGGCCATCGTCAGTCAGATATTCTTCTATTACACACAAAAAGTATCACGGTAGCGTCTTAAAACATTAGCATTACTTTCTTCAGTGTCACAACTAATAAGATTCAATGATTTATGAGCATAAGCTATAAATAATAAGGCTAGCTCCTGTGCCACCGGTGCAGGCGTGTATGTACATAAGCGTCCATGGCAAAGGTTCTTGTAGCAATGCCTATTCAAAACAAATAAACTCCCTAAAAGAAACAAATAGCAGATTAACCCGATGGAGACTACGTTTAGCCGAATACAATTTCGAAATAATTCATAAAAGTGGTAAACTTAACTGCAATGCAGATGCGCTCTCACGTATTCGTATAAATGCTTTAGGAAACGACGATAATATGTCTACACAAGTTAACATCGATAAAGACGAAATAAGAAATAGAGAAATCAGTCGATTAATGAAAGAAATAGAAGAACTAGGTAAAGAACAAAAGAAAACTCTAGGTCAAAAGGAGGAAATAAAATGCTTAGATTCAGACGACGAAGACACAATAACAATATCAGATTCTGAAAAAACAATGAAATGCCGATCTCCTTATTCAATACCATGCTCATCTGGTAGTTCAACTTTGTCAGCTTCTAGAAACTCTTCCAGCACAGAAACTGCTCACTCAGGCCAGGAGCCTGAATCTAAAGGTATTCCAATTTTGCAGGAAGCCGTTGACACCAAACCTAATCAAATACTAGTTTACTCCTGGTCCATAGATAAACTATCTGTTAAAAATCTATCCCGACCGAAACAAAGAATCCTTGAAGTACATTTACCTTTGAACAGAACCGATCTCGTGAAACAATTCCTGAAAGAATACATAAAAAATAATACGAAATATTTCATTTACTATGAAGAAGAAGAACATAGGCGACAATTTGCACAAACAGTTATATACTTGTTTAAAAAGGAATCTGTACAGTTTTTCGAATGCACTAAAAGAGTAACGTTTATTGAAGATGAATCAGAACAAAAGGAAATCGTTAGTAAATATCATACTGGTAAAACATGCCACCGCGGCATTAAAGAAACTCTAACTCACATCAAACGCACGTATTTTTGGCACAACATGGAACTAACTGTTTCAAGCTTTATAAATTCATGCGAAACATGCAAACGCATGAAATACGATAGGAAACCCTTAAAACCTAAACTTCAAATGACGCATACTCAATCAAAACCCTTAGAAGAAATTTTTATTGACATATTTTCTATTGCAGCACGCTATTATTTAACAGTAATAGATGCTTTCAGTAAACTGGGTCAAGCCTTTAAAATACCTAACAGATCAACTCCCGAAGTAGTCAGAGCCTTAATTAAATACTTCTCATTTTATGGCGTACCCCTCAAAATCAGTTCGGACTCAGGTTCAGAATTTAATAATGCTCTCCTAAAAGAACTTCTAGCCCTATATAAAGTAGATCTACATATTGCAACCCCTAACAACCCTAACTCTATGGGTCTTATAGAAAGATTCCATTCCACTATCATCGAAATTTATAGACTGGCCAAGTACGAACACAAATACAGTGATGCTGCAACAGTAATGACTTATGCTATAATGGCCTACAACCACTCCATACACTCATCCACTGGTTTTACACCCTTTGAAGTTTTGCTAGGACATACCGATTCTAAAAATGTAAATAGTTTGGAATTCGAAAAACAGTACATGCAACAATTAATTAAAGAACATGCAAACAGAACTAAATTTCTATACAAACATTTATGAGAACAAGCCATTAAACAGAAAGAGAAAATAATAGAGAAGAGAGGTGGAGAAACAGAATTTAAAGTAAATACTGGCGATACAATTTTTGCAAAAGAAGTAAACAAAAGAAGTAGTAAAGACAAACCACGCTATCAAAAGGCTATAGTTTCTGATGAAATTGTTAGAAACATAGTTCCCATTCAAGTAAAGAATCGTAACACTAAGGTTCCACTAAAGAATGTTAAACGCCCTCCACAGGCACATCGCCCTGGCAGTAGCCATGGTGACCCAACTGCAGGCACTTCAGCTTCAGGTGCTTGATAAAAACCCGGGAATCCTGCCCGTGAAAAATGGAATTGCCGTAATCAGTAGAGACAAATGGACAATCGCAAGAGTGTTGGATATTAACCCCTTAAAAGAAGATTTGACGTTTAACGTTCAACGACTCTCCGATTTAGATAAGCTAGTTAAGATTAATTTTTATAAGAAATTTGCTGATAATTTGATAGATGTAAGAAGTCAAGTAGAGTACTTTAAAAACATAACTATAAATAAGTTTAACCAAATAATTCCAACGGTCCGAATAAAAAGAGGCCTTATTAATCCACTAGGGTCACTTATTAAAATGATAACTGGAAATCTTGATAATGACGATGCCATTAAATACTACAGATTAATTAATAATATTAAAATCAGAGAAAACTACAATAATGAAAAACTAACAGTGATCACCGAAATGGTTCAACTTTTGACGAACTCTACATTTGTATTGAATGATAATCTTGTCCAACTTAATAATAAAATAGGGATATTATCGAAAAATCTTGAAGAGTTAGAGCACTTCAGTATTCAGTTTATAAGCACATATAATTTACTAATTCATAACTTCCAAGTAATCTACGCCCAATTAGATGAGATAAAAACCAGTTTGTCATTTAGTAGATTAGGAATTCTACACCAATTCATAATAGAATCAAATAAGCTGTTGCCTCTACTTGAACATATTAATATATTAGAAGAATTAGTTTTTACGCCTAGTTTAGGAAACTTAGTTAAGATAGAACAGACCATTACACAGAAAGCGTATTTAAAAGAAAACCAAATTACTTACCTTTTGGAAATACCTGTTGTTGAAAAGGATACTTATATTTATTACCAATTAACACCCTTACCAGTGTTATCCATTGATTCCACTGTTGTCATATTGCCCAAGTATCCTTACCTATTAGCGAAAGGGTTGAAGATCAGATTGCTCAGTCACCCATGTCAGGAAATCGACGAGGCCAGCTTCCTCTGCACTGATGAAGAAATGTCCCAGTTCATTAACGACCCCTGCGTAACCGACTTGATGACGTATGCTGAGAACGTGACATCATGCACTCAAATCCCTATAACCATTGAAAAGGTTCGAGTTCAGCTCCTGAAAACAAATAGATGGATACTCTATAGTAGAGATGAAGAGCTACTCACAAGTACCTGCAATAACGAAATGTTTCGTCATAATGTACAAGGCACCTACATACTTACTCTGGACGACCTCTGCGAAGTGAAGATTCGAAACATCACCCTGAAAAGGCACCAAACGTATATTGAAAATGTAACATACCCAAACTTACCAATCGTAAACTTACCTTTGCTGTTCTCACCTGAGAAAACCACATCTTCCACACCTGTAAACCTGGAAGCTACAGTGATAGTGAAAATAGTGAAAGTGAAAGGGCAATTATTGAAGTGCGTAGCATAAGCGTTTGGACTCTTGGAGTCTACATCCTTATTTTTGTAATTCTGTGTTTCTTATTATATAAATATCACTCAACATTATTTTCATGTGTTCGAAGTTCCCCAAAAAAAGAGAACTTCGAACTTAAGGAGGGAAGAGTTAAGTCTGTCGACTCTACGAATCTTACGTGTCAGCGTTCTATATTCTAGAAACTGATACGCTGACTCAACAGACTTGGCTGATAAGCCCATCCGCTCTCACGGTTGTCTGATGTTAGACTCTAGATTTTATTTAGAATTAAGTTAGTCTTATTAAAGCTTTTAAAGACATTAGACGTCTTAAACAAATAAATTGTATTTTTAAAAGCTCCTCCCGCTCGCACCCGACTTGACTACCTACCTTCTGTAAGTTATTATTCTACGGCTGTCACTTTTTATTTAACAGTACGGTGTACGCAGAAAACGTTACGATCAAACCCTACCATTTCCTCTGAATAATTTCTGTATGCTCTGGATTCTAAAATTTGTGCTTTTAGGCTTAGTAATTATTCATCACACTTTACGCTAATATTATAAAGGTGAAAGTTTGTGAGTGTGTTTGTATGTTTGTTAGGTACTTCTTAACGCTCAAACGGCTGGACCAATTTAGATGAAATTTGGTATGGAGGTAGATGATGCGCCTGATTATGCTGGATTAATAGGCTGCACATAGGATGCTTTTAAGCATTATCTCAATTACCACTTGGGTGAAACCGCGTGGCGCGGCAGTTGGGAAATAAATGAAAAAAAAAATGAATTTAGTAAAACTTGCAATTTTTTATAGTATTACTTTTTAAAGCACTAACGCCTGCTTAAGCGATCTCAAACATTGATATTTATAGAGAGAAAAATTCCATCCTCGGACGGGGTTCGAACCCGCGTCTTCTGACTCTCCGTGTCAGGCGCCATTGACCAACTAGGCCACCGAGGTCTGGTCCGAGCATCGAATTTTAACTCTCTATTTGACTAACCGTCTTGCGGGGACGGAGCGACATCTATTGGACAGTTTAACAGTACCATCCAACCGAGTTGGTCAATGACGTCTGACACGGATAGTCAGAAGACGCGGGTTCGAATCCCGTCCGAGGATGGAATTTTTCTCTCTATAAATTTCAAAACTTGCAATTTAATCAAAATTTGTTTATTGAGCTTCTAAGAAATGAAAGTATGTGTGGGAATATCCGGGTTTAATACGGGCAACAAAATGAATACAGGTAACATAACTCAGTATCTCTAAGAGATGGCACTCTTAATAATATGAAGATACTAACTGCACTCACTTGGTATTACATAATGACGGTTTACTAG
Source organism: Selenia dentaria (assembly GCA_917880725.1). Classification (NCBI taxonomy): domain Eukaryota; kingdom Metazoa; phylum Arthropoda; class Insecta; order Lepidoptera; family Geometridae; genus Selenia; species Selenia dentaria. Next base: position 36,462,363 of record OU862878.1, on the reverse strand, counting down.
TAGTGCTGCAGTACAGCAGTGCGCGACGCGATCTCCAGGCGTGAACACTCTCTGAAGAAGAACGTACTATACGTTTACCATTATTGCTTCATGATAATGCAAGACTTCACACTGCTCGTCAATCAGATTAAACACTACAAGACCAGCAGTTAAAAACCATCCGTCATCCTCCATACTCGCCAGATCCGAAGACTACCATTTTTCCGCAATTTGGACAATTTTTCGCAAGTAAATTATTTTCCCCAGGGAGAAACACATGGAGTACAAAATACCTTCACATAGTTTGTAGAGTCCAGGTCCCCAGAGTACTTTCGCTATGGTTTAGATGGCAGAAATGTATAGATAACGAGATAAATTAATAAATAAATATATTTTTCAACACACGCGCTCGTAAAGTGAGCCTCATTACATCGTTCTTAGGGCAATAAAACACGTGCATAATAATATTACACACTAGTGCATAATAGAATTATCCCTACAAAGTTAAGTTAGTACCTAACAGAAAATTATATGCGAGTAAACAGAGCATTTTTAATTTATTAGTTTTTTTGGTAGCAACGAACAGGTTTTATGCCGTAGAAAATTCATAAATGTATAATACATTTTTGGAACAAGCCAATACTAATATCCAATACTAAAGCCAATAATACAATGTGTACGTCCTCAATTAGTCAAACAAGCATTAATTACAATCAAATAATTAAATATTTCATATTATTATAATGTTAAAATATTTTCATTTGAGTACTTAAAATTATAATTTGAAGTAGGCACACACAATGTAGGTCACGCGTGAAAAAAAAATGCGTGTCTTTTCCTATAACTTTCATATTTTGTTTTTATCATATTTGTTGCTGTGTGGTAAATGTATGTAAAACTGTCAAGTACAGAAGATGACAACATTTGATAGGAGACTCAATTAATAACAAAGCGAAAATCAGTGACAAAATAACGCAAGACATTAATTTGGAGCTAAAGGCAAAAAAGTTTTGTCCGGAAGAACAACCATATACATCTCGTAGCTAGCATAGTTATTTGGGGCATTCTTCTTCCAGTAATTTGTAGGATTTACCTTTGTCGCCGACATTTTACGCAAGAAGTAGGTAAATTAATGTACTAAAGAAGTGGCAAGTACCAATGTAACACAACCTGTAAAATTGCTATCAAAAACAATCTAATATCGTTTTGAAAACTGTACATTCACCCATTGTTTTAATAATTAAACGATTTATGCAATATATGTTTGTTTTTTTTCTATCAAGTGTGTTGAAAAAGTGCGTATGAAACTCGTGAGCAACTTGCTTTCTAGACACTCGGCTGATTTATGAATTTCAATATTTTTCAATTTCAGCCTCGTGTATACTGAGCATCGCTCACTTGTAGGCCTTGTAGTGTAGCACTCATCATAATATAATATTATCCTTCAAATGTTTCAATTGTTCAGTACGAAATGTCAGTTTCATACATTAACCCCTAATAGGTACATATGAGATACTAGCGGCGCTCCGCGGTTTCACCAACGTGGTGATTGCGTTGCTTCACCGTGATGATGGATGATGCTGAGGATGAATCCTCAGCATCATCCATCACCACGGTGGCAAATATAGCGTATGTTACTATATAGGGATAATGTAGGATTCTAATGGTGAAAGAATTTTCCAAATCGGTCAAGTAGTTTCTGAGCCTATTTAATTCAAACAAATTTTTCCTCTTTATAATATTTTTTTATTGTATTGGGTGGCAAACAAGCAACCGGCTCACCTGATGGTAAGTGATACTGTCGCCCACGTACATTCGCAATACCAGAGGTCTCGAGGATGCGTTGCCGACCTTTGAGGAAGGATGATAGGAAGGAAGAAATAGATGAGGTAAAGGTTGGGGGAGGGGAACGGGGAAGGGGGAATCAAGCCTCCGGAACCTCTCACAAACTGACGAAACGCACGTAATAGCAAGCTATGTTACTTTATGTCGGAGTGTGGTACTTCTCCGGTCGTGCCGGGTCATACGGCTGTGGGGTTGCAGCGTGGCACTCACTACCACAAATACATATATATATATATATATATATATATATATATATATATATATGTATATATATATTTAGTCTCTAACTCATTTACAGTGATAAGAATTACTGACGAAATATGGTTACTTTGTTAGAAAAATGTTAATCCATTATTGGCTACAGGTATAAGGTATATACAAATTATAAACTTTGTTAGTTAATGGCTGTGGATTTCTTAATATAATTAATATATATAAATACAATAAAAAAATAAATGCTCACACCTCTACCGACCTCTTCAGCGAAGGTACAGCTGTGTATTGTAAGTATATGTGAAAATTAAAATATATAAAATGTGCGTCTATACAATGTTAGGGAGTGGATGATTTCACGCCAAAATATATCTTTAGAGATTAGATTGGTACGTCAAGATAACTCCTATATTGGGTTGTTATGATTGATAAACTCATCTCAATTTTCAGTAAACTGATCGTTTTGAGTACGTTGTAACGACTGAATAAACTTTTTTAAATCACTGAAAAAAGATGGCTGTGAAACTTCCTAAATTAAAAGTTCCTAAAGTTTTGAAATCTGTGAAATATACTTTGGCTGGGGTAAATGGCGTGTTCCTGGTAAGATTATGGAGATCGGAAACTTCTTAGTTTTTATATTTATTCCGGATTTAGCCTGGAGTTATTGTTTCATTTTTGAAGAGATTATAATAGCTTATCATGATGTTATCTATCATCGCGCACACTAATATTATTAACGCGAAAGTTTGTGAGTGAGTGTGTAGGTATGTTTATTACCTTGTTCATGCGGAAACATCACCTGTCATTAAGGCAGTCTACTATTAGTTATTCTGTGATTATACGGCCGCTATTCCAGAGACTATCCGACTATTTCTGAAATCGCATTCTCAACTTGAGTGAAGATTTCACAGTAAATTCCATAGAAAATTTACTCACATCTGTACTCAAGCCTACTTACACTTCTGATGTAAGTATTTCTGGAATACTGGCCATAGTCACTACCCTGTCTGCCTAATTAATGTACAATTTAAAACCGTAGTCAATGCATCACTAAAACTTTCAAAGGCAACTGATGATACAATAACAATGATTTAGTGATTTTACACACTTTGCCTACAGTCGTGCATCGTCGCGAACACTGTTAATAATTCACCATTATTACACGCCTAAAATTTTGTTTCAGCTTACAGGCCTCCTCCTCCTCACAGCCGGCATCACAGTTCTGATAATAAACTCTGAATATGATGTGCTCATCACACAACGGTTCTTCAACATCCCAGGGTTCGTCATAGCAACTGGAGTTATCATCCTGCTGACATCCGTGCTTGGGTTCTATGCAGCTATCTCAGAGCACTTCTATTTTGTGGCTGGGGTGAGTGAGAACAAAAAAAACCAGTTGGCTCTTGTATGAAATTACTTCATACAAGAGCAATTAGCAAAACAGTTTCTCTGACTGCGATGTATATTCAAGTAGCCGGACATAATTCACAAGCGTATCCTGAAGTCTCGTGCGAAACTCTAAATTATGAACAGGATTGCTAGGTTATTTATAATATCTATATATATATATAAAACCCCTATTTCACCTGGTCACGCTATAACTTGAGAACGGCTTTACCGATTTCTAACATCTTTTTTTAAAACGTTTTCTAATACTTCGTAGAAGGTTCTTATACTAAAAAAATAAGGAAAGATGGGAGGTTGGGCTATTACGCGAACGAAGTCGCGGGCAGTCTGTAGTATTTAATAAGCTATCTAATTGCGATGCATGCCAAAGTTTGCATAGTATGTCTAATATAATATATATCTACTAGGAAAGTAGAAAGAAGGTATGTCTTTTTGGATGGATGAATGATTGTTACTCTTCCACGTCCATGTTAATGAACTATTTTCCTATCAAATAGGTTATAGATGATCTCAATTAACATACAGGTAACTTTTACAACGGGAAATAGTGTCGGGGATAGTCATTATATTGCGACACTTTGATTAAGATTATGATAGGCCTTTATTAACAATCTTTCACCAGTTACATACATTACATCTCACATCTTATTTCTACTTATTACTATATACTTAACTACCTAAGTCAAAAAGTGGACGTGAACCTAATCTAATTTTGATTTAATATAAAACAATCACCCAAAATGCCAGCTACAATTCACAATGATGTGCTAGTTTACAAAGGCAGCAACTTCTTTCGTCAACGATTGCTTCTCTCGACACTGACACAGATTACTTCGGGAGTATGAAGTGAACTTGATACGGCTACTGGATAAAGTGACAAATGGCACGAGAGTAGAGCTCAGTGAGACTGGCACTTCCGTATATTTCCAGCCAGGCATATTGACGGGCGGGCAAGTTAATGTTAAATGTGTAAATAATATTTTACACATTCGACACCGGTTTCTTGATTGTCTTGCTTTTCAGCATAGACCTCCCCAAATTTTCTCCACAAATATCTATCTCGTGCTTTGCTCACCCAGTTTGTTCCTGTCACTTTTGCTTCTTATTAAATCCATTTCTATTTTATCCTATCCATTTCTATTTTAGATGTTTGATTGCGACACTTACAACAGTATAAATGCGAAGTTTGTGGACTGAGGGTGTATGTTTGTACGCTGCAAAAGCTCACCGGATTTGGCTGACATTTTGAACGGCAATAGTATCTACTTTTGACCCTGATTCAACTAGTAGTTCCAAAGATTTACGATAGCCTTGTTTCAGGCAAAGGAAGTCGCGGGTAGAAATTAGGATATAATTATATAAATACTCGTACCTACCAACAGTATAAGTCTAAAGTTATATGATTATTAACGGGATATTTACCGTGGTAAGGTTGTGGAATGAGCTCCCGATATTTCGGCGCAGTTACATGCACCATGTTCACGGGAAGACTGAAGAATGCGGGTGGTTGGTCAAAAAGTTTAAAAGTTAGGTGCAGACATAACGATCTACCCTCTTTCTTAGTCTTTTGCTACGGTTATCACTGGAACTCGAACTCGATCCTAAGTCCCGACAAAACACACTCACTGTATCACTGCGTATAGTATTTTGAACACATTTTGAACGCGGACTTTTATTTTTAAAACAACCTAATACTGGATTCCACGCACTGGCGAGTTGAAAACCATCACCTCGATTGAAATTCTGGCATTTCGAGATCTCAATAGTTTCCTTTACTAGCCTTGGTATGTAATGGCGTTCGGTGGACAAGATTTTAGGGTTATGGAATTCAATCCAGTGGTTAGGACCCGCGTCCAGCAGATGCTCAGCTATGGCAGATTTGTGTCTTTCATTGTTTTTTACTGCCTTTATGTGTTCCTTGATGCGGCATGAAACAGTTCGCTTCGTCTGTCCTATGTACGAACTTCCGCAGCTGCAGTTAATTTTGTACACCCCGGGATGCTGAAAAGGAATCTTGTCCTTAGGGGAACGCAGACATTGCGCAATCTTCTGATGAGGAGTAAATATGGTCTTGATAGCATATTTGTCAAGAATTCGACCTATTTTGTCTGTGACTCCTTTAACATATGGCAATTCGAATAACAGCGAGGGAAGACGGGTCTCTGAGCCACACAGTGTACAGAAAACCGACACACACAGACCTGTACTTGCATGCCACCTCTCACCATCATCCCCGGCATCTTAATTCTGTGGTCAGTTCACTGACAAATCGGGCCTATGATCTGTGCGATACAGAACACCTTGAAGAGGAACTATCCCACGTACAGATGGTGTTACGCAGGAATGGTTATAAGGCTCAGGTCGGTATAACCAAGCCAAGGAAGAAACTGATAAAACCGAAGGTGGAACGACAGCCGACCTTTTTGCCATATGTTAAAGGAGTCACAGACAAAATAGGTCGAATTCTTGACAAATATGCTATCAAGACCATATTTACTCCTCATCAGAAGATTGCGCAATGTCTGCGTTCCCCTAAGGACAAGATTCCTTTTCAGCATCCCGGGGTGTACAAAATTAACTGCAGCTGCGGAAGTTCGTACATAGGACAGACGAAGCGAACTGTTTCATGCCGCATCAAGGAACACATAAAGGCAGTAAAAAACAATGAAAGACACAAATCTGCCATAGCTGAGCATCTGCTGGACGCGGGTCCTAACCACTGGATTGAATTCCATAACCCTAAAATCTTGTCCACCGAACGCCATTACATACCAAGGCTAGTAAAGGAAACTATTGAGATCTCGAAATGCCAGAATTTCAATCGAGGTGATGGTTTTCAACTCGCCAGTGCGTGGAATCCAGTATTAGGTTGTTTTAAAAATAAAAGTCCGCGTTCAAAATGTGTTCAAAATACTATACGCAGTGATACAGTGAGTGTGTTTTGTCGGGACTTAGGATCGAGTTCGAGTTCCAGTGATAACCGTAGCAAAAGACTAAGAAAGAGGGTAGATCGTTATGTCTGCACCTAACTTTTAAACTTTTTGACCAACCACCCGCATTCTTCAGTCTTCCCGTGAACATGGTGCATGTAACTGCGCCGAAATATCGGGAGCTCATTCCACAACCTTACCACGGTAAATATCCCGTTAATAATCATATAACTTTAGAGAACAACCGTGATAGTTTAAAACAGAGTATAAGTCTACTTTTGTTTCTTACGTATTTTAAAATTTTAGTCTTTTCTAATTAGAACCATATTCTCTAAACCGGATGTAATACCATACTACCTACCCAGTTATACTACTTATTAAAAATTGCTGATTTCCCCCGTGTTGTTGCAGTACGTAGTCATGCACCTGGTGGTTCTTGTCTTCGAGATAGCCATAGTGATCGCAGCGTTCGCGCTCAACAATGACGCAACGTCTGAGATTAGACCCACGATGCTGTCCAGTTTGCAGCTGTACTTCACCAGGTTGGACGTCGCCAAGGTCTGGGACGATCTGCAGATGGGTGTAAGTTTTTATTAATATTGTTAACCGACTTCAAAAAGGAGGAGGTTCTATGTTCGTTTGATGTATTGTTTTGTGTATGTTCACCGATTTCTCCCACATTTGTGGACCGATTCTTAAAATTCTTCTTTTATTTGAAACAGGTGGTCCCATTTAAATTCCATCAAAATCAGTCGAGCAGTTTTGGGTTACACTCTGATAACTGAAAAGTGTTTCGCCTGTTTTGATGATCCTTATTGACGGTGGATGACAATCGATCCCCTCGTAAGTTGCAAGAGTCACGAAAAATGGTAAAAATTGTTTTTTACCTAAAAACGGAACCGAATTCAACACTAAAAAGTGTGAAATAACTTGTCGAAGTCGGTACCATGCGCGCAATATTGTGATAATAGGTACTTTTGAACTATCATGTTTCCAAGTATCTTTTTACTTTTGTACTACCATGTTACATACTTCAAGAAGTTACTTCACACTTTTAGTGTTGAAGCCGGATATATTTTTTGGCAAAAAAATTATTACATGTTCATCGCGGCTGATGTGGTTTGTATGTGTGTATCAAAGTTTGTATGTTATGATCAAATCCCCTTGGTTTACCAACCAGATCAGAGCAATCGGGAATTAATAATTTTATGTTTAGTTCAATATATATAATATATATTAAACTAAACTTATGGAGTGAGAGGCTATGTTTAAGACTTAATTAAATCCTACCTTGATAATAGATTTCAAGTTACTTAAGTCACAACATTATTCCCACTTACTAAAATTCCACAGAAATACTCATCAGATGCTAGTTCGGTGAAATATGGTGTTCCCCAAGGCATCGTCCTTAGTCTTCTACTGTTTAACATTTACATAAATAACTTGCACAGTGCTAGTGACCATCCAATGGAAAGATATGCGGATGATGAAGATGCACTTTCACATTCGTTGGTGCTAATCAAATAGCTATTGAACTGCAAATCTATACTAAATTAAATGATATTATTAGTCGCCTGACTAGTCAATTTAATACAAAATTTTGGAAATACGAAATTAATGAAAAATACAATTTTACTTAAAATATTAACCCAATGTTGCTATTTTTGCATGATGACGCCCCAGAATATGGATTACCAACGTATTGTGTTACCAACTGCAACTAGCAATCATCCATGCTCTTGCAAATAAATATATTTTGATTTGATTTGTTCTTTTGGAAATGTATAGGGGAGACTTCTGTTCAGCAGTGGACGTACTCCGGCTGAGATGATGATGATGAAAACACAATCCATTACGTTGAGATAGTGTTATAGCGTTACCTACGCAAGATTAGATCGAGCAATGTAATTCAAACGGAACTCCCACATTGACTCCCGTATGTGGAATGCGAGGACTCGGATTGGGCGATAGAACGGTCAGCGACAAAAAGTACAGAAATAAGACTTTATTTTTGTAATTCGACTAGTTTTTCTTTATATTAATTCTGTGTCGAAATACTTGCCCATCTTTTGGTAAATAAAAATCTATTTGTCTCCAGTTTGAATGCTGTGGCGTGGTGGGCCGTTTCGACTACATCTCTAACCAGATACCAGTGAGCTGTTGTCACATGGACTATGGGACGATATCGCCCTTCGAATGTGTGACTGCCAATGCGTACCCCGTTGGGTGTGCAGATGCTTTGGGAGAGTGGCTGAGCTACAACGCCTATGTCCTTGCAATTTGCGCTGTTGTTGCTACGTCCATTCAGGTACCTTGGGGACTACAAACAAAGGGGATTGTTTATTGGTGACATACGCTATCGCACTAATATTAGGAATGCGTAAGTTTGTGAGTGGGTTTATGTTTGATACTTCTTCACTATGAACGGTTGGACGGACTATGACGAAAATGGGAATGGTTTTAAATGTAAAATATAAATATTTCTTTTTATGGTATTAGGAAACGTCTCAAGCCAGATGCCCACCTCATGTTAAGCGTTAACCTATGCCTAGAACAGATGCATTTGGTCACAAGCGACAAGCTGCATTGCGCACGTTACCCTGAGACGTTAAGTTGTCCCATAAGCCGTAAGCCCCATATGCCTGTAATTTCGCCGACACTCATACCTTCAAACCAAAACACAGTAATGCAAACATTATTGATTCACGGCACAAATAGGTATGGTGGCAAGTACTACCCCGGACAAACTCATTCACAAAGAGTTCTACTGCTCTATTAGACATATACATACATACGGGCTGGGCAAAATACCATGCTTTGCTTTAATTGAAATACGAATTAAAAATACTCTATCGCAAGTATTTAAAATACCGAATACCTACATTCAAGTACGGTATTTGAAATATAAAATACAAAATACAGTATTTTAGCTATTTCTAATTGAAATATGTAATACAAATTACAAAATAAGTAATCTAGACCAGCACGGGCTGAAAAGTAGAGGAAAATATATTTTTTTAATCAGCAAGATTAATTAATCAGTAAAACCAGAGTTACCTTTCATGAACACTAGATTTTTAGATTTTTTGATGTTAGACAAACAGCCTCTTATTGTTGTTGGAGTGAATATAACCTGCTAAAGAAAACAATCTTTCTACTGGTCATTCACAACCCCTAAATAAAGGTTAAGTGTATTTTAATGTTAAAATGTATTTTGAAACCTGAAGTATGCGAAATAGATACTAATTACAAAATACCTCGACGTCAGGTATTTGAAAGACTAATAACAAATAACATTTTAAGGAAGTAATTGAAATACAAATACAAAATACGTATTTGTATTTCAATTACGTATTTTAATTACAAGTAATTCAAATACTGCCCAATCCTGCATACAAAGATTACATTTATTATAGAAAATTGTTTAAGTATATGTAATAATGATCTGAGCGAGGAAAACCGCGGTGCTAAGCTACATCAATCTTCTTTTCTTTCTATCTATATAAAAATGAACCCTTATATACCCTATTCTCTTGGTCACGCTATATTTTGAGAACGGATGGAACAATCTCGCTAATTCTTACTTTGTTGTGTTAGTTATTGTCAGGGGACGGTTCTTATGAAAATAAAATCTTAAGAATACGGGAGGTTAAAGCGAGCCTACTATGCGAAGTCGCGGGCAGTCGCTAGTCTATATATATATATATATATATATAAATGAGCCTCTATTTCTCCTGGTCACGCTATAACTTGAGAACGGATGGAACAATCTCGCTAATTCTTTTTTGTTGTGTTAATTATTGTCAGGAGAAGGTTCTTATCACAGAATTGGTCTGTGATTCTTATGAAAGAAAAACCAAGAAAATATACGAGGTTATGGCAAGGCCCAAGGCCGAGCCTCCTATAGTAGGCTAGTTGATAATTAATTTTCATTCAATACCTTACCAAAATTTTTATTTTTACCTATGGCCCCGTTACCTTATTATAGTTGAATATATGGATGCCTAGGGGAAATTATTTCCTAATAATTTGTTCCTTATGATTGACCGATCGATAATAACGGTATGAAATTTATACGGAATGTTTATTTTCCACCATTTGTCGGATTCGATTCCCGGTTTAAAAGTGACATGTCAGTGGCCTCTTTATGTCTCTTTCACTAATCTTTGAATGCAGTTGTTTTTATAACTGAAAATAAACATAAAATGATTTGCATAGAATTTGCTAAAATCAATATTCCGTGTACTTTCCCTCCGGGGGACTTCGGTTTGGGGCATTGATTCATCATCATCATCATCAGCCTGTAGCAGTCCACTGCTGGACATAGGCCTCTCCAATTGCACGCCACTTAGGTCTATCTTGGGCTTCTCGCATCCAGTTTTTGCCAGCCGTCTTGCGCAGATCGTCACTCCACCGTGCCTCAGGACGTCCTACACTACGTTTGCATTTTGGGGCATTGATTAGGTTCCCCTATAGCTAAGACATCTGGATAAGAGAAAACGGTGACTAAATCAACAGCAAACCCCAAAACAAAATCCATTTGGTTTAATTTACCGGTTATTGGATTCTTGAGAAATAGATTTAGCAGAAATATTACTGTGTAGGACAATGATTAGTCTTTCTCCTTAAAACAAATTCTCTTAAAACTTGTTTACGTGATTTCTGCATTTTCAGGTGGTTCTGACCTTCATGAGCAGCTGGCTGGCGTGGAGGTCGAAGTTTGAAGAAGTAGAACTAGAGTCTTAAGTCTCTTAACACTACAAAAATGTATAATAAATAATTAAATTTGGCCACAGAGTTAAATCACAGCACATTCTGTTGCTTGCTGTATAAGTCAATGTTACATTTCATATTAGTTGTCCTTGCTTACCTAGTTAGACTTATATAAAAAATATTTAAAATAAGTTAGGTATATTACTATTGAAAACTGTATTTCATGCTTCGTAAATAGTTTTATATTCGTAACTATTATCACATGACTACAATAAGTAGTTCAATGCGAACTACTTACTCGGTAGTTAGAAGTACGTCGGTAGGTCATCTACGAGAATTACCTGTGGCGTAAGTGATACCTCCTGTAAATTAATCTAATCAACGGTAATTAAACGCTGAAGTAAGTTCCTTGAGATTTTATTTATCCATATCTACAGAAAAAAAGAGTTTGTTCGTTCGTAACTTCTTCACGGCTACATTACTTATACATTTCCGTGATAACTAATGAATAAATTAAGCTTGAGGAAAAGCAAAGTGATATTTTAGGCAGAGGTATAGAATTTAGTTTTTATGTCTGACGACAAGAGTAAATCGTAAGCATGATGGTAAGTAATTAATAAGTAAGTACTTGACCACGATAGTAACAGTGCTATCCAGATTTGTAGTTTTGGCACTGCACTGCACTCGGTTTCGTTCGCCAAGTAATTTAACATGATACCTAAACATATCCAGTACATACTATCATTTATCTAATATAACTGTGGCACTATAACTCTTTGTACTGTATTCCTCAACGATACGAATATGCAACACTTGCCCAAATTGTTGTCTAGCACTACTGTACTCTTTACACCCTAAGACAGCAATTTTTGCGCACTTTTGCTTGACGGCAGAATATCAGCGGTTGTGTCACCTAAGACGGCCTTTTACACAGAAGGTCTACCACGTAGTAAGCCGAGTTTCCTCGCCTCTTGCTACTCGCATCCCATTGTCGAAGGAATTACCCTCCATACCTTCAACATTCCATATGTACCCTACTAAGTATTGAGTAAAAGCTGGTCATCCTGGAGTAACTATTAGAGTAACCTAGAGATCTACAACAGCTGCGACTAGCTGGTTAAAATAATCAGCTCAAACGCCGTACCGTCCGGTATTTTAGGGCGGTCTATAGATATCCAGGGACGGCGATAACTCGCGCGTCCTACAACTATCAGATAAAATACGATAAACGATATCCTACTGGAAGTGACTAATAATAAAACAAAGAAGTATTATCCAAGTGTTGTAGAAGTACGCTCGTGTGCGGAGCGAGATAAATCAGCTTGTTTTTCTTATCAAGATTAATGTAACAAAGTGCGATAAAGTATCGGAAACCTTGCTGAAACTTCAGCCGGGTCTTGTCACGCGCGCACGCATTGCTATTGTTAAATATAAGTAGTGCGTTTGAAATAACCATAATGATGTCGAAAATATTCACAACGGTGAAATATACGTTAGTTACGGTTAATTTTCTTTTCGTGGTGAGTACGACGCTACAAAGTGAAGAGATAACGATATGTGACTGTGAAACGAATATATTCATGTGATCCGTGTGTGTTTCAGATTACGGGAATTTTAATATTGTCTGTGGGTGCTTCTGTGCAGTCGGCATACAATAATTATCATGAATTTCTATCGGAGAGATTCTTTTCCCTGCCCGCCTTTTGTATTGCGACGGGAGTGATCATATTTTTGATTGCCGCCGCTGGATTCTATGGCGCGTTTATGGAAAATTATATGATGAACATGGCGGTAAGTGTCTCACCACAATATCTGTTTTAGTTTGACGATTGATCAATGGATTTACCCATCTCTATCTAAGTATAAATTTAAAGCAACTCTTTTTTATCTACTCTGCTACTTTAATATAGGAAAGGAAAGATTTGTTTGTTTGAATTTTATAGGCTCCGAAACTACTGGACCGATTTTAAAAGTTCTTTCACCATCAGAATCCTTTTTTTAGTGTGGGAAATGCTGTCCACTTCCCTTTCGTTACGGGGTTGACGGAAGGGGGTATGTGGGGCTCAGACCCACTACAACCCGCCGTGAGCAGTCCTTCGCCAGATGGGGCAAGATGGGGCTAGCTAGATAGGGTTGCGCTAGCATTTACCATCTCGCCCCAGCTCACCATTAGAATCCTACATTTTCCCTTATGAACATAGGCTATAGCTTGTATGCATATAACAAGATAAGTAACGAGAATGGTACTTACAATACTCGTTACTTATCTATGTTGGACCTATTTCATAACAGTTGCAGCGCCACAGCTTAGGACTGATTTTTTGCGTGTCACTGCACTGTACTCGTCAAGACTTTAGTTTTATTACCACAGTAATTTAATTTGTCCTTCACACTCGCACAACACAGTCAGCTTGCACACTATAGGCATAGCTTCGAGGCATAATATTTGCGGTGCTACAATATCGATCATTGGTACTCCCCTCAAGATGGAGGAAAATTGTTTTACTCCATGAAGAGGCTAGACTAGATTATAGGTATAATAATATTATTAAATGTTGAGTTTATTTGCATATATGAAATAGTGTAGAATATACTGGTAGCAATTCGCTTGTTCAGAACAAATATTTATTTCCAAAAATAATTACATTCGAAACCGGTACACTTTTTCACAAAATGTACCTAATTGTAGTTTAACTAAAACTGTTAATTGAGTCCCAAACTAAGCGAAAGCCTGTATCTTGGGATTCTTGGGGCTCAGAGACGTGATTGCCTACTACGATTTACAATAGGTATAGGTATATGTCTACGATGAAACCATTTCCCATTAATCTCCACTTGTTATATTTCTAAGATTAGCATACGTTTTTAGACTGCACTAACACCATACATTTTAAAATCTTGCATCGTCTTAAAATTTCAATGTGCTGGTGAGTTAACTATTATATTGGGTAATTACAATAATTAGTACTACAAGTAGGTTAAGAAAATGGGAAGAACACCAAACTAAACTAGCGATCTAAAATGTATTTTAGTAATTGACGGCAGTTCTTATTGTTTGTGCTAAAGTCCCAATTCGTATAACGCTTGCTTAGGACAGTTCTTAAATTTACCATTTCTCATCAATGGTGGGTATATGTTTACTGCAAACTTTGTCGTCATGAGCTTCATGCTGTGGGGCCTTACTGTGAGCTCTTAATGCAGGACTTCTAGAAAACTGCCCGACTTATTCGAACCATGACAACGTTAAAGCAGGCCTGCCCAGGCCTACTATTCAAGAACCGCATCAAAAACCGTTCACCTGTTTTATTTGTATGGACTCTCGTTAACACAACGCTCTAAATCCGCTCAGTTTATCAGCTTACAAACGTATAGACGTCTGCAATATTGGTTGTAGTAAATTGTTAGAATGTCAGAGCAAACATTATCCGTCCACCTTTGCGAAAACAATGTTCAAATAGTTCACTTAAATGAGTGATTTTTAATGGTATTATTTCATTCAAAACTGTTTACCTATGCCAGGTTTAAGAACTGCACGGAACTTGCATGGTTTTTATGAAGCTGATAGTAAGGATGCTGAAAACTAGTGTAAATTTATGTAAAACTACCCACAATTGAATAGAATAATATAATTTAATTATAGAAGTGTCACTCTAAGTCAGTGGTTCCCAAACTTATTTTGTCTACTGCCCACTTTGAGAATAAATATTTTTTTAGCGCCCCCATTTTTTCACCTATTTAAAAACCACTATAACTTCAAATTAAATTAATTAATTATTGTGACCTATATATGTATATTAACGGAGAATTCTAAACGAAACTTTTACTATAACCCGCAACTTGAGACCTGAGCGCAGTAGGTAACATACAACGGCGCTTAGGTCTCAAGTTAACTTTTACGGGCTCCACCTGCTAATAAGAATGATTATTGAAACGCAACTTTATAGTATTAAAACACAGTATCTTTTATTAAAAATAAAACTAAAATAATCGATCCTTATATAAAAACTAATGTGAAGGATGAATTTGATGCTGTTTAATTAGTTTGTTGATATCAGGTTCCAATTTACTCAAGAACAGTCGCAAGTCGCCACGTTCGGTAACCAGCAAACGATTTCTCTTTTTAGTAAGCAGTGTTGTCACAGCACTAAATCCACGTTCACACAAATATGACGATGGGAATGCTATCAAGAATCGTTGAACGATTGACCACAATGCAGGGTACAATTGCGGGATCGGTTTTTGTAGCCAAAATTCTTGGTAACCATTTTTGAACTTGATTTTTATTTCCTCGTTTGTTGTCAATTCTATAATTTCTTCTTCCAGCTGAGGTGACATTGCTGTGTTGACATTTGAAAACGGATCCAACACCCAGTCTGGTATTTCCAAGTTCAAAATGTCCTGGTATCGTTCGGTGAAGTCAATGTGGAGGTTTTCCAAATGTTGGCAGTAGGCAAACAATTCGTCGTTACTGCATGATACTGATAAATTCGGAAAATTGTGAAACTCACGTCTGCCCAGATTCTTTTTGTGTAGCAGCAGTTTGGCTGCGAAAGCAGCAACGACGTTTTTTGTTTTAATTAAATTTAGTTTATCGCCTTGCAGTTGGAGATTCATGTCGTTGAACAATTTATACAGGTCTGTCATGTAAGCTATATCATTCTTTGATGTTATGAGCTTGTCGTGCAATTCTGTATCTTTAGTTTCCAAGAACTCTATAACAGAGTCAAACAGGTTGTAAAATCGAGTCAGACAATTGCCTCTTGATAGCCAACGAACTTCAGTATGAAACAACAAACGGTTGAAATCCTCGTCATTAGTAACACAAAGCTGATGAAATAATCTATCATTCAAAGAGTTGTTGCGGATTTTATTGACTGCTTTGATGACATATTGCAGTGATTGAAATAGTTTTTCACTTAAGTTTCTAGCAACTAAATGTTGTCTATGAATAACGCAATGTACACCAAGGACATCTGGAATTTTATTTTTTAAGTACGCTATGAAGCCTTTATGGCACCCTGTCATAGCCGGAGCGCCATCCGTAGCAACTGAAATAATATTTTTCAAAGGAATCTCTTTCTCATCGCAAAACTTTTCCAATATATTGAATATGGTTTCGCCTTTTGTATCGGTCTCTAAATTTCTAGAAAATAATAGTTCTTCACATATTTTCTCATCTTTAATAAACCTCACGTAAGACAACAACAATGCTTCATTAGTTGGTAAAGTGGACTCATCGAGCTGAATTGAGAATAGACTTGTCCTCAGGTGATCGCACAATGATTCTTCAATGTTTTCAGCCATTTCATCAATTCGTCTTTGCACAGAATTATTACTCAAAGGAATTTTTCGGATAATATCTGCGGCCGGTTTATGAAGCACAGTAGTTATTACTTCATTTATTGCTGGCAATATTAACTCTTCTCCGATGTTATGTGGTTTGCCTTTTTGAGCAATTAACAAAGAAATATTGTACGAAGCTCGAAGTCCGTCGTCATCTTGCTTAGCAGCCGCCGAAAATAGTTTTGCTACACTTGGCTGAGTATTATGTTTCTTCTCTAGGTCTTGAAAATATGCTACATTCTTGTCTTTCTTATCTGGATGCATTTTATTCAAATGATCTTGCAGTCTTGAAGGCTTCATTGCTTCATTCGAAAATGTTTTTAGACATAGAAGACACAAAGGCGACGATGGGTTTGTGGGATTTGCAATGAATCCGAATTTAATATATTCCGCACAGTATTGCCGTCTCTTCTTTTTTACTTCCGACATTGTTTTGCTTTGAGAAATACGTTCAACTTCGCGAGTAGTGTAGAGGAGGGGTAAGTACTGCTCACCTTTTGCGCGCAAAACCACAACTGAAAATAAAATAAATATTACATTGTTTATATAGGAATGCTTAAGCAGCACGCACCGACAGGAATAAAACAAACATGCATAAACTCGTTTATCTCATTCGACGCTCAATCGTACTCAACAAGTCCGAACAAGTATTCAATGAACCAGCCGACTGATACAGGAATGCACAATTCGGGTTATTTAACAAAAACTTGTTAAAACATGATAGATATCTACGAGTACTAATAACTATTAAAATGCGAAAGTGTGTCTGATGCCTTTTTATTTGTTTGTTTGTGTCTACTTTCATTACGAAACGGAACGACCGATTGACATGATTTTCATTTTTTCTATATTCAATAAAATAGGACAGATATATGAACTACGCGGAGAGAAATATAGAACCGAGTTTGAGCAATCTTTTAATTCATATTAGTTGATGTTCACAAGTTGTTGTCTAAGAGGCCTCCTAGCTAAATAAAATTACAAATCACCCCCCAGGCCTCTACACAACGCTCCCATTTTCTTTCTGGGTCTCTTACCGCCCCCCTTGAGACCTGCAGCGCCCACAAGGGGGCGTTATCGCCCACTTTGGGAACCTATGCTCTAAGTATTATACGATGGTTGATTTTAGTATAAACAAAATAAGAATTATCATAGTTATGAGAAATTTAGTTAAGTTTAGTGCACAAGCGAATTAATACCAATGTCTACTACAGCGAGACATACAATGCTAAACAAAAGCAAACATTTAAAACTATACCAAAAAATATAAATTCAAGCCGCGTGACAATTCCGTATTGGTTTTAATATGTTGGCATTATTCTAAACCTTCACCAGAGTAAGTATAAGGCGCTCCAACTACTTTGCCTTCACCTTTGTTCTTAATCTAAACATGTCAATTAAGGGGATTGCATAGCTAGTACTTTCCATACTAAAAGAAAAAACTCTTTTCTACCTGTTAAGAGGATCGCATAGCTAGTACTTTCCATACTAAAAGAAAAAACTCTTTTCTACCTGTTAAGAGTATTGCATAGATACTTTCCATACTTTAGTATGGAATATAGAAATATTAATAGAAAAAACTCTACCTCTTAACATTGTCCAATTTCAGTAGTTTTTTTTCGTGTAATCATCACATTGTTTACTATGCCTGTACGTTTTGATTTTTTCTGTATTTCAAAGTACTATAAATCTCCTTTTTAGAACTTAAAAAAACTGAAAAAAATCAAAACGTACGGGCACAAAAACTAGTACTATTTGAAAAATTTGATACCGACTTCCATTCTATTCAGTTATTGGTATAGTGTTACTCAAAAACTACTTTACCGAATTTGATGCAATTTAAATGGGAAGCACCAGTTTTCAACAAAAAATAATTTTGAAAATCGGTTCACTCAGTCGAAAGTTATCAGTCGAATTAAACATTTAAAATATACAGTTTAATTGAGTACCTCCTTTTTGGAAGTCGGTAGAAAATACAATTTCAGCTATCTAGCATGATTACAGCCAAATAAGGAAAGTTTGAGTTCCATCCATTGAATACCTAACAACTTAGTAAACAATGTGTCAACTTGATGAACTCACTAATTCATGTTTGTATATAAAGGTATTTTCCAAGTCGGTTCATAGGTATAAGGAAAAAGAAAGTGTCAACTTTGAGGCCCAGCATGGAAAAGCCTGTAATTTTACCTTATTCGCCACCCAGTAGGTATTAAAATTTCGTCTATGCTACCAATATATATTTGTTAATGAGATAAGGAAATTACACTGCGGTTCTATGATTTTTAATCACTTTTTATATCAGCGCTCCTATTACCGTATATTCAAAGGTACCCTATATGTATAAAAAATATAAAGATAACCTATATGTAACTTGTAAGTTGAGGCTGAATGTTTCTCTAAAAGACTAAAAACCGTCTTTTATGCTTTATTCTTTATTGGGCTACTAGCTGCGCCCCGCGGTTACAACCGCGTGGTGATGGATGATGATGATGAAAAGTATCATAAGTGTCAATCCAGCTCCTCACTTACCTCCATTCCAAACTTCATCAAAATGTTTATTACTTCAAACAGCTGTTTCAGTCAGCTGTTACCTTTTTGAGCAGGAAAAGTTAACAAACATACAAACACACTCACAAACTTTCGCTTTTATAATATTAGTACGACTAGCATTACCTTCCGCTACTTCGCTCGCTTTACCATTAACCAAGTAGTTCCCCGTAGACTCGCTACGGGGAACTAAGTACTTGGTTAGAACAGTTTTACGACATGGTCGCTTTAACAGTCCCGTCAGGCTGGTAGTACCTGCAGTCACCTGCCTTCGAAGCCAGGGGTCCCAGGTTCTATCCCTAGCCGGTGCAATTGTGTGTATGAACGAACAAACGTTTTGTCTCGGATCTTGAGTGTTGGTTCTATACTTTGAACACTGTGCTATTCCCCTACACACCTAATGTTATTTACATAGTGTTATCACTTAAGCTAGATAGGTATTTCGGTATTCATTTATCATCACCTTTGATAAGAACCCAAAATAATTTATAATAGCTGTGTGTTTATAAAGTTTAATTAAATAATACAGGCCCCTAAAACAAACAAGCCTGTTTGTTAATTTGATTAAAACGTCGTAAGATATCGCTCTTTCTCTGTCCATTTCGAATTTCATCACTTATATATACAATATTGCAATATGTCATAATAATTTGCTTAGAGCTTTTGTAGTGCAATAAGTAAACAGTTCTGGGCGATATGTTGTCCTATAAGTCGCATTTGACAAATTAGAGATAGGTATCTAAAAATTAAGTGAACCCAGTGTATTAAAAATACGAATTTGCACGAGGATTGCATAGCTAGTACTTTCCATACTTTAGTAATTAAGACAAAACTCTTTTCTACCTCTTAACATTGTCCGATTTCAGTGATTTTTTTTCATGCAATCGACACATTGCTTGCTATGTCCGTGCGTTTTGATTTTTTCAGTATTTCAATGTAATATAAATTTATGTTTAAACGTATTATCTAATATGGAGCAATGTGTAATAAGCTTAGAATAATCATACTAAGGCCCACTTGCACGTTCCAGAGTTAGCTTCAATAACTCAGAGTCAACTGCTAAAACGGGGTTTATAAATTAATTTATCTTGCACCGTTAAAGGTTAGGAGTAAATCTAACGTTATTTATTGAAATATTTAACACAGCAATGTGGGAGGGTTAAGTCATTAACTAGGGTTAATGAAGTTCTGTATCAAAAGAAATTGAGGTTACATTCTGCTGTACATTGTACTCTTTGGAGGAAATGACACGAGACAATACGTATAGAATAAAAAGTCGTTTCTTTTTCATAAAATTTCATACAACAAAAGATAAACAAGAAAGTCTATATACATTGTACTGTAGTGCCAAAGAGATAGATATAAGTTTCACTTTTTTTTCGATTCATTTATTATTGGTCAGGTTACAATATAAGCGCATAGATAATTCAATGTTCCCATCTAAAGATTAGAAATGTCAGTTTAGCAAAACCGGTGATTTTTTTTAGTCGTGCAAGTCAAAATGAGAGTTAAAAATTGATATGACTAACGCAAGTTTACAAACTCGTAGACTTATTTATTCAACCTGAGCAAACGTGCAAGTGGGCCTTACTATCGTACTCCCACCGACACAAAACGGTCAACCAAATTTAAGGGTAATGTTGCAATGTGACTACTTTAAGAGGTGGAAGTGCGGATCTTAAAAAAATTTACATTGGAACAATGAAACTTAGCGTCAAAACTCGCGTTCAAGTACGCGAATTTAGTGACCTATTTGATACAACGTCATCAAAACGCCTATCGTAATACATGATTATTTTAAGCTTGTTATATTGATGTGGTGCTACCAAATTTAATGGTAAGGTTTAAATATGGCTACTTTAAGAGGTGGGAGTAGGGCCCCTCGTTCGGTTATGGGTGCCGGTGAAATTACAGGCGCTGATGAAACCTGTCACTAGTGAAAGAATGCATTGGCAGAGGTTACCGGTTAACAGCAGGAGGGCTTCATTATAAAAACAAGTACAATTTGAAAAATTTAATACCGACTTCCATTCTATTCAGTTAATGGAGTGTAACTCAAAAACTACTAAACCGAATTTGATGAACCACACGCAATGCACCAGCTATCAATCAAAAAAATAATTTTGAGAATCGGTTCACCTTATCGAAAGTTATGAGGTAACAAGCATTAAAAAAACAGTTGAATTGAGTACCTTCTCCTTTTTGTAAGTCGGTAGAAAAATAACTAAATTAACGGTAAAGTTATTTTGGTATGCCGTTCTAGCCAGGTTTGGTTGTTATCTGATATGGTGTGAATAATTAGTTTTTTTACGTAGATATACAATATTATATGACAGTATGCGTCACCAGCTACACGTCATCATGGATTGATTGATATGTGTGGTGTATTTTGAATTCAAGTACAATTTGAAAATTTTTAAACCGGTTTCCATTCTATTCAGTTATTGGAGTGTAACTCAAAAACTACAGGACCGAATTTTATGAAATTTAAATTAAACCACGCGGGAAGCACCAGCTTTCAAACAAAAAAACCCAGTCGAAAGTTATGAGGTAACAAATATAAAAAAATATCTCCTTCTTTTTTGAAAAGTCTAGAAAATACAAGAAAATAAACTAAATGTTCACCCGAAAGCGGACGGAAATAATTAGCGTGCACAAAAGCCGCCATTTTATAATTATAAAATTATTATCTTATTATCGTATACTAATATTTTTGAATTTCACTGCCGGCAGGTGATATATCCAGTGACACTCGTGCCATTAACGGCCGGTCTCAATAATCTATCTATCGCCGGTTTACCTTACTAGAGTTAGATATTTGACACTATTTGTATGGACGTTATGTCAAATTTCTATCGGTAGTAAGGAAAACCGTATATATAAGACGAATCTAATGACGTCTCATTTATCAAAATCGGCTGAGCCGTTATGTAGTTACTACCGGACATAGCAACGAACATACACATACGTTACATAGATTATATTATGTATATACATACATACATACAGGTCAAACACATACCTAACCCTAATTTTTGGGCTTCGCCACAGTCGCGTAAAAAGAATACGCAAAACCACGTAACACGAAAGGGGACAACAAAATACTTATTGTGACAAAACTACTAGTTGTGAATGAATTAGGAAAAGCTCAATAAAAATACATGTTGTGTTTTTAAGATAGATAGATTTAGTTTAGTGTTCTAGTAGATTTAATAAAAAACCACCCATATAAATTTGAGACTGAAACAGATTTGCGTCTCAACGGAGACTTACGAAAAGTTTTATCCGAGCGTAGGTAGACATGATATGCCAAATTTTTAAATAATTAATGTTCCTATCCACATTTTTTGATAATCAGTCCGCGCCTAGTGGGTTCTAAGCAATGGGTTCCAAAACACATTACTTATACTTACATGCAATTGTATTTAGGATACATTTTATAATTATTACCATTTATCATGTCTTCAATAAAATATTCACAAATCGCAAGCTTACTGCTTACAAAACCATCACACCGTTCGCTTGACACAGCGGCGCATTCGCGACTGGCTGCACGCCAAGTGCACACCAATATCGAGGCGCGTAGGTATAACTCGCGTTTCGGCCTTTTCTATGAAGACAAAATACTGGTAGATAATATTACCGTGTCGCAAGTGACGAACTGCACTGTGTCGTAACCCTGAGACATTAAGGTGTCAAGTCTCATGTGCCTATAATTTCGTAGACAGCCATATACCTTCCAACCAAAACGCAGTATTGCGAACATTACTGCTTCACGGTAGAAAAAGGTATGGTAGCAGTACCACCCCGGAAAAACTCATTCACAAAGAGTTCTAAGGCTTTTAAATTATTTTTTCTGTGCCGAAACGTAATACCTACTTAGTACAAATATAATGTATGTATGTACTTTTGAGATAGTTCTTAGTTATGCTTGATTGAAATCGGTTCATTCAGCGTTTATAAGGATCTGAGGATCCTACTTCTGGAGTATTGTGTAGTAATATTATGTTGCAGTTATATCTAAATGCTCAGTACCATGAAGATCCGTCATTCCTTACAATTTTAATGTGCTGAACAACCAATAAAGATCTCAACCGTTATACAAGAAAACAACTTTGATTTTAATAGGTATATGGTTGTATATAAAGGTACTTTCCTAGTTGGTTGATAGATATAAGGAAGATGAAAGAGTCAACTTTGAGGCCCAGCATGGAAAAGCCCTTATTTTTACCCTATTCGCCACCCCGTACTTCGTCTACGATAAGTAAATCTGTAAATACTTTACTCTTTTAAATTGCGGTTCTATGATGATGATTTAACAAGTTTGATTGGTATTGAAAAAAAAATGGCGACTCTATGTCACTTTTGTCAGCTCCAGTCATCAACTTACTGACATTTTTGCTTACTGGGGTTGTCAAAACTGACATAGAACCGCCATTTTTTGAGATTTGAAACCACTTATGATTGCAACTGAGATACATAATAGCTCTGCAGGTTTGACGACTACAGTGAGCAGCAGGGCTATTATGTATCTCAGTTGCAATCAAAGGTTCATTGAAAGCTGAAAAAATGGCAGCTCTATGTCAATTTTCTCAGATTCAGTCATCAATTTACTAACATTTTTGCTTACTGGACTTGACAAAACTGACATAGAGCCGCCATTTTCAAGATTTCAATCATCATTCAATTTTCAATTCAACAATCATCATCATCACACCCTGCAGCAGAACTGTTCGTTGCCAACTGGAGCTAACAAAAGTTACATAAGGCCGCCATTTTTTAGATTTCAAAACATTTGTTTGACAAATGAGATACATAATTGCCGGCTAACAACAGCGAACAACCCGTCTCTATAAATATGTATTAAAATTAAATAAAAACTCTACATTAATTCCCGTAAAATATTTCCTCGTCGCTTTTCTTCTTCAAGCTTGAATAAGTTCTAATTGAAGTTTTTTTTCCAGTTTGCAGGCGCCATGGTCATCATGTTTATATTCCAATTCTCGGCTTGCATAGCTGGATATGCACTGCGAGGGAACACTATTGCTCTGGTGCAACAACAACTCCAACTAACCATGGATATGTATGGACCTGAAAAGAACTTAGAGGTCACGAAGCTTTGGGATGAGGTTCAGGAAGATGTAAGTGTTTTATTACTAGTAGTCGTAGTTGTGCGAATAAATACTGGAACTAACGAACTCTTATGTTTACAATGCAACAATGTAATTTTTATCATACTAATATTATTGATCTGAAAGTATGGGTTTTCGGATAAATGGATGTTTTAAATTATTATTATTAACTGCACTGCAGCAAAACACGTTAGGGATCGAACATGTCGATCCGAATTTCGAACATGTCAGATGCTTCAGGGTAAATGCGCAGCCGGCGTCTGCGAGCTCTCGGTGGGCACATAATTTAATAAGTACTTAAATATCTCGTCAAACTCACAAGAATTTCAATACAAGGAAAAGAATATGTGTTACCTCTAAAACACAGGACTTGGCCCGTAGTTTTATGCCGAAACAGTTGGCTTTTTTGCACTGCTAAATATCGAGTTAGCAAGGAAGTACCTACATAATTTATTGATTCAGGCGTTACTCATTTTATAACGATATAAAAGAAATATTTATTGACACTTCCGCTCGAAAAATGTGTATGGTAGTGATGCAGTGTGCACCACCCTCCCTCCCGCATACAATGCAAATAGGAACTATACAGAATAAGCAACACATTAAACAACCCAATCGACCAAAAACGATTCTACACGAGGCATCCTCAGATGATGTTTCGTCAAGCGCTAGACCGACGGTAGACTCTGCCGGTTCGTAATATTTCTTTTAATATCGTTTTAAGTAAGTACATATCTATAGTGGTAGGACTTTTGCAAAGTTCCCCTGGGGAAGTATCACACCTTACAGGGTTTTGATCTGTTGTATCTAAAAATTCTGAGTGACATTGAACTGGTATGGGCAAGTGTGAAGCGATCGCATCGCGATGACAAAATGTGCATATATTGATGATCTTGTATGAATAAGGACTTTAGTTAAATTTACTAGCTTGATTGACCGGAAAACAAATAATCCTGCCATCCATTAGCGCATTACAGGATACGGTGGTATTTTAGGTATATATTCTTGCACCATACAAATCGGTTCCTTTTATTTTTCTAGTTCCAGTGCTGCGGTGTGAACAACGCTAGTGACTGGCTGATCCCCCTCGGGACCACGGAAGACCAAGGCCTACCTGTGACGTGTTGCAGCCACATTTACGGAACTGTCCACACCTTCAACTGCACCGTTCCATTAGCATACCCCACGGGATGCGCTGATGCTTTCGGAGCCTTTGTGAAAGCGCATGCGGCGTCTATTGGGATAGCAGGAATATTTTTAGTTTTAATGCAGGTTAGTTACAGGTTTAAATACCTATTTTTTATGTTTTTATCTTGTAATCTTATTGGCGGTGGAACTTTTCAAATATAAATAGTCAAATCTTACTCTTACTAAAACTAATATAAACGAATAATATTATACAAGTAAAGAGGAAAGATTTGTATGTATGTTTGTAACGAATTGGCTCAAAAAGTACTGGACCGATTTCAAAAATTCTTTCACCATTGGAAAGCTACATTCACCCTGAGTAACATAGGCTATATAAGATTCATAATCATCATCATCATCATCATCATCATCGACCATCACCGCGCGGGTGAAACCGCAAAGCAGCTAGTATTTTCTACCGACTTCCAAAAAAGGAGGAGGCACTCAATTCGACTGTATTTTTTAATTTTTTTTTTATTATTGTTACCTCACAACTCGCAACTTTCGACTAGATGAACCGATTCTTAAAATTCTTTTTGTTTGAAATCTGGTGCTTCCCGTGTGGTCCCATTTAATTTCATAAAATTCGGTCCAGTCATTTTTCATAACTGAATAACTCCAATAACTGAATAGAATGGAAGTCGGTATTATTTTTTCAAATTGTACTTGTGTAAAATGAATTTCACTCATATATATACGTATTTTAACGGTGTTTTGTCACAATCCCTCATACAAAACAGATAGTTCTACCGGTCTAGTCGGACGAAGGATACTCATTTTTAGATTAGATGATTTCCTGTGTTCCCCCGCACGCACCCTCTTAGTAAGGTTCGACGCAGTCGACACAGTTGGTGACTTTTAATTTTTTTTAAATAAAATAAATATTAAAAAAAGAAAATATAAAAAAGAAAAAAAAAAAAAGAAAAAAACCTTTTAACTTTTTTTAAATAAACGCATTACCCTAATATATGCGGAAAACGTCAAATATATATATATATATATATAATACAGGGTAGTTTTTTGAGAAGGGCATCATGGCAAGGGCAAGGGGCGGTCATGGCCATGTACGGAACCACGAGAGTTAGAGAAAAATAGTGAAAAGAGACATGCCCACGATTTATAAGAAAACAATAACTGCATACTTAGTTTTGGCCATGGCCGCCCTGCTCAAAAAACCATCCTGTATATATATTCAATTTTTATAGATGAATATTTACGAGTATTTTCAGATGCTTACTTGTTTTTGCGATAACTTTATCTTGTGTCAGTGATCAGTAGTGAGTCAGTAAGCATCCTTTTATTGGTCTTATATCCGGAAAAAAAAATATAATACTCTGTAAGGTTTTCTGTAAAAATACCTACTTATCTATATCTACATATTAAGTTTGTTATCTGTAGATGAAAAAGAACATGTTTGAGCTTGTCATGCTGTTATCATAACAGAGTCCTGGTTGAATATCCTGAATGAATCATGGAACCCATTACAATAAATTACACTTTTAATCGTATTTAAATAACACGCTAATATGAAATTTAATTATTCACACATGTGTGATAAGATTTATTTTAGATTGACCAGTTCTTGAAACTGAAGGGGTAATAAAATTAATACGAGTAATAATATAATATGGACAACATCTTAACAAGGTGTTCAGGTTCTAAACTAGACAAAGCTCATACTATCATATGTTAGCTGATGATTGTTAAACATTGTTTTATACATATGCACCCAGACAAACATGTTAATGCACACAAATGTTTCTCCTGTTTGGGGATCGAACCCGGGGCCAGTGGCTTAGAAGGCAGGGCTGCTAATAATTGCGCCAACCGGCCAGATTCGAGTGTGTGTCCGCATAGCTTTTTATTTTATTATTATTCTTTATGAACTTACACTTAGAATGGACTAACCTTTGATCGTAATATAATCAAGCATATTACGCTCGCTAATATAAATATACCTGAATATATATGAAATTTGGAATACACATAACTTATTTTATAATTATATAACATGTGCTCGGGGTTTCTCTCCGTGATCGAATCAGAAATGAGGAGATCCGTAGAAGAACGAAAGTCACCGACATAGCCCAGAAGAAGAACGTTAGTGTCATTATAAATAAATTTTTGTAATTGTAATTTAATTTTTTTATGTCCATTTGCACACCATGTTATATGGTAGAATGTCAAAGAACCTATATATCCTGTAACATCACACATATTGTCTGTAGATAAATTGTTAACTACATTCTGCAAATAAATCATTTGAATTTGAATTTGAATTTGAAAAAAGATTAGCCATTTAAAGTGGCAGTGGGCAGGGCACATAGCACGCAGAACAGATGGCCGATTTGGCCGGAAGGTTCTGGAATGGAGACCACGGACCGGCAAGCGCAGCGTAGGTCGTCCACCGACACGGTGGACAGACGACCTGATGAAAATCGCAGAACGACGTTGGATGCAGGCCGCTTCTAACCGGTCCTTTTGGAAAATTATGGGGGAGGGTTATGTTCAGCAGTGGACGTCCTACGGCTGAGATGATGATGATGACATAACATGTGCTACTTATATTTTAGAGGCACCGTATCCCACGAGGCCACGCGAGTGGGTCAACTAGTGAAGGATAAATCCTTAGGTCTAAACTATCTTCTAGCTACAAAATAAATTAATATACTTTAATGTAGTAAAATACTGGGATAAACACGAAGTTCTTTAGGCTTGCTATGGTTTTTAGCACAACGGCAATAATATGTTCCTAGGTTTGCTGAGATATTTGCAGTGATACATGCGTTGTTTTTAGCACAACGGCAATAATATGTTCCTAGGTTTGCTGAGACATTTGCAGTGATACATGCGTTGTTTTTATTACTGCTCAATATTTTCATTGTACTAAGTATCTAATTTTCGACTATTATTATTTCAGGGTTTGGCCGTTGCAGGGGCATTATGGATGGCGAAGATATCACGAGAAGAGCATGGCGCGTATCCGTGAAAATAGAAAATAAGGAATATATATATACAAAACTGTTTAACATCGGTGATCCGAACATAGATAAATTTGTACAAAAGCCTCTGCAATGTTTAAGTTTGTAAACCATCATGGCCATAAACATTAGAAACAATCAGATTATTAACGGGTGCAGTTACCATGTGTTTACTAAGTTACAACTTAAGTTAAGTACAACTAAGTTGTGTTTTTTTGGTGGTGTATTACTTACCTACACTACCAAAAAAATACAGTGCGAACAATAGCAGTTGTGCTTAGATTAACAAACGAGTAGCTACGGTAGAGGGTAGACGTTTTCGTCTGCTCGTAAACATTCACCCACCCCCAATTCCTCAGTAGGTACATCCGTGATCATGGCTCATGGATCACGTTAGTGCCGAAATATCGGAAACTCAAACAAAATATACTTGGTAACTAACCCGATAATAATATGAATATTTCTTTTTAATCTTTCCTTCATGTGTTATGATAAATAGACAAGTTTCAAGACTCTTATCGTGAACAATTTTACCTTTTAGTTGATTACGACGTATTTTGTATTTGGTTATCAGTGAAGAGTTCGGGACTTATCTGTTCTATGAGTAAATAAAAGTGTTCATATAGTTTGCAATAACATATTAGTATCGTCATAGTAAAAGAAAGATACAATGTATCGTCAGCGAAAGCAATTACATATTTAAATTCAAACCATCCATTATCTTTGCCACAGGCACGGTAATATATATTACCGTGCCACAGTTGTACAGTCGGCCTAGCACGATTTGCGAAATGTAACGTAATCGTTTCCTTGACGTACCTATACTGTGTACTAGATAAATGATAGTTTGTACTACACGACGATACGTTACGTTACACTTACGCAAATTTTCTTACTGTTCTGACTGACTACTGAGTTAAGACGATAAAACGATACGATTTCAATTCAATTACTTTATTTGTAAGAATATTGTTTCTTGATACAGCTCTTGTGTACAATAATAAAAATAATCTCTCAAGTATTCGTTTCCGGTGTACAAATATTACAAACTGAATTATTTACATAACTAGCGGTATTTAAGCATTTCATGAGGATACTATTTTTTTATCATTATTAAAGTAATAAATGGATGTTATATAAAATAAACTGAAATATTTAAGATAGACTCCATAACTATATAATACAAATAAGAGAAGTCAGTTCCATAATACAAAATCAAAATAATATTAGTAGGTACCTATAATGTCATTGCAGAACATGTTAGCAACTTTAGGTCAATGTATTATCAGTCAATAAGGTGTCAATGTTTCATCAGGATTAAAGCTAATAATACATTCTATTAAAATTTGTCTTCTAAGAACTCTTACACAAAATAATAACATTTGCTTCAGAAGTTCACGTTCTTCACTTACTCAAATGTATTTTTCTTAATAGACTCTGCACACAAGTACAAAGTTACGCTGCGCTTGCCGGTCCGCGGTCTCCATTCTAGAACCTTTCGGCCCCATCGGCCATCTGTTCTGCGTGCTATGTGGCCTGCCCACTGCCACTTCAACTGGCTTATCTTCTGGGCTGTGTCGGTGACTTTAGTTCGTCTACGGATCTCCTCATTTCTGATTCGATCACGTAGAGAAACCCAGAGCATAGCCCTCTCCATAGCTCGTTGTGCGACTTTGAGCTTACTTATGAGGCCCATAGTAAGAGACCACGTTTCAGTGCCATATGTCATCACGGTAACACACATTGGTCAAAGACTATTGTCTTGAGGCACTGAGGTATTCTTGAAGACATCGCGAAGTTTCCGTATTATATTATGTATCTATCTAAATATGCATTCTTATCTAGTATTGCTAAATCAAAGCAATTAAATCTTGATCGCCATATTCTAATCAATTTTTTGATCGATAATTTCAAAGTAGGTAAGGATCACTTTGTCAAAGTTTTCCGGTCAGCAATAGGGGCTCTAATCTGTGGAACTTTGACCACTATTTCGAGTTATTGAGAACTTGAATCTTATCTCTATACAACTATGATTATACTTACTATACTTATAGTGCTTATAGTGGCTCTGAGCCCTAGGACCTCGCAAGTACCTATGTTTTAGTTGTACATAGTTTAAACTATATAAATGTTCGCCGCGCACCTTAAAACAATATAGCTTAAAACTGTTTTTTTTTCCCGAAAACCGATCACACAAAAATATCTATATAGGTAACAAACTGGCAAACAATACTTCACGAGAATCGGTTGAGAAATGCGACCTGTAGACATAGTATAAAGATGCAACAGTATGGAAACTAAGCCTAGTTAAGCGGAAATAAACTTATACGTGACCACTCGTCTTGACGCGGCCTCACTACTGACAGCACCGCGACAACCGCTTAGGGGTCTCGTCGATGCGCATGTTTGTGTGAGGGAGCCGTTTCGAACGTTTGTAGGTAGTTTCCGTACTGTTTCGCTATATTTATACTGTGCTGTAGAGGTGTGCTGTGCTGCTCAAGCTATTGCAGAGACGCTACGCTCGTGCTTCACACTTGGTCGTTCAATAATATTAGCAGTAATTTAGTTAAGCTTTTGTAGTTTTAGATACCATGGAAAATCTTCTTTTAATGTAAATATAATAAAACATATTTTATATTATATTCGGGGTACATTTAATTTTCTTGCTGTTCTTTATTTTTCCTTATTGCGTCAAGTTTGTAAAACACCGATGATCATGGCTTTAGATAAGATAACACAATTTAATTGATAAGTTATGTCCGTAGGAGCTCTATAAAGTGTATACATGTTCGTAGATAATAATTTATTTATGCTAGAAAACGTTCCTATTGTAACTTGAGGTTATTTTAATTGAAACGTGTGATAATCGGACAATAAAACAAGATAATGGAAAACCCTAATTGTGCTATCAATATGCATATCAATAGATCGATTAACTTTTCAACTGAAGCGTACTTTATGTATATACACTACAGGTACAAATACATGTTTGGCATTAATTTATTTATTTATCATGACTAATATTATGTGAAGTTTGTGTGTGCTCACGCTAAAATGGCTAAACAGATTTGGATGAAATTTTGAGTGGAGATTGTTTGTATCCGGGATAAACACATAGGCTACCTTTCAACCCGATTCAACGGTTAAATCCCGAGGGATCGCGATAGCCTTATCCCAATACTTCGCCTTAACTTACTTAAGGTGACGAAACGGGGAAATCGGACTCCTAGGCTACGTTCCGGAAAGCGCCGAAATCATTCGCGGCGTTCGATACGTCATCGATGACGTCACCGAAAACGCTCACGCCGCGACCACAGGGTCGCGTTCAGAACCTCGGTGAGAGCGCACTCCGGTGTGCAACTTTTCGCACTTACGCCGTTCCGAACCTCAGGGTAAAGCACTCGGTTGTTCTAACTCGAGCGTTCCGAACCTCGGAGCGTCGCAACTTTTTAACCATCAAAATCGATCGGTAAAAGGTTGCAACCCGCATCTGACATAACTTTGATCAATCAGACTACAACTTCTTCTTTTTCTTCTCTCGTCTCAAAGAAAATTAGGTACGGATCAAGTAATCTGTCAATGTCAAATTTGTCAAAGTCTGATTGAGGTTAGAAAATAACCGTGGCCGTTCCGTACCTCAGGGCGAGTTAAAAAACAACTAAACAATCGTGCTCTGAGGTACGGAACGACCCCCAACGCTCGCGGTTCGGAGGTGGGTCTACGTGATCACTGTCAACCAAAGGGAACGGCAAACCGGAGCGCGACAGTTGTGAGCGTTGATGGCGCTTGCCGGAACGTACCCCTAGTGGTATATAGCAATTAATATAGTTCATTTAATTAACTATATTAATTGCTAATTTAAGTGTGCGGATAATAATGAATTTCATTATTATCCGCACACTTATCATAAGGCAAGGCGATCATCATCTTCATCATCTCAGCCGTAGGACGTCCACTGCTGAACATACGTCTCTCCCAGAAAAGTCCAAAAAAAGAACCGGTTGGATGCGGCCTGCATTCAACGTCGTCCTGCTACCTTTGTCAGGTCGTCAGTCCACCTTGTCGGTGGACGACCTACGCTGCGCTTGCCGGTCCGTGGTCTCCATTCCAGAACCTTCCGGCTCCATTGGTCATCTGCGTGCTATGTGGCCAATCTTGCAAACAAAGCGATATCTACACTTAAACAATATTTTAGTAGGTAGTTGTGTGTGTAGATATTTCTTATACTTATAAGATAATTGACATCACAGTAAATGATGCGACATCATTGACACTAGGCAATGATGAGTTGTAACATACCTGATTGATACGTTTTTTAAAGATAGAACAACTTAAATTGTCTGTGTATGCGTATGTTACTACGCTTATAAAAGGGTAAATATAAAAGAAATACACTTCAAGACTACTAAGACTTCCAAAAAGGAGGAGGTACTCAATTCGACTGTTTTTTTTACTGTTTGTTACCTCATAACTTTCGATAGGGTGGATTCTCAAAATTGTTGTTTGAAAGCCGGTGCTTGCCGTGTGGACCCATTTAAATTTCATCAAATTCGGTCAGTTGTTTTTGAGTTAGGTACACTCCAATAACTGTAATAGAATGGAAGTCGGTATAAAATTTTTCAAATTGTATTTGTTGGGGGCAAGACTCCAAATGATGGATTTTTGTGAATTTGTTTTTTGGATAGTAATCCTGGATAGATGCGCTATCGAATGTAAACTATGATTTTTGGGCTAAAATACATAACTCATTGAGATTATACAGATTACCTGCTGGTCCACCGGCAATGAGTAATAACCTAGTACCTTTCTTAATCTACAGTAAAATTACAATAAAATTAATGTGCAACTTAAAATTGTATGAGTCAGAACAGAGTCACCATAGGTGCGACAACGAGCGAAGCGAGGAGAAGCGTCGCGCGAGACGAGCGAGTGAAGCGAGCGTGCCGCGGCAGCGGCCGGCGAAGCACCACCATTGGGCTAATTGACACCTCAATTAGGATATAACGCAGTACTCTTGGAATTCAATTCTTGTCAAATATTTATATATTCTACCGAAACAATGACTTGTCATGGAAGTAAGCGACTTGTCCACGATTGTACTGTCCAAATTCAGGAGCCCTCGTCTTTTACACACCGGCTGCGAACTCGGTATTGATTAGAATACATAGACAAAGCAAAAATATATAATATTTCATACATTATACCTAAACGTTTGGGGTATTATGCATACATTGCCTATGTTTTGTATATAATACCGAATTGTACAGAAAGCCGGTAAAAGTAAAGCCATAAAGTACGCTTAACTTTTATTAGGGATACTTACGACACGTCTTGCTAGTAGGCCTTATGATGTGCTGAATCATTCGACATATATTTGCACATCATATTTATATTATAAATGCGATAGTTTGAGAGTTTAAAATGTTAAATTAAACACTATAAATTAAACATTACACTGTTAATAATATGTCTAATAAGATTTCAGCGTCAAACATATTTAAGATTAAGCTGACCCGCCAGCGGCTTCGCTTGCGTGGCCTCGCGGGATACGTTTAATTACAGTTTTTAACTATCCCACGGGAACTTATTAATTTACCGGGATT
The DNA here is from genome assembly GCA_917880725.1 of Selenia dentaria. NCBI lineage: Eukaryota > Metazoa > Arthropoda > Insecta > Lepidoptera > Geometridae > Selenia > Selenia dentaria. Next base: position 36,428,482 of record OU862878.1, on the reverse strand, counting down.
AAAGTATCCTATATGTTAATATATAAGCTACTACCATACAACATTTTATGTCCAGTCGTTTCGGAGATTAGCCCATACAAACAGACAGAATGGCAGAGATATTAAAAATTAAAAAAAAATCTAAATTAGTTTGATTTTACTCCTTACATCCCCCTGACTCGGTTCTTAGCATTATTTTTCATTAGGTATACATAAATGTGACCTTTACAGTGTTATTATATGTATAATAATAATATATTAGTATATATGTATAGATTAAGATTGTAATAAAATATGAGGCTAGTACGATATGAAAAAAACTAGAGGCGCTGTATGCTGAAATACAGGCGATGAGCTTAGTTCGACGACAGAAGGGGACAAATTTTGTATTTTTTTCTCTAAAACAAAGTTTGAACTCGTACGTTTGTACATTTGCCATGCACCAAGTTAGTATAATGCATTGTTGCAAAAGTAAGATTTTATTCAAGTACTCAGAGTCATGTCACAGTCACATAATAAGTAGTAGGTATACCTAATTATACTTTTATTTTTAAAATAAAGCAACACGGTACTTGTCCTATACTTAATATTATAAATATACAATTAAAAATGTGAAAGTTTGCATGATTAAAGATATTTGTTACTCTATCACGCAAAAATAGCGGAGTTAGATGAAATTTGGTAGGTAGTAGTTGATAGATCAAGCACTGGATACTTTACTATTCACAAGGGTCATTATATAATTCCTATTCATCATCATCATCAAGCGGGAGAACCCTCGGGGCCCAGCTAGTTTAATATATTATTTAAGCTGTTTTTGGCCTAGCATGTACATGAAGTCGTGAAAAATTTTACGTGCGCTCGAAAGCAAACCTATTCAGTGTCCCGTACCTTTGAAACTCCGCTACGCTCAGGATTCTATATCTACATAAACGTATTATCCACTCTACATATTCACTTGCTTCACTCGTAGTTCAATCCATGATTCACTTGTGAAGTTCTTATACCTATAGTAAAAAAAATGAGAAAACCAAAACGAATGACCGACTCAGCCATCCTTATATAACATTTATTGAATGCTAAAGACTCATTAAATTATTGCCAATTTATAGCTAACCATTTCTTACCGCCATAGATTGTCACCGTCTATTCTATGACGTCTATTTGCCTCAACACTTAGCAGTCCAACCTAACTTTAGCTAATTGGCTGAAAACAGCTGCGTATTTTCCGCGGCTTCACAAAACCAACCTATGGCGATCAGTCACCGCTGAACTAACGTTAACGCCGCTCGTCGCGATCACTTGAACATAAACTGATAAGGAAATAAATAATACTTTATTGGATCATTTAGCTTTGGTTACGGTCTAAACATGGCCCAAAGTTTGGAAGTAGGAATGAAGTGTATTAAATACATGCTGTTGTGCATCACGGCTATTTTCGTGGTAAGTTTTTTTAATGTTATCGCGTATTGCGACATTTTATTTGCGCATATCGTCTTATCTTAGATCTAAAATTGTTGGAATAGGTACAGGTGAGGCATTGTTATACTTGTGGTTTTCAAAGATTTGATACACTAACGTGACGTCATTTTGTCGGGTGATGTAGTCTTACTGGAAGAGGCTCTCTAAGGCTCTTGTTTTGTGGATATTAATGTTCTTACTCGAAAAGAAACCGTAGAGTTAAATGTGACACATATGTTTGTTATAAAGTCTTAGGACGGGCAGGTCATTATAACCGATATCAGTCGCAGTGTCATCTTGTTTTAAATTTAACTGCACCCGTACTAAAGGGTACTTGAAGGTCCCTTTGAACTTGTCATTAAGTAATGTGTATATGATATATGTTAAACGCTAAACTACATTGATACATTGCTACAGTCTTTGTTTTGAAAGCGGATATGGACAAGATGACATTTTAAAATACGTGTATGTTGAATTGTATTTAGTGTATTTGTTGGAAAACGCCTAAATAACGTTTACAAGCTCATATAAGTACTTCGTGGTACTGCGCTGTACTCGTCACCCGAGGCAAATACATTTCGCTTGATTTAATATAGTGCCCGTCAAACGTCACAGCGCTGACTAACAATAAGTATAATAATACGACTATAACCTAAACACAGTAATAGTAATAAAACGCCCTCTTTCTCCGGTAATTAGCATACAAGTACTTACAGATTAATTGGCCGCCAGATGCATACCTACTAAGTTAACATTTTCAGTTGTAGTGCCACGAAACAATATGTATTCATATACACACTCATATCTACAATATGTAATTCGGTTTTAAGTCGACAGGAATTAATAATCATACAGAGAAAATAACATTGAAAAGATGTACGTGTACAGCATTATCTACCAAATGCATATAGGTTGCGGTAATTCCGGAAAAACAACTTGTTAACGGGTCGATAAGAACGAAGGCTAATTAACTTATTTTGGAATATTAACGAGTTTCGAGTACATTCACTCATTCTCTTTCTAACTCTACCTGATAGAGCTAGACGGAATTTGCTACGAAACTGCTACAAATTTCCGTAGCAAGAAATGTATCTAGTAAATTGCTCTACTTCATAAAATTCGGTAAGTTGAATATAAGTGTAAATAAGAACTACTTTTTAACAGAATTTAAACCCGACTTCCACGCTGTTATATCCGATGTTGATGAAGTATTATAAAAAAAACCTACTGGTCAGGTTTTCATTCAATTTATAAGGGACCACATGAGACAACAGTTACAGCTTTCAAATTGAAGAAACATCATTAAACTTACTTACAACAACTTTGATAGATAGAGTAGCACATAAAAAATACTAAACAAGAACTTACCATAATACTTACCACTACTTACCATAAATGATTTATCTTTGATATGGAACGCAAACTATAAATTATCAAATCATACTCGTACATTATTCAAACAAGCTTAATTATCGACTTATATTTCTGTCAAGATCGTGGAACTGGCATAAACTAATATGGGTTATTTGTGTAATATGCCGAAAAACACTTTATATATTTATAAATTGAATCGATTTTGGGACATCCTTGTTGTATTTGGCTTCGATTATTATGGATTCATAGAAGTGCCTCTTAGTCATGCAACATGGAGCTCAGACAGATAAGACGAACTTACTTCTAGAACATTCCATACGAAACAAAAGAAATGTACCTACATTTCTTATTTTTAATTCTTAGTTTTTCTTATTACTAATAAGTAGACGCGTAAACAATCATTTCACAATTCGTATCACTAGTCTTCGCGATCCTTAGTTATTTTACATAGGATTTCGCTTGCGCAGTTTAATTTAGCTCCCTTCAAAGCAACTAGAGCACAATTTGCACATTTGATGCAGAATAATTGGCAATAAAGTGGTATGAAGACAAAAAAGACAGAAGATACTTAAAGGTAAAGAAGGACAGAAGATACTTTCTGGTGAAAAAAATAAAGTAATTTTTTTTTATAAATTCTTTTTAAAATTCTTAGGACTAAAATCATGTTTATATCTTGTATGTGCATAATCGTGGTCACCATGAAATCTTATACCATTAAAACTACTTTCCTTTATTAATGTTTCAGTCAAGCGGCATCGAACTAGCAAGTCACTATTATTTATCTGTGCCATCGTTAAGGTCACGGCTAGACCATCCATGGTCATGGATTTGTTTTTTATTATACTCCGTATTAGTATGTCCATAGGGATGAAAGTTACTTTCTTACATTAATAGCATGATTGTAAATCATAAGTATGTATACAATTTGGAACACAACACGTAAGTAAAGTACCGGCGTATATAATTTATTCATATCATACACAATGTTCAGTGGACGTGCAAGGTCGCGGCGACCGCTTCAGGCGTTTATCAATGCTATTGATTTTCTAACCTACACACGCTACTAAACCTTATTGGATGACAATGTCTATATGTAGGTAGATACATATACAGTAGCATAACATATACGTATATATATATGTTGACAGCAGAAAACTGACTTTAAGGAAAACATAGTTTCATCGAGAACAATGATACCATAACTAATACTCCGTGTACATATCGGTTCCGTAAACATTTTCATTTCATTGAAATTATTGATGAAACGAGTAATGTAACTACTTTCTCTCTTCAAGAATAAGTTAATCTTTGGTCTCTCTGACACTCAATTGAGACCAAACGATTTGACAGATAAACAATGGTATTTTAACTAATTCTGCGAACAGAGTAGACCTCGCGAGCATGAGCTTCTGATATTATCAAAACAACCGGTAGATGGCACCGCAGCTATCTTCCCCTTTTTAGGGATAATACCTCCTCAATTAAAAATGGCAGATCACCAAAAAATTCTACGGAATTGTATAAAATGTATACCAAACTTCATCAAGATTAGTTGAAAAATACGAGTTGTACGCCGGTACCAACATCCGGACGACTGAAACAGAATTTGTCTAGTCCTTGCAGAGTTGCAATTAAATAACATTACTTTACATCTCTCATATTCGGTAAGTAGGTCCTTATTACCCCCAAATGGGGCATGTAGGTGACCAATTAGCGCTCTAGGGTAATAATGTAGCTAGAAAAGCCCTAGGGTAGTTTACATCTCTCATATTCGGTAAGTAGGTCCTTATTACCCCCAAATGGGGCTTGTAGGTGACGAATTAGCGCTCTAGGGTAATAATGTAGCTAGAAAAGCCCTAGGGCGGTAAGTAATTTAAAAAAAACACTTCACTGTTTCAAAAAGTTCGCGTACATCTAACCATCATACTGGCAATAGACATCATGCATTCAGCCCAATGACAAAAGAGGTCGCTTCGCTATTCAGCCTTGTCTTCGTATGAGTATAATAGTCATCAATTTTATTTTTGTAATGCCGGTTTTTTTCTACTTACCTCACAATCGAGATGTAAAGCAGAGTAGTTAGCTCGGGTGTAAGCATCAATTGCACCCTCGAACTATAGGCACCCTTGCTGCGCTCGTGCGCCTAAATATCTCGGGCTGCAATTGATGCCTTACAGCCCTTGGCTGCTAATCTACTATTAAAGTTAGCGTGTCAACTTAAAGTGGCATTATTAGTCGCAGATCTGGGGACTTTGATGGAGTGATGGACCTTCCCGAAGTAGCTTCCAATCATGATATGGTTTATAAGAAGGTAGATAATTAAGTTAATGAGACTAATAACTTTTACATATTTACCTACAATCAACTATTTTCGGCTACCACGCACTCTCATGCGTAAAGAGCGCGGGACGCAAACCACGGCACGCCAGCTTGAATGATATCATCCGTCAAGTCTTTGTCAGTGCTGTTATCCTGTCAGTTTACAACCAAACGGACTGATGGGGGATGACGGCAAGAGACCAGATGAGATGACTATCGTCCCGTGGAAAATGGGACAGCCCCTGGTTTGGTATGCTACATGTGTGGACACACTGGCGCTGTCTCATCTCCCTGGGACGATTGATCGAGCTGGCGCTGCCGCGACTAAAGTGGCACAAACGTCATAAATATGTGTATTTAGACAGAATCATGATGATGATGATGAGACAGAATGTACACGTGTGTGCCGTTTGCGGTCTAAACTTTAGGCTCATGGGGGCCGTCCGCTCTCAACTTGTTTAGGGATCTGGCGAAACGTTTGGTTGAGGCGACGGTAACAGAAATGCTGGCACTTTGGGCAAACAGTTAGCCGCCAACGTTTTGGCCACTTTTCCCCCACTATGGGGCTTATAGATTATTTATTATTTTTACTTTTAATACTTAAGTAAAGTTAATCAAGCTTGGTTATATAAGTTACCTATGGTAATTTTTAAACTTTCGCGATTTGAACACATTGACTCAGTCAGCTCGTGACCACGGCCATTGTAACATGGTCGAAACGTCGAGCGAAAGGTACATATTTTTACCTATATTAAATAATACGTGATAAGTCCCGATAAACATTTAAAACAAGTTACCTATGGTACTATAAGACCACACACGATAAACATGATTACCTATATATTTTACTATTTTTTAATTTGTAATAATCGCTTAATTAAGTAGGTTTTATGTCAAAGGACCACTTGTCTCAACAGTATGCGGACCCTGCATCCTGTATGCATACCTATCCCTTTATTGCAGTAAATATATTAAAAACATAATAAATAGGCTTCTTATTAATGTTTATAATAATATAAGTACATATCCTCTTTACTCTGTCGATCGGTCACAAAGTTCCTGTATTTCCATTTGGCGACTACCTGCACGTAAGTAATTTTAAAACAGTGTACATAAATTATTTCTCTGTCATATACCGAAGATATTCTATAATAAAACAATAACAACCAAATTGTACTATTACCATACGCTTCGATTTAAAACTTTAATTCCATGAATATCTCATCACTTTCCCGACTTTTTATATTAGTATGACTATATATATGTGTATATATAATTATAATTATCTTAAACGTATTTTGATTATATTTTTATGGAATTATATAATGAGCAGAGTAGATATTCATCAATATTGTGTATATTATGAAAATGAAAAGAATAGGTATTGTACTTAAATTCAATACTATTTGAAAGTTGTTAACCGACTACCGTTAGTAAGGAGGAGGTTATATGTCGATTGTACGTATTTTCTACAGACTTCCAAAAAAAGGAGGAGGTACTCAATTCGACTGTATGTTTTTTTTTATGTTTGTTACCTCATAACTTTTGACTGGGTGAACCGATTCTCAAATACCAATTACTCAAATAAGTACCATGTAGTACCATTTAAATTTCATTAAATTCAGTCCAGTAATTTTGGAGATACACTCCAATAACTGCATAGAATGGAAGTCGGTATAATTTTTTTCAAATTGTACTTGTTTTATGTATGTTCACCGATTTCTCCCCCATTTATAGACTGAATTTCAAAACTATATTTGTTTGGTAGATTATACTTCCAAGGTGATCTCATTTAAACTTCATCAAATTCGTCCAGCAGTTGTTGAGTTACACTACAATAACTAGTTTTAATAATAAAGTGTTTCGTCTATTTTGATTTGATGATATCATCATTGATAGATCCCGTAATTAGCAAGGGTCAATAAAAAGGGCGAAAAAACATTTTTTCACCAAAAAACTAGTTATGAACAAGTTATTTCACACTTTTTGGTGATGGAATCGATTCAGTTATTTAGTACATAATATTTTAAACTCTACTATGCATATATATTTAAGGCTCAACCGATAAAACACTCATCACATAAAACCGAGGTCAACTGGAAGAAAAGGCTCTCTAGCATTATATTCACCTGTATGTACAATTTTCAATCAAACAGCGATAGTAATGTTTAAGCACACATACGGGCCTGCTAGAGTTTCATAATACTTATGTATAGATTTTGCATGACCACAACAGTGACTAGATAGTCTAGATACCGACAATATATCTTGGAATCACGCAAGCCACTTACATAGTATACATAATTCTATGTAGGTAACATTCGAGAACATGTTTAATAGTCAGACATAACACAGTATTAGCATATGTATGATGGCCATTTGACATGAAAAACAATAGATCAGTCTTAGATACACTCACACTCATAATAATGTACACTCATACATGTGATAACATAATACGTAGTCACAGAGTTAATGTCCCGAGAGATCCATTTTATTGTAAGCAGAGTTACAAAGCCGGGGGGCCGCTATAAGGCATAATAATGTTTATATCAGAGTAATACATATTCTGTGGCCATAATAAATATGAGTGCACTAATTCATTTTGTAATTGCTAAAAGTATTAAAAAAAAAGTAGGCAGACAGGCAGGCGGCCAAACCAACCTGATGGAAACTGGTCACCGTCGTCTATAGACGTTTGGAACACCAAGGGCGTTACCAACGCGCTGCCGACCTCTGAGAAGTTTTATGACGTCCTTTAATTATTGAATTATATTGATTGTAAATAAGTAGATCTGTATTTGTCCTTTCTTTAGTTGTTACAGACGTTACTTTTCCTATTCCATAATGGCGTAAGTTAAAATATCACTGATTTTTGAATCATGTAAAATTCTATCAAATACGAATATTTTTTTCTTTGGCAGAATTTTGGCGGTGCTGGTATACGCATCTCCCTTTAATGAATTATTAGTGTATCTTTTTAAAAGGCTTTCATTAAAGGAAGTGGTATCATTGCAGGTGCATTTTTATGTGTTTGTTACGCGATACTTTTATAGTTCTTTATATTGGATTGTTTGTAACAAAAATATAGTAGAGGTTTTTCTTATTGATACCATTCAAATTACACAATCATCGTTTAATCAAATCAAACAAAATTTTTAAATAAAATATGTGTGTTACTAAAAAAATTGTATATAAATCATAAATAAACCATATTAAAGCAAAAAATGCTTGAAATATTTCTATAAACGTTAGAGAAGAAAATTTAACTTCGTGATGCTAGATAATAATCAACATTTTATTCAACTAATGACGATGTTTTAGCTTACAATAAAAATGTATATTGAGATACTGTATACCGTATTCGAAACCTAAAATAATATGAGAATGGCGCCTTGTTTTCTGTCCCGTGGCAGCTAACGATTATATAACTACATAATATTATTATATAGATTATATAACTACACTATTACCTTCTTCTTCTTTTTTCCTTTTTATTGCTTTCTACACATCAAACGTCACAGCTTTCACTTGTCTGTCACCTGTCAGTGTGCGGGCTATATAAGCGGAGTAAGCGGGTAGCTCTGTTTCATTGCGTCTCATATAAGGTATCATCGTCGTAACGTCGTCATTAAAATACTGTACCGCTATTCGAAACCTTTAAGAATATGAGACTGTTTGTTATCGCCTGGTAGCATGACTGTAGGTATCTATTTGACGCCATTGTGAAATTGTTGATTCCAAATATAATCAGAATAAATTATGCTAAGCGCAATAAATAATATAATTGTATATTTAACTTTGCATCAACTCTTAGTTCTGGCTATTTCTACTGTATGTATTATCTAGGGAAGGATAGTAAACTCAAAACTAAAATAAAAGATGAATCAAAACTAAACTGTTTATTTACTCTTGCTGATTAAAATATTAACGTGTTGAAATCAACAGAAATTGTGACCTTAGATTACTTAACGGTACTGGACACTCCTTGTTGTCCAAAATTGTCTGTAGACTGTTTATTTTCCATAAAATGTTTCAAAAGTATTCTGTGAGCGCCAGTTACCTCTGGCTAAGATATCGTCTAAAGCATAGTTCAGAATCCAATATTGTGATGCAGCGGCCGATCAAATTCTACCAGGGTAGTAGTAGTAGGGTAGTACTCCCACCCCTTAAGTAGTCACATTTAAACCATACCATTAAATTAGGCACCGCCACGTCAATATAGCAAGCTCAAAATAATAATGGATTACCATACACGTTTTGATGCCATATTATCAAATAGTGCATTCAATTCGCGTACTTTGCAACTGCGTTAGTGTTCTATTCGGGTTAGGCATTGATCCTTGATTATGGATTATGGTATATCCTGGTATTGATCCTGGAACGCACCATTATAGGATCGATTTCTGCTAAAAATAAACACGCCGTAAATAGTATTGAAGTAGAATAAGAAGTTCAAGAAGATACGATTCGACCGTTTTGTGTCAGTGGGAAGTATGATTATTCTAAGCCTACAAAACGCTCCTGAATTATGATAATTTTGTAAAACGTGGTGTAGGCCTCCAGAACTTGCTTTGATTCCTGCATCCTTCATTAATTACTTTACCCAGTTGCATAAGCACGTTCTGGAAGCCGGTTTTGGTAAACCACAAACTGTAAGGAAATGTTTTTTATGTCTAGGTAGAGGCTAACGACTTTGTTTTATTTATGGTATGTACTTTAATATACTAGTAGTGGCGTGCGACTTCTTTCAGGGGAATAACCTAAACTCAATTTCTCGGGAATCGCTCTTTGAATCGAGATGAAAATTGAATGAACGATAAAAATGAATGTAGCCTATGTGTCAATTCCAAGTACAAACTACAAACCATGTCTACTCCAAATTTCATCCAAATCCGTTAAGCCGTTTTTGCGTGATTGAGTAACAAACATCCATACATCCAATCTTTCATATGTATAATTAGGCTAAGTTGATGTAATATAAAACAATTCGAAAGAGAACTCCACTACAATAGCACCGTTTAGAGTGTTTAGTTTGTTGACCCACCCACAGTTTCTTTATCGATCTGCCACTTAGCCAGTGTAAACATCTACGGGTTATATCTAAGTAAAGGCTATGGCCTTGATACTCGCCACTTTTATCACGCACATATGAAACTATAACGTAATGGACTATGTTATGACTCAAATACCGTAAGCATTAAATTAGGATAGAAAATGGGCTACAGAACTAATTACTAAAAAAGACGTGTGGCACTCGGAGACTGCCGCGGTAAAGCTATTGCATAGCTGTTTTTATCAACTTATGCAATTATAATTTTTTAACCAAGGCCATCTAGAGGCGAGTTGCTGAACTAAAGAGACAAGCGTGATATTTCAAAAAGTCATTAAAAGTTCTGCTATTCATCGATAGACGCCAAATCAACTTATGCAATTATAATTATTTAACCAATGCCATCTAGAGGCGAGTTGCTGAACTAAAGAGACAAGCGTGATATTTCAAAAAGTCATTAAAAGTTCTGCTATTCATCGATAGATGGAGTCGGAGTGGGGGGTGTTAGGTTATTTTCGTTACGGAATTTCTGGATTCGGTATCCACGCTCAAGACCCGCGATAGAAGCTATGCAATAGCTTAAAAGTATGGTGCTACTAAGTATATTATGGATACACTACAAACACACACACACTACTATGGATAATACTAAGTATATCCGCGACTCACATCTCATGAGTACATGTGTAAATAAGTGACTTTAACTGGCTGACTTTAACTTATACTCTTAGAATCCTGCCTTTTGACCCGCTGCTGGTTATGACTATCACTAATCGGATAAGAACCTTATTTTCTGTCTCGCTTAGAAGAAACTGACGATTTATGACGAAAGTGGATTCAGACAAAAGGGTCATTAGAGATAATTCACATCCGTAATTTTTAACGAAACTGAACTGAAATTATAAAAAAACTGCTTCAGACGAAAGTGTACCTAACCAGACGGACGTGTTTTAAATCGGTCACGGGTTTGATCCTCGGACAGGTCAAACATTTGTGTACATAAACATTTCTGATTGACCCGTTTCCGCGTGTATGTATGTATATCAGACATGAGGTTACCATAGTACAGGCTCTGTCTAGTTTGGGACACAACATGAACACCTTGTGCTGTACCATATTAAAAAAATATTTTAAACTTTCACGATTTGAACACATATTTATATAATATAAATATTTTAATATAATAAAAAAAAAGTTAAGTAGTTTCAAATTCGTAGCCCATATGATAGTTAACAATCGTCGTGTGCGTTTTGGGCTAATATTAAGCATTTACTAGCTGCGCCCCGCGATTACACCTGCGCGGTGATGGATGATCTAACATATCCTATGTGTTAATGCAGCGCCTCATTTATCTCTATACATATCCTAAAATTGGTCCTGCCGTTTGAGCGTGAAGAAGTACCAAACATACAAACAGACTCACAAACTTTCGCCTTTATAATATTAGTGTCTGATTGTGAAATTAGTTTAGAGTTGGTTTGCTTGATCTCTTCGCGTACGTACTACACGATAACATTGTACGTACGCGATAACATTGAACGTACGCGATAACATTGTCTCAGCGTCATGTCACGACATACATATATAGGAATCATTATTCTGTAAGTATCATCATCATCACCATCATCAGTCAGTATCAGTCCACTCCAGCAGTGGATGGACATGGACATAGGCCTCTCCTAATGCACGCCACTAAGCTCTCTTCTCAATCTTTGGATTTTCTCATCCAGCTGCTACCAGCTACTTTGCGTATGTCATCGCTCCACCTAGCCGGAGGTCGTCTTACACCACGTTTGCCGAGTCGCGGTCTCTGCTCAAGGACACGTCTACCCCAACGGATATCGGTTCTTCGGCTAATATGACCAGCCCACTGACACATCAGTTTGTTCATGTTGTACAATTCTTTGGGCTATGTCGGTTACCTTCGTTCTTTGTCGGATCACTTCATTTCTGATACAATCCTTCAGAGAAACTCCAAGCATAGCCCTCTCCATAGCTCGCCGAGCAACCTTAAATCGGATAATATTTATCTCAAATCGCGTTTGTTCTTAAAAGTGTCGTGGTGTGGAAAAGTATCGTGAATGTGGAAAAGTATCGTGAATGTGGAAAAGTATCGTGATTGTGGAAAAGTATCGTGATTGTGGAAAAGTATCGTGAATGTGGAAAAGTATCGTGAATGTGGAAAAGTATCGTTAATATGGAAAAGTATCGTGATTGTGGAAAAGTATCGTGAATTTGGAAAAGTATCGTGAAAGTGGAAAAGTATCGTTAATAAGGAAAAGTATCGTGATTGTGGAAAAGTATCGTGAATTTGGAAAAGTATCGTGAATGTGGAAAAGTATCGTTAATATGGAAAAGTATTGTGATTGTGGAAAAATATCGTGAATGTGGAAAAGTATCGTGATTGTGGAAAAGTATCGTGATTGTGGAAAAGTATCGTGAATGTGGAAAAGTATCGTGATTGTGGAAAAGTATCGTGAATGTGGAAAAGTATCGTGAATGTGGAAAAGTATCGTTAATATGGAAAAGTATCGTGATTGTGGAAAAGTATCGTGAATGTGGAAAAGCATCGTGAAAGTGGAAAAGTATCGTTAATATGGAAAGGTATCGTGAATGTGGAAAAGTATCGTTAATATGGAAAAGTATCGTGATTGTGGAAAAGTATCGTGAATGTGGAAAAGTATCGTGAATGTGGAAAAGTATCGTGAATGTGGAAAAGTATCGTGAATGTGGAAAAGTATCGTGATTGTGGAAAAGTATCGTGATTGTGGAAAAGTATCGTGAATGTGGAAAAGTATCGTGAATCTGGAAATGTGTCGTGAATGTGGAAAAGTATCGTGAAAGTGGAAAAATATCGTGATTGTGGAAAAGTATGGTGAATGAGGAAAAGTATCGTGAATGTGGAAAAGTGTCATGAATGTGGAAAAGTATGGTGAATGTGGAAAAGTATCGTGAATGTGGAAAAGTATCGTGAATGTGAAAAAGTGTCGTGAATGTGGAAAAGTATCGTGATTGTGAAAAAGTGTCGTGAATGTGGAAAAGTATCGTGAACGTGGAAAAGTATTGTGAATGAGGAAAAGTATCGTGAATGTGGAAAAGTGTCGTGAATGTGGAAAAGTATCGTGAATGAGGAAAAGTGTCGTGAATGTGGAAAAGTATCGTGAATGTGGAAAAGTGTTGTGAATGTGGAAAAGTACCGTGAATGTGGAAAAGTATCGTGAATGTGAAAAAGTGTCGTGAATGTGGAAAAGTATCGTGAATGTGGAAAAGTATTGTGAATGAGGAAAAGTATCGTGAAAGTGGAAAAGTATCGTTAATAAGGAAAAGTATCGTGATTGTGGAAAAGTATCGTGAATTTGGAAAAGTATCGTGAATGTGGAAAAGTATCGTTAAAATGGAAAAGTATTGTGATTGTGGAAAAATATCGTGAATGTGGAAAAGTATCGTGATTGTGGAAAAGTATCGTGATTGTGGAAAAGTATCGTGAATGTGGAAAAGTATCGTGATTGTGGAAAAGTATCGTGAATGTGGAAAAGTATCGTGAATGTGGAAAAGTATCGTTAATATGGAACAGTATCGTGATTGTGGAAAAGTATCGTGAATGTGGAAAAGCATCGTGAAAGTGGAAAAGTATCGTTAATATTGGAAAGGTATCGTGAATGTGGAAAAGTATCGTTAATATGGAAAAGTATCGTGATTGTGGAAAAGTATCGTGAATGTGGAAAAGTATCGTGAATGTGGAAAAGTATCGTGAATGTGGAAAAGTATCGTGAATGTGGAAAAGTATCGTGATTGTGGAAAAGTATCGTGATTGTGGAAAAGTATCGTGAATGTGGAAAAGTATCGTGAATCTGGAAATGTGTCGTGAATGTGGAAAAGTATCGTGAAAGTGGAAAAGTATCGTGAATGAGGAAAAGTATCGTGAATGTGGAAAAGTATCGTGATTGTGGAAAAGTATGGTGAATGAGGAAAAGTATCGTGAATGTGGAAAAGTGTCATGAATGTGGAAAAGTATGGTGAATGTGGAAAAGTATCGTGAATGTGGAAAAGTATCGTGAATGTGAAAAAGTACCGTGAATGAGGAAAAGTATCGTGAATGTGAAAAAGTGTCGTGAATGTGGAAAAGTATCGTGAATGTGGAAAAGTATTGTGAATGAGGAAAAGTATCGTGAATGTGGAAAAGTGTCGTGAATGTGGAAAAGTATCGTGAATGTGGAAAAGTATCGTGATTGTGAAAAAGTGTCGTGAATGTGGAAAAGTATCGTGAACGTGGAAAAGTATTGTGAATGAGGAAAAGTATCGTGAATGTGGAAAAGTGTCGTGAATGTGGAAAAGTATCGTGAATGAGGAAAAGTGTCGTGAATGTGGAAAAGTATCGTGAATGTGGAAAAGTGTTGTGAATGTGGAAAAGTACCGTGAATGTGGAAAAGTATCGTGAATGTGAAAAAGTGTCGTGAATGTGGAAAAGTATCGTGAATGTGGAAAAGTATTGTGAATGAGGAAAAGTATCGTGAATGTGGAAAAGTGTCGTGAATGTGGAAAAGTATCGTGAATGAGGAAAAGTGTCGTGAATCGGGAAAAGTATCGTGAATGTGGAAAAGTGTTGTGAATGTGGAAAAGTACCGTGAATGTGGAAAAGTATCGTGAATGTGAAAAAGTGTCGTGAATGTGGAAAAGTATCGTGATTGTGAAAAAGTGTCGTGAATGTGGAAAAGTATCGTGATTGTGAAAAAGTGTCGTGAATGTGGAAAAGTATCGTGAACGTGGAAAAGTATTGTGAATGAGGAAAAGTATCGTGAATGTGGAAAAGTGTCGTGAATGTGGAAAAGTATCGTGAATGAGAAAAAGTGTCGTGAATGTGGAAAAGTATCGTGAATGTGGAAAAGTGTTGTGAATGTGGAAAAGTACCGTGAATGAGGAAAAGTATCGTGAATGTGAAAAAGTGTCGTGAATGTGGAAAAGTATCGTGAATGTGGAAAAGTATTGTGAATGAGGAAAAGTATCGTGAATGTGGAAAAGTGTCGTGAATGTGGAAAAGTATCGTGAATGAGGAAAAGTGTCGTGAATGTGGAAAAGTATCGTGAATGTGGAAAAGTGTTGTGAATGTGGAAAAGTACCGTGAATGTGGAAAAGTATCGTGAATGTGAAAAAGTGTCGTGAATGTGGAAAAGTATCGTGATTGTGAAAAAGTGTCGTGAATGTGGAAAAGTATCGTGAACGTGGAAAAGTATTGTGAATGAGGAAATATAGTGAATGTGGAAAAGTGTCGTGAATGTGGAAAAGTATCGTGAATGAGGAAAAGTGTCGTGAATGTGGAAAAGTATCGTGAATGTGGAAAAGTGTTGTGAATGTGGAAAAGTACCGTGAATGAGGAAAAGTATCGTAAATGTGGAAAAGTGTCGTGAATGTGGAAAAGTATCGTGATTGTGGAAAAGTATCGTGATTGTGGAAAAGTATCGTGAATGTGGAAAAGTATCGTGATTGTGGAAAAGTATCGTGAATGTGGAAAAGTATCGTGAATGTGGAAAAGTATCGTTAATATGGAAAAGTATCGTGATTGTGGAAAAGTATCGTGAATGTGGAAAAGCATCGTGAAAGTGGAAAAGTATCGTTAATATGGAAAGGTATCGTGAATGTGGAAAAGTATCGTTAATATGGAAAAGTATCGTGATTGTGGAAAAGTATCGTGAATGTGGAAAAGTATCGTGAATGTGGAAAAGTATCGTGAATGTGGAAAAGTATCGTGAATGTGGAAAAGTATCGTGATTGTGGAAAAGTATCGTGATTGTGGAAAAGTATCGTGAATGTGGAAAAGTATCGTGAATCTGGAAATGTGTCGTGAATGTGGAAAAGAGTCGTGAAAGTGGAAAAGTATCGTGAATGAGGAAAAGTATCGTGAATGTGGAAAAGTATCGTGATTGTGGAAAAGTATGGTGAATGAGGAAAAGTATCGTGAATGTGGAAAAGTGTCATGAATGTGGAAAAGTATGGTGAATGTGGAAAAGTATCGTGAATGTGGAAAAGTATCGTGAATGTGAAAAAGTGTCGTGAATGTGGAAAAGTATCGTGAATGTGGAAAAGTATCGTGAATGAGGAAAAGTGTCGTGAATGTGGAAAAGTATCGTGAATGTGGAAAAGTGTTGTGTATGTGGAAAAGTACCGTGAATGTGGAAAAGTATCGTGAATGTGAAAAAGTGTCGTGAATGTGGAAAAGTATTGTGAATGAGGAAAAGTATCGTGAATGTGGAAAAGTGTCGTGAATGTGGAAAAGTGTCGTGAATGTGGAAAAGTATCGTGAATGTGGAAAAGTGTTGTGAATGTGGAAAAGTACCGTGAATGTGGAAAAGTATCGTGAATGTGAAAAAGTGTCGTGAATGTGGAAAAGTATCGTGAATGTGGAAAAGTATTGTGAATGAGGAAAAGTATCGTGAATGTGGAAAAGTATCGTGAACGTGGAAAAGTATTGTGAATGAGGAAAAGTATCGTGAATGTGGAAAAGTGTCGTGAATGTGGAAAAGTATCGTGAATGAGGAAAAGTGTCGTGAATGTGGAAAAGTATCGTGAATGTGAAAAAGTGTCGTGAATGTGGAAAAGTATCGTGATTGTGAAAAAGTGTCGTGAATGTGGAAAAGTATCGTGAACGTGGAAAAGTATTGTGAATGAGGAAAACTATCGTGAATGTGGAAAAGTGTCGTGAATGTGGAAAAGTATCGTGAATGAGGAAAAGTGTCGTGAATGTGGAAAAGTATCGTGAATGTGGAAAAGTGTTGTGAATGTGGAAAAGTACCGTGAATGAGGAAAAGTATCGTAAATGTGGAAAAGTGTCGTGAATGTGGAAAAGTATCGTGAACGTGGAAAAGTATTGTGAATGAGGAAAAGTATCGTGAATGTGGAAAAGTGTCGTGAATGTGGAAAAGTATCGTGAACGTGGAAAAGTATTGTGAATGAGGAAAAGTATCGTGAATGTGGAAAAGTGTCGTAAATGTGGAAAAGTATCGTGAATGAGGAAAAGTGTCGTGAATGTGGAAAAGTATCGTGAATGTGGAAAAGTGTTGTGAATGTGGAAAAGTACCGTGAATGTGGAAAAGTGTCGTGAATGTGGAAAAGTATCGTGAATGAGGAAAAGTGTCGTGAATGTGGAAAAGTATCGTGAATGTGGAAAAGTGTTGTGAATGTGGAAAAGTACCGTGAATGTGGAAAAGTATCGTGATTGTGAAAAAGTGTCGTGAATGTGGAAAAGTATCGTGAACATGGAAAAGTATTGTGAATGAGGAAAATTATCGTGAATGTGGAAAAGTGTCGTGAATGTGGAAAAGTATCGTGAATGAGGAAAAGTGTCGTGAATGTGGAAAAGTATCGTGAATGTGGAAAAGTGTTGTGTATGTGGAAAAGTACCGTGAATGTGGAAAAGTATCGTGAATGTGAAAAAGTGTCGTGAATGTGGAAAAGTATCGTGATTGTGAAAAAGTGTCGTGAATGTGGAAAAGTATCGTGAACGTGGAAAAGTATTGTGAATGAGGAAAAGTATCGTGAATGTGGAAAAGTGTCGTGAATGTGGAAAAGTATCGTGAATGAGGAAAAGTGTGGTGAATGTGGAAAAGTATCGTGAATGTGGAAAAGTGTTGTGAATGTGGAAAAGTACCGTGAATGAGGAAAAGTATCGTAAATGTGGAAAAGTGTTGTGAATGTGGAAAAGTACCGTGAATGTGGAAAAGTATCGTGAATGTGGAAAAGTATCGTGAAAATGGAAAAGTGTCGTGAATGTGGAAAAGTATAGTGAATGTGGAAAAGTATCGTGAACGTGGAAAAGTATCGTGAATGAGGAAAAGTATCGTGAACGTGGAAAAGTATTATGAATGTGGAAAAGTGTCGTGAATGTGGAAAAGTATCGTGAATGTGGAAGAGTATCGTGAATGTGGAAAAGTATCGTGAATGTGGAAAAGTGACGTGAATATGGAAAAGTATCGTGAATGTGGAAAAGTATCGTGAACGTGGAAAAGTATTGTGAATGAGGAAAAGTATCGTGAATGTGGAAAAGTGTCGTGAATGTGGAAAAGTATCGTGAATGAGGAAAAGTGTCGTGAATGTGGAAAAGTATCGTGAATGAGGAAAAGTATCGTAAATGTGGAAAAGTGTTGTGAATGTGGAAAAGTACCGTGAATGTGGAAAAGTATCGTGAATGTGGAAAAGTATCGTGAAAATGGAAAAGTATCATGAATGAGGAAAAGTGTCGTGAATGTGGAAAAGTATCGTGAATGAGGAAAAGTATCGTAAATGTGGAAAAGTGTTGTGAATGTGAAAAAGTACCGTGAATGTGGAAAAGTATCGTGAATGTGGAAAAGTGCCGTGAACGTGGAAAAGTATCGTGAATGAGGAAAAGTATCGTGAACGTGGAAAAGTATTGTGAATGTGGAAAAGTGTCGTGAATGTGGAAAAGTATCGTGAATGTGGAAGAGTATCGTGAATGTGGAAAAGTATCGTGAATGTGGAAAAGTGACGTGAATATGGAAAAGTATCGTGAATGTGGAAAAGTGTTGTGAATGTGGAAAAGTGTTGTGAATGTGGAAAAGTATCGTGAATGTGGAAGAGTATCGTGAATGTGTAAAAGTGTTGTGAATGTAGAAAAGTATTGTGAATATGAAAAAGTATCGTGAATGTGGAAAAGTGTTGTGAATGTGGAAAAGTGTTGTGAATGTGGAAAAGTATCGTGAATGTGGAAAAGTATCGTGAATGAAGAAAAGTATCGTGAATGTGGAAAAGTATCGTGAATGTGCAAAAGTGTTGTGAATATGGAAATGTATCGTAAATATGGAAAAGTATCGTGAATGTGGAAAAGTGTTGTGAATGTGGAAAAGTGTTGTGAATGTGGAAAAGTATCGGGAATGTGGAAAAGTATCGTGAATGTGGAAGAGTATCGTGAATGTGGAAAAGTGTTGTGAATGTGGAAAAGTATTGTGAATATGGAAAAGTATCGTGAATGTGGAAAAGTATCGTGAATGTGGAAAAGTATCGTGAATGTGGAAAAGTGTCGTGAATATGGAAAAGTATCGTGAATGTGGAAAAGTGTTGTGAATGTGGAAAAGTGTTGTGAATGTGGAAAAGTATCGTGAATGTGGAAAAGTATCGTGAATGTGGAAGAGTATCGTGATAGTGGAAAAGTGTTGTGAATGTGGAAAAGTGTTGTGAATGTGGAAAATGTATTGTGAATGTGGAAAAGTATCGTGAATGTGGAAAAGTATCGTGAATGTGGAAAAGTGTCGTGAATATGGAAAAGTATCGTGAATGTGGAAAAGTGTTGTGAATGTGGAAAAGTGTTGTGAATGTGGAAAAGTATCGTGAATGTGGAAAAGTATCGTAAATGTGGAAGAGTATCGTGAATGTGGAAAAGTGTTGTGAATGTGGAAAAGTATCGTGAATGTGGAAAAGTATCGTGAATGTGGAAAAGTATCGTGAATGTGGAAAAGTGTCGTGAATGTGGAAAAGTATCGTGACTATCGGCAGTACACAGAGACTTCCCCTCATGTTTTTTGAAATAGTAAACATCAAAAACAAAATATAAAAAAAGCAAAGCAAAACGCACGCCTGTTGGTAAGCACTATGCTTGCCCATGACAGTTACCCAGAGCTTACAACTGTAGTTTTGCGTGGCTAAGCACTGCTCTCGTCACCATTGGTGTTTGAGACGCTTTCGCCTAGTGTATAATTTCATGCTTGCACACTATTTCTTCGCAGGTGAATATCTGGCACTGCGGTACTTAGACGGCCTCTTGCACAAGAGACTTACAACCTAGTAAGTCGGGTTCCCTGGCCACTTACGATTCGTATCCCGACGAGGCGGACTGTACTCTCTCTCATTACGGTGTAAATGTGCTACCTTACGTACCCCTTCAGACTGTAATGCTTACACATTCTTGCATCGAGGCAGAATATCTGAGAATGGAGTGATATCAACCAAGACAAAGGTCAAGAAGCTTATCTTTTGTAGTCGTTTTTTTAATGAAACTATGTGACGAGACGAGCAAGTCAGTCGCTTGATGTTAAGCGGCACGCTTGCTCAAAATAGTTCAGTGCCATTCAGAATATTAAACTACACTTCCTCCTCCTCGCGTCGTATTCCTCATTACTGAGGGTCGTGACTCCCTCGCTGAATAATTTTCTTATGGACTAACTCCCTCCATCTGTTCCGGTCCTTTGCTTCGTGGAGGCTTTGTTGAGGTTGGTATTTAGCGCGAATCGAATTTGGTCCGACCATCTCGTTGGACTGCGGCCTCTTGGTGCAAACTATACTTACAACAGTTCAAATCCTGCATGGTAAACCGGATTGCACTGCGCACATAAGACCATGTGATTTCGCAATAATGTTTGCTCACATAAGACATGACTGTTGAATTACTGTCAAAGGTGTGGTCTTCCAAAACTTCCCCTTAGCCTCGGATCTAGGCGGGGAGGAGGGAAACCGATACTGATTAAAAATAAAAATAAAAAAAATAAAAAAATACGTTTAAAAATAAAATTCTTGCTCCACAATGCGCCTAGCATACCGAAGCCTGGTGGCTCACCGTCGACTTAGAAAAAACAATTTATTAATAGATAATAAAGAGTACAAATTGCAAGTTTATTAGTAACACATCTCAAATGCTTGAGAGAGAAATATGAACACATATTTCAATATACTTATATATGTGCCTTCTTTTTTCCAGTTGACGTCAGCGCTGATTATATCCGTGGGTACCACCATCTACGCCATCTACCATGACGTGTCCTTCTTCCTGGAAGACTACTTCTTCTCACCGGCGACCTTCCTCATTGTCATCGGGGTGCTGATGCTGTTCGTCTCCCTGTTCGGATGCATCGGCGCTTTGAAGGAGAGCACTTGCTTGGTTAACACGGTAAGATTTGGAATTATATGTAATAATTATCATTTTCCTTGTCGAGAGGGAGCAAGAATGCTACCTAGCATTCTCGCCCCAGCAAAGATGCTCAAACCTGCGCTCAAATAATATACCTAGATGTATTTGCTTACGCTGCACTAAAATAGACACATATTCTTCTTCTTCTTCTTAATCGAGCACTCTTGGCAGAGTGGTCGTGGTTGGTAAGATGGTGGCACACGGTAGGCCTTCGACGTCGTCAGTCCTCCCAACGGTAATCCGTTTAAAGTTGTTTAAAATCATCGCAATATCGTGTAATTTTATATTATTTTATTTATTTATTAAGTCCGCCAACGTAGTGTACACCAATACATTACAATATATGTCAAATAAGTACAAATCAAGCTAAATGTCACAACAATTATAGGCAAAGACGGCATGCATAGAAATTAATAATATAGTCACAGTTAAGAGTAATAAAAGTTACAGTTCAGTTACAGTCAAAAAAAAATAATAATAATATGTAGTAATTAGAAATTAAAAATTTAAATTGCGTGGTCAAAGTTAAAAATGTAGTTTTTTCATAAAGCTGAGTCAATAATGCGGATAGCCCGCTTAAAGCTACCAACAGTTCCACTGAAGAGGTCCAAGGAATGTTCGTTATGCATTTTGTTAAGTAGAGTGATTAATCTTTTCAGAGGTGCATTTTTGCCAAGGTTGGTATAATATTTTGGATTAATTAGGACGTTGCTCCTCGAGGCCCTAGTGAATACTGTTGGTACAGGGAAATTCAGAAGAGACAAGAGTTCGGGGACGTCAAGTGCTCCGTTAACAAGTTTATAAAGGAAAATTAACTTTATTATCCCGACGTTTCGAACACTTTTAGTAAACATGGTCACGAAACTTGGGATAATATAATATAAAATAACACGCGATTAAATTCGTTTAGTTTCAATGTATAAGAATCACGAAAGCCTTAGATATAATTATAGACAAATTAGTTAACTTTTAGGATTCTGTTCTAGTTTATGGGACTCTGTGAATCAATTTAGTATAGCTATCCTATCTTAAAACGGTGATATAGTGTCTAAGTATTGGTGCAATTTGTTAACTCTAAAGTAAAATAACCAAATACAATTTGAAAATTTAATACCGACTTCCATTCTATTCAATTATTGGAGTGTAACTCAAAAACTACTTGACCGAATTTAATTAAATTTAAATGGGACCACACGGGAAGCACCAGCTTTCAAACAAAGAATTTTGAGAATCAGTTTTACTTATCGAAAGTTATGAGGTAACAAACATAAAAAAAATACAGTCGAATTGAGTACCTCCTCCTTTTTTGGAAGTCGGTGGAAATACGACACTAACACGCGGTGGCAGGAAACTATTAGTACGGGAGTCATATCAATACAGCCGTGTGATTCTCTAAGAGCAAACATCGTTGCATCTTTGACAACATCCGTGAAACAAATGACGCTATGACAAGAAATGTTGGAAAACAAACTTATGTACAAGGGCGATATCTCTAAAAGTATTTGACATCGGTGAGCTCGTCGACGAGCGCATCGACAAATCATTAGAGAATCGCACGGCTGGAACGAGTATATAAGAGTATATATAAATAAAATAGCTATATAAATTATTTCTTTTGACTTGGGTTGAAATTCTACCTATAGGACAAGATAGATTTAATACCATCCTATAATCTAATCTGACATGGTTATTCACCCGACAATTCAACCAGTTCGCAGCAATCCTGAGCGTCGTGTTTGTACTGGAGATCGCAGCAGCCATCGCCGCGTACAGCCTTCGGTCTCAGGTCACCACCATGCTGGATCAGCGCCTCCGGGACACCCTGCCTTATTACTACCAGAACACAGAAGTCGAGGACGCTTTCGACTTCATTCAGAGCAGGGTAAGTGAACTAACTGAGAAACATCTGGATCTCCTATCTCAATCAGTCCCATTGACTAACTAACTGAGAAACAGCTGGACCTTCTATCTCAATCAGCCCCATTGACTAACTAACTGAGAAACAGCTGGACCTCCTATCTCAATCAGCCCTATTGACTAACTAACTGAGAAACATCTGGATCTCCTATATTAATCATCCCCATTGACTAACTAACCGAGAAACAGCTGGATCTCCTATCTCAATCAGCCACATTGACTAACTAACTGAGAAACAGCTGGATCTCCTATCTCAATCAGCCCATTGACTATCTAACTGAGAAACAGCTGGATCTTCTATCTCAATCAGCCCCATTGACTAACTTACTGAGAAACAGCTGGATCTCCTATATTAATCAGCCCCATTGTTTACTAACTGAGACACAGCTGTACCTCGTATCTCAATCAGCCCCCATTGACTAACTAACTGAGAAACAGCTGGATCTCCTATCTCAATCAGCCCCATTGACTAGCTAACTAACTAACTAACTAACTGAGAAACAGCTGGATCTCCTATCTCAATCAGCCCCATTGACTAGCTAACTAACTAACTAACTAACTAACTGAGAAACAGCTGGATCTCCTATCTCAATCAGCCCCATTGACTAACTAACTGAGAAACAGCTGGACCTCCTATCTCAATCAGCCCCATTGGCCTAGTTTAACAATGACCCACACTACCTTCGAAGCGAGTCTGGCACAAACAAATATTTACGTGTTGAGCAGAAATGTTAGTTCTTGGGCCTTGGATGTTTGTGATGAGTACATGTGTGTGTTCGCATGCCTACCGCGATCCAGGAATCCTAGAGGTAAAAGTGAGAGTGTATACAGGAGTTATTTTTGAATAACAAGATCTCATCATCTGCTGCAATTCTCCAATTGCAGCAGAATAATTGAATTCTATGCCCGTAAACATAGACTTTTTGAATTGAACGCCACGATGCCGGTTCTTGTGCTCCGTTGTCAGTTGTGAGTTTAGGAGACTTGGACACGCAATCGCAACGCAAGGGCGCACCTGTAACGCTGCTTCCCATCATCAGCGCGTGGTATTTAACTGCTCCAACTTTTTTATAGTACCGTCACTCTGCTAACAGAGCCATATCCGTTGTTCAGGAAGATCACGTGATCACATGAGACTTGGTGTTTGGAGCTGTTATATGCCCCACACAAAATTTCTAAATGCATACTGCTTACTGCTAAAACATTATTAACAACTTCATAATAAATTTAACCAACATAACACGACAAAAGCAAAAGTTTAGGAAGGAAATAAAATGTTATTTTCATCAAAATGTTATTTTCCTGTTTTCATTTCAAACAGTGTTTGAATGTGTACGTACTTACATATATTGAACACGCATATGGTAAATAGTAAATACTTTGAGGAAAATGAGTAATAGGTACTTACTTTAATGGATTTATGATCAAATGGTAAGGGATGAATAGAATCTGTTTTCACGAAAATATAATTTTGGCTTCGTTACAATATAAGCATAGTTTATGTTCGAGCCTTTTGGACTAAGATTCTAGTATGTGATTGTAGTGTTGATGACTTTTTGAATAACATATTTTTATCTTAGTAACTTGATAATTACTTACGCTTTCAGGTTAATGTCTGTTTTATATAAATTTAGGCATATTTACTACATTTATTGTGATTGTGTACATTGAAAATGAGTTTCTAAACAGACTATGTTTCTCCATTATAGATCTAAATATATATTTCACATATCAATTATGTACTAGGCTAATAAATCTATTAAATGGTTTTGAAATTATTCTGCAAGGAGGAAAATTTTATGGACTTCCTACATAAAATAAATATAGTACAACAAGCATATACAAAGTGAAGTACCTACGGGCGTTTAATAAAATATAATATTACGTATCCTATAAGCTGACTTTGCCATTGGGTTCCCAAAAGGTGCCTTGGAATAATTGCTATATGACGGCATTGTTAGCGACTGTCATTAGCAAACGTAGAGCTTAACTTTTTTATATTGGTTCATCAATGTGACTCCATTAGTGCCGCCGTAAGCTGCGTTAATCGCCACCCCTATAATGACTTCAGATATGCTTTTTCACGCCTCGCTTGAATGGTTCAGGGTAATAGTTGCAAGGAAAAACGTACGCTGGGAGAGCATTCCATAATTTGGTTACACGACAGAGGTAGGAACTGCCAAACTTTTTGGTTCGTGGTAAGAAATTTGAGCAGTATATGCATAGCATGCTAGGCCGGAACGAGTAGTTCGGGATCGGAATGGTGAGGAAGGTATAAGAATCAAGAGCTCTTCGGAACATTCGCCATGAAACAAACGGTAGAAAAGGCTTAGAGAAGCTAATAGTTCTACGCAATTATAGAGGTTCTAGGTGTTGAGTGACTTCAGTGTCTCCAATAATTCGGACAACGCGACATTGCAATCTGTCGAGAGCATCCGTAAGGTACTTAGCGGATCCATCCGCTTGGTAATATACTCTCGATGTAGTCACGCTGGTTGGTACCTACAAGCGCGCGACTTACCTGCCTTGCCACTTAATTGAAATTAATATTTTTTTAACTATCCATATTTCAGCTGAACTGCTGCGGCGTAGACAGCTACCTAGACTGGAGTGACGTCACTCCTCCCCCTACCTACACTGGTATTTCAATCAACAACATCACCGTTCCGAACTCTTGCTGCGCCGAATCCCGTTATGAGGTCATTGGAGAACTCGAGATTGCTGAATGCACCAAATTGTACGCCAATGGATGCCTTCCGAGGGTCTTCTACTTGGTGTACCAGAGTGCTGGTCTGCTCGGTGCTGGAGCTATGACTATTGCTTTCATTCAGGTTAGTTTTTATTATATTGTTTATTAGGATTAGCTTGAAACTCTTTCCTCTGTCTGCCTGTCCTATTTTAAAGTGTGCATGCATCTTTTTTGACTATTATAATGAGAAGTCAGTTGAAAATACCCTATATAATACAAATACACAGAACTACATAATTTACAACCCGGTCAGAATATCTGTGCACCTCGCTGGATTGCGGCACCTCTCCCGCTTCCCCTGTCACCTCTCCGCGCACTCCCCGGTGCGACAGTACGGTTAGCATCTTCGTTGCCGCTACAAGTCCCGATAATTTTGATATTTTCGCTTTGTTGTTGTTTTGTTTTTTAATATTTATTGTTAAGTTTAGACTGGTTTGGTTGTTATTAAAATTGTTGTAGCTGTTAAACTGAAGTCATGGGAAAAACAATACACAGCGAATCAAGAAATTTAATCTTGAAAGTGCTCAAGTTTTTTGAATCGGAGAAAGCAAATAAACAGTACACCATACCTGTAGACCAAGTGGTGAAACGAACCTGTGCTGCAACTGGGATATCAAAGAGGACTCTAATGAAAATTAAAAATGAAGCCAAAGTACAACCACCTACTTCTCCGGGCGCTAGTCCGACTCCAAGTACTAGTAATAATTTAGAAACCCACCCAGAACCAAAATTATCGACACCGGGTAAGAAGCGTAAACTGTACAAAAAACGCATCGAAGTAGATGATTTAGATTTTTTTGATTTTGATTTGACAATGTCAGGCATAGAGTCAATAATTTATAGTGACTGAGTTTAATAATAAATGTTTTTGTAATCAAAATAACAAACAAATAACAAACCCTTCATCAATAATAAATTGATTTGAAAAGGTTAGTAATTTTTTTTTACCTCCACATTTCCCGAAAAACTTTTTTTCACACCGTACCCAGACCGCCGATATGTCGTCACGAGGTCAGGTGCACAGATATTGTGACTGGGTTGTACATAGTAATCCATAATGTAATATAATAATCGAACATGGCCTTAAATGGATAACGTTAAGCACAGCAAGAAAACACTTCTATCTTTTAAGTCAAAAAACATTAATAAGGATTGAAATTATATTATATACATAATACTTTAAATATAGGTATAATTTACTATGTTTTGTTGGTGTCTTGAAATATATTATTTATTAAGGTTTTCCAACAGACTTAACACTAAACAATCATTTCATACAGAGTTCAATCGACAAATTAT
Organism: Selenia dentaria; assembly: GCA_917880725.1. Taxonomy (NCBI): domain Eukaryota; kingdom Metazoa; phylum Arthropoda; class Insecta; order Lepidoptera; family Geometridae; genus Selenia; species Selenia dentaria. The sequence goes on along the minus strand of OU862878.1, from coordinate 36,401,422 downwards.
AGCGAAAGTCCAATTACAGGAAAACACATCATGCCTAACGAAAAAATGTCTTATAAGTGGAGTGAGTTGCGGAAAACCATCACAAGGTGACGAATCACTGATGATGTTTTAACGCATACGCAACGCATGAACGATGTTTTAATCATAATATGCACTTACAAGGTATATTTCGGAGACAGTTCAGTATCATTATATCATTCTTATTTTAAACTATCTTCAGATTTGTTATTGTTGAAACATTACCATACTATTAAGCGTGAAAGCTAGGTAGGTACAACCCGGTCACAATATCTGTGCACCTGACCTCGTGACGTCATATCGGCGGTCTGGGTACGGTGTGAAAAAAAGTTTTTTCGAGAAATGTGGGGGTAAAAATTTTTTATTAACGTTTTCAAATCAATTTATTATTGATGAAGGGTTTGTTATTAAAAAACAATAATTTTGATTACAAAAACATTTATTATTAAACTCAGTCACTATAAATTATTGACTCTATGCCTGGCATTGTATCTTCCTCACTCTCACTTTCTGAACTCTCCAAACTATCTTCCCCTAGTGATATTAAAAGTTGTGTGATGTTGTCATCTGCTAGATGATCCTTTTCCCAGTATTCTCGCTGTAGTCTCTCCGCGTGATTCAATTCTTTTTTCCAGTCAGCTGGCGTAATTGACTTAATCGCATCTTTTGTAAGTTGTTCTATTTTCTTTTCCGATTGGTCAATGTTTTTATCTGCCACCCTTTGCTTTACCAAGTTCCATATATATTCGATAGGGTTTAGGTCACAATGATAAGGTGGCAGACGCACAACTTCTTGGCCATGCTCTCGCATCAAATCGTCGACGACATATTTTTTCAACAGTATTTTTTAACAGTAAACAGTCTAAACTTAACAATAAATATGAAAAAGCAAAACAACAACAAAGCGAAAATATCAAAATTATCGGGACGTGTATCGGCAACGAAGATGCTAACCGTAGGTACTGTCGCACCGGGGAGTGCGCGGAGAGGTGACAGGGGAAGCGGGAGAGGCGCCGCATTCCAGCGAGGTGCACAGATATTCTGACCGGGTTGTAGGTAGTTACAGTGTTAAGGTAAACCTTAACGCTGTAACTGCAATTTTAAGCTAATTAAATTAAACTCATAAATGAAATGAAAAGCGAGAAAACGAATCTCATAAATCAATATCTCAGGGTGATAAGTGCAGTACAGAGTTATGCAACAAGCACTTAGCAAGTGCTTTTAGTTTACCTAACTACATTTTTTATACTCTGGGTGGGACTGCATCTGCTATGAGGCAGCGTAGTGAATGAGACTTAAATCTTATGTCTTGAGTAGTGTCACGCATTTCAACTTCAAACTCTGCGTCACATTGGAACTACTATAAGAACTAGCAAGACTTTAACCGTCTTGTCATTGTCATTGCAGCCGTGCGATTCTCTAAATTGGGATCCCAATAATCTATCTATCCACAGTTTTCCTTACCACCGATAGAAATGTGACATAACGTCCATACAAATAGTGTCAAATATCTATCTCTAGTAAGGTAAACCGGCGATAGATAGGTTATTGGTACCGGCCTTAAGAGCAAACATCGTTGCATTTTTAACAACATCCGTGAAAAAAATGACGAGATAACTAGAAACGTTGGAAAAACAACCTTATGTACAAAGGCGATATCTTATAAAGTATATATATGACATCGGTGAGCTCGTCGACGATTCATTAGAAAATCGCACGGCAGACAATAAAAAAAAACAATTGCTTGCTAGCAATAATGTACACGAACAACTTCACGATAAAGTTAAACGGGATTGGAACTTTTTATGGCTAACGAACCGAGACGCAATCAATGTGTTTTCTTCCTTTTTCAGATCATTGGCATTATCTTCTCATTCTCACTGGCCAGTGCCATCCGTAAGGCTAAGAATGAGCGGGAGCGTCGTCGCTGGGAGATCCAAGAGCGCATGATCAATGCCTACACATCCCTGAATCCCAATCCTGAAAAGGAGAAGAGTGGCCTCGCCGCACCAGTCGTCTACGTTCCATTCCACGGACAAACCACTGCTTAACTTCAGCAAAGTACTAAACACAGCAATGGATTTAACTTCTTATTCTTTGGGACAAAGTTGTGATTATCCCGTAGGACCACTTAGATGTAATTCTTAAATAATATTAATTCGGTACTTATTAGGATGTTATCGCTGAGAGCAATTACGAAATCAATTTGAAATGATTTATTATCTAATAGGTATAAGTATCGATTCAAAGTTACCTTTATTGTTATCATTATTTAGTTTAATACCAAAGTCATATCAGATTATATTTAATAATTCCATATAATTTAAATCTTCTATATTGCAAAAAATGTAATAAATATAAACTTATATCACTAAAATATTTATTTGAGTCTATACTTAGTAGATAAGTATTTCTGATAAAGTATTAAGTACACAAAAGTATTCAGAATAAAGTATTTTTTGTATATTCATTGTGTTTTATTTAGTGTTCGCATTTCTATATCTAGATGACCTTTATTAGTATTTGAGTTCATTGGTTCTTAACCTCTTTCGACTGGTGTTTAGACAACTGAGCTGCCCATCAAAGCTTCAACACGAGCTGTGCGCTTTATCATCATCATCATCATAGCAGCCGTAAAACGTCTACTGCTCAAAATATGGAAGTGGTTTGAATCCAGCGCCATCCAACAACCTCTACTGTCGTCTGTTCACTTTTTTGGTATCGTCTTTCGATAGGCTTGCCTGGCCATGATCTCTACCTACTTCAGAACTTTTCACTCCATCGATCATCCGCTCTGGGTGCCCTACCCACTGCCACTTTAAGTAACTTATCTGGACTAGGTCAGTCGTCCGTCTGTTGATCTCCTCATATCTGAAGTTCACGTAGAAAAACCCCGAGTTTAGCTTTCTCCATATTTAGCGCCATAAGTCAAATCATCCGGTAACACATACTGATCAAAGACTTTGCCTTGAGCAGTAAAGGTAGTACAAATAGAATCTACTTTTAAATACTAATTGCACATAATTAATGATAAGGTTTGAATAAGTACATAGGAGGCCCATTTATAAGCGATATCGTGTTGATACGAGATAAGCCAGGTGCACGCACTGACGTCAGTCTTCAAACATGGGTTAATCACCTAGAATGTAACAATGGAAATGAAGAAATATATACTAGCCATCGCTCACATTATTATAATCGGTCGATCTAACTAAACGATAGTAATTAATAATTATATTCATCACTAATAAAATCATTATAGAGCTAGAGGTCCAGAAGCGCCTTTGTGGCTTGAGTGGCGACACCATAACTCTCATATTCCCAATTCGATTGCCCGTGTGAGCATAGATCAATCAGACTTGTGAGCGATTTCAGCGTTATTTTCGCCAACTTGGGGCTATTCGAACGCACTATAAGGTAACAGAAACTGACACATCTTTGACAGAAAGTAAGTCATCATTACGATCTTGGCGTAGGCGGAGATCTTGTTATTTTATCTATGCTGTGCCCAAGAATATTAGGCTTTTTCACCCGCGTGGCGATAGATCATGATAATGATGATGATGATTAAAAGTAGCCTATGTGCTATTCCAGACTATAATCTATCTCTGTGCCAAATTTCCAACCAGATCCATTCTGCCGTTATTGAGTAACAAACATCCATTTATCCATCCATCCAAACTTTTATTTTTAGGGTTTGTATTTTGGGCCTCGACTATACAACCATATTAGGAGATACGTTGACATTTATCTCTTATCAAAAAGAGAGTGCTGCTCAGACCTGGCTTCTGAAATTATCCTATAAAGACAAGAAAATTTGTTATTGGAAGGTACTAAATTAAGAGATTGGCATTACTAAAGATAAATACACTTACTCGTGGAAACTCATCTTCAGAATGTTGAAGACTAGGGTGTGACTTGGCTATAGTTCTCATATACCAATTATTATTATTAAGTACCTACTATAACGTCATGGAAGGGTCCTGTTTCTAAAGATGTAAGTTTTTATTCTTCCGATAATTTGGCTTGCTGGTAGAAACTAGACATCGAACATAGGAATGTTCGAATGTTCGAACTTGCGAAGGCTAGGCTATAATATATTTCGTATATGAAAACTAGCCAAGTCACACCCCAGGCTTCAATATACCTACTATACTTAGTTCTAAGAAGAAATGATATTTTAAGTTATTATAAAATATTGTATGTTGTTATAAATAAATTTCAGGACTGACCATTGCACTTGCACCAATTTAGATCTCACTTCTTTTATCGTTGAAGTCAACAGCCGAGGCATATATCATAATATTGGACTTGGCTCTCATTTCAAATTTTTGTTTTTGATGGGATAGCATTACTTTTTCTACAGAAATTATTAGTAGTAGGTACTTACTCATAATAAAATTAATGGTTTTATGTTAATGGTTTTATTTAGTTAATAGTAGATACTAAAACTGATATATTTGGATTAGAAATAATAAAGGGTGGTATTCCGCTCGTTATATATTAACATGAAGACCTTAAAATCCACATAAAAACCAGCTGTCATCAATTTTGATTGATGATTTTTACATTACAGGCACTATAAGTAAATGTTCCTTATATAATCAACTAGCGACCCGCCCAGGCTTTGCACGGGTGCAATGCTGATACTAAATAATATACTTACCTACTACAAAATGAAATGTAAAGGGTCATATTGAATGGAGAATGTATTTAAGGTACTTAATTGGATAAGGATTAATGCTGTATTGCTTAAAATAACTTCCTAAATAAGCCATTTTTTCACGTAAAATGTAAACGAAAAAAAATGGTTATTGTGGGTTATCCTTAAGTGAGAGACATATACCATCGCGGACTTTTTTGTTGACCTTTTTAAGGTGTACAATACCGTAGTACATTATTTTGATTTATCTCGTGGGGTTCAGTCAGCGTTTGCAATGTAAGCGCAAACAAATAGGTTTATTTACGACATCACATTAGAAACCTGTAAATTCATCAGTGTTTCTCTACAATATTATGCATGTATCATACATATAAACCTTCCTCTTGAATCACTCTATCTATTAAAAAAATGCGCTTCAAAATCCGTTGCGTAGTTTTGAAGATTTAAGCATACACAGGGACGGACAGACAGCGACAGCGACTTTGTTTTATACTATGTAGTGAAGTGATAGTGATAGTGATGATTAATTGAAAAATTATAATAATACTAACGACTGCCCGCGACTTCGTTCTCGTAGTAAGCTCGGCCATCGGCCTCGCCATAACCTCCCATCTTTTCTTGCTTTTTGTTTCATAAGAACCTTCTCCTGACGCCGGAAGCATGGAAAGGAGGTTGTCGCTTGGGAGAACTAACGCAAAAGATAGGTGCTTGACTCAATATGGATTCCGGATATCGGCTCTGAACAAATAATACTGGTTTCTAGATTTATTCCTTTGTATTCACCCAACTACATAGCTGGATGCCAAATTTGAACTATCTAGGTCATCTGGAACTGGGTTAAAGTTTTGATGTATAGGTCAGTCAGTAAGTGAATGAAAAAATTACGATTTTTAGACGTTATTATCGTAATAACCGTTTGAGGTGTATTTATGAAAATTGGAGCACATATGTATCTCGCAAGTCTCAATATATGAGTCCAATTGGACATTTTTATGTGATATAGTTTTTAAGTTATGAGTGGTCAACATTGGCTCCAAATGGTTCATGTAATATTACACACGGTGCTGCTCGCCAGTTCTGTTAGCTTGATCCTAGATTAATCAATAATGATTGTACATTCTCTACGAGATCGAGTCAGAAATGAGGAGATTCGTAGACGAACTAAAGTCACCGACATAGCCCAGAAGATAAGCCAGTTGAAGTGGCAGTGGGCATGCCACATAGCACGCAGAACAGATGGCCGATGGGGCCGAGAGATTCTAGAGTGGAGACCACGGACCGGCAAGCGCAGTGTAGGTCGTCTACCGACAAGGTGGACTGACGACCTGATAAAGGTAGCAGGACGACGTTGGATGCACGCCGTTTCCAGCCTGTCCTTTTGGAATTAGTGGGGGAGGCCTATGTTCAGTAGTGGACGTCCTACGGCTGAGATGATGATGATGATGATTGTACTTTAATCTAAATTTAATATTTGAAATAATTCACGGGAAGTTCCTGTAGACCTGTAACACAGTTTATACAGTAAGTTCTGTGATAAGTGAGTACGGGTACAAATATTCACACAAAAGTATAATTACCAGATCTTTATACTCCTGGATTTTATTTATTTTAAATTTCTGTCTTAAGATGCTTATTTATTAAGATATACGAAACACTGTTTATTATTGTATGTGTCAAAGTTCAAAGTAGACATCAGAGTAACAGCTGGAGCTCCAGGTGGTCGGTGATCGCTGGGAAGTCAAAGTCAAAAAAAAAGTAGAAGTCAGTTAAGTTTAGCTTCGTTTGGCGGCCCTGGGCTTTGCTGCTAGATATAACTCTAGAATGACTAACATTCATAAAACTACATTTGAGGAATATTTATACTTTTGTGAATTTTAGATGATGTTCTACAAGCAAACTCTATTGAGAATGTTTTTTTCTTATCTTTATAGGTTCATAGACCGGTTGAAGTTCCTTTGAGTAACCAAATTTTGAATCGGCGCCTGCTTTGTATTTTCAAAACAAACTTCTTTTCAAATTCGCTGCATTTCCTCTACTAATAAGTCATTATAAATAAGATATCGCTAATCTCACTAGGAATTCATTCGCCTTTCACACTCTATAGCATTGTTTTATCCATATCTTATCATTATCCAATGAGGCACAAGCCTTGCAATACACAAACATAATGTACTTATAACCATACATACCTATTTAAAAGTACAATATCAAAATACTGCTTATCGCGATCAGTACAGTCTTATCTTTCATATATCCGTCTGCATTCGAACTATACATACCTACCTACAATTTTCTCTGTGTAAAATATTAACCTACAATATATTTTATTCAATTGTGTTAAGTGTCAAAATGACGGGGGCAGTTGAACCGCCAAATATTCAGAAAATGAAGATTAGCAAAACGGAGGAGGAATACAATATGAAATCGATCAGGTTCCTGCTGCTAACTATTACGACGATGTTCATGGTAAGAGGTCGGATTATCGATTTATTGTGATGTATTGCGTGATGTCATATTTTATTCTCGACACATATTACGCACATTGGGGCTACAACCAAGACAATCAAACGAATAAATGGATTTCGGCTACTGTTTCGTATGATTATGTACAACTGAACTCATCATAATCGAAACGTATCAAAATATACGATCGAAAACAAATCTTACATTTTATTACCGTTGTTTTACGTCATTGTTTTCTTGACAGTTTGCATTAATGTAAGATTATATCAAAGATATTATAATAATATCAAAGAGTAGATTTTGGGGACAAAACTCCTCTTTGAGTAATTTAACGTTTAAGTTCGACTAAAATTGGATGCAAACTGACCTATCTATCTGTAGTTAGTTCCCAAACCAACAGAATATTTGGTGGAGCATGCATGAAGCCTAAGAAAATTCTACTACCAAATGTTTTTTATTCATTTAAAAACTAGTAATTGTGTCATTTTGACTCCTACGATAACGATGAATGAACGAGTGGTATAAGAGCAGTAGAACCCTTTGCGAATGAGTTCGTAAGGGGTATACTGCCACCATACATTTTTCTATCGTGAGACAGTGTTTTGGTTTGATGGTTTGGTTGCTGGAAAATGGAGATGAAATTACAGGCACATGAGACTTACCTAACTACCAAGGACGTAATTTCACGTCAACTTATGAATGAAATCTTTTGTTTTAATTAATTAATGGTGAAGAAGGGGAAGGCTAAAGGTTACTGACGCTGTGCAGTTCGTCAATTGTGCGGAAATGCCTCTGTTCTAGGCAGAGGTTACCACTTAACCTCAGTGGGCCGAGTACGAAAATCTGTTTAAGTGTAATGTAATCGCATCGTTATAGTATTTAGTACAAACTGTCAGCTTTCTAGTACAATAGTGGCTAGCATACGATAACGTTACACTTAGGCTGATCATCGTGCTCGGCCCATAGGGAGGCCTCGTGCTTGTACCTTTGTTTTTTAAAAACAAACAAAAAAACTACGCAATTTCGTTTGTCTCCGTTTGAAGACCTGACATACTGGGGCCTTATTCGCTAAGATCATTTAGCAAGTAACACGGCGCGTTACGATATCTTCAAGGAATGATCGCAAATTTGTATTGATTTCACGATCGTTCCTTGAAGATATCGTAACGCACCGCGTTACTTGATTGTGTGGTCATAGCGAATAACGGCCCTGAGCAGAACGTAGAATGTACCTATGTATCTTTCTTTTCAGTATGTCACGTCTTATTATCGTTCCTTTGATTATAGTCTATACCATCGCGATAATCAACGCGAGTGTCTTAGTTATAATTATCTGATAAATGAAGTTACCTACTTTTATAAGAAAAGGTTACTCCCACAGATACCTACCTCTTAAAAAGCAATTATGTGCATTCAAATATATTTTATTTCTATTTATTTTAAGATGCTCACTGATAAATTATCATTATATTATATTTAATAATTATTTCTATTATATAATTTCCAGTACCTAGCTGTAGCTTCGCCGTTCGCTATCTGTGTTACATTAAGAAAAACGCAGTCATAGTAGTATCTTCAGAGTAACTGCTAAATGAACGAAATACTTAGTATAAACGGGCGCTTTTGTGCTGGGAATACTATTAAATTACTCAAAACTTAGTAAATGACTTAGCTAAAAAATAATTAGTAACATACCCATCTTAAAATATCTATACACACCATCGATATAATTAGCAAACTATGATTCCAATAAGTGATGGAGATTCATCCTAAAAGTGTTAGGATTCATTATAAAATATTTTATTACTACCTACTTACGAGTAAAATATACTATTTGCGATATTAAAATAGTCTAAATACAAATCACTTCAAGGTAAGGACTTGAGTAATTAACATAATCATAACATAAAAAAACATTTATTGACATTAAAGTGTGTATAATTTAAATTTGAAACCTCGATGTAGCGTTACACTGTGATTGAAACACGGAATTTCACTAAGAATATTTAGATTAAGAATTCATATCTTCGGTGAATTAAAGTACACACTCGCTAAAGACTGTAGAATGCAAACAACCAAGCCTCTGCACAGTTTCGATAAACATTCAAAGACCTTTCACTATTTAGGTTTAGACACTCATATCTTCAGTGAATTAAAGGTAGACATTCACTTAACACTTGTCAGAATCACTAAACACTGTAGAATGCAAACCACCAAGCCTCTGCACAGTTTCAATATATCATAAACATTCAAAGACCTTTCACTATTTAGGTTTAGACACTCATATCTTCAGTGAATTAAAGGTAGACATTCACTAAACACTTGTTAGAATCGCTTAACACTGTAGAATGCAAACAACCAAGCCTCTGCACAGTTTCGATATATCATAAACATTTAAAGACCTTTCACTATTTAGGTTCAGACACTCATATCTTCAGTGAATTAAAGGTAGACATTCACTAAACACTTGTTAGAATCGCTTAACACTGTAGAATGCAAACAACCAAGCCTCTGCACATTTTCGATATATCATATATTCACTATTTAGATTTAGACACTCATATCTTTAGTAATTAAAAGTAGGCATTCACTAAACACTTGTTGGAATCACTAAACACTGTAAAATGCAAATAACTAACCCTCTTCACAGTTTTAATATATCATAAAGAGTCAGTTACCTATATTAAACATCTATTCGTAAGTATCTATCTGTCCATTTTTGTTTACAAATACCAAGAACAAATTAAATTTGGCCATTGTTTCCAGCTCATCGCGACCCTGATGATAGTCCTCGGGATTTCCGTATACTCTCACTACCATGACTTTACGTCTTTCTACACGAGCTCCAAGAGTGGCCACTTCATCACGCCATCAGTGCTCTGTGTTTTCGTCGGACTTATGCTGATGGTGGTCTCGCTATTTGGGTTCTTCGGCAGTCTTAAGCAGAGTACTTGCATGGTCAACTTTGTAAGTATATACAAGGAAGCAACAAACTATAGGATAATTTTTAAATAAGTATATAAATTTATAAGCCTCCTCCTCCTTGAGTCGTGCTCCTCATGTCTGAGGGTAGTGACCTCCTCCACCCATTGTCCTTTCATTTATGGACAGTGTGCTCTGTTACTGGCTATATGTAGAGCATCTTAAACGGATGTACCATGGGTGGTGCGGATCTGATCGGACCAACGCATTGGACTGAGGCCTCGAGATCTTTTGCCATCGACTTTTCCAGTCACCACAAGTTTATGTATGATATTTTTTCCTTTCCAGCGATGTGACCAAAACTAATAATAATATGCCTAACTCCTTGATAAATCTTTTACAGTATGCATTCTTCTTGACGATTGTCATCATTGTAAAGCTCGTTGTGGTGATACTCGCATTAACAACGGGTGAGGATAATATACTGGATTACATCTACATTCCTGTTAATCGCTATGCAAGCGATCCTGAAATTCAACAGGAGATCGACTCTCTGCAAACTCAGGTGAGAATAGATACCTACCTAACAAAGATGCTTGTAGATACTACATACAGGGTGGAATTTTGTAATGCCACCTGCAGGGAAAGTACTCTTAATACTGGATATAGAAAATTTTGCTCAAAGAAAACATTCCTTTATTTTTGAAAATAAAGAAACCAGCTTGCAAAATTTTTCAAAAATTCTACCTTTGTTGCATCGATCGTTAGGGTCAATTATAAGGATGCAATATCTCTAACAAACTTGACCAATTAAATGAAAGGAAAACCATGAAATCTGGACTTATAGTTCAATGCCCCCAATAGACGGAAAGGTGACACTGGGAGTCGTTGGATGCAGGCCGCACAAGATGAAACCTATTTGGAAACCTACGGGGGAGGTATATGTTCAGCAGTGGACGTCTTGCGGCTGAGATGAAATTCAATGGGTCAAGTTAAATCACTTTAACTCAAAGATCCATCTGTTTACTTAAGTTAGTAATTAATACTTAATTATCATTGACGCCATTTGTCCATTAAAATGACGAATTACTATTTAGATAAGACTTCGAGTTGATAATTGAAGTTCAGAATACGATTTATAATATTTACCACAACACGTTATTAAAGCTTACTAAAAATGAATTTGTTAGAAGAATAAATTTGTGTATTCAAGAAAATGGAGCCCATGTAACTAAGTAGTTACCTAGTTTAACCATTTTTTGTAAATAATTTCAGATTTAATGGTTTTACTTTCATTTAATTGATCTAGTTTATTAGAAAGATTGCATCCTTATAATTGGCCCTAACGATCGATGCAATAACTTTTATTATACAGGTGTAATTTTGCAGATTTTAGTCGGTTCGATTCCCGGGTGGGGCCAGCGAATTTTCGAAAATCTTTGAATGCAGTTTGCTGTCTTTTGAAAAATAAAGAAATGTTTTCTTTGACAAAAAAATTCCCAGTATTAAGAGTACTTTCCATTCAGGTGGCATTACAAAATTCCACCCTGTATAGGTAGACACCTCTCGTCCTCTGACAGAATGTTGCTAAAACTAAGAGACGATAAATAGGTACGTACGAATAAATAGGTTATACATAATATATATGTATATGTATATCAAATAGATTAGCCTAATAAGTTCAAGTTAGGAAGGCGTTAATTAAACAAAAAATAATAATTTAAGAAGTGGGTTTATCACTCTGACAATTTTTTCGACTGACAGATTGCCGAAGTTGGTAGGAACTCTGCCTTCTGAGCCACTGGTTCCAGGTTCCATCCCCGTAGAGGTCCAACATTTGTTTACATGAACATGATTGTCTCTCTGTGTGTACGCATATAAGTAAGTAGTTACCTATATCACTCATCAAATCACCATCTTTGCATAGTTTGTGACCTGACCACTTGTGTGCATGTTGTCTCATTTTAATTGATTATGATGAAGGTCCTACAAGTTATGATGAGATCAACCAAGGTTTTAGCGAGTGGAAGGCAAGCTGACGGTGTTCAAAACGAAAATACTCTAAAATTACACGCTCCCTTAGCTCGTGCCTTTATCAATTTCTGGCTATTGTTGTTTCTGTTTGATACGAAAGCGTGTTATGTGCCTTTTCCAAATTATTCAGGACTTTTAGTTACAAAAAATAAAAGACTGCCTCATCCATGGCATCACTAGACGTTTTGGATGCTTGAACTGAATCATTGTTGTGCCTTCTACGCTGGCGCTTATCTCTCTTAATTCTCATATGAGTGGATACAATCATACAACTTTCAACATTTTGTAATGTCGAAAGCCTAAAATGGTTTTGATTTCACGCCACTTTTTCACCCGTAATTTAATTGAAAATAACTCTAATGTCAGATGGTGTCTTTCACATTACACAGTCGTTGCGCTTAAAGCCTGATACATTACTTAGTTAGACTTGTCATAACATATGTGCGTAAAAATAATGAGATTAATCTTGTTATCTTGTAGCTCGGCTGCTGCGGCGGCTACTCTTACATGGACTACATGGGCATCGAGTTTAACAGCAACCACTCCACCGTTGTGGTCTCCAAAGAGGATATCTACGGAAATCTGGTCACGATTGTGGTTCCTAGCACTTGCTGCGTGACCAGTGGTGATGTGTTCTGCAGCAGAATGTGGTCGACTGGTTGTAAATCAGCCTTGGTTAACGTGCTGGTCCAAAACTCCACGATTTTGGGCGTTCTAGGTGTCTCTGTTATGTTTATAAATGTGAGTAACAATTTATTTCTTTGCGTGAATTAGGTAATTACTTACTTTATTATGGAAATTAGACTATGAACTATATACTATATATAGACTATGAACTATATATATACTAGAATGAAATAGGAAGTTAAGTGAGCAAACCGTGTTATTTTTATTTATCTACCAATAATAAATGTCAATGACACTGTTTTCAGCTCACGTTTATCTCTATGCGATTCCTCTGTCATTAACTTACGTCATAATCTCATTAGGCACCTAGATTTGTCTGATGTATTTAGGTTAGACTAATACTACGGTTAGACTGGTATGCTACTCGCCTAATACTTATCTTTGTCCCATGTACGTTTGATTAAATAAATTGGATGACGTTATCCAATTTATACAAAGAAATTTGATAAAATGAGGGATTTTAGACATAATTTGACGAGTGGACTATCACCCTAAGTAGGTAGATATGTATCTATTTTCGCAAAGTCATCAGGAGTTTCTATTGTTTATGATAGGTTTACCCTATGTACAATCATAATTTGCCTTTTATTTCCGTCAGAAAGCATCCATATTTTACACAAGTACCTATATCTTGACCTTATAGATCAAATCAAAGTGTACCCTTTGTTTTTTTTTGTATTAAATAAAGATTGCATTTTTTTCTTACAGTTAATGGGCATTATATTCGCATTGCTCTTAGCCCGTTGCATCAGGAAGATGAAAAGCCAGAGGACGATGCAGTTGTGGAAAATAAAAGAACAGATGATCATGGCGCGAGAGGCCGAAGAGCAGATGAAAGGTGGACATGATCACGTGTTCATTGAACAGCAGGCTTCGAGCGTCGCGTAATTTTTTGTAGATAGATATTCAGCGATTGTAGCTGAACATTTTCAAATGAATAACTAATACATTAGCAAACGTTCACACCTACGATATGTGAAATTAAAAGTATGATAATGTTTAGCAACTTTTATCGTTGACCGTACCTCTTATATCCCCCAAGGGCGCTTGGTGTACAGTCCTCTATGTATGTGACGTATTGGCGATGGGAACATAAAATAAGCAGGTACTTAGGTATGTTAATATTATTTGGTACCATTCTCTAGCAATGCAATATAATAACAATTTACTTATGTGCATGTTATATAAGAACCTAATAAACTATGTATCACTCATAGGAGTGTATGGATAAGTACAGACTTATAATACTTAGTTATAAGAACTTTTGGTACATGTCGTTAACCCATAGACTTATATATGTAGGTAGTTAACCCTTTATGGGTTTATATATGTAGGTACATTACTAGTACTATCTATGCGTTAATTAACCAAAAGTAAATATTTGAGATAAATGTTTACCATTTATTTTATGATCCCTACTGCCAAGAGTCAATATTTATTTTGTTTATGCATTTTTTTCTTTGTAAATAACAAATATTTTGTCAATAAACATTCAAAAAACTTGAGATGTCATTAATGCTTATTATTGTTTAGAGTTTTAATTTTTTTAGGTTAAATGTACAAAACGAAAGTAAATTTGGAGATAGGTACCTAAATGTTGTGTATAGGTTGGTAGATAGTATATTTATGAATATTTTGATTAAACATACTATAATAAATTATAATGAATACTTTGAGGGTGTCATTATAAGTGTTTTTAAAAAGAATAATTTAATTAATTCTAATTCATACTATGCATTGTGAATGTTTGGATGTATGGATATTATCTATGATTAATCACGCAGAAACGGCAGAACGGATTTGGATGAATTTGGTAAATAAATAAATGAGGCACAGGAATCAGCCCATAATATCTACTTACAGTACTTTGCATAATGGTCATCATCACCCATCACCACGCGAGGAAACTGCGGGGCGCAGCTAGTATGAAATAAAATACGTGTTGCAGTAAGCCTGTAAATCATACAGGCTTACTTAATACCTAATGTACAGTCGCCTAAAATAAGATGTATTTCAACATTTTCAAAAGTGCCTCAGCATTCCATTTCATAAAAATTTACATCAAAAAAAATCTAACATGTAGTTTTTTATATTATTTTTACGGTTTTAATAAACCTTATCTATATTGTTATAAAATGTAGTGCTGTATCATAGTTTTGAAAATTACGGAAAGTATACATTTTATTGCAGGCGACTGTACCTACCCAACCTAACACTTACTTTGCTTTTGTATCCTACAACTATTTTCTATTTTACTTCTAGTACAGAAGAACGAAGTGCACCCATAATTTCTTACTGTCAATATTTATTTTTCTAACTCTAAAACCAGTTCTATTGTCTACTTCCTACATTTAGTCTGCAGGATACACCTAATGAATTACGCATTATAGAATAGGTACCTACCAGTACCTGACTAGTAGTAAATTGTACACTCGAAAACCATTACCTTCCTTCTAAGAAATCGGGTAGGTAATAATAGGGACATGAGAACCGGAATGGATAAGCGAATGATACATTTTGGGCACTATAAATCACAAGTGAATATACGAGTAAGTGCTTCAATCTACAGTGGGCCTAATAGCACGAATAGTTGCGTAAGTGTAACGTAACATGTCGTTCACTTGGAACAGTACAAACTGTCATGTACGTATCTAGGGCACCTGCGACACAGA
Organism: Selenia dentaria; assembly: GCA_917880725.1. Taxonomy (NCBI): domain Eukaryota; kingdom Metazoa; phylum Arthropoda; class Insecta; order Lepidoptera; family Geometridae; genus Selenia; species Selenia dentaria. Next base: position 36,385,963 of record OU862878.1, on the reverse strand, counting down.
TAACTCATAGTTTGTACGCCGAAGCGTGACGCGTTGACGATTACGATACTAATACTTTTTCACAAATTGTTTGTGTTATGGCCTCAGAAGCATGTATAGGTCTATCTACCTATCTATCTAATGTAAATTAGTTTGACCGAAAAAGGTAAATCCTTAAGAATATTTGTACAAATTTGTAGATAAATATTTAGGGCAGTAACATGTAAGACGCATTCAGATAAGGACAATTAACTTGATAATGCTATCGTTTTCAGGTTTTGTTTGTCTTGCACTGAACAGATAAATGAAGCTATGACGCGGACGCGCAGTCGACGCAGGACAGCGTCATTATTGATGCTACGAATTCTACTGACATGGGGCATTGTGCCCCAGAAAATAAGTACCTACAAAACGATATTAGAAGAAATATTTAGTGACACTTCCGCTAAAAACAATGCTTATGGCCGAGTTGCGGTGTGAACCACCCTCCCTCCCGCACAAACTGTAAACAGGAAGTACCTATACAGAATAAACAACACACAAAACAACCCAATCAACCAAAAATTATTCCATACGTGTTTCGCCTCTTTCGGCGTTGTTCAGTTACGTGGGCGCCTTACATAAAGCCTTGTAATTCGAACCGGCCAAATGTGAAAGGACCGAACTGATTATTTTTGTCCTGTTCCGTTTCCGGTTGAGCTGGCTATTTTCATATAATCTTCGAACACAAATCCAAATATTTTTTGAAAACAAATACCTAAGTCTCTTTCGAGTCAAGTTTCCAATTTATTAAAACTGCTTTTACATCTCTCATATTCGGTAAGTAGGTCCTTATTAGCCCCAAACGGGGCTTGTAGGTGACCAATTAGCGCTCTAGGGTAATAATGTAGCTAGAAACGCCCTAGGGCAGTAAGTTATTTAAAAAAAAACACTTAACTCTTTCAAAAAGTTCGCGTACATCTAACCGTCATACTGGCAATAGACATCATGCATTCAGCCCAATGACAAAAGAGGTCGCTTCGCTATTCAGCCTTGTCTTCGTATGAGTATAATAGTCATCAATTTTATTTTTGTAATGCCGGTTTTTTTCTACTTTCCTCACAATCGAGATGTAAAGCAGAGTAGTTAGCTCGGGTGTAAGCATCAATTGCAGCCCGAGATATTTAGTAGCACGAGCGCAGCGAGGGCGCCTATAGTTCGAGATGCCTTACAGCCCTTGGCTACTAATCTACTATTACTACATGTATGAACCGAATATGAACCTACTACCTTTGGTATCGCATTGGTTCTAGGTGACTATAATGTTGTAAATATCTTGTAATAAACAAAAAGAAAATAACATGTTGCAATGCGATGAGACATCCTACAATAACTACAATTTGTATACTTCAGTGTGGTCTACTAACGAAATACGAGGAGATAAATAAAAAAAAACCACGTTCACACAAGATAAAGCCAACCAGTCTTAATAAGTTCTGCATGGAGCAGCGACGCGACAATTTAAATAAATCACAATTTTTCGTGACTGCGATAACAGTTTACCGACACAGTAACATATTTTTGGGTATGTACGAGGGTTATTTTTCATATTCGTTCCTATTTCCCCAGATGTGATAGTCCTATTTCTACATGTTCGTAGGTAAACTAAACATAGCTTCGTTTTCACTTAAGAAACCACCAATCATTAAGAAATTGAAGTTTTTTTTATAGTATTACTTTTCAAAGCACTAACGCCTGCTTAAGCGATCTCAAACATTGAAATTTATAGAGAGTAAAATTCCATCCTCAGACGGGATTCGAACCCGCGTCTTCTGACTATCCGTGTCAGACGCCATTGACCAACTAGGCCACCGAGATTCTGCCACCGAATTTTAACTCTCTATTTGACTCATCGTCTTGCGGGGACGGAACGATATCTATTGGACAGTTTAACAGTACCATCCACCACAAATTGAAGTTATTCAGGATTACATATTTTTAATTGAAGATTATCGTGACTCGCATATTATTTATTTACTTCGAGCGTCTGCCTGCGACTTTGTTCGCGTAGTAAACTCGGCCTCGTCTAACCGCCATAATCTTTTCTGGATGTTTCTTTCATAAGAACCTGACGAATATTGACGATAATTAACTATATCCTGACGATAATTAACACAACAAAAAAGGATTAGCGAAATCGGTAAAGCCGTTCTCAAGTTATAGCGTGACCAGGAAAAACAAGAGTTCATTTATACAGCATCATTGTCATCTCATTCGTAGGACGTCCACTGATGAAGATAGGCCTCCCCCATAATTTCTTCTTATATATACATAAATTTCTAAAAGAACCGGTTGGAAGCGGCCTGCATCCAACGTCGTCCTGCTACCTTTATCAGGTCGTCAGTCCACCTTGTCGGTGGACGACATACGCTGCACTTGCCGGTCCGTAGTCTCCACTCTAGAACCTTTCGGCCCCATTGGCCATCTGTTCTGCGTGCTATGTGGCCTGCCCACTGCCATTTGAAATGGCAGTGGGCATTTTGGCTAATCTTCTGGGCTATGTCGGTGACTAACGTTTTTCTACGGATCTCCTCATTTCTCATTCAAGCACGTATAGAAACCTCGAGCATAGCCCTCTTCATAGATCGTTGTGCGACTTTGAGCTTACTTATATACCCATAGTAAGAGACCACGTTTCAGTGCCATAAGTCATCACTGGTTCACACATTGATCGAAGACTCTTGTCTTGAGGTACTGAGGTATTTTTGACGAGAAAACTTTGCGAAGTTTCCGGAACGCTGCCCATGTAGGTATATATATATATCTCATAACCAACTTTGCTCACGTAATTAGCCGACGTTATCGACAGCTAGTTAAATGAGTAAAAGTTTCGAGTAGGTATGTCCGGTGCACATCCAGGATGGGCTTACGCCGCAAGATTGTGGAGTGATCGCCGCGGTTTGGACATTAAATACATTATTTAAGACTATAAATAATAATAAAACATTGAACCTATCATTGAGCTATATTCAATTAGTCACGATAAATACAAAAACTTGTGTATGGCAGGTTTTAAATTTATAACATATACCTACTATATCTATCATCTATATTATAAAAATTAACCCCTATTTTTCCTTGTCACGCTATAACTTGAAAACGGATGGAACAATCTCGCTAGTTCTTATCAGGAGAAGGTTTTTATGAAAGAAAAACCTAGAAAAGATGGGAGACTATGGCAAGACCGAAGGCCGCTCCTACTACGCGAACGAAGTCGTGGGTAGTAGCTAGTACTTAATAAATTTAAACCTTATTTAATAACTTCTTTCTAACTTGAATGTTTAATAAAAAATAATCATACTTTTAATAATAAATACTTATTATTTGTAAAGTGAACGCAATCTTGTGTTTTTCCGCCTAATGCCTACATAAGGAAAAACTGATCATTTTACAAATTTTCAGTAGGAAGTACAGTAGTACAAGTAGGATAAAATTGTAGCGACAAATGACAACTTTTTACGGGTACACATAACATACTATTTTAAAATTTCGTCTGTACCGACTAATTTCTTAACCCACTGGCAGTTAACTAAATGTTATATTGTAATGTTAATTTGTATTTATATATTTATTTATATAAGTTATGTTTGTGTAGTTTATGTAATTTTAATATTATATAGGTTTACTTTTGACGTTACTTTCAAATACACTGCCGTCTATTCGTGTATCATAATTTATCTCCATCCAAAGGTTGCCTGGAAAAGATTGCTTATAAGCGATAAGACCGCCCATTATACACCAGTATTAATAATTGTATATTAAATGTATCCAGTTTTTTTATGTACAATAAAGCGATATCTATCTATCTATATTATAACCAAAGACCTTACAATTACTAACTGTAATGTCTTTGATTATAACTAAAGCCCATTGCACACGACTAAGATAATATATATTATAGCGTCGAATATAATAGTTATGTTAACTTAACCCACCACACACGGCGCAGATACTATGATATATATAGCAAGCGTACATTCTATCGGGGTCCGTCTCAGGAGCCACACGTCTCGATCGTTCACACTGTAATATACAGTGTTCATATTTTTTATTTTGCGATGATTCGTATTTTGTTGCTAGACCTGTTAGACAGTTCCTCAGATGATGATTGGGACTGTGAATATGATATAACCGTCATACTAGCTAAAAGTAACAACGAAAAATCTGGATAGAAGATCACATAAAACACAGGAAACACAGTAGTGAATTTAAACTTTATAATGATCTTTCAGAAAAAAAACAGCTTTTTCTTGCACTTTCATATGGTTATTTGCACGATACCTACCAGTTTTTAATTGTTGATCTGTCTGCCTCTATAATCCGGGTAATTTCTGAAAAGGCCAATTTTGATGGGGTTTATACTAAAATCATTAATTAAAGGGCCACGCGAATGAAGTCGCGGCTGCAGCTAGTCTAATAATATAACATAGCCTTATTTCATCAAGAATACTAACATCGATTTAGTAGTTACCTAGTTTGATTGATCTATACGTAGTACCTACAACCTAGAAAAACCTATGGAGGTTAGGCCCATAGAATTTAAAAAAAAATCTACTAAGATAAAATTGTCATACCGCTAGTTCGGTTAGTAGACAGAAAGTCTCACTTTTTCGATGATTTCCTTCGATTAACACATTCGCGTTAGTCAGACGTTAGTTTCATTTTTATTTACAAAAAATATTTCTACAGGTTCGAAAAAATATAGGCACATAAGATACATAATGTGAAGCTTTATTAGTTTTTATTGTGAAAATATAAATTTGTTCGGTAACTGAAGACCAGACGTCCATTTACTGCAACGGTTTTGTCAAAACCTGTATTTGATCTTAAGATCAGTATCGCACATGATCTTAAGATGCCTTCATGATCTGCAGTAGTCTTAGCGTATGTTAACATGCCGTTCGAATATCGGTGGCATCTTAAGCTACTCTAAGGTAAAATATTATAGTATATTCACCGTGTGTGGTCGCTCATTGAATTATATGGTGAGCGATATGTCCGAATCTGCTCTAAGATAATTTATATTTTATAGTATCTTCATCGTGTGTGATGGGCTTAAGGGCCTCTTGCACCAACAGCTTAAATCTCGAGCTAGTGAAATGAAACTAAACTGAAGCGATGGCTACGTTGGCATTTTGCACGCCATGCACTCGCTGTTAATTCTCGATTTAACAGATGTCAAAACTTAACTGGCAAGTTTAAGTGTAGGAGAAAATCTCTAATCAATAAAACCGAGTGTTAAGGATTATTGGCGCAAGCCAAACCTGAGTCCTTACACTATTTTCATTTTAGAAAATGTATTAGGATTTATCACTAAAAACAATAAAAACCCATGATCACGTGAGGCCTCACAACCTAAGTCGCATGCAGGTTAACTATTCTATACAGATATATAAAATTAAAGTGTCTATTTATAATTCCATATGAACAGCTGTTCACTAAATGCATATGAAAGTATATAATATATGATAGGTACCTACTTACCTACATAATAAAAAATCAATTATTAAAATTTTTGTCTGTCTGTCTGCCTGTTTGTTCCAGCTAATCTCTGAAACAGCTGGACCAATGTTAATGGGACTTTTTACTGGCAGATACCACATGTTATAAGTAGTATCTGAGGCTAATTTTCTACAGACTTCCAAAAAATGGAGGAGGTACTCAATTCGACTGTAAGGTTTTTTTTTAATGTTTGTTACCTCATAACTTTCGACTGGGTGAACTGATTCTCAAATTCATTTTTATTTGAAAGCTGGTGCCATGTGGTCCCATTTAAATTTAATCAAATTCAGTCCAGTAGTTTTTACGTTACACTCCAATTACTGAATAGAATGGAAGTCGGTATTAAATTTTTCAAATTTTACTTGTATTTAATCATCATCCATCACCACGCGTGTGAAACCGCGAGGCGCAGCTAGTATGAAATAAAATATAACTATCGCTTAACATTAAAACACACTTACTTATTTCAATTATGTAATAAATAAATACTTAACTGTTGTACAATTAGATTTTCTATGAAAGAAGATGACATACTGGACGCATGATAATCATGGTACTACTATAGCACTATAATGTAGGCATTGACACAGTATCTAACTACTGAACCCTTTTCAAATTTTAGAGAGAGATATTACACTGCCTCGGAAGGGATATGAAGCCCCCTCTTCAGAGGATCCTTGTCAGACGGACTACAGACTATGATTTTCAGAGTCCTTCTACTCAGTGAAAATAATATATTGCTTTTATAAGTATATTTTTCTCATTATTTATTGCTGATATCCATTAAATATCTCCTGCCTTAAGGAAAAATATGATTTGTTATCAACATTGACATTTTAGTGCTTATTTCAGCATTATATTTTTAAAACTAATGTGTCCAATTCACTAACTGTTCCGTTTCATTTATCTTATCAAACTTAGTCCGATGATCCCAGTACATTTTGGATCTTTTTAGTATCTCAACACCAATGTTCTCGCATTCTCCTTTTGGCAAATAGGTGGGAGTTAATTCTCTATAAGCGATGCAGACACGACGAGATGTGATGTCTTCTCGGAGTACACTATGCTCCCAGTGGTACCTAGGTTCACCATACAGGATGATGAGGGATCGTCTGAAACAGGGTAATAATTTTGTATAGCAATTACCTTTATGCAAGTCTTAGGATGTTTGGTTTCCGATGGTGTTGATTCTGTAAGCATTCTCTAAGCTAAAAATCTCTAATTTATAAAAGTTCTTTTTCTGTTTGGGATAATATCTAAATTAGTATAACACTTCCAAATGACAGCATTAAAATTAGACTATTCTCTTTAATTGTGGGCATATTTTAAAAAGATTAGTCGTCACATAACTTGGTACTTGCTTAACTAATGTCAAAAACCTAAAAATAATCCTATATTTTTGAAATATCATTTTAAGTGTTACATGAAATTTGATTTTAGAACAGAATAAGGACTATGATAATTTACTTTTATTTTGCTTAGTTTAGTTTAGTTTTTTGAATAAGTGAACCACTACCATTGACTTTAGTGTCGGTCCTGGTTGATTGTCAATGTTTTGGCTTAACAGTGGTTATATGGCTGTGGCTATGTTGAAGGCCTTCGGGCAGTCTGAAAACTTCGACATGGGCCGGCCACTATTCACCAAGCTGCACTGGGCCCGTGTGGTGGATTATGGCCCAACCCCTCTCTCTGAGAGGAAGGCTCAAGTCCCAGCAGTGGGAACAAAGCGGGCTAATTATAGTTAACATTGCCACGGCATGGTTTGATTGTTTTTTCCAAGTACTTAAACAAACTTAAGACGTTTTATACCTCAAAAATCAACTCAATAAATATGATATGCATAATCAACAAGTATAGTAATTTTAATAATTTTGTTTTTATTATAGAATTAATATAGTACCCCTTTTTAACAAGCCATGATTATTATGAATGCCATGAGTTTTTTTAAGATTCCTGAAGGTTATTATGAATAAAATCCTTGATTATTTATGTGATTGTTTTTTTGCTTATCTTTAAAAAGTTTAGTAAAATATTCCAATATTGATGTAATATAGTTAAAAACATGACAGAACAGCATTCTAAAGTCTACTTAAGGCACACACCTAATTATACCATGTCAGAACATGATTAGCAGGAGATGCCGATTTAATGCAAAATTTCATTTTACTAAGCAGGTGTTAGTGCTTTCAAAATCATATAATAAAACGATGGGTATTGTTTAATAGAATCATTTAAAAGAAAAATATCTTACCTAGGCATAGGTAGCCTCACAATGGCATCCAACGTTTCCGATGGAATACAAGCCTCAATTACAGCTTTAATATTTTTATCATAATCTGTCACTATAGTTCCATCCGGACCAACTATAGGGTAATACTCCTCAGCACATGTCAAATTGTATTTACTTCTATTTCCCTTATATGGTGTCATAGTTAGAACGGCATCAGATAAACAGTTGACCGTGGCTATTCTCTCACCCCAGATCCAGCAGTCATCAATATGAGGGTCTATGGATGCTCCCTTACTAGGATCATACTCTAAGGAACACTGCTCTATAACACAATAGTCCTTCAGTAAGTCCACAGTTTCAAACTTGTCGTGTAAAAACTTTGAGAATTCTGGAAATCCATCGAAGTTGCCAGCAACAACCTTTTTCTTTTTGAAATTCGTCTTTGGACCGAAGTTCTGTTTCCGACGGCCGCTCTGTGACGTGTCCCAGGGCATTTCATCAATGTGCTTCATTATCTCATGTTCTTCGTTTTCAGATATGAAATCGAGCTGGATGTAAACACCGGGATAGTCGATGGAGTCTCCTTCATGGTTGGGATGTTGCTTGTACAAGTTTAAGTCCCAACCTTTCCAAGCTTTGTTGCAAAAAGGACAGTAAACATAACCTTTGCTTTTATCGAAGTCTACCTGTAATTTTAGTTTATCAGCGCCGTACTGAGTTTCACAAACAAGGCAGGTTCTGCAGCCTTTGCAGCCACATGGTCGTGGTTTTGTCATGGTTAGAAATAAATAATGTTACTAATTTTCTATTTACACACTAGAACACAGTTAAAAAAAAAGAAAACTCATTGTATTTCAGTACATAGCTAGATTGGTTTTCTCATCTATACAAAATTTTCTCTATGATTGGTTTCAGTCAGTCAGTCTTTCAGGAAATGATCATTGAAATTTGAAATTGATTGATTTAATCAAATTTCAATTGATTCAATAGAGAGATATTCGTTTGATACCAAACTTTGATTGATCCAGTGTTGCCAGTTGCCAGTGGCAGATAGTCAATTGTAACATTAGACAGTTCCAAAAGTAACATTAGACAGTTCCAAAAGTAACATTTTCAGGAGAAAAGTAACATTACCTAAGTCTTTAGTATGAAATATTTTTCAATTACTTAAAATTAGAACCTGCCGCCCTGACTAAGCTGCGCGACTACCACGTGGAAATTCGTTTATGTAGTTTAAAACATTTAAATTACGACGTGAAACAATTATTATGTAGGCTCCTACCTACTTATGCCTAGGTCGCATTAGCAAAGATATCGTATAAATATATCTAGGCTACGTCTGTCAGCACTCAGCCCTATCCAATTCCTGTAAACAAAACCTAAGCTACTTAACTTAATAATAAGCAGTAAATAGCTACATGAACTTTTTGAAGTTAATGTACGTTGCACGGCAGACATAAATTATATGAATCTATTTGACTTTATACTTAGACTTCAACAATTATTACAAATATAAAGTAATGGCAGCTGTAAACACGACTTTGGTCTTTAATTTATGGTTCCCTAAATACTTATACTATGTATCAAGCCATAATCACTATTAGTGTGCTCTAGTGACTCAAAATTGTGTGAGTGGTCAAATGGTAGGTCTGACTTATAGTGAAGTCAAGTAAACAACGTCACTTCGAAGTTTAAAGTGATATTACTCTTGTATAAGTATATATATATAAAAATCATCGTGAGCGTTGTGGGGTTAGTGTCAAATTTAACATTTTACCTACCGAACCGACTTTCTTAGCACGCCAACAGTACCGTGAGTGCCTAAATCGCGATGTTTAATATTGTACCAGTAGAGACAGACGTCAGCATCGTAAGCGATGAGAGTGAATAATGGCATTACATATATTAAAATTACATTAAATACAACATTTACTTATAAAGAATTGTTAGCACACACAAGTCGATAGAGTCTGGCCAACGAAAGCTGTCCAAGAAATAAGGCGGGAATTTTAAAAAATCAAGAGCTGTTAACCCTGGCTATACACTGCATAAACGGAGTTGATACTATTTATTTTTCAGCAAGTACATTTTTTTCGAGTTGTAAAAATTTTGTTTTGTTAGCAACTGTTGTTGAAATTTTCGAATTTAATATGAAGAATATCAAATAAAAGATTACATTTAATTCTGTCTTTTTATTATTTTCAAATAATCCATTATTTATGTACAGTCGAGAACCCCGAGGAGCCGTACAAATATAGGAGCTATGAGTCATAGTTAAAATCGGATTCCAAAAACTCTACACCTGATATTGAATCAGCTTCATTGCTTTCTTCGCTGCTACTGCTACTGTCCCCAACATGTATTATGAATGGTTCAAGTTCGTTTTCAGTAATACGGTCCCTTAATTTGTACTGATTTTCCACATTTAGTACATGATCAGTGCACCTCTTCCAGTCATCAGCAGTTATGGATAGAAAACATTCTTTTATTAAATTAAGCATTTCAGACCCTGGTATTCCTATATTTTTGCTTGCTACTTTTCTCTTCGCTTGACTCCATACAAGCTCAATAGCATTGAGGTCGCAATGATACGGTGGCAGCAACAAAATGTCGTGATTGTAGATATGACTGTGTTTTTTTAGAAGCACTTCTGCTTCGTAAACAACGGCAGGTTTATTATCTTTCACCAAACACATTAATTCAGCTTTGGTGTGATATTCTTCAAAATGAATATTATTTTCTTGAAGCCATATTCGGAGATTAGCTTTAGAATCAGACATAGTAGGGGGTTTGTTTACTTGTTTCACATGGTAACTTGCATTGTCCATCACGATTACACTAGGTTTAGTGAGATTAGGTATCAACATTTCCTCAAACCATTTCATAAAGTTGGTAGCATTCATATCATCATGGTAGTCAGCTGATTTGGATTTTGTGCTGAATACCAATAATGCACCTGGCACAAACCCTTCCTCCGATCCGGCATGCACAATAATATGTCTTTTTCCTGATGATATATTAGTAGTGACACCGCTTGTTGAAGGTCCTTGCCATGATTTTTTAACTTTATAGTTCTGATGTACATATGTCTCATCAAGGTAAATAATCTGTTTACCTTCTAGCCTCTTTTTATGTATTGTCCTCAAGAATCTATGTCTCCATGCCGCAATTTCATATTTTTCTGTAAGTAAAGCCCGTTCATTTTTATTGTTTTGAAACTCAAACCCGTTCTTGTGTAAAAATTTTCTAAGGGTTTCACGGCATCCCTTAAATTCAATTGCTTCCCTCAGCTCATTGTGCAGGCTTCTCAGTGTTGGGACTTGTTTTCTAACTCCATAAAATTCGTTTATTTTGTTTCTTATAGCTGAAATATCAAAATTATCCAAATTGGAAACTGTTGCTGAATGTGGACGATTTTTCCCCGGAGTATTCCACTGTCCTTGATTTTTAGACCCTTCAATTTTAATTCTTCTTAGAGTCTTCACACTGACATCTGAAGATAACAAATACAATAAATTATGTATGTAATAGTATACTATTAATTATCAGTCATTAAAGTCAAAAACCATAATAATATACAAAGATATTATTACAAAACCATAATTTTATATTATTTAATTTAGCCATCCATACATTGTCATAAATTTATATAACTCTTCGAAGTAACTGTTAAAATCTATAATTTCTAAAGTAATACCTGTCATTGAAGATATCTTTTCTAAATAATGTGTTTCAGAAGTCGCCATTTCATTTTTTTCGAGAGTTTTCAATTTCTTTACTGCTTCCAAAATTTTAAGTTTTGTCTCCTCGTTGTTAATACTTCCTGAAAAGTAGATACACCATGAAAAATATTGCGATTTGTCTTAAATAGTCTAAAAGTATCAAAATGTTTCATTAGAAATTCAATAAACTAACCTAAAAGTGAAAGGATTGAATCCAGTCGTAGTATTTTCTCTGCAGATTTCTGATTTAAATCACTTTTTATGTCTTTATATTTGTCAATCATAGTAAATAGAAGCTTTCTCGTCGAACTTTTAATTGTTCTCGGCATTATTTTAAACAAAATCAATGAAAATATGATGCACATAAACCAACGTAAACAGAAGATGACTCAAGTACGAAACGTTAAAGTGTCAATTTTGACAGTCTTAAATTATTGCCATATCAAAACTTCTGAAAATAATACGTGGACAGCTTTCGTTGGCCAGACTCTAACGAACAAATCAATAGATTTTAACGAAATAAATAAAGCTCCGTCCAACCAAAGTTGAAACACAAAGCTTAAATAAAGTTCTAAATAAAAAAAAAACAATACAAAACAAATACAAATAAACTTGATTGAATGAACTGACACAACAAGAATGCCACTATACGCTCGTCCGTGATGTACGCCTGAGTAACCGGGATAGAAAATTTAGAAATATACGCGAGTGAGTGAGTATGCGTTACGTCAATTTGTGTATGAATTAAAAGAACACGATAAATAAAAATATTGACATATATATTGTCAAATCTCGAAAAGTAACATTTTGAGTCGTAATATGGAGGTAACATGACAGGGTCAAAAGTAACGTAAAATGTTACCTACCTACTACTACCTAGTAACATTCTGGCAACGCTGGATTGATCATTGATCAGAATCCCTATAATGCAGCCAATAATTCGCGGCCAAATAGTGCCCAGGCAATAACACGCATCCAATATTCCGTGGAATGGCTTCGAATTATTGGCTGTACAATACAGGCTGTACATTATTTGTTCGTTTTATCAACACGGGTTGATATTGCTCGGGCAATAATACGCAGCCAGGAAAAGGAATCCATTCCATGTACACGAAATATCAGGCTGTGCTTTATTGGCCGTGAAATACGGGTCGGACACTTTTTGTCCAGGGCGATAATGTACAGCCAATAATCCGTGTACATCACAGACTAACGGCCGGTCCCAATAATCTATCTATCGCCGGTTTACCTTACTAGAGATAGATATTTGACACTATTTGTACGGACGTTATGTCGAATTTCTATCGGTAGTAAGGAAAACTGTGGATAGATAGATTATTGGGATCCCCCATTAATAGACATGGCACAGACAAAGCCTCGTTTGCACGTTCCAGTGTCCAGTTTAGTTATATTTTGCGATATGAACAATTTTCATTCCGCTGTTCAGTGTTATTCATCATAGTACTGGCTTTGTGTGATCACAATTGAACCTAACGCTCCTCCTCGCTTCGCTCGTCGTCACACCTACTGTGATATTAGTTTTTTTTTAAATTGGAAAGTGAATACAACTCGCCCACACAAGCGAGGCATGAAGATGAGGTTCTATATTTGTCTATGGTTGGCATCGAATTATTGGCCATGTAATACTGGCTGTGCATTATAGTCACGACCTGATATTTCGCATCCAATAATCAGAAGCATATACAATAAAATACAAATACAATACAAAAACTCGTTATTGAGTACCAATCTTATAGAAAATGAAACATAATACAGTAAAAAAGCACTACACAGTACATTTGCGGCGCTATATTACAATATTTTACAGGCAACCATACATGGAATAATAATAAATATAATAATAAAAAAAGACGTGTGGCACTCGGAGACTGCCGCGGTAAAGCTATTGCATAGCTGTTTTTAACAACTTATGCAATTATAATTATTTAACCAATGCCATCCAGAGGCGAGTTGCTGAACTAAAGAGACAAGCGTGATATTTCAAAAAGTCATTAAAAGTTCTGCTATTCATCGATAGATGCCAAATAAAAGCTATGCAATAGCTTAATAACAAATAATGATAAACTAATACATAATATTAAAATAGCAACATATACATGAATTATTGGCTATACAACATTGGCTGTGAATTATCAACACGGACCGATTTTGTACAGGCAATAAAACGCACCCAACCATGTATTTCAAATCCATGTACACGAATTATTGGCTGTACATTATTATGGTTGTACATTATTGCTTTTCAATGAGCCCAAACGCGTTATTACATATCTTGATGTATATCTGACACTTATCATACCTACATTTTTGCTTCGAGTGGGCTATGTTGTTTGCCGAAACAACAATAAAACAAATACCTTCATTAAACGAATAGATAAGAATACCTATATCTTGTTCTTGATTTACTTCCAATGCAAGATTAATGATCATCGTCTGAATCCATCCTAACATCACCACATAATCCAAAAATTCGGATAAAGGTCGGATAATGCTCTTTTATGGTGAGCACAAGCCCTGAACTCGATAATCCACATAATCCACAGCAACCAAGGGTTCGCATTCCCACAGGACAGTTGCAGTAGTGTCCAATGACTTTATTTCTGCCTCGTAAACTATTATCCAGCAAGATGTAAATGAAATTCTGCGGGATATAATAAATAATGTGGGTGATGTCGCGATTGTATTTTAGCTCTTGCGAGCCAATGATTGAGGGCTATAATGCCAAATTGGGTAAGATTATAATCAGTTTCTAAATCTTCATACACTTCGATGAAATAATTATATCAAGTAGCAGTTTTCTAGTAGGTAGTATGTAATGTACCTACTTTCATCCAATAAATAGTAATAATAATAATGAACCTGGAAAAGATTATTTGGATACAACCTGACGCCTTTGGATACAACCTACGAAGAAATAATAGTCAGGAAGCATAATTCAGAACAAATTCCACACAAAAAGTGGCCCTTCAAATCAAAACATTATATGATTCCAAATACAAATTACTTCCGAGGTTACATATAGACATGTTCGGTGATTGGTTTAAATTCAGAAGGAAAGCAGGGATTGGTTTACGCGCGTGCTGCAACGTCTACAATGACAGCAGAGTCATAGCGGCGTGGACGATGTTATTCAAGAAGTGGACTGGACCAATTCAATAATAAATTAATCGTAAATCTCGTATGTCTCGCGAAATATGATTAATTTATTAAGTTTTTGTCTAGAAGACATTAGAAGAGATTCTTCGCAATGTAGTAAAGAAAGATTATGAAACATTTTAGGCTTATACATTTTACCAAAAAAAAATAAGTCGGTATTTGCCAGCTGGTTGTTTTTCAGTGAAGAAAATTCAATCAATTTATAGAATTACTTTAGAAAAGCACTGTGTTCATATTACTGACAAATTAATTAGCAACTCAGCTAAACCACTTTCAAATTAGTAGAGGATGGATTTTCATCAGCTTGAATAATTAAACTTGCATTAATTTGAACAAACAATTAACTGTTTTTTTAATGCTATATAGTTACCTATATTACATACCAACTGTAGGCAATCGTTTATTGTTGTTGTTTATTGTTCATTGTCTGTAGTATCTCTTTAGAGCGTAAGCGCTTTGGAAGCGCCAATTCGCGTTTTTGCTGAGTATTTGAAGGGTCACATAATAATGATTAATATAGTATATTACGTCAATTATTCTTACCTGATGTAATAGAACATTATTTGATTAACAAGTTCAAGTTCCACAGACTACATTTAGAAATTGTTTATTAGTTTGTTATTGCCAAGCGGTTTCTACACACACACGTTTTTAAAAGCAATCATAAAACCGGTCGCGCCAGTCACAAATCGTCAGACGTGGCTGAGGCCTCTTAGAGAGAGGTCAGAGGACGTATCGCTCTGACGCCCGCGCTTACACAACTAAATATTAGTGCGCTCAAAACTTCCTAATACTTATTGAGGTAACATTTCTAAGTGGGATTCTAACAAATAATTTTATATGACATCTGGTACATCAACAATAGAAATTTCATTGTTATAATGACATCGACCCTTGAGGGGCTAGTATTTTGCTATTAACCAAATTTCTTATGCTTATACTTGGTATCCAGGAATCCATGCTGGAGTCGGAAACTGGTAGCAGGAACTATGTGATTTTTTATAGTAGACACACCGTGTCTGGGATCGTATAAATCGTCTTCGCGATACGTTTTTTCTAGCTGGTGACCAGGACCTGATGAAACTCGTAGCGGGAACTATTTGATGGTTGTTTTATTTGCTATTCTCATCTCTTTTTGGTAGATACATGAGTTAAATCTTACTTTTTTCTAGTCTATGCTCTTGTAGATAACATGTACTTGGTTAATAATAATCATTTTATGTTAATTAATGTTGATATTAAAATTAAAATGTGTCCTGCGTGATATTTTATTTCACCTTTTTGACCTACGTCTATTTGTGACATAAAATCCAAAGTAGATAAAAAAAGATCCAAATATTAATGCGCACTATTTTGCTCAAGCGGTAAGACCACTGCCGCAGGGCGCGCTAGTAAGTAACTCGCTAATGTAAAATACCTAAACTCGCGCAGCGCTGCGCAGAATAAAGGCTCTTAAAGATGTTGATGTTTCTTAGGGACAAATCATCAGCATAAAAAGATAAATATGATATTTTATATAACACAATTTAAAAAAACAGTAGGTACTTACTGTACCAACTGGTAGGTAGGTACTGCAGTTTTGTGTAACATGCTCCATAATTTTTTTATTATCTATAATTTTATTGCTTTCAGTCAAAATAAACGTAGTATAACTATGCTGGTTTTCACAGGCAGTCATACTCTTGTTTTTCTTGCTTAATGGCAGCTAGGCACTTATTTTGCCGTATTGAATCGGCAAGCAAGCGAGAATAAAACATTACAAGCAAAACCATTGCAAATTACATACATTTCAATATTTAGTCCTGAAGAAAAAATACATCCTAAATCAAATAAAAATTGACTGACTTTATTTTGCATAGTATTGACCATCTCGATTTGTTAACGTATTTGAACATCTTTGAATAATTATAATTTTGCTATTATTTACTAGTAAAAGTAATCCCTGGACATTTTAATCGTGTATTGTTTCTGCACCACTTCACAACGAATGCTGGCATGATGATCCACAACTGAAGTTCACAATGATAAAAATGAAAATGTACGCGAAGATTTGAAGTGTGCTCGCTTGCAAGTAAAATGTCCGACTGATGACGTACTGAACACGACTTTTAAGCCCCGCCTACTTGAACACGACTTTTGTTGGGTCATTTTTTTAACGCAGTTACTGTTCCTGACTATATTTATTCGTAGGATACAACGACAATCATTAAAAATATTTAAATATTGTCGTTGTACTCATATGACGTAGATCTTTACCCCAAATATCTCGGTAACGTGACACTTTAGGGTAACATGTGTCATGACATTTTTTGTTCGTCTATATGTTCCCTACCCATGCATACCACATCAATAATGCGCCGCGATTAAAAAAAAACAAAATGGCGGCGGGTCGATATGCCAGATAGGTTGAAAGTCCTTTGAACAAATGGTGCATTTCTGTCGCTATAACAACAAATACTAAACACCGGCCAAATGCGAGTCAGACTCGGGCACGAATGGTTCCGTACCATTATTTTAAAAAATGGCAAGAATATCATGTCTGTTGTATGGGAGATTTATAGATGGGCATTTTCACTGTCGGTTGCAGCGTAACGTATATGGAAGTGACGAAATAAAAAATAGTTTATTATGTCTTAAATATAGATAGTAACTTAGAAGATATATGTAGGATTCATAATATATATATATGTCGGCATAAATATTTTAAAGTATTGAACAAAACTGTTTTTTTTGTGGAAAGTATGAAACCCACTGCTCCGTTACGTCACGAAATGTTTTAGGCTGTAAATTGATAAGGCGAGTTTAAAGTAGGCAAAGAATTTATTATAAAAGAATGCAAACTTAAACATTATTTTAAAATAATAATCAAATGAAAGAAAACCATTTTAAGTACGAAAATATTACGTGCAATTGTTCCATAACGCCACTTTTCGATTCAAACCACTTCTTGTTTTTCTGTACGCTATTTATACGGCAAACTTTACACAAGCAATTACAATTTTTAAATATAAAGAATTAAAAGCAAATCCAGATAGAATAGAAACATTTAAAGTACCTGGAATACTCAAGCAATCACGTTAAATTTTCACTCCCTAAAATATTGGGACAGTGACGTTAATGGAATCTTATGTTACGTTAGTGGAAAGGTAAGGCACGTTCTACATAGTGGTCAAAATGTATAGGTATCGGAGTCTCACTAACAGTCATAAAATATGATATATAATGATAATGAGATGACGACTAACATGATAAGTTATCAATAATTTAATGCTTCTTTGTGGGAAACTAATGTCGTCTGTGACGAGCTTAAACAGTCTTCTATACTAAATCAGTCTTACCTAAAATTATTGTTATACATCTACACAAAGTAACAATATTAGGTTTCCTTTGGATACATCACATTATCAAAGAGATGTAAGCTACTTAGCTAATCAGTCTGAATCTTCTATCATGAGCTTAATAATTACACTTATTTCTTAAATCTAGTATAAAAATAACAAAATGAGATTTCCATAAGGCACTTATATCACTTTATAACACCAAATAACAAAATTAGGTTTCCTTGAGCTATCTAATCAGTCTGAATCATCTGTAACGTTAAATATATATATATATATATATATTATATCTAGGCAATGAGATCTTACAACATTTAAAAATAAAAAACAATAATAAATTGAGATTAACTAGCAATTGTAGGTGAGAGCATTCGTTTTGTGAATTTAGAAAGCTAACATTTGTTGTGTAACAGTGACATTCATTATATAAGCTAAAAGTTTTATGATCATATATCCGTTAGTTATATATATAACATCCTTTAGGATTTTTTTAACTAAGCATCTAAACAAACAGAGCAAATTTATTATTTTACTTTTTATTTTACTATTATTTTGTTTTACTTTTTCTCGGTACCGTTTCGCCCGTTCTGCTGGCGTGAGAGCCATAGTGTCCTAAAACAAAAATATATATTATGTATACGTAAACAAGAAAATCAAACAAGCTGAATTCATTAAAAAGAAAAAAACCCGACTGCTTTTTTATGTCAAAGTTGTGTTTTTTGCGTTTTTAATCCGCTATTTTGGATTTTTGACATTTTGGTATAGCCAGTGTCACTCGCGCTGCTGAGACGAATATAGGTAACGATACCCCACATGTTAAGATCCAACAATTCCTTTAGGCTGTAGCCCGTGAAAAAGAATTTATAGTCCACATACATACATACATACATACACACATATATACATACATACACACACACACACACAAACAAACACACATACACATACAAACAAACACACACACACACACACACATACATACGTATACTCTCGAAAAACATAACCCTCCTTCTGAGGCAGTCGGGCAATAAGACTCGATTCTAAAAGAGTCTCATGTCAGCAATGTCAAAAAGTAACACATTCCAGTGATATGTTTCACTATACTGTTATGAAGAAAAAATATACTGTGTGTTTACATTGAGATCACTAAGAAATCCCTTAATATTTATGTCCCTGTCCAGAACATAATTTATGTGTCATATAATTAATCAAATTATTAATTTAATACGAAATCCATGTATGTGAACTATGCCTTACAATTCCAATACGTCACTTTTTGTTATCCGCATATAAGTGACGTGACGTTGTGGATGTGACGAACTAGTCCACATTATTTTGAAAAATTATTTAAATATATAAATATCATGCAATAGACAGTCAGCCTGCACAGTTTTGCATGCTGTATAGTGCAACATCGTAATAAAATATTGTATTACATGCATTAAGCACTACTTACTTTGAAGAACTGCGTAAATGCGTGGAATGTAGATTTTGACCCCGACGAAACACAAGCACTCTTCACCACATATTTTTGACACTGAACGCGCTAGAACAAAATGGCGGCTTGACTAGATCATATAAATGTTGCCATTATTATAAAACAACAATGTTTTGGTAGAAATCATAGAAGAAGTTGCAAAAATAGCCCGTGACGTTATTAAGGAATTCCACTTCATGCTATTTCGTGGGACAACGTATTTAAGTAATTTATTCTATTTTATAGCCTATTTTATGATGTTTAAGGTTCAGAATTGAATTTTTAAGCGTATAATCCTCCAAAAAAATGCTACCAACTTACCCTATAAAATCGAAAATATATTGAAACTCGCGCTGAAACTTTAAAAATATGGTTGGGACATTAAAAAAAAGCCAATCTTTAACACGAAAAACTGCATTTATTAATTGATTTTAAGATCAGAAACGATTAATTGTTACTGAACAGTTAGAAAATTATACAAATTATCAGAAATATCTGATAATTAGTGCACAGGTTTAATAGTTTTACAACAACAGTTGATCAAAGTCATGGGACAGCTAGATTTTTGTCTTTGCAACCGAAAGTGAAAATGCCCAGATACCCTTCGTTCGCGAGTCTGACTCGCACTTGGGCGGTTTTGAACAAGGTTTTATAAATACCTACAGTTAGTTTATTTTTTACCGCCAGAGATGTAAGGTCAACAATACTGTCCAATTTTACATTAAAATATTGTTTTAACATATTTTACAGAAATATTTTCCCATCAGCCAATTATTACCTCAGTTTTAGGGAAAAATAGTTTTACCTGGGCATATTATGTTTGCGTCTGTGTGCGTGACGAGGCACGTAAATACAGCACACATAGCGAATTTGTAGCGCGCGTTTTGAGAAGAGGTTTTAAGGAACTTACTTCTATAGGTAAATATAATTCTATGAGACACAGCTAGATTAGTTTATTTTAGTTATTTCCGTAGCGTTATGACCTATAGCATACTGCTCTGGCGATGTTCTGCAGATTTTATTTCTATTTTCATACTACTCAAAAAATAGAGCTATCTACAGTTTAGCTCCCACAGTTTCCCATAGACAGAAGTTTAACAGCCGTTTTCAATATTCTATCTATCCACAGTTTTCCTTACTACCGATAGAAATTTGACATAACGTCCATACAAATAGTGTCAAATATCTATCCCTAGTAAGGAAAACTGTGGATAGATAGAATATTGAAAACGGCCGTAAATATATTAACATTCTAACTGTTGTCTCTCAGTTTATCTATGAAAATCTAATGTAGGTAAGTAACTATGTCAAGAAAAACATGAACAGTTCTTAAAAAAGGAGTGATGCTCATTTCTTCAACACGCAGGAATAAGCACAAGCTATCCGTACATGTAACGCGTCTCCACAGAATTAGTCTAGTAGTCTTAATTATTTTATGGGACAATGTAGGTAGGTAGGTATACGATTCTATAATAAACTTCCCAATGTTATCCGAGATTTGCCTATTAATAAGTTTAAAATTAGTACTATTAAAACTAAACTCTGTCAATTTTTTTATTACTTACATAATTTCGGATTACTTGGATAAAACAGCTTGGGACTGATCACTCCAGGATCTACCTACTCGTGTATTATCATGTCAAAGTGTAGCGTGTCTTGCCCAACTTATACCATTATTATGGTCTCTTGTAAGGCAACACACTGGAGCTAAAAATAAACGAACATTTGTTATATACATTCAGAAATTGGCGATAAAAATAATGTAAAAAGACAAGCCCGCTGAGTTTCTTGCCGGATCTTCTCAGTTGTGGTCACGTTCCGATCCGGTTGTCGATTTTAAGAAATAATAAATGTAATATGACAATTTGCATTATGCCATTTATTATTTTTGATATTTTCAATGTACATAATTTTCTCTTAACCGATTTATTAAAAGTATTGATTATCAGATTGATAAATTAGTTCATTTTATAAAGTATTGGATTATATATATATTAAATGAATAAAATGTTACTTGGGATAGGTACCTACTTAAGTACTATATAGGTATAGGTCAGTTTCACTTTCATACATTTCGTACATTAGATTAAGGATCTGGTTCAGTTTAGCAGAACGTAAGTATCTAAATTGTTACCCTTGGGGTGAAAGTAACTTATTCAGCCCCGGTACGGGGTTTGGCCAATAGTTCGAAAGACTTTAAATCCGAGGTAAACACTATGCTTTTCATTGCATACAAGGGAATCAAAAATTAAAACATGAAATAGCTAAACAAAAAACCATACCTTGCGTCTCCACCCCCAGACGGCCAATTAAGGCAAGCCGGAGGGTCAGGGTCAGGGGTCACATTTAGCCCCATGGAGAATCGGGGTCCACGGTGTCGCTACTCACTGACGGCTCAAGAAAAGCCGCCTCTGCGGTATTTATTTGTTACGACGGGCGATAATTTTGAAATTGCATAACTTCATTCAGAAGAGAGTGGCGATCGCTATATTTTTATACTTTACCTAAAGTATTATAATCTACCTTCTGACTAAATATTTTTCAATCATTTTCCAAAAAAATTGGAGTATTTAACGGGCTAGGTAGTAGGGCTTAACGGCCGAAGTAGCGCTCTAGTGAAACTGCAGCACACTTTTCGACACCCTTTAGCCATCCATACCAACGTTCCCCTTTTTGATGGTGGCCTTTATGGGGGGGCCGTTTAGTGGGTGGCAAGTCATTACCTGCCTAAATATTTTAAGATGAGACTGAAATTGGCAGGTGCCGTAGTCTCGTCTATAGTCTTATCTTTCCCTTATCACTTATGTCATCACCGTCATCCCAAATTCTGTCTTTATAAACTTTTGTATATTGATTACCAAACAGGCCTCTAAGTGTTGGCTACAACCCCACTATTGCACATGAAGGACCGGATAACAAATCCGCGAATAAACGTGGAATAAATAATAATAAATATGTTAATATATAAATTATATTATTGTATAATATGTATTTTTCGATCCGAATCGGATCACAAAATACATAAATTTCTTAAGTATATGTACTTCTAATAAGTAAATTACGTAATTTAGATAGTAACAAAGCAACGTGCAATACTTACGTGCGTTGTTAAGTTAACGTGTGGTAGGTTCAATTGAGATTCATTGTCACTGTGCTGGGTCGTACCTGTGTTACATTACAGCTGTCAATATCTTCCTCCAGTACAGTAGGTATAACCCGCGGCACGTAACTCTAGCGCTGACCGTTATTGCGCAGAAGTCAAAAATTGGGTATCACAGGGAGGCTAGAGGGACGAAGGACTCTTGTCTCTCTCTGGCACATCGAAGACGAGGGACTCTTGTCTCTCTCTGTCACATGTGCGCGACTGTACCCATGCGCAGATATCCCCTCCACATTTCGCTCAGCGCTAGTTACGTGCCGCGGGTTATAATGTTCTATATCACGAAGTCCTCTGAGCCTTGTTTGTAGTAATGAAGTGTACCGATAAGCCCTTTTATGCTTTTTTATTATAATATTTTTACATTAGCTGTGAAGTTATGGAAATAGATTTGTTTTTTATTTGAGAACTGTAAAAGGGCAGGAGTAACAGTAATAAAAAATTGTATGCGTTCTCGATGTTAGTATTTTATTGCTTCATGTTTTTTTGAGTTAATTATTCGCCTAATCAAGTATGATCAGGTATGCATGAATACCTATATTACAATAAAAGTATGTGCTTATGCGCGTATTAGTATGTTAGTATTTGTGCCGTGCTTATGTTTTATTATGTGTTTATTGTGTGTTGTTTTTGCATAATTATGTAGTGCGTAGGAAAATTGTATTTATAAATAGTGTTCTATTTGCTACAACTTTTTGGAAGTCGTTGGGCAGCGTAACACAGGTTAAACCTAGTACGCTGCTTTTGTGTCTCTTAGTTATAGCTATATAAATCTTTGGAATTAATAATATACTTGTAGTAAGTATAATAGGAGATATCATATAAATTGTAAAAATATGTAGTGTAAGAATGTATCTATATTAAATAAAATAAATAAATAAAATAAAATAAATCAATAAATTGTCGCTCGTGATATTGACAACGTGATACTCTCAAGACATAAATGAAACAATTCATTATTTAGTAATGACAGGTATTTATTACTTGTAAATATAGATATGTATCAATTACAATCAGCATTATTTATCAAAACTTTCATTTTAATGAAATTTTTTATTACTTAGGTACAAAGTGCATTTGTATCCAATCTAACCTAATTAAGAAAAAAAGTATACTTACCTTATTGTATGTTAATGAAAAAATAAAAGTATGTAAGTAATAAATTATTATACATTTAAATGAATCAGAAAAGATTACATAGAGATTTAACCGAAAATGTAAGTACATGGCTAATGCCAGCCTCTATTAAAATTATCACAAATTAATTAAAATAATGTTTCACACTTTCATTTAATAATAATGGAATTAGGTATGTAGATATGAGAAGTTTTACAATAAGCTCAACTCCTGACCGGTGTTTCCCGTAAAATAAAGCAGTTGAAAAGCAGATGAGACTTTCTGAACCTAAGTAGGTATGTACCTACTTATTGCAGAATCATTACATTATAATTGCAGCATACTATTGCACTACGATCAGATCACACATAATTTAATGTCCAAGTATGCTTTGTTACATTTATGTGCTTATATAGTTTAGTCTTCATTATCGTATCGTTTACGTATTCAGTACATACTATGTGTTATCTGTGCCACTATTGTACTAGATAAATTACAGTTTGTACTAAATACGTAACGATGCGATTGCGTTACACTTAAACAGATTTTCGTGCTCGGGCCACAGAACTTCTTGACGAGCGCGGTGCGTTCCGTCGACGGGTTGTATTACTTCGAAATTTTGTTGATTTATGTTTACGATTCAATACAAGGGCGCACCCGAGTGTTATAAAGGTGGCAACGATATTCAGGAGTGAAGGGTCGCTTCGCTCTGTTCAGGACTCAGAGATTTCGGGAAGCTAACTGTACTAAGCTACTGTGTAGCACACTGGTTCAGGTCACTACGGACGTCTATGCCATATCCTCACATACTATAAAATAAAACGCGCCTGTCCATCTGTATATCCTTTAACTCCCCCTAAATCACAAAACGCATTTTGTTGTGGTTTTCATAATCTACGGAAGGTATATATACAGCATCTTAGAAAAAGGTGTAGTACGTGTGCATATGTCAGGATTCATATGGCTAAGTATCAAAATTTAATATTTTTTTTATTCATAGTTTTAAAGAAATATTATTCGCTAAAATGTTGAACAGCCCTAACATTCCTATTCTTGGAATTTGTTGGGGTAGGCGCTCTGCAATTCCCACGCTACCTATTCAATCCCCTCCGTCCCTCTGGCCTGGCCTAGTTATTCAGGGAAGAACCTGCTTGAGTACCTAGAAAAACTTTGGTTACTCATAACTCGGAATGTTTTCTACTTCCTGGGACGCAGCAGTGGGGCAAGTTTCTGTGTGTGTGGCTTTAGTATTCCTGTAACTTCTTGTTACACGCTGTTACGTTATATACGTACCTATTCATATTTTGTGACGTCATGATCCTTGAATAGCTTAGTGTAATGTATGAAGCTGAAAAGACAATTACTGTCGCTACTATGTCTTTCGTGTATTTACATTATTTTGTTCTGATTATATTATATTATAATCTTTAATAAAGAATATTTCTTATTTTGAAATTTCTCGCAAGATTAATCCTTCCTCCTTAGGAAGGATGAATAGTGATAATTAAAACAAAAGATTTATGAATGAATCTGACGTATATTTACGTCTCTGGGACGCAAAGGGTTAAATTTACTAATGTACTTTTATTAAAATTGCAAGTCCTTGCAGACTCTTGCGAAATTAATGAAAAAAAGCGCAAAGGAAAAAATCAACAATTAGGTACGACAACAAATAAATGTTTCAATGACGAAAAGTTTTACAAACATCATAAAGATGCTAAAAACATTTCATAATTTTTGAACTCTTTGAAATAAAATTTAAATAATATACAGTGCTGAAAATGATTTTAGGTTTACTTATACCTAGGTATTAAATAAGTACCATCATTTTTTTGTGGCCCGCCACATTTAATAAATCAGAATGTATAAGTATGATAATTGTTCGTGCAATCTTATACGTCTAGAATAATTACACGATTATAGAAATCATCAGGCAAACAATCAGGCGAGACCCAGACAGTCTTGAAAGGCTGATTATCACTGGCTGTGTCGAAGGAAAACAAGGCAGGGGGCGCTCTCCAACGCGGTGGACACACACCACTCAAGAGGCAACAGGGGTCACCTTATAATCATCCATTCAAATGGCGCAAGATAGAGAGAGCTGGAGAAAAATGGTGGCACAGACTACACACCAAAATCACGTCCCCAGTCATGAGGATACGACTAAGAAGAAAGAAATCATCGTACATAACTGACGGGACAAATACACAATTAATATTGTGGAGGTTATATTAGATATACCTCATCATCATCATCATTATCAGCCGGAAGACGTCCACTGCTGAACATATGCCTCCCCCATAGAACACCACTTGGACTGGCTACTCGCTTCCTGCATCCGGCGATTCCCCGCGGGTTTGACTAGATATAAACCAATGACTTATATTACTTTAATCATTGCATAATACAAATATATGTCATAATGAACAAGGTTAACGCACTCGTACCTCCGCAGTAGCATTTCCCGTATCGCTGGAATCATGGACACACATCAAGTATTAAAAAAATCCAAGACCCGCTGCATGATTTCGTAAGGTATTGTTACAATTTTATGGCAAAACTACGTTCGAAGCCAGTACGTCCATCCATACATGCAGGTGAAAATTACGTAGGCGTGTGCTCCCGGTCAAAATACAAACTTAAAAAAAAAAAGATATTGAAAAATCGTCGAGCGCTAGACCGACAACGGTCGGTCGGTCAACATTTCCTGAGGATGCCTCGTGTAGAGGCGAAACACGTGTCGGGTTATAGCATGCTACTTCACTTCTGTAGGGGACTGTAGCTGCAGCGCAGCGTCTTCAAAACGTCTTGTGTCTTATGTACCTTAGCGATACTATATAATATATATTAGAATGTAAGGACTTTGTCACCAATAAAAAGTATCTAAGACAATTATAATGCGCAAATATAAATCGATAACATTCACAAACCATCTTTGATACATTTTCAGCACCACTGATAAATAATTACCAATTAGTAATACCTATACAATATAATGTAATAATATAACAGTTTATATTTCTAATGCATTATTTGCTTACATATAAATATTTTTATTTTGATTACTAAGCGCGTGCTTGAGATTACAATTTTGGTTTTAAACAATACCCTAGCATAAATAGAAAGCATGATAAATATGGCAGTGATATTTACTTTAAACCTACACAGATAATTTTAATTCTTAAACTAATTTACAGGAGATGTCTGGATAGTATTTCTTTATGTCATAAAAGAGACTCATTTCGGTGTATCAGTTTACAGGCATTCATTTCAGAAATGATTATAGATGTTCCATAATATTTCATATGGTTATATCGTATTTCATGTCAGCTTTCTTTCATGTTCAGGTAAACACACGGTAAACCGTCGTGTGTTACTTGATTGGTGCAGTTGCATCCGTAAGTTTGTCCAAAATTTCACACAGGAAATTTTCAATCGAGCTCTTCGAAATCTAGAACTCTGAAGGTTGAGCGTGAGATGAGCGCAGGTGGCGGCGGCGAGGGTGTCGGCGGTGCTACGACTACCGCAGGCGGGCGCAGCCCCAGCGCTTCGTGATGCTATTCATCCACCAGGTCCCAGAGCATGAGGGCAGCGTCATTGCCTCCAGTGCTGACCAGGCAGCGGTCGTTAAACAGGAAACGAGCACAATGGACAGAACCGCTGTACACTTTCATCTCGTTATATTCTGACTTTGGACTGGCGCAAGGATACCTACGAGAAAATGACACATTTATTATATATTCATCTTCTACCATAGCTCGTTAGCTTGTAAGAAGAAATAAATATAGAGATAAAAATCGGTTTATTTTATGTTATAATCATGATGTGCATTGAATTTATAGAGAAAAAAATTCACATCCTCAGACGGGATTCGAACCCGCGTCTTCTGACTCTCCGTGTCAGACGCCATTGACCAACTAGGCCACCGAGGTTCTGGTCCGAGCATCGAATTTTAACTCTAACGACTAACCGTCTTACGGGCTAAAGCAGGCGTTAGTGCTTTGAAAAGTAAACTATGATGTGCATTGATATATTCCAGTTTAAAAACTACACCAAGCCGCTACGCGCCAATCAAACGCTCCATACAAATCATTTTCTTATCAGCAATATGCGTTGAGACTTGTAGTGTGCATGCACATTCCATCATTTTAAAAACGGTCTTGGTATTCAGTTTCGTAACAATATCAGCCAAAATTAGGTGCTGTATTGTATTGTATGCTTGATTTTGAAAATGAAAGAATGCATACATCTTATTACCGTGGACTGTACCAAGTGTAGCTTCTCATACCCGTTAACGCTGCAAGTAGTATATATATAGTTCACCTAATAGTGGTTTTTCCATGTCTTTTACGCTTTATTCACGTGTTTGCATATTAACAGGTTTTGAAATTGTCATACAAATCTTTAGGTATTTATTCTCTGCTGATGCACGCTCACGATTCCAAAACTTTTATGTTGGAATCGCACTTACGCTATTGCAGTAAGTATTAAAGTGAATAGAGAATTTTGTATAATTACCGGAATAAGCGTAGGTGACCATCAGTGTCGCCGCTAATGAGTAGGTCGTGAGCTGCAGAGCGGCTTGAAGTCGATATCAATGTCGTCATTGGATAGAAACGGTTGTTCCACATTCCTGCATAAAACAACGGTTATTATAAATTGCTTTAGAAATAAAAAAATACAACAAATTACAAAATATATTATATATGTGAAATAAGTATATATAAATATCTCATAAACGATGGCCTCATAAGGGGAGCATAAAAGGGTACACTGGAATATTTACTTCAGAAACAAATAGTCCGTCCTACTGATACATACATACCTCGCAAAATTTTATCAAGATCGGTCAAGCTGCTTAGCCGTGATTAGGTATAGCAAGCGGACAGATGGAGAGAGAGTGGATGTTGATACATTGAAAATAATACAATTACATGTATAAGACACAATACCAGCCGATTTCAAGAGATAACAAATATGCAGTAAACATAATATGAAGCGATTCTAAATTAGCTATACTTAGTTAGGCATCTATATAATACAAAAGAAGATGTCCTGACTGACTGACTGATGACAGACAACGCACAGCCTGAACCACTGATCGTAGAGATATGAAATTTGGAGGGTGTATTTTCCTTGATGCGTACTAAGAATTGATTTATCGAAATTCCTTTTCACCCCTTACGTTCACGTTTCCAACCCTTTTGACCCCTAAAGGGGTCGAAAGGGGTGGAAACGTTTGTATGAAACATTCTTTGTTTTTGAACTTACCTATAGTTGTGAAAATTTGTATTTGGATAGGTCATTCAAAAAAAAAAATGTTGGACAATTTTTTTTTGGATAGTGTTGGTTTAAGATGGTGAAATGGAGGGGTGAAAGTTTGTATGGAAAGTTTTTTGTTTTAGCACATACAGTAGTGAAATTTAGCATTTGGACAGTTTAAAGTGATGATTTCAATATTTATTGACAGGGATGACTTAAGGGGGTGAAACGGGGAATAATTTTTTTATCAAAAATTCTTTGTTTTTGGAGCTACAGTGATGAAAATTGATAACTGGATAGGTAATTTAAAATAAATAGTGCTGCTGTCAATATTTTTGTCAGGGATGACTTAAGGGGGTAAAACGAGGGATGTAAAAACTACTACATATTATAAACTGTAGAGGTAAAAATTTCTGTACAATGTAAAATATGCTAAAAACCGAGTCAGGGGATGTAAGGAGTGAAAAATAAGTTCAAATTGATTGTTTCTCTGTATGTTTTTCTGTCTGTTTGTACGGGCTGATCTCCGAAACGACTGTACCGATTTAAAATGAAAATGAAATGAAATTTCGCATGGTGGTAGCTTATATTCCTGATCAACATATAGGGTACTTTTGATCCCGGTAAATTAAAGAGTTCCCGTGGGATGATTAAAATCTGTAATTACCGTATCCCGCCAGGCTACGCGAGCGAAGCCACTGGCGGGTCAGCTAGTCTTACATATGAAAGACAAATTTACCTGACACGAGGAAGCCGACAGTCGAGTTAAATGTAGACCACTTCACATCCTTCATTGCAATCGGGCTCTTTTCGGGCGACAGTGATTTGATATCCCCTGCAAACCAAGAATCTTCACCATTACATCTTGTTATGAAACTACTAGACATACCGTCGGTTTCAACGCAAGGTGTCAAAAACGTACATTAGACAGTCCTACCATAGCCGGCGAGGAAGCGACTAACTATCGGCTATTTTCTCGCTCAAGAAACGTATAATAGACATACATTAGTGTAAACAAAAGAGTTGCATATAGTTGATCGCTCTTCACACTGCGGGCGAGGATTCGATCCACTAGTTTGACGCGACAACAGCTATCAAAGATAATACTCGCTCAGCAATGCTCACTTGGCATCAGCACACTACGCTGAGAGACCAATCAGCGGTCATTTCTCTACAGTGCGGATTGGCACGAGTGATTGCCCGTCGCAATAGCACACTCGCTAATAGCCCATCGACAAACCTATCGGAACTACGCACTTGCTTCTCGCTGCTCGCTAACTCGTTTCTACTTCTCTACTCGCTTCTTGTTCATCGTCGGCGGTGTGACAACTGCCTTAAGTTGGTCGTTTACGTAGTTTAATAATTTTGTTAAAAAAACTAACGTGGTTTCAATCATTTTACTAAGAAGTATGGTATTAATCACGTAATACCCGTCAGATAGATCCGACTATAGCTCCAGTGCAAGACGTAATCGACGCAGGCGTCCCGAACTCTCCTTAAAAAGGCCATTTTTTCCCCCGAACGGACTACTTGCAGTTGCCTCTACCGGCATTTACAGCCTCTTAGGATGGGTGGCGAGCGCAGATGGCACTCAGCCAGGTGCGGGTGCAGAAGCCGCACCGCCTAAGGCGAGCTTTGAAGACGCTTCACCGCAACCAGAGGAGTAGGTGACTTGTTCAAAGGCACCACTATGGTACGGACTTTGGCTTGGGCCGTCGTCGCCAGGAGAGGGGGGAGTCGGAGAGAAGGCTAAAAAATTTCCACCGAATCTGGTCGAAACTATAGTCAGATCTATCCGACAATTATCACGTTAGTCATCCCGTATTTTATCCCGTTTAATAATTGTATATGTGGCTGATCAAATCGGCAAAGTATCGTTTTGCAAAAGGCCAAACTTATTATAAACAATTGTTGTCTGTAAAGTCGGTTTATATATACGGACGATGATAAAATTTTACACGATAACGTCATTCAACACAAGCCGTACGCTTAGGCCGATCGTGTCGCAGTGGTCACCGCGATCTTGCAGCGTGGCACTCCCTGAGGATG
This sequence comes from Selenia dentaria, assembly GCA_917880725.1. Lineage (NCBI taxonomy): Eukaryota > Metazoa > Arthropoda > Insecta > Lepidoptera > Geometridae > Selenia > Selenia dentaria. The sequence goes on along the minus strand of OU862878.1, from coordinate 36,354,915 downwards.
GGCGTCGGACATGCCAGAAACCTAGGTCGATAACGTCAGCTAATTACGTGAGTAAAGTCGGTTTTGTTATTAAGTAGCTATATTATTAACTATCTTTCTTATTTTTCAAGCTGCGTAACTAATGAGGTGTTTGATAAATCGTGTATTTTGAACTCGGTGATTGGTGTTATACGTCTCTGGCAGAATGTGTTAATTGCACTTTTGAGTTTTTGACAGCTTGCGTCGAAAGCATAATATATTGCTAAAATTATTTGCATTGTAACTTACAGAAAGCTAGGTCATATTCTGCAGTGACAGTCTGCAAGTAGCTGCCATCGAGACTCCAGTCTAGTTGCATGAGAGGTTGAGCTCCCCGAATCTTATTCCATTTTTTATAAGAAAACCCATCCCTTGATACTCGGAACAGGTAAATGCTTCCGTTTTGAGAACCTATGGCAACGGTATCACCAGCTGAAAAGGAAACAGAAAAATTAAAAATAAGCTGTTATATTTTAGACTAGGCACTTGTACCTCGGTGCTCGAGAGTTTTTGTCACATTAAATCATAAGATTTTAATGGAATAAGTTTCGAATCTTAAGAGTTATTCTTATTATTCCCCTATTGTTGAACCAAAGAGCTAGTAAGGTTTAAAAATACAATTGTGGATATACGTAGTGGCATCTGGTAGCAATTCGCTATTATAGATCCATTGTAATACCACCTTTGACCGCATCATCACTCAAACACTTGTTTATGAAGTGTAAACAAGTACAATTTGAAAAATTTAATACCGACTTCCATTCTATTCAGTTAATGGAGTGTAACTCAAAAACTACTGGAACGAATTTGATGAAATTTAAATGGGACCACACGGAAAGCACCAACTTTCTTAAATTTGAGAATCGGTTCACCCAGTCGAGAGTTATGAGGTAACATACATAAAAAAAATATACAGTTGAATTGAATACCTCCTCCTTTTTTGGGAGTCTGTAGAAAATGAGTTTTCCTCTGACTCCACAAAGTTGATACCTTGGTAACTGAAATCTGCCACTTTATGGTTCTAACTATAACATTGTTAGGATTTTTTTTGTTAAGGAAGGCGATGGCTAGCACATGCGTTAACTCGTGAACGGGTGCTGCTTGCGGAGACCGGTCTGCTTGGTAATGGATACTTCCCTCTGTTCTTTTACTTTTTGTTAAAAAAAGTATGCTAGATTTAGTCTATGTTCCCCCCTTGTATGCTAAGATGTAGTATATTTAAATAGTTAATTAAAAAATGCCACGGACTCTGGAGTCTATGGATATAAATTTTAAAATAATAATTAAAAACTCGAAAATGTATCAAGAAACTAAACAGAATTTACATCCGTGATATAAAGCATAGTCTTCTTGAGTATGTTAATTAATTAAATTAGGTATGATTTTTTTTAAATAGTATCAAAGCATAGTTGTATATACATATACAGTTCGCTAAATATTTTAGACGTACTCTTAATTACACAAATATAGTAAGTAGAATAGAGTCATAGGTATCTACCAGAGTTATACTGTAAGCAGTTGAGTGGAGATCCACAGACGCGTAGGGTTGCCACATGAGCTCCAGCGTCAGCGTTCAGAACTACTAAGTGGCCTTCAGTACTTCCGGCAGCCAGAGCACCTCCTCCAGAGTGCCATGCCAAAGAAACACATTCGTAACCGACCTGGAAATATCAGTTATTAGAAACAATCTTGACTTTATATCGGCATTGTTTTATATTATTTCTATTACACATATTTTATAACGGTTACAGTACTATAATACGAATTGTCCGCCTCGACAATTTGCGTTAATCTTTGAAAGAGGCGTGTCACGTCGAAGTACAGGTGGACCAGAGAGACCTAAAATTTTGGAAACTAAACTACAAATTTGGGATGAATAGCTCGATTCACGGAAATATAAAGTCGCTATTTTCCTAGTATTTATTTTGGTCTATGGTCGCCATGTAGCGCTTCATGGATGCGCAGCGCGCGTTCTGTGTAAAAAATATTACAAAAATGGCGATTCCTGCACTGTTGTGCTTCATTTATTCGTTTTGAGTTGATGAGTCTGAGTCTTCTATGAGTCGAGTTTACAGCAATAACCCAACCACGATTTCCCAGTTGAAGACCAATCCGAGAAGAAATAGCCAGCGAGTTTTTACTAATTTGAGGTCCAGATTTGAGGAGTGTTTGCAGCGCGTTGGTGCTCATATGACTGACATTATTTTAAAAAAAATCACCAATGTTCACATCAAAAAAAAAATTCACACTAAATTTTATTATTACTTTTTACTTACGCTTTTTTATTGACTTTATTCAAATCCACCACACTTTCAGGCCCATCCTGAATTTTATAATTTATCCAGAAATATTAATACGTAACACTACCGTCTTTGAAGTACCCTTATCTTGCTTGACTGACGCAGACCCTATGATTATTGTTTGCGATTTCGTACTAATTAAAAATCACAAAAATTGTCGTGCTTACCCTTTGCCATACTGCTGTAGATATTTTTAAATATTTTTTCCACTTACCTGAGTAGCAAACACTAATTTATGTCCTTTCCACAAGGCAATGTTCTTGTCATGACCTGCTGTGGCGAACATTTCATCATCTGGATGAACAGCTAAGCCCATTAGTGGTTTGTGATGTCCAAACAATATCTAGAAACATAGTAATAAGCTCTTTAGTTTGTTTTTTGACAACATTCACACTACAAGGTCTACGAGTCTCTAACTAGACAAAGCCACTACGGTAACCTGATGACTAATATACTCGTTCATATTCACACCCAGATACAGGTCAAGCAGACATATTCTTGCACACAAATGTTTGACCTGTCCAGGAATCAAAACCGAAGGTGTGCGGTAGGGAGGTTGGTGCACACCGCAACTCGGCCATAAGTATTGTTTTTAGCAGAAGTGTCAGAAATATTTTTTCAAATATCGTTTTTTATACATTTACTCTTCAAAAATAACATTTTGTTTCCTTAAGTGTTAGTGTTTTAATTAAAACATACCTGATTAAACCTTCTTTGAAGTGATCCTTCCAAAATGTTATTCTTTGTAGTACCAACGTATAAGTTACCGTCATTCCTGCCCGGCCTCTGTGGGTAAATACTACGCACGCCGCCAGCCGACTCAGGCAACTAAAATAAATTCGATAAAATTTTATTGTTCACTTACCAAACAGCATTTGGATTTCATAAATACTCGTAATTACGATTTTTCAACTATTAAAGCAGGCGATGTTGTCATCACATTGAAAAAACTAAATCAAACTACATACCGATTTCATAAAAAAATATTCAAAGTTGCTGTATATTTTTGCCAAATATATTGAAGTATGTAGCGTAATAACCTATTTATAAGGGAATAATATAAAAACATAACTAAACTATTTAAGCGAGGTTCTCGTCGGAACCCTCGGATCGTGGTTTAAGGAGCACTTATTTTGCTTAGAAATTAATTCGGGGTCCGCATTTTAAGAAACACCACACCAGGGAATATGTCAGATTCGGACCACGTGATATCAGAGTGCTTTGATTCTGATGAAGTAGCATTTATTTGTTGATAAAACTACTTTTCAGAACGAATTTACTTTGTATAAACAGATTTGATAACAACCCGTATAAAGTGCACTTAGAATTAATTATATATAGGTAATTCAATTGCTAGTAATGTATATCTATTACATAAAGAACAATACATTAGGTAAATACAGTTCTCCTGTTTTAATTTCTAAATAATTTGAACAAACCTTTGTCTCAGTAATCCTTTTATAATTTTGTAAAGAATCCCAGGCAGCAATTTTCCTGTCTTTCTCTCCCCCAGATATTAACGTTCCTTCTGATAGCATCACCAGAGAACTTATTCCTTTTATGTGTGCCTGCAACAATCGTTCGTAGACATAATTTTGATGGATATAAAATATTTAAAATATATTGAATATAAGAAAAAAATATATAATTATGTCTTGGATACTAATGTTATCATAGGTTTAGTGGAAGTTATGATGTGTAGGTGTAATGGTTAGTGCGCAAACGTTTAAAATAAAGGTATTTTGAATATTGAGTGGAAATTATATACTGCCTTACACTAACACTCCAATAGCAGTCGTGATGCATGTCAAGATATGTATATATATATATATATATATATATAATATATATATATATATATATATCACGGCGAATGACTTGCCGTAAAAAATATACAAGAGGGTAGGTGGAAAATAATTAATGAATAATGCATTTGGCAACATTACCTCAAATTCCATGCGTACAAAATAGGCACCATCACTATCGACGCTGTAAATGGTGATGAACCCATCACTATCAGCCGTCACCACGTCACCGTCTTGTTCGAACTGAAGTGACGTCACGTGTGTGCGTGAAGGCTGGAAAATAGTCAACCATCATTACTAGTTGCGCCCCGGGTTTTCCCCGCGTGGTGATGGATGATGATTATCATGAAAAGTATCTGCAGCGCCTCTTCTACCTCCATACTAAATTTCATCAAAATTGGCCCAGCCGTTGGAGCGTTCAAGAGTAACAAACATCCATACATAGAAACTTTCGCGTTTATAATATTAATAGAATGTAATACGTGTGTTTGCACATTTTTAAGCGAAATTTTAACTATTGAGTGCGCTTGAGTGTACTCGAGCTCCTCGAGCTCGGAGGGCAATGTTGACGAACAACCATCAAGTATCCATGAATATGTACGAGTGTAGGAAATCGGAATGATTTTGGGTATTTTGATTTGTCTGTTTCTCCAAGAATGTCCAAGTAATGGTGTACCAAACTGAAAACGTCAGAAAATAATGGCATCTACTGTACAAGAGTAAGAGGGGGGGCTTCTGTCTTAATTTATAGCCGTTGCCCTCTCACTTAATAGTAAACTTGATTACAACAACTACAGGCCAATTGCTCTAGTTCCTATTTTCGCAAACAAATATTTGAGAAATTTATTCATAATAAATTATACGCATATTTTTAAAAGTTCAATATTCTGGTAGAAGAACAAGTTGAGTTTCGAAAGAGCCAATGCATTTTTATGCCATTAACCTGGCTATTTATAATTTCCTAAAAATAGTTATGACTAGTTGTGATAAAAGACTGCCTGTGACTGCCATGTACATGGATCTAACAAAGGCGTTTGATTGTGTTGATCATAGCGTTCTTTTCAATAAACTGGAAACATATGGTGTACGAAGCAACGTTTTAAGTCTTCTAAAATCTTATCTGGAAAACAGATACCAATTGACTCGAATTAATAAGCTTTGTTTAAAATCAAAAACAGAAAAAATATACTCGTCCGGTTATGAGTTGGTAAAATTTGGTGTACCTCAGAGAAGTGTCCTTGGTCCTCTGCTTTTTATAATATATATAAACGATATACACAAAATTATTGATAACCCTATGGCTCTCTTTGCTGAAAATAGTACAGTCATATTCGATGGTGACAATCAGAAACCACTTTTCCCGGATATTAATATAGCTCTGAATAATATAAACAGTTAGTTGACATTTAATAATCTTAATCTTAATTTGGACAAAACTTATTTAATGACATTTAGCAATTCAAATAAAAACGTAAATATGACATCAAAAATAGAGTATTTAAATAAACATGTTGCATCTATTTCTGTAACAAAGTTTTAGGACTGCATACAGACTCTGATCTGAAATGGAAAACACATACGAAATCCGTGTGTTCAAAGCTAAGTAGTTTATCGTATGCTTTATACATGCTATCCAAAGTTGCGAGTCAACCAACAGTGCTCACATCCTACCATGCACTCGTCACATCTACGCTTCATTACGGGGTAATATTTTTCGCAAGAAAGGTGCATAAGGTCTGTCTGTCATCTTAAACCGACAGATTCGTGTAAAGCTCACTTTTGAATGCCAAGTATTTTGACATTCCCATGTTTGTATATATATGAAATTGCTGTGTTTATGAGAAACAATCTGAATCTTTATGATGTTCCCAGAAGTACACGCTACAAAAATAAAATACGTATGCCTCCACACAAAACTGCATTATTTGATAAAGGTATCTTTGGCATGGCTCCGAGATTGTACAATCGTTTACCTAAATCTATATTACGAGTAGAGTGTGACTGTCTTATGACATTTAAAAAGAAATTGTTTAGTTTTCTTATAAACAAATGTTATTATTCAATAAAAGAATAATTTATAACTGAGCGTTACCTAGAGATTTAGTTACAGAATACTAGTTTGTTATCTGTTCTTATATTGTGGTGTATTTTATGGTAATATTAATCAGCAGCACTTAAATTTATTTTTTGATATTTAATTTCAATGTTGACATAAAAATATGTAGGTAAATTTTATGTATCTTACTTGTATATATCTTGATGTAAAATGACTATAGTACTTTAGGTGGCTTAGTGCTAGTGACTGTCAAGTTTGTTTTGGTTTACTGTATTTGATGAATAATTTAAATGACTAGAATTGTATTGTATAAATTAATAAAAATAACAATATTAAAATTTTGCATACCAATAATGGTGAAATATGGCGAGCTGATAAAACATTTTACTAACTTTATTACCCATATTTATGCAATTAAATTGAATTGAATTATCTTTGTGCTTCACAATGTATATATACCGTGGAAATCGTGTAACACCACGTCTTGCCTGTGTCCAGAAGAATATGTTTCCGTTTCTTAGTAGTTTTGAAAGCATTCATATATTGGCTAAACAATATTTTTTAAAAGTGCTTAGTTATATTACCGGTTTTATGATATCAGTGCGTTCGAAGAATCCATCCTTTCGGCGGTTCCAGAAGGCCAAATGACCTTTCCCGTGTGTAATGAGGAGGTTATCGTCTAATGGATGGAACGCGGCGCCAGTCAGTTCTTCTTGCAGAGTCTGGAAACAAAATCAGATGCGATGCGTATAGTTTTGTGGATACAATACACAGCCAAGCGGTAATGGAATATTAATTGAGCTATGTACAGGGTGCAACGCAAGTTGGTGAGTAGTAACTGCACCAGTTTTTGTAGCTGCTATATTGTACCTATAAGAAGTTTAATCTATGTTTTGGAGGTTCCCTATCTTAAGAGAATAATACAGAATTGCTTAATTATTCTGGGATCTGGTAGTATTTCTGTTAGTCAGGGGCCCTTACTCAGGAACGCGTTTAGTTTTAGATAAATTTCAAAAATTCAAAAATTAAGAATTAAAGTCTACGGGTTTGTTTTTGTTGTAAAAATCCAGTTTCTATACATTTCTATCGACAAATACATTGAAAATTTTGATACACTAGTAACTGAGAATTTAGAGGGAACCTCCCGTTGAATAAGAATCATGAAATTTAGCAAGAAGCAAGTGTTTAATAGAAATACGACTAGCAAATGGGAGAATGAATTAAATCGGAAATTGTTAATTTAAATAATACCATAATAACCAAGTCAAGCTTCAGACTTGGTATGATAAAAGACATATGTTATTTCGATTTGACTTTTCATGTAAATTACAATATTATATCGTAGGTAGAAGCTTTCAGGTATTTGGGCTTAATCTTTTAATACAAAACTTATTAAGCAATTTTTTTTAAGTCTAAAGCATTGGTCGTGATACTTCCCGTTCAGAAAGCAATATCATTTAATAATGATGCGTTCATAAGTCATACAGAAAAGTATGATTTGGCACAAATTGTTTGCTAGAGGTAAAGAAGTACAGTCATAAATAAATGGACGTGACGAAACACGCGACCGGCCGCTTTATGCTTGGCCGATAAAATGTTGGCATAAATACTGTGCGGTCCCGGCGGCATATTAAGTGACAACCTTTTCTTATCCCTCCGTACATGAAACCTGGAATAGGGCATGACCAAGATTTCCCTCTTTGATGGGATGGACTCATACAATATAGGTGGTAAGCCTCTTGTGCAAGAGGTCGTCTTGGTTGGACAGCTGTTCCAGATATAGTTATTAAACTTTAGTCCTAACCAGAGCCCAATAAACTCCAGAGTGCCCACCAGGGTTTCATGTTAGTATTATTAATGATCTATTGTACACATGAATATGGAGAAATAAATGATTATGATTATGATATTCTACCGCAAAGTATATTGCTTCACGGTAGAATATGCACAAGCATTAGTGTGTGGGGGTGTGGAGGGCACAGTAGGCAATGAAAATACTGGGTGAAAGAAACTCAAAAACGAATACCTCGGGGTGATGAGCACAGTGCAGTCCTACGCCAAACTACAGTGGCAAACGTAACCCTAACCATTAGGAACACGACCGTCTCTTCACTCATTGGAAACTCAATGAATTCCTCTTTTTTTGAACAATGTAACCCAATGGTGATATTTACACCACTAGCCCTTATGACAAACCCATTACAAATGTACACCATGAGTCGTTGTTGTCGAGATCTACGACGTAATTGTATTACTTGAATTGGTCAACGCTAACTCGGTCCAATTATATTTCACTTTGATTCGGTACATAGGACACGTGACCAAACTAACTTTCGAATATTTTAGAATCCGTGCAAAAAGAGAACTGTCGTTGCGTTACGGTGAACTGTAACGTCTTATAAAATCTGAATTTTTATATGAAAGCCCAATCTAGAGAAAAATACACATCCTCCACCGAATTGGAAGGCCACCAAAGCGTACCGTCTGCGGTCGGAATTTTAACCCACTATTTGATTTTAACCGTCTTATGAGGAAGGAACAGATGTTTTCTCTCTTTAAAATTGCAAAGTAATTTGAAAATCTTATAGAATTCAACCAACCCCAAATTCAATCCAATCAGTTGTAAGTCTGTTGAATCATTACTAAAATAATTTGATGAAGGTATGGATAGCCATGACCAAACTTTTGAGTAAGTAGTATAGAAAATGTATATATATTATTATCTTTATATAATTTAGATATTAGTGGTGTGATATTTATGTCGCCTTTCCTGTGCCGCGTGTTGAAATATTCAAATGTCATATTAAAATGTTCTAAATTAAACAATGAACTTCTCAAGGCGACAGTGGCCGGCTCGAAGTGATATCGACGTAATAGTTATTATGGTCTCATTGGTTAGCTCGTAAGGTTTATATTTACATCATATATGTGTACCTAAGTATTGACGGAAAGGTATGAGACATGATGTTCTGTAATGAAAGTATGAATTTATTGTCTGATTATAAAGGTAGTCATGTGTTTAAAAAATTTATTGAAAACTTTATTGATGTGTTATAGACCCTAATACAGAACTCCAAGACTTTAATAACATAGTGAGTATGACGTAATAATAAAACATCTAGACGTATGACTTGTAATATATCAATTTAAATGCAGTCACAATGTACTCAAAGCATGAAATAAATAGGTCGAGAATAATTTCCACGTAGAAATAATATTCTAACTATTAGCGTTTGATTGAGTGCGAGTTGGCGTGGCTGCTTAAGATAAAAATGAAAACGAATGTGATTTTACGGCACCACCCATGTGCAGTTTAAAAACTGAGTATTATTATTTTATTGTGAAGTAAATTCAAAGAGCCGAGTCTCTCTAACGCTCTCTAGACATGGAGTTTAATCCAGAAGAGAAATATAAAATGTGACTTCAGTAAAATATAATATAGTAGATTTTCGCTCTGAATAGATGGAGTGGAATATACTCTCCGCCGTTGGACTGCGAGTCGTAAGATGCGTAGAAACCCTACTTACTAGGTGCTATGCCTCTTGTGCAAGAGCCCGTCTTGGTTGCTATCACCGCATGCCACGAAACAATAGTTTGCAAGCATGACTTACATTGCAAGAACTTGTAGCAACTGAAATTACTGGGATAAAATACTCAAAAATCATCAATCATCAATCGTCTCAGTGCAGTGCCACGTAAGACTTACGTTGTAAGCTCTGGTTGGCACTGCAACTGTAATGGGCAAACGTACTGATTACCAACAGACGCATGTCTTGCTCGTCTCCTAATTTAATTGCATGAAAAAGTTCAAGGTGTGATTTTGGAACAATTAGATGCAACTGATTTTGCTATTTGAATTGAAAGTAAGTAATGTTATTAAGTACTTTTAGTTTTTAGTAGTTAAGTTTTCATATAACAATATGAACAAAAACTTGATCATTTTATTATGATTCGTTTACGCATACTCATCCGAAATATTTACCAAAAACATCACCGCGCACGTTACGCGTTTAGTTCACCTAGAGCAACTATAAAGGTATAGTCAATGCTAGAGTAATTATTAAGCTATTGCATAGCTTCTATCGCGGGCCTTGAGCGTGGAGACCGAATCCAGAAATTCCGTAACGAAAATAACCTAACACCCTCCACTCCGACTCCATCTATCGATGAATAGCAGAACTTTTAATGACTTTTTAAAAATCTCGCTTGTCTCTTTAGCAACTCGCCTCTAGATGGCATTGGTTAAATAATTATATTTGCATAAGTTGATAAAAACAGCTATGCAATAGCATAACCGCGGCAGTCTCCGAGTGCCACACGTCTTTTTTTTTCTAATTTATCTCAAGAAATTACATAACCACTGGACCTTTTTCTTAATAAAACAGAAGCTATCCTTAAAACAATATCTTCAAAGTACTTTGTTTTAGATAAAATTAACCTTTGAAGTTGTTAAAAAACGAGCTTACATATAAATACAGCCGTACATCGGAAAAGTGAAAAATTATTTATTCTAATGTAGATGATATTTTATTTAGTTTGTTTTTTATTGCATTTAGTGGTTTTTTTCTAGACTATAAATAGAGATTATATCTACGAAGAAATAATGTCAGGAAGCATAACTCAGAACAAATTCCACACAAAAATGGTCCTTCAAACCAAAACGACGTATGATTCCAAATACGAATTACTTCCGAGGTTACAAATGGACATGTTCGGTGATTGGTTTAAATTTCAGAAGGAAAGCAGTGATTAGTCCACGCGCGTACTGCAACGTCTACTATGACAGCTGAGTCATAGCGGCATGAACGATGTTATTGATTTAGCACGACTTTTATTGGGTAATTTTTTAAGGCAGTTACTCTTCCTGATATTATTTCTTCGTAGGATTATATAGATACAGGTACATTGCCTATTCAATTAATTGACAACAGAATCGTAGCAAATTCGTAGCTGTGTTGCTTGCGCTACGTCCTACAGGCTACGGAGTACTACGAAACCGTAGCATGCATACTAAAGCTTTATTAAAACCGTTCAAATGCAAATATGAACAAAAACCACATTATTGCAACATTGTAAAACTAAAATTTATTTAACGAGCAGTGAATATCGTCAAGGTCACGCAAACATAAAAACTTCTCTATTTATTTCACGTGTATGCAACTGCATTCCGTGTATTAGTGACAAAAACACTTTATGTTTCATACATGTAGCTATCGTGTCTGACATCTTAATATGCTAAAAGACCTTGAAAGTTCAGCGGGCTAGGTCGCTGACTAGACTTTATGAGAACTTTCAACTCTTAATTTGTTTATATAAATGCAAAATATAATGGTGTGTTTTATAAACTAATTGAGTGAGTGTTATGTGTGTGTTTTTTGTTTTAATCGTTCTAGTGAAAGAATAAGATACAGTATTTTTAACACTGTAATATATAATGTTGTGCAACACACGATTTAATAAATATAATTAAGTTGCAGTATTAGAGATATGCCTTCACAGATCCAGTTCAATTTGGAAAATATGCACTGCAAGACAGCTATAAACAATTTTGGAGATAATGGGTCTCCCTGCCTGACACCTCGTGCTATGTTGATCTCATCGCCTCGAGATTCTAGCTTGACTCTGCTCACGCTAATCTGATATATGTTTTTCAGAGTTCTAATGATTATTGGATCTACGTTGCAGTTGTGTAGAGCTTGCCAGATAAAGTTATGATAGTGGATCTGTGAAGGCATCCCAATCAACAACGAACGTCTCACACATCTAAGATTTGCTGACGATATCGTAGTCTTTGCTGAAAATCATAAAAAGTTAGAATACATGATATCCCAACTAAATACAGAAAGTAAACATGTAGGCTTGCATATGAACCTAAGCAAAACAAAAATAATGACAAACGGCAAAAAAGGAAAAATAACGCTAAGCGGGGTTGAACTTGAGTATGTAGAGCAGTACGTATACTTAGGAAAGCAAAATATATCGTTTCGTAAAACAAATAACGAAGACGAGGTCAACAGACGAGTAACGTGCAGCTGGAACAAGTACTGGGCCCACAAAGAAATACTAAAAGGTAACCACGACCTTAATTTGAAAAAGACCATCATGGACACTTGTATTCTGCCATGCTTGACCTATGGCTCCCAGACGTGGACGTTTACAAACAAAATTATTAACAAAATAAGAACTTGTCAACGAGCAATGGAAAGAAACATGCTACGCCTAAGGAAAATTCAAAAAACGAGAAGTCAAGAAATAAGGAACAAGACAAAACTGACAGATGCAGTTCAACAGTCACTTAAACTAAAATGGAACTGGGCTGGCCATATTGCGAGATGCACAGACCAGCGATGGACTCTCAAAAGCACGAAATGGACCGGTCTACTGGGAAAAAGAAACGTGGGTAGGCCACTAAAACGATGGGCGGACGACATAGTATTCGTGGCAGGTAAAAACTGGACAGAAACAGCACAGGACAGAGAAAAATGGAAGAAATTGGAGGAGGCCTATACCCTATTAAGGGGTTCCTATAATATAATAAAGTAATATTAGAGTCATTAAAAAAAATACAGTTACATAAAATTAAGAAAATATAAAATATATTGTAACTACATACTTTAAGGTTTATAGGAAATAAAGAGGATTTATTATTATATTATTATTATTATTTTTATTCAATTTATTTCACGGATTACGTCCGGTCCTTTGCAAAGGCATAAGTGGGGCTGTGGCCAACACTTAGAGGCCTGTTTGGTATAAAATATACAATATAGTATAAAAATAGACATTTTGGATGAAGGGTAACATGGTAAATATATCTATTACAAAAATGTGTAAAATGGTAAGGCTATTTATATGAACTTATTAGTGATTAGGGATATAGTGGGCTATGGACGAGACTACTTATTATTATTATTATTATTATTATTAGAGATATGTACACTTTTTACAGGATTGTTACTATGTTCTGTTTTTGGTCTGAGTTTCCGTTATTTCAGCAAACAACTCAATATCAAATAGCAATTTAAACCAAATGTATAACATGGTAACCATCTTGTAAACCATCCTGTATCTATTCCGTAAATAATGTTCATATTTGTATTGTTTGTGACCATGATAGTTAAAAAATTTAGATGATGTTGAGGATGACTTCGTATTTTTTTTTGTTATAAAAAAAAAATACTGCAAATTGACGGTATAGCGATGGGGTCTCCTCTGGCTCCTGTAGTCGCGAACATTTTTATGGAGTGGTTTGAGGTGATGGCAAGTTTGAACACTCCATATAAACCTAAACACTGGTGGCGCTATGTTGACGACGTGTTTGCCATTGTACTCAAAGATGACGTGGACCCTTTACTGAAGCACCTTAACGAAATCCATCCGAAAATTGCTTTTACTGTGGAACGGGAAAGAGAAGGAGCTCTACCTTTTCTTGATGTGTTGGTTAGACGTGATCCTGTCGGCCGACTATCATACTCTGTATATCGCAAGCCAACACACACGAATAGGTACCTCCGAGCAGACTCACACCACCACCCAGCGCATCTAGCTTCAGTTCCACGGGCACTCATAAACAGAGCATTAAAGTTATGTGATCCTGAATACCTGGACACTGAACTTAACCATATCAGGGGTGTGCTGGAAAGCAATGGGTACAAATGGAGACAGAGCTGGCGCATGGTAAGCGCGTCGCCTAAGACACGCCCAGCTTCGGTGGAAAGGGCAGCAGCATACCTTCCATACGTCAAAGGGGTTACGGACATAATTGGAAACTTGTTACGCCGAAGGTACAGCATCAAGACGATATTCCGGCCCCTGAGACAAGTAAGACAGATGCTTCGCTCTCCCAAAGATAAAGACCCATTAGGAGTCCCCGGGGTTTACATGATTCCCTGCGACTGTGGGAAATGTTACGTCGGGGAAACGAGAAGAAACATCTCCACTAGACTTCTTGAACATATACGCTCCATGAAGAATATAGATACTAACAGTTCCGCCGTAGTAGAACATTCTCTGCTCTCCGACACGAACCACTACATCCGCTTCGACAGAGCTCGGGTCTTAGCGAGAGAAAAGTTCTACGTGCCGCGCAAGATCCGAGAGTCCATTGAGATTAGTAAGCGGTCAAACTTCAATCGAGACGGAGGATGGTTCTTACCACATGCTTGGAAGCCTTGCCTTCATGGAGCTCATTCTGATGCAAATGATGTGTCTGGTGCAGACGTAGTGAGCTCTTTTTGCTGGGACGTCCCCTCACACACCAGCAGGCGCTTCACCAGCGACGACGATCAAGAGGGTTCACACCAAGACGCGCCGACCCAACATAATGTATCCCGCCCCCCGCACCAACCTCTAACATCACGAGCGCTACGAGCGGCCGCCCGCAGTGCTAAGCGAGACGTCATCGACGCGGGCGTCCCGAACACTCCTTGAAAAAGGCCACCGAATGTGGTCGAAACTATAGTCGGACCTATCCGATAAATATTACGTGAGTAATCCCGTATTTTTAATTAATAATGACTTCGTATTGTCTGTATTAGAGCAAAGTAAAATCAAACATAAACATAAAAAACAAAAGCATCTTTATCTGCAATAAAGGTGCTTTTGTTTTTCATGAATAAATCACCAATTCGGCAAATTGCAAGTGTAGGACTAATAAAAGAGAAACAACCTGCTGTTTACCAGAATTCTGGCGCAAAATAACGCGTAAGATTATGCGGCAACGCCACCATTCTTATGCCCGTCTTACCGTTTGATAACATAAAAATATACTCGTACTTACAGCAACTTTTCCAAGTAGATGTCCCCACTGCCACTGCCACACAGAGAGGATGCTTTCACGACCCGCGTCGACTGCTAATACGTAGCTACCACCATTCTAAGAAAAACAAACATGATATTAAAGGAATGGGTTTAAATGTTGAATGCTCTTCTTCTCTCCTATTTTGGTTTGCCCAATTGGGTCCATAATGAACTGTTCAACATCTGACAATGCAGTGATAACTTACCAGTTGAGAAAATGCCACCGCAGAGACTCCAGCCTCAAACTCCGCCATTCCAAAGACGTGCAATGTCTGCAGCGTGTCTGTACTCCAGATCCTGACATGAGCCTGCGCTCGGCGACCACGACCGGCTCGTTGACCACTTGCGACTAACTCTCGGGATGGATGGAGCTCCATGCTGTGGGGAAATTGATAATTAGTTACTGTAAAGGTTATTAAAACTATTTGTCTAAGTTCGGGTATTACATCATAAAATAAGAAGTAAATATTAACACAAAATTGACGGATGCTAATTTCAAGCTCGCAGCTGAGCTAGACTTGGCGATCTTAACCGACCAACAGGTTAAGCAAGTTCCTGCGGTCAGGAGTTAGATAGGTGACCGCTTGTGGCATTATTGATTTAAGCGCTTCGGTGCTTCGGAGAGCACGTTAAGCTGTCGGTCTCAGTTGTCTCAGTCGGCCTTCAGGCGGCTGAAAACATCGACATTAGTAGGCCACTAGCCTATCCACCAAGCCGCACTGGGCCCGTTTGGTGGATTATTACCCAATTCCACTCTCTGAGAGGAACGCTCAAGTACCAGCAGGGGGAACATAATGGGCTGATTATGCAATTCCATACTTTACAAAAATATATATCAACATGTATTTCGTTTCGTATTGATATCACTGATGACTGAAGGGAGGGGAAATGGGGGAGAAGGGTTGTATCAGTACCGCATGTCAACATTGCTAGGTAACACGATCGCCATATACACGGTATTCTGTTGGGCCAAACCTAGAATAGATTGTGAACAGTTTGCTACAAATATTTAATGTACACTACATTTGACGCCGAACGCTTAGATGTCGTAGTACAGTGATTTGCGACAGAAAGTTAAGGCCTAAAAGGCTAGGCCTAATTTGTTGCTACTACCAACATCAAAAACTCTAATCATGTGTCCGTTGATAATGATGTATATGATTAACATCGTTGTTTAGATCAATCTTTATCCCTTGGTTCTGCAATTTGTTATGCTTAGAACATTGTTACATTTACCATTGGATATCTTCAGTATGTCCAGTATAATGTCGTTGCGACTCCTCGTCCCGGTCATACATGACGGCTACGGCAGCCACGAAGTACAACAGTTCGCCAGTAGGCAACACCCACAGATTCCGACGGGAATCATGGCCGCGGTAGCCATACCTGGCAAACAAAGTTTTCTGTGAAAACGGATTTTTAATAAGATGAACCTAGACTTCTATTGTACTTGGCTTTTGATATACACGTCGTCCAGGAATATAATATTATGATATGATCTTTTAAGTACTAACACCTTCTTAGCGATAACCAAATACTGCAATTTTAGACAGAAAAAATCACACCCTCAGACATCTAACGTGACGTGGGTTGTCGGAAGACGCGGGTTCGAATCCCGTCCGAGGATGTGATTTTTCTCTCTAAAACTGCAATGTCCAGGAAAAGTTGCTGACTTGTGGCTTCTGCAATTTTCAGAGCTCTTACTGAAAAAATACAAATCAACGTGACCGCCCAAAAAATTATTATCTATACTTCTATACTAATATTATAAAGAGGAAAGATTTGTATGTAAGTATGTTTGTAACGAATTGAGTCAAAAAGTACAGGACCGATTTCAAAAATTCTTTCACCATTGGAAAGCTACATTCACTCTGAGTAACATAGGCTATATAAGATTCATCATCATCATCATCCATCACCGCGCGGGTGAAACTGCGGAGAGCTGCTAGTGTGGTATAACTTTGGTTGAGCAACTTATTAGACTGCAAATCATATTTTTCAAACTTACACCCACTCCAGTTGCATTTTCTTTTCTGGTGGAGAGTTGTCAATTGGCGGATGATGAATAGGTGGATAAAACGTACGCCGTAGACCTCGAATAGTCACGCGAATCGGTTCCTCCTTCAGAACTTCTAGTAGTGTGTAATCTGAAACAAACCAATTAGGTTAAAAGTTTTGTTTAGCATTTTTACAGTACAATGTCATCAGACAGACTGACTGTGCCTGCTTTTTTCTCCTGCTGAAGAAAATACTTCTTACTTCTGCTTTTACTACTACTGTAATTTGAAATGAAATGAAATGAAATTATATTTATTTAAGACTAAGTGACAATTAACTTGTCTTGTAAATGTTAACAAAGTTAACATGTACAAGACAAGGCAAGCATGGAATTAATAATTTATTAATTTAATAATTTAAATGAACTCTTCTAGAAGACGATACATTACTTACTGGTTCTTCCATATATTTGATTTAGTTAACCCCGATCAATTTTATTGTGCCGGTAGTTTATGTGCACATGAGAATCGAATTGACTTACCAGAGTTTCGAACAATTTCACCTTCAGGTGCATAGAGAACTCTAGGGCGACTTTTGCTACGAGCTCTCCTGCCTCGTAAATCTTCTGAAACAGGGGTGGCTGCAACAGTGGCTCTTGAACGAGATCTGAAAGAAAATGGTTATATAAATATATGTACAACAACATAAAATGTTACGCCATCACGCCTTTGAAAGTTTGGTAAATACCTACACACCTCATTTACGGTAATGTAAATAAATGAATGAGGATGAATAAAAACTATCTCTAAAATTTTACTTTATCTATAAAATATCTTGTTATTGTCATCCTATCCCTTACTCTGTTTCTATGATGTCTATATGGGAGCATACAAACTAGTCAAATTCTTAAGATTAGCAATCCCACTAACCCTGGGGTTTCAAATGTATAGAGCGTATGTATTCTTCCTCAAGCAGTGTTGTTTGCTTTGACGACAGCGTAGTGTTGTACAGAAATGTTACGATGAATTAACCATCATTATGCTTTAAAACAAATTTTAATGTGGTGAAAAATCAAAAGATTCTCACCTCCTAATTGGCGACTCAATCGGTAACGGAGCGCTTATTCCAGGGCTTAATGCCGGGACAACCATCAGAGAGCCGAGATAAAAAGTTTCCACGTCAGCAAATTCATTACGCAGTTGTGAAAAACTTCTAACCTGTAAGAGTGAAGAACGTTTTTTATACTTCTAGTTGGAAAAACATTTCTAGTTATTTGTGCACAAGTAAAGTAAAAGTAGTTTTATTTCCTGTTCCAGTCTCGAAAAAGCGAAGGATTCTATAACTATAACCCTGGCGAATAAATCTTAATTAGAATTAAAAACAAAACAAGTCAACAAGTCAGTTTACTCTCGTGTAACACATTCCTACAACTTTTGATCTCATACATGAGAATATACCATGTTTTTTTTTCTAAATGATGCAAAATTAAAAACTTTCAGTGATTAAACACTTTCGCCTTTTTCTCAGTGGTTTAAACAATAGAAACCCTTTTTGAGGTAGAAAGGAAAGAAAAATTATACAGTTTATGTTAAATTATGTTGTTTCTTACCTCTTGGCCTGTGATTGTGTACATTCTTTTAGCCCCACTCATTTTTAGTACTTGTCCAAGGTCTTCCAGAACTTCTTCGAATGGTTGTGTTGTGCGTAAGTTCAGCAGCACTCGACACTGAAAATGTTTTAATGTAAAAACATGTCTTATGAGACTAATTATGACCTATTACTATTAACTACTCGCAGACAGGGATTTAAATGCTGTTTTACCTATACTATCTATGAATTTTAAATATTTTAGGAAATTAGCTTCATTGTAGGTAAATCTATTTTATATTATGAAAATGTAATAACGAGTTTTTAGTTTGCGAGCTAGCATTTATACATCAGAGTAGCTTTGATATGAAAAACGAATAAATTTCACGAAAGTCTCAATTTTTCTGGTCAATGCAACAGGTGACCGAAATCCTGGCTTATACCTTGCGCAAAGTATGAGTATTGCCCACAATGTAATGCTGCCAGCATTATGGGATCATTGCCTACGTATAGCAATTTTACGACTACGTTATTTTATTTTTAGTTTAGGTTAGTTATATTGTTGTTTTGTTTATTATTAAAAAAAAATTGTTATCATCATATTTTATAAAATATTTTACATAATTTCTTATAAGTTACTAAAGTCCAATCATATTTTTCAATATGAGTGGGTAAGTACCACATTATTATAAGTTTCAATATATTTCGCATAATCTTAGTAACTTGAACAAAACAAACTTAAATTAGTGACTAGATTTTGCCCGCAACGTCATCCACGTAAGCTTTTTTTATAGCAACCTTTTGAATATGTATTTCATTGGAGTGTAAAATATCCCTATTGTTTATACCCGGCCCTCTTTTCAAAAAATCACGTCAAAACGTTATTCTGCCCTGTCGTGAAAGGGGGACAAACAAACACAATAATGAATTCATTAAAGGAGTTAATCATACGTTAAAAATAAATTAATATATTTTCTACAATTATAGAGTAACAAACATCAGAAATAAAAAAAAAACTAGAATAAAGACCTTATCTCGCATATTACATCCAAACAGACGAAGTTATAATGATAACAGATGAATAAGTACTATAGATACATATACATGCATGTTTAATTTATTAGTATGATAAAATTTGAGTTAGTAAGTTAAGTAGCTATCCTATCCACCCATTGTGACAACATTCGTTTTAAGCATTTAATTGTAGTAAAATATTTTTATATTGTTTCATAATTCTTTATTTGTAATGTATGTAAAATGTAGTGTTTCAATAAAGAGTCTCTATCTATCTATCTATATATGTATCTTATCGACCTGTAAAAACATTAAATTCAAGTACCAACACGCATCTCTCAGGTCATGATCATATTTAAATTGTACCCACACCCACTGCTTACCCTCGACCTACCCCATCATAAATATTAGATCTCCATTACCCAGCCCTTGCTGATATTGGCGCGGCCTCAAGTTTCGCTAATAACCCGCAATCGAAATGACCGACTGTAAAGTTTACCTGCCAAGGTTATGCAATGAAAGCTTTTAACAACCGTTGTGAAGTGCTATTGTATTTACAATACGTCACGTACGTACAATACGTACGTTTATATAAAAATGTAAAATCAAAAGTTACAAAACTTACATAACATTATACTAATAAAAATTGAATGCGGTTTGTGTTTGGAAGTGAGTGTAATCAGTATTAGCTTAAGACTTCCTCACACTGAAAGGGATTTGAGTGAGATTTAGAATAGAGATGTAGCTTGTACCCTAGATTAACATAGGGTCATTCAGAAGAAACGTTCCTGTGGAATAGTAGTTTTCCGTGTGGATAAAGCCATGGGCGATGCTTTTTTTAAGAGTCACAATGATAAGATGCTACACTAGCCACGTTAGCCTGTATCTAGCCCTATACACTGGTATTAATAAATTAATATTATATAATAGCAAGAGCAATCGAATCCACCAATTGTTTACATTGATGACACGTAATTAGAATATGTAAATTTTACTTGCAAACTGTGAAAACTCAATGTTATATATGTCAAATTGATATATAGTTATTTCGATTTGGAGGCCTACCTACTACCTACTTCTGTACCTACTGGCTTAACTTTACTTTAACGTCCGTCGAGTTGGGGGTTGATATTTTTTTACAGTAATAATTACATTATTATAAGCACCACGGTTCTACCTGTGGAAATGCGTAGTTTTGAGAAAAAAAATATTGGAAATCAATTATTTTTGCAATATTTACGTCAATACCTACCACAAATCATATAGAATTCCGCCATTGAAAGTTTCGTTTTACGTACGGTTAAGTTGTCATACGTTCGGTAACATTTTATTTTACATAAATTTACGTAAATAATTATATTTTGTAATAATTTTAATAGTTTTCATGCACACATACCCTCCCCCCCCCTCTCAACTCGACGGACGTTAATGGAAAGTAGTACCTACCCACCTACTTATTAAGTTAATAAACTTTAATCTTATTCTTAATTAGAAAACGATTTAATCTTGAATGATACGCATAAAAGCCCCACAGAAAGGCTACGCAGATACGTCGCACCGTGTTCAGAGATTAAAAATCTCACTAACTTATTAATATCTAGTGCACACCTAAACCTAAGTACGTTAAACTGGAACTAAAAATACTTAGTACTTACCTGAATAGAATGATCCATGTTATTGATGATCCTGATCACTCGTCCGCTAGTTGGTTTGCCACCACCGGGAGGAGGTGCATCTGACTCTGCTACCGACTGTTTCCTGGTCCCAGCTCGAGACCATCCACTGGTCGCGGGTTGTACCTGGGCACCACCTCCATACCACATCCCGTTCTTTTTGCCGTAGCTGGCTGCCTGTTGGTTGAGCTATGTTTATAAATTCACAATGTTTATAAAATGACGGTATCTATTGTATTAAACTTTGGTATATCTACAGATTAGTCAAATGGTCCACGGCCTGCTGGAAAATTCAAATCAAACCCAATGGGTGACGATTATTATAACGCTATATCCAATAAATTCAAGAAGTATGTAGATCTGGAAAAACAGAATCTCATATGATCCATGGATATATAATCAACTTACAGCCATTTTCTATACAATATATTCACGGTTTAATCTTGTCTTTGAGATCTACCAGTAAAAACAAAATGTTACCAGTAGTTTACTAGAAGTAAATTATATTTTAGGTTCTTGAATACAAGTGTCCAATTTTGATCTATATTAAGGCAAGGCGATTGCATAATTATATATTAAACATCCAATAGATCACTTGTATTACTAATCTACAATTAACGCTAGATCAATTCACTAACCCATTTTGATTTAGTCGGCTCTTTTAATATTTGTGATTCAATTAACTGAATTAACACTCAGGTGAACACCTTATATAACATACCTCGTGAAAAAATCATATATATTATGTTTGTTCTAAGCAGAAAATATTCCGCCAACCTAGAGCATAGGGTTTCGCTAAGCTTCGTGCCCCTGACATGAATTTACTTGTTTGATGAATGTGCAAACGAAAACAACAAGCGAATTTTGTGTACTGGTAGCTTTTGAAACTGCCCCAAGTAATTTGTACCTAAAGGTCATACGATGTATATAAGAACGGTTTCAGCTCATTTCATATCCATTGAATAGAGAACCTTGGACTACATAATGGTACAGTTTATGATAATGTGATTTTAGGTAGTTATTTAAAATATTAGGTTCTACCTAACCCAGATATTGTTCAAGTAGAGTGAACGGTATATTATATTATCACAAATGTTTACTATGAAGTAAGTAAATTTATTTTCCGGTAACGATAACCATGTTTGCAAATCAACTAATATTAATATCGTACACAAAAATAATTATTCGTCCATATGAAAATGTACCAAGCAAATGTTTTATAAAACCATGTGGATATTTAAGAATTCTGTGGATTTACAAGGGAATTCACCCGGTTCCGTTGGAATACAGCCTTTTTCTTTTACCAACGGCTATCGCAGCTTTTAACCCAGTTCGATGTTGTTTGAATTCTAGGTAGGAATGCATACTTTTATAGAAGCTATTTCAAGCTGTTGAAAAAATGTGTAAATTGTTAGACTTTACGTCATACATTGTTTTGTTTTATTGATTTCATTCTAAAATTAACTTCGCATTGAACTTGAAAAATGGTAGAGCTATAATCCATCAAAGGTCGTTGGTCATCATGCGGCCAGACACAATAGAAATTTAATTGTTATAATATAACGAGTCTTGAAGGGATAAGAATGTTATATTATTTAACCATCTTCTAAAAACTTGTAAGTTTAATTTTATTTATCAACACTGAAGCCACAATGCTTAAAATAAACTTACCATAATAGTAACTCGCAAATCCTCAGCGCTTTTATTGTGCACCCTAATCTTAAGTCGCGATATTTTGCAAGGAAGAATTTAATTGACAACTGTGACCAGCCGCGACCGTGCGATCACTGCTCAAAGACGGTTCTTCAAACCCCTCCAAATTACGTATGCTGAATGTCCTTGGACAATGGTACTGACCGCTCTTCAAGGACGCGTCTTATCGCGAACCTGTGCGTGTAATTACCCTCGCGCCCAGACCGACAGACCTCCTGAATTCACGCGGAAATTCCACACACAAGCGAATACCGAGCGTGTCCGACTGATTCTGAGAGCTCTACATTCTCTGGTTTGTGTACATACTCTTCGCCAGTCACCGTCACACGTGGCCAAGGAGTACAAGTACGTCGCAAGCGAGGTCGAGTCTCATATTGCTGCATAGCAAGCAGACTGCGGTGTTTGTGAAATGAATTTTATTCTTTTCGACGTTTAGCTGGAACAATTCTCTTATACTTTTTAAACGACTTTAGCCTGCTTTTATCTTAGCGAAAAATCCTTGAAGCTTTAATACCCATTCTCATAGTAAAGTCAAACATAAGCGTGTGAAGTTTTGCCTTTCTTTTTCCTTTTAATTTCCTTCTCATGTTAGAATTTTGTTCAAACATGAGAAGGAAATTCATGTGCATTGATTATGTCCATTATATGTGTATATTACCTCTAATATACTTATAAACTTTTACAAACATACTCACCTCTTAGTTACTTCATTGCGCACGGAAACAGCTAACAACTATTTTATAAGATAAAATCTGATTCAATCGCAAATTCATAGTTCTGATTTAAAATCCATGTAGTAAATCAGCTACAATAAAGCTATCACTTAGTCTACGCATACATTACCCCAGTTGCGCGACATTACCTACCTTATCTTTACGCACTACTACCGACTCACTCACGCAATTCATTTGAATATTTACGAGCAAAACATTACTTTATGTACGAGTAATTCACTAGGCCCTAAACCATTCCGCCTTATTCAAATACTTTCTTTGTTATAACACTTGATTTATTCATAACGAAGGAGTTAATAATTTTTTAATGTTTTGATTTCTAGTTAAGATATTTTGGGGCTAAGTTCTGAATATGAAAGCTATCTTGGACACCATATAAGCACTTTTTGTAGCAAATAGATTTCATTATATTTTATGGTGTATCTAGACGATACATGTTAGTAGTACGTAATTTACACGAGCAGATAATAATATGTTTTTGTCCCAATGAAAAAGATACGTAGAGACGTAAAAAGTGCATAATTACAATTCCCAAACAAGTTGGTTTTATAGTGTAGCTTTTATAGTGTCTCTAGACAATAAATAATGGTAGAAAGTAACTTACAGGAGGTTCAGGTGTATAGACCGGCAGGGAGACAACCACGAAAGGCTCTTCGTCGCTATCCACCATCGAGTCAGGCCCGTAGAGCCAACGGTAACGACTCGGACGCCACACCTTTACTTCTACCCTTATCACTTCTTGTAAATTTTACTCACAAGGGAATATAGCTCCCTCGAAAGTTCTTTTTAAATTTTAAATATCTATCTGGCAGAAAATACGCATCTTTTTTAAAGAAAATCACTTCAAGTTTTTATCTTGCGTTCGAGTGCAGTAGGGACTCTTATCACCATAGATACTTTAAATGTTACTTGCGTTCACCACCTCAAGTCAAGTTCAAGTACCTAAGTAATGCTTGTGCATACCTAGTCACAGTGTCTTCGTGCCTGGTTGCAGTTATGTTTTGCATACATCGTGATAGCTGCTTAACATATTGTGTCGGGGTGACGTCTGTCCGGTCCCCTCCAAACATAAATTAACATAAACTTACAATAAATGCTTCGAGATACGTGATTTGCACATTTTTAATCAAATAACTTTGTTGGGTCAGCGTTTTAGGTAGTTGAAATTGAATGTTGGCTTTTGAAAAGTCATTCCTTATTAATTGGTTTCGTTTAATGGAACTTAATTTATACTTTTCAATGTATGTTGTGCGGTGATAAATGTATTCTAATCTATGTGCTTATTGTTATATTAAATAATTGAGAGCTGTACTTCAAAACTATTGCAAGATAGATGAAATTGGAATAAAGAAATTACTTATAAACAAAATGCCTGAATACGTTGTATAGAATGTATAGGCATAGACATTCAACATTGTTTCATTAAATATATCTGTTTATAGATACATTTACTAAGGATCTCATTTATTATACATCTCATAGAGGACGTAAGAAAATTTTACAATAAGCCTATCGTCATGCACTATACTGAATGTTTTTTCTTCTTATGACAGAAAGTTCATTGAGCTTGTAACTTTTTAGGTTCGGAGTACTCCATTTAAGTCAAGTCAACAACTGTCATACATGTAAGTATTTAAGATTAGCTTAAAATAATACATATCCAATATAATATGAAAATATAGTTTTTTAATTAACCGTGTCAAGTTTCTTGCCGATTGGTATTTGCTCTGTTTTGTTTACTTTGAAACAGGGTAGTAGAGTGATTAAAAGTATTAATTAATAATTGACGTCCATTACTTTGTCGTAGATGCCTAAATAAAATAAATTATATTAAGGTATCAGTCGTTAGACAGAATTAAACAAGATTCCTGACTGTCAGACTAATCTAACACGTTGAGCACAGCTGAAACAAATTATAAACTTGAAGTGATTTATTTCATTTAAAACGCACTTTAATGTATATCACTTCAACTCCGTCACCGAACGAATAGTCTGTCTTAACGACAAGAAAGTAAATTAATGTTGAAAACACGTCGTTTTTCTAAGGCACCACGTATGGTACTATGGAAGTGTTGCAACAGCTGACTAATTTGCAGCACCAACAAAACAAAAGCCTTCGGAAGGCATCGCGACACGACGTAACAGACACTCGAAGAGCAGTGGAGAACCGATCGTATGTCCAGTCAGTAAGGCGGTGAATCTCAATGCTACAGCTATCCGCATACTACGGGCAAATGGAGCAGACTATTAGAATTTCATACAGTCCGTTGGTGGGCAGCCATCGAGGGAGGGGGCGTCAAGGTCACTCTCTTCGAATCCACGCAACGGTGTAACCAACCGTTATGGCCTGTTATGCCATAACCCGATATGTATCGCCGAGACGTTACTTTACAATTAAGAGCACTTTCGAGTCTCACGTGAAACAATTATTAGAGCTTGCGCACAGCGGTGGTCACGAGCGGGCCGCTGTGACACGCGAACCGATAACAACTAATTTCGGACTACGCATGAACGTTATTAACATGAATAAAAATGTTGAATTGAACGATTCACAGACCTTGAGCCATTTTCTTGTTAGTTTCTCTAACTCTAATTGCTTAAACTAATGAGAAATATGCCGTTGAGCTCATTCTAAGTAGAAATGTTATATAATAACTGTGTCAAACTTACGTGTAATATTTCGTACTTATGACGAGTTTGTAAATGAAAAACAGTGATTTATGAAATTCTGCAAAAAACATGATGGTAGAGATGAAAAAGTTTAAAATTGAAAACCGTTGTTACCCTATAGTATGAAGCTAGCTTTAAACATAGTACTCGTAATAAAAGTAAACGTTCAGTGCAATCGACAATTTGTGGAAACAGCGTTTGACCTATATCCCTAATTTCATTCCAGCTGCCATGTTTAGCGTGTTTTCGATACGGGGCTGTAGAAAGCACGAACGACTTGTAGCGGAAGAAAATTGCAATTTAGACAAACTTCTACAAGCATTTGGTACTGGCTTAGCCAAATCAATAAACCTCTTGCTCTATAATATCCTAAATGCGAAAGTTTGTATGTGAGTAAGTTTGTGAAGGTGTACGTTTATTTTTCACGGCTCTGCAGATTTCGACGAAATTAGGAATGGAAATAGCTTATATCAAAGTTACTTTCTTTCAGACACGGGTTGTCGGAGGACGCGAGTTCAAGTCACATCCGAAGATATTAATTTTTCTCTCTAAAATTGCAGTGTTTAGTATCGCTCTAAGCAGGCGTTATAGTGCTTTCAAAACCATGTTATACAAATTACTTTCTTTCCTGACTCATAGAGCAATACCCGAGAGATAGGAACAACCTTAGTCAACGCGAACGAAGTCGCGGTTTAGGAACTATAGAAACTTAATATCAATGTGTATTAAAATAAATGTTTCCTAAATCATCTTGTTTTCAATCACACAGAGATGTAAGCTTGTGGTTTGTTTTAAAGAAACGAGTACAGGGAAAATCGTTACATGTGAAATGCAATTTGATAAGTTCAGGGTATATAAATCCCGAACTAATTAATTGCATTGCTGCACCCCGCGGTTTCACCTCGCGGAAAATGACTTTCCCATAGAAACCCTTTTTAGGAATGCAAAGTTGTAAAATACCCTATATGATGTATCAAGAAACGAGAAAAATTGGACACTACTACTACTAATAGTAGTGCCATTGATATTTTTACGCTGGGTGCTAGTATCTTACTTGTCAAACCGACATAACAGCCGTGCGATTCTCTAAGAGCAAACATCGTTGCATCTGTCAACATCCGTGAAACAAATGACGAGATGACAAGAAACGTTGAAAAAACAACCTTATGTACAAGGGCAATATCTCATAAAGTATTTGACATCGGTGAGCTCGTCGACGAATTATTACAGAATCGCACGGCTGTATTCTACATTCGTTAGTTAAAACATGTGGGCCTAGCACGTGTAACTGCGTAAGTGTAACGTAACGTATCGTTCATGTTAAACAATACAAACTATCATTTGTCTAGGCAGTGGTTTTTAACCGGTTGTCCGCGGACCACTGTTGGTCCCTGGAAGCATCTAAAGTGGTCCGCGAAGCTATCTCTTTCACATAGATACGAGAAATACTGATATTGTGAACTGAACCAAAAACTCAGAAGTTAGTAAACAGTATGCAGTTACAAAAAACGCATAAAAATAATATACATAGGTACTTATCTCTAGACTGTGATATAAAATGGTCATCATTTAATTAAATAGTTACGATTCAGTACGGCTTAACAGGTTTATATTTTTTGCGTATTGATTTGTAGATAAGTAGATCAATCTTTGATTCATTTACATTTACGGTCCAACAAACGGTTGGTGGTCCATGGCAAGACACAAATTTTGTGAAATCGTCCCTCATCACTAAAAAGGTTAAGTTAAGTTAACCACTGGTCTAGGGCAAAAACACAAAGAAATTTGTTTTTGTGTCATTAAAGCTATGTTCAGAATCCTTACACAAAATTACTCAATACTGGGTCAAGCTTATATCATGATGAAGTCTATAAGAAAATGAAGAAATATCGTGTATTATAATATCAAAGCCTTTATAAGTCGAGTTTCCGCATTACTTTAATGTGTAAATCTGTGCCGCAATGTGAACACAAAGTCACTGTAAAGTAAGAAATATAATTTTATGCCAGCTCATTTCTTGCAGTAAATGAGTACAATTAAACCTTTTTATTAGAGCGCACACGCGAAAAAAATATTATTTTGCATACAATATGTTGTATGCTATAGCTTGACCTATTTTAATTCGCCTCCATATTACACACGTCTTTTATTGTCGGCTTTATGACAAGTTGTAAGTGCTAATAGTAATTTTCTGCGTGACTTTACGGTGATGCCACGCCCCGGTCGTTAAGTCTCCGCAGTATTGTGTTAGTCATATGAAAATCTGGACAGGTAATAGCGCAATACTTGAGTGGTCGTTAAGTCTAAGGTCGTACATCAATAAATAACCTTTATTTGTTTTTAACCGACTTCAAAAAAGGGGGAGGTTCTGTGTTCGACTGTATGTATTTTTAGTGTATGGTCACCGATTTCTCCCACATTTGTGGAGTGATTCTCAAAATTCTTTATATTTGGTAGAGTATAATTCCGAGGTATTATTTTTTTAAAGCACTAGGGCCTGCTTAGCGATCTCAATCATTGAAATGTATAGAGAGAAAATTCACATCCTCGGGCGGGATTCGAACTCGCGTCTTCTGCCTATCCGTGTCAGGCGCCATGAACATCTAGGCCACCGTGGCTCGAGGTCCGAGCATCGAATTTTAACTCTCTATCTGATTTAACCGTCTTACGGGGGCGGAGCGTCATATATTGAACAGCTTTGACAGCACTATCCGACCGAAAGAAGTATTTTTAGACATACTTAAACTTTCGTATTAATGTCGCAACCCTTTATAATTTTTATAGTATTACTTTTTTAGAGCACTAACGCCTGCTTAGCGATCTCAAACATTGAAATTTATAGAGAGAAAAATTCACATCCTCGGACGCGATTCGAAGCCGCGTCTTCTGACTATCCGTGTCAGACACCATGACCATCTAGGCCACCGACGCTCGAGGTCCGAGCATCGAATTTTAATTTTAGGTCGTCCCATTTCAATTTTATCAGCAGTTTTTTAATTACACTCCAATAACTGAAAAGTGTTTCGCCTATTTGATGATATCATCATTGACGGTAAATGACAATCGATCCCGTAATGAGCAAGGGTCACTAAAACAGGTAAAAAAATGTATTTGGTATGTATTTTTTTACCCGTTTTAGTGACACGGACACTTTTAATGTTGAAGTCGATTCCGTTTCTTGGTAAAAATTTAATTAGATCTGATAAAACTTGAGTCGAAAGTGAGACGTGTGATGAACGATTACACTTTACCTTCAAGATTCACGAAGTGATAACTAGACATTGAATGAAATAAAGTGAAATCCGTTCATTTGCATGAAACTTGTATACTGTACTATACACGCGAGCAGATAACAAATACATTGAAATAAAGCATGTTTCACCAAAAAGTGACATGTTAAAATAAATAATTAAGTGACAGAGTAATTTGAATGAATGAATCGTTTAAAATATATGGTCAGTTATACTAAGCGATTAAAAGTAAGAACTTAAAAGTACCTTTAAATATATACAAACGTTTAACAAATAATAATTTTAAATTAAAGAAGAAACCAAAGTACTAAACTAAAATAAAGATGCAAATGAGTGAAATATACGAATATTAATTATTAATGTCAATAATTATAAAATACAAGCTGTCAGGCACATCACGCAATATCTTAGTCAGTATTGAACAAACATAGTATCTACAGTAATTTTTTTTTATCAAGAAATGGAACCGAAATACGTGTAATAACTGGTGGAAGTCGGTACCATGATAGTTCAAAAGTACCTATTATGTACATATTGTGCACATGGTACCGACTTCGACAAGTTATTTTACATCTTATGATGTTGAAGTTGGTCTATTTTTTTGTAAAAAAAATTTTATCCTCTTTAGTGACTCTCGCTGATAACGGCATCGATTGTCATTTACCGTCAATGATGATATCATCAAAATAGGCGAAACGCTTTTCAGTTATTGAAGTGTAACTCAAAAACCCAATTAAATGAAATTTAGAAGAGACTACCTCAGAAATATACTTAACCAAATAAAAAAAAAGAACTTGAGAATCGGTCTACAAATGGGGGAGAAATCGGTGAACATAAAAACAATACAGACAGTCGAACTATAACTTTCTCCATCTTTGAACTCGGTTAAAAATTAAATTAGAATTCATTTCACATACATCAGCAAGTTTCTTGAATTTTATAACAAGGATCATCTTTAGCCCGAAATAAATAGATCTAAACTCTGTTGACACAGTGTTTCGTCTAAGGGATGCAAAAAAGTCTTGGTTTGCTCCACTCTGCTGTGCCTGTGAAACTTAATCTACCATTCTACTGTGAATAATGATAATGATTAAAATTATAGAATAAAACTTATCAAACTTTATTATTTATTATTATTTCTTTTATTCAAAACAAAATCTCAGTATTCATCCGGTCCTTTACAAAGGCATAAGTGGGGCTGTAGCCAACACTTAGAGGCCTGTTTGGTATAGCAAATACAAAGGAGTATAAAAAACAGAAAAAATGTTGGATGAAGGGTAACATGGTACTTATAACTATTACAAATATGGGTAAAATGGCCAGATATGAACTTATTAGTGATAAGGAAGATAGTGGGGTATGGAAGAGACTACGGCACCTGCCAATTTTAGTCTCATGTTAAAATATTTAGGCAGGTGGTGACTTGCCATCCACTAAACGGGCCCCCCATAAAGGCCACCATGAGTGGTGACAAAAGGGGCAACGTTGGTGTGGATGGCTAAAGAGTGTCGAGAGGTGTGCTGCGGTTTCTATAGAGCGCTACTACCGGCGTTATGCCCTTTAACACTTCCACTCTTGGAGCTTTTTGTTACTTGCTCTTGCGTCTCCACCCCCGGACGGCCAATTAAGGCAAGCCGGGGGTCAGGGGTCTCATTTAGCCCCAGGGACAATCAGGATCCACGGTGTCGCCACTCACCTACGGCTCGCCACAAGGCCGCCCCTGCGGGTTTATTATTATTATTATTATATTACATGCAAACGCAATAGAGTGAATAGCTGAATAACCTGTATTTGGTGTTGTGTAGCACTTCGTAGCAAGTTCGTAGAAGTTACATTCTACACATAATAACAATGTTCTGCCGTGAGATTATCTAAGAGCAAACATCGTTGCATCTTTGACAAGATCCGTGAAAATGACGAGATGACAAGAAACTTTGGAAAAACAATCTTATGTACAAGGGCGATATATCATAAAGTATTTGACATCGGTGAGCTCGTCGGCGTACGCAACGATGAATCATTAGAGAATCGCACGGCTGTTACTTATGCAGCATTGACGTTGCTGATTCATTCTATTACTGTTTAAATTTAACTTTGAAAATTAGTTTCTCAGAATAACTATAAATTAAATAATACGTCGTCACGCTTACAATAACAACGGGGGTGAAAAAACGCCCACTCAAGTCAAGGGAAGTCGCGTGGGTGAAAATCAAACTACACAGTATAGCGTAATGCTATATTCATAATAACTAAGAGGTCTAGTGACTCTGTAAGCCTGCTATTATACTATTAAATTGTTATTCATTTATTCAATCGTTATTGATAACGCTTATATCAATTTAATAGTTAGTATATGGGGCCACGACGTGTTACTAAGTACGTTTAGTGACAAACAAATGTAATCTATCAATCTATCAAAAAATTGTTTACCAAAGAATTGACCCCACTTTAACACTAAAAAGTCTAAAATAACTTGTGAAGTCAGTAACCATGATTGTTCTAAAGTACCTATGATCACAATATTGTCCGCAAACTCATTATATTAACCTTTGCTATTTACGGGAGCGATTGTCATTCACAGTTAATTAGGACATCATCAAAATAGGCGAAACACTTTTCAGTTATTGGATTGTAACTAAAGAACCGCTTTACCGAATTCGATTAAATTTACATGGTAATAACCTATGATGTATATTCTACCAAAGAAAAAAATATATCAAAATCGAACTACTCCGTAGAAAGTTATGAGTTTACATGACTTCTTGAAAACCTTCTCCTTTTTGGAAGATGGTAGAAAATCGTTACGCTACTGTTTTTGGAAGTGAAAGAGACTATTTATATTCCACACAACCACAAAATTTTAAAGTTTTCAGATTCTTCATTACTGTGGTGAAGGCAAAGTGTCATACGTCCTTTTTTTACAAATTACACGGGAGCGTGCAGTACTAAGAAAGTAATCGGTATTTTCATATAATATGCTGCCACCCTAACGCTCATAGTGCGGTTAATAAATGAAATTCAGACCGAAATTAAGTCCTTAAGAATCGAACAATTAAGTATGAAGCAGAGCATTGCTGATAACGACACCGAAATCAAGACTCTTAAAGAGTCTGTTCAATATCAATCGCACGATATTACTTCCATAAAAAAACGAATTGATGATCTAGATCGCGGAACCTTTGAGAAAACTGCTATATTCCACAATAATTTAGAACTTAGGCTGGATGCACTGGAGCAGCAGGCACGGCACTGTAATATTGAAATCTGCAACATGCCGGAGCGACGAAATGAACATCTTGCAGGCATTATGGAAAGTATAGGATCCGCATTGCATTTTCAGTTTTCCATGAAGGACATAGTCTCTATTCATAGAGTACCGCATGCTCAGCAAGGCAACAATAGACCAAAAAATATAATTGTTAAGCTAACTACTAGAATGCAGAGAGATAACTTACTAAGTGCCTACCGTAAAGCTTAATCCCTTAGTACAGATAAGCTGGGTATACCTGGTACCTCAACCAAAATATTTCTGAATGAACACCTAACCCTCAAAAGAAAGCAGTTATTTCGGAGGTGTCGGGAGATTGCCAAAGAACTACATTTCAAGTACGTTTGGATCAGAAATTCTACAATACTTGTACGGGAAAATGACGAAACCGCTGCCATTGCCATACGAAGTGATACCGACCTTGAACGCCTTAAATCTAAAGCTAACAATTAGCTATATGGTGATTGCTTTGGTTATTCGTTTAGACTTATGTATTTTTTTGTCTCTGATAACAATGTACTCTGAACTGTATTACAGTTATTGTTCTAATTTGAATTATGATGAGCTGCCTCTATATTTTACATTTTATACTCTTAAGTGTGTAACGATAGAATTATTCAACTTTATAAGATATTTCAACACAAACATGCTACGACCGCTGAGCAATAACACTCTTTCCATAAACTCTCTGCATATAAAAATCATATATCTTGTGTTATATTATAGCCTGGATATATACATTTCATTTGTTCGTCCATATCTGTCTATCTTATACATAGTGTTAACTATACTATCTTTAGAGTTCTCTATACGAATACTAAGTGATGTACACAAATTTATATTTTGTAAACTTGATTATGGATAACAGCCGGCAATTGAATAATTTATCAATCTATTACCAAAATTGTAGAGGCTTGCGTACAAAACTCAATACACTTTATATGAATATATTGTCTCATAATTATGACATAATCGTTCTTACTGAAACATGGTTGATCTCCGAAATTGACAGCAATGAATTCATTGACCAGCGATACGTTGTGTACAGGGCTGATCGCAATCGCGCTGCTACCAAAAAACTGGATGGTGGAGGTGTTTTCGTGGCAGCGTTACGTGGTTTAAGGCCAATTCTTTTTGATACATCGCATGTCTCCAGCTCTCAGCAAATACACTGCTTAGAACATGTACTAATAGAAATCCCTAGCATTAACCGCTCAAAAAAGCATGTTATAAGTGCAGCTTATATCCCACCTAAGACACCCGAGGAGGTGTATGAAGCTCATTTTGAATTTTTACAAGAAGCACTTAATATCCCCATTATTGAAAACTTTT
Source organism: Selenia dentaria (assembly GCA_917880725.1). Classification (NCBI taxonomy): domain Eukaryota; kingdom Metazoa; phylum Arthropoda; class Insecta; order Lepidoptera; family Geometridae; genus Selenia; species Selenia dentaria. The sequence continues at coordinate 36,320,697 of OU862878.1, read as the reverse complement.
ATATATTTGGTGATTACAATGCCCCGGAGATTGGTTGGACTAAACCCCATATTCCTCTATTACGTTGCCAAGGATCTTCAGGATTGGTTGCTAACGGCTCTACTAAAATTTGTTCTCTGATAAACAACTTTATGTCTATATTAGATGCTCTACAATTTAACGATATAGTCAATTCTTATGGTAACGTTTTGGACTTACTTATATCTAACGCACTTACGTTAGTCAGTTCTCAAACTACGACACTTTCAAAACTGGATCCTTTCCACCCGCCATTTGTTGCACATACTTCAGTAAATTACCTTATTAAATCTATGAAAAGGCGATCAATCACTAAATATAACTTTTTTAGAGCAGACTATGATAGCATAAACACAAAAATCGGGGAAGTTAACTGGCTAGAATTGCTACAAGATCTAAGCTCCGAGACTGCTCTTGATACTTTCTACAATGCCATCGATAATATTATTAAGCACCATGCACCAATGACTAGCACTAAGAGCTCAGAATATCCTGTCTGGTTTTCACATTCTCTGATTAAAATTTTCAAAAAGAAACAGAAAGCATGGATAAAATGGAAAAAACATAAATATGAAGTTGACTATGAAGAATTTTCCAAATGTAGAGCATTATTCAAGGAAAAATGTGACTTATGCTATAAAAAATACATACAATCTGTTGAAAATGGTATTTCTAATAATATTAAGCAGTTTTGGACCTATATAAATAATCGTAGGAGTAAATCTGATATTCCGGGTTCTATGTTTCATAAAAACATGAAATCAAGTGATCCTGAAATTGTTTGTTCCATGTTTTCTGATTTTTTTAAATCAGTTTTTGAACCGGTATCTGTTAATGTATCTCAATGGCAACCTTCGCCTCTACAATCCGACAATGGTGTTTTAATATCCGATCTTTACTTTGATAAAGCTACCATCATGAAAGAACTAAAACTACTTGACTCTTCCAAGGGTGCTGGTCCTGATGGGCTTCCTCCCATTTTTTTCAAGCAAACAGCTGTGAACATCAGCGACCCCTTATTCATTATTTACAATAAATGTTTAACTGAGGGTGTCTTTCCTGAGACATGGAAAAAGGCAAACGTAACTCCTGTACATAAGGGAGGCTCTAGGCATGATGTAGAGCAATATAGACCGATATCAATTCTGTCTACCTTATCGAAACTCTTTGAGCGATTAGTGCATAATAAAATCTATCCGTTGTTACACAATATTGTCATTGAGCAGCAACATGGTTTCGTCAAACGCAGATCAACTACATCTAATTTAATGGTATTTGCGAATTTTTTATTTGAGAATGCTGATAATCGAATACAGGTAGATGCGGTGTACACTGATTTCAAAAAAGCTTTTGACAAAGTGGACCATGAGCTGCTACTTAATAAAATTGCATATAATGGTATTCGAGGCAACTTATTACGTTGGTTTGCATCTTATATCCAAAATAGATCACAAAAAGTTGTTGTCAATGGGTATCAATCGGGTACTGTCAGGGTCACATCTGGTGTGCCGCAAGGCTCTATTATAGGACCGCTTCTTTTTAATTTATTTATTAATGATATTAAAAAATGTTTTGTAAATTCTAAATTTTTACTATATGCAGACGACCTAAAAGTTTATAAAACCATCACCAGTTATAATGATTGTTTATTACTACAAGAAGATCTTGATAGATTAACAGCTTACTGTGAAACCAACAAATTAAATTTGAGTATCCCTAAATGTAAATTCATTAATTTCACAAGAAACATAAATATTTTTAATCATTTATACACATTATGTAATGTTCCTATAGCTAAAGTTAATGTTCTACGCGATTTAGGAGTCCAAATAGATTCAAAACTGTCTTTAAATACACATGTTGAATCAGTAGTAAATAAGGCTTTTAAAATGTATGGTTTTATAATGAGGTCTTCTTCTGAATTTAAACGGTCCTCAACATATCTGTATTTATACAAATCGCTTGTACGCTCGCAAGTTGAGTACGCGGTACCTATTTGGAACCCTTATTACAGTAAATATGTTGATGCCATTGAGCGAGTGCAACGCAAGTATCTACAAGCTATGCATTATAGATGCCACAGAAAGTATTTGACTTATTCCCAACTGCTCATCAAGTACAACATGCTAAGTCTTGAGTCAAGACGACTATATTTAGAAGTAACGAATCTCTATAAAATTGTGAACAATTATTTTGATTGCAACAGTTTAGTAAACTCAATATATTATATTGTGCCTCGATCTACTCACATGAGAGCGGTTCGCGAATACTTCTTGTTTGCTGTTAGTCGGTGCCGAACAAATAGTGGGCGTCGTGCTCCTCTTGTTCGAATGGTAGAGATATACAATAGCATGTTTGTTAGTATTGATATCTTTGCACTTAGTTTGAGTCAATTTAAAAAAAAAGCTCATATGATACTTACAGAGCAATAACATTGTTTATTTGTCATTCATTTATTGTTACCTTGTGTTATATAATCATTCAATTATTTCATACTTTATACTTAGTTATATATATATATATATATATGTATGTATGTATGTATATATATATATATATATGTATATGTGTATATATATATATATATATATTTTAACTTAGTAAGCACATACTCTTTGTTCTACGCTTTACTTCATAATGTTTATGACTTTGTTTTACAACGCTCTCGCTCAGTCCGCAACTATTATATCATAATTAATTTTGTTATTTTAAATCTTATGTGGTACTTCTGGCGGTAGTTAATAGTTAATGGATATATATTTTTTGTTAATCTGTGAATAGCGTTGTGGGCTACATTATAGTCAAAATGTGAATTATATTACTATTATTTTATATGTACTTTATAATGTAGCTGTTTGCTTTTCCTAATAAAGTAAAAATAAAAATAAAATAATAACAAAAAGCAAGTTCTGCAGTTTTGGAGAATAAAACTACACAACCTCGGACGGGATTCAAACCCGTGTCTTCCGAAAACTCGTGTTAGATACCATAACCGTTAGGCCACCGAGGCAATCCTTCCGAGCATCGAATTCGACTCTCTCTGTATTGATTTGAACTGTCGTATGAGGACGGTGCAACATCTATTGAATAGCTTGACCATCTTTATCCAACCAAAGGATGAGTTTTTAAAAACACTTAACTTTCGTAATGATGCCTCAACCAAAGTAAGTAAATACTTGGTCGCGACTTGCCTTAACCCTTCACAACTTTTATTAGGTACATGATTTTAAAATACTAACGCCTGTTTAGCGGGACTAAACGTTGCTATTTTATAGAGAAAAATAACACATATCCTCAACATCATCGTGTTCAAAGTTTAATCTCACTAAGCAGTCATTAGTGCTTTTAAATCATATAATAAAACTTATGAAGGTTTGAAATATAAATACGAAAGTTTAATGTTTAGATTATTCTTTCGATTGACAACAACACTACGCTGGCGCAATAATGCATTTTTTATGTCCAAACTAGGCGCCAGTAGTCCGTCGCCTTAACTTAACATTTGGCCAGACCCCTACAGAAGTCTTGAGAGATCAGTTACGACGGCCCTATAGCAGTAGATCCTGTCGAACTATAAATGGTTATAACGTCTACAATATAAACCGCTATAGAGCTGTAGTAGCGGTAGTGCCAGTTCAATCAATTGTCAAATCAGATGGCATACTCTACCAAAGAAAAAAAGAGTTATCAAAATCGGTACTCTGTAAAAAGTTATGCGTGATCATACATGAATTGTATGAGATCTATATATATATATATATAATATATAATTATATAATATTATATATATATATATATATATAATTATATGTATATATCGGCGCAACTACAACAGTTCGTCGAGAATAATTAAGTTTAATCATTTGATTGCCCTAAAAATAGTTTATAAATCATCAGTTGATTATTTTTGAGTTGATTACGATGTAAAATTAATGTTATAATTGTAATTTCAATACTTTACCAACAAACTTGTAAAGTCGTGCACGTGCGCCGAGTCCTATAAATACGGCCGCACTGTAGGCGCTCGTCTCAGTCGCTCTCGAGCCGCCGTACAGTACGGACCTCTTTGTGACGTTGTTACGCTGCTCGTTGAATATACGAAGCTTATAAAAGTACTTGTGAAGTTTTACTTCGAGGACCCAAAAATGAGTGATCATCATGAAAACAACAATTGTGACGTCAGTAGTGCTGACGTCACACTTTTTAAAAACACTCCGGAGGTTCTTTCTCCGTCATCAGAAGTGGGATCAGAACAAGCTCTGGTCCCAACCACATCCTCATCGACTTCGGTTCAACCTGTCACGACTGGAACAGCGCAGGGCAGTACCAGGCTGATAGGCCCTGCCTCATTGAACACTTCAGGAGTACCAGCAAACAACTTTAATACCGTGCAGCCCATCACAACGGGAATTACCACAGGCATGACGTCTACACCAATCGCTGCGGGAATACCAGCTTCCGTCGGGATACCATTCATGTCAATGGGACCCACATCTTACAATCAAGAAGTATACCTTTCAGGGGTACCCATCGCTGCTGGATCGTCCCACACAACGAATATGCATCCAACTACTCATATAGTCGGATGCCCTCCCCAGTTTATGATGCAAATGATGGATATGATCTCGATACACTGCAAAACAACGTTGCAACCGCCCCTGATTAAGTGTGATCCACATCTCAAGCTGGCCAGTCAGTCCAGATAACTCACGACGACGAACACGCATCATCGGATTAAAACCGGCAAGTATAACATTCATTATGTTTCACGATATTTTCAACTAGAATCTACAAGAATAAAATGTCTGGAGAGTGATACCTCTGAGCTAAACCATGTGTTACCCTTGAGCTAACCACGGATCCTTGATGCATCCACAAGTGAACCCTGAGATACTGTGGGGACGCCTTGTGGAACTATGGGTAGACACGTATACACCACAGATTCTAAATTAATAAGGCAGTGCACTTAAGATGTCTTAGTGTACTGTTGTAATCTACAAAAATAAAATGTCTGGAGAGTGATACCTCTGAGCTAAACCATGTGTTACCCTTGAGCTAACCACGGGTCCTTGATGCATCCACAAGTGAACCCTGAGATACTGTGGGGACGCCTTGTGGAACTATGGGTAGACACGTATACACCACAGATTCTAAATTAATAAGGCAGTGCACTTAAGATGTCTTAGTGTACTGTTGTAATCTACAAAAATAAAATGTCTGCAGAGTGATACCTCTGAGCTAACCATGTGTTACCCTTGAGCTAGCCACGGATCCTTGATGCATCCACAAGTGAACCCTGAGATACTGTGGGGACGCCTTGTGGAACTATGGGTAGACACGTATACACCACAGATTCTAAATTAATAAGGCAGTGCACTTAAGATGTCTTAGTGTACTGTTGTAATCTACAAAAATAAAATGTCTGCAGAGTGATACCTCTGAGCTAACCATGTGTTACCCTTGAGCTAGCCACGGATCCTTGATGCATCCACAAGTGAACCCTGAGATACCGTGGGGACGCCTTGTGGAACTATGGGTTGACACGTATACACCACAGATTCTAATTTAATAAGGCAGAGGACGATGTGTTTGTGTACTGTGTACCTACTTGAGAGAAAAAAAAAACGATTTTCTTTAATTCGCTTAAAAAGCAACGTAAGTTGTTTACAGACTCACTACTCAGAGAATATCTTATTATTTGCAGGCCAGCGATAATTAACAGCAGTCTGCGAGAGTTAACGAGTCAACAAGGCTGGTGCAGAGCGCGCACCGCCTGTCAGAATGGCCGTATCGGCGCAACTACAACAGTTCGTCGAGAATAATTAAGTTTAATCATTTGATTGCCCTAAAAATAGTTTATAAATCATCAGTTGATTATTTTTGAGTTGATTACGATGTAAAATTAATGTTATAATTGTAATTTCAATACTTTACCAACAAACTTGTAAAGTCGTGCACGTGCGCCGAGTCCTATAAATACGGCCGCACTGTAGGCGCTCGTCTCAGTCGCTCTCGAGCCGCCGTACAGTACGGACCTCTTTGTGACGTTGTTACGCTGCTCGTTGAATATACGAAGCTTATAAAAGTACTTGTGAAGTTTTACTTCGAGGACCCAAAAATGAGTGATCATCATGAAAACAACAATTGTGACGTCAGTAGTGCTGACGTCACACTTTTTAAAAACACTCCGGAGGTTCTTTCTCCGTCATATATTATAATTATATATAATATATTATATTATATAATATCCTACGGCTGAGATGATGATGATGATGATACATGAATTGAGAACCTCCTCCTTTTTGGAAGTTGGTTGAAAATCGTTACGCTAATGTTTGTGGAAGTGATAGAAACTTTTTATATTCCATATAACACAAAATGTTAAAGTTTTCAGGTTCTTCGTTACTGTAGTGAAGGCAAAGTATCATACGTCCATTTTTACAAATTACGCGAGCCGAAAAACACGAAAATGGTGCCAGCATTTCTGCAAAGGAGACATAAAACCCAATGTTTTTAACTTCAGATTTATTCAGCTTTAAGCTCTTGGTAGCACTGTAACTGTCATTGGCAGGCTTGGTGCTTACTGTCAGGGACACGAGTTGTATCGTCAATTCATAGTATACAAAAACGATATTAGAAGAAATATTTAGTGTCGCTTCCGCTGAAAACAATGCTTGTGGCGAAGTTGCGGTGTGCACCGCCCCGCATAAACTGAAAATAGGATGTATACAGAATTCAATACACACAAAACAACCCAATAAACCAAAAAGGCACATGTTTTGCCTCTACACGAGGCATCTTCGAGAGATGCTGACTCGTCGAGCGCTAGACCGACAGAGGTCAGTCGTTTTTGGTTGATTGGGTTGTTTTGTGTGTTGTTTATTATGTATACTTCCTATTTGCAGTTTATGCGGGAGGGAGGGTGGTGCACACCAACTCAGTCATAAGCATTGTTTTCAGCGGAAGCGTCACTAAATATTTCTTCTAATATCGTTTTTGGTAATGGATTTCCGCAAAGTAACGCCTGAATCAATAAATTAGTATACAAAAATTATAGCAATGAGTTGGTCGAAACATTGTCGATTGTGTGCGTAGACCGAAAGACCGCTCTGTTTCCGTGAGTGCTAATCGCCTTAGCTTGCCTTGTTGCATACTAAGTGCAAGGTGGTGCATTGACCTCGGCGAATGACGTTCCCAACATGCCAAGTTGGCATTTACGATTACGATGCTCGTAGACTCGGGAAAATTACTGGCTCTACCAAATATGCCTGGCTGAAAGAATAAAGTTCGCTTGAGGGGGAATGAACTCGGCATAAGTACTTAAGGCCTAATTAACGGATTGTTTGGCTTCTATATACCGCATTAACACTAAGCAGTTTAATAACATCTATTTACGATTTATGTATACGTCATAAATCAAAAGTAATAGTACAATAACAGGTATGAGTGGACGTTCAAACCCAAAACGAGAACATTAAAAAAACGATTTGGTTGATCTCAAATGTGAGTGATATGTTTCAATATTAGCATCGTAAATCAAATAAATAAATACTTCTCTTTATAGATATTTTGCATTTCAAGTGCATGGATGCAGGGCGGAACTTTCCGCAAATAACTTTAGTTTTTTTAATGTCAATCGGCGACGATACTCGTGTCGCTCGCCTGATGTCAAGCGTCACGCTTGCCCATAACAATTCAGTGTCATTCAGAATTTAAAACTAGAGGAGGTTATAACCCTGCATGACAGTTCAATGCACTCATCACTCTGAGATATAAGATGAACTCTTGCCCTGTAATTTCACAGTAAGTATTCCCTTTTAACGAACAGCAACACAGTGCTTCACGGTAGAAAAACTGCAAAGTTTTAGTTTAGTTTTCAAAGCTCACAGTTAAAATAGTATCACATTTCCGTACTTGCCTACGAAATAAAGGCTTTCTGTCTCACTATCAGTTGTCAGTATTCTCTATCTTAAAAGTTTTGCACCGCTTATCCGCCATGAGAATTAATTACGTGAATGTAATAGAACGAGCTTTACAATTCATAAGTACTTAAATGCAATCTATGTAACAGAATCGATTTACGACTAGCTGACCCGCCCACGCATTGCTGGCATGGGCTACGTGAAACTATATAAATAAATCGGATACACATTAATTCTACATTGGACATACATTTTTAAAACTTATTACTTCACTGAGTTCTGCTAGGCTATTATGTATCTCAGTTGCTAACAAATGTTAATTGAAATCTAAAAAAATGGCCACTCTATGTCACTTTTGCCAGCTCGAGTCATCAACTTACTAACATTTTTGCTTACTGGGTTGCCAAAACTGACATAGAGCCGCCATTTTTCAAGGTTTCAATCAACTTTTGTTAGCAACTGAGATACATAATAGCCCTGCTGGTTGAATTTTACCTTTAAAAAATATACTCCTATCTTGCAGACACAGACACGACCTTGGTTAAGACCAGATAAATATGTAAGTACTAGTAATAAGTAATAAGGCAAATGCGTGTACTTCCCATGTCCAAACCCCGACCAAGCGTCAAGGTTGGCCGCCGCTACATACAGTCCGCGCAGTGTCTGTTGTTGCAGCCGGACACACGCGAAAACTTAATTGCGTGATAATTAATTACAATAGCCAAAAAATACCGAGCCCCCAAAAGCATGGACATATTTCCTATATATATCTTGGGTATATATATACTATATTACATAATAATTAATAATAATTTTTATTATATTATATTAAGAGTACTGTATTTTACATAATTTTACCAAGCCAACCATACCTTTCTTATATAGGTTAAAGTATATAAGAAATGTATGGTGGGCTTGGTGAAATTATGTAAAACACAAATATATTCGTATTGATACATTATATTGAAAAAAGCAGTGCGTGTATCATTCTCTTCATCGCAGCGCGCAAAGTTTTATCTGAAATTGTATATTGTAAACATACATACATGTACTTTTAACTTCACAGTAGTTTGTAACTTAGTAGAACTGTCTCTTAGCTATGCATATTATGTGGAAGTGTAAAGTTATTTAAGATTGTAAACAATATTAATAAATAATAAATAAATCATTTCATTTCATACATACGTCTTCCTAACTTTGCAAATGGTTAACATATTGTAACTATTCGTAGTATACTTTGTATTATGTTAAATTTATAATATATTAGCGACTGCCCGCGACTTCATCCGCAAAGTAAGCTCAGTATTCGGCCTCACCATAATCTCCCATCTTTTCTTATTTTTTTTTTAAGTAAGAACCTTCTATAAAGTACTAGAAAGCAATTAAAAAAAAGATGCGTAATATCGGTAAAGCTATTCGTTATAGCGTTACCAGCAGTAATTTTTGTATATACAGTTTTCATTCTCTGTTAAAATATATATTTAAAAAAAAACAGTTTTAAAATAATTTTATATTTTACCTCAATTGAATTTTCACCGAATACGTTGCGTTTGACACACACCTCTAATCTTACGCTGTGTTTGTTTTCTTTTTATTTTATTTTTCTTCTGTAATCCTAATAAGGCCTAATACATACAAAGAATTAAGGCATGAAATGAATCTCCGTTCGCATCGTTAGCCTTCAAATAACAGCATTTCACTGTTTGCTTTGTATTTCCGTTCCAGAAACTTAATTACAGAGAAACGTAATTTTTTCGCAATTATTCCTCTTATCGATATAAGGTCGAAAACGAAGTTTTGTGTATGTAATCAAAATGCAAATAGGGGTGCGTGCTTATCCCTAACCCACATCTAAGCAAGGCCGCGACCTCGTCTTAGTATTACGCGACATTTCCATCGACAAATATGTAATCAATTTATGTAATCATTGTTTGTAATGGAGCTTGATGTATGGCAGGACCTACTTTAGAGTGCGCTAGTGCGGAATGCTTGAGCTAGATTTTTAGACGACCTAACATTCAGACATTGTACCAAGTTTAGGTCACTCGTGCATAAATGAAAAGATATGTTTACATGTATAAGCGCTGAGTTCAATGCTTTTTAGTTTCTGTTAATTTCCAAGTTTTCTTTATTACTGGGTCAATATTTCTAGGAATGATTAGGTATGTTCAGAGACCCGCGAGATTCAATAACTCAAGTTATTGAATCTCGCGGGTCTCTGGCGGGCGGGTAAGTTTTCAAATTATTCGTGGATGTTCTCGAGATAGTCAGATTCGATGATCTCGTAAGCCGCAAGCCAACCTAACGAATAAGATTAAATTAACCCTGTTGTGTACACAACAAGTACAGTGAGACATGTTGTGAGACTATGAATCCCGTTACGATTGCGCATGAGAGTTAAAATGCAACCACAACAGTTAAAATTCGCGAGATATTCGAATCTAAATAATTATAGGTAGTGCAAGCCTATTTAATAAGATTAAACTGGCCTTAGAGTGAAATTAGGATTCCCGTTACGAAATTGCATGAGAATTAATGACTACTTATAGACAAACCATAATAGTTGAAACTGGCACAAATCCTTAAAAGCAAATTAATATAAGACAAAAATATCTCACTCAGAAATATTCAAATATCAACGGGATGTGTATGTATATTTTCTATGAGTTTCCGTTATTTCGGCGCTGTTGCAAGCGCCATGATCTTGAATGAACTACCGTGCGATTCTGTAAGAGCAAACATCGTTGCATCTTTGACAACATCCGTGAAACAAATGACGAGATGACAAGAAACGTTGGAAAAACAACCTTGTGTACAAGGGCGATATCTCATAGAGTATCTGTTATAGGTGAGCTCGTCGACGAGCACATCGACGAACCATTAGAGAATCGCACGGCTGAACAGGTCATATAAAATATACATGGTAACTATCCCGTTGATAATTTGAATATTTCTAATGTATGTAACCATGATAGTTTAATGATTTATAATTTTCTTCGTCTATACTAAGCAAATAGTAGATAGAAACTTAAAGTCTCACCTTGAAAGTTTTGTAAGAAGACACGACGTACGATGCACCATCCTCCAGCTCCTCCAGCCTGTACTTTCGGTCGCCATCCATGCCGAAGATGAACCTAGCTCCGCGAGGCAGCTCAAGCCTCTCAGACAGCCTGTCCAGGAGTGCATCAATGGAAGCCAGGTCACGTCCTGGTTTAAAGCGAAACTCAACACCCGGATGAAACGGGTCTCCGTTTCGGTAGAAGGTGACCCGTCTCGCCTTCCAGTAGTTAAGGTTTGCGTAGCGGCTCGTAGGCTCTGGTCGAGCCGGACGCGCCGGCTCTGATCCCTCGGAAATGTCATCGGGACGCGCTGGCGGAGAGGATGGGCGCGATGCTCGCCAGTCTCCAGGCTCCCGCTCGTCGTCGGATGGAGGCTGAGGTTCCGGCTCAGGCAGTGGGGCGGGTGCGGGCTCTGGAGCGGGCTCAGCCTGTCGACGAACACGCGAGGGTAAGCGCGGGGGGTGCGTCCGACGCGACATCGCTCGCTACGACCCGCCCGTGGACTAACGCCGGCGCCCCCCGGCCCGCCCACCACACCACTCGACTCACTTCCAATCAACTGATAGCCTTGTCTATACGACACGGCGCAGCGCGGTAGTTCATTCATGTGCCGGCCACGTGTAAGATTGATTGATAGTAAACTGAGAGCACATGCTCTTCACGGTCAGAATATATATGGTGCAAGGTTACACAACCTTAAACTAAATATCTACGTTGCCTGATTAGTTACTTTTTATCCCATTCTATGGTTAGGTATATGAAATTTACATCGTCGCGATATTATCTTTGTTTACTATTCGCAATCTACTTTATCAGGTGTCATTAATTTAGCTGGATATTTTGAACGAGCCCGAACGAAACCAATAAAAAAACAGCCCTTAAAACATGAAGGAATTCATATTCATCACGATCGACGAATCTTTCGGCTTCATTCGGAAGCCATATTCAGGATTTTGAGTGCAGTGCGCTCGTCATTGCGTACCACATATCTACTCTACCTGCCACAAATTGACTTACGAAACAGTGAAGAAGCAATCATTTATATAATTAGTTCTAACTACAAATGGTCTTGCTATAGTTAGATGTTCTTTGAGATAAAAGCTAACGAGTGGTGGCCGTTAGCGCATGACTAAGCGATCGCAGTCACGATCATCAACCTGCACGAATCGAGTTCTTTAATATAATAGAACTCGAAGCATGAAGGTTAGAAACAGTGATTCATCGTTAGTTTGTTATATATGACGAATTGTTTCAATCATTATTTTTTAATAAATGCATAATTTAAGGGAGCAAGCCTAATGTGTGAAAGGCAAGTCACCTTTCGCACATTAGGCTTATAGTCAGAACATGCAAAATTGATATGATTTCCTTAAACCGAGCGGCAACATCTGATGGTTTCACTTAGAGTACCTACCTATTTGTAATACCAGACGGCAAGGCACTCGCATATAAACTTCTACAGGATGCTTCATCTAGGTAGGTAATTAAATTTGCTGTCCAAAACATGAACTAAATTTTAGAGATATGAAAAGGATTTGAATCCTTTTCATCCTATCCATAGGCCTATTTACTCGTATAATATAATAGGTCATTTTATAAAATTTATAGTAAACGTTGTAAAGATATATTTTTTGCATGGAACCTTGTAAAATAATTGGCTGCACAAAATAATTCCTAATGTTATAAGTATCTGTCTACCTAAGTAAAAGTATGTATATAATAAATTAACTATGGGAAATATTTACAAAAATAGAAGACGCACAATTTTTTATACATTGTTCCTGTGTAGTTTACATTATATTTTAAAATCTTACATAATATATAGCATAACGTGCATACGTATTTTATCCTCAATGAAATGTGAAGATGTTATAATTAAGGGTTTTTTTTTCTTTATAAGCGGACTCGTGCTATTGTATATTTGCCATTTCTTCGGTTAAGTAAATAATCATAGTTGCCTCAAGTGAGATTTTATTCAAATAGTTAGAGTCAAGTTTCAGTCCCTTTATAAGTTTGTTATTAAGCCGAAGTAATGTTCTAGTAGTGTTGGTTGCATTACTAAAATTTTGTAGGATGTTTGTCGTGGGAACACAAATACAACGCTTTGATCGATTTAAACGGAACAAATCTAGTAAAAATAAACAAAAGTAACGACAGTTTTGTTAGGTCAGTATTTTCCTATCAATCTTAGCAATCCTTTTACAATTCAATAAGTTATCATCATCATTAGATTATTCCTTAAGAACTATTCTCTTTTTATTTTAATTTGTTTAAAAATCTATATTGATTGAGATGATAGATACCTAATGAACGCATATATCAATAATAAATTTATACTTTTATTTTATACAGCGCTTTATTTTAATCGTAGATACAAACACATATAACAATATTTACTAGGTACATAATTACAACCAACACTATTAATTACCGCTATAAAAATAACTTAGTCCTAGTCTTAGTCTATAATTTCAGAACAATAGCCGAGTTCAATACGCATTTATACACGGAAGTTAATGAAAATATTGTAAATTAGTTTAGTTTGATAAACTTTTAAATCGATCTTAACCAGCTTCCCCTACTCATGATATCGGTGAACCATCCTGTATAACAGACAAAACGCATAAAATTGCCGGCGACGCAACCATTTGCATATTTCCTTCCTCGGCATGTATCGCAATAGTAAATAGTAAGTATTTAATATTAATTAATCTCAAATTAATAAATGTAATGTGTAATACATTTTATAGTCTTAAAAATGTGAATTTTAATTAATTAGTACTGTAGCCATTGAGAGCTTTTCAGTCTGCTTCTTACAATCATGAGCATTTGAGCATCATTGATATTTAGGGCAGCATGCGCTTTTACACAGTAAACCTATTTAAATAATATTGCTCCTTACAATGTATAGGTATTTTTATTTCTATGACCTACTTGCCAGTAATCAACTACTTTAGTATTCACATACTCGTATTTTGAATTTGAGTCCAGTAGAAAAAAAAGGTCGCGTGTGCTAATTTACTGTTTCATCGAGTTCACACTTGACAGTTGCATGACGGACAGATAATAGCTGGATTGGGTTGCAATATAAAATCTGAATATTAGTTCACTGTAAGACCACTACAGGTCTCTTTTTGCACCGACTGTAACCTATCATTTGTGAGCAATGAGAAAGCCTACGATTATATCAAGCTGTGGTCTGCTATGTCAAAGTTTAACTATGTAAACCAAAATTGCAAATAACTAGAATAATCATAATGAAATCTTACCACTGCTGCAACCGCAGCCGTTGCACCTTCAGTCGCCATCACAACCAACACTGTTCATCACCAGCAAAATTTAAATAAAGTAAGAGCGCTGAAAACAGTAACACGACAAAAACCGCCGCTTTCCGCGAAAATCCCTCGCTTTTATATGCAAAGGAGTGACCTACTTTGATTTACAGTGAAACACTGAAGTGCCGAATCAGAAGTATTTGTTAATTAGCGTTGTAAGCGTATAGACTACCGTCCACTGGATACATGCGGGAAATATGTATTTATTTTCAAAGTTGTATGGCTTTTATACACATGACACACTTAATGACTACTTCAAGTATTGGCCAAAAATACGTAACGTTTTAATTGAATTAAATAGTTTTTAATTGTTTTATAATTAATGTAAAGGTTCTAAGTGCGAAGTCGTCCGGTTATGTTTTGAGAATGAGATCGAGTGACGGCCGGGCGAATGGGCAAAGGCGTCGCGTGGGCGGCCAGGGCAGCGCACTCTTGTACGACTAACTGGCGGTGCCCGTGAAGTGGGTGGACGATTTAAATGGACTTTGGTGTAAAATTAAATTCACACAATGCTCTTTTAAATAAAAAGAAATATTAGTCATGTTTGTGAATAGTCTGTTATCAAAAAAATCTTTTGAAGTTGCTTCGACAGGTATGTTACGATGGTGGTAACAAAGAGATAAATATTTGTAATCAATGTTACTATTTTTATTCTTTGTAGTTTCTTTATTTATTTCTATTATTGTCTTTATTTATTTTATTATCGCCATAGATATGTCTACCTTCATCTTTTGTTCAATTGATTATTGATAATTGTTATTTCTAAATCATATATCGGCAGTTTTAAAAAAAAAATTAAAACTACACTCCACAGACTCCAGGGTCCGTGTCTTTTATCAATTTGTTTTTTAATTGTTAGAGTACATGGAATAAGGATATACACTTAGGTAATAAAGAAACAATTTTTTTTTTATATATATATCGGTAGTTAAGTACCTACCAAACACAAAATTTTAAATTTGCGTTGAACACCAGACTTGAACGTAACTGAATTGATACTAGAAAAAAAAAGCTGAAGTACCTATGTGTGTTTTTCTTTAGTAATACTACATAATATAAAGACAGAAAGAGTATTTATTTGAGACCGTAATATTATACAAATTCTAACTTGTAAAACAATAGGTTCTTAACTTCAAACTCGGCATTTCAAAGTGTAGTACAAGAATGTTCATTTGTGTTCTAAGTACTTTGCTACGCCGCTGAGCGTAGGTTTACACATAAACTAGCATGTACTACAGCATATACGAGTATAATTTCATATAAAATATTAAAATATAAAAACCCCATAAAAATTTTAAAATTTAATCTTTTTGTGTTCTAAGTGCGCGCCATGTTGACGCCAATGGGTCGAGGGTTCAACCTGCTCGCCTGGTGTTTATGTGGGTTAGCCCTATTATTTAGTATCCCACGAAGAGAAATTTGGTATTTTTATTGTTAACGACCTATAATTATTATTAACGATTACTTATTGAATTGTTTAATTGGCACCCTTACTTTTCCTAGTTGTAATAAAATTGGTAAATAATAATAATACATAAACGGTTGGACCGGATCTAATATTTTCACTATTATGTGGCGTGGCGGGCCAGACATGGTGACTCGACTGCGATGATTTTTTGTTGTAATTTTCTACCACAATTAGGACAATATTAGGTTTTTCAAATCTTTTAACCTTGTCTAATAAACGTAAAGGTTATTATACCCGAGGACGTGTATTTCGCGAAGAAATATCATGTAGGGAGTACTATGTGGAGGAATTAATAAATTTCGTAAGCTAGAACCATTTCTAAGTCCCAACGAAAAAAGTGTCATTTTATTAATAATATTATTACTTAGGCACAGTCAAATGAATTCTTTCAATGGTTGACGTGGAAGACTAATTTCGAATTCTGTAAAATTCTAAGAGGAGTTACATATTTTAATACTTTCAAAATCGTTTTCGATAGAGGGAACTTATGGCGTAAAATTATATATAATTTAGATTGCTGTAAAATAATTTCTTATACAAAAGCTATTATGCCTTCAATAAGCACTTATAACTTTTCTAAGGTGTAGTAAATGTAGGTTAGCTTTGAGTAGGTATTTTATTTATTCTAGCAACCTCTAATTACTTTTGCCGTCAAGCGATTAAAATAATGATGTTCTGAACACATAAAATAGCCAATGCGCAACTTAAAAGTCATTATTTTTTTGAGCCGTGTATTGTTTGACCATTACATGGATATTTATTATAATGCATGCATTATGTCAAGTATGACTAGAAAATTAGATTTAGAATATGGTTAAATGTAGCTTCATGTTACTGTTTATATCAAATATTGAAATTATTATACAATTATTTATACAATTTTTACCCCCATATGTATCCTACACTCTTTTTACTGGGCCAATTAGGTTACGAAACATTGGAAGTTAGGAGATCTCTTGCGTTGGCCAAATTTACTCTTGGCGTTATAAGAAATAAAATAGACAGCGTAGCCCTAATCGAGGTGTTTTTGAAACTATCTGTACCCGATGTGGCATTAGTGAGTCGGCTGCGACCGCGCAAGCAACGCGCAATCCTGCCGCACAATGCCGGCCGCACCGTCCAGCACCGGCAGAGCCCGGCGGAGCGTGCGCGCGCGTTGCTCTGTTCTGTTCTTACCTCGGCGCCACATTGTGACCTGTTCGCGAGTGGGTTTGCATCCCTGATGAATGAGTGCAAGAGAATGTGTGAGATGAATGCCAGAGAATCGACTGTGAATGCCTATCATTCCTGAAATTAATTATTATTGAATAATATTTTTATGTTATGATATGAAGGATGATATTACAATATAATTTTGTTATAATTAATATTATGATATATACATACCTTGTGTAGTTAGGTTATTATATTGTTATTTTCTGAGAAACTGTGTAAACAATTGCTAATATATCTATTGTACTTGACTGTGTGTAACGCTTTGGTGCAAACTGTAATGTTACATACTCTAATTTACTGAATAAATAAATAAATAAAATAGATAAATATTAGAGAATCCAAGAGAAAAAAAAATCTTAGGGGTCTGAAACTTCTCTGTTTAATTTTTATGGGTTTTGTACCATTTGCAGTTTTATGTAAGAATGTTCGAATATTTCGATGACTCCCAAATTCAGAGTAACTATTATTATAAAACTGCAAGACGTGTTTAATCTTGTTCGACTCCATTTAGCATAAGCTACGTTACTAATCTACAGAAAAGCATTGTTATTTTTCCAGTGCATAAAACAACTGTGCATAGAAATCGCCAATTATACGCCTATTTTGCGCCATTAAATCAGAATTTACCTACATAACTCTGTAAATGCTATACTTGGAAAATCACCACAGTGACATGTTCAGCACTTGCCTTAGGGTTGTACACGAACGTGGTTTCTAAATGATGTGACGTTATTTTTGTAAACCTTTGAGATAAACACAGAAGATGCCTTCTTATAATATAAAACAAAACCAGTGATGTCGGTTCAGTCAGACGGACAAGGAAGAGGTTCATGCCAACTCTTTATTGTGAAGCAAATGTAATTTTGCAGTTGACACGAAATCAATTTTGCAATATCTTGGTCAACTGTAAATCTTTCGATGAACAAGTGGCTCGGGGTAATTGCATTGTACACGGCAGGACTTGTTTATTTTTCTCTGTTCACGTACACATTTCTGGTAAATAAATAGTAAATCAGTGTAATACCTTTATATTTTATAATAAATAATTTATAATAAAATTTTCAGACATTTTTTAAATATTTACACAAGAATTTTAAATCCTTTCGTGTGTACACCTCTTTCATTTTATTTTTTCCTTACAACGACCATTTAATTCAAAATGAATATGAGCTTGTGAACGTAAATTATTACTAAATTAGGTTACGGTCTTGCTTGACCTAATTTTATTTACCGCCGTGCGATTCTCTAAGAACAAACATCGTTGCATTTTTGACAACATCCCTGAAACAAATGACGAGATGACAAGAAACTTTGGAAAAACAACCTTGTGTACAAGGGCGATATCATATAAAGTATTTGACATCGGTGAGCTCGTCGATGAGCGCATCGACGAATCATTAGAGAATCGCACGGCAGGTTAAATTATTCTTGCATTACTTATATCATTTCTGCTACGCCGTAGATACATCTACGTACTTCTACTACGCCTCTTCGTAGAGCTTCTACGTACATACGTAGTGTAGATCTATGTCCACAATGACGATTTCTATGCGTATACGTAGCCTGTAGGGCAAATCACCTATAGTATATTCGACGAACAAGAAACGTGTTTTGTTTCACCTTTGTTCTTATAAATTTTAGGTAATTGTAATCGTACCTTAAATGTATGTATGCCCATTACATATATATATGTATGTATACCATACTATGCAATTTTTGGGGGTACTTGCAGGCTACGACTCTAAAATCTACAAATACTACGCTGTACGTATAACAATGTTCAGGGTCCGGCCTACAAAAAAATGAGTTTTATAACGTGTTTTGTTTGTGTTCTTTTGGAAAAACGGTAATACCTATAGGCCTCAATTATGTTCTTAAATTTTCATTGCAATGCAAGCCCTAAAGTCAAAAAACAAATAGAAAACAGTAGCCAAGTCCGAGTAGGCGAGACCAGCTTTCGCTAACCATAAAATATATTCCTAAATTATTTTGTGAGATGATACAGAAGTACCTACTTAACAGTCGTGGCGCGTGCCCACCTCGCACTTAGCCAATTATTCAACTCCAAGAAAAAGAAGTGTTTTAGTATTTGCTTTTTATTAATCTTCAAATGTCTTATAATGAGGACAATATCAGAACTGAGAAGTGAAAGGTAAATTACATTAAGTATTATGTGTGCCACTGTTATTTTGGCATGAATTATGACACTAATGGTTTTTTATTGTTTAATTACTTTGCTAAATATCCTTGACTTTGTTTAATATTGCGTAGACTCGCTACTTCCTGGTTTCGTCCTTGCGACACGTCACCCGGAATCCCTTAGGTTTTATAAAAACAAAAGTAATAAATGACGTATCAAGTTTAGATTGAACCGATAAGTTTTATTAAGGTCGACACGCACTGATATCCTACGCTAATGTTTCTACATCTTGTTAGGAAAAAACAATTTGTGCTAAATACATAACTTTCAGTTTGGAGAAGTTTCGTTAAATAACAATGGGAATTTATTGCAATTAAACAATGGGCTCAGTTGAAAAACGGATTATTTATATTGTCCAGATTCGTAGTTGAACAATTCTACTTATCGCACTTATATACTGTCATGAACTTTCGCATTGTTATAAACGTGAAATTTATGTGTGCTTGTTACTTCTTTTTCTTTACACTACGCTCCGCGGTTTCACCCGTGTGGTGATGGACGACGATGATGATGAATCAAATTTGGCCTATGTCACTCAGGAATACTGTAACTGTCTACTGGTGAAATAAAATATTTAATTACGGTTTAGTAGTTTTTGAGTGTATCCATAACAAATAAACAAACAACTAAATCTTTCCTCTTTGTTATTAGCGTGAATTATTTTAAACATACTACATATTATATAAACACGACAGAAGAGTCAAATAGAAAAGCCAACAACACAAGTTATTAATAATTAACAAACAATTCAGCCAATAACGGAAGCCCCTGCCATGTCTACCTCCAAGCAACTACCCACCTTTGTTCCACTTCATTAAGTCCAAAATCAACCGACAGCAGGGTTCGGTGATAGACTGAGTGACATTGGTGTCATAATATTGAGTTTCCGGCCGCTGATTGGCGCGAAGAGGCGCAGATATAGGCCCGCCCAGCCATCCATACATGACACGCCCTAGAGATAACCGCTGGAAACAACTCGGGTTGCTAGGTAACCGGCAGACTGTTTACCCAACCCTATTGTTAGAACGCGATTGTTCAGTAAGACATTATGGCTTCAAGTTTATGAGGTACGTAGCACCGCTGTCGTAGAGATTGCCTTGCCTTCAAGCAGTAGTTATCTAGCAATACTGTGTATGTCTGCTGACTATTCCAGCATACGGCACCCAAGTGTAGCGAATAACTGAAGTTTAAAGTGTGGCAACAGTGCAACTGTCAGATGTAACACATAACATCAATAGTATTAGATAAAGGATTTGCCTTATCATTTTACGATATAAATGTATCCCATTGTGCTCAATATGTATTAAATTATGTATCTGGGGTACTATTGCGTAATTCAACAGCTAACACGATACCTGTTAATTTTGGGTTTGAATGTTCATACGATTTTATGGTAGAAGTAGTGGGGACACAGACAAACGGCCTATAATCTATCTATCCACATTTATTACGGATACAAAGACATAACGTCAACATAACAACTAGTGTCAAATATCTATCTCTAATAAGGTAAACCGACGATATATACGTTATGGGCACCGGAGACTACTATGTCCGTAAATGAGACTAAATAATAGGAGCTGTTCTATAATCATGTATACAAAAAAAAATTTAGGAAAACTTTGCAAAAACGGGTGTTCGACGGAAGCTTTATATTTGAGAAGAGAAAAATAGAGTTCACCAAATTTTAGGCTTAAAGCGTTTTAAAAACCGTTACGTTAATTTGAAAATTTCTACCGACTTCCAAAAAGGTACTCAGATCGACTGTATTTTTTTTTACTGTTTGTTACCTCATAACTTTCGATAGGATGAACCGATTCTCAAAATTTTTTGTTTGTCAGCTGGTGCTTCCCGTGTGGTTTAAATTTCATCAAATTCGGTCCTGTACTTTTTCAATTACACTCTAATAACTGAATAGAATGGAAGTCGGTATAAATTTTTGAAATTGTACTTGTTCAAGATTAATTAGATAGCGCAGTAAAATAAAGTGTTATACAGGGACCTCTATAATAGCTTTCAGTTTAACATTTACCAAAACATTACTGATTAGGTTTCCCTATTATTGGCTCAAGGCTAACTCAACTCATAATCGTGTACAAAACAATTAGCTATAATAGTAATGGCCCAGTTTTATTAGAAAATGGTTAAAAGCTAATATTTTAGTTAGGCTGCAGAACTTTTTATTTTTTTGTTTGCTCTACTCTACTTATTTTACTCGGGAGTGTAGTGTGTTCTTATGGCAACTATTTCCAGTGTCGTAAATCGTGCATGAACAAATAGTAGTGAAGCGGTATTTTTATTAGGTATTTGGTCTTCCGCGAGATTTATCCGTATACTTATTTTTTATCCGCTGATTGACATCATTGTGCCTCTACATATCCTTTTGAAATCATGACAAAATAAGTAACGAACACGAAAGTTATATAGTATATATGTATTTGGACACAAAAACTACTGAATTTATTTTAATGAATTATGGTATGTAGATAGATAAGGCGCTGAAATAACATATATGATACTTTTTCATCATCATCATCATCCATCACCACGTGGGTGATACCGCGGGACGCAGCTAGCATATGATAAGTAAGGTATAAAATTAAGTTATCAGATATATGTACTATACAGATAGAAGATAAGTTGTATGCAATAATTCAATGCTACCCAGAGGTTTGTTGCTGTTTCGCGAAGTGCCGTACTACGCTTGTCACCCCAAGGATGGTACTGATTTTGAGTCAGGTCCGCACAACTTACTTCACTGGCTATACAGCGCCTTTCAACATAGTGGTTGCACGTTACCGCTTAGGAACAGAATATCTGGCAGCAATCAAGACCGACTCTTGCTCAAGAGAAGAGGTCTTAGACCTTAAAAGCTGGGTATTCGCCTTTCTTACCATTCACATCCCGCCGGCGGAGGGACAATTCCACGCAGCCAAAGAGTAAATCGTTAATATTTACATATAACTACTGTTTTTTTTAATATCAAGTATATGCTACTCAACGTGTAAAGTATTTAATTACGTGGCAATTTTGCGAGCACAATATTATGCAAATAAGAAAGAAAATCATAACCAGTCTACTGAACATACGTGCGGTAATCAAGAAAAATAAGGGCGCACGACACTTCGTGACAGCGTAGCGTGAAGAGACACGCCCTATAGTTTTCGCTTATAAAGTATACCTTACGTTTTAAATACTAAAGTTAAATATACTGAGGTGGACGTACTACCATGTTGGGGAGAATGTTCTGTACTTCGGAGAAAGAACGGCTAGACGAAATTAAAGACTTTTATGACGGTCGCCCTACTTAATAGGAACTATTTATTGTGTGTACTACTTAAAAAGAATGATTCATGCTGCTGAAGAATGCTGACTCCATCACAACTTTTAAAGAGATGATGAAGAAGCATTATTTAACTCCAAACTGCTAATTATTTGTAATGGTAAGTGTATATATTTATAATATGTATTGTATTATGTATTATTATAGGTAGGTATGTATTGTATTTTTGTATTTATGCATTATGTAATGTAGGTATATAGTTATTGATATGAATATGTGCTTGTTATAACAATAATTATTGTGACACTAGTATATCATAATTTTTGTATATTTTTATGTATATTTTGTCCTCATTTTCGACGCTACTGCCGAAATAATATGCTTACGATTTCTGTCCATGCAACGGTTGCCTGTAAGAAATTGCTTTTAGCGATAAGGCCGCCCATTGTTCAACCTTAATTTTGTACTACATGTTTTTCTTATGTTGTATTGTACTTATATTGGTGTTCAATAAAGTGTGTTTGAATTGAATTAAATTGATTCATGTTAAAAAGTGAATATTTATTGCTTATCTAATTAAACTGTTGTGTGTGATGTTGATACGAAGACACACGGGTATTGTAGAAGTGTATATAGCAATTATCTGGCAAGACCTAGGCGGTCTTGGTGGCCAAAAGATTATAAACAAATGTACTAACATCGTACTAACTATAAATCACAGCTGCTAATATATATAATATAATATATAATATAACCACGCGGTTAACAGTAAGGTATCCCAGAAACATTTTTCTGTCATAAAACGTATCAGTAGGATACTGCAATGCACCGAAATTAATGCGCCGTTTCAAATACATGAACTGTAAGTACTACCGCCTTTGAAGATCGTTAGTGACTGACATTGTCTACTGACAAACCTTTTCCTATAGACCAAGCCTGAAATTCTAATCTTACTACCATTGTAAATGCGATTTTTTTTACATGCCAGTTGGTCCCGAGACGAGTAAGTCGCTAGCCTAATGTTAAGCGTTTTTTTCATTTCTCTGAAACTATAGTTTAAACTCTGAACTATCTTTAGATCTAATTATCTGGAGGTTGTACAATATATAATGTGTGTTCTAAAATGTGTATAGAAAAAAAAATATGTAAATGGTTTGAATTACGATTTACCAGATTGCCTACATTTTTATCCCATGTAATAGATGGCGAACGTATTGTCATCTACAGCCCGCGGCACGTAACTCTAGCGCTGAGTGACATTTGGAGGGGATAGCTGCGCATGGGTACAGTCGCGCACATATGACAGAGAGAGACAAGAGTCCCTCGTCTTCGATGTGACAGAGAGAGACAAGAGTCCTTCGTCCCTCTAGCCTCCCTGTGAGACCCAATTTTTGACTTCTGCGCAATAACGGTCAGCGCTAGAGTTACGTGCCGCGGGTTATACGAGGTTCTATTCCAGACTCCGGACTGCTATTGACAGTTTCATTGTCGATCGGGATCGAACTCAGGACCTCGAGATTCCGAAACGGCGCTTCGACGCTCCAATCCGAGCTTCCAACCGACGCTATCTATATCTAGGTACATATATAAAAATAAATCTATTTCCCTTTCACATCACGCGTGAATGGATGGAACGATTTCGTTAATTGTTTTTTGTTGTGTTAATTATTATTAGAAGGTTCTTATGAAAGAAAAACCAAGGAAAGATGGGAGGTTATGGCGAGCCCAAAAGGCCGAGCATACCACCCGACCAACCACGACACCACCAACGAGGCAGACATACTAGTATAGGTATATAGTACATATTTAGAGAGAGTGCAATTATATGCGAGTGCATTTCTATTTGTCTGTTCCGGGTAATCTATGAAACGACTGAGCCTATACTGGCAGGACTTTCACTGCTACATTTTATTTTAGAAGCATCGTATCCTTCGAGGCGACGTGAGTGAAACCGCGGTCAGCTAGTGAGTACGTTTTCGTAACAATACAATACACGAGTAGATACATTTTTCGTCGTAGAATTGTAAGGTACATGTTATATACTCGTGTGTACCTAATCATCTTTGTTAAATTCTAGCACGGTTCAGTAGTTTTCACATGAATAAGTAACAAACATCCATCGTAACCTTAGAGCATACATAAGCAAACTATAGAGCATAACTTAATTTTTTTTTGTGGTAGTGCCGCGCTGCAACCCCACAACCGAATCGGCCAGCACGACCGGAGAAGTACCATATTACCACATAACACCTTGTGAAGTAACACAGCTTGCTATTGTGTTTCGTCGGTTTGTGGGAGGTAACGGAGGCCCGATTCCCCCCTTCCCGTTCTGCCCATCCACCCTCACCCCTTCTATCTCTTCCTTCCTCAAAGGTCGGCAACGCGCCCTCGACACGTCTGGTATTGCGGATGTCCGTGGGGGACGGTATCACTTACTATCAGGTGAGCCACTTACTCGTTTGCCAACCTATCCCATAAAATAAAAATCATAAGTTTGAACCGTAAGCACAAGTATGAACAGCATCGTGCATCCTTGTCATGCTCAGTCACTCGCAAAACAATACAGATGATATTGAGTCTGCGAACAATATTTTATTTGTTTTTGTGATCAAAATGGTGAACTGTGCGGTGCCAGGGTGTAAAAACGATTTCCGGAAGCAAAATAAAATGAATTATAACTAATTTTCACCGGTAAGTGGTATCATCGTCTGATAAAGCGCTAGATATACCATAATTATGTATGTATAAAACATTTGCTGACGATCGGCACAAGCAGACCGGAGCGATACGCGCGCTCTAGGTTGCTTATGCATAGAGTATGCATAAGCAACCTAGAGCGCGCGTATCTAGGAACATCGTAACTAGGAACTGGCATCCGGAAAAACAGATCCGGTGATAACCGGATCCGGTACCAATACACCGGTTCGGATCGGAGCAATTTTATCACCTGAGCCTATCATCGCCTGATGCACCTCTGCACGCCTAGAACAGGTGTACTTCCTCACAAGTGACGAACTGCGCTGCGCCGTAACCCTGAGACATTAAGGTGTTAAATCTTGTGCCTGTAATGTCGCCGGCAAACAAACCTTCAAACCAAAACACAGTATTGCGAACATTACTGATTCACGGCACAAAAAGGTGGTGGCAGTACTACCCCGGACAAAGAGTTCTACTGCTCTTATAATGTGTCTCTCAATTGAATCCAAAGCTAATATTTACCGAAGAGGCATGACTAGTACCAATGCATGTAAGTAAACGAGGTGGGTATGGTTTCGCTGAGCAGGAGTGAGTGTGTTTTAACTTTTAATAATGTGATAAAAAATTAAAAACTGTATTTATTTTCCCGAATGATTTAATCTGTATAATAAGTTTATACAGATTAAATCATTTTCATCAATCAAGAAATTGTTTCGTGTACAACATAATGCACTTTACTCTTCAGATGCTTGCCTTTTTTTCTTTTTACTCTTTTTTAGACTTCCAGAAAAGTCATTAGATGCATATTCATCACTTGGATTATCTTGTATTATCTCATAATTATCGTCGTGGATCTTGTTTTTCTTATTTTTCTTCGATTTATCCTTTTTCTTACTATCATTACTATCGATTTCTAGAGCTAAACCATCATACTCACCTATAGTTTCAGTATTAGCACGATATTTATCTTTTTTCTTCTTCTTTTTCTTAGGAGCTTCAACGTCTTCTACATTTAGATTTTCCATATTGTCAATTATGCTAGTACTCAAAGATTGAACATTTTGATCTAAAATTTCACTGTCATCGTCTCTTTTCCTCTTTTTGGGTACGTTCGGTTCTAGGGCAATAGCGACGTCATCAGGCAGAATGTCGGCGTCTTTGTGACGTTTGTCTTTTTTTTTCTTCTTTTTAGGTACTTCAATATTAATTTCTGGTGAATCCGTGCTATTTTCACAGTCGAACTCGTAAAGCCTCTTCTTTTTATCCTTTTTACTCGTTTTCTTCTCAGACAATTCGTCTACAACCACATCTTCCACATGGTCTGCTTCATTGTCTTCATTTCTCTTCAACTTTCCCATGGCCCTTTTCTGATCCCTCACCTCTTTTTCTTCTTGCCTATAAACTTTAGCTAGGTCCTTCTCATCTCTATCAAGAACAGCCAAGAAAAAACCTGTGGTCAGATCTGAATCTGGTTTAGCATACAAGCACCGGGTTCCTGTTGATCCATACATGGCAGAACCGAGGTTATTCCACTGATCTTTGAGCAGTTCCTTCACATTTTGAACTCGCCATTTGGCCCTAGAAAATTTGACCACATTAGCAATGACCCTCTCGTTTTCTTCGGGGTATAAAGAGCAAGTACTGTAGACTATTCTCTTGGCTTTGGGGAAAGAGTTCATAGCGTGTTTAAGGAATTTTTCCTGGAGCGAGGTTAGTTTATCCAGCCTGTCCTTGTCTGGGCCGTAGTTGTGGACCGACATGTTCATTCCTGTAAAACATACAAACCTAATTAATTCAGGAGTAATTATTAGTCCTATAATTACATTTATTTCTAGGACTCTACCTAGCTCGTAGAAGCTCGTAACGATCTCTGCTCATGGCCTTCCGGATTTTAGTAGAAACTTATTTTACTCGTGGGTCCCGGGTCTTAGAATCCGTTTACATAGCAGCCCGTGCGGCACAGAGAACAAAATAATTTCTGGAAACGGTGGCAAAAGTACTACCAATGTAGTAATTTGAACAAACGAAAACCTATTAGAAATTTAAAAATTTTATAAACTGACATGGTCATGTGGTCGACATAATGCAAGAATCAGCTTTATAGACGGGATATTTACCATGCATTATATTTGTTTTTAGCTCTAAAAAATCAAGTTGAGAAACAAGTCACTGAACTTTTGGTGAAAAGGAGGCGTTGGCATCAGATCAAACAGTTCCTCCGAACGTTCGCCGTTGTACAGAAGGTAGAATACACAGAGAGATGCAAAGACTCTCCGAAGACTTATAGACGATACGAATGGCACGGCGTTGGATGCAGTCTAGGGGGTCAATCTGGTAAGCGGGTGCCCCGGCCCATAGATGTGAGCAGTATGCCATATGCCGTCTGACTTGTGCTTTCTAAAGAGCAAAGCGTTTGGCCTTGCTCTTCAGGTGACCCTTTTTTTATTTAATGTATTTAGATCCCAAATTAGGTAAAGCCTTTATGTACCGTGATATACATACTTAAGTATATATTCACACCCAGTCACAGGTCAAACAGACATGTTAATGCACACACGTTTGACCTGTCTGGGATCGAACTCGTGGTTAGCAGCTCAGAAAGTAGGGATTATTTTGTATGTTATTAGGTAACGGTACAAGCACGGGGCCCACCGGATGTTATGTGGTAACCTCTGCCTAGAACAACATTTCCTCACAAGTTACGAACTGCACTGCGCCCTGTTACATTAAGTTGTTAGGTCTCGTGTGCCTGTAATTTCGTCGGCAACCATTATTGCGAACATTACTGCTTCACGGTAGAAATAGGTATGGCGGCAGTACCTACTTCCCCAGACGAACTCATTCACAAAGAGCTTTATTGCACTTATAAAGTTGCTACCAACTCCGCCACCCGTTGCAGTCCATAACTAGGCACAGAATAATGTATATAAGAACCAAATTCGTTGCTGAACCAACTAAGCCAACGCTTGCTCTCCGAAAACCAAAGTACTCTTACAGCCGCATTTATAAACAATATCTAATTACTTGCAGAAAGATTATTGGCTGAGAATTCTAGCCTTTGACAAACAACTTTAGGCAAATTCAATTCAAATTCTTCAAAATCATTGCTTAATTAATTACTTTTCCATAAGTAATTACTTTTGATTGTTTATAAATACGGCTGTTAATGTAAGTATTTTTAATGTAGTAGTATTTTTTATTTTCTCATACGGGATCCGAACCGGCAAAACAAAAAATAACGTTTTTACGGAATCTAGTGACTAGTCGTGCTAATCGTGTGTGGTAGTAATCGTTACGCCTGCCCATGAGCCCATGACAGTTGTAGAGCCACCAAGAGTATTGCCCTCGTTACACTGAGAAATCGGCTTTTGTCTCTGTTGTCCAATACATTCACTTGCTTCGCGGCAGAATACCTGAGTAAAAATAAATAAACTCGTACCATATTTTTCCAGTGGTTTTACCTCTTTGCTAAGAATTAACTTTAGAAGCGGGATATTTACTGTTAATGCTCGTTATCGGCCGGATTTTCACCCTCATTACCTTAAACTATCTAGCTCAACTACACAACGGTTCTCAAGAACATTTATTCCGCGTACAACAAAAATCTGGATGAAGCTTCCCGCCGACGTTTTCTCTCTGCGCTACGATATGGGGTTGTTTAAAAAGGGCGTCATTAAATCTCTTAAGAGGTCGGCAGCGCGTTGGTAACGCCCTTGGTGTTGCAAACGTCTATAGGTAACGGTGACCACTTTCAATCCGGTGGGCTGTCCGCTTGTCTGTCTAATTTAGGCATAAAAAATGTGAAAAAAACTATTATTTTTTTCTTTGTGTAATATTTTCTTTATATTTACCTGAGCCAGAGCAGCTAGGGTCAAGCAGAATGTACTCCACTTCTTCAAACTCTCCTTTCTTGATATCCAGCGAGTCTCTATTATATGTCTGCACGCATTTCGAAGCGGTCTTCTCGACGAAGTCACACAACGTCTTATAGCGCTGTTCGTTCCTTTCTACGGCGTAGATTTTACCCTGGAGTTAGAACAAAAACTAAATTTAAATTTATATTATTAATAAGAAAGTCTGGATGTTAGTTCA
The DNA here is from genome assembly GCA_917880725.1 of Selenia dentaria. NCBI lineage: Eukaryota > Metazoa > Arthropoda > Insecta > Lepidoptera > Geometridae > Selenia > Selenia dentaria. Next base: position 36,291,408 of record OU862878.1, on the reverse strand, counting down.
CCGTAACGCCACGGCGGTTCACTTTTTGCAGAGACTTAATGTAACCATTTGCGTTGTCGATATCACAATCGAGAAAATAATCGCTCAGCTCGTAGCAACAGTGCTAAGCGAGACGTCATTGACGCGGGCGTCCCGAACACTCCTTGAAAGGACCAACCAATGTGGTCAAAACTATAGTCGTGCCTATCCGATAAATATTACGTGAGTAATCCCGTATTTCTAATTAAAAATGAGTGAACACCTGGCTAGCCGGTCCGTGGTATCCACTCCAGAACCTTTCGAACCACCAAACACACATAAGCATTTATAATACATACCTATTGTTACAGATATATAATTATTATTGTGGGGTAAAGACTTACGTCATTTCGCATATAAGCAGCCAGCTGCGTGGTTTTCATGCCGGGGGCGGCACACATGTCTAGCACGATGCTGCCCGGGGGAGGCGCTAGCAAATGCACTGCCAATGCTGTCGCCTAAAAGTCAAGACCACACACATCAGAGGCCGCAGCACAAACAATTTGCGAAAAAGTATTTGTATCGCAAGCGTCAACGCGTCACGTTTCGGCGTACAAACAATAGAGTTATCTATGTCACAGTTGCCCTAGATACATGACAGTTTGTGCTGTTTCACGTGAACGACACGTTACGTTACACTTACGCAGATATTCGTGCTAAGCCAACTTGGATCTATTCGAAACACACTTTATGTAACGAGTTAAAAGGCAATGCTAACGAGAACAAATTGTCGTAACTCCAATGTATTTAATTCATACAAACATAACTGACTTTTGATTTATTTAGAATCGTTTTAAAATTGCTAACTCGAACACTATTGAAAATTAGATATATAAATTAACTGCTGCGTATTCTCGGACCTCCATACATAGTTACATAGGTTTGCCAGCCCAAATACTCTGCTCTGCCAACATTATGCTCCTAAACCTATGTTCAATATGTATCAATTGCATAATATCTACACTGAAACATAATTCATCTAAAATCCAAATTGTTAGTATCATTTTCCACCGACTTCCAAAAAGGAGGAGGTACTCAATTCGACTGTACGTTTTATTTTTGTTACGTCATAACTTTCGATAGGGTGAACCGATTCTCAAAATTGTAAGTTTGAAAGCTGTTGCTTCCCGTGTGGTCCCATTTAAATTTCATCAAATCCGGTTCAGTGGTTCTAGAGTTACACTACCAATAACTGAATAGAATGGAAGTCGGTATTAAATTATTCAAATTGTACTTTTACTTGTTGTCACTCGACAGGGCGAGGAAAATGCAACGAACGCATGAACTTAAGGATCTTGATGCAGTTCATGAATTTGTATATCTTGTAGCATTAATCTCTGATGATGGCGAATGCGATAAAGAGGTCATCCGTAGAGCCCAGATGGCTAAGTCAGCAGTAAAACGGTTAGAAAAGATTTGGAAGAATAAAGGGTTCAACCGAAATACCAAGGTCAACCTTATGCGCGCCCTAATCTTTTCTATTTTTCTGTACGCCGCAGAAACCTGGGCGCTTAATGTCCGAACACGATCTAGGATAGATTCGAAATGTAGTGCTGGCGTAAAATGTTAGCAATTTCATGGACGGCGCGCCGCACCAATGAGTCTATCCTAAAAGAATTAAAAATTTAAATTCGACTTTCCAGTATATGCCTACAGCGACTCTTAAGGTACCATTCGGATTACGGTCGCCGCGACCAGGCAGCCGCGACCCGGTGGCCGCGCACTGCTTTGTAGGGATTTGTATAGAACACGTTCTGATGCACGCCGCCGGGCGGCGCGACCGGGCAGCGCGAACTTGGCGGCGCCGCCCGGCCGCTCTGTGAGCAGTATGGTCGCGCTGCCCGCTCGTTGCGGTTGACAAAATGGCGTCATTTACGGATGAAATCGACGAGGTTTTAGTGGAATTAATTGCTAAACATCCGCCGCTCTACGATTCTCGGCTGAAAAGTTATAAAGACAACGTTGTACGGTATTTTATTCCTCTTTGAAGAAAGTAAGAGCAACATTGTTTCATCATCCTCTTCTTCGTCCTTTATCAGTTGCTGCATGAGCTCTCGTTTTCGTTTATTTAAGTTGTCAGACATAGTTCAGCTTTAAAAAAACACGACCCAACGCACAACTGTTCAAACTGATTTCTGCTTGACTACTGCACGAAGCAGTCGCGGCCCGGGTCGCGGCGGCTAATATCCGACGCCTTGTGTGGCGGCGCCGCTCAGCAGCGCCGCCCAGTCGCCGCTGCCGGGTCGCAGCGACCGTAATCCGAATGGTACCTTTACAATACTTCGGACACGTGGCTAGAAGAGACGCTAACAACTTAGAAAAGCTCATTGATGTGGGTCACGTGGAAGGAAAACAGAGTCTTGGAAGATCTCCTACCAGGTGGACTGACTTTGTCAGAGACAAATAAGGCAAATGTACCAACTGCTATGAGACAAGCCGAGTGCCGCAGTACTTGGAGAAACATAATCCAGAAGGCCGTTCATGGTGGTCACGACCCTCAGTCATGAGGAATCGATGAAGAAGAAGAAGTATCATTTTTATTATACGATTTTTTTAAAGACACGGACCGGCATACACGGACTGCTTGAGCAGTTATCTACTGTTCAACATACACGGACCACTCTTGCAGTCATATTCAACAGCTTGAAGCTGCCATTGATAACTGCTCTACAAGTGACAATTTCTATTCAAGGGCGGGAAACACGCGCGACGTGGAATGAAATACACGAGCCGAAGTAACTGCGCGAGAGCAGTCCGTGTATGCCTGGCGACTGCTTGACCGCCAACCGCCCGAAGCATTTGCAACTGCTCTAGCGGTTTCGTGTATGTGTGTACGTAGAAGACAGTTCACTGTTCAGTCGCAGCTTGAATCAGTCCATGCGAACAGCTTCAAACTGCCCGTGTGTCTGTGCTCTAACGCCTGTTTTAATGGATACTAACAAACATTACAATTTTAGAGAGAAACATTCACATCCTCCGACGAGATTCGAACCCGTCTTGCAATAATCTGTGTCATACGCCATGACCTAGGCCACCGACGCTTACCGTACGACCATCGAATTATAACTCTATATTGTTTTAACCGCAGTACGATCTGACATTTATAGCAACATCTATTGAACAACTTGACAGCATTATCCGGACGGTAAGCCTCGGTGGTCGTGGCGTCTGACACGGATTGTCGAAAGACGCTGGTTCGAATCCCGTCCGAGGAAGTGCATTTTTCTCTCTAGAATTGTAATGTTTGTTAGTATCGATTAAATGCCTGTACTAACGTGAAACATAAAAAAAGATATCATAAAATATATATACTAGCACCGGGTGTACTGAACTGAATCCCAACAACTACTTATAGCTAAGTAGTTAGCGATGTCATAAAAAATGCTTTACCTTATCTTGCAAAATGATCTGATTCTGCAAATAAAGCTCATGATCATGCCACCTAGTGCCAGGGGAAAAAACAAAGATGGTCTTCACATGATAGTCTTGTGTGAACTCGTCGTCTGCAAGCTTCTGTATCTGTTCCAAGTAGTCTCCATACGCCCCTGAGGTGCATCTGATGAACTTGTAGCCTTCGTCTATGAAGGCTCGTATGGCATCCGATGTGGTGAGAAGGTTTGTGTTGATACGGACATATCTCGGTCTGGAAATTTCTGAAGAAAGTCATGTATCAAAAATTATATCATACTTTTCAAATTTGATAGTAAGATTAATATGGAAGTACCTACTCGTAGTTACCCATGTCCATAGATAGACCTTACATCAGTTACCCGTACATGGCCAGGGAACAGTGCCAATCATATGACAGACTATGTGGTAGAATCTACAGGAGTCCATCTTGGTAATGATAGGTACCATGGAATATATGGCAATATTCTGTATTCTCAGGGTAATAAGCATTGTAATGTAGCATACAAATTTAACGTATGCTGTGACATGCTTGCATGCTTTACATGTTTGATTTTTCCATACAAGCCAACAAGATCCAGTTTAGAGAGAAGAATCGGGAAATATATTGTCGATATATTTATTATGGTAAAATTCTACACTATTCCTTTTAATACAACCAGTTGTGATGTAGGGAAAAGCAATATTGGGGATCCCCAGCCTCTTATGATTGACATCTCAATGATTTTTTCTTTGATAGTAAACATTATTTCACCCATGGGGGACTGAGACTTTTAGCGTGCTTTTTAGCGTGAGAGGGGAAATCTAACGGGCATTTTGACACTAACCCGTGACATGGGTTCAGCTTAAAACTCTGAGTGGCACTGCTAGCTAGATATACTGTGGCACTTACCACCAGGTACACATCTAGCCCTTCTCATTAGTTAAGTCACTTAATTTAAAACAATTTTACACTACTAAGTACTACTACTACTAGATAATGTTAGATAAAGATAGTTTATTTGTCAATAACATGTGTGGTTACATAGGTAGGTACTAAGTACTTAGTAAATATGCATTTATGTAGGTATTACAAATAAACATTGTATGTATCAACATGTTTTGCCAAAATTGAGGATGAGATGGCTTTATAAATTTAATTAAAACAGATATTTATTCGCATGCAATCACAATACAAAAACAAATATAAAACTAAGTAAAATTCACTAACACAAGAGAGCACAATAAAGTCAATTAAAATTCTTAATCATTCAGAAAGTCAGCTATTCAGTAATAACATTTTTTAAACAAGATTTTCTTTAGCGTCTGTTTGAATAAATTAAGGGGTAGGTTTTTAAGCTGTTCAGGAATCCTATTATATATATTAGGACCCATACAGAAAATAGTAATACGCATTATTTTCTTTTTTGCAGAATGTGGGCGAAGTTTATTTTATGTATTTCGCGTCTATTTCGTACATTACCACCACAGCATGACTGTCCAGTTCCCAGCTTAATAACCACTAAACCACTGCATATCCTCCCACATGACATGGATAATGTTAAAGCCGACCACGGTCTAATGGCTACAGTGTAGCTACATTTTATATGTAGCAAAATACATGTAAGCCGACCTAACTAATATTAAAACTGCATAAGTATGTTTATTTTTCCTTTTAACACCGCAATGGCTGAACGAATCATAATGTAATTTGGCAAGTACATAATATTATATTCCAGGAAAGGACATACTTTTCATCATCACTATGCGGGCGAAACACGGGGCGCAGCTAATAGTCATATATATATATGTACTATACTTAGTAAAGTGACAAATGGACAAAGATTAGTTTATGAAGTATTTATGATAAGATAGCAAGCCAATAACAACAATGAGGGCACAATGACCAACAACAATGATTTCTTCAAGATATATATTTCAGTTTAGTTTTCTTCAAACAAAACTGTGTTTGAGATTTGATTATGCTGCACCTCATCAGTAACATGTAGGTATGTATAGGAAGTTTCACAAACAAAATGTAAAATTAATCACTACATATAATAAAACTGTATAGGTCGCATTTCTGTGCAATGAAAAAAGTGCTGATAACTGTGTCAGGGGGATGTAAGGCGTGGAATCGAAATTATTTTAAACTTTTTTGTTTCTCTGTTTGTATGGGATAATCTCCGAAACGACTGGACCGATTTAAATGAATTTTGTGTGGTGTTAGCTTATACCCCTGGTCAACATAAAGGATACTTTAGATCCCGGTAAGATAAAGAGTTCCCATGTGATGACTTAAAAAACTGTAATTAACTGTATCCTGCGAGGCCATGTGAGCGGATATTAAAATACAAATGTGGGTTAGAGTATCATGAGTGTTTTTATACCTAATTATATACAGTTGCATATAAGTATTTATATACATCCATGATATGAACCCTCTACAAAAGGTTATGTGGGCCAAGCACGAAAATCTACTTTAGTGTAACACATATCATTTACGTATTCAGTACAAACTATGAGTTATCTGTGCCACTAATTGTACTAGATAAATGACAGTTTGTTCTAAATACGTTAATGGTGCGATTATGTTACACTTAAACAGATTTTCGTGCTCGGCCCACTGAAACCATAGGGAGTTGTAAATTGTAACAAATCTATGGAAACTCATGGAAAGTTTGAGTGCCCAGTATCTAACACAAATAAATTATAATTTGAATATTTATTGTCATAATTATTTGATTTTGAATCGTACTCATTTAATGCACTTGAATATTTGCACCTTGTTGATTGTTGGAAGTTTAATTAACAAATTAATTACATAGGTACTTTATTATTTTTTACAATTAGTATAACATTACAACTCATTTGGATGATATGGTTATTATGTCACTGGTTGATTTAACTACACACAGCATATTTTCTGGAATCATAGTAGGTATTGTTCCTTAGAAATCAATTGTTTTATTGGCCAAATATGGTGACTGGAAAGTCTATTCATCAATCCTTCCTATACTGCAATGATTAAAACAAAAGATTTATGAATGAAACCTATTTATATGTATCTATCTCTGGGATGCAAAGGGTTAATGTTGGCAATAAGCTAACTGTTTCATAAACTTTCATGGAGGATTTATAGTATGGGCAAATTAAGTCTGTAAGGTATAACTTTATTAATTATTACTTAAGATAATAAAATTGGGCAACTGTATTGTAAATGTAACTGGATTATGCCCATACATCCTTGGATGGGTGAGAATAAAACATACAATAATTAAGTACATTTTTATTTTTTATTTCTAAATATCTATACAGATTTGGTATGAACAATCAAGCTTATTATCTGTTTCAGTAGACTGAGAAACAACAAAACATATTTGAAGCACAGTTCAAAATTACTTTGTGTTAATCATAATATCACGGATGTTGACTTCATGCAATTTACTACTTCCAGGGTTATTAAGTTAATATTAATACTGCATATAAAAAGGAATGTTATATATTTTAACAATCAATCTTCCTTCAAATTTAAACTGCTTCTACTTGGATCTGTTTCCCCAGTAGCCAGAGGTGTGTACACATGCTGATCAACTTCATTGCCATCATCGTCATACTCTCTTTCATGATATGCTTTATATGCATAAACACATATAATGATGTTAACTACTACTACAGCAGCAAACACTGACCACACATTTACAGCAAAATTATCAACAGGGTAGTATTCAGTCAATATGTGACGAACACCAAAGAATGCAACGAATGGCATTGTGAACATTGCAACACTGCACAAAAAAAGATTTGCTAACACCAAAGCAGTTCTTTTCGTGTTCTCCGAGACCAAGGGAACAGTGTCTGTTTCAGCCATTGTGTACCTTTACTAGATGTTTAATTGATCTGAAAAGAAATATAAAGAATTACCTTCAATCTTCAAGTCATCTTGATGCTCGGACGCATATTTTTCAAACTGCTCTTTGTATGTTAGAACAGTAAGTTCTGGCTTGCTTTTGCCCGGAAGCGATTTTTTGCCGAACAATAGCTCGGCTGTGAGTACCTTCGCTAGCCATGGGTCGAAACGTGGTTCGTTTTCTAACAGTTTACAGTGTTCTAAGATTTTTTCTATAAAAGCCGCATGTTTAATTGTCTCTGTTAATAGTGCAAAGAGCACATTGGTCCTCTGCAAATATTTCAGACTGATAAGCATTCATTTTATGGGATCAACAGATAATTAATTACTAAAAACTTAACATTCAAAGTTTTATGTTGTAATTCATACTTACGAAATGCCGAAGCTTGTCGCTGTAAAGCAATGATTTTACGCTACCGCCCTCGGTTGAAACTTTCTTGAAAATATTAGAAGCTATTTTGTAATGCCTTGGTACTTTTACCGAGTGCTCAAACATAATTAGGGCAATTCATTCACAACAGTTTACTCGTCTTGTGTGTATTGTATTGCTTTTAATTTTTTCAGTACAGACCAGTCATCATGTCATGTCAGCTCAAACGTTTGTTTGTCACGAGACAAACGTCAGTCAAAAACTAGGTTAAAATGCGTTCATAAGGTGCGTTCGCTTAGCTTATGAGGACATTGGTGGCGTTGTCATTGATGGCTCTTTTGTTAAAGCGTTCGTAAAGATCAGAAACGTTATTTTTGCCACTTTTGCTCACACCCTATTCGAACGCTCAACTGAGCATAAGACCTAAAATTGCATGAGAATGCTGTCTGCATGTAAATTATTAATTTGCTATGTAAAATTGCATTCGATTGCATTTGAAATTAGCAGCATAATCATGCGATTTTAGGTCTTATGCTCAGTTGAGCGTTCGAATAGGGTATGGGCAAAAGTAGCACAAGGTATTCTTCGTTGCAATTCGTGATAAAATGCACATTAGATTAAAAGAAACACCTAACAATAAAACGATAACTTATACGAGGTATATGAAATACTGCACTATCTTTTAAAAAAAAATGAAAATAAATTATCACAAAACAGAACTTAATAAAAATATAACTGACATTAAAACGACTTCGCAAATAATAAATGAAAATTATATACACAAAAACGCCCAAAACAAACAATGACTGTCTACTCAAAATTAAATCTGGCCCAGAAGATTCAATTAACTACGTAAATACATTTTGCGCAATATAGGTAATAATCTTGCGAACAATATTAGAAACGTTCAAACAATGGCAGACAAAAGCAGAGTACCTACTTCTTCCCTCTCAAGTAAACTCAATTGGCATACTGAGCACGGACGATAGAGGTTTTGAATTTATTAATGTTTATTATTGGATTAACACAAGTCATTTTGTAACTTAGTGTAGGTTCTGTGATAAATTGTATGTTAATAATAACAAGGCAATATAGCGGCAATTAAATTGTAAATTGTAGTACAAATCGTCCTATATTTTATTTTACAAAATCAATGACAATTATACATCACAAAGTCTTTTGTTGAGGTTATCGCTACTCGAGTAGTACTTAGCCACAGAATTCGCCCTTATTACATAGGCCCAGAAGGATAGTTTTCATACAAAGAAGCAATAAATATTTTTTGCGGTTGGCCATCCTACCAGATCTGACAATATTACAAACCAATATATAAAATATTTAATAAAATACTTACTTAACGTAATATTGTCATAGGAACTTTTACCCGAATCATCGGGTAATTAAAATATGAACGGATTGGGTTGTTTTCTTAACACAACTTCAACTTCAAACTATCAAATTTAATGTTAACATTAAATTTGATAGTTTTGTAGAGAAAACCACTCATTCCGTTCATATTTTAATTACCCGATGATTCGGGTAAAAGATTTCCTATGGCAAGATAGAACCATAAGTATTGTTTTGTAATATTGTCAGAGGGTTATTCCACAAATCCTTATTGACTATCCCCATCAATGGGGATTTGTGAACTTTTTTTCCACTAATCCCCATTATTTCTGAAATATCTTATAATGGGGATTTGTGGACAAAAAGAGTTCACTATTCCCCATTGGTTTAAAATAAAATCCCAATCGGTTGATAAATCAAAAAATAAATAAATTACAAGGACATCAATATTGTTTTATTATTTATAAAAGTAAGAACTCAAAACACATATTTTTACAGTCATACAAAGTAAGGAAATGGCCAAATTCATAGCTCAAATGTATATATATAAATAACATTTCATAAAGTGATTGAGATAAGAAATTAAAGGGATTAAATAAAATTTAGGAGACATTCATGTTGGCTTCACAAAAATGAAAACTTGGTTAAGGATTCTTATGAACTAATTTTTAGTTCTCGTAGATTTGCTTTGTGAAATAAAAAAAATATATTAGATCACATATTGTTGCAATTTTTTTATATGTAATAAAATTACAGTTTTACAATAATTGGTGGGTTTTCCCCCTACATTTAGGGGGGCAGGGCGCACAGGGGGATTTTTAGAGGCCTAAAATGTTTAGGGTTTTTTTAGGGGGATAGAATTTTACGTTGAGAGTTATTTTATGACTTTATTACTGTGCTATATACCTAGGCATTATTATGAAAAAAACATACACTCCAAGATGAAACGCTCGCATAGCAGCTTGACTTGGCGATCTTAACCGTTCAACAATGTTAAGCAAAGCTTGCTGCGGTCAGGATTATGATGGGTACCTACTTAGTACTTAGTACTAAGTTATAATATTACGTAGCTTGTATCAGAAATGGTATCCAACATGATGAACAGCACCTCATAAATGATCAATAGAAGTACAGTTGGGTCACCAATTACAGAATAGGAACGCTCGGATAATGACAATGTGCCTATTTAAATTAATAGAAACTCATAATTTTATTCAAATTCTACCAGTAACTGTAATAGTCATAACATAAAGATACTTAATATAAAACTGCATTGCACACAACATGCTGAAAACAAATCGTGTAGTAAATTCAACTTGTATATTAATATCTGTTTGCGTTTGCAAATATAAAAACTTATTTTTTTTAACAATGAACTACCTTTTTTATCTAATCTGTGTGTTAGGGCGTTTTGGTCTGATTTTAGGCCATTTTAGGGGGATTTTTTTAAATGTTGGCTACACTGTTCGCGGAGCTTTAGGGTAAAAAAACCTGGGGTGGTAACACTGCCCCTATTATTCGTAGTTTGTTTGTGATCTAAAATAGCAAAGCTTTTTACAAATATTAATGCACGTAGAGTACATAAATAACTACACTGTTATATTTTTTGATAATTAATTATATGTTCATTGCAGTAACGTAATTATGTAAACATCTTCACGTCCAGGTAGGTACAAAATCGCGTCCATGACCTACGACGTTTCAGTGTTGTTTGTGTAATCTCGTTGACAGTTTCATTACAAATGGCGTTTTACTCCTCGTAAAATACCAGGAAATGCTATGATTCAACGTTGCCGTAGTCACAACAACAGTGTCAAAAGTGTTCCGTGCATTTTTTTCAGTCGGGGACGTCGACCGGGTCGCCACGGACTGAGGTTACCAGTGAAAGTTGTTTGTAAAATGTCGCGAGGGTGATTCTAGTAATCAAAGAAAATAATACCAAAACAATGGTGCCTGCGCCAAGCTGCCCGGACAAATGGGACTACTGGACGTCCCCTCCGTCCGAGGAGGTGGAGTTGACTTGTCTGCTGCCTAATTCCTTGTACATATCCATGAGAACTACTTGGGATGCCACTCTCCTGGACGTCAAAGAGGTTAGTGACAGGAAGAAACATCCTCTGAGTCATGCTTTGAAATGTTATTTACATCAGGAAAGTGGGTCAGATGGTTGGGTAACATGTTTTCTGAGATAGATTTGTTTCTTTTAGAAAGTAGTTTACATGGTTACATTACATTATTGCAATGGCTCAGCTGTGTGGGAAGCAAATTGTGTATTTGCTAGTGTAAGCTATCTTTATCTTATATATTAGAATATGTTTTTGTATATCTAGGATATTGAATGGAATTATGAATGGAGGCAATTCTTTCAACTGTTTTGGTTCCCTGAACCAATCAACATTTATCAGTTGCTTTATTTATATATATATATATTGAATATATATTTTGCTTTTTGATGATTTATTATTTCTTAACAAACATTTCATCTTTCTACATAATATTAACCAAAAATATCTCTCTAAATTCTAAAAAAAATCATCTCTTATTAGAGTACATTGAAAACCACCACCACAATATCCAAGTCATTGCTGCCTACCAATGAAATTACAACTACTTATTCTGCCTTTAGCTCAATGAGGCTTAGCTTGTTAGGTAAGCAACAATGTGAATATTACTATTGGGTACTGCCGCCTTTACTGGTTAAGCAGTATAACACCCTGCTCTTTCAGGAATTATATTTCTTATTGCCTTGCATGGACCACTTAACTATGGAATTCCTAGAAATAGAGGTGTAGTGGTTAAAATGTATGCCTTCACAAAAGTATTATGTAAGTCTAGTTGAGTAAAAATAATGTCCTTTTTTTTTATACCGAACTGGGTAGCACTTGACCACTATCTCACCTGATGCTAAGTGATGATGCGATCGATGATGGAGCGCGTATGTATGTCCTCCTGTATTCCTTTAGTAATTATAAAAAAAAAGAAAAGTTTAAAATATAATATGTTGTTGGAAATCAGAAGTGTTAAGGTTTTTTTAAAAATAGCAATAACATTAACCTTACAGTCATTTATATTTACAAGTACCAGAACATTAATTCAATGACTGACAATCATTACGACAGTGTTTGCACTATACAAAATCACGACAAGGATTGACGTCACCACAATAACAAACTCTGAGATGTTGACTCGTCGACGGTTGAAGGCAGAGTGAGCCACGAACACTCTGCGATCCACCTTTTATACTATTCGGTCGGCTAGGCTATTCTCGTCTCCAACAATATATAAACAATGCCACGGACCCATTGATGTCTGTGAACCAAATCATTATAAATTTTAAAAAAAATAGTTTTAAAACAAATAAGTTTTTAGAAGTAATGTTATTAGTGCAGTACTCCCCAAAAAGCTTTTAGCAAAAACCTTGCTCTAAATTTAAATATTTCATTGTGAGATAGTTGAGTAGAGTGGTAGTAATGGGGATAGTGTATGAATATAATTCCAACTAGGATTCCCACACCTTTAAAGGTGTGGGAATCCTAGTGTTATGACCTACTATTATGATCTCATTAATATCTAAATATGGATGGTACAAAAATAGAAATAGGATGAATATTGAGTGATGCATGATTGTTATATAGAGGTACTTATGTACAAATATTAACTAATAATAAAATTTAAAAATCTTAATAAAAATTGTTTGGCTAGCATTGACAACTATTTCAAGTAACTCTCAAAGCCTGAAGGAATTTCTAATAAATTTTATCTACTCCTCTTAAAGGAAGGGTTGAAGGAGGTGCAACATTTGTTGCAGAAATTTTGTCTTATGTGTAGACTTGATGGCAAGCATTACAGTTGCAGAGCTACCCTTACCAATGAATTGTGTGGCACTGTGCTGTGCTAGTCATCCCGAGACATAAGTTTTCGATTCTCATTTGCCCAGTAAATTTAATTGCTACACTTCCTATCATACCCTAAAACTGTAATACTTAAAAGGCACTGTTGCTACACTTAAGGATAATTTATTGATTCAGGCGTTACTTTGCAGAAATCCATTATCAAAAAACGATATTAAAACTATCAAGTGACACTTCCGCTTTAAAAAAATAATATTGGTTGCTTTCACAAGAGGCTTACCATTTGCAAAAATCCAAAAATTTTCAGAATTGCTGATTTGTCGTTCTTGCCAAATTTAATTACTATCTGTTCAGTCATTTAGGTGTGAAAGCATAACAAACAAACTCACTTCTGCAGTCCCAATATATGGATAGTAAGTAACCAAGTATAGATGAAGTATATATTCATTCTGTGTATATTTGATTTATGAGATATTTGATTCCCACAGGACTTATGGGACCGTGCTATCCACTACCCTTTATTTGGCATGCTACATGAGATGTCTGGATATGTATTCCAATTTGTCAATTCACTGGCAGTCCTTGAGGAGGTGGATGATGAGACCAAACGGATCCGTGACATAAGGCCTATATACGGAGTGCTGGTGATTGTTGAGAGATCTGTGAGACCCGGGGAACAATTGCTGAACACTCAGATTAGCCATTTGATTGGAAAAGGTACATAATCTTTTTTATTGGGCAGGATCAACCTGACTAACAGAGGTTCAGCCTGCCTTCAAATCATGGGGACCCAGGTTAGATCCCTGGCAGAGGCAAATATTTGTATGATGTGTTCTGCATGTGTCCATGCCTCAATCTGTAAGATAAAGACAAAACAGTTTTTTTTAATGCGTTTTTACGATGACACGGGTTGTTGGAAGACATTGCCTCCAATTCCTTCCGAGGATATGTAATTTTTCACTCTAAAATTGCAACTGATTTTTCGAACAGGATTCAGTTTTCTTAATACTTTTTAATTTAGGGACTTTGTCAGTGCCATAGTGTACTCAATAAAATTATGTACACGTAAATATGTGTGCACTCTATCCTTGAGCATCCTATATGTGAACTGATGGAGCATTCCAGCTGCATCAGATGTTGGTCATATTGGCGCAGCTAAGATGCCCTGAATCAGGCCCACATCAAGGCGGTTAACGTCAGGGACCTTAAATAGGTCATCTCTTATAGATGCACTGTGGACACACTTCATCAGAAGACGGTACACATATTCGTACAAACCACACATACAACGTCACAATTACGGCTCCTAGCTTTGTTCATTAGATACTTGAAACCATTCAAAGGCATGTGTCCAGAATGCAACTTGTGACCAATCACTATAAGTTTCCTGCTTAAACAAACGGTATTAGTTGGAATTGCCAATGAAGTGCAGCAATTTTACCTATTTAATTTCATATAGTCATTAGTTAATTTGTGTATGTCTGCTATCTTAAATGTAACTTTTATTTGTGCATATTTGCCAGATATTATCACCTTATTTGGTTATCAATAAAGTACCTAAAGTGTGTAGTATTTAACACAATGGCAAACTGGCCCTGATAACTCATTAATATGTTACAGGTTTAAATGAATTCGACAATTTGCGAAGTTCAGAAGTCAAAGATTTCCGGTTTCGGATGAGAACTCTTGCTGAGGACAGTATGCTGAAACGCGCCCAGAGTAAAGGCCTACAGCGATTGAGGTATCAGTGTCCCTTGAGACTGGCTCAAGGACCTGAGACTCCGCAGACTTTGAAGAAACACATAACCAATAACTGTTTCACTATGATCACCAAGTTTGCTGATATGGAGGTAAGAGTTTGGCAAAATATTGTAATTGACTGGGCCGCTGTAATGGTGAATAAGAACTATTTAATGATCATATATTTTATGCTAGCTGCGCCCAGCAGTTTTATCAGCTGAATGATAATTATGATGATCCAAGTGTCCTATGTTCTTCCCCAGGATATAACTTATCTCTTCAAATTTAATTGTGATCCATGCAGCCCTTTAGGTGCGAAAATATAATGCAAAAACACATTAACTCACGTTTGCATCACGCTAATTATATAAAGGTGACAGTTTGTGAGTGTGTTTGTATGTTTGTTACTTCTTCACGTTCTGAGCTGGACCAATTTTGATGAAATTTGGTATGGAGGTAGATGAGGCGCTGGATTAACACATAGGATACTTTCATCATCCCTTTCCCCACGCAGGTGTAACCGCGGGGCACAGCTAGTTTATAATATTAGTTAGGATAAACACAAAGATATACTTGTAGGACTCAGGTGTCATAATGACTAAATAAATACATATACAAATACCTAATCAGTTTTAGGATACTACGTTTAACTCTAACAGAAAAGGTAAAAAGATCAACTTTAAAATTGCCTCACGATTCCAAGCATCATCATTATCAGCAGGTCATTACAAGATCCCAGTGATATGGTTCCAAAGTACTTCTGAAAACTGTAACTTCAGTTGAAATTTCAGCTTCAGGTTCTGCAGCTCAAAAGCTCGAAGCTTCTACCTGCAGCAGTTTCTCATATTCTTTTTAGGTTCGGCATTTTTACATTGGCCCGCATAAAGCTGGTTTGGTTAGCAAACCATTCGCCTTTAATTAACAAACTAGGTACCAAAGGAAATTATTTTAAGTAACATCTATAAATTTAGCGTTAACGCACATCGCTCCTTCCGAAAAGAGTTAATCGGATAACTAGTTTTTATGTAGAACTAGTTTCAGCCTGCGATTTAGTTCACGTGGAGTTAGTCATTACGAGCCTTTAGGGACTACCCGTTGAATCGAGGTAACCGGTGGACCTAGCACAAATAAATGCGTAAGTGTAACGTAACGTGTTGTTTACGTGAAACAGACAAACTGTCATGTATCTAGGGCACCTGTGACACGGATAACTCACAGTATAAGTAAGATAACTCCAATTGTAACGTAACGTGTCGTTCCCGTAAGACAGTACAAACGGCCATTTATCTAGGGCAACTGTGACACACAGGTAACTCATAGTATCTCATAGTTTGTACGCCGAAGCGTGAGGCGTTTACGCTTACGATATGAATACTTTTTCGCAAATTGTCTGTGTGCCTTAGTAACCTTTATGGCTTTAAACCATTTCAAATTTTATTGAAATCCGTTGAGCTGTTTCAAGGTGTATAACTTCTGGCCCCACCAACACTACTACATGACGATCACGACCGGTCTGTCAAGAGCGCAACGAAGAAGAAGAAGTTTCAAGGTGATGAAGTTTTAGTAGCAGTAGAAAGAACTCTTCGTGTACGCGATTGTCCGGGGAAGTGCTGCCACTTTACCTATTTCTGCAGCGAAGCAGTTATTCGCATTACTGTGTTCCGGTTTGAAGGGTGTGGGTGCCGGTGAAATTACAGGCACATGAGACTTAATGATGAGACAACTTAATATCTCTGCGTGATGGGCGCAGTGCAGTTGAATGTATCTGTTACAGGCAGAGGTTATCGCTTAACACCAAGGTGGTTCGCGCTTCGTCTGTAACCTAAGCACATAAAACAAGTACAATTTCTATTTACTTGTTACTAGATAGTTATTTCTATTATTTTGTATTTTTTAGTTTTATTATTTCCATTACGAGGTTTTTGTAGGTACATCCGGACATTCGTACCCTGCTTGCCTATTTGTTTCTATATAGTATTCTATTCAGTATTTAAAGTGTTGTGTTTGTTTTGTTTTGTATTCTTACAAAATGCGCTCGATGCAGTCGTGTGTGACGTCACCGCCAGCCCCAACGGAAGACCAGCGCTGGTTGTTTCAACCCAATCAGCTTTATGCTGAGTTGGGGCTGTGTTGTAGTGAAACAATAGATTGTGTAGTGTAGAAAATTATTCATTAATTTTATGTATATTTTAGGCAAAATGTCATATTGTTTTTCACCAACAAATATATTTTTCTTTCTTTTTCTTTCTTTCTTTCAATTTGAATAAAATAATACCGACTTCTATTCTATTCAGTTATTGGAGTGTAACTCTAAAACAACTGGATCGAATTCGATGAAATTTAAATGGGAGCACACGAGAAGCACCAGCTTTCAAACAAAAATTAATTTTGAGAATCGTTTCACCCAGTCAAAAGTTATGAGGTAACAAACATAAAAAAAACATACAGTCGAATTGAGTACCTCCTCCTTTTTTTGGAAGTCGGTAGAAAATTAACTAACTAGCATACACTCCCTAATTCATTGGTAAAGTTTCACATCCATAATGTTATTGTGATTAGCGCTATGTTATGTGACGCTGGGTGGGATAAGGATGAATAGATGGTTTCTCTATCACGTCAAATCTCTTTTCAATTCGCAAATTAAAACTTTACGTGTTGCTTCCACGCGCCGCGATAGTTCGACTGACGAGCCAATGCGTAGTTTTACCCGGCTTCACTTCTCTGTTCACAACATTCTGTCTTGACTTTTTTATTTTGTCTGAGGCTGTGGGATAGGTAACCGTAATACAGGGCGTAATTGTGTTATTTTACTAGGCTTATGTTTCTAACTGAATATAATTCGTCCGTTCTAATTCGCTCCGATTCGGCCTGATACAAAATTTATTCAAATGCTTTTATTTGATACGAACTCCTATGGCCCCAGATACACGGGCTGCTTCAAGCATGGACTGCTTCAAGCTGTAACTGCACAGTGAACTTTAGTCTTCTACGTACACACAAACACGAAACCGCTCGAGCAGTTGCACATGCTTCGGGCGGTTGGCGGTCGAGTAGTCGCTAGGCATACACTGACTGCTCGTGCTGTCGACTGCTCTTGAGCATTTACCTCCCTATCTATACTTAAAATAAAGGAGTAGATCCCAAAAAGTCTGTACTTAAAAAAAATGTATTTGGGTCAGAAGACGTAAAATTATCTACTGAACAATCACGCACGCTCACACATAACTTACAAACTACCGTACATATTTCGATGAAATTTAGTACATGTATAGAGCCCGGAGCTTGTAACAATAAACTTTTTATAATTTATTGATTCAGGCGTTACTTTGCAGAAATCCATTATCAAAACGACGATATTAAAAAATATTTAGTGACACTTCAGCTGAAAAAAAAAACAATGATTTTGGCACACCCCCAAATAGGCCAAAATCATTGTTTTTAAGTAATAAGCAAGCACACAGTAATACAGCAGTGCGTGTATTACTAGGGGTAGGGGGGTGTATAAATAGTTATAATTAAGAATATAACACGTATTTTTTTTGCAATACTACCCTTAGAGTACTTTACTATACTATACATAATGCAATACACGTTATTTTTAAATACAACATGTTAAATCGCCACGCATATATCCTCGAAGGGGTAGGCAGCGGTATTTGAAACGTTTCTCCAGAGGAATAATATTTTTTGGCTCCCATGTAATAGGAGGCGACCCTATTGCCACCTATGGGATCAAAAACATACACAGTTCGTGAAATATAATATATATTCGCATAGATGTAGAAATATACAATACAATAATTTAACCCCTCACCAGTCGACTGTCCATATAACAATGGAATTTCTATTGTGTCTGGGTCGTTCGACTGATGAAGTATTAATATAATTATAACATTTCTATAGTATTACTTTTTAAAGCACTAACGCCTGCTTTAGCGATCTCAAACATTGAAATTTATAGAGAGAAAAATTCCATCCTTGGACGGGATTCGAACCCGCGTCTTCTGACTCTCCGTGTCAGACGCCATTGACAAACTAGGCCACCGAGCATCGAATTTTAACTCTCTATTTGACTAACCGTCTTGCGGGGACGGAACTACATCTATTGAACAGTTTAACAGTACCATCCAACCGAAAGGAGCATTATTTAGAAATACTTGAAACTTTCGTATTGACATCGCAGCACTTGTAATTTATATAGTATTACTTTTTTAAAGCACTAACGCCTGCTTTAGCGATCTCAAACATTCAATCTGCGGATTATAACAGATATCCAGCTTTATTTATTAAGTAGGTCAATGTTTATGAATCTCACATAGCGTGTTTGCCCATAGATAAAGTAACAGTCTCTTGGACGAATCGTCAACTTCTATCGGCAACTATTGCTCTAATCTGTAATAATACTATTAGTATTTCAGTGTCATTGCCAATGGAGAGTCGCAGTGATTACGAATGTCTAGACGAGTCTAGATCGCGTGCTATTTATAAACGACACAGCTGATCTGAATGTGTTTTGTGCGTTTAAATTTTCGCCAGCTGTAATCTGGTTAGTAACCGTATATTAGTTAGTATGCCTCTTATGTAAGAAGTTCTTATTAGTTAACTAGCTGACCCGCCAGCGGCTTCGCTCGCTTGGTCTTTCTTGGTGTAGTGCTGCTTTGAGATTCCAAGGTCCTGGGTTCAATACCTGGGTCGGACCGATATGGGATTTTTCTAACAAAGAAATTTTCACCTGACGTTCTATTCATGATTAGCAGCTCCTTCTGTAAAAGTTATGATAAATTTTACCGCCACTTTCCACTCGTCGATTCAATCCGATATCAGTTTTCCATGTATAATTGAAAACAAACGTGATTGTGCAATGATCATCATCATCATCATCTCAGCCCTAGGACGTCCACTGCTGAACATAGGCCTCCTCCATGATTTTCCAAAAGGACCGGTTGGAAGCGGCCTGCATCCAACGTCGTCCTGCGACCTTCCTCAGGTCGTCTGTCACCGTGTCGGTGGACGACCTACGCTGCGCTTGCCGGCCCGTGGTCTATGCAATGATAAGATTTTATTATTACACCTCTTTTCTGGCACAAATCGAAAAATATCGATCCTACCAAAAATTGATAAGGACCTAAATTGTAGGGAAATGTTATTTTAAACAACTTTGTTATGACCATATTTCGCGTAAAATTTACAGTAACCGTGATAATATATTGATAAGATTTTACCCTCAGCCCTACTCAGGTATAAATAGAAAAATATCGATCTTACCCAAAAATTTATTTCATCCAAAATTGTAGGAATTTTAATTTCAAACAAATTTGGCGTTATCAATATTCCACGTAAATTGAAAATAAACATAATAATGCAATGATAAGATTTATCCACCACCTGTTTTAGGGTATTCATCGAAAAACTTATTCAACGAAAAATTTATTAAAACCAAAATTGTTGAAAACTAAATTCTAAACAATTTTGTTTTGCCTTTTTTCATGTAAAATTGAAAAACACGAGATGTTATTAAAAAAAATTCGCCCCCTCGTTTGGTTATAAATCGGAAAATATTAATCTTAGAAAAAAACTGTAGGAATCAAAATTGTAGGAAATTCAATTCATACAACTCTTTTAAAACCATTTTTCGTGTGAATTTGTAAACGAGTTATTCAATAAACAAAATACACAATCGAATATAATGAGATCTATAACCACGCAAAACAAGATTTAGACTGCCAGTGACCTTCCCCAACGAATTCCGAAGGAAAATTGCTACTTATATTTTTTCCAAATCAAATCTAGTTATTTTCCGTATTGGACGTCCCATTGATGGGAAGATCCTAATTCGACGGGTCTATTATAATTATCTAATTTAGACATAATAAGCTCTACACCCACATAGGCGGGAGACACAGGAAAGCGGTCGCGAACCGGGACGGTATTTATTTGTAACTAGCTGACCCGCCAGCGCCTTCGCTCGCGTAGCTTCGCGGGATACGGTTATTTACAGTTTTTTAACTATACCACGGGAACTCTTTAATTTACAGGGATCAAAAGTCCTATAAATCCAATAAAAAGTGCAATTTGAAACATTTAATACCGACTTCCATTCTATTACTATGGTAAAAATCAGTTATTGGAGTGTAACTCAAAAACTACTGGACCGATTTTGATGAAATTTAAATGGGGATACACGGGAAGCACCAGCTTTCAAACAAAAATAATTTTGAGAATCGGTCCACCCAATCGAAAGTTATGAGGTAGCAAAAATAAAAAAAAAAGTAGAATTGAGTACCTCCTCCTTTTTGGAAGTCGGTAGAAAAATCCTATATGATGAACAGGGATATAAGCTACCATAGACAAAATTTTATTTAAATCGGTCCATTCGTTTCGGAGATTTGCCCGTACAAACAGACAAAGAAACAAAAAAATTGGAAAAAATTAAATTAGTTTGATTCCACTCCTTATATCCCCTCGACTCGATATTTAGCAATTTTTTTTCATTTGTACAGAAATTCGACCTCTACAGTTTTATTATATGTAGTGATGTTCGAATTTGTATGCAACCTGACACATAGCAAGCGGGCGCATTGCCGCGCGGTGCGATGAGTCAGTGTAAAATACCGTCCCGGATCGCGACCGCTTTCCCGCGGCTCCCGCCTCTATTAGAATTTTATTTTTTACCTGTTTAGTTTATCTTGAACTGAACCATATATGTTCTCCACTTGTTAGAAATGCTGAAATGCTCGCGCGGCTGTCTAATCAATGCAATTCCCGGTGATATGGCTAAGGCATACATTTTTCCTACGACGCTATTGCAAGCACATTTTTGATGGCATGTGCTCCTACCGTCCCCTTCTTATCTTTGAAAGTTTGAGAATTATATTTCATTTAAAATAATTCTAATTTATTCATCAACGTTTGATTTATCACTATTGTGTTCGTCTTCCTCTTCGAATTCCTCATCCTCACTCTTATCGCCTTCTTCGAGCCATTGTAGCATCAGGTCCTTGGCTTCAGCTCTGAAACAATTGTTTGTATAAAGCGTTTCATTAATAATTTGGTGTTGCCTACCTAGGTGGTAGGTTCTTGTGCAAGAGGCCGTCTTGGTCGGTACCACCGCAGTGCCAGATATTCTTCCGCGAAGCAATAGTGCGCAAGCATAGTGCGCAAAGCATTACTGTGTTAGGGCGTGAAGGGCACTGTAGAAAGAGAAATTACTGGGCGAATGGGACTCAATACTCGATGTCTCGGGGGTGACAAGTGCAATTCAGTGCCACGAAAAACTACATTTCTAAGCTTCGGGAAGCACTGCAAATGTCATGGACAATTGCAGGGCTTACCACCTTGCTACGCTACGCTCAGGTTTCAACACAAATACTTGCGTCAAAAAGGCAACTTTGCAGCCTATATAAATAACAATTTTATTTATTTTATATTAATATTGTCTAGATTTACTATTAACCATCTTTCTTAAATAAGGGCTAGGATGATAAAAAAAACTTATTCAAACGGGTACCTCTCTTCAGGAGTGAAGCGACCTTTGTTGAGCCGCTTGAGTCTAGGCAGGGTCGCTAGAACTTCAATCCTTAGTTCTGGATCCTCTTCTTCTTGAGTGACCTCTGCATCTTCCTCTCCCGTGCCTCCCATATACGGACACCCTTTCAATACCAATGCTTCTAACCCCGTCAGGACCTATGACGAAATCAATATATTATTTAGTGTCAAGAACAAATGGTTCCTCTGGTAGTGAGCACCATTCCATACCATCACACCAGTAGTACCATCATTCCAGTACCACATTTGAACTTATGAAATTATTTTTTTCATCCTGTGAGTCTATTTACGGGCTTAAAAAAACACCTTCTAACCTAAACACTGCGCACAAAAAAACTTACTTCCCCTTTCATTTCATTACTTCTTGAAGCTTATATCTGCCACAAAATTGGTACACGGGTAAACGTCAAGATTGATTCTTGATCAATTCGGTCTTATAGCAACGTGACAGACAAGTCACTCAACAGGGATCATTCCCACTAGTTCCATCGTGTTTTAGTTCCAAGGAACTGGTGAGAAAAAATCCTCCCTAGTTCCATGGAACTAAAACACGATAGAACTAGTGGGAATGATCCCTCAACATTCGTAAGTCACTACGTTTTTATAAAATCGCGACAAAGCATCCAGTTAATGCGTCGTGGGCCTAGCGGTCATGGTGTCTTTCAAGGATATTCGGAAGATGTGGGTTAGTAGAAACCCACATCACGTGGAGCATATGTATTTTTCTTTCTTAAATTGCAAAGTTTGGTCTCGCTAAGCAGGCGTTAGTTGCTTTTAAAAATTATACAAATAAAACTATTTACATTTGTTAGTGTACTAAGACAAGTGCAATTTGAAAAATTTAATACCGACTTCCATTCTATTCAGTTATTGGAGTGTAACTCAAAAACTACTGGACCGAATTTGATGAAATTTAAGTGGGACCACACGGGAAGCACCAGCTTTCCAACAATTGAATTTTGAGAATCGGTCCACCCTATCGAAAGTTATGAGGTAACAATCATAAAAAAAACGACAGTCGAATTGAGTACCTCCTCCTTTTTGGAAGGCGGAAGATAAAGTAGGCGCCTCGCTAGGCGGCCAAAATCATATTTGTTGAAGCATGCTTAACTAAAGTTTACTTTTCACTGCTCTTGTACTTTTTATATCTCACCTTTAATTTCTTAATCTGTTTCAACGTGGACACTTTGCAGTTCCTCAGATTTATATACTGAAGTTTCGTCATTGAGGAGTGGAATCCGTCCAATGACTTGATAGGATTGTAACGGAGGTTTAAAATCCTCAAATTCACCAACCTCTCCAAACCAACGAGACTTCTAATCTTATTCCCGGACAAGTACAGGCTGTCCAACATGGGGAAATCTATACCTGATATGTCATCTATACAATTGTACTGAAAATCCAAGCATTTTATATTTGTCATCCTATTAGCAAAGTGTATTCTGCTTATTTTGTTAAAGCCTACTTCCAAAGTGCTCAATTCTGGTTGAAACACATCTTCCACTGATGTTAATTGATTGTGGTTAAATATCATGACTTGGAGATATTTGGCTTTCTTTAATGCTGCCGAATGTAGAGAGTTCTTGTCTGCGTGAATGAGCAGTAGGTAGGGAAGCTCGGTTACTACTTGCAAGCTGTCCAGATCTAAATTGTTATCGGAGACGTCAACGAATTGCAGGTGGTGAAAGTGTTTAATTGCCACGATATTGGTGAGGCCCATTCCTGTTAGAGTTGCTTTAAGGTATGTATACCTGCAAAAAAAATACCGTTGTTTGATAAATATATTGAAAAGGCACTCGCTTCAAAATTTGTAGATAGATAGATTAACTCTATATTGAAACACCACTCTATAAATATAAGTTACTAATAACGAATAAGAAAAAATAAAATCAAAAATATTTTTTGAATATTAAATACTTAAAATTAAACAGTATTTGTATTGCGATCTCAAACGAAAAATGTCTATGAAACTACGTTTCTCGTCGATTTATATTTTCATTAGTACAAGTATGTATTTAACTTCGTATTCATTCTACTGGATCCAGAACTATTGGGTCAATAATTAAAAAAAGTATCTCTTTGAGACAAATTCCTTGTTCACATACCGAATGACTACAGCTATAGCAAAACTCTTCCTTTTTGAAAACAAGTGACCTACCCGTCTCCCTCAGCCGTTTTCCCCAACATACTCAGGTTTACGGATACAAGGGATTTGTTCAACTTGATCTCTGGGTCTACATTCTTTTGCTCTGCGATCAACATTTCTTCCGAGAGATGCTCCGCGTCAACGACCTGAAAGTCTGATTGCTGATCAACAGCAGTGACCTGTTCAGGTTCCTGTTCAGGTTCCTGTTCATCTTCATTATCCTTCCGTGCTAAGTTGAAATGCGATTTTAACATATTCGCGTGGAAGAGTGAAGTCACTTATAATGCTGTTATTTTCCCTGCAAAATAATGCGCTGTATCGGTTGTTTTACAGATGTTTTGAGTTAAGTACACTGAGCATTAAATATCACCGTTTTTTAAAGTAATTGGGAAATCTCAAATTACATAAATGTGCAATGACAGGTGACATTTACACAAAAAACTTTGGCATTACTTGGACATTACATTTATCTTGTCATATTTATTATAGTTCAATTCAAAGAGTTGACTTTTTTTGCGCAATAAGGTTTCATTAGACCATAATTATATTATAGATGATACATAAAGACAAAACATACACGTAGACTGTCAACTTTGTTCAAAAAAGGGTCATTTTGCAAAAGTTTGTCGCTACAGTCAAATGCACCAAAAGCAAAGCGCTGCTTCTACCACAGAAGGTGATCATCAAGACCACAGACCATTATATGTACTACGATTAAAACCCCTTGCATGGGGCAACTATACCAGTTACTGTCAAGAGTTATCGCTCGGATGCTTTACTAGATACAGTGGGCTGAGCACGAAAATCTGCTTAAGAGTAACATTATCGTATCGTTCACGTATAAAATACAAAGTATGAGTTATCTGTGCCACTATTGTATTAGATAAATGACAGTTTGTACTAAATACGTTAACGATGCGATTATGTTACACTTAAACCGTTGACTCGCGATTCGCCATATTTGACCAATAATACAATAGATTTCGCAGAAATCAACCTACTTTTCCAGGAACTGCAACGTGTGTGGTTAAACAGATTTTCGTGCTCGGCCCACAGGAAGATATTAGTTTTATCAGCAACAATTTAGCACATTTTTTTAAACTCAAGAGAAAACCCTGTAAACAAGCAATAACTCTTGCTTCCACTATCCAAAGATGCCATAAACTGCTTTATCAATCTCAAAACTGACTTCTTAAACTCAGCCCTTGCTGCAATTGACCAGAAACTTTGTATAGACAAGCTTTGTCTAGAATGTGCGCTCTTACGAATATTAATTCAAATAAACTATTCGAATTACTAGATTGATTCACTGCATTCCGTGCATTCGCACTAAAAACTTAACATACTCTGTTGAAGAAGTAAAAAAGAGGACTGCTGCGTGTCCTGTTTTTGCTGGAAAAACACCGAAAAATGTGAGGCAATTATTTAAAGCAACGGCACTGGCTGAAAGGCGGAACCTAACTGAAAATACCTCTTCCATCAAATACTTCTAATAGTTATTGACGATTACAGTCGGTTTCCGTTCGCTTGCAAGGATATGTCACCAGAAACCGTGGTGAAATGCCATAAAGAACTTCGCGTTTTATTTGGTGTACACAATTTGACAGAGGTCTTATCCGAAGACTTAAGAAAGATTTTAACATCTCTTGGAGTAGCTTGTAGTCGTACGACTCCATATAATTCCCGAAGAAATGGTGGAACGTCATAATGGACCTTTATGGAAAGCTATCAGTCACACCTTTGTTCCACCATTCGTAACATTACCGTATGGGAAAATAGATAATAAGTGAAGTTCCACAGGTAATAGTAGCTGTGGAACTTCACTCTATAAGATCTATTGTCTACCGGAACGAACGCCACCCCCCACGAATTAATGTTCTACCATCCTTTAAGAGGTGACGTAACTATAAAGGGTGGGACGGAGGCCTAACGCTCTTGAGCAGAGCGCCGGACTGAACGTCTCCAATAATCGACTTCGGAGATGAATCTTGATCAATAGGTTAAGTCTTTCATTACTATATTTTGCATAACAAGCTCCGAAATTTAAAATAAAAGTTCTATATCTACTCATATATATCCAGATTACAAAAAGAAATACACACATAGAATACTCAAGTTTCAAACCCGTTTCCTACCAATGAAAATTTCCTACAGTTTATAAGCATCAGTGAAACTGCGATACTTTGTATAATCACACTGTAACGAAACTCAAATATTTGTCAAATTGATCGTTTTAAATTATCTTGTAAGCTAATTTCAGGTACATTATGATAGGTTTAATATTTTCTCTATGATGGGATAGTGGTGTTGTTTTCGTACTACAGATATACGCAGAACTGATGACCTTTTCAAAATATCCTGTAGAGATGGGACAGTGACTGGACAGGACAGTGGCGAGTTAAATACGCACGTCCCGTTACACATACAGTACTCGGCTAGAAAACACCTTTAATATTTAAGAATTAGGCACCTTTTAATTTTTTTATAATTAATCGAGTCGTTGAGTTCACTTGCTCAATGAATGAGGTTTATCTCTAAGTCTTTCTAGTCTTTAGATTACTATTTTTGTAGTGGAAGCTAAGTTATTTTTATATCCATTCTAAACATTTGTTTGTTTTTCCTTATATTTTTGCGTTGTATTTTTATCTTTTTATGACCAAATTGATTCCGGGCAAGAAATATGATTTTATTAGGCATAAACAAAGATAAAGAAAGCGATACAACGGTATCGCCTTTGGTATAAAGAACTAAATGATTTACAGGAGAAATAGTATTTAACAAACGTTAATAAAGGGATTTTTAAAATCATCAATTTACGGACTTATAAGAAAAAAATACTTTGATATTTAATATAGACCGTAATTTGCACGACGTTTATTGATATACATTTTTGCCTTTTGCTCGGAATCTTTTTTTTATGGGATAGGTTGGCAAACGAGCCAGCGGCTTACCTGATCGTAAGTGATACAGTCGCCCACGGTCATCCGCAATACCAGAGGTCTCGCAGATGCGTTGCCGACCTTTGAGGAAGGATGATATAGAAGGGGTGAGGGTGGAGGGGGAGGGGGAAGGAGAGGGAGAACGGGGAAAGGGGGATCTGGGCCTCCGGAACCTCCCACAAACCGACGAACGCAATAGTAAGCTATGTTACTTCACGCCGGTGTTATGTGGGAGTATGGTACTTCTACGGTCGTGCCGGCCTATTCGGCTTTGGAGTTGCAGCGTGGCACTACCACAGAAAAAATCTGGCAAAGATAGAATGCCGATATAAATACTTTTAGCAATAATTGCATTTGTAGATTGAAAAGGTGCAATTGCCGAGTACTGTACATTGCAATAACAATCTACTATAAATAAAGTGTAATGTTTCAGTTTCCAGTGCAGTCGAGAGTGCCAGTCGACCGATTGCCACAGGAACACGTCAGATTGATTCTAGGCAAATTGGACTCTAAGAATATGCGGGGAGGACCTGACGACTACGTACTCAAGGTAATCATTGAATCGACCTGATCCTGGGGGTCTATTCCCACATTTTACGAAACTATCATACATCAATAGCGTTTTATAATAAGCTTAGAATAATCATACTTAATATCGTATTTCTACCGACCAGTGCCGCGGGTAAAAGCTAAAAATAAACGCTCAAATATTACTCATTACACGAAATTACTTTAAAATATAAATTCAGTAATAATAATGTAATAATTTATAAATAACATGGCTCAATCCAGGACGATCATCAGAAGCCTATTTACTTTTGTGTGTTGATATGTGCATATTTTTTTTTTAAAAACACAGCCAATTAACGTTGTCTACCTAGATTATGAAAATGCCTTTGACCGAGCGCTTATCAGAAAATTTGTTTCTAAGTTGGAACATTTTGGAATCCGTGCAAACTCCTAAATTGGTATAAAAATGCTTTACGCACATTACTTAAACTTAGCAATAGGATATTATATTAATTACTGAAGTTAATTGTCGCGACGCGTGCTCATATTCACACATTATATTATCTGTCATTAGTATTCCGCGATTTTAATTATGGCAAGATGACGTAGATTATGGCTCGTGTAATCAAATCGACGATGTACTTGTGATTAATATAACTTTAATTTGTAGGTGTGCGGACGGGAAGAATACTTATTCGACAACAAGCCCTTCATACAGTTCCTGTACATACAAGAGACGTTATACACGTCCGGCGTGCCACAAGTGATCATAGTTAATCTCGACACACTGCCATTGTCACGTGAGTTCAGGTGTTTTCTATCGTCCTGACATAGGATAAAATAACGTCAGAGCGTCAGAACTAGTCTCAGAGCAGTACAACTCTTTGTTAATGAGTTCGTCCGGGGTAGTACTGCAACGGACACTACCGCGTGGCACTACCAGTAGAGTGAAGGGTAATTTTACTTTCCCATGGCACTACTGGCAGTGCAAATGGTAACAGTGCATTTCCAGTGACACTGCACTAGTTTCACGGGAAATATGATTTCCCTTCTATAAATGGCCTATTTTAAATCTTGTCATATTACTTCGAAAATATATTGTGTTCGTCCGGGGTAGTACTGCAACCGTTCGTTGTCCGTGACACTACCGCGTGGCACTACCAGTAGAGTGAAGGGTATTTTACTTTCCCGTGGCACTACTAGTAGTGCAAATGGTAACAGTTCATATCCAGTGACACTACACTAGTTTCACGGGAAATATGATTTCCCTTCTATAAATGGGCTATTTTAAGTCTTGTCATATTACATCGAAAATATATTGTGTTCGCCCGGGGTATTACTGCAACCGTTCGTTGTCCGTGACACTACCGCGTGGCACTACCAGTAGAGTGAAGGGTAGTTTTACTTTCCCGTGACACTACTGGTAGTGCAAATGGTAACAGTGCATTTCCAGTGACACTACACTAGTTTCACGGGAAATATGATTTCCCTTCTATAAATGGGCTATTTTAAATCTTGTCATATTACATCGAAAATATATTGTGTTCGCCCGGGGTAGTACTGCAACCGTTCGTTGCCCGTGACACTACCGCGTGGCACTACCAGTAGAGTGAAGGGTAGTTTTACTTTCCCGTGGCACTACTGGTAGTGCGAATGGTAACAGTACATTTCCAGTGACACTACACTAGTTTCACGGGAAATATGATTTCCCGTGCCACAAGTGGGCTTTCTATAAATGGGCTATTTTAAATCTTGTCAAATTAGTTCGAAAATATATTCTTCAGATTACACACTAACATTCACTTCTAGGGTGCAGTCAAAAATTAAAAAAAAAATAGTAAAGCGCTACAAAAATCCCATGTGACAATTGTAACATGAGCACAAACATGCATAATGTTCATGTCACAATAGTAACATCATCAACATAAACAACAGTCATCAACAGTTAAGTAAAAAAAACGTTTTATATGGTACATGTGAACTTTATTTTGTAGTAAGTGCTGGGATTTGGTTTAAAATAAATACAACTAAACATTTTTAACAAGCTTTGTTTGATTTAGGTACATACTTAAATAGTATTCGCACAAAATAAGTTATATATTAGTAGTGCCATGGGTAATGAGGTAATCCACAGGAGATTTTATAACACGAGTTTAATCAGCCAATAGGAATAGTAGTGCCGCGGGAAAGTAAAATTACCCGTCACTCTATTGGTAGTGCCACGCGGTAGTGTCACGGGCAACGAACGACTGCAACCACACCTTTTTCTACCGTGAAGCAGTAATGTTCGCAATACTGTGTTTCGGTTTGAAGGTTTGCTTGCCGGCGACATTACAGGCACATGAGACTTAACAGCTTATTGTCTCAGGGTTACGGCGCAGTGCAGTTCGTCACTTGTGAGGAAATGCATCTGTTCTAGGCGGAGATTGCCACTTAACATCAGTTGTGCCTCGTGCTTGTACCGTCTGTATATCCGCTAGCTCCTCTTAATCCATGGATTGGATTGTGATTCGGTTTTCAGTGAATTCTGCCTCCGGTGTATGGAGGTGAATCGAAGGCGAGAAAACCTTTGTTGCTTGGTCTACCACCTCTTGTACAAAATACCACCTTGGTATCAACGCTAGTTCCGATTTTCTGACTTTTTAACCGACTTCAAAAAAGGATGAAGAATATTCAAGGAAGGTTCTGTGTTCGATTGTGGTTGTTTTATGTATGTTCACCGATTTCTCCTCCATTTGTGAACCGATTCTCACAATACTTTTTTTATTCTTTATACTTCCGAGGTGGTCCATTTTAAATTCATCAAATTAGGTCATGATTTTTTTGAGTTACACTACGATAACTGAAAAGTGTTTCGCCTATCTTGATGGTATCGTAATGGACAGTGAATGACAATCGACCCGCAAGTTTTTTTACCAAATAAGCAACCAACTTCAACACAAAAAAGTGTGAAAATCCTTTTCGAAGTCGGTATCATGCGCACAATATTGTGATAGTAGGTACTTTCGATCTATCATGGTACTGACTTTAGCAAGTTATTTCACACTTTTGAGTGTTGATGTCGGTTCCATTTTTTGGTATTTTTTTGCTATATATTTTTATGCTTATAGCGGCTTTAGTATTGCATTCATTAAGAATGCAATACTAAAGCCGCTATAATGAATGTAATAATTACAGCCAAATCCGACTTCCCTTACTACACATTGCCTGAAAGAAGACGACTGGCATCTGAACATTCAAATACAATGAGGAGAAAAAGACACGAATCGTCATGGAACGTGAATAGGAATTATACGTGTATGGTACATAGCGTCGGGAGGCTAAACGTAGAAACGGAAGATAGAACAGTGGAGGTGAGTTAACTTTACAATTTTTCATCAAACTACTAAACCTTTTAATTCGAGATCGTAAATGTGAACAAAAAGGATAGCAATAGAAAAAGTAGGTTTATTGATATAAGAGAATAAAGCTTTAACTTCATACAATTATTTAAAGCTTCTATTAAGTATTGTAGGGCTCCCTATTGGTTACTTTCCTCAATGCTGAAGGTCGTGACCCCTTCACACAGATCACAAATTTCTCTGAAGATGTTGAGCCATCTCTTGGTGGCATATAGCTTCGTGAATTTTAGTGTTGAATACAGTGCGGATTTGATCAGACTTTCTCTTGGTATTTTCCCCTCCATTTTTGCCATTTGTGTAAGATTTTTTCCATGGTATCAGGAGTTTTACCATCTATGTGTCCAGGACCTGGAAACACTGTAGTGTATGCAATATGCAGCATAAATTATATTTTCTGTTGGTTAGCTTGAGTTTAATAAGAAGATAGATTTTTGTCATAATGGCTGTCTGAAGGATGCGCAGCTTTCTCCTTCAATGCGACATCTCTAGGCAAAGACGCGCTTGGGGTCATTAGCTCTGAGCCTCCAGGTATCTGAGCAGTAAAATAACGTAGGAACACTAGACTAGTGCTTTAGTGATATTTTTCTGTCTATCCTTAAAACTTTAAGAGAGCTCATTGCACTTTTTACTATTCCGACCTTTCTATGGACACACAGCTTCGTAAGTGCCAGCGTTAGATTTGTTAGAAACCAACTAGTCATGAACTGTTCCAAAGTGTCTCAGTCAGCTCAATTTTGCCAGTCAGTATGATCAATGATCACATTTCTCTTTGCTTTTGTTATACGGAGAGGCATTTCTTAGTACCTGCCGTGCGATAAACTTGTCGAGTCGACAAACTGACTTTTATCAGCTATCTTACCTTGTCTAAGATATATATCTTGCACCTCGCACCGTTGTTTATTGGTAATTTCTTTCTTGTCTATAATTGTCATTACTGATGGTAATCACGATTAAAAAGCATCATCAGATAGAAGCTTTAAGAGTACAACAATAAAATGTTCTTTCAAACTAAAATTGTTACGGAGACGATTTACAATTTGCAACGATGGAATATTATTTTCACGTGTGGTTATTTAGGTAAATACTGTGATAGTATCCTTGTTTACCTATCTTGGTTACTAACGAAGGTTTGTTTATGAAATTCCGTGCATTGTTTGTTTCTATAGCTTTCCTGTCGAATTGATTAAATATTTGTAAATGTTTCCTGTCTATCTACCTATCTATATGTTTGTTATGATATTAATAGTTTTATAATAATTAGCAGATTAAGTATACTTAAATACAATACAATTTTGTTTTTGAGTATAATTATTTATCGACCTCTTATTGAGACTTACTAAAAACATTATTATATAAATGTACCTATAACATATTATAAATACTTACTAGGATTTTTGTTTTTGTTAAACTGCTGTATGTACCAGATTTAAACTTTGGTCACATGCCAAGTACCTAATCAAAGTATTAATAATTATTTAGTGACGTACATTATGTGCTCTAAGGAGTCCAGAAAGCCATTCTTTTTTTATGGATCAAAAAAAAAACCGTATTACAATGTACTTATACTAAGTATTAATACTTTAAAATGTAAGAAAATGTGCTACCCACATTATTGACCACAAATTATTAGAACATCGTAAATTGAGAGATTTCGCAAGTACTTATACATAAAAGTAAGACAATATACCTACTTGCGTTATTGCCTTGCAAAATAGACAATTTTTTTTTCTTAAACAAGTATAATTAATTGACCCATATACACTTACCTCTGTATTTTATTTATATTTTCTGTATTTTCCTTGTGAATATTTCTTGTAATGTTAGTAATATAAGAAGTACTTATTAATTTGCAATTATGAACCCTAATCGAGATTTCCGCCTCAGTAGATTATAAAATGTAGGACTATCATTCTTACTTTAACCACTCATTTTCAATCAATCAATCAATCATATGTCCCGATATACATGCAATAATAATATGTCTTTAATACATAATATTCTTATTTGACTAACATATGACCCTGGTAGGGTGTAGCAAGATAGGTAATAGAGCGCCCGACCTATTCAATAATCATTAAAAAAGTCATTTAAATTATATAAGCATTTATAATTAGCAGATTTTTCAGATAGTACACAAATTTTGTCACATTTACTTCATCTTTTATTTTGCTAGGTAGGTACACTTTCCCCTCCTTGATTCGTCGATATTGCAAAATCCTTTCTTAGATTCTTTCAGTAAACCAGTTACTGGTTCGCTTTTATATCTATGCATAGAATTAACACAGTAATACATGAATTACCATCTTCACCTGCCCACCTTCTGACAACATAAAATACTTGGCCGAGTGGTGCTTGTCGGATATTTGCCAGCCCAGGTGTCAGGAGTTTCCGGACCGCCTGACTACTTTCTAAAAGTACCTCACCGTCTGTTCTGTCCACGAATTCCAGAATGGAAAAAATACATCATTAGCACTTAGTAGTCACTCTTCGGTGCCCTGTAGTCGAACAGTTTCGAACAATTAAACAAAATCCGTTAATAGCGTTTCCTAACTGTGAATTGGAATACAATACATTCGTTTAATAATATGCCAGTTGTTTGGGACAACGCGATATCGCGGTTATGGGAAATAAGTAAATTTTGCTTTTTTATCTAAAACTAATAAGTAAATACTGAAATAAGAAATCTTGAGCTTTTACGAATGCGATCGAATACCACAAAGACAATGTGTATGGCTTGATAAATTGTCTTTTCATCATCATCATCTTTTATCTGCAATTAAGTGACAATACGAGTCAATCTGCGCTTGCCCACGACAGTTGCAGTGCTACCCAGAGCTTAGAGCTGTAGTTTTGCAGTGCATTGCACTGCGCTTGTCACTCTGAGTTATTGGTTTTCAAGTCTCTTCCGCATAGTAATTTAATTTGGTACATTGCGCTCACACCCTTACACAGATGCTTGCGTACTATTGGTTCGCGGCAGAATATTTGGAACTGCGGTGGTATCAACCAAGACGGACTCTTGCACAAGAGGTCTACGATCTTGTAGGACGGGTTTCCTTGCCTCTTGCGATTCGATCCTGAAGGTAAAGGGAATATTCTACTCTATCCCCTCACGCTGAAAAAGTGTTGCAAAATGTGCAATGTCAGAAACATTTGGTGTTATATTCTATATCTTAAACATACTTGGAAATTTGAGTATTATTTTGACAACCTTCTTCGAGATAAATCGTAATTTATGTACTGGCCAAATACATGTGAACAGCGGCCGGCAAAAGTTGTAAAAAAATCCATGCCTGTCGTGGTTTAGCCGCCAAATAAATTACATAGTAAACTCATGTCTGTCGTGTAGATTAAAAATGGAACGATCTTTTACTCCGAAACATGGCAACCAAGGAGGTAACTTACCAAAGGTTTTATTTAAATTTCGAACTGGCTTGCAAATAGAAAGCTGTTTATTGAAAAATTTACTTTTTAAATAAAAAGTTCTGTCTAGTTACTACTTAGTTTTAATTTCCGCGCATTATTGGCCACAACTAGTCATTGATGGACTTACGTATATAGGCCAAGGTGACGTTCGTCCATCAATGCCTCTTTTGCTGGCCGCTGCAGTAATATACCATAACAACAGTCGTATATTTTGATTGCTACAGAAACTATGATAGGCTATCATTACAATCGAAAATAATTGTTTCAGGTTGTATGCCAAGTGGGTATCTTCCAAGGCGGCAAACCACTGTGCGAGTCACAGAAGACGAGAGTAGCTGAGATATCTAGCCAAGGTGTAGCAGAATGGGAGCAAGAACTAACATTTCCAATCAAGGTGTTCAATTTGCCGCGAATGGCCAGGCTTTGCTTTGGCATATACGAGCTAGGCAAGCCTAAAGGGAAAAGAAATAGGAAGGACGCTAACAAGGTGAATAGTAAAGTACTTATTAAATCTATTATAAATCTATAAGACGGACCCCTATTTCTCGTAGTCACGCTATAACTTGAGAACGGAAAAGGTTCGAATCCCGTTCGAGGATGCGCATCCGCCGAAGTTAGTTTCATTAATAAATCCTTTGTTCTAACAAGATGCCGAGTTATCGCCTTCCGGTGCACGAAAGTGCTCAGTGGGCCGAGCAAGAAAATCTGCGTAACGAAAGTGTAACGTTATCGTATCATTTACGTATTCAGTACAAACTATAAGTTATCTGTGCCACTATTGTACTATATAAATGACAGTTTGTACTAAATACGTTAACGATGCGATTACGTTACACTTAAACAAATTTTCGTGCTCGGCCCACAGTTGAATATGCACTTAACAGTCGCCCACCTAAGTATCGACCGCAGTAAACCTAGCACCTTATAGACCAGTTTAGATTTACTAGAGATCATTTCATAATAATTTAAGTAATATTGGTACCAATTCGCTTGTTCAGAACATCAAAATAGCGGGCGATATAAAGCGAGCTAAATTCTATTTACAGTAAATTATTGTACGTCTTATTCTGTTGATACCAAAGTCCGAATTCTTGTAACGCTTGCGAATGACAGTCCTTATATTTGCCATTTCTGTAAAATTTTGGGTATGGTTAATGCTAATTTAGTCATGTATTTTCATGCTCTCTAAACTAGTCTAAACTGATGTAAAACTTCCCACAATTGCATAGAATAATCATATTTAGAACTGTTATTCTATGTGTTACACGAATGCGGATTTTTGATTAAGCAGATTATGAACTATCATAGTTTAGTTACAGAATTTTAGTTCAGCACAAGCAAATGATATTAACTAATATTTATTATAACACTAGTTGACCTGCCAGCGACTTCGCTTGCTTGGTCTTCGTGTAGTGGCGAGATAGTTATTCTTTAAATTTCAATAACTTTTTGATTTATGAACCGATTAACATAAAACAAACACTATAAATGTTAAGTGAAGCTTACCACAATATATTAGTGACCACATCTAAATCGGATAAGCCGGTTCTGAGATTATCGTGCACAAACTCACAGTCAAACAAACAAAAAAATCTACCTACCATGAATTTTTTATATTCTATTTTTGTTTATAAAAGTTCCAATAATATCTTTTTCTCATATATCTTCCGTGTACAGGCAGCGATCCGTAACGTTTTTATTATATGTATAGATTATTTATTTAATATTATCAAATACATTTCAGGAGGTAATAAACAAGTTGGCGTGGGCGAACACACAAATATTCGACTACAAAGATCAGCTGCGTACAGACGGGATGACGCTGTGCATGTGGACGCATGTGGCTGACGATACTCAGGGTGACGATTTGCTGTTACACCCGCTAGGTACAGTCGTGTCCAACCCCATCACTGACTCCTGCGCAGAGCTACAAGTGCGCTTTTCTAAGTGAGTACTCGATGTATAAAGCCGCGTTTTGACGACAAAGGTTGACTTGTAAGAGCGTACTATGACGTAGCGTACATCCCTAATCCCAGTGTACTATGATAGTAGTCTAAACGTTAATAGTTTACTCGTATATCTATTTTAGAATTTGGCAGCGAACAAAAAAGCAGCAAAAAAAAAAGAAACAATGAGTCCGTGTATCATGACTGACCAAGGACTGTTACTGCTGGGCATTGAAGTAACTGCAGATTTATTGATAAATGACTTAAAAATATTTTTAAGCAATTAGTAACCGTATTTTAACTTACGCAATAAGCCGAGTGTGTACTGAACTTACGCAACGAGCCAAAAGCGGTCGGGAGCGTACGTACTCCGTGAAGAAGCGGCTCTGAACGCTGCGAAACCGGTCGAGTCCTATATACTCGTCTAATTGCGTAAGTTAAAATCGGTTACTAATTGCTTAAAAATGTGTTCAACTTACGAAAGTTTTCATCAAAAAAGACTTGAAAAAATAGGTTCCAGCAAATAAAAAAGGACTGGAAGAACTTAGCAACGCAACTACATTTAAGCCTTATTTTTTACTATCCGCTATGTGACACACAAGACTATTAAAAATACACAAGTATTTAAAACTATTCGCACTGAAAAAAAGTGAGGTAATGGCATTCTGATAAGAGCCCACTATGATCGCGAACAATTGTCCGAGTGCACTCGGATGCCCGGCTCCCACGATTCATGTACCATCAGGTTGGCCGTCGAGTGCACTACGTCAGGGTCAACTCTTATTGTTAAAACGCGGCTTATGACCACCAGTCTGACAGCACTGAATACAGCCCTAACGTCATATATATCTAGTTGTATTATATATCTTGTAAATAAGTTTTTAAACTGACATGGTCACTAATGCAAGAATTATTGTAATTATTGTGAGCTCACGATATTTGCGCAGCACAGATGTATGCGCCATGTTCACGAGTAAACTGTGAACCTATAATAAATACTTCGTAAATATCTCGTTCCTAAAGTAAATTCTGATCTTGTACATGTTAACTAATTAAACTTTGTAACTAGTTACTCCTAGTAATCTGATAATTTAAATGTAAACACTCCTTAACTGTTTAATTGCAATTTGTGGAGGCTTATAATTGTCTTTTTTATACATAACTAGCAAACCCTGCGAACTCCGTTTCGCCACCAGATGGCTTCGTTTTATGTAACATTTCGTTTGGCGCCATCTACTTAATATATTGGTTTGTAGTACATGCTATGTATCAGAAATGGCGCTGTATGTGAAAAAAGATTTTCCCGCTTTTCTTTTTAATTTTTTCCTGAATTTTCTTTACTATAAACCTCACGGAGCCCGAGACCTTTCCAACGAATGCAAAACCGTGAAAATCGGTTCGTGCGTTCTGGAGTTATAGCGTCAGGAAGGAAAACCCGACTTATTTTTATATAGTAGATGTTGTAATTAGATTGTAATAATAGCTGTGAGCCCCCCAAATATAAAATCCATAAAATTAAAAATTCAATTATATTTTATGTCTTTCGATGACTAACGAACAATCGCTCGCCTGTTGTTAAGCGTCACGCTTGCCAATAACAGTTCAGTGCCATTCAGAATTTTTAACTATAAGAGTCCAAAACCCTGCATGGCAATACATTGCGCTCGCCATATTAAGATACTAGATGTTAATTTTTTTGCCCTGTAATTTTATTGGACACATTGACCTTCAACTAAACACAGTAATATCTGCACACTACTGCTTTACGGTTGATTAAAAGTCCTATCATTACAACAATATGCTAGTGCTAGACCCTTTGTTAATTATCACTCCTGTATGACGCTGCCAGCCGTCATTTGTCGTCTCATCACACCTGAACAAACAGTTATTTCCCATTGCGCTCACACTCGTATAGTTATTTTATGACCTTTATTTTCTAGGTACGATCTCCAAGTACCGATAATGTTTCCCCCGCAAGACATCGTGAAGGCATATTCGGAAAACATCGAAATGGTATCTCCGTACGTCATGGAGCGACTGAGCCGAGACTTTGAGCGGCTCAGAACGACGGCTGAGAAAGATCCTATGTATGAAATGCACGAACAAGAGAAGAAAGACATTTGGGCGGCGAGGTGAGTAGAACACGACGTAGTGTAGTCCGAAAGAGTAGACCGACGACCTCGTCAAAACCGCGCGGAATCGCTGGATGTAGGAAGCAAGTAGATGTTCCATGTGGCGTTCTATGGCGGAGGCCTACACGTCTTCCGGCTGATAATCATGATGGTGATGATGTCATCGACTTTGAAAATCGCAATATTTATCGTAGCTGGAAAGATATTTAAAAAAGGGGGCTGCTGATATTTGGGTGATATACAAATGTTGACATTTTTTATAGCATTTCGGTTATCTAATAAAAGGAATTTAGTTATACTCGTACATTTCGAAATACATGTATGTAATACTAGACATTGTTGTGGGTTTCATTCAGCGCTTTAGGCACGTTCGGCCGGCACTCCGCTCAGGTGGTTTTTAGCCGTAGGTTGCCGAGTTATGAGTCAGCGGTGCACAACGAAATATGAACGCTCGTGTCTAACGATAAGTTTCAATTTAGCGTGCAAGCAAGAAACGGTAGGCAAATTTTTATACCTAAACTTGACTTTTGTTCGAGAGTGACGCTTTTGTCTATAATAGTAGACAGAATGTTACATGGTCAATTATTATGTGCCATTGCATCACAGCTTTTTCATAAAAAAAAATAATGGTTCATCAAAGTTACTCCCTCTCGCCTGATGGAAAGCGGAGATGGAATCAAGAACCGGTGACCATTATTGCAGCAATAAGCTGCGTTAATCGCCAACATTATGATGGCCTGGGAGATGCTTTTTCACACCCGTTTGGAAGACTCAGGGTCATAGCTGCAAGAATAAACGTACGCCGGCAGAGCATTCCATAATTTAGTGACACGACAGAGGTAGGAACTGCCAATTTTTTTGGTTCGTGGTAAGAAATTTTGAACAGAATATGGATGGCATGCCAGGAGTAGTTCGGGATGGTGAGGAAGAAATAAGACTAAAGAGCTCTTTAAAACATTCAGCTATATCGCAAGATCATCGCTCGGGGCGTATTCCTGGTTTACGTTAATACTAAGATTGAACACGTGAACTTATGATTCCATTTGTTAAACTGAATTTGGCCCAAGTATTAGTTATTTGTATTATTCAAACTTTGATTATTTTTCCCCACAGAGAACGTTTCAAACAAGAAGCACCAGAGTTACTCCCAAAGCTCCTATCGTGCGTGGAGTGGGGCGACCGCGCGGAAGTGTCCAGTGTGTCAAGAATGCTCCCGCACTGGCCAGAGTTCAAACGTGTGGAGCCTGCTTTAGAGCTCTTGGACTACGCGTATGCAGACGCGGCTGTCAGGACCTTCGCAGTCAAATGTCTTCAGAAGATGACGTAAGGAATTTGAAGCAACATAATTTATTGCTTGTAGGATAATGTTTATGGTGGATAAATGTTTAAAACCACGTTAATGTGGTCTTATAAAAATTTCTTTCTCACAAGAAAACTGTCTGTTCTACGTATGGAAGCTTTTAAACCGTAATAGTAGCTGGTTGAAATGTACAGAATTTTTTATATTATCACTAGGGACTGCCCGCGACTTCGTTTGCGCAGTAGGCTCAGCCTTCAAATTCCCATCTTTTCTTTATTTTTCTTTCATAAGAACCTTCTCCTGACAAGAATTAACAACAAAATCTCTAATCAGGCCTCCGGGACTCAGCCTAGTGAAAAGTATCCTATGTGTTATTCCAACACCTTATACCTACATACCAAATTTCATCCAAAACCGTTCAGCCGCTCCGGCGTGTCTGATTAAAAAAACCTCTATTCATCCAAACATTCGTATTTATAATATTAGTAAGATATAATGTGATAACAAAGAATGAACTCTATGTAAAATTAGGCAAGGTAAGGTCCAATTCGCATATTACAAACTTCTATAGAAGTATATCTTTAAAGCAACTTTAATTAAATTTGTAAATGCGACAAACACATAAAAAGTCTTTGCTATGTACTTCCCTCTCTTTCGCCCCTGCAGGAGATCCCGTTCCATTCTCTACGACGGAGACGTACCATCTGCTACGGACCATATAAGTCTTCATAGTTAGACCGCTCCGTTAGTAGTATGCCTATGAACCTGGGCTAGGGTCAATTCTTGGCTAAGCGAAAGTCATTTATTCAATGTAGGCATCAAAGACGCACTTATGAATGCCAATTATTACTCTAAGATTACTGCCCCGTTCCAAAATGTGAGCCTACCGAGAAGAAGCAGCATGAAACAGGGTCATTCTTTTCATATAGATTTTTACAATGTTTCTATTTAGATACTACTATTATTACATTTTATGGGTGGCAGATGACAACTTGCCAGAAGTGGAGTATTCCAAGCATCGTCTTCTATATAATGTCGGGCTTTATAATATGCTTTTTTTATTAAAACGTTTTTACAGTCAACTTGAATTTGCCCTCTGTGAGCTCAGTTACGTGTTTTGGGATTTTATTGTAAAAACGCACACAATTTCCTAGAAACAACTTATTAGTCTTCGCAAGTCTAAAACTAGGTACAGCTTATTCTTATGCCTAGTATTAAAAGGGTGGTGATCACTATTTAACTTATATTTGTGTATTTTTACGAACATACATTACATTTGCCAATATAGCTAAGGCAAATATTTGTGTGATGAATATTTGTTAGCCACCTACGACACAGGACCTCCTAGTACAACAGTTTAAGTGTCTAAACGTTATTTTATTCACGAACGGAGAACGCGAGACTAAATAAATAGATGCGTATAATGCAAACGGTGATAAAACGTGAATAAAATGCCTAAAATTGTTAAAAAAGTACAGGAAAATTATCTAAAAGATACACTCACTGGAAGTACGACACTCCATCTTTTTGCACTTTTAGTGTATAGTTTTTGCAGTTTTTAACTGAACAGTTTGGCGTCGCTAACGTCACAACACGACCACTCACGCGCGCGGTCACCATGAGTCGAGTATGCCGAATGAGTGCAAAACAAGGCACAATTATTATAGATCGCGGCACGTAAGTTGAACTATGCGAAAAAAACATTTTCGGGTCTCAATCGTAGTGTATGTGTGGGTATGCGGTGCGGGGCGAGGGGCCGAGTGTGATTGTTTGTCGCCGCGTTGCTATGGTTACGCTCTATACCAGTTTATGCCTTGTTTCGGCGACACCACTTTTTGAGCGGCAGCAGTTTATTTACGTATATAAGATCAATGTATACCGGTATGGTCAATGCTGGAAATTATTAACAAAATGTTTTTTTTTCAGTGACGGCGATCTACTTCTATATCTGTTGCAACTAGTCCAGACGTTGAAACACGAATCGTACTTGATGTGCGACTTGGCGATATTTCTACTCCAGCGGTCGTTCACGAACATGACCATTGGG
The DNA here is from genome assembly GCA_917880725.1 of Selenia dentaria. Lineage (NCBI taxonomy): Eukaryota > Metazoa > Arthropoda > Insecta > Lepidoptera > Geometridae > Selenia > Selenia dentaria. The sequence goes on along the minus strand of OU862878.1, from coordinate 36,249,393 downwards.
CACTATCTGTTCTGGCATTTAAGGTATGTGCTGATTTATGATATAAATATAATACAACTCACTAAGCCTTCTGGGGGCCTACCCACCTTTTACGAAACTATCATAAATCAGGAGCGTTTTGTAATAAGCTTAGAATAATCATACCTACTATCGTACTCCCACCGACACAAAACGGTTGAACATATTACTTCAATACTATTTACGGCGTGTTCCATTTTTAGCCGAAATTGATTCTAATGGTGCGTTCCACGATCAATACCTATAATGCCCAACCCGAATTGAACACTAATACAGTTGCAAAGTACGCGAATTGAGTGCACTATTTGATAGTACGTCATGAAAACGTGTATCGTAATCCATTATTATTTTAAGCTTTAAGCTATATTGACGTGGTGTTACCAGGTCTCAAATTAGGCAGAGCTTATGCTATGGTAACCTGATATACACAGGTTAAACATACATGTTCATACACACACACACACACAGATTTTTGACCTGACCGGTCCGGTATATTATAAATAGGAAGGATTTGTTTGTTTGTTTAAATTGAATAGGCTCCGAAACTACTGGACCCGTTTTGAAAATTCTTTCACCATTGGAATCCTACATTATCCCTGATGAACATAGGCTACATATTTTCATTCATCATCATCATCATTTATCACCACGCGGGTGAAACCGTGGAGCGCAGATAAATTAATAAAAAGAACTGTGGAAGTTAATTTAGTGTGTTCATTTAATTAAGTAAGCGCGTAGTTGTAATTTGGTGAGGAATTTATGTGTGACACTAGAACTCTGACCAAATGCCGTAGGCAGCATATCTGTAGAGAGCTGTCTGGTGATAATGAAAATCTATAGCCTATTTATAAACGTTGCTTAAATTTAAATAACGTCATTTAGTACGGCGCAGAACAATCCTTCGCGCAGTACTAAATAACGTCATTGAAAGTTAACCAGCGTTTATAAGTAAGGCCCATAATGTGTATTGCGTTTGTCCGTAGATCGGAAATGCACGTGCCGTCGGTCTCACTGCGGTTCGGACTGATGTTGGAGGCGTACTGTCGCGGCGCACAGGAACACATCAGCAGTCTCATGCGACAGTCCACTTGTCTCGACAAGCTGCAGTGTATGTATCGCCTTATGACTCGTGTGATTCACAAATCTCACGTTATGCCTTTATTATTTTTATTTTATTTGTAATATCAGTGGACAAGATAAACAACTAGTTAGAGGGTTAGTAGAAACTGTCCATACAGTGAGTTCCGAGTTCTTTGAACCCCAACGTACAGATAGACCACAGTAACTCTACAAAGATGATGCTGAAGCATATAGGCTGCTCAAAAGACGAATATAGAAGTCATTGCCACATGACATCCGGATTTTTAATACTAATGGAGGGGAGGCATATCTTCAGCAGTGGACGTCCTGCGGCTGAGATGATGATGATTTGTATATTTGTACATCAAGTTAGATTTTAATTCAAGTGGTCAGAGTCGAGTCACAGTCACACAAATAAGTTTGTCATCAACTCACTGTCCTGTCTCAGTCTCCTAGTAATGTAGTGGATGCATAACTCAAACTTTCTAAGGCAATTGACGAAAATACAAAACAATATTTCATGATTTTGTCACTTTAACCATACTCGTCCACTTTTACTACATTACGCACACTTAATAATCCACGACTATTACACGTTAAAACTCAACGAAACATATCTAAGAAAATAAAACAAAATCAACGATTGCCATTGTTGGGCTTTTTTCCCGCCATCTCCTTTGTTATTTAGAGCTGGCTGGAGGAGGACATACGCGAGTCGATGTGTTTTGTTTGTGTGTGTGTGACACATCACTATTTACATTGCATACAGGAAATTAGTCGATGTATTTTGTTTGTGTGTGTGTGACACATCACTATTTACAGTGCATACAGGAAATTTGCGGGTGACGTAAACGTATCGTTGACGTATACAATACAAACTATGTGTTATCTGTGCCACAGTTATTGTGTATCGTGTATCGTGAACTATAGTTTTGTTTAACTTACACAAATTTTGTAATTTTCTTATGACTGCGTAAGTGTAACGTAAGGTTCACGTAAAACAAAAACAAACTCATTTATCTAGAGCATCTGTGACACAGATAACTTATAGTTCGTATGCTGAAGTTTGAAGTTTGTTTATTTTAGGGGGTTGGGTTAGGCAGAAATAATATATCATATCAATAAAATATATATATATCGACAGTTACTTTAGTGAAGCCAATTTACAAAAATTACCAATGAAGTATTATAATTATAGTTGCTTTTTGAATATTTTATATTAACTTTTATCAAAATAGCATTTCAATCTAACCATGATTACTTTGGACAGGGGTTAGCAAGCAAGTATTGAAGAAGAAAGAAATCTCCAAAGCGAGGGCTGCGCTCCATCAACATTTGCAGGAGAGGCATTGCGCTGAAACGCTCTGCGATTTCGTCTCACCGCTCAACCCTAGCTTAGTTTGTAAGAAGATCAAGTGAGTTTTCAGATTATTTACATAATTGATTTCTAAAACGGTTTTCAAAATGCTAAAAAATATTACATTTTTAAGAAATTACTTTAATGGTAACATATAATTATGTTTATGTTCGATGTACGCACTTATAAGTGTGTGATCTTACCTATAAACGGTGCTTAAAATTAAATAATATAATTTAGCACTGCACACAAAAAAATCTGTGGTAAATTACGTCACTTGAAGTTACGCAGCATCTGTAAGTGATTGTGACCTTATTTAAAAACGCTGCTTAAACCTAAAAGTGTTAAAAGCCATTTACATTATATTACAATATTTTGGTAAAAATAGCAACACACTACACTTCTATATCCTAAACAGTACTATTTTATTGCGTTGTATTGTGTTTTTTAAACACCAATGGAGTGGATATCCCCACTCTCCCTACAACCACTAGAACAATCGTGTTAGAACGGTCGCAACACACGTACCATAACCCTAAGATAGTATTATCACTTAGCATCTGTGCAAAGGTGCGAGCGAGCCTTTTAACTCTAACTGAACCTATTTTAACCGACTTCCTAAAAGGAGGAGGTTGTATGTTCGATTGTATGTATTTTTTTGTGTATGTTAGCCGATTTCTCCTCCATTTGTGGACCGATTCTCAAAACTCTTTAGTTTGGTAAACAATACTTCCGAGGTGGTCCCATTTTAATTTTATCAAATTCGGTCAAGTAGTTTTTGAGTTGGCGTTTGATAGGCGAATTTAATAGGCTTTTTACCACAAATTGGACCCGACTTCTTCGACTTTTACAATTTTTTGCTACTCTACGAGATAGGCGTAAAACTTTTCAGTTATACTTCCATAACTGAAAAGTTTTACGCCTTCTCTACTCTACTACTTCTCTCTTTAGCTCTAATTCTTTTATCTCAGAGCCAAAGACTGCACTGTGATGGACAGCAAGATGCGGCCCCTCATGCTAGACTTCGAGAACGACGATCCTAATGGAAATGACATACGGATCATACTGAAGATTGGGGACGACCTGCGTCAAGATATGTTCACTCTGCAGATGTTACGCATCATGGATAGTTTGTGGAAGAGTGAAGGTTGCGATTTCAGGTCAGATATGTTTTGCTTAAATAGTTGATTGAATAACAGTTCCAAAATAAAAAGTTTTTATACAATAAGTATCTGTGTAGGGTACTTATATCATATCTGCAATTGGATCACTCCAAATACCATATTGATTGTATTTTTATCTAGATGAAGTTAGAAGTCTAGAAGTTAGTAACAATATGTTATAACACTAAGCAGCTGCTTTTAATTCGGTTTTCTAATATTCAGTAAACACGGATATATAATTTTATCTTGCTATCAGAATCCGAATTGTAAGACATTAAATAACTCTACCAGTTAGCAATTACTTTTTAAGTTGTAAGAATCCTTTACGTGCATACCACCGCAGTGTTTCACAATCTACTAATAATCGATGTAATGCTATGTACCACAATAACACACACATACATACATAAAGTCACGCCCGTTTCCCGGAGGGGTAGGCAGAGCCCACAGATTTCCACTTGATACAATCCTATCATACCTCTCTTGCTTCATCCACTCGCATCACATTCTTCCTACATAATCGTCGGTTTCGCGTACTCTTAACCTCGCCTTTCATCAGAACATCTCCGATTTGATCGAAATACGTTCGCAGAGGTCTACATCTTCCATTCACTCCATCCACGATCGCCTTGTACACTGTTTTTGTCAGTTTTCTCTTATCCATACTTTCTTCATCTCCAATCCATCTAATCATGCCTTTTTCAACTCTAGTACTACATCTTCATTCACATCACTCTCTTATAACGCTGTTCCTATCTATCTCTGAAATTCTCACCACACATACTTCTCAAAGCTCTCATCTCAACTGCATTTATTCTACTTCCATGCTTCTCCTGCCGAATGCTCTAATATAATTATATATTTAATTTCAGATTGAACCCATACAACTGCATATCAATGAAATACGCGGTCGGCATGATTGAAGTTGTGGAAGACGCAGAAACGATCGCCAACGTCCAGAAAGAAAGTGCTTTGTTTAAATCCACTTCCACTCTGCAAAAGGCCTTGTTACGTAAGTGATGAATGCCAGTTTTATTATACTAAGTAATTAAGCTCTTGCTGTGTTCATAATAAAGAGAATACACGTCCGGACTGACTGAAGTCATGGCATATACTAACGGGTCTCCATTGTACAGAAATAGTATTTCCCTGCTACAAAAAGCTACCAAGTGATTCTTACATAACGAAATTCTGTAAATAATAATGATAATTTGACAGCTGTCACATTTAACATCGATTTAAGAAAGGCGACATTAAGGCAACGTTCCGGAAAGCGCCGAAATTACTCGCGGCGTTCGCACACGCATTCCTTTAAAAGCCCACGGTCATCGTGAGCGAACTTGATACGTCATCGATGACGTCACCGAAAACGCTCACAACGTTCGCAGATTGTAGGTGGGTTTTCGCGGTCGTTTACTAGCTATCACTGTCAAGCATCAAATGTATTGCATTCTATCGATTTTTGATAAATAAAGTTACCGCGCTTTTCGTGACCGCGTAACCGTTCCGCTTGGGTTGAACATTGCAAGCATTCATTCTAACCGGAACGCTAAACCAGGGCGCGACAGTTGTGAGCGTTGATGGCGCTTCCCGGAACGTAGCCTAAATAATAAAAAAACACACTTTTTATCCAGGAAATCTGGTGAGTGACAATCACTATGCGCGAGCAGAGCCGCGTAGCGCAGTCTCGTATACATATGAAATTGTCGATTTATATAGAAAAAGTCTGTATCAGATATCTTACTTTTCTATACACTTTTACCAATATCTTTTTCCGGACTACAAGCTATCGCTGTGCCAAGTTTCATCAAATTCTGTTTAGTAGTTTAACTAACGTATGAACTAACATTAACCACTGATAAACACCATATTGAATAATATTATGCTATTGTTACTAATTACTAATTGTTTTACCCATTTTGCGAAATTGGCTAGCGAATGCTATCTACTGAAATTGGCTAGTGATCACTACCTCACTTAAATTTGTTAGTGATCACTATCTCACTTAAATTGGCTAGTGACCACAATCTCCCTTGATGGTCAGTGGTAATGCGTGGAAGCTAGTATCACATTAGATATTGAATGTAGACTGATTACCAAGGACATGTTTCAATGGTGGTTTGAGGGTGGTAGCTAAACAGGTAGGCCAAAGAAAGTGTTATCGCCATGCTGTGGATTTCATTACGGTTTTACCTCGAAGACAGAAAGTACGAATCGAACTAACAACTGCCTGATTGGCTGTTCCTCATTACTCATGAATTACGCTTCGAATGATTTTGATTCTACATTTGTGACGGATCTTTGCTCTTTCTATTCGTAATTAAAATCCTGTTTCTTCATCGTTCTATATAAACTAATAAGTATAGAGGCCGTAGCATAAACTATTTGCGATAAAAGTATTCGTGTCGTAAGCGTCAATGCGTCACCCTTCGGCCTATAAACTATGAGATAAGTTGCCCTAGATAAGACAGTTTGTTCTATATCACGTGAACGACTCGTTACGGTACTGTTACGCAGTTATTCGTGCTAGGCCCACTGCAAACTCCACAACAATTCAAAGAAACAAAAAAAATTTCTTTAGTGTTACCATAGAGTAGCTAAGTCTTTTATGCAGTATACAAAACCACAAACGAATTAGCGCAAAAGGAGTTTTGAAATTTATAGAGAGAAAAATTCACATCCTCGGACGGGATTCGAACCCGTGTCTTCTGAATCTCCGTGTCAGACGCCATTGCCCAACTAGGCCACCGTGGTTCGGATCCAAGCATCGAATTTTAACTCTCTATCTGACTTTAACCGTCTCACGGGGACGGAGCGACATCTATTGAACAGCTTTGACAGTACTATCCAACCGAAAGAAGCAATAGTTAGAAATACTGAAACTTTTGTATTGACATCGCAACCCTTGTAATATTTTTAGTATTACTTTTTAAAGCACTAACGCCTGCTTTAGCGAACTCAAACATTGAAACTTATAGAAAGAATAATTCACATCCTAGGACGGGATTCGAACCCGCGTCATCTGACTCTGTGTCAGACGCCATTGACCAGCTAGGCCACCGAGGTTCGGGTCCGAGAATGTAATGTTTAAGATCGCTAAAGCAGGCTTTAAAAAGTAATACTATAAAAAAAAGAGTTTGTTAGAGATAATCTACAACAACATTGTGGTATTACAGAATGGATCCGCAAACACACACAGGACGACGAAGCGGCATTGAATCGCGCAATCGACGAATTCACGATGAGTTGCGCGGGCTACTGCGTCGCTACTTACGTACTCGGCATTGCAGATCGTCACCCTGATAATATAATGATCAAAAAAAGTGGACAGGTAAATTCTATGATCATATTACACTTACATATAAGTACCTGAATGATCGAGGTTTGAGCTGTTTTTTATGACAAATCTGACCTGTTTTTGGCTTAGTGTTGCTTAACAACGCCATCTGTTGTCAAGTAGCTTTACCGTTGCTGTTTCGGTAAAACAGTTGTGGTAGCAGGTTTTCATTGCCTGAAAACACGGATAAAACGATGTTTTCTAAAAATTAAACCTAGCTATTTCGATTTTTTGCCCCGGAAACCTCCTGTATATTAAATTTTATGAAACTCGTTCGAGCCGTTTCCAAGATTCAGTTTATATACATATATACAACGCGGTCACATTAACTCGACGCATCGCTGGAATGCCCCGCCCGCTTCCCCTTCTTTCTTCTTTCCTTCGCATTCCCTTTTTTCGCCCGGCAAGTGTCAGTACGGTCAGCATCTTTGTTACCGATACACGCGTCGATAATTTGGCTAATTAATAACGGTAACAGGTAGACACCTTCAATTTTCACAGAATATGTAGTTGTATATTACCTTTCAAAATAAATAAATATTTTTTATTCATTTAACAAACTTAATTTTTAATCAATTTTTACTCGATCTTAATAAAAGCCACATGGCCGGTTTTTTTTGCACACTGTACTTGAGCGCTAAATGACGTCACATGGTCAAGCGTCTAGTTAATGTGACCGCTTTGTACAAGAATTACTCGTTTAAAGGTAAGTATTAGATACATGGGACAGTTTGTCACCACGGATTTCGAAATTATAAGTAAACGCATTCAATTTAACCTAAGTGCATAGAGCGATCATTCAAGTTCGGCATAAAATTCTGGCCAATGACATAAAAGTTGCTTTATATTACTTCATTCACAACATTCGTTGCCATGGGAACTTGATCTCGTTTACGCTGTATTTTATTAACGGTATTGTAACTGAACGTCGCACAACGAGCTATGGAGAGGGCTATGCTCGGGGTTTCTCTACGTGATCGAATCAGATATGAGGAGATCCGTAGAAGAACGAACGTCACCGACATAGCCCAGAAGATTAGTTAGTTAAAGTGGCAGTGGGCAGGGCACATAGCAAGCAGTACAGATGGCATAATGAATAATATTTAATTGGACATTTTATTAAGGATTATTATTTAAGTTTGACATTATATAAATAATTTGATTTTTAAATTACTTCATTAGCTAGTACTTTGTTTTGTTGCATTTAAGAACTTTAATATGTATAATTGCAAGTGCGTTCATATTATTAATTAAATAAATAAATAAATAGCCGATGGGGCCGGATGGTTCTGTAATGGAGATCACGGACCGGCAAGCGCAGCGTAGGTCGTCCACCGACACGGTGGACAGACGATCTGATAAAGGTTGCAGGACGACGTTGAATGCAGGCCGCTTCCAACCGGTCCTTTTAAAAAAATATGGGGGAGGCATATGTTCAGCAGTGGACGTCCTACGGTTGAGATGATGATGATGATGATTGTAACTGAACACTATGCTTTCAATCTAAAAGCTCATACCTATTATAAATGTGAATGTTTGTGAGCGAAACAGTTAGTGAGTATGTGCTATTTGGCATCTCAACAAAATAAAATTAACAACCAGCCAAGTGAGAGTCGGACTTGGAGTGGCGCAAGGGTTCCGTACCATTATCTATAAATCTCCAATACAACAGACATGATTTTTTTGCCGTTTTCAATCCTCGTGCGCGAGTTCGACTCTCACTTGGCCGGTTTTTTAATATTTGTTGTTATAGCGGCAACACAAATACATCATCTGTGAGAATTTCAACCGTCTAACACGGTTCATGAGATACATCCTGGTGACAGACGGACAGACGGACGGATAGCGAAGTCTTAGTATAAGGGTCCCGTTTTTACACTTTGGATACGGAACCCTAAAAACATTTGATGCTAACGGTCGCATTCGCGGCCGGCGGCTTTGGGCAAACTTACAGAGTAAAATATTCCGAGTCTTATTTGAGGAGAATTGTTTGGCTGCTTCGATACAGTGTAAATTAATGTTGGATGTACTATTTTTGTCCACAGTTGTTCCACATAGATTTCGGCCATTTCCTGGGACACTTCAAGCGAAAGTTCGGATTCAATCGCGAACACGGGCCTTTTGTGTTGACCCACGACTTCATAGACGTGATCAAGAAGGGCCAGCGGTCTGGCTCGGCAGACGATATGACCTTCAACAACTTCAAGGAGAATTGCGAGAAGGTAACAAGTTTAATAAATACTTACATAATCAGCCCATTACGTTCCCACTGCTGCGACTCGAGCCTTCCTCTCAGAGAGAGTAGTTGGGTAATAGTCCACCACCAGAGCTTCTGGTGGATAGGCTAGTGGCTTGCCCATGTCGAAATTTCAGGTTGCCCGAAGGAATTTGATGTAGCCTAACGACTGTTGCCCTAAGACAAACAACTGGGACCGATGGCTTAACGTGCCCACCGAAGCGCTCAGTTGAATAATGCCACTAGTGGTCACTCATCCATCTGACTGCAGCAAGCGTTGCTTAACTTGTTGATCGGTTAATATTGCCAAGTCAAACTCCGCTGCGAGCGCTTCATTAAAACATAAATAAATAATAAATCGTTTATTTGTAAGAATCTTGGGTACAAAAATGTGATGTTTTGCATATTTTATACATATATTCCCAACAAAATGGTGCGTTCAGTGGCGTTCAGATCTTATATTTAGACCACTTTAATGAGTCCTTGCAAACGGGGTACAGGGGTGCGGGGTAGGATGACAAAGAAAACTGAGAGAGATACGGGCGGTAACGTGGTATACAAGAGACGAAATGTGCATTGAATAGTTCTTAAGATATGTGACGTCATAGTGGTCAATGTGGTATTTTAAATTAGAAAATTAATTGATGACGATTTTTAAGGAATTAGAAGGAACATCAAACTATGTAGGTGACAAAAATATGTTTTCGGTAATAAATTTTTATAATTAGATGATATTTTGTGGACGATACCTAATATATGAAAATTATAATTCAATCATTTATGTCCATATCAATATCACTTGAACTCGATTCTTCGTATTTTTCTGGTCCAAATTTGAGTCTATACTATTTCGTACTCATTGTCTTTTAATATCACCTCAAACCAACTCTATAAGGTTCAGGTCTGGGTGGTATAGAGGCAAACGCAACACTTCATGTCCGTTCATCATCACCATCATCTCAGCCGTAGGACGTCCACTGCTGAACATAGGCCTCCCCCATGATTTTCCAAAAGGACCGGTTGGAAGCGGCCTGCATCCAACGTCGTCCTGCGACCTTCATCAGGTCGTCTGTCCACCGTGTCGGTGGACGACCTACGCTGCGCTTGCCGGTCCGTGGTCTCCACTCCAGAACCTTTCGGCCCCATCGGCCATCTGTTCTGCGTGCTATGTGCCCTGCCCACTGCCACTTCAACTGGCTAATCTTCTGGGCTATGTCGGTGGCTTTCCTTCTTCTACGGATCTCCTCATTTCTGATTCGATCACGTAGAGAAACCCCGAGCATAGCCCTCTCCATAGCTCGTTGTGCGACTTTGAGCTTTTCTATGAGGCCCATAGTAAGAGACCACGTTTCAGTGCCATAAGTCATCACTGGTAACACACATTCCTCACATTCCTCCTCAGTGCCTCAAGACTCTTGTCTTGAGGCACTGAGGTATTTTTGACGAGAAGACTTCGCGAAGTTTCCGGAACGCTGCCCAGCCGAGTTGGATTCGACGATTGACCTCTTTCTCGAAGTTGGACCTTCCTAGTTTGACTGTCTGTCCCAGGTAGATGTACTCGTCAACAACTTCGAGAACTGAGTTCCCAACTGATATTGGGGTAGGTACAACATGGGCATTAGACATAATTTTCGTCTTATCCATGTTCATCTTAAGACCTACCCGTTGGGAAACTCGATGGAGGCCTTCGAGCATTGTACTGAGGTCTTCCATGGATTATGCCATGACTACAATATCGTCGGCAAATCGAAGGTGAGTGATGTATTCGCCGTTAATATTGATGCCAAGTCCTTGCCATTCCAGAAGCTTGAAGGCGTCTTCCAATGTAGCGGTGAACAGTTTCGGAGATATAACGTCTCCCTGTCTCAAGCCTCTTTGCAATGGAATAGCCTTCGAACTCTGCTCCTGTACTGGGACTGACATGTAGGCGTTTTTGTACAAACACTTCAGCACTTCAATATACCGATAGTCAATACGGCACCGCTGGAGAGACTCAAGCACTGCCCACGTCTCGATCGAATCAAAGGCTTTCTCATAGTCCACAAACGCTAAACAAAGAGGCAAGTTATACTCTTCGGTCTTCTGTATAACTTGCCGTAGCGTGTGGATGTGGTCTATGGTACTATAGCCTTTTCGGAAACCGGCTTGTTCCGGAGGCTGGAATTCATCAAACCTGCGACTGAGACGGTTCGTTATGACCTTCGAAAACAGCTTATAGACATGGATAAATTGATCTTGAAATGGCGCTCTTGTGATTTGATTTGCGTAAATTAATCATTGTTGAAATGCACTACTTTTGAAAAGCTGTGCTGACTAGTGTAATTGTTCGCGGTTTGGAAAACGCGCCCGGCTGCCCACTGGAAATCTTGTTGAGAACGCTAATGGAATCTTCCTACTAATGAACTCTTCCGGAGGAAATCAATAAGTAGCTTATACTCTCCATCAGTGCACTGTTAGGCAGGTATATTTTGGTTAGTTCGTTCCATTTTAGAGTCATCGTAGACTTGTTTCTAAAGACTTTAATTATATATGCCCTTGTTACCGAAGGCCACCTTTGAAACACTAATGGAGATCCTGAGGTCATCTATAAGACATCGAAGAGGGCCACCGAGTGGGTTTTAGTGGAAAGTCCCACATAACCCGGACGCTCCCCATGAGGTCCGAGATCTAATAAGCTTTCCTCCTCGTAAACAAGAAAAAAAAAGGTTCTTAGTATGATGATCACACATGATTGACTCCACCCCTTGAAACACGTGTAGGGATTATCTGTACCTCCTAAAGATGTAGGTGACTCGATCCTATAAAACTATATGTAGAAAATGTTTCTAGCCACAACTGTTTATCTCTTATTATTATGCTTAAATCCCGTGTTTTGTCCAACAGGCGTTCATGATTCTTCGCAAACACGGCCACTTGATCCTCTCGTTGTTTTCGATGATGATATCCACCGGGCTACCCGAGCTCAGCTCTGAGAAGGATCTCCAGTACTTGAGGGAGTCTCTAGTAAGTACAATACATAGTACGAACCACAATTATTGTCATTGCTATGCCTATCTATATATATATCTACTTTTTTGTAAATTATAATAGTTCTTATCTCGTTTGTACTAAAACCCAAAATCTTATACCGCCTCCGAACGGCAATCTATATATATGATATTTCTGTTCAAATCTGGGTATGTCTTAAATAGTCTAGACTGATTTAAAACTACCCACAATTGAATAGAATAATCATATTTCTAGATTTGTCGTAAGTGTTAAACAAATTTGAATTTTAGTCAGAACAGAATAAGGACTACCATAGTTTAGAGAATTTAGATTTTAGTTTGCTATTTAGTTTGGTGTACTGTACAAGTATATGGCTACCAATATCTCAGCTTCGGAATTAAAACCTTTTAAAATATAATTTGCTATGATTTCAACTGGATACGTTCCAACTGCCGTTTATAGCCTTATAACACAGAAGGGTAAAGAAAACATCAGTACAGTGTATCCCACCAATATTACCGTTTTGAGTACCTAATTGTTTTTTTTATTTAGTGATCAAGGATACTATTACAAATGATCCCTCTGTTCCCAGGTAATGGATCTACCTGACGATAAAGCGATAGAACACTTCCGGAAAAAGTTCGAGGAGGCTATCAAACTCTCATGGAAGACTTCACTCCACTGGGTTTTTCATAACATTGATAAGCATAACTGACAGTGACCACTCACCAGGCGGCTGAAGCGACAGCCGTCTAAGAATGCGCCACAGACACTTTGATCCTTACATCGACAGGATAAGTTCGACTTTAGGATGTGAGATTCAGTGAGGACTTATTACTTTATTAAATTAGCTTCTGCCAATATGAAATATGTGATTAGTGGACTAAGATTGCTGCAGTGACGAAGATTGTGTTCAAAAAGGTATGCAATATATTTTAAACTCTTCCTGTAGCTAAATTGTTGATGCTTTACGATAGTTACTTATCTATGCTTTTAGTGTTTCTATTCTATCAGTGGGGGGATGAGGTTGTCCCAAGACTGATGTTGTATTGGAGGGAAGCGATGCTAGAAAACTGCAGTGGTCACCTAATGTTTAATTTAAATAATATAAGGAAAAAAGTTAAATTTCGATTGAGAATCATACGTGGTTTCGATCTAGTTTTAAGGTACTTGTTAAAATCATCGATGATAGTTTTAAGCACAGTGTTTGCAAAAAAATGCCGAATATTTCGCAAAACAAGAGATGCCTGTGAATTTTACACGCGCTCTAATGTCTAGGCGCAGTCAAGTGTCTGATTGTCAATGTAAGTTTACCAAAAGTGACATTTGATGCAAAAATAACAATACCAATGCAAGAGTGTTTCTGAACTTGTTTTTTTTTATATTCATCATTGATTAATACCCACGTTCACTGTATTTATTATGTTACTGTAAGTTGTGTTGGTTTAAGTTGTACAGATATTTGAGTTTAGTGCGCGTTCTACGTTGAATAAAGCAGAATTATATCGTGTCATATTACACTGATAATACTTGACGAAATTGATAGCAGCGTCTGATCGGACAAAGTTAATATGATGATCAGAACATGTAGTAACCATTATTGAAATCGAGGTGTTTTAATGCTTGATTAGTGGAATAGCGCGAATAAAGGAACAAAATCGTATTGGTATAATGGGCAAACATTATCACGGAAGAGTCGCACGGCTTTCGGCGAATCCTTGCTAATTCCCGTAGCTGTTGTTAGGCTAATTAGTAATTTACACAATTCACATAAAGTTCATTAAGCTATGTACACGTTTTGTTACATAAATCTCGTTTCCATTCCACGACAATGTTAATTGAGCCGTCAGCTTATAGTTTGTAAGACGAAGAGCCCCGCAATTAATTATATAATTGTTTATAATGACGGTACCAATATTTTCTTGCAATTTGAAAGGTGTGAAAACAAAATTAAACTTCATTGTTTTAAGAGCGTTTATTTTTTCAATCTGTACAATGCATAATATGATATATATATATAGTGAGATCCATAGAGAAACTTAACCGATATCGTGTAAATAAATAATAGTAAGAATTCCTGACAACGATGAAAATACCCTTAACCTTTTTATTTGTGTCCTCATTTGCCTTGAGTTACACTCATGACGATGTATCTTAAAATATATTGGTCCCATTCGCCTGGAAATGTCTACACATGCGTCTTGAAATGCTTAGTTCCAATTAAAGAAAGCAAAAATTCTGATATTACTTGAACCCGCTACTCCAAAATCCAGAATACACTCCATAATACTAATTCACTTTCTGAACTAAGCTATAGCAGCATCCTTTACAACCACCGTATCCGTAAAATTGTTATTCCTTAAATAAATCTTTAATAGTCTCTTCGTTGTCGGCTTTTCGAGTGCCCATACATATTTTATTGGTTGAAAAAGTAAACGCAAATAAACCAAGGTAGTATATTAATTTCGCGGTAACCATACAGGTAATATAAGAAAAAAATGTGAAGAAATATATTCGAAGAGCGACGCTGCGTTTGACAGCTGATATGTCAAAAATTACACTACAGATGAGATATCAAAAAGCGCGTATAACACATATTCACAAAATACTCTCCCTAATGTACGTGAATTGGCATATGCAATGTCGTCACAATAAAACGCTGAATAATCTCGCCCATAGGCATGCTTTTATTGGTTGCAGAGTTCACAATATTTTGTTTCCGTGGAACCAGTCTAGTTCTTCTGCCAAACTAGGCCTAATGCTTTATATCATTAACGAAATACTTATTACTATTATAATCTGTTATGTTACGTAGCTAACGGGATGTGTGTTACCACTGCAAAGCGTTTCTTTTGATAATTGACCTTTAGTTTGAAGATTTTGCAAAACGTTGAATTAATATTTTTAAATGGTCAGGGTCAAATTTAAAACCAAACGCGCGATTAAGTCTGCGAACGTAGGAAGTATGCACGCACGTTTTATGTTGTTGATAGATGTGATGATGTTCTGGAACTAGGTGAGCGGTGGTCGATTTGGCTGTGATATAGTGCGCCGTAAGCGCAAGTAGATGAGGAATTAACTATTTACCTTTTTTTCTACTATAATTCACTTTATAACGTGAGAAAAGACAGCTTCCTGAAGCATGATGTCCAACCATAGACTATGCAATATATTGACCATAGATACACGAAATGCCCGTTTTTGAAAACAGTTCAAAGTAACGACTTGAGCGAAGATTAGACCTGCAGGGCGACTACGGGTACGTTCCGGTTCACGGTGTAAGCGTTTTCGGTGACGTCATCGATGACGTATAGAGTTCTCTTCGGCGCTCACGATGATCGTGGGTGTGTAAGGGTGCGAACGCCGCGAGTGATTTCGGCGCTGTCTGGATCGTAGCCTACGTAACTTAGTTGCGATCAAAATTTGATAAGAATTGCGCAAAGCGGATATATCTGTCAGTTTTGACGAGTCCGGTTAACAACTGAGCTCCATTATTGTCGAAATCATTGTTAGACAAAAATGTAAATGAGTCGTTTCATAAGAAAGCTATGAAGAGTTATGCAGGCTATGTTATGTTAAATATAAAAATACTACATTGTAAATTGGCCGAATTATCTAAAGCTTTCATTGAAAGTTATTTCCAGAATGCGTTTGAAATAAATAAACAGTTACATAACTAATAAAAACAGTGATATAAATGCAAAACCCATAAAAGTTTATCGATACAAATCGATAGCAACAAGTTTTTCTAAATACTAGTTTCAGTAAAATCCATAGTTAATATGACTAAGTTATGTAGTCGTCCTGATGGAAAACAACTTCGCTTAGACGACCATTCTAATTATGTTTCCTATCTCGAGTCAGTCGTCAAGAAGTCGCCCCTACATAAATATTCTTTAATAGTATGAAATAATTGAATGTTTTTTTTCTAAATATTTGTATGATACTAAATTGTATTGTAAAGTAATAGATGTTTATTTTGTGAAAATGTTATTTAATTCATTTTCTTGTAACTGTCATAATATTTTATTGTTGAGATTTAGGTCGTAAATTTGTTTATTCTAGATTTATAAAATCAGATAATGAACGGCTCTCGAGTACTGGATGAAAACAGTCAACGAAATAAAAATAGTGACTGCAATATTATCTTATCTCCTGTTTACGTGTAATCAACCAAACATGTTTTGTTGTCTTGAAACACGTCTGTTCTTACACAGTTTCGCTACACAAGAGATTAATCCCGCGGCTGTCATACGATGCAACTAAAGTCTAAGGCCTTTATTAATAAACGTTGCGTAAACATAGATTAGGCGTAACATGCTTTGTCTTGCTTTCACGCGTGACATTTACTGCAAGCGAAAAATTGACAGATAGATGTTTTAACTACTCCGGGAGTAAGCCAAATTTATTAATAAGGCCGAATGTGTATAAGTTGCAAAGGGATACATAATCTTGGGGTTATTATGTATCTCAGTTGCTAACTGATTTGATTGAAATCTAAAAAACAGCGACTCTATGTCCCCTTGTCAGCTCCAGTCAGCAGTTATTAACATTTTTGCTTACTGGAGTTGAAAACTAACATAGAGCCGCCGTTTTTCAAGATTTCAATCAACATTTGTTAGCAACTGAGATAAATAATGGCCCTGTCGATCTACTGAAGCAATAAGTTTTTGAGGTATTTATATGCAATTTTTACTAATACCGCTAAAATAGTGAGGCATAACGCTCCTAATGGTTGTACGACTGAACGATGCGATTAGTCGCAAAACGCATGCACTTACGATCAAACATAAACCACGTTATTAAACGTATATTAAATTCCTAAAGTTAGTCCCGAGTTTAGACCTTGGTTTAAGTGCATTTCATATATAAAATTCCTTTAAATCAAGGTTTAAACTCTTTAAATAAGGTGCAATCTGTTTACGTGTTCGCAAGAAGCTTGTAAGTCATCTTAAAAGCACAGGAAGCGTTTTTTGGGCGCGATGAAATCGTATCGTTCGGTCGTACGATCGTGAGCCAATAAGGCCGACACGTAAAAAGGTCGGCTGCAAATTTTGCTAGTATTTGTACCGGCATTGGAAAGGAACTTACTATGGGAAAACAAGTCTAATACCATTGCTACAATAAACAATAACTACCTACATAATCTACCGGCTTCGAAAAAGGAGCAGGTACTCAATTCGACTATTTTTTTCCCATTTAAATTTCATCAAATTCTGTCCAATCTGAGTTACACTCCAATAACAATATTATAATAATAATGTATTAAATATATCAGTTATCTAGTACCCATAACACAAGCTTTGAGTAGCTTACTTTGGGGCTAGATGGTGCTGTGTGGATCGTCCAGCAATAAAAAAAAAGAATAGAATGGAAGTCGGTATTACATTTTTCAAATTGTAGGTACTTGTTAAATATTAAACTATAAATTAGTGTGAGTGGTTACCGGTACTTGCTTGTACATCCAATTAGAATAGAGGTGTACTGCAATAAAAAAACTTTCTGTTCTACAGGATATACTTGTTTGGTTTAATTGTACACGGTCTCAAGAGACGGATGATAATGGGGTTAAAACTTAAAAAAAATGTTGCTTAGTATCACGTACCCGTGAATTATCTGACTATATTCTAAGAGGAATGGCGCGATGTGAGAAAGTAAAGATAGAAAGGGCCACCGCCCTCCACAGACATCAGATTTTCGTTTAAATAGGTATGTAATTATTAGGGAAATTAATGCTCTCACCTATAAGTCTAGTATTAAGTAGCGATTTCATTATTTCATTACTAAGCAAGTCCATCAATTTGAATATTGATCCATTATATTTATAGTTCGATTCATGGTTGTCGATTGTAAAGTGACACTGTTTCTATAGAATGTAATTTAAATATTAGACTTAGCAGTATTATATCGTCGTTTAGGATCGAATAGTTTCGCTTTTAAGACTTATATGATATCGGGCTACCTCAAATATAGAGGTACCAATTACGTTCGCCTTAAGTAGTCACCATTTACAGTTAATTACTTACTTTTGATTGGCATGTGCTAGATAATATCGATAGAACTTTATAGCTTAGAATTTAGAGACTATTTCAGCACTCGTTGGAATGCCGTAGAGAAAATATACACGAATACCGATCGATAGTTTAAATATGAATATGCCTTAATACGTTTTAGTCATAGGATTCCGTCAAGTAGACATTTGAGAATGATTTCGTCGGCTGTTCATTATTTATTGTTTTACTTATTTTTACAATACCACAAACGCAGTAAAGTTCTGAATTATTAGACCTTTGGTTATACATTTTTTTTATGCTACGATATCTGTTTGAGAGGTTTCTATTAGGTAATATTTGGGTCTAAAGACGTTTGAAGATACACATGTAGTTATGATTTATTTGTTCGATGTAGTTATGTAGTGAATGCCTCGCCTCAGTTATCATTTATATGCGGTGTATCTAAGATAAAATCATTAGTAATTTAATAAATATTTCCATTCCATTTGTCGTTTCAATCGAATGTTTTTCGGCACATATAAATGATTTTGGTTGCAATCCACTAGGTCTAAAGTTACGCAACATGTTTCAATTTATTAATAGCTGAATACAATTACTAATGAGGCAGTTTAATTGCAAATGACGTTAGAGCGAATGCGTCACAATGATGCGAATTGCATTACTTATTAATGTTATTAATATAAACCTGAATTCGTAATGAAGTGTAATGGGGCTTAATAAATAAAACATACGGTAAAATATGAAATATGAATCATCTCAAACTTTAATGATAATGACTTAACACTATCAAAATTTAATTAAAAACAAGGTGACACTGTGCTGCCTTATTTAAATATTCTGACGAAAGGGTATGAACATGCAATTGTATAGAAAATTTAAAAGTATGCAGTAACCCAAAAAACTAGCCGGAATGAAATACCTCAATCTTAACTACCTTAATTTCACCTATTTATGTAAGATAAACTTTATAAATTTATCACAAAAATCCGTGTCGTTTTTTTGTGAATGTTGTGATACATTAAATAGAAAGTTGAAACAAACATGTTTCCCAAGTATGTAGATTACCTAAGTAAAAGACAATTGGGTATTACAACAGAAAACCTAACAAATATACCTCGAATGTAATTAGACATATCGCAACGTAATCTTAACTTTAGAGCACTAGGAAGCTTTGCGCATTTAAGTTTCTGTCACAATGGAGAAGGAATAGACTGCTTTTGTTTTATGGTGTCTATTGACGAGATGGAATAGTTGATGGCCAGTTGCAATTACGCCCTTATAGCTTGAAGTCGCTACACTGTACTGCGTTGGTCACCCCAAAAACAGTTTTGAGTTGCCCAGTAACTTCAATTGTTGAATTGCCCTTAAAACTTAATTACAGTCATGTTTGCACACTCTCGGGCAATGGGGTGGTAGTCATCAAGACTGACTCGCACTGAAGAGTCCCACCACCTGGAAATAGAGATTTTATCGCATTAATATATTTCTTATACAAAAGTATGTGGACAATTTTTGCTAATAACTAATAATTACAAATCAATCCGCAAAAGTAGAATTATTTTTTCAAGGTTTTTATCTCAGAAATTCTTTTGAAGTCTTTTATGTGTTACCCATAGTGGACATTACAGTCAATACTGTTTCATAGTTTTGGTGTCCAAGAGTAACAAAAGATCAATGTATACATTCTTTTATATATAATATTTGTGTGGTGTATTGTAATGTATGATTATAGCTCTTCGACAATATACGATCATTGAAAACGACTTCTAATTACCATAACTTGTCGCATTCATTGCCAAACCAGCGGCTTGCCTCTAAACGTTACACTAGATACACACAAATCTACATTAAATAAATTTATAATCTGAAGACTAATATCTGGCACTTATAATACTACGGTAGATATTCGACCGACGCAAAATCATAGTGGTTTGACAAGTTAGTTCAGCCAGAGCACGTGCTTAATTTGGTTGTATAATAATACATATACCTAGGACATGAAGCTACCAATGGACGCTTCAGGCCATGAAGGAAGCAATTATTTTAGATTACATTTGTGCTATAATGAAATTCTCATATAAAACTATTATTTAACCGGCTAAACACTCACAGATCGAATACGTTGACGGTTTCGAGCAGTTAGGTGCTCATCTTCTGTTAGGTACTCCAGTACTCACTCGGGTCCATGTATTTCATCAGTGAGTGTTATTCCGGCTAGTTAATAGATTAATATGTACTAATCAATTAATAAAACTGGCCTTTTTAACTTCTGCTGGTTTAATTTTTAGACCTTTTTAGCTAAATATTCTTTACTACTCGGCAGCACTTTTCTGTTGCATCTGAAATTGCAGATGTTTATATGTGACTCTGATCGCTTCATCTGGCCATCAGACGACCATCTCATCTCACTTGTACCATAATTCCTATTATAATTAAAAAAAAAAACACTTCCGTCGACACAAAACTGTGAATGCGCAAAGTACGATATACAGCCACGTTGACGTGGTTTGTCCCACGTCAATATAATATGAAATGTTACGCTCGTATGAATCTAGAATGTTCTATTTTAGGACTCGGTGTTCCGTGAGCTTGCGTTTCTGTAATATGAAATCCTAGACCCGGCTTGTGGCTTCGGTTTTGATGCGGTAGATTGACTTTTTAGGTCATTTTATAGTCTCTGTAACAGTCACATGTACTGGCCTACTCCATTGGAAAATTAAGTAACAGATCGATAAAGGTACGTTGGTATTTCATTAGCTAAAAATAAACATAAGTTGTTTGACCTTTCATGGCTTCACAAACGGGGTTTAATGATGTTTTTTCGTGAATCTGAACCTTTAATGTATGCTGTATAGTTTTTTATGTAAACAGGTTTTACTAAGATGTTTAAAACTATGTGATTTTTGTTAGCGAAGAGCATAATATCATCCTACATTTATACGAGCTCAACTCTGAACTAAACACTGCCAATAGATAATTTAGACTGATAGCCCTCGCATATAAATACGACACATAGATGGGTTAACATTAAGGTTAAAATCACGGTTAAATATTACAACAGTTAGTTAAATAATACTTATACATATACATATTCCCTTAGAAAATAATTCGCATTGCTTGTGCCGATGCAAACTATAAAAATTAAAATTAAGTAGTTGTGTACGCAAACTTTCACACGCGATTTCCTGATTGGATAACTCAATCTATATACGAGTACTATAAATTATAAACATAAGTCTATAGAGCTATGACTAAAAATACGGACCCAATATAACGAATAGTGCAAAAAACCGAGACTTCCGCGCTAGCTTTGTAGTATAAATTGTAATTAATAGTTATGAGATAATACAAAAGCGGTATAGGGGCCTTATTTGCTATGACTATTCAACAAGTAACGCGGCACGCCACAATATCTTCAACGAATGATTGCAAAATTGTATAGATTTCACTATCATTTCTTGAAGATATAGCGCGCTGCGTTACTTGTATGAGTGGTCATAGCGAATAAGGCCCCTGTACCGCTTGATGTGTGGCCCCAGATGCATAGACTTTGTAAGCAAAGAAGATGTTCGTTGAAATGGATATTTGTGTTTGCTACTATGTCGCGAATGTTTTGATTTATCACTGATTTCGTGGCTTTGTTCATGTCTGCAGAGTTTAGGACCGTATTCCGGCAGTACGCACATCGCTCATCATCATAGTCGGCATCTTCATTGCTGAAGGTCTTGTCTAGTCGGAATAGTTGACCACTCGATGTACAATGCTTTTCCACGTTGTTCTGTTCTCGGCGGTGTTAATAGCTTTCGTGTTTGGCAGGCCAGTAAACTAAGTCTTACCATCGGGTAGCTGAGCGACCGCGTGGTCTTTTCCCGTCGACCGGGCCAACTACTATTAGCTTCTCTAGGCTGTCAGGGTTTCTACGTCCAAAATATTTGAGTGTCCGCTGGAAACAGATAGCGGATAGCTTTGTAAGTTTAGGGATGAGTAAATTTTGTATCAAATCTCCACTAAAGTTAGGTTCACAACTGACCGTTTTTCTGGAACCCAGACCTGTGACTTTAAATTCTTAAATTCTGGTCGCATTCGTACGGGAGTTGCAAAAGCATTTTGTTAATAAATAACAAAGATAAAACCAGATGTGGGAGTCGTCTTATCGTTCTAATATTTCAGTAATTTTAATTGTATCCAACATTGTAACATAAAAATGACGCGTTATAATTGCTGTGTAATACATGAAGTCAATAATTTTACGGCAAAACTTGAATATTATTCAAAATCAATGTGAAAAAAAGCAAATTCAGTTTTGAGTTATATTGACCGACAACCCCATCTCGTTATGGATTGTGAGTTTCCATCACTCCGTCACAATTTGGAACCGATTTCGTTATACACAGGACCCATTTGTTTCGTGTCATCTTTTTTGTTACGTTGCTCATAAAAAGCTCACATGCGCGAAATAGCTCTATAAACTTATTGTGTATTAATATTTCTAAAATGAACGCATTTAATAATGCTGATATTTGTACATATTAACTACTTACATAACCAAATAAATATATTGTACGCGTCCTATCTTTAATAAGCTTGACAATTATATACCCTTTCTTATATACTTCCCTATAATCTAAGCTTCCCATAGATACGAACACATGGTATTTAAATAGGTGATTATTATTCATATACATAATCCACATAAAATGTTCATTACGGAATAATAGCTGCTAAGTAGTAATAAAAATGAATGACACATTGATTTTAAGATTTTTCTTAGCATTGTTATTTCGTAGTCCAATAATTCAACATATTACGTGTCGAGAGGGACAGCTTGTTAGTCAATCAGTTTCAACTCATTAAATTGCAGTGCCACCTCTAGCTTTAAGCTTCAATGTTCATTGTACAATGCGCCTAGCACGAATAACTGCCCGAGTGTAACGTGTCGTTCACGTGAAACAGTACAAACTGTCATTTATCTAGGGCAACGGTGACACAGATAACTCACAGTTTGTATGCCGAAGCGCGACGCGTTGACGCTTACGATACGAATACTTTTTCTCAAATTGTTTGTGCTACGGTCTCTGTGCTGATCACCTCAAGACATGGTTTCGTTTTTCAATTAATTTCATAGGCACAAACATACGCAATGCTCAACTTTGTACACTTACTTACAGGCTGAATGTCTGTTATTAGGGGTGTTCACGTGGCTTGCATAACCATGAATAACTGTGGGCCTAACACGAATAACTGCGAAAGTGAAACGTAACGTATCCTTCACGTGCAACAGTACAAACTGTCATGTATCTGGGGCAACTGTGATAACTCGCAGTTTGTACGCTGAAGCGTGACGCGTTGACGCCTCTATACGAATACTTTTTCGCAAATTGTTTGTGCTACCGCCACTGATACAGGATCTTTTTTTTATAATGGTTCATCAAAGTGACTCCCTCTCGCCTGATGGAAAGCGAAGGTGGAATCAAGAAGCAATGACCATTAGTGCCGCCGTAAGCTGTACTAATCGCCACCCCCATGATGACCTGGCAGATGCTTTTTTCACGCCCCGCTTGAAAGACCCAGGGTTATAGCTGCAAGG
The DNA here is from genome assembly GCA_917880725.1 of Selenia dentaria. Lineage (NCBI taxonomy): Eukaryota > Metazoa > Arthropoda > Insecta > Lepidoptera > Geometridae > Selenia > Selenia dentaria. The sequence goes on along the minus strand of OU862878.1, from coordinate 36,225,613 downwards.
AAATACGTATGCCTGTATATGTATGTATCTATATAATGTATAAAAATGAAATTAATAAAATGTTAAAGATAATGTGTCATCATTTATGTTACTTTAGAAATATAATATATAAAAAACTGTTCAAGTATAGTTAAAGTTGATATAAATATACTATCTTCGTTGTTGCTAGTTGTAAAGTTTACGTCAAATGTACTGACCCCTCTCTGCCCTCCTGCTGATGTACGAGGTATTCGCTACCTCAATCACTATCTCCAGAGAGATCAGAATGTTTGGCGCAGACTATAACAAAGATTCTTCCCATACAGTGCATAAATATCCGACGAAATTATACACATATTTTAATAATACAAGCTTCATATTTGAGGTGAATGCCCTCGGGTTTTGTGGGAAACTCGAAATTTATAAATTAGTTTTTTCGGTTTTGTAGCTAGACCGAGTAATTTTGACATACATTTGTGATTCGTGATATTTTATAAATGTTTATTACTTGGTATGTAATATCTGAACACCAATGCAGTTCATTACACATGTGACGGTTCAAATAATTATAATAAATTATTGCATTCTTGAAAATTACGGGTTACGTAACTTCGATAATTACGTAATTAGAACTATTCATTAATAATAATGTTACTAGATACTCTAAATAATATTAATCAAATTTGCTAATCACGCTATTTAGTGATGATACAGTATAAAAATAATTATTTAGTTTCCCGCTAAAAGCAAGAGTATTCGCCTTAAAGGCATTTATTTTATGAATAAAATGGAAATAGAATAAGTGTTAAACGTTTTGGTACATTAAAGACGAAATGTTTAACTGTCAGCTAATGTTTCAATAAGTGCATATTATTATGTTTACTGGAGTATTATCTTTTGCTAAAACATTTTTTCTATAAAGGGTAGTTGTGTTTTTGACCGCTAATCCTTCTGAGGAGCCTATAACAGTACAACCTACCAGACAGAATAAAAACTACCTTGTTATGAGGCGAGTGGACCCGTGAGGGCATGATGCCCTAAATTAAATTATTGATTCAACTAACTAAACTCTTTTCAACACAAGAAGTTTTTATGTAGTAAAACGTAAAAGTGTGTCCAAATAAAATAATAATAAGTTTATTTAAAAAAGAGCGCACTCTTGTAATAATTGAAAAAGAAAAGTGTAACCCTGTAGTAAAACAGTGTAATTACACCTTTGCCAGTTATTCAACCATGAAGCAGTAGTGTGCAAGCATTACTGCGCTTAAATGGGGATCCCAATATTCTATCTATCCACGGTTTTCCTTACTACCGATAGAAATTTGACATAACGTCCATACGAATAATGTCAAATATCTATCTCTAGTAAGGTAAACCGACGATAGATAGATTATTGGGACCGGCCGTACGTTGAAGAGCAATGTTTCAAGCGAAATAACAGGGCAAGAGATTTAACATCATATATCTCAGGATGACGAGCGCAGTTCATTGACATGCAGGGTTTTGTACTGTTGTAGATTAAAATTTTGAATGGCTCTGAACTGTTATGGGCAAGTGTGACGCTTAACATCAGAGTGACTCGTCTCGTTTCTTGACATCTCGTTCGTATCTTGACATTACTCGTCTCGTCAACGATTGACATAAAACAATGAAAGTATTATTATTTAGTGCATTTTGAAACTATAATAAAATCAATACAAATCAAAATATATTTAACGACAAGAACATAGGTGATTTCTATATAGTTGCAGTTGGTAACAAAATACGTTGGTACTCCATATTTATACCATTTCGGGAATGCATAAAATCTAAATTGCAACATTAGGTCGGCTACGGAAATTTGATTTCAGAAACCTATTGGATGCATATTTGTTTTCTTAAAGTCAGGCCTAATAGTTAATTGAAGTTGAGTAGTTTTGACCCATAAAAATGCACATTTTATACTCGAAGATTCGTATTTAAAAACCACAAGCTTAATAAAAACTTGAAAACTTAATCATTTTATTTGGTCACATTTTTTAATTCTACTTTTCGAACCGTGCAATTTATTTTAACAAAACAATTGAAATATATAAATGAAGTAGGTAACACAGTTTGTTACTGTCCAACTGTTTGATTACGGATCTTCCTTCTGTGGGAGGGATATGGTCTGTAATCCAACACATGGGCCAAATTGAGCGTGATTAGACGAATAGGTCAGTCGGGTGTTTTCAAATCGCTTATATAATTTTTCCTATCAGCTGGGATAACCCATCTAATTCACTCGGGAACGATTCCGAGACAGAAACGGCCTATCCGTCTCTGTCATCTACATTCAGGATGACAGAGACGGATATGCCGTTTCTGTCTCCGCATCGCTTCCGAGTGAATTAGAACAACGGGCCAGATAAGTGCCAGGGTACTCTGGAAACGAGAACTACTAGACCTACGATTCTTGTCAAATGTTGAAATATTTTTTGTCACATCTAGCACATATTTTGGCCGAACCAATAACTGTATCACCAAATAATTAAGTTTACGAAATAATGAGAGTTGAAGATTGGGAAATAGCATTTTAAGTATCATATATTATATACATTAACTTATATTAGCCATAGTTACATATCGCTACTGGCTACTTATATATTTTGTACGATTCGTGCAGGGTGACAGGTCATAAACCCCTTCAAAACAAAACTACATCACGCTGACAGATGAAAATAATCTGAAAAAATTACATTGAAAGCGTCAGTTTTAATACAAAAACCAAATCAACAGGTCAAAGTCTAATTTTTCTATTTGTATTAAGAAGTTTTGTTTCGGACGAGTTTTTAACTTTTCACCCATTTATATACATCCCAAGTCTATATCAATGGTTCCTTTGTCATGTGTCATTTCGTCATTGTACGTTTAAGAGATCAGTAAGAGATATTCGTTTAGATAATAGAAACTATAAAGAATATTGTATAAAATAATAATTTACCGAATAATTATTTGCTATCTCAAATAAGATTTTTTGAATAAACATTTACATACGAGGTTATGAAAAATATTATTTTAATTTTTAATTTTTTATTAATTTTAATCTAGGTATCTACATATTTAATATGCTTATTAACTTTAATTGTAGTATAGAAAGCCATAAGTATATTAAATTAACTAAGCATGTACTATATACCGACACTGAGATGATGATGGTGATGAACCCGCGACTTGAAAATGTCTATCTGACAGGAACATTCTTCCTGCACAATAATAAATGATTAAAAAAATGTTAAATGAAGGGTCACTAACTAACCAATGTACATGTAATGTAATGCCTGCCTAGAGCGGCTAGGAGATTAGCACAAAACAGAAAAAAAATTAGTACAAGTAGACGTTTATTAGCCCAGAACTACGTCGTGAGTTACAGACAGATTATGCAATAGCCTCCCTTGTTACGGAGACTTATCTCTAGTTGTAGCCCTCGACGCGATGGTGTGGGTGATGCAGCAACTGGCAGAAGGCAGAGACGTCGACCTAAGCCGCAGATTCCAGCAGCAGTCGGGTCTATCACAGACTCCCCGCAGGATTCAGTGTCCTGTGGTAGTAGCGCTGCTCCTGCGATGTGCGCAGTTACTGGCCAACAGTCTAGCTAGCGGAAGGTTTCTCGGCAGCGTAAGGTGTAGCCAGCCGTATGATGTAAACCGCATAAAGTAAAACGTAAACCGTTTCATATAGTCGATTTAGCATTTTAGTGATATACACTGGTTCTTCAGCAACTTACGTTGAAGGCAAACAGTTTCCTAGTTGACCTCTTGTGTAGGTAATAGCTTATAGTGTAATTAGATCATAAGGGATCGTTTCAACTTAACACTATAATGATGTCATCTAGATATGCATTTTTTTTCTATTATAGAACTAAAAAACAAGTAACGTAATGTCATTTTAAAGGAATAACTTGAAGATATAACCTATCCTAGAAATAATACACCAAATCGGTTCAGAGTCAGCGAAGGAACGCGTAACATACAAGCAAAAATCATTCTATTGTATTGAAAACCTCCCTATTTTGAACTGTGTTCAATCTTGGGTGTAAGCTATCCTATTTATTCCAAATCCTTAGACCCGTTTCAGTGTGAAGAAGTAAGAAAAAAACGCACTCACTCATTCACAAACTTTTAAATTGATCTAGATCTAATTATACTAATAATAATACACTATCTATAATAATAATAGTGGAGACGCAAGAGCAAGAAACAAAAAGCTCCAAGGGTGGAAGTGTTAAAGGGCATAACGCCGGTAGTAGCGCTCTAGTGAAACCGCAGCACAATTCTCGACATCCTTTAGCTATCCACATCAACGTTGCCCCTTTTGTCACCATAGCCATACATGGTGGCCCTCATCGGGGGCCCGTTTAGTGGATGACAAGTCACCACCTGCCCAAAAAATTTTAAAATGAGACTGAAATTGGCAGGTGCCGTAGTCTCTTCCATAGCCCACTATCTTCCTTATCACTAATAAGTTCATATCAATAGCCTGGCCTTTTTACTCATATTTGTAATAGTTATAAGTACCATGTTACCCTTCATCTAAATTTTTTTCTGTTTTTTATACTCCTTTGTATTTTTATACCAAACAAGCCTCTAAGTCTTGGCAACAGCCCCACTTATGCCTTTGTAAAGGACCGGATAAAATCCGTGATATTTGGTGAATAAAAGGAATAATAATAATAATATGGACAACATCCACACAAAGGTCTTCAGGTTCCAAACTAGGAATATGTAAAATAAAATAAATAATATGGAAAGATTTCTATGTAAGTATGTTTGTAACGAATTGGCTCAAAAAGTACTGGACCGATTTCAAAAATTCTACCACCATTGGAAAACTACATTCACCCTGAGTAACATAGGCTATATAAGATTCATCATCATCCATCGCCGCGCGAGTGAAACCGCGGATAGCAGCTAGTATATTTATATACGTAGCGTGAGCTATCCATATGAATGACAGTTCAGTTACTTAAATTCCTTATTGATCTAAGCAACACGATGCAGGCAAAACATTCCCGTACTCTAAAAACTTATCAAAACTACTGTAATTACGTTTTATGGGCCTATACTACATGTCTTCACAAATATGCTAGCCATGAAACGACCTGCCTAAACATTAATGAACTCACGTAGCTGAAATGAATAAAAACTAAAATTACAGCGCGTTGCGTAAGATCTACTTCGTAAGTATGTGTGCAAGAAGGCTTCAACTCGCGTGAGGGGCAAGATAATGGGTGATCTACGAAGCCATTGAACCTGTGTCCATGAATCGTGTGATACGTTGGGTACCGACTAAAATTGTGTAGATATGTACTTATGTACATGAACGTACTCAAATTGTTTATTTACCTAGGATTTTGCATAAACCAAGTAAACCTTTAGAAAACTGAAGAAATTTTGATGCTTAATTGATCGCGTCGCGGTACACGTAATCGCCTTGTCGTCATAAAACGGAACAATTTTAATGTACGAATTTGAGTCACAGATACGGAAAAGTAAATCGTTCTCATTACGTATTTTACGATCCATAAATATAACCTAAATCAAAATAAAAAATACACATATTTTCTCCTCACAAAAGGTTTGCAAATACAATTAAAACTTAGAAAAAGAGTGACTATATAAATTAAACTAGCCAAGTGCGTGAGCTCGCGGACCGACGGTTCTATACTTGTGTACCACCACAATATATATTATATTGTATTATGAATCTTTACAGCGAGTTAGACTCTCACTTGGCCACTTTTGCTTGCTTTTATATCTTATTGTTTGCATTTTAATCAAACAGTTATGCACTATGAATACAAAAGTTAAGGGGCACTCATTGGAACTAACCAAACCTGAAAGTGCAAGCAAACCTAGAAAACACTTTCTGCCCTATCGCGTACCGAAACAGTGGAATGAGCTATTAGAAACAGTGCGCAAAGAACACTTAGAAACTAAAATAACTTTAAATCAAGTGCAGTGATCACGTATCAGCTCAATGAGCTGCTAGTGCATTATACATAAATAATAATAAATTAGATGTTATGCTACGAAGAAACAATGTCAGGAAACATAACTCAGAACAAATTCCACACAAAAAGTTGTCTTTCAAACCAAAACGACGATGATTCCAAATACGAAATACGAATTACTTCCGAGGTTACAAATAGACATGTTCGGTGATTGGTTTAAATTTCAGAAGGAAAGCAGGGATTGGTCCACGCGAGTGCTGCAACGTCTACTATGACAGCTGAGTCATAGCGGCGTGAACGACGTTATTGATTTAGCACGAATTTTATTGGGTTATTTTTTTAAGGCAGTTACTCTTCCTGATATTATTTCTTCGTATGTTATGTTGAAATTTCAACTTTTTAAGATGGGACAGACAAAGAGACGACAGACTAAAAAAACGATATTAAAAATATTTAGTGACACTTCCGCTGAAAAGAAAACAATGATTTTGGCCTATTTGGGGGCGTGCACCACCCTCCCTCCCGCATCCGCGCTCGTCGAGCGCTATTGTAGCGCTCGACGAGTCAACATCTCCTGAGGATGCCTCGTGTAGAGGCGAAACACGTGTCGAATCGGTTTTGGTTGATTTGGGGTTTCTTGTGTTTTTTATTTTGTATTCTTCCTATTAGAATTTTATGCGGGAGGGAGGGTGGTGCACGCCCCCAAATAGGAAGGAAGTGTCACTAAATATTTTTTAATATCGTTTTTTGATAATGGATTTCCGCAAAGTAACGCCTGAACGAATCAATAAATTATCAGACGACAGACTTTTAGTAACAAAACTAATTATGTAATAGGATCCCGTAGTGTCTAAGGAACCCTAAAAAAGCTCAAACCTATTAAGAATTCTCATTAAACCCAGTTGTCGGCGCGTAGCGGGTACGATCTGTATCAACCAAGCTTCTTTAGGATCCCTTTCAAAACTTTTTTCAGAATAGGTGCTTAGTATATACCTGAACCGTGAGAAATAAGTTACAATGTCTCCATTAATCCTTCCTATACCGTGATAATGAAAACAAAGATTTATGAATGAAACTGACGTATATTTACGTCACTGGGACGCAAAGGGTTAACTAATTCAAGCAAAGTATTCGGTACCCATAAAATTGTACCGTGTATTATATATATTTATTATTTGAAGTAAACTGTAATATTTTGTAATATTATGATATTTATTTAGGATGTGCAGTGCATTTGTATATAGATATAATATCTTTTTGTCGTTCCCGACGTATCACCGTGAACCAATTACTATTCTGCCCTAAATAATATGCTAAATCCTTCTAAGTCGTTGATAAGTAAGAGCAAAAGAAATATTTGACTAATTTATCAAAAGAATATAAATATTGACTCATTTTTCGTCATCACGAGTCATGATGACACAGATAAGAATGTCATTAGAGTAATTCAAATGCAAGTGGACGGTCGTTAAATGAGTGTCGGACATGCACACAGAAAGTCGTGTACACCAATCATAGTCAATTCAGTAACTCAGCAGTCACAAGCGATCGCCACGAGCTAGAGTAACGTTCTACGATACATTGAAGCTTCGACTAGCGCGGTTCGTAGTCCCTTCCCGCCATAGAAACGCGTGTGGCCACTCTCTGTGTGACAGTGAAAAATGTTTGTGCTGTAAAATTTACACATATTTTCGAGTGAATTCAAATCAGGAAAATGACCGTGACGGCGGGAAACGAGGAGCATGAGCCTCTAATATCTTCTTCTGTGGACAACCAACGTGTTACCTACAGCAACACTCCGCCGGTAAGTGCTTTGAACTTTTCCAAAATATTTGTTTAGTATTAGATGTGTGTAGTGTTGACGTAGACGGACTTGTGAAGTATTTTAATACAAAACATATAATTATTAGCTCACGTGTCCGTAATGTAGAGCTTTTTAATACGCATTATCACAAGCTTATGAATAATAGCATCGATTTAATGAGGAATAATTTTCCCAATATCAGTCTACGAATCTGATAAATATCTAATTTGTTTTGTAATGTACTGCGTCGTTATGCACGTGTAGGGATGGATTAATGTTTAGATTTTACTTATTAGAGGCTCTATTTAAAAGTTAGCTACTTTGAACAATCTTCTATGTTTAGCCTATAGTAATATAAAAAAACTAGTGTGTAATTTGAAGGCCTGACATAATATTTGTTAACTCTACTCTACTAAGACAATGTACTGCACTATTAATTCTTGCCAAATTATATTCTTACCAAACAAACTGTTTAATATTTATATATTTCATACGTTTCTAATACAGCAATCAGTATTTAAATTATTCTAGGTAATCAACTAATAACATCTTATCTAAAATATTTCTCAGAAACTGCCATAAAAATTATAAGTTTGAAACGTCTAGCTAAGTATACGAATATAAGTTAAATTATGTTTCCAAGGCTAACGTTACATTGGATTTCGTCTGTTACCGAACCATCGTAGATAGAACTGGTTTTTTAAGGCACCGGTTTTCGTGGCTCTACTGCTTATTCTAATGATTTAACATTCTTTCAATGTAACGTTCTCTACGTATAGTAGATGTTACTGGGATGCTTCCCAACATCTACTATCTGTAATATATCCATATCTACCCTTATATTTGCCAGTCTTAGATATTTCACTTATACTAGTTATTAGTTTAGGTGTTTATAGTTGTTAGCCTTCCTGATGATACATACATAAGTAGTACAAAAGTATATGTTGGGTAAACAGATGTTGATAAAATTTCGTAGTAGGTATACTTACCGTACGCTAAAGACTAATAATGTCGCTCTTTGGCCTTTTAAAGCGATATCTATGTAAAAATGATGTCGATTTCTTGCACTATGAGTAGGATAGACTCTTTTTAGTATTGGTTAGACTTTATTGTAAAAAAATTTAAAAAACTAGCTTTATCTTCCGCGCTACCTCATTCCGAACATGTTTAAAGTCCCGTTATCTTTCTATACTATAAATGCGAATGGTTGGATGGATGGAGATTTGTTACTCAATCACAGCAAAACGGATTTGGATGGGTGTGTTAGATGAGCCGCTGGAATAACCGCACTGAATATTTTCATCATCCATCACCACGCGGGTGAAACCGAGGGGTGCAGCTAACAGAAACTATTAAAAAAACACTAAACTGCTGCACAGATCATAAAGACGTAAGTATATCCGACAGACCTCGAACAGGAAATAAAGCAAAATTTCTAGCAATACACAAAAAACTAACTAAACACGTTTTAGCAACTTTTATTTTAAGCAACAATTATATGTTCTACCTGACCTGACTGAATGTAGCTCTGTCCAAAAACACTTACTCTACCCCAATTTCCAACTATTCCGGCATTTTTAGTTTTTCTTTCCCTGTAAACTTTATTAGAAACATTTAATACAACCTATTCAGAAAGCTTTATACTTTAGTTTGCACTTATCAACGAACCGCATTAAATTTTATTAACATCTAGAAAGTACTTATAAAACAAAAAGCTCTTTTTTTTGTTATAAGTAAAATTTATTAATTTCAGAAACGGATGGATAGATTTTGACGGGACTCATTGGATTTTATAATGAGTAACTTAGGCTACTTTTATTTAGGAGACGTCGTATTACGTGAGGTCACGCGAGCGAAGCCGCAGACAGGTGATCTATAGTGTAAAACAAAGTGTTTTTAGTGTTAATGCTCTCCATAAATTACCAACCTGCCAAATTTTTTGCTTCAATGTCAACTCCTTTTTAAGATTTTGCGTTTAGACCACTAGCTAAATCTAGCACTGATGCACTCATCGGTGAGTGGTATTTCGGTTTTTAAAATCTAAAAAAAATCTTCGGACATTATTTGTGTACTAGTAGAGTTTCCGTTAAGTCAAGTGCAGATACAAAATATTTTTGCCTGCACTTTAAATTTTAGTACATACAACACTAGCTTAAGGTTATTCATGTCAAAATTGCTGTATCCGTGTCGACACAGTCCAGGCTAGACTATCTAAGGGTCTATAACTCGAGTCTATTCAACTAATTGTGTCCAATTCATTGTGATCGGTTGTATCCTGCTATAATATCTGCACGCAATGCATAATGTGCTGGGATAGTATAAGAATAGGATTTCTTAGGTTTCCGGATATTACCTCTAAAAGATGTGTTTACATATACAATATACAAGAAGACTTTAATCTAATTTGACTTCTTAGCCGTTCAACAATGTTGTCAGGAGTTGTATGGGCGAGCGCTAGTGGCATTATTCAACTGAGCGCTTTCGTGCTCTGAAGGCACGTTAAGCTGTCGGTCCCGGTTGTTTGTCTTAAGAAAACAGTCGTTAGGCTATGTCCAAGGCCATCGGGCGGCCTGAAAACTTCGATATGTGTTGGTCGTTAGCCTACTATATCCACTAAGCCGCACTGGGCCTGCGTGGTGGTTCTTCTCTCTCTGCGAGGGGGACTCGAGTCCCAGGAGTGGGAATATAATGGGCTGATTATGTTGTAAACGGATTCAACTGCGTAAATCTTAAATATTTTTCGATGTTTCGACATATTTCAGCTGTTTTGTACCGAGTTAAGAAAATATATTTTTTAACCTGTAAGCAATTTTAATTAAAACGTTCCTGTTGCTCGCTGTAGTCGCTCACAGTGTCCAGAAGTCTTGCAGTTTTATGCTGTCCTTGGGATTTACCTGGCACGTTTGCGGAAGCCTCTGTAAGTCCTCCACTTAGCCAGATAATTAACTCGGTGACTGAATCTCAAGCAGGAGATACATGTCAACCATATTTGTTAATCAATCTTACAAAAGTTGACGGAAAAACTACAAAGATACTCTTTTTGTCATAGCACGATCTTTTGATAAATTACGACTACTTCAAACCAACATATTATTTATATACCTAATTTATGAATGGATTTGAAAATGCGGGACTTTGCATCTCATTTATACGGTGTAATTATTTATGTTTGACCGACATATTTTGAGTTTTGTGTTTTTGTCTTCTATATGTGATCTGAGAAAGACAAAACAACGTTTACGGTACATTTTATTTATTTATAGTACAACGTCGTGCAAGGCGGCCATTAAAACACTTATATTGTAAATAATTAATCAATTTAAAAGATCCCAAATTACATTTCAAACACTTTTATTTGTCTTCTCTCTTCTATTTGAAATTATATGTGCTGCTTCTTATTGTTGTAAATCGCATCACTTTTGTTTGCTATTTTTTGATATCCTTTTGTGGTATATTAAGATTAATTGTAGTTAGTAAGATATGTGTAGATTTATAAAACAAAAAAGGTATAGGTAGACATAGATAATAAAGAAGTACACAGGTAGGTAACGCCGTGTTGAATTGTTTTCAGATGTATGCCTACGAAAATACTCGTGAGTAATTCTGGAGGCAAATTTTACTAATTCTCAACGTTCAACAATCTATCTCGCTGTAACTGCAGTTCGATTCCGGTATTCAACTATTTCTATAGACAAATTGGAACGTAACATCATATTAAACGCTAATTACCTACATTAAACGCTATTATGTATATACGAATATGAGTAAGCGTCGCGTTTGATTTTGTTTTGATGGATCGCTGACGTGAACAGAAACGGAACTGTATAGCTTGACAGATTTCAATAGCAGAATAAGAAACGTTTGTTAAAGTAGTACCAATCAGCTGCGGCCCGATTACAATTTAGTAAGTGGAATCGGCCCCAATTCTCAGTCTTAACTAAACGCAATCTTAGTCTAAACGCAATCGTATTCGGAATACATAAAGTATTCCGAATTTAAGCTCTACCTCAAATGTTAAGCGCTGATGAGGTCTTAAGATGAGAGAGTCTAAAAGGTATCTGCTCACAGTACTGTAACTCGCGCTTCAAAACTCTTTCTATCTATCCATGAACAAAATGAGTGAGAAAATTCAGGCAACTCATTACACTCCGTAGCAGTGCGCATTTTTGAAAGTAGAAGCAAATGTTTTGCTCGCGAAGGCGATATGGCTACTGTAGGTATACCGATGGGGAATTATATACCCCTGGTAGTCGAAGGATGAAATAGGATAATAGATTAAATTTTGCAATTACATTGCAAACTCGCGAAACTAGAATAGGTATGGATCCACAATAAATTGTAGTGCAAACAAGTTGTAGTGCAGCGCTCGCTAAAGTATTGATGCCCAGACCTCTAAACAGTTTAAAGGCCCGTAAATACAAAACTCATCAGACCGATATTATTGTACCTACTGATGCGAAGCCCGGTCACTGAATCTCAAAGACGAGAACATTATCCACCAAATTTTAGGCCCGACCCGACGTTAGCATCCTGGAGGGTGTGGAAGAACAAGTAGATCTAGTATTTGATTTCCGAGACCAATATCATAGAAGAGACAAAAGCTCAAGCACACTGCTGATACTAGGTTATACCCTGTACAGATAATGGGAGAGCATCGTAATGTTCAGAAAGCGTATCTTGGCCCTCCATGCAGCTGCTGAACCGCTATAGCTGGAAAAACACCATGAAGTGGTACCAACGTGAGTTCCAAGCAGTACATGGCGGTGAGAGACAGAAGTAATTTAAAGTTACAGACAATAATTTCATTGTTTGTTAAATTCTATTTTTTGTGATAAGGCACTATCTTAGTATTCATTCTTAATATTAAGTTCTCATTATCTATGTTTATCGTTTAACTATACTGTACCTATCATTTTAATTAGAGCATGTCTGTCCCAAGCATGTATTGACGGCTTTTTCTTGTGCCCCTTTTTTAGTGCCTACTTATAGTTTAAAATAATAAAATTGTCAGGAAATCTGGAAGGAGTATTTTTATGTTCGATCGCGAGAAAAGGGTATCTGGTTCGGAACTATTCAGATTTTGGGTTGACAATAGCATATTTGACAGACAAGATCTGGTTTTATTACAGAGATGGCGCTTTGGACACATTCTATTAAACAAGTTTGCTCATCTAATGCGTAAAGAAAGTTCTCCTATGAATGCCTGCAATGATTAATGGTCTAAGAGCCCGTGAACCCCAGACCTTCGTTATTTTATAAAAGCTGAAAGTTTGTCAGCGCATGCTCCCAACACAGGTTAGAACGATGGACCATCATGAAGTTTGGGTTATCGTGGCTTTGTCAGGTAAACGGTACTAAAGGTGTGTAAAAAACCAACTCAAATTCGTCAAATTAAATGGGTGAAATTTATGGTATTTTCTTCAAAATATAAAAAAAAATTACGCCATTAATTGCCAGACACTTAGCATAGTGGCAACCCCTTGCCAGACACCCTTAATGTTCATTAATTTGTAACTCTACTTGCGTCATAGTAACCTATGATGAGGGAATATCAAAAAATTACCCATTATAATTTGACTAATTTGAGTTGGTATTTTGCCAAAGCCACGATAACCCAAACTTCATGATGTGCTGTCGTTACTTTTAACTTTTATAAAATAATAAAGAACTGGGGTTCACGGGGTCTTGCTCTAGAAGATGCGTACCACATTATAATGGAATATGTCCGAAACGAACACAGAGGAAAGGTGCTAGTTTCCTCTATGGAAACGAAGGACCTAGGAGGATTTCATTCGCTGACAGTTCCATTGGATTGTGAAATGGCTACCTCTCATATATCATACTCGTACGAGTATGTCCAATAAAGTCTAAATGGTACCAGCTATGGTTCAACTTGGTTTAAAAATAGGTAGACGACGCTTACGTCCTTCGTAGTAAAAACAGACGCACTTACTGGAAGGCCAAGATCCGTACACCTACCGTGTGTACGGATTATACACGGATGTATTGTCGCCATACAAAGCAGCATTCGCTAAGCGAAAAAGCTTCGTCGACAAAAAATATCTACTCATTCATGTAATTGTAACTAAACCAACTTATTTACGATTTGGCATCAAACCTTGACATGTGGATTCCATAGGCTCCCGAAAGTTTGAAAACTGTTTGTTTTTGTTTGTGTGTTTCGATTGCCAATCTATATTGCAAATCTATATTTTTAAAACAGAACCTCTATTTTTCCTGGTCACGCTATAACTTGAGAATGGACGGAAAAATCTCGCTTATCTAATTTTGTTATGTTTATTATTGTCAGAAGACGATTCTTATGAAAGAAAAACTAAGAAAAGAGATGACGTTAGGGCGAGGCCGAAGGCGAACTACGAGAACGAAGTCGCGGGTAGTCGCTAGTTCTAAATATAGATGAAATATACATTGTATGTAATGAATAATTATTTAACTCATAGTTAAGAAAGAGTGTAAATCACAACTAATACGTTAGTTTAAGTAGTTAATTTATAAAGAACGTAGCGTTAAGATCCGTAAAAGAGTGATTATTAGTAATTTTTGGAAGTAAATTTAAGACTTATAGCAAAGCCTTACAAGATCTTGTCCATTAGTATGGACAAGCAAGCCTACATTATTAGTATAATGCATGCTTGCGCTTAAGCAACGAGTTCTGAAACAGGCAAGCGTTCAGTTAAGATACCACTAGCGGTCACGCATCAAAACAGTGACCGTAAAAGTGATATGCATAACTTAATAAATGCAGTTTATAAAATTTACTAACACATTAATAAAATTAAAAATCAAAACCGGTTATTCGAGGATATAAATAGAACTGAACTTTTGATACCTGTACAGTTAAATATAGAGAATATATACCCCCTACATATTTGATATATTAAAAACTGGCACTGCCCGCGGTTTCATTTGTGCGAAAAATGACTATAACACAAAAATGTGAAAGTCCCATTTAAATCTGTCGAGCCGTTTTGGAGATTAGTCGAAACATACAAACAGACAAAAAATTAAAAAGTTGTTTTTGTTACAAGCACCGTAAATACTTTTATATGCATTTTACTTTTTATTCGTATTTGTATATATTAAATTAACTTTTTAATAGTAGAATAGTAATAGAGATTTTGTAGTAGTTTTGACAGTATAATTTAACAATGTATGCATTAATTTAAAGTTATTTATTTATATTACATTATGTATGCTTCTGCGCATTATTTAACGTTTTTTATGTATACAGTATTGTAATATAGGCATTCTAAAATATTCATGAGCTGTAGGCCTTGCATGTAAAGTATTAGATACCTAATAAGAATATATTTTTTCCGCGTTTTAGACAAGTTTTTTAACCCACACTACGGCTTGATTTGATTTGAAACCGGCTTGGTGTTTTCACACGCAATGCATGTCAAAATCCTACTCTTGCCCTTTAATACAGAACTTAAAGATTTATAGGTTGAATTTTGCCTTGTGTGTGTGCGCCTTTAGCTAAGCAAAATCATCCGAAATTAATGTGCAGAGAGATGTGCACGCACGTCAAATGACGTTTAATTTGACTTAATTCAATTCCGATTTCACAAATCCGAATATGGGCATTAAAAATAGTGTATAGTGGTCCAGATAGGCGTCCATCGGAATCAGTGCCCACACTGATCCATCTCTTTCACAGGAGGACAAACACTGATCAATAAAAATTAAAATTAAATAAAACCTTTATCAATACTTCAAAATCTAACTACTTTCATAACGGTTTTAAAATGTTCAACAAAATATATAGGTAGGTAAATATTGACGAAACTTCTCTCGAGGTACTCGTAGTAAAACGTTTTTTTCTTTTAGTTTTCTTTCGAGGACCACTCTTACATATTTAAGGATGTTGAAGCTGTTAATGGTTATTGATTTGTGTGACAATAAAACAACAGTCCAGTCGGTCAGACAGAGGAACCTGGTGAAAGTAAAAATTGGTTCTTACAGTAAGGTTAGAAACAAAGAAATAAGAAAAAATCAAGAACAAACGACTACTCGTTTGTACCATAAATGAGGGGTGTAATTTCAAAAACCTCTAAATCACCGTGTATAAATTTTTCACAATAAGATTATTTTAAATATATTGTGATAAACTTAATGCAAATGGCAATATCTCATATTAATTAGTTTGTCATATCTTGGCAATCCTAAAAAACGTGGAAAATCTTAAATATTAACGTGCGTTTTAAATAAAATTAAAGATTAAAATTTACTACAGAGGAATTTGAAAGCAATTTTATCGGGTTTTGAAAGTCAACGATCATAATATAGAGGGTTTTGCATATAACCTTATATTGCTCAGTGAATGACGTTATGCAATAAAGTCGAAACACTAATCAGTAAACTTTGTTTACTATTTTATACTCTAGATACCTAAGATATAAAATCAAGAAATGAAAATGAAAATGCGTATTACTATTAAAGTATTTTAATGCAAAAAATTTTGTGTGTTAATAAATACATACAAGTTTAGTTTATATTAATCATAATCATCAACCATTTTTCATATTCCTAGTACTAGGGCAGGCCTCCTCTCTGGAAAAGGAAGTGGGCCCAGTGCAGATTTGTGGATAAATAAAGGTAACATATCATCGTGATTTTAATCACCAATAGTGAATAAAAACTTGATGGTGACATCTAAATATTATTGAAAATAAAAAAAACAGTAACAGTTTTTGGAGTACCTAGAGATTACACTACTACATGTTGCATAAAACTTTTCTAGTTAGTTTTAGGTGATATTTTACTCAACTTTTTCGGTGCTCCTGTTCTCGTTTCCAAGATTGTGGATTGCGTAGACGTTACCGAGCATACTTAGAATCACAATTTTTTTTTATGAACTCCACTAAATTTCCATTATTTCTTGTGAATTTTAATTAAAATCCGCGAGCTACTCTCAACAACACAACGGAAATCGCCGTACTATTTTAAAAGTCATCTGACTCAAATGCCGCGCTGTCATTGGTCGATTTCATTTTAGAGGATTTTGATTGTAACATAGGGCATTTTAGCGGTGTTTGCTACTAATATTACTTTTTAGAACGATTTTTTATTTAAGTGGGTTATGAAAGTAAACGTATATACATATTGAAAGTAATTTTAAACCTTTATTTTAGTGCAATAATGTAAATGTGTCCGAAGTCATTTTAGGGGGTTTTGAACACCCCTCCAATATTAAAGATAACTCCAATGCACCACTGACAACTTAACCACAAGGATAGTTTGAAAATGGTTCATGGTTCTGATGTACTCGTATGTATGAATTGAGTATTATACATTTTTAGTTAAAGATCTAATTATTATCTATATATATAATTATTATCTAATTAATTATGTAGCGAGATAATATCTCGCTACATAATTCACTTATGGTTTGAGTAAAACAATAGGCCACTGGACATTTTATTATCTTTAAAAAAATAAGTTTTTTGGCAATTGATTATTATTTTTAGGTGACACTTAAGTCTAAGCACTGTCAACATGTGTGCTACCTCAACTATCGTTTATCCTTGATTTCAGGATTGCCAAATTGAAGGCTTCTACGAGAAGTAGGTTTTAATTTATAGGCGAGAGTCAAAATAGCCGAATTTTTATTGTGTTTACGTAGAAACTTGATATTTTTATTGCTCCATTGCCTCCAATGCTAAAAAGACCTAAGCATTTGATTTTTTTAACACGATAACCTCATTATTATTGACGCGAATTCCTGTGAAAAAATTTTTTTGCAGACCGACATATGGACATCGTTCATAGGTTCCTTTTTAGGGTTCAGTACCCAAAGGTTAAAACGGGACCCTATAACTAAGACTTCGCTGTCCGTCCGTCCGTCTGTCTACCTGTCTGTCACCAGACTGTATCTCATGAACCGTGAAAGTTAGACAGTTGAAATTTTCACAGATGATGTACTTCAATTGCTATAACAACAAATACTATATATAAACTATGGTACTATATAAATAGCTATGCTTTTTGTGCAAATGAGCCAGCATTCTGGTCACCTGATGCTTAACCAAACCTTTGGCCAAGTCCCTGATTATTTCGTATTCGCCCCTATTCCCCGCGGACCCAAAGTTTCTACCCCAAACGGACCACATATGTAACCTCTGTAATTTTCGCCGTTTAAGGTTTTTGGGTCGCTATCACACTAGCCCGAGTTAAATTAAATTAAATATATATTTTTCGATATTTAAAATTGTTTCTACTTTGTTAATAGCAGTGTATGTGAAAGAGCTAAGAGACACCTAAATAGCGGGATAAAAATCTTAAAAGATTGAAAAAGCATCCGATTACAAACTAAGGTGACATGAAATATTAACAATAGCATTAAATATAATTATATGGTAAATAAGCGAACCGATGTTACAAATACGCACGTGAACATTGTTTGCAAAAGGTTTATTTATATTTTTACTATCTAATAAAATCTCACTGTTACTACTTTAGGTCCTATAACAATATATGTTATGCTGTTTTGGAAAACTCTAAACATTACGGCCAGAAAATTTACGTGTTTCATGGGTATGTTTACCACTTAGACAGACGAATGATAGAAATGGTTTTATGTGTATATAGTAATTTGAATATATATTGGCATTAAATTGCTCGAAGCGGAGCTTGCATTAGCAATATTAACCAATCAACAATGTTAAGCAACGCTTGCTTCGGTCCGGAGTTGGATTGGTGACCGCTAGCATTACTCAACTGAGCGATTCCGTGCTTAGGAGTGCACGTTAACCCGTCGGTCCCAGGACAGCTGCAGTCGTTAGGCTATGTCGAAGGCCTTCGGGCGGCCTGAAAACTTTGATGTGGGTTGGCTACTAGCCTACTAGTCCGAGCATTGGGAATATGTTTATATTATATTGGTATCTATACATAATGTAATGCAACAGAAATGAACGCATTAAAACTGATGTGGATGTGTAATGGTTTGTTTTATGATAGACAAGAGAGTTCTAGAAATATATGGAAAGGAATAACCAATAACCTTTTATAGTCTCATAAAAATCATTATCTTAGATTTATATAATAAAAGATTTTCTGTGTTGCTTCACATATCTCACCTCCATGGGTTCCAGGTTGAACATAGTGGTTGCAATCAGTCGTATCGTTAGTGTGGTATTATGTAACATTTCTTACATTTGCACTACTGTCTATTATTCAGTTAATTTGAAATTTCTACGTCCAAGTTGTTTGCATAAAGAGACATAATTTCAGTATTAAATTCGTCCAAAATAACCTTAAGGACTTAGAAGAATTCTTCCAAACCTTAAGGATGAGAATTCGTGGTCATCGGTTGGCACCATAGTACTTGATAACTACTACTACTTAATAAATGTATATTACCTACCTACTGAAGGCATTAAATATTTCACTTGCTATATAATAAACAAGATTTTATGTAAGTATAATAATATAAAACATCGTTATGTTATTTAAGTATAACTGAATAGGATTTTGTCACGTCTCTAGAACGAGTGTTTATCGTAAATGACGCGCTTGACGCAAGTGATCTAGTGAGCGTAACTCTTCAAACCTGTCATGTTGCGACATGTTGAATGTCGATAACATGCTCATAAGACGTTTTGAATTAGAGACGATAAACGTCATAAATTCTTCGCATATTATGATGACATTGAGTCTATAATCCGACATGTAAGACATTTTTTAATGCACGGTTGATTCAATAATAAAACCAATAATGGATTTTTAGGTGCAACGTAACTAGGTACATACTCGTACTTAGCTGTGAAGGGAGCGTCTTAATTGTGTGAGTTTGATAACATCTCAAATGTATTTTTGTGAAAATATATTTGTGAGTACCAAATTCTATTTGTTTAATATTCCGTGGCCCGTCTAACAATTCGTCCTTCGAATTTAATTTTTAATACGCATACAATATTTATTTATATTTACATATACCCTAAGACGATTTATACCTCATACATATTTATATAAAATATTTATCGCACTATTATTTACAAAGTATTAAAAGTAAAAATTAAAACTAATCTATAAGCCCCATGGTAGGGGAAAAGTGGCCAAAACACTGGCGGCATTGCCACGCTGGATGGCAATGCTAAGTTTTTGCCCAAAGTAGGCGCCAGCATTTCGGTCACCCGTCGCCTCAACTAAACGTTCCGCAAGTTGAGAGCGGACGGCCCCCATGAGCCTAAAGTTTCGACCCCAAACGGCACAAACATGTACATCCTGTCTAAATATATATATTTATGACGTTTGAGGTGATAATAATAAGATTATTCAGCCGGTTTTTCATGGATTTGGTTTATCAATCAATCAGATAATAGAGCATTACATAAATACCAATGTTTCAGTCTGAAAATATTTATTCAATCTATGGATTGAAATTCAACGAATGATGAATGAACAACTCAACAAACAACAAATCACGTATAATTTCATATTATTCTATCCCGATTTCTATCACTTTTCAGTGAACATGGTCGCGGGTCTCCGCTTAAAGTTGTTTAGTTATAATGTTTAATAGCGAAAATCTAAGGAATCATTATAGTCTATGTACGAGTAAATTAATAAGTTTAATTTTTGTTGAAAATTTGGTCAATATTTTTGTACACATCTCTCTTCTCATGTGTATCTCTCATATAGGTAGGAAAAGTGTAATAAGCAAGCTTTGGACGATACCCCTGGGACAGAGTTGAGCCCTTTCGTCTTTGTATTATTTCTCTATGGCAAAGCGTAACTCAAGTTATAACACCTAAATCCGATCGCAACAGCGTCAAATTAGTTTATAATGAGGGCATTAACACACCACGTGGGACACCACGTTTTTAGTGTAACTCGACACTTAGTTGCCGGAAATATTGGATCGGAAGGAATTAAGTCTGATCGTGTGATGACCCCTTAAGTCACGTAGGTAACTAATACCGAATTCTTGAATGGGTTTACTTAAACATGGTTTAGATAGAGAGCTGGCAAACAGACTGAGGTTCATTGGCCTGTGGTGAAAGTATGATGGCTGCTCAGATTGAAGTGTGATAAGCTAAGCTATGCAGATTAGATCTATGCCGTTGCATTCTTACAAATATGCATTTACTCGTACACAAGATAAGATACAACTAAATACAAGATTTCTTTAATAAGTATAGTATACGCAAGTATAGTAGACGCCGCCATCGGCTGTTAGCGCTCCCTCCCGAGGTACGCACGTGTCATGCGCAAACACGCCCCAACGGCAAGAGCGATCACTTTAATCAACCGTTTTCTAAACGAGGTTCAAGATGCCGACATACATACTGATTCTATCAATCGAATATATATGTATCTTTTGTTTTATTTAAGTTTTTTTACAATGTGAATGTTTTGGCCTTAGCTGTAAGTTCACCATTGTAATTTTAAATAAATAAATAAAAGTAAAATAAATACAACACAAAAACACTTTCTTGCATACACTGTTAAAAATATTAAGAAACGGAAACCTGTAACTTTTCGTTATAAAAACTAACACGGTTTTCACTCATTTTTTTAATTAGATATCCGGGATTACTCACGTAATATTCATTGGATAGGTTCGACTATAGTTTCGACCACATTCGGTGGTCTCTCTTAAGGAGTGTTCGGGACGCCCGCGTCGATGACGCCTCGCCTAGCACTGGTACTAGTCGGACCTATCCGATAAATATTACGTGAGTCCCCGTATTACTAATTCTTTAAGTTTTTTCTTTCTCTTTAGTAGACGTAGCAGCTGAAATTAATTTGAACGGTATTGTCGAGTGATATTTTGCAAAGTAGCGCATAGATACGCAGCAGTTATTTATTAAATGTATGTATCAATGGCGTTCTCATGGTTTGATTATTGAGAAATATAGTTTACTGAGATTTGGACCCTTGGCCTAGTTGCCAATGGGCCTACCTTCACAGCGAGGGGTCTCTAGGCAAATCCCTGAGCGGCGAAAATATATTTTTGTGATATGCACAATGTTTGCACTTTGGTCTTTGTTTGTGATGTATCACTTTGTGTATCTTCTCTAAACTATGGTAGTTCTTATTCAATCTACAATCGCGTAACACTTAGAATGACAATTCTTAATAAGTATATGATTATTCTATCCAAATTGTTGGTAATTTTACATCAGTTTAGAGTTAGTAGTTTACATAAGTTTAGCACAAAGTTTCATGAATACTTATGCGCTAAACATTATACCGACAATTGAATAGGAACATACGGATTTAAGTGTAGTGGGTCTTGCACGAATACTTGCGTAAGTGTAACTGTTATTTATCTAGGGCAAATGTGACACAGACAGCTCATAGTTTGAGTACCGAAGCGTGACGCGTTGACGTCTACGGTACGAATACATTTTCGCAAAATTTTTGTGCTACGGCGTAGAGTGAGTAATCAACCCTATACGTGCTACGAAGATGCTACGACCTCAGACATGTCAAATTACGTACTGTCATTAGCAAGCGTTATACGACGTTAGTATTTTTGGACTTCAGTCAGATTGAGAACTACCAAAATAAACAAAAAATAGATTTTAGCACTACCTTTCTACTACTACAACATCTTTTACTAGATTTTTCAATTTCTTATTTTGTGATTTTAGTTCTCTAGTTATGAGCTTCCCCGGATATAATCTATAGCCTTGCCCAATTTGATTACGATCTGTTAAGCCGTTTAGGCTTGATAACGTAACAAACAGTCAAAGAGATCGAGTTTTATATTATCTTCTATCTGCCAGTGAAAGTCCAGCCTTTTCACAGATTAGCCGGCACAAACAAACAGTTATTATTTTAAAATAATTTTAATTAAAATTAAATTATATAATTATTTTTTTAAATGAATTAAAATGTAAAATTTTTAATAATTGTGTTTTATAAGTAGGTAATTACCGTACTTTCATATGCATATTTTTTATTTATCTGTATAGATTTATTTATTCTGTCACTTTCCAAATTTAATAGAGCCACTCCAGTGCGATTCTCTAATGATTCGTCGATGCGCTCGTCGACGAGCTCACCGATTTAAAATACTATGAGATACCGCCATTGTAAATAAGGTTGGTCCAACATTTCTTGTCATCTCTTCATTTGTTTCACGGATGTTGTCAGAGATGCAACGATGTTTGCTCTTAAAGAATCGCACGGCAGAAAAATGTCTAATAACGCAGGGCTGTTCTTATCAAATAGTTTTCATACGTTACAATATTTAATTACATACCTTAGTGAAAGATGACATCGTGGCAGAAGTGGAATATTCCAAATATCTTTGTTTTCTAAATGGTGTCTGACTTGATAATATGTTGTGATATAATTTAAATATTAATTAATACAACCAACATGAATTATCTTTATGTGAGCTCTGTTATTACAGTTAATTGAAATATTATTATATATTCGCTGCTCTCCGGGGTTTCACCCGCGCGGTGATGGATGGTGATGATGATGATGATGATGAATCTTATATAGCCTATGTTAATTAGGGTGAATTTAGCTTTCCAATTGAGAAAGAATTTTTGAAATCGGTCCATTACTTTTTGAGCCAATTCGTTACAAACATACATACAAATCTTTCCTCTTTATAATATTAGTATAGACATGTATACACATACACACATATAGTTATAGTTCTTTAAAGCGCATGGGTTCACTGACGAAGCAACTTTGTGCAGGCTATAATAAATACCTAAGAAAGTTACATTGAAAAAACTGTCATAATGCGCTACAAAGTAGTATGTCCTTGACAGAAAATGAGAAATGAGGTACATTATTAATAAATACGAGTAACTTCCCACAACTTGTACTGACCGGTTGGCGCAGTTGGTAGCACCCGTGCCTACTGGGCCGCTGGTCCCGGGTTCGATCCCCGGACAGGTCACATTTATGTGCTTGAACATGTCTGTTTGACCTGTGTATGTGTATATATATATCAGTTTACCATAGTACAGGCACTACCTAGTTTGGAATCTGAAGTGGATGTGTCTTGGTGTTATTCGTCTTCGTATGCAGCTGCTTGTAACATAGGTAGTCCATGCTAAATAACTAGTTGTCGACCTTATTATGACAAAAAAAACACTCGAAATTATAAAAATGCCACAACAAAGGTAAATTTTCAGCCTGTATTTGTTGCTAGTGAAATACTTTACTACTGTCCCTATGGTATATCTCGATATTTATCATATTTGTACTCATTTGAACTGGTACCGAATTTTTATAGCAACGCCAAAAAAAGTTAGTGGGATTACATTCCGATACGTTTTTTTACGTAGTGTTGCATAATACTGAATTTAGTTCCCTAAATGATCGCTAGTGGCGCTATAGGAACCTAGTACCTTTTATAATAGAATATTTTTACGCAATCGCTAGCATCTCATGGTACAGGTACAGCTCTAATAAAGTTCTACGTAACAATACTTAATATTAACTAAGTATAATTTTACTTTGCCTAAAATACTATTATATGTACAGGTACGGAGCTTAAAGTTCTAAGTAACAATAGTTACTTATTTTATTTTACCTAAAAAACTATTATATGTATCACTCTCTTGTGGTAACACTTATTGATGAGATCGAAATTGTCCACGCGCTATAGAGTAGTAACTGATACCACACGTCGGCTAAGAAACCATATCTAAGATTGTGGTTTTCCAGTAGTGTCATACGCGTATTTGCGGTTACAATAAGTCAGTTCTCGTTTTCCCCTTCTAGAAGCTTACCTTATAATACAAGTAAGTAATTATATCCGCTATTATACTAGTATATGTATAACAATAGCTAATTGACACCTCAAGAGTATTGGTTTCTATAATTTTCCGTGGAAACCCGGGGTTCCGAGAAAACGTTTTCGGCTCGTTAAATTTTGACAGTTTTCTTCAAGCACAAAGTTTCAAAAAGTTACCAATCGGAGTGGTCGTGATGACTTTGTCGTAAATCGCGATTAACACTTCAACAAGTACAGCAACGAGTTAACTTGTGACATCGGCGAGTTAAGTTGTTATTATCGTTTGAACGACACAAGCGAGTTAAGTAGTAAGTTGTTGATTAAGTTGAGTTGAATAGATAACGATCCTAATTTTGGCAAGTCCAGTGCGAAGTTGGCCCCCTCTCGCGTCTCCCGCACCCCGACTACTTAACTGGCCGGCATGTACACGGGCGAGTTTAGTACAGTCCATAGATTTGCAGTCAAGTAGTAAGTACTAAACAAAACAACCGACGCGAGTAGTCTTTTTCTCGAAACTGTAACTTATGACTACTTACTCGCCTACGTTTGGACGCTACTTACAACTACTTGCTACTTAACTGACCGGTTTCTTAACTCGCTACTGTACTTATTGAAGTGTAAATCGGGCTTAAAGCCTAGTTCGGCTCGTTAGTAACTCAGTAGAGTAGGTAGCGAGTAGTTTAGCTACTAAATTACTCGCTACGCTACTAAATTACTAGCCTAGGCCGAACTAGGCCTTATTGCAAGTAGAAAGCTAGTTTACATGGTTATCATATACAAAAAAACCATGTTCATGATAACCAAGTTCATGAGGATTAGTATATAGGCTAAATTATCCCGGAAATCGTAGATGGTCCCGCAAGGCATAGCTAGTATTTATTATTTTTCTACTTATATTAATTCTTATATTATTATTAATTCTTAATTATTTGAATCAGACATTACAATTGCAACAGAAATTAGATCGGATCGACGCGATGCCACTCCTTATACGTTAGTTAAAAAGATCTCATAGATAAGCTTCATTTACATTTCGATTAGGTATTTGGAGATATTAAATAATATAAATTTATAAAATATATGCACATAAAGGTCTTTTTTACTTATTATGTAAGCATATTAATTTATTTTATGATGTCGATGTCTAGTTATACACGGATGCGCTAAGACTTGGGAGAGCTCAGATGATGCTGTTGGCATTTTTCTACCGACTTCAAAAAAAGAGGAGGTACTCAATTCGACTGTTACCTCATAACTTTCGACTGGGAGAACCGATTTCTAAAACTCTTTTTTTGTTTGAAAGCTAGTGCTTCCCGTGTGGTCCCAAGTAATTTTTATCAGTAGATTTTAGAGACTTTAGATCAGTAGAATTTGTTTTAGTAGATTTTGAGTTACACTCCAATAACTGATTTTTACCAAAGTAATGGAATAGAGGTCGGTATTAAATTTTTCAAATTACTTTGTTGCAATTGTGCACTTGTTAGGGATTACATATTATCTGTAAAGGAAATGCTGTACGAAACGATATGTTTACGTGGTGATTTTACCGCATCTATAGTGCAATCATGCGGGAAGTAGTATATTACCTATTAAATTATTGGATAATTGGATTTCAGGTGTATGTTGGTTGTTATTAGTACCAAAATTGCAGTACATATAGCTATATGGTTATTTCTCTGTTTATTCTTAGTCAAAATATCCAATCCATATGAAGCTCTTTCTTAATGATAAATATAATATGGGACAATATTCACACAAAGGTCTTCAGGTCCCAAACTAGGCAGAGCCTGTACTATGGTATCCTGATGACTGATATACATACTGAAATACATATACACACCTAGACACAGATCAAACAGACATGTTCATGCACACAAATGTTTGACCTGTCCGGGGATCGAACCCGGGACCAGCGGCTCTGAAGGCAGGGGTGCTACCAACTGCGCCAACCGGCCTGTCAATTGTTCTTATTTTCCGTGTGAGATTCTATTGATACGGATGGTATGAATTGCGTCAGTTGGTGACTTCTCCGCTACAAACCCAAACACGATAGATAGATTCTCTGTTAGAGTCGTTAATTGCAGAATATTTTTATTAATTAATGATTTTTAAGGCACTAAAGCTGCTTAGAGAGATCAAACTTAGTAATTTTAGAGAAAAATTACACATCCTCGGACGGAATTAGAACCCGCATCTTCCATAAATCCGTTCCAAACGCCTTGACAGATAGGCCGCTGAGGCGATCAGTCCTATCGAATTCAACTCACTATTAGTAGTAACCATCGTATGGGGACGGACGTGCAGAATACTCTTTACATTATCTAGTTTATCTACTTTTTAACAAACTCTATATAATATTTATAAGAGATATCTTTTATTATACCTATTCAAGATGACTTTAACCGTTACATTTGTAATTGACATTAGCGCGAAGGAGACTTGCTAGATAATGTAGGTAAAGATAACTCTTGAAATATCGTGAATCTTAAGATAAGACTAATAATTACCACGTCTAAAAAAATAAGGTAAAAATGTAAACAAAATCAATATGTACTGACTATTATCTCCTCATACTCCAGGAAAACACGTCACCAAACAGCTCACCTCGGATAAGCGGCGGAGAAGTAACCTTAGCCATACCTACGCAGCGCGGGAACTATGGTGCCATCAGCGGTGTTGAAAAGGTCACCTACACATGGGCTGATATCAATGCATTTGCAACAGAGAACAGGTCGAGAAGAGGCGGCAAGTTCTGGAAATTCTGGAAGTCTTCGTCAAATGGCATGTTCCAGCAAAGGAAACAGCTGCTTAGAAGTGGTAAGATCTTTGAAAAATGTTATAAACCTATGGTTTCACTCAACGTTAGTGACGCTAAGTATATCATCTACCTATACTATACCTACCCTAATATCAACACTTACCAGTGCCGGACCTACAATTTTTTGAACCGGGGCCGAAACATGATAGTGGCGCCCCTCTCTTACGTTTGAGATAAATTAGTTAAAAATCTCACTATTTGTACTATTTGTACTCTTTATTATCTATTACCTATTTCTTTCTTACTATTCGACGGTGGTTTCGGTATGCTAAGTGCATTGCAGAGCAAGTTTTTTATTTTTAGTCGTACTACGAGTATGTTATGATTTTGGCGCCCCCTGAACCAGTCACGAGTGCCCCGGTTTGCTCTCCACCCCTACAAATAGTTACGGCCTTATAAACGCTGCTTAAATTTAAATAACGTCACTTAGTACGGGTCAGAACATTTTTACTTTGCGCAGTACTAAATTACGTCATTTAAAGTTAAGCAGCGTTTATAAGTAAGGCCCTTAGTGTATAAGAAGAGTTATAATTAAAATCAGGATATATACCGTGTATCACCTACTGTTTCTTTGTGTATTCGACATTTCGGGACTGTTGCAAGTGCCATCATCACGAATAAACTGAAGTCTATGCTGGCGATCTCCCCTTTTTCTGTTGCGTTTTATGCTCACAACACCCCTAACACTGTCACACAAATCACTCGTACTCTCTAAATAACTATCGAACGAGTGAAAACCGCAGCATACGACTATAGCGCATAAACTCTGGGCGACCTGTCATTGCAAATATAATGGATAGATGTGATTTTACCATTACGTCAGCAACTCAATCTTCATTTAATGGCATGGTAAAAATATTCAAAATTATCTCTTTTATAGTAAATGGCGCAGCATATCCGGGAGAACTTCTAGCATTAATGGGTTCGTCAGGAGCAGGGAAGACCACACTTCTCAACACCCTGACCTTCCGCACTCCAAGTGGCGTGGTGTCCAGTGGAACCAGGGCTTTGAACGGTCAACCGGCTACTCCTGAAGCCCTGATGGCGCTTTCGGCATACGTGCAACAGCAGGATTTATTTATTGGAACCCTGACTGTTAGAGAGCATTTAGTTTTCCAGGTAAGTCATGGAATACAATTGAGCCATATTTTTTTAAAGTAGTGAATGTGAGATTTACTTGTTTATGTATATAATATCAATTTAATGGCCTTATTTCGCTACAGGCATTGGTGCGAATGGACAGACACATACCCTACGCGCAGCGCATGCGTAGAGTCAACGAAGTCATTCAAGAAGTAAGTTATATCTCATCATCAGTGTATTACTGATGTATGTTTAGAATTTAGTTATCATTAGTAAAATCTATTTTAAGTAAACTATCAATCAAGTGATGTCCAAGCCGTTCCTCTGGTGGTATTACCACACCTGTCCTTTACATTTGCAGTGCGTTCAGAACTTTAAGCAGAAGGTTTGCCTGGGATATATTTTCAGTTACATGTGTGCTCTTCACACGTTATAACCGGTTTGAGGCTTTGGGGATATTTGTTTCTATAGTTTATTTCATTCCATAATATATTTATATATTCAAAAAAGAAGATGCAAATTTACAATTCTAGTGTAGATTTATTCATAGAACGCCAAAAATCTTATAAGTAGGGTGTGTTTCCCGAACTACAGAGGCCGCTAGCACAAACAATTTGTAAAAAGTATTCGTATCGTAAGCGTCTACGTGTCATGCTTTGGCGTACTAACCATGAATTATCTGTGTCACAGTTGCCCTAGTTAAATGACAGTTTGTACTGTTTCACGTGAACGACACGTTACGTTACACTTACGCAGTTATTCGTGTTAGGCCCACTACACTCCTTGTGAACATGTAGGTAAATGAACAACGTGACATAAAATGCTTTCGTATAGCATCTCAATCAGTAAGTCGGATCTCCTCGTCTCTTTTGATTCTTCATCTTCCGATGGAGGAAGTACTCAGTTCCGCCTTCTTAGGGTCTAAAATAAAACCCCATTCTAGAAAGAGCGCCATTTGCACAAACGGTTCCCTTACATTACTTATTGGTAAATTTATATGAATGGACTGTTGTATAAGGGAGCCAAAGTCCCTTTTACAGATCCTGTATCCGGCCCGAAATGTCATATTCAAACTTGGCTTCCATGCCGCTATGTTCAAAGGCCTCAAGGAGTTGAACGAGGAAGAGCAGCTCTTTACACTTAGTCCTGAATGGTGCTGATCAGAGGCATACTTCATTCTTCTGTAAAATTATCGTGGTGTTTACCACCGCAGTACCGGATCGTCAGCCTCATATGAGCATTAAAACTTCATATACCGTGATAATTTAAAAAAAGATTCATTTATTCAACACACGTACATTTACGTTAATGGTACTCAAAGGATTAATAAGCAGTTGTATGTTAGTAGACTATGGATTTCAATTATGAATTAATGCATTGACCAGGACTTTAAAACTTAAGTGTTTAAGTGGCAGGACTTTAGATCAGACGAACTAAATATACTGACGTATCGTCATTTAAAATATGCTACCTAAAAAAAAAGTACCTAATCATAACTTGATTGAGACTTTCGTAAAGGTTAGAGACACATTTTACATTTTAAGTATAGTATTTCAAGATGTGCTCTATGATAAAGTGATTCAGAAGGTCACGTAACCGGTCGCGATATTCGACTGTGTCGCGTTAGTTCAAGCGTTAAAATAATATTAAAATTAACTAATCGTTTCATATTTCACTATTTCCAGTTGGCGCTCTCTAAATGCCAGAACACAGTGATTGGCATCCCGGGCAGACTGAAGGGTATTTCCGGGGGGGAAATGAAGAGATTATCATTCGCCAGCGAAGTGCTCACCGACCCCCCGCTCATGTTCTGTGACGAGCCCACGTCTGGGCTTGATTCTTTCATGGCCCAGAATGTTATACAGGTATACCTATCAATAGCATTCGTACCTTTATTTCTTATAGAAGTAAAACCTGAGATGATGGAAAAACCAAATTGTCAAAACAAGGAACCGTTTTTATTTTATTGTGTACTAGCAACTGCCGGCGACTTCGTTCGAGTAGTACGCCCTGCCTTCGGCCTCGCCATAACCTATCTTTTCTTATTTTTTCTTTCATAAGAACCTTCTCCAGACAATAAATAACAACAAAAAAAATATTTGCGAAATTTCTTCACCCATTCACGCATCAGATGCGATGTCCAAGGGAAATAGAGATTCATAATTTTATATACTTAAATTAGTGTATTTGTGTCTGGAAAAGGCATTAAAATAGCAGCTGTTGATTTTTAATAATCTAGCGAGGTTTGTGTTTTAATTATTTTATTTATTTTATTTTCTATTAGGAAGACTATCGACTATAAAAGTATATTTAGGCACTAAAATAATACAATAAAAAGTAATTTAGAAGTCTCCACTTCTAGTAATGTGCAATCCAAATTCTAGCAATAATGGTCGATTATTAACCGCTAAATGTTTGTGGTGAATTAAAGTGTAAAACATCATTAAATGTAATTCCATTGCCCTCCACGTTAGTAAAAGTGCTGTATGAGACACAAAAGGGATTTGTTGACTGGACTTCACAGAGACTGTGACTTAAATCTGTCTGCATAAAAAAACTATAAATATGAAACATAAAACAAGTATCATGAAAACACAACTATAGAAATTAAATCTACTAACTATGTACGATTTTTAGTATGAAAACGGGCAAAACTCACGCGTAAATAATAAATCACCTATTTTGCAATCCCTTCTCGTAATTTGTGAATAAATATCAACATTCAACTGAGTAGGTATTTACTATGTACATACATACGTAGAAGATAAGACGGTCTATGGTGCAATGATCTGTAACACAAAACAATGTTAGTCAAATATTGCTACTCAGGAGTTTGTTTGAAATGTCTCGACCGCGTTCAAATCAATTGTGACTTAACGCTCGTTTACTCCGTTATCTCACTTGAAATATTAGTTTATTTATTATTAGTTATTAGAGAATTAGTATGCCTGATCTCATTTTTGTTAATATTATTGTGAGTTTAACACGTGACTTGTAATGTGCAACCCAATGTGCAATAAATTTACTCACGATTGTGTGGCGATGACCTCGTTAACACGTAAAATATATTTATATAAAAAAGAAATATTTAGTGACGCTTCCGCTGGAAAATATGCTTATGGCTCAGTTGCAGTGTCCACCCTCCTTCCCGCATTAAATGCATGATGGATGTAAACAGAATAAGGCCGTTATCTACCGCCACCGTCACCGGGGCGTCACCGAGAACGAGATTATTTCTGACCGAGATCACGTTGACGTGCAGCGCTCGTTTGTCCACCGCCACCGGGACGATCTCACGTTTAAACGTGTTTTGTATCGCCGCCACTTCGGCCCGTAACAATCTCGGGCCGAGTTCTAACGGTAGCGCCGAGCTAGCGATATTTCGGCGGACGAGATGACGGCGCTCGGGTGACGGGCGTGCAGTGGATACACGGCCATAGTAAATGTATATATCGCTACATCGGCGCTGTCATCTCGTTGTCGTTGACGTCCCGGTGACGGTGGCGGTGGACAAACGGCCTAAGCAACAAAACAACCCAATCAACCAAAAACGATTTGACACGAGTTTCGCCTCTACACGAGGCATCCTCAGGAGATTTTTAACGCAAAATAGATTTCTGCAAAGTAACGCCTGAATCAATAAATTACATTTCGACGTTTATGACTAGAGCTTTCAAGCCAAGTTAAGTTAGTTCACTTTGTTTTCTCGCTTGAAAAATAGAAAGATAGATAAACTTTTTATTGCGACTCCACAGTACAATATATAATACATAAAGAAATATGATAATATTTTATAAAAATATAATTGTTACAAACAATGAAAGCTTAAGATTAAGTGTCACAATAGGCGGTCTTATGCCCAGAGAGAACTCTCCAGACTACCATGCACGGAAAGAAATATGTTTACAATTATCGGTGGTGTATAAAACAAGTACAGTATAGAAGACTTAGAAATTAAGTTACAACATATTATAGTGAAAAATAATGAATTAGAATGCCCGATCACACTTTTGTTAATATTATTGTGAGTTGTAAACGTGACTTGTAATGCGCATTCCACTGTGCAATAAATTTCCTCACCACCGTGTGGCGATGACCTCATTAGCATAAAAAATATTTCGACATTTACGACTAGAGCCAACTCGGATACAAACAAAAATGTAGACTTAGGATGATAATAATGTCGAATTTCGAAATAGTTCATTATTTGATTTTGGATTTTATCTTTAGTTATGGTATCCATTAATCCAAGTAAAGAAGGTAATAGTTTGGATGTTATTCTAAATAAACTACCTACTAGTTTTATGCAATGAATATATATATAAAATAGTGATGGAATACAACTCTCAATCTGCTTTCGTAATTCCTGGTAGTATTATTTGGCATTCAGGTTCCAGTTTCCGAGGATCAACACATGCACTACTTTTGTCCCGGAAAATTGTTTCTTAATTGTGCGTGTTGCAAAAGTCCCTAAACATGTTCGAAAAATTATACTATATTTCGTAAATAAGTTAATTAAAAATTAAGTATGTTTACTCGTGGACATGGCGCGTGCAACTTTTTCGAAATAATCAGAGGTCAAAAGAAATACAATACATGGTAAACATCCCGTTTCTAATTATTATTAAACTAATTCTTAATCAAAGTATTTACCCTCGTTATCAATAAATTCTGCCATCTAATCGGAAGATCATTCAAACCTTTGCGATAGAACTCTATGGACCTGGCCTCCACAAACTGTGTGAAGGAATTTTGTACTGCTCGGGAAGTAAATTCTTTTCAGTGCAAATTGTCCGATTTGCGGAAAAAATGGTAATCGATTGGGCCGAGATCGGGCGAGTGTGGAGGGTGATGAATGTTTTCTAACTGCAGGTCTTGTAGTGTTAGAACTGATTGACGAGCAGTGTAAGGTCTTGCGTTGTCATTAAGCAATAATGGTAAAGAGCAATTGACCAGTCGTGGCTGTTGTATTGCGAGTTTCACCGTCATTATTCGGAGTTCTGTACAGTAGACATCTGCTGTTATTGCCTGACCGGATTTAGTCAGTAAATATAACACTCAGACTTGTCTGATAACCTTATTACATTACATGCATGCATTACCATCACTGGTTGTTAACGCACCCGAGCCATATATTTTGCATAGCCGAATATTTTGCATATAGGAAAAGTATGTAACGCTCCCGTGAAATTTAAAAATTTTACTCTTTCTTCATAGGTACTCAAAAGCCTTGCCCAGAAAGGCAAAACTGTCATCTGTACAATTCATCAACCTTCGTCTGAACTGTACGCGATGTTCGACAAGCTTCTCATCATGGCAGACGGCAGGGTCGCATTCATCGGCTCACCTGAACAAGCCACCGACTTCTTTAAAGAGTACGTATTAAAGTCTTTATTTGAATGTAGGGTTACTTCTTCTTTCATAACTCTGAGATGCGATAACATCCAATGGTCTCCTGTAGTTTAAAATAAATTTACCCGTATTCGAAGAAAAAATTTACAAAGTGCTTGTAGCGTATGATTCATCATTACACAAAAGTATTAAGTTGTAGAGGTTAAATATTGTTTGGAAGGAAAAATAGTTAGTCTGCAGGCCCCAAGCATACCGGATAAAAGCAATGTGTTTTCTCCTTGGCACTCGAAAGTGGACTAACAGAACTTTATGAACTGTTTTCCTCCTTTCAGTGAAAAATTAAGTGATCAGAAACGAATAATTTCATAAATCGGTTTTGCGGTCTCGCTCTATACATATGTGGAATGCAGAAGGTCTAAATAGGGCAGATAATTATAACGCCCATTTTGTACTCTGAAAGTTGATAGTGCTGAAAAAATGTTATATAATATATTGATATGTTGTCAAATGATAGTTGCTATTGGATAGATAGTTGGATGGTACTGGATTTAATTGTTTTACGTTAGGTAATGATATAATTACTTTACAGTGAGACTTAGGACTCATATTCCATATTTTTGCTTTGACATGGATAATGATGATGTATGTGTCAGCGACATGACGGCGTGTGCATCTATGTACCACCCAAACTAGGTTTTTGATCATTTAAACGAGCGTGTTGTAAATTGTCCACAGGTAACTTGTCCATTGCTACTGTGCGGCCTTAACTAGTCTAAAAGGAAAATATTTTTGCTCTTCGCTAATTTTTGTCCTCTTTTTTTGCAGATTAGGCGCAGCGTGCCCACCTAACTACAACCCAGCAGACCACTTCATCCAACTCCTTGCTGGAGTACCAGGACGCGAGGAAGCCACAAGACATACCATCGACACCGTCTGCACTGCTTTCGCCAAATCGGAGAATGGTTGTAAAATTGCAGCTGAAGCTGAAAACGCACTGTATCATCAGGTAATGATTTAGTATCAAATAGTTAAGACACTCTATAACAGTTATATGTTATACAGGGAAAGGAGCATAAACTTTTCTTTGTATATACACTAGAATTTTTAGTAAATAGATCAGTTATGTGATCTACTCTATTCTTAGTCCAGTCAAATTAGGCGATATTTTGCAAAAGAGTGGGAATAATTCGCGACAGTGGGTTTTTTATTTTATGATAGTTTAATATGCTTTGAGAATCATGCCTAACTCAATCCCTACGAAACTTAACCTCCGGGAGAAGGTTGTAACGTTCGTTTTTCGCTCCGTTACACGTTGTCCATTCTAGACACATATTTTCGATTTTAAAATTTGCCAATCCTTAGAGGAAGCTATTCTGGTAACATTTTTATTGCAAGGGTAACACCTTTTGCAACCCAAGGACGCAAATTCTACATTTTTTGCTTGGATGGTTGGCCAGACTGGAGCGTCGTCTTGGCTATGAACAGAGCTCGGCCATTTTGAATACGTCACTTTCCTTCCAACATTCGACATGATAAGTCATCCTTTTTATTTTTTATTTCCATCCATTCAAATCTGAGTTTTCGAGCAGACTTCTCAAGATGTTGAGGCGAAATTCAGAAGCCACAAGTCAAGGGCTTTACATATTCGACGTGATTTTACCAAAATAATGGATTTTTTGGCGTGTCTGCCATAACCTAAAAAGAAAAACGGTGAATGCGTTTTCTGTTTAGTCAAAATGACGTGATACTCGAAATTCGGACATTCTTTTAAACGGTGGTTTTGTATTGTTTCAGCCACTGGCGTTTTTTTTTATTTTTTTTTCTTATGGAGTTTTTTTAAGGAGTTATTTTTTCGGATTTTTCTGCCGAATTTATTTTCACCATGAGTCCACCGTGGGAAGTTGAGGACCGACATCTTGGTATTTCCTCGTGCTCTGGAAGGAGAATCTCTTCTCCGCGTCATGATATAAGCACCGGTTTCGTGTCTGAGTAAGGTATTGTCAATTCTTTGTCTTACAATCCGCGCTACTAGGCACGTGTAATTATAAAAATTTAAAATAATTAATTTCCTTTAAATAAGGGTGCAATAACGATAGCGTGCGATAAAAATAAGATAAGTCACTTTAGCTTACTATGGGAAACTTATAAAGCCCCTCAGGCTGTCTACCACATCAGTATAGCTGCAAAAGTCCTTCAGACCTTGCATAATTGCTAAGACATTATCAAACTAATTATAAAAATTTTCTAAATTTATTGTAACACTGTGTTCCTTCCCGGAAATAAAAGTTGAACTAAACCAAATGCTTTGCTGCTTATTTCAACTTCTCCCCCGCTTGAAGATTAAAAGTACCGAAACTCTACAGCTACTATTCCAGGTAAATTTTTGTTTATTTTAATATATATAAATATATAAACTTTTTGTGAGGTGGCTCCAGGCGCCCGAATTTATACTTTTATCAATTTCCTAGATAACTTAGTGAGATTATCACTTTACAGGAGCGCTCACATACATATTTTTTAGACATTACATATACTTACTTAATATAACTTGTAATTGTTTATTTTTTTACTACAAGGTACTATTCAAAACTTCATTATTTTACCTTGTTGTATTTTACTTTATTTCGGTTAGCTTACATAAACCTTACCCTAACAAACTTTTTATTATTACAATGAGCTTTGGCGTACTGGTACATGAAGCTTAAAATCATTTTTTTTTATTATTCAACTTGTAGATAGGAAATCTTTATATTACAAGGTTTAATCGAGTTAAAACTTTGAAATTGCATAACTTCATTCAGGAAAGAGTGGCCATCGCCTTATTTTTATACTATACTTCAAGTGTTATAATTTACCGTCTCACTAAGTATTTTTTAACCAACTTCCAAAAACTGGACTATTTTATCATGTCGAATTGTATAATTTTTATGTATAATCACGAAAATCTTTGTCCGGACTACATTGGACGTATAGAGATTGGTAGAGACCAAACAAAAATATCATTATAAAAATTGGACTACACTTGGTAAAAAGTTATGCGTGATTATACATAAAAAATATACACCTCGACTTGATAAAATACTCCTGCTGGTTTTGGAAGTTGGTTGAAAAGATATGACCCGTAACTTGGACATTGGTGCAAATTAATCTGAACGCTTATGATGTTTATAAATACCTAATTTTAAGTTTGCACCTATGTCGGATTTTCCTAGAGCAGCAAATAAAATAAAAAAAACAATGACAAATATTATGTAGGTCGCACGACTTTTTTCACTCTAAGTCACTACACATAAAGGAAGCCTATATTCATAAATACAATAAACTATTCCAACGTCTTTGACATTTTCTAATTAACGGCCTGTTAAAATTTATAATATTCAACATGGTTCCGTAGGTGCTAGAAACGGTGCCAACCGGGGAGATACTCCTAGCTGTGTTTACTAACGGTTCCAGAAGTATCTACTACTGTCTGAATTATTTCCATACTTTTAATTTATTCCTAATTGGACTGGACTATCGTGGGGAGGCACGGTGTTAACCGTGCGTTGAAGTTTGTACATCTGTCGCTGCACACCTAACAGTGTGTTCCGGCAGCTGTACTTGAGAGCCACGAGCTATTCTAGATCTAGTGTGATATCACCTTCGACCGCATCACCACTGACCATCAAGTGATCAAACATATCCTATCAAGACAAGTGTAAAACAAAAGTACTAGAAGCTCATGAATGTAAGAATGTATCCTTGTGAGCCACGAACTATTCTGGGTGCGTTCCGGGAAGCGCCGTCAACGCTCACAAGTGCTCTCGCTGCTCGCGCCCCGGTTTGCCGTTCCTTTTGGTTGACAGTGACAGCTCGCAATGATCACGTAGACCCACCTAAGATCCGCGAGCGTTGTGAGCGCGGCGTGAGCGTTTTCGGTGACGTCGTTGATGACGTATCGAGCTAGGTATTCCTTGTGCGGTCGGGATAAAAACCATTACTGGGTAGGTTTATTTTTTGCAAGACACTTATACATCTTGGTACCACTGTAGCGCGATATAGTCTGTCACAAAGCAGTAGGGTGCACTTGTTCTCAAGCAATTGAATTTACTGGGCGTAAGGGTCTCAAAAGCCAATGTCACAATATGACAAGTGCAGTATAGACCCCACAAAACTTCATCTTTTTTCTCGAGATTGAAATCAGCAAAGCCATGTACAATAGGAAAAAATAGTATGCGTGTTTCACAATAGTATTTCAGAGCTTCAGCAGATTTCCCAGTTCGGCAGATTTCTCAGTTCAGCCGCTTAATTAGTGAACATAATAAATCAGATCCATCTACCGCAATGCCTATACTACAACTGGTTCGGCAGTATGGTTGGATCAAAACCCTCTACCCGTGGAAAATACTCATGATTTATTTTTCGCAAAGAGAACGCTTTACAAGACCGAATCTTGCTCGTTCGTAGCCAATAGAACTCTACACTCTACACTCTAAGGCCGGTATTCAAGAATTGCGTTCAAGTATTCAGTTGGGAATCTATATATCGTAAGTACAGTGGAAGAAGAAGTACAGATCTGAGTTAATATTGAATGGCACTTGATGCCAAATCTGCGAGCAAATCAGAAAGCATCATTCTGGAACACCGACCTAAGACTATATGAGTAAAAAAGCATTACGTGTGATTTTTACTAAGACTTAAAAGTTATCATATTGTTCACAGCGTAAGATTGCAACCGGCTGGGCTGATGCAGCGTGGACCGGTGCAGCTGCTATACGCACTCACCGGTCTCCCTACAAGGCTTCATGGTGCGCTCAGTTCAGGGCTGTGCTTTGGAGATCCTGGCTCTCTGTCACTAAGGAACCTATGCTGATCAAAGTGCGGTTTCTACAGACCATTGTAAGTATTAGAGACTAGAGGTGTCGCGTCCGACTGTTGGCTATACTTGTCAGACGCACTCATGCCGATGTTATGAAAATAATACTAAGTATGTTTATAGAATTCATTGTAAAAAATCTAAGTACAATCTTGTAGTAGCAATACGGCGTTGTGAATAAGGTTTCATAGTGCACTCAGTTTAGGGCTGTGCTTTGGCGATCCTGGGTCTCTGTTGCTAAGCCTATGCTGATCAAAGCTGATTGCAGACGATTGTGTAACATCAATAAAAATCTGTTAGCATTAAGAAGTATTGTGAAGCTCGGCGTCAGTAGGCCTGGCTCGAAAATATGCCTAAATGTAAAGTAATCGTATCGTTGACGTGTACAGTACAAACTATTACTTATCTGTTCCATAAATGTACTAGATTTTTTAGTTCTTTTTTAGAACTCTTTGTGAATGAAATGAGTTCGTCAGGGGAAGTACTGCCACCAACCTTTTTCTATCCTGAAGCAGTAATGTACCAATACTGAGTTCTGGTTGAAGGCATGGTTGCTTGCGAAATTTGAGTTATATAAGACTTAACAACTTACGGCCTTACTTATAAACGCTCTAATTTGAATGGCGTCGTTTGGTTTTGCTCAGAACAATTTAGCTTTGCGCACTACTAAATAATGTCATTTTTAGAAGCGTTTGTAAGTTAAGCGTTTTATTGAGCTGTCCTGCAAATTCGTACTACGGCGGAAAAGACTCTAGCAGGCCAGCCAACTATTGCGCCCACGTGATCTAGCCGGCCAGCAAAGGGCGGCCTGCAATTGACCTGCTGTAAGCGTAACATGACGTGTTTTTTGACTTTAGATAGCCATCAAAGTAACCTGCATATCTGTCACATAAAGCAGGCGAGCTTAAGCAACTTTTTGTGACTGTGCTATAATGTCTCAGGGTTACGGGGCAGGGCAGTTCTTCACTTGACGGCATCTGTTCTAGGAAAACGTCGCCACTTGACGCCAAGTAGGCATCTTGCTTGTACAGTCTCCTAATAGCATAAAAATGATTTTACGTTGATGACGTTACACGCATTTATTTGTGCTACGCCTATAGTTAAAAGTCTCGCCATTGCCTCACTTGCAGTTCTGAAAATTATAATACCCTAATGTTTTCTTAGATTTTCACAATTACTCATTGAAACTGAACTTGAACGGATTAAATTCCATATACACCATTTATATACCCTATCATCGGTATCATACGGTCATTTCTATAAACAATAATTAACAATAAATATTGACATTTAACTTCTTATATTAATTTTACAATTTGTTTTTGTTTAATGACTTTTATGTATGATGATGACACTTTAATTTCTATTTTAATTTTATATGTACCTATACATGTATGACATAATAACTTCTTAAAATGGTATGAACAAAGTTGGAATCGAATGAATGTTAAGGGATTCATTTATGTATGGATATATACAGATTATGTTGCATGGGGGACGAGTGAATGAATGAAGAATGACTGACATTGTGACTGAGTTGTGAATGAAGGTGTTTTCAACGTACCATAAATAATATAATAAAATAAATAACATACTAACTAAATTAAATGTAAAAACAAAACGAAGCTAGATATAAGAAATTACTATTGTTATATGAATGACTTGCCTTGTATAATGTTCACTGTTATAATATGGCCAATAAATGATTTGAATTGGAATATCTGACAAAGGTATAATATTATTTCTATTTCACAGATGGTGTCTATCCTTATCGGGGTAATCTACTTCGGCCAGAATTTGGATCAGGATGGAGTGATGAATATTAACGGGGCTATCTTCATGTTCCTCACCAACATGACCTTCCAGAACATCTTCGCTGTCATCAATGTAAGTTTTTTGTGTGTGAATAAATGGTTGGTAGTGTTCGAGCATTCCTATTGCCGTCCGAGCATATTGCCATCTACAAGGCGTAAATAATCCAACAACTTTTGAGTTGCCTGGAAACCAAACCCTGGACTTTGTGAACCTGATGTGCTACATGTATATACTTTCCGTCCACATAGAATATCTTCCACAAAGTGAAACCTATCAAGACCACGCATTTTTTAAATGAAATAATTACAAACTACAGACACTGATCCGTACCATTTTTAAACTTATGGATTAATTAAAATAACATACAGTTTGAATGAAAACTTCGTACTCCAAACTTCACAGTTTTACATTACAAAAATAATTCCTTAACTTATCTAGCTTAATCTAGTAGTCTATTAGCTAGAACATCCGGCCGCAGACTCCTGGCTTTGCCCTATTGTACTAAGCACGGCCTCCACGACCTCTACGTTCCTATTTTTTTTTGTTTTGCCTTTGTCGCCCGACGAATTCGCTGATAGCATCCAATATTAGGGGTTAAAGTATAAAATTGCCATTTCGTACTGAAAAATTGAAACAGTTTATTTGTAGGATAAAATATATTAATTTATTCAAAGTATTTACCCTCATTTCTGTCATCTAATTGGAAGAATATTTAAACCTTTGCAATATAACTCTGGGACCTGGACTCCACTAACTGTGTGAAGGATTTTTTTTACTAATACCCTAGGAAGAAAATTATTTCCGTGCAAAATATGTCCAAATCGCGGAAAATGGTAGTTGGTTGGGGCAAGATCTGGCGAGTATGGAGGATGACGGATGGTTTCTAACTGCAGGTCTTGTATTGTTACTGATTGTCGAGCAGTGTGAGTTCTTGCGTTATCATGAAGCGATAATGTTAAAGGCCGATTGAGATTTCGGGGCTGTTTTATTGCGAGTTTCGCTATCTTTGTTCGGAGTTCTGCACAGTAGACATCTGCTGTTATTGCCTTACCGGATCTGAGAAAGCTATAGTGAATTACACCATGATGTGACCACCAAACCTTTACCATCACGTTTCTATAAGGGAATAAGCTGAGCTTTAGGGCATTTCAGGCGTTTTACCTAGGGTCAACCATTGCGTTGTTTCCAAGAATCCACTTTTCAACAAACGACACAATTCGGTCCAAAACCCCTTCATTTTTCTATCGGTTTAACAAGGTAAGTCAAGCCTCAACGTGCGCACCTCTCTGTAGATCAGTCAAATCATGAGGTACAATTTATCCAAGTTTTTTTTTATTTTACCGATTTGGTTCAAATGGGTCAATACTGTGGGTATCCTAACATCAAACCATGTCGCTAATTCCTTGGTTGTTTGATACTGATCGTCTGCCACCATCACCCTCAATTCATCGCTATTTACCTAAGTAGCTGGTATTCCTCGTGGTTCATTCTTCAAATCTAAGTTTCCACTACGAAAACGGTTAATTAAACATACGATGCGTTCGTTAGCCGTATCCTCTCCAAACATAGCATTGCCATTTCGAGCAGTTTCTGCTGCGTTAATCCCACGTCGGACTAGTATTCGAAAATTACTATATATATTTTCGATGATTTCATACAGCGACAATCAGAGAAACTTTACGTTAAAAACTGAATGTAAAAACAATTGAAAGTCCAACTAACAAATGCATTCTTTTATTTTCAATTTAGATAGTTATAGTTTTTGTGTGAAAAAAGTATCACTCTGAAATCTGGACACGTGCATGAATGTTTAATTATAATTCTAAGTGGCTGGTGCGATAAACCGGCAATTTCATATTTAAACCCCTACTATATTTTTATGTATAACGTATATACGATTATACGATCTATTTTACTTTATGTCATTCGGTTTCAAGTTAATTTTTTGTTAGCAGTTGGGTCATGAATGTCTGAATATTTTTAAGTTAAAAAGATATAGAGTTATTGCAAATTATAAAAGAAAACGTATATAAGTAGGTACTTGAAAAATCACTTCATAGTCCGTCTGTCTATCAAGACCCCTTTTCTCAGGAAGGAGTATGGTATAGTCAAGTTGGAATCAATATCAACCCTTTAGGCCGTCGATCTCTTAGAGCTTAACAAACATACACACTAACTCCCGTCATCACTAACACACATACTTTTAGCGTGATGAACCGATTTCTACAAATATTTGGCAATTCGACTCTAAGAGGAATTGCTTCCCATCTTATTTCTTCTTGTCTCGAGGGTGGAGCAATTAGATCATACGGGTAGATGTATTTAAGTTTTAGCGCCTTACTAAAAATGAATATGGTTTGAGATAGAATAATAAAATGGACCTATATAATAAGGAGTTTAACTTTTAAAGTTAAGTTAACGAGTAAGTGTTTACGTCGACAACAAATGATATCTCAATGAAACCTGGGCTGGTGGGCGTAAAATTATCAACATTACAAACTTTGCAAATGTATCCTTAAAAAGTGTATAATATAGTAGATGTGATAAAAACCAGGCCCTTTTGAACATAAGCCTTTTAGATGAACTATAACTTCTCCTTTGACCTGAGCCCAGATGAGTTCTATAGGGTTGTATTGGCAGTGATATGGTGTTAGCCTTATCACTTCGTGACCCCGTTCATTTGCTAGGCTATCTATGACATAGACCTTCTGAGGGTTGCTAGCCTTCAGTTTTCTTAATAGCTCTTCTTTTATTTCACATTTGTCAAAATTATTATTTTTCTTCATCAACCATTCGTGGATATGACCTTTCTTGTTATTTGATGTCGGTATCTTTTCAAGTTGCATGGAATGATAGCTTGCATTATCGATGATGATAACTGAAGGCTCTTCGAGAACGTTTAATAGGCACGCGTAAATCAGAAGCTAGCGATATGCGAGCGCTAATAAGGGCGAATGCAGGTAGCGGATTATCGATAACATGTTAGGACGTGTTGCACATTCCTATCCCTATTGACATTTATGGCCCTACGACTCAGTTGTTAACGCGTAGACTATAGGTAGTTAATGATTATTAGGTAGTACTATAAGTTAGTGCTTGTATTCTGTGGTACCTTCCACATGTTAAGTAATTGCCTAAAATATGGCCCAAGATAGACTCTTAACTAAGACCGTCAAATTCTGACTCAACTTTCTGCTCCCCAGGTATTTTGCTCGGAGCTGCCAATCTTCATTCGCGAACACCACTCAGGGATGTATAGAGCCGACGTCTACTTCCTATCGAAGACGTTAGCAGAAGCACCAGTGTTTGCGACGATACCCCTTGTGTTCACGACGATAGCGTACTACATGATAGGGCTGAACCCTGATCCGAAGAGATTCTTCATTGCATCGGGACTTGCAGCCTTGATTACGAACGTGGCTACTTCATTTGGTAAGTCACAGTTACATTTTACTACTATGACTGGCCGGTTGGTGCCTTGGGTAGCAACCCTGCCGTCTGTGCGCTGGTCCTGGGATCGTCTCTGAACATGTCAAATATTAGTGTGCATGAACATGTCTGCTTGTATGCCTGAGTGTGTATATGTATATAAGTATGTATATCAGTCGTCAGGCTACCATAGTTCAACACCTAGAACCCCTACAAATGCGTATAACTATAGCTTCTTTAAGCGTCTTTTACTGGTTGTTTCATGGTGAATGTTCTGAAGACCTTTTTAATCTTATTCTTTCCTTACTATTCCGATCCCGAACTACTTGTTCCGGCCTCGCATTGCATCCATATACTGTTCAAAACCACGAACCAAAAAGTTTGGCAGTTCCTACCTCTATCGTGTAAGTAAATTGTGGAATGCTCCGCCGGCGTACGTATTTCCTTGCAACTATGACCCTGGGTCTTTCAAGCGGGGCGTGAAAAAGCATCTCTAAGGTCATCATAGGCTAATAGCTAATCGCCACCCACGCCACGTCGTACGGAAAGCTTACCGAGCGCGTATATTTAAAAGTAGCGTTTCTGATTGACGCGATATGCGCGGGAGCGGCGCGGCACAGAGTCAATCAGGAACGCTCCATTGAAATATAGCCGCTCGGTGAGCTTTTAGTACCGCGTATACCGAGCATGCTGCAGTCGCGCCGCTGCTGCGCCGACAAATCAGAAAAGGGCCTAACGTAACTTAGCGGTCCGTTTATATTAAGTCGTCAATCTACTCCTCAAAAAATTACATAACCTGGGGTTAAGAATCTTTAATATAAGCTTTTTCGTATTGTATAACCATATTTATACCATAATAACTTGTTGTGACTGACTGATTTATCAACGCATAGCCTAAACCGTTGGGGCTACAGACTTGAAGTTTGGACAGTTAATGCCTGTTGTAAGCATCAACTATATAAGGAAGATTTTTTTTCCAAAAATATTATCTCTTTATCCCATAGACAAAGGCTGACGGTACAGCTAGTTTTTTTAAAATTG
This sequence comes from Selenia dentaria, assembly GCA_917880725.1. Taxonomy (NCBI): domain Eukaryota; kingdom Metazoa; phylum Arthropoda; class Insecta; order Lepidoptera; family Geometridae; genus Selenia; species Selenia dentaria. The sequence continues at coordinate 36,180,731 of OU862878.1, read as the reverse complement.
TTATTAGGAGATTGTACAAGTACGAGGCCCACCTGATGTTATGTGGTAACTCTGCCTAGAACAGAAGAATTTCCTAACAAGTGACGAACTGCACAGCGCTATTGTTATAGTTTAAAAACATTTTGTATTTTAAACATTAGATATTAAATCAATAACTCTGACGAATATCAGAGAGACACTTTATAAATAAATAAAAAAACCTTGAGACATTAAGTTGTTAAGTCTCATGTGCCTGTAATATCGCCGGCACCCATACCATTCAAATCAGAACACAGTATTGCGAACATTACTGGCTTCACGGCAGAAATAATTAGGTATGTGGCAGTACTTCCCCAAACGAACTCATTCACAAAGATTTCTACTGCACTAAACGTTGTCAGATAAGATTGTGAGAACTGACAGAACCGCTTCAGACAGAACTACTTAAAACCTATTTTTGAATTTCGGGTTCCGGACAAGGCTTCGGGATCTTATTCCTTTTACGCTAGCATTCCCAACTTGCCCCGGTGGTTGTCTCACCACCTCCGATTCAATACCCCGACTCACCACCATCTTTCTCCCTGACCTTATTCCTAAGCCAACGGCGTCTGTCTTCTCTACCTTAAACGGGAATTCTTCAAAAAGTAATTGCTTTCGGATTCTGATTATTTTCGTAATCGGTGGCTGACTCACATTTCCACAGTAAAAGGTAAAAAACAAACTATCAACAAGAAGCTAGTTTTTCTAAATTTTTATATTATATAAATAATTAGCAATAAGTGAAGAAATTCTAATTGGGCTCACGCTTAAGATGATTCTATAAAATGTTTGGAAATCTCAGTGCGCGGGTCTGTCTCGCACCTCACCAGTTAAGACTTTTTATATTATTCTTCGTGGCTATGAGGCGGGCAAGTTACAAGCCTGATAAAAATCTGATCTGATCTGACTATAGTAATATTAAAAAAATGCTAATCTTATATATATATCTATATATATATATATATATATATATAAGATAAGTAAGACAGCACCAGAGCTCTTAGAAAATTAGCATTAAGAAAATTCCGCTGCGACCACATTGAACGAATATAAGTTCTTAAACTTTACGAAATTGTGAGAAAATCGTTCGTCATATAGAATCTCCACTGGAAGTGCATGATATCTTTATATCTTGATATCTTTAAGTGTTTTCCATATTTTGTACAATGTATGTGTAAAATTATGAATTAGTTAAATTTGTGCTAAAACACATTTTTTAAGGAGTGTCTCAATTTGTGTCTTAAAATTTTTGCTGCAATAGAATCCTAGATGTACCTATCTAGTGAACAATCACCCCAAAACTCTGACATTTTGAAATAGTATACTAATATAAAGATACCGGCTTCACTCACTTGGTATTATGTCGGTTTAAGTCCGACGACGTTTCGAACGTGTAAGACGTTCTTCTTCAGGGAGTGTTCATGCTTGGAGATCGCGTCGGACTTAAACCGACATAATACCAAGTAGTGAAGCCGGTATCTTTATATTAGTATAATAATTTTGAAATAATGTCCAAATAATATAGTTTTCTGATCTAGCAACACTATCTAGATATCGCTAAATTATGATTCGAGACCTGTGACTAATATAATGCCAAAAGTATATAAATAAACGCGCGGTAAGTCGGCGGTGGGCGGGTCACTCCATCTCCATATAATTCTAGACAGTTTCAACCATGCCCTTGCACAATGAAACAAAATATTGCGTAACATTAGTTTCGAATGAACATGACGAGTACGTATTCTCCGGAACTCATAATGTATTTTTAATGAGCGCAACCAAACAACTCCGCTTATACATTACCAACTAATTTCATAATATCTGCAAATGACTATACCGTTTTACAACAGTGACTTATTTGCTATCAAATTGGGATATATGACGGCACTGTTGATTGTCGAAAGTAGAATGTTTATCTCTGAAGACTTCGACGAGTTACACTTTGTTGTAAAAAAGTAGTTATACTATCGTCAGCTGTGGAATTATAAACGATGGAATAACGCACCGCAATTCGTCTTGTTAGACGATTTGTCATCCTGTTTCCATCTATAAATGAATCTTTATTTCCCTTGGTCATATCATTACGCGTGAACGGATGGAACATTTTCACTAATTCTTAAGGCGAAATGAGTGTATAAGTAGATTACGACCAAAATTCATGATTCGACTTCGCGAAAACTTATTTTTACGACGCTTAAACCTAATAACCGAAGTTCGAAAAACGTATGTAAATTGAATATACGTTTATGAAGTATGGAAGCAAATACACGATTGAGCAAACTTGGCTCGATAGAAAAAAATTGGCAACATTCCTAAATTTTGCATTTTTCCTTACGGCTTCATGGGAAAAGCATTTTTATTCAATTATGGGCAAATATAATTCGATGAATGTATCATATTCGAATTCCCATTGAAATTTACTAGTGAACTATGGACTCTGTTATCATTAAAACATAATCATTTGATTGGTCGAAATAAATATAAAACGTATTAGCACATATTCAATCAGGCGCGGATCTAGCCCACAAAAAAGGTTGTGATCACAGCCACTCGAAAATCACCCAAATGCGGGTCGGAGCCTGAACTCTCTCATGATCGATATAGTATCAAGTCGCTCGCTTGATGTTAAGCGTCACGCTTGCCTATAACAGTCCAGTGCCGCTCAGAATCTTGGACTGGGTACAACACTGCGCTTATTACTCGGAGATAGAAGATGTTCTTGCTATAAAATGATGTTAAATTAAATTTAAAAGATTTCTTTATCGCGAAAACGTTAGTTATTTTTTCCAATGGATATCCAGATTTCGTATATTTTATTAAATCATTGAATATAAAACGTCATATCATCAGCTTGTCGAATATGAAAGTGTAACGTCTGTATGTCACAAGTCTTTTAGGGTTGTGTGTATGCCCATCGTGCCCACTACGGTGGATCCGCGCTTGTATTCAATTGCATCTTTGCATTACATCGTCTAATCTGATAAGCAATTCTCAACCTTATGTAAGGCATCGTAAATTGTTTTAAAATTAGGATTGGCCCGCGCCTTAATTTGTTTTGTTAATTATTGTCAGGAGAGAAAGAAAAATCAAGAATATATGTCAGATTGTAGCGAGGCCGAAGGTCGCGCCTACTACGCGAATGAAGTCGCGGGCAGTCTCTAGTACTAGATAAATATTAGTACAGTTGTATCAAATTAGTTTGACGTAACTATACGATTAATTTACATATCTTCAAGTTCAATTTGAAAAATTTAATACCGACTTCCATTCTATTCAGTTATTGGAGTGTATCTCAAAAACTTCTTTACAGATAAGGCTCAGATCAAAAGTATTTAATTTCGGTCTCTTTAGAACTAATTTTAATTCAGATAATAGTTATTAAACTTTAGTCCTACCTAGAGTCCAATAAACTCTTTCATGTTGTTAGTACGTATTAAATTATTTAAGATCTATTGTACACATGAATATGGAGAAATAAATAATAATAATAATATGGGACAACATCCACACAAAGGTCTTCAGGTCCCAAACTAGGCAGAGCCTGTACTATGGTAACCTGATGACTGATATTATTTATTTAAGTACTATAGTACATTTTCAATTCGCAGGTGCCGTAGTCTCATCCATAACCGGCTATCTCCCTCATCACTTATAAGTTCATGTCAATAGCCTTGTCATTTTAACCATTAATTATTATTATTCCCTTTATTTAATTTTTATCACGGATTTCATCCGGTCCTTTACAAAGGCATAAGTGGGGCTGTAGCACTTAGAGGCCTGTTTGGTATAAAAAAATACAAAGTAGTATAAAAAACAGAATTTTGGATGACAGTGACATGCATTATCTATTACAAAAATAGGTTAAATAACAAGGCTATTGATATGAACTTATGCATGTAAGGAAAATAGATGGCTATGGATGAGACTACGGCACCTGTCAATTTCAGTCTCATTTCAAAATATTTAGGCAGGTAGTGACTTGCCACTAAACGGGCCCCCATAAGGGCCACCATCAATGGTGACAAAAGTTATTATATGTGTAAGTCTTTATATGTATTCTTACAAGTAAACAGCTGTAATGACTACGACCTTGGTGGTACGAGTAAGGTAAGGAGTATATGCTGGCATTTGTAGGGATATATATCTAGTAATAACATATGGCAGAGATTGACTGTAGGTTATAATACTTCGATGCTTATAATTACACGCATTTTAAACGTTAGTCAATAATGAAGTTGATTGATACGATATTTTAATGGCTGTGCTCGAGGTGTTAGAGGAGTAAAAAACTGGTTATTTATTGGGGTAAATAATACTGATTAAAGCTTGTCGGTCACGCCGACGAAGCGCCGACAATAACCGCGTACATATATTTTTTTTTACATACAATTGAACCGTCCTCAACAACAAAAAGTGTGAAATAAGTCGGTACTTACCATGATAGTTCAAAAGTAGGTAAACCTATTATCACAATATTTTGCGCATGGTGCCGACTTGGACCAGTTATTTCGCAATTTTTAGTGTTGACGTTGAAGTCTTTTCGTGATAAAAATTTTTTTCACCCTTTTTAGTGACTTGCTAATTACGGGATCGATTGTCATTCAACGTCAATGACATCAAAATAGGCGGAACTTTTTTCAGTTATTGGAGTGTAACTCAAAAAATCAAATCAAAATCATAAATCATTTATTTGTTCAAGGCAATGTGACAAAAATTATATAAATTAAATACCTGGTTCCTAAACTAGGCTCATAAAGGCCTGTGTGATAGGATCCAGGCCTCTCTCGTCGGTGAACCGATAAATCAAAAACGGATGGACTGAATTTGATGAAACTAAAGGGAAATTTAATTTATTTAGGGATTTTCCCCGATGGGGGAGGAATCAGTGAACATACACATAAAAATACAGTAGACAACAAAACCTTCTCCTTTTTTGAAGTCAGTTAAAAATACTAGCATTAAGCGCCGAGAAAAGTTGGGTAACATACAGCGTAATTTTTTGAGCTGTGATAGTAAGGGCAGGTAACTTAAATGAGTAGGTTACACTGGGACATCGTGGGGTTATCAGAAGTCAGAAGAGCGGGTATTGACACGATATAACCCTAAGTCCTAAACTTAGGTAATCTACTCTACTACCGGGAGGGCGACCAACAGTCCCAAGGTGCGGTGTCTGGTTTCTCGTCCACCTCTTATAGTTACAGTAAAAGGTTCCGAGGAAACTATCCATAACTTTTTGAGATATTCTGAACTGCATTCACTGATTTTGGAAGAATGTACAGACAGAATCTTAAAAGTGACGTACGTAGATACCCACAGAGATCGACTTATGAAAATGAATAAGTATGTATGTTTTTATGGTCCCACGTTAGTCATTCATACCAAGGCTGAGGTATATTAAATACAATGACCCCTATGTTTTGTTAGAGGTCCGTAATCGAACGAAATCTTATTGATCGTATTCCGCTCGTTGGTCTACGTGTTAGTTATTTTAGTACAACACTGAAAACTTACTTATAGAAAAACCTTTATTTAAAAGTGTATGTTTTAACATTTTTCGATACTCTTTTGTTTCTAATCTCACTATAAAAATAATTACTAATTTTTGTTAGGAAAATGAATAATGTAAAAGAAAGGTATTTTCAGTTTCAATTTTGTTTTCAGACCCACGCACGACTTGCACGGATAACTTTTTCTAACTTACAATATTAAAATAATCGCCTACCAGGTGCTTCGAAAATCAGTTAAAAAAACTTGTTTCAAGTTATTATGAAACACCGGCACTTTAACAATAGAAGGTTTACTTTAGAAACTTATTCGTTAATAACTGTCTTCGTTAATTATCGTGAAGCAATTCTGCCCAAGTATTACAGTGTTAGAGTGTGAAAGGCACTGTAATAATAGGTAGTGAATAATATAAAAACAAATTTCTCATCCCAGTGCAGTGCCACACAAAACTGCAGTTTGATTTTGTTTTATTTTCCTAGATTTACGTACCAGATAAAAAAATTATGTCTGTGGTACTACTTTGTGTATGATCATACACATACACAATCATCGCGCACTTGGCCGTGTTTTACATCATCTACAAAAGGTGGATGATACTATAATTTATTATGTATGGAACTTCATTCTCCTGTGAAATGGTGCGGAAGTGCAAATTAGATCGAATTATACTTATATACTTTTCGAGTTACATTTCTAGCTTAAGAAAATGTGGTCCATTTTCGCCCTCTATCCCTTAAAATGTGGATGTCGTAAAAACTAACTAATGGAGGATCCCAATAATCTATCTATCCACGGTTTTCCTTACTACCGATAGAAATTTGACATAACTTCCATACAAATAGTGTCAAATATTTAACTCTAGTAAGGTAAACCGGCGATAGATAGATTATTGGGACCGGCCGTAAGAGATAAGGTAGCAATAGTTTCTAGTTTCTAGCTCTAGTAGTTTTAGTCATCCTCCTCTTGCAGTTCAATAATAAACTGTTTATACTTGTTATATGGAGGCCCTGCTTCAACGCAAAGCGGGTTCTGAGCAAGTGCAATAATTAATTAAATGTTATGTAAAAAATTATAAAATTTTGTGTAAAATTATAATTACAAAGAGTGGGTATGGGCATTCAGAGCAGACATGCTCACGAAAAGGTGTTGGCAGGCGGTGGCATGTGTGGCGGGTCGCCATCTTTCCTCAAATATGGTTGAGGAAGGCGATGGCTGTCACATGCGTCAGCTCGTGAACACCCTTCACGAGTTGACGCTGCCTGCGGAGACTGGTCTGCTTTGAAGGCTTATACCAACTCCGAAGTAAACATACGCATTTAGTCTAACCTTATTATTTATTGTATTTACTTAAAAAAACATGAGATTGAACATAATATAAAAAAGCAGGTTGGAAATGTACAAACACAGCCCTCTCATTCGATACTCCACTTGTCTTAATTAAAGAATTCATTATCGTTTTCACAACCCGAATATTTTTAAAACCCTAAACAAATGTTTGGGGGCAGCGTTTGGGAAGCTACGTCGAGTCCTTACTTCGCCGATTCCACAGTGCCTGAAGACGAAAGTCTTCAATCAGTGCGTCCTACCCGTCATGACATACGGAGCCGAAACGTGGACACTGACGGCTCGAATGGTCTACAAGCTCAAGGTCGCTCAGCGGGCTATGGAAAGGGCTATGCTCGGTGTTTCTCTGAGGGATCGCATCAGAAATGAAGTGATCCGTCAGAGAACCAAGGTCATCGACATAACTTACCGGATCAGCAAGCTGAAGTGGCAGTGGGCTGGCCATATTAGCCGTAGAACCGGCAACCGTTGGGGTAAACGAGTTCTTGAGTGGAGACCGCGTCTCGGCAAACGTAGTGTAGGACATCCTGAGGCACGGTGGAGTGACGATCTGCGCAAGACGGCTGGCAAAAACTGGATGCGAGAAGAAGAAGAAGAAGATAGACCTAAGTGGCGTGCAATTGGAGAGGCCTATGTCCAGCAGTGGACTGCTACAGGCTGATGATGATGATGATGATGATGAAACAAATGTGTAATATACGAATACATCCTATAGTATTTTTGCCATTACATACATATTTATTATAAAACATGTCCTACTAAAGATAGTCTAGAACCATGGTTTAAGCAAATTACATAACTGAAATTCCCCTTCAACCATGGTTTAATGTACCTATTACCTTTAGGACAGTTTAGCCCACGTTTCACAATATGGCGGACGGTTTCGTAGCCCTCATAATCTTTTTAATAATCTATATATCAGCTGAACGGATTGGGATAAAATGTAATATGCAGATAGATATGGCGCTGGAATAACACATATGATACTTTTCATCATCATCATAATCATCTGTCACCACGCGGATAATACCGCGGGGCGCTTAAAGTAGTTTAAAAATAATTGCAGCAACACCTTACAACATCAGTCTATTCTATTTACATAACCCTTAAATACAAGGCTACAAATGGCCCTGAGGCCTATAAAATTCATAACCGGATTTGTTACATTTTTGTCCATTAATTTAAAAACCGGCCCTGATTGTGTGATAGGCACATCGTTACTATTATACGAATCGTATCGTAAAAAGATATCGTGTCAAGATTCAGATAGGGTTCTGTGAATTTCAATGATAGAATTAGCTGCAATCGTTTTTTTTTACCAGCTTCGGTAATTTTAACTAGCCTCGGTAATTATTTTTGATAAATTTTTTTGGTCGTTCACTTATCTATAACTAGTGCGCCCGTGGGTTCACTCGCGCGGATAATAATAATATCAAAGATTTCCTTTAAACCTAATTTTGTTTTTAAAATAAAATTTATTGTGGTTACCCCTTATAACATCCGACATCTACCGTCATTGTTGTGCCATTTGATCAGAAGCTGTGATGTATTAGTCCGGCACTGGTCCATCAGACAGTCACCATCATCTTCCTATGAGTTATCTTTTGTGCAATGAATAGGCGCTGTACCCGGGTTCACCCCCTCAAACAAACACTTGCAAATTGCAAGCTTCTCCATCATTGTTTACCAAGAATTGCAAACACTGGTGGAGAAGCTCGCAGTCCAACAACCAACACTGGTCAACCGTTATTCCCCATTGCTTCTTCAAGACAACGCGCGAGCTCACACTTCAAGAACAGAACATCGCAAAGCTACAAGAGTTTTAGCTGGAAGCTATCCGTCACGTACCGTACTCAGCGGATCTTGTCCTAACAGATTTCTACTTTTATCAAAACAGACAATTTTGTAAGGTGGAAAAAATCAACACCCGAGAGGCAATACAAAACCCTTTCGCAGGCTTCATCGCCTGCCGTCTCGCAGACTTCTATAGTGAAGAGACAAAACAAGAGACATTTGATGATTTTGATTTTTTTCTCAAAATTGTGAAGATTATTTGGACCAGTACCAGAATAAGCTACAAAGAAAAAAAAATATTTTACAAGTACAATTTGAAAAAATTAATACCGACTTCCATTCTATTCAGTTACCAAAGTTCTGGGCCGAATTCTATTAAATTTAAACGGGACCACACGGGAAGCTTTCAAACAAAAAACTGAATTTTGAGAATCGGTTCACCCTATCGAAAGTTATGAGGTAACAAACATACTCTTTTCGACTTTTTTACATAAAAAGTCGAATTGAGTTATGTAATCTTACGATTACATAACTCGACTGTTTTTTTTAAAAACAGTCGAATTGAGTACCTCCTCCTTTTTGGAAGTCGGTAGAAAATGTTCATACTTATTTCCAATTTCATACGTAAATATCTAATATTATATATTTATACAAGCTTAGGAATAGGTTCCTGTGCCCTTTAGCAGACCCCTAAAAAGGTACAAAACTTAGAAAGGTCAAATGCTAATAATGATAAAATTGATTAAACTGAGAGAGCTACCTTTGTGAATGAATTTGATTTACCTACTTATATATTTAGGTATAATTCATGGCATATACATAGGCTTAATAGGCACCTAATGACTAAATTAGGAGACTGGTTTTTAATTTAAGTTTTTATACTGTCTCGGTCGTAACAACTAGCACGGAACTGTTCCAAGTGTGAAGAATGCAAGGGGATGGAAGGGTTTAGAACAAGACGGGTTGCGCTTTAACCACTACGCTAGACCATAACAGTCACAGTGCCGACCAGAGCTTAGAACGCATTTTGCGTGGCACTGCACTGCACTCTTCACCCTAAGGCATTGGTGTGAGTCTCTTTCGCCCAGTAGTAGATAGTAGGTAGTACTAACACAGTAATTCTTCCGCACTATTGCTTCGTGGCAGAATATCAGGCGCACTGTGGTGGTACCAACCAAGATACCGAAGACCTAGTAAATCGAGTTTCCGCACGTTTTAAGATTAACAGCCCGACAGCGGAGGGTTCTTTAATCCGTCCTCTCAAATCATAATATTATACGGCTGAGATGATGATAATTGTAAAGTATATGTGGTAGAATGATACAAACTATCTATGTACCCTATTTCTGTTACATATTTTTCGCACACCGCAGTTCGTGTATATGTTCTCAACTCTACCCCGTTCCCGCCATACAAAACGAGTCAAAAGCATTTGTTTCCAATTTATGACTAGAATTCAAATTGCATGCAAATCGTAAAATATCTCGTTTCGATTACTCTTGGATGTGCTATTTTTTCACATTGACCAGAGGGCTAAACACTAATAATGAGTTTATCTTTGTTTTGTTTTATGTATCATGATCCTTTTGAATTTTGTAAGGTATTGGTTAAAATTAGTGTCTGCACAAGACATGCACTAGCTAATGTTTATCTGCTTATCTATGCATGTTTGTATCAGAACATACATATTAACAGCCGTATTTATAAACAAGCAAAAGTAATAAGCAAAGATTTTAATTCTGTAGAACTGTCAAAGGCTAGAATTCTTAGCCGAGTAATAGTCACCATTTCCTTTGCTTAAGCAATGAGGACACGTAAATTTATTGTTCTTATTGAAAATGTAAAGTTGTTTAAAAATGACATTCGCACACAAGTCTGAACTGTGAAGGATCTATTATGCAGCAAAAATTAAAATCCCATAACAACAACCTAATGCAAGTGTAAAAAGATACATCCAATTTTATTAGGTTTATGTCATGCATTTACTTAGTAAGTAACGTTCATTGCTCGACAATAGAACAATATTTTATGTTGAAGTATTCTATCAAGTGCTTATTTCATTGAGAAATTACTTAGCAATACGTAATTACTTGTTTATAAATACGGCTGTAAGTATAGCAAAATATATTCTGACCATAAAATCCGTTGCATTACCTTACACAATAAGGGATCGCGGTGTTGAGTTGTTAGTTAGTTTGTTAGGCAATAGTTAGTGATGACATAGGCAAACCACTGCATATAAAATGTATAAGCATTTCTAGCCAATCATAGCTTAACCTAAAAGATAGTAACAAAACATTATATGAGAAAAAAAACAACGCATAATTGTAAAACCATTCATCACCATTGGCGAAAACAATAGGCCCTCGGCGCACCTGGCGCAGTACTTGCAAGAGTTACGTAATTATAAAACGTGTAACTCTGTATAACCTCAAGATTACGTAGAAACTGTGCTTATTCAGTAATCTGTGACTGTGCTCCGCGAAAAAGGTTACTACGACATACCTATACTTAGCTTTAGCAATTGTAACTCAAATCCGTAGAGCCATTTCAGCGCAAAGAAGTATAACACATAGCCATTCATTTTCATACTTACAAATAAATAATTAAAACAAAATGAAACATTACGAAAAGGTTGCGTAGACGGAAAAAGAGGCATCGCACTCCAAGCACTATAAATAACTAGCTTCTGCCCATGACTTCGTCCGCATGGTAGAAGGTTATTGATATCGTTCTGGAACTTTCTGTTGAATTTTAATTATACGTATAGTATAGAATAGGAATATGTAGTAGTAGTAGTAGTAGTAGTGTATGAAGATAGCTTATGCCATAAGCTATCTTCCTGCCAAGTTTCATCCAAATCCGTTGAGGGGTTTCAGCGTGTAGAAGTAAAAAACATACACAGTTATTAGCAGCGCTCCGCGGTTTCACCCGCTTGGTATAGAACGACGATGATGATGAAAAGTATCCTACTATCTTCTCCGGGATATATTCTATCTCCTTGTCAAACTTCATTAAGATCCGTCCAGCCGTTTAGGCGTGAAAGAGTAACAAACAAACAAACTCACTTGCGCATTTATGATTATAATCATTTAACCTATAGGAGGTTAGGATCATTATACAGTGTGATGTTTTACTGTGCAGGATACCTGATATCATGCGCGAGCAGCAGCGTCAGCATGGCAGCATCCGTGGGGCCGCCCATCATCATCCCATTCATGCTGTTTGGAGGATTCTTCCTCAACTCTGGGTAAGTTCATAATTTCAATATGTAATAACAGTACATATTTCTTATGTATCCATATAGACACGCACTCGCATCGGAGCTTGACTAAGCGGTCTGAACCGATCAACAAATTAAGAATCGCTTACTGCGGTCAGGAGTTGTATGGGTAACCGCTGGTGGCATTATTCATCTAAGCCTTATTGTCTTAGGATAACATGTCGCAGAACTTCGGCCGGTCTGAAAATTTCGACATAGGTTGGTCACTATCCTATCCACCAAGTCGGACTGGGCTCGCGTGTTGGATTATGACCCTACTACTCTCTCTGTAAGAATGGCTTGAGTTCCAGCAGTGGGAACATAATGGGCTGATAAGAGTATATAGACACTAACTGCGCCCTGCGGTATGCTCGCGTTGTTATGGATGATGATGATGATGATGATGATGAAAAGTACCCTATGTCCTTTCCCGGGATATAATCTTTCACCTTGCCAAATTTAATTACGATCCGTTCAGTCGTTTAGTCGCGAAAGGTAACAAACAAACAAACGAAGTTACTTTCGCATTAATAAATTTTTTACATGCATGAACCTAGCAGTAGACCGAAATAAGGAAATGTCGTAGCTCTTTGAATTTGCGTGTTGTAGTGGCAATATCTATGTCAAACGATCGACGTGTAATGGTGACGAAAGGCTATTCACGCAGTGCCGACCACGAACCGGTAGACGTACCGTTGGTAGGTCTCATACTTGGTGAACCGAAGATATTGTGAGCCGCGGGGAGCTTATGGATGCACCAATTGAAATGGCCATTCATTGTGTCATGGAGGCATATGTTCAACAGTGGATGTTTTCCGGCGATGATAATGACCATTCCGGACCCAAGATACATGACGATGATGATGATATGGTATCGTTCCGTATTGCCCTTATATAAGGAGTTAAGGCTTGGTTTCATAATCCAAATTGGTGGATGAGTTGGTACTTACTAATTAGTAATATGTACTTACTTTACTTACTTTGGTACTTTTAGTAGCAAAATATCATAAAGTCATATAAGACACCTACCGTCATGTTGTGTAAAAGAAGGCTTACATCAAAACTGGAAAATACAGCATCAACTGTATTTTTGACATCTAAAGTTGGATTTATTTTGTCCATACAACTGGACTTACAGCTAATTATAAGTGATTAAAACCTTAAAATACTTTTTAAAGACACATGATGAAAAATTTATCAAAACATGATTTAAAATCATATAAAGGATTTAACGTGCCTGGATTTAGGGGATTATGTGACTTAATAATACCTACTCATAGCTCTGAATGTTTAAGCTTTATAAGTCATTTTGCTACTAATGTCCCAAATGTTGTAAAAAAAACCCTTTAAAGGGGAAATCTAAAGGGAGGGTTTTTTTAATGAAACCGAGTTACGATAGCTAGAGGGTACATCATTTTACGTAACAAACTTATTAGTAATGTTCCACAGCACTTATTTTTTATTAAATAGCTATAAATATTTATAAACGTTGACGTGTCATTAATTTTATGACATGAAATTATAATTTTACGAGGCGATGGCATAATTAAGTATTTAATAAAATTTAATATTTAAAGTCCATAGTTGATGGGTCCTAACTCTGTTGGTATTCACCATAGAGATCTAGAGAGAGGCCAATCCGTGCTCTGGGTACAAAACCAGGTGTCGCAAGCAGCGGCCGTATTCCGCGGTTCAACGTATAAGCTTCAATAAGTTCATTATCCACTGAGGTATTAAAACTTAACGTTTAAATATTCGTAAGTACAGAGCAAGCATTGTAAACTGTTTACATGCAATTTCGTGAACCGGGGTTCAGTTACTTAACCCTTCATATACCGTGATAATTGAAACAAAAGATTTATGAGTGAAACGCACGTATTTACGTCAATGGTACGCAAAGAGTTAATACAAAAGTTGCGAACCGCCGCAAGCAATATGTTCTGTTTTTGGGCATATTGCTGCGAAACAGGCCCTTTGCATATTTCCCTTGTTTCTTGACCTGTGGTATTAACCTTGCCTTAAAAGCGCGGCGTTCCAAATTTCTATCCCAGGGGCAAATATTTGTTTGTTGAGCAGAAGTTTTTGTTCTGGTGTCTTGGATGTTAGATATATGTAGTGAAAGGTGACTGTTATTTATAGGTGCTTGCCTACTTTTATACTATGAAATTTAGGATTACTCTTACACATACAACGCCTTTTATTTTATGTATATTGTATTGTATCCTAAAGACTTATAATGCCTTTAGAAATGTTGTAGGTAATTCTAATTGACCGAGCGAGCGAAGCGTTTCTACTTTATCTAGGCAAATTGACTTTACTCTGTCGCTATGTTTGTTAGGTTGCATGCTGGTTTTCCTGTACATGTCGCATTTTCAACCAATCTTGACGAAACTTGGTCTGCATGTTCTACTATTATTTTTTTGTTTGTCATCGGCGATTTTATAGTGGAGGGAGTACTTTTCTTAAAAAGGGGGAAGTTTGCTGCGGCGCAATTTGTTTTTGATAAGATTTGGTTCAATAAGTAGGTACCTGACTTTGGCTATGTATATTTCTTATACAGGGGTGCTGGTAATCAATTAGCATCTTTTTAAGAGTATATTCTGTACATCAAAACAAACATCTTTTGTTCTATGACTTTAAAAAAATACGTGTTTTTTTCTTCCATACAAAGCTTAAAAAAATCAATTTGACCGGTCTAAACATAATTAACACTATGTAAAAAGACCGCGCGCAATGCCGACAAGCCCCGGCCGGCAGCAGGCGGACTACACGTAGATGAATGAAGTGGATGCGATGTGGAGTTATGAAGTGTAAGAGAGAATCACAAAAACTTAAAACTTTTTTTTGGGAAAATTGTTTAGTTTTGGAAAAAGTTCTAGAACAAAAGTTGTTTGTTTTGATGTACAGAATATGCTTTTAACAGGATGCTAATTGTTTACCAGTAACCCGGTATAGTTATATGTGTGTGTGTTGTCACTCAGCATCAAATTGCTGAACGGATTTCGAAACAAACTTTAGAAAAGACGAAATTCAGAATGGCGATTGCTCATACCCATGATTAAGACATAGGCGACATTTTATTCCGATTTACAGGTAGATCTTTACGGATTACAATAAACTTATTTTACACGGAAAAATAGCTAGAATATAACAAGAAAATATTTAAAATTTTAATTAAAAAAACATGTTTTCCGCTGCTGTCATGAAATTACGATACCGCCTTCATACGTGTGAACACATATTTTTGAATTGAGCATTACCAAAAAGTTTTCAACCGACAGAAATCATTCAATTAAAATTTACATAAGACCAACTTGGGCCCATAACCTACCCAACAAAATCATCATTCATAATCCGTCGATCCAGTGAAATGAAATGCGTGGTCATAAAAAACCTACTCGACGAATTGAAAACCCTCCTTCTTGTTAAAACCCCGTTAAATATCACGTTGTTTATTCAGGTCTGTGCCGCCATACCTGGGATGGATATCGTATTTGTCTTGGTTCCGATATGGAAACGAAGCTCTCCTCATCAACCAGTGGTCGGGCATTGAAACCATCGCTTGTACTCGAGAGAACTTCACCTGCCCCGCCTCTGGACAAGTTGTCTTGGACACACTCAGCTTTTCTGAGGTATGTAAACGTCTATGAATACGAGTACGAGTGTCAACATTTTTTTTACAGGCGGCGGCGATCCTCGAACTGGTGCCTCATTAAATATAATATAAATAAATATAAATATTCCACAACTATCACACAACGCCATCTAGTCCCAAGCTAAGCAGAGCTTGTGTTATGGGTACTAGACAACTGATAAACATACTTATATATTTCTAAATACATAAATATTATAGATAAATTACATCCACTCATTGGCCTACAGATCGTGGCGTTTGACACGGTTAGTCAGAAGAGGCGGATAAGAATCCCGCCTGAGGATGTATTTTCTTTATGTAAAATTACTCACTTAAATAGTTGTGCTGCTTAGTTGTATATATAAGCGACAAAGACGTAATACGTCGTATAGAGTATACCTACAGGCAATATACGAGTATATACTAGAATGGGCCACATAAAACGGTCAGTATGGGCAAGTTTGAATCTATCTATTTCAGTGACAAGAAAAACTGCATTCATAGATTTAAAAAAACCTTGTAGGTACATTATAAAAAAACTTACATTATTTCCGTAACCTATTGATTGTTTAAGCAGTAAATGTTGCTATTAAGCTTAATATCTAAAATGAATAAAATGCACTGCATGTTATATTTATTGGGTTCGATTCTCGAACTGAGTACACGTTTTTTTAAAGTCTATGAATACAGTTTTTCTTTTCACTAAAATCGATGAAATGGGTCCTAAGTAGAGATATTTGTAGCTCTTATAGTTTCAGACTTGTCTATACTGACTGTTCTTAATGGGCCATCCTGTATATAAAGCATATATATAATAGTCAGGTCATGAATTTGAAACTTACTCTTTCCATCCCCAGGAGGACTTCACGATGGACGTGGTGAATATGGTGCTACTGTTCATTGGTTTCCGATTCCTTGCCTACCTCGCGCTTCTATGGCGCACGCGCCGCGCCAAGTGATGACGTCACTACGATACATTATTTTTAGCTGTCATTTTGAATATATACATGGAATGATAAAGAGTTGATCTTCGAAATAATAAACAGTTTGATGGAGTTTTTCATTGTCTACCTCTCCTACTAGTCCTATGGTCAAAAGCGTAGCATTGCCACAATCGCATGTCGGTGTAATAGCGCACTCGGGTTCCATACTACCACACTACATTTTTGTGTTATGCAATTACATAAACGTTTTATTAATTGTCGGAGTCTTTATTGTGAGCTGGCATTAAGATAGTTTCTCAAGTTTATTGTTTTATTTTGAAGGATCCACCCTAAATCCCACGCCCAGTTCGATGTTTGTATGTACTCGTATAATCCTATACAGTGTGTAATAAAAAGGTGGGCATATGTAGTTTTTTAGGATTCACATGACATTATCCGATTTTTTGACAGCCCTATTAGACATGCGAGTTCATTGGGTCAAGTCTGCAATCCACCTATTTATTCACTCTAGCCCAGGCCCCACTTAGGCTCCTAGCTTACCTAGTCTACGTTCTGGAGGGCATTGCCGTCTTTGGCCTAGTTTTTCAGGGATGAACTTGCTTGAGTATTAGAAAAACTTTTGTTACTCATAATTCGGAATTGTTACCACTTCCTGGGACGCAGTACAGTAGTTAGATCCCAACTGTATGCAAGCTTCTGCGTGTATTATTACTAAATCTATTGGTTACACGCTGTAAGCAAAAATTAATACTAAACTGAAGCTCTGTGATACCGGTGTGTCCATATAACTTATAAAGCATGACAATCAGTCCATAGTTTCAAGTTGTAGACATTATAATAGTTACATTGTTATCGATAATTGTTACCTTTTGACCAAAGGCCTCAAGTTCTATAATTTCAGAGTAAAACATTCGCAAAAATCTTAGGAATAGTAAGTTTGCTTATGCCGGTCCTATAAAAAAGAAAAAGAAATGTGACGTATAACATTTTGACACATGTCTCGTACAAAAAGTTACGCCTGGTAAGCAAAACGGCTCCATGCGCTTTTTTATAGAAACCCAACTCTTTTAGATAGATGAGGAAATTATCGTCTAAACGAATACGTAATTATATCTAATTTTCCAATATATTTTTCTGTAGACCTTGAGGTGCTTTTTCACCATCCTTAGCAAAAACTTTCAAATACAGAAAGAAGCTGGATAGCTTTTTTAAGCATCATAGGCATGGTTAAACTATAGCCAAGCTAGAATCTAGTTTTTTACGTAACCGTCAACCACGTAATCAGTTTTGAATGACAATATTTAGTTACAATACAAACTTAGTTAATGATGGGGTGTAGGATTTAATACGTTTTTCCTATATCAGATAACAGGAATTCAATTATCAATATTAACAGAATATTTACCATCAGATTTCAGTTGCGAATCATAAAATTAGATTTGACGGCAAATGTCTACCTACTTAGAATTTATAGTTTTCTCCGATCTGCATTCTAGTAAAAATCTACTACAGATAGTCCTTTTGAAATACGGGCCCCTAAATTTCTACACTGGCCTTATTTTATGACCTAGCTTATAAGTACATAAAAATCAGACACTTTTTGTTTGCCTATTCACACTGATGCCCCTATGTGTACATTTTTGTATAATATTTTGTACGAAGAGAATACTGATTTGGGGTAAATTGATAAACTACCGTTCTTTGTTTTTTTGTGAATCTGTGGATTAACTTTTAGTTGCCATTTAAAAAAAATATTTCAAAGTTGCATTCATTGGCTGCGAAATATTAGCCATTTGATAGTGTTTATTACAATAAATGTTAAACACTTCCAACCTTTTTATGATGAAAACTAACGATACACATTTTTAATATGAGAAACTGGAACTCACAATGTTCTAACTGTAGTTTCAACCACGTCCGGTGTTATATAGTTGAAAAGATCTGACTTTTTTGATTCCCATTTCTTATATAAAAAACTTTGCATTGTAAACGCTGCATAAGTTTCTATAACGTAATATAGTACGTTGTTTAAATTTATGCAGCAGCGTTTATAAGTAAAGCCGTTCGTTTCTAGATTGCGCAAACACTAAATAATTGCGAATAGTTTCCTGAATGGTCATCTTATTGGTAGCACAGCGTAATGAGGTATATAAATATTTTATCTGTAACTGAAATATATCTATATTTTAAGGATCGAAGAGCTTAGCGAATTTTGTAGAATAAGTACCTACTTAGTGCCAATACTTATATATACTTTTTGCACTCGTTAATTACGGGTAAACAAGATTATTGAGTAGATTATGTAAAATAAAATAGTTGACTAATGAATGTTTATAAATGCATTGTTTGTATAACTTGTATAATTGTGTGGTTATTTGTATAAATTTATAGATATATTATTGTGTATTGTTTTTGTATTCTGCCGTGCGATTCTCTAAGAGCAAACATCGTTGCATCTTTGATATCCGTGAAACAAATAACGAGATGACAAGACGTTGGAAAAACAACCTTATGTACGAGGGTGATTAATTATATATATATAAAAGCGAAAGGTCACTCACTCACTCATCACGAAATCTCAGAAACTACAAGTGCTAGGAGTTTAAAATTTTGCATGCGGGTTCTTTTTAGGACGTAGGTGCTCACTAAGACGGGATTTATGAAATTCAACCCCTAAGGGTTTTTTGGGGTTGATAGTTAGTATGAAACTTCATTACTGCGAGTTCTAAAAGTTTAAAATTTTACATAGGGGTTCTTTTTTGGACTTATGTACTCACTAAGACGGGATTTTGTAAAATTCGACCCCTAATTGAAATCTGACCCATTGAAATCTGTAATTACCGTATCCCGCGAGGCCACGCGTCTCTTATATATTTGCCATCAGTGAGCTCGTCGACGATCGCAACGACGAATCATTAGAGAATCGCACGGCTGATAGTTATCGATAATGCGCTATGTTAATTCTGTCGTTGTATGCACCTATAAAAGTCGTACCGTTGATTTTTCATGTTTAAATCTGCGTAATGTTATTGTAAAAAGTAATAATGCAATTTTAATAACTGACGTGTTCTTGTAAGAAATTAATTATCTATTATAAGAAATATATATTTACTAATAACACACACTTTGTTTCATTATTTGTTGTTACCACCAGACCTATATAAATTGGTATACTTAAGTATTTTGAAATCAATATAATCCGTAAGTGTCTAAACGATATACCATTGCCTTTATGTTTAGGCAGTAAAATTCAAAACATTTGTTTTTTTCTAGTTTACTAATTATAGCTTACTCTACTAGATACAGAATGTCCCAAAAATTGTTTCAAGCGAAAGTCCAGAGATAGAACACCCCTTGGGGTACCCGAACCACCCCCATGTATATCCCACGATTTTTATAGTTTTCGAGTTGTGTATTTTTGTTGTTAATTTTACAAAAATGTAATAATTCTTTTAAAAAAAGAATAATGATTTATGAGTTTTTTATTACTTCTGAATTGTCATGAGTTGTTCTTTTATGTATAATATTAACTACGTGACTTTGATGAAAACTAGGAAGGATTCTTAAGACTTATTTAAGAACCACGAAATCACGTGTTAAGATTTTTAATTTAAAGTTGAAAATGACTTAAATTTTCAACTTTAAATTAATAATGCAAATACGTGACTTTGTGGTTCTTAAATAAATCTTAAGAATCCTTCATAGGTTTCATCAAAGTCACGTATTTATTGGGAATAATAAACAAATGAATAATTAGCGTAGTTGATCTTGCAAGACGGAAGCAACCTGCTGGACTATTATGTATCTCATTTGCTAACAAATGTTGATTGAAATTTTGGAAAATGGCTCTATGTCAGTTTAACAACTCCAGTAAGCAAAAAATGTTAGTAAGTTGATGACTGGAGCTGACATTTAATAATGTATATATATATCGGCGCAACTACAACAGTTCGTCGAGAATAATTAAGTTTAATCATTTGATTGCCCTAAAAATAGTTTATAAATCATCAGTTGATTATTTTTGAGTTGATTACGATGTAAAATTAATGTTATGATTGTAATTTCAATACTTTACCAACAAACTTGTAAACTCGTGCACGTGCGCCGAGTCCTATAAATACGGCCGCACTGTAGGTGCTCGTCTCAGTCGCTCTCGAGTCGCCGTACAGTACGGACCTCTTTGTGACGTTGTTACGCTGCTCGTTGAATATACGAAGCTTATAAAAGTACTTGTGAAGTTTTACTTCGAGGACCCAAAAATGAGTGATCATCATGAAAACAACAATTGTGACGTCAGCAATGCTGACGTCACACTTTTTAAAAACACTCCGGAGGTGCTTTCTCCGTCATCAGAAGTGGGATCAGAACAAGCTCTGGTCCCAACCACATCCTCATCGACTTCGGTTCAACCTGTCACGACTGGAACAGCGCAGGGCAGTACCAGGCTGATAGGCCCTGCCTCATTGAACACTTCAGGAGTACCAGCAAACAACTTTAATACCATGCAGCCCATCACAACGGGAATTACCACAGACATGACGTCCACACCAATCGCTGCGGGAGATGATCTCGATACACTGCAAAACAACGCTGCAATCGCCCCTGATTCAGTGTCATCCACATCTCAAGCTGGCCAGTCAGTCCGGATAACTCACAACGACGAACACGCATCAACGGATTAAAACCGGCGAGTATAAAATTCATTATGTTTCACGATATTTTCAACTAGAATCTACAAGAATAAAATGTCTGGAGAGTGATACCTCTGAGCTAAACCATGTGTTACCCTTGAGCTAACCACGGATCCTTGATGCATCCACAAGTGAACCCTGAGATACCGTGGGGACGCCTTGTGGAACTATGGGTAGACACGTATACACCACAGATTCTAAATTAATAAGGCAGTGCACTTAAGATGTCTTAGTGTACTGTTGTAATCTACAAAAATGTCTGGAGAGTGATACCTCTGAGCTAACCATGTGTTACCCTTGAGCTAACCACGGATCCTTGATGCATCCACAAGTGAACCATGAGATACCGTGGGGACGCCTTGTGGAACTGTGGGTAGACACGTATACACCACAGATTCTAAATTAATAAGGCAGTGCACTTAAGATGTCTTAGTGTACTGTAGTAATCTACAAAAATGTCTGGAGAGTGATACCTCTGAGCTAACCATGTGTTACCCTTGAGCTAGCCACGGATCCTTGATGCATCCACAAGTGAACCCTGAGATACCGTGGGGACGCCTTGTGGAACTATGGGTAGACACGTATACACCACAGATTCTAAATCAATAAGGCAGTGCTCGATGTCTTTGTGTACTGTTTACTAATCAAAAGACTCCTAAGGTTACATAACAGTTGTGTTAATGTAACAAACAAGATAAAGCAACGTAAGTTGTTTACAGACTCACTACTCAGAGAATATCTCATTTTTTGCAGGCCAGCCATAATTAACAGCAGTCTGCGAGAGTTAACGAGTCAACAAGGCTGGTGCAGAGCGCGCACCGCCTGTCAGTATGGCCGTATCGACGCGGATACAAAAATTAGCCAACAATAATTAGTCAACGTGTAAAACGACAACATGCTGTTGCCTTTATGAGCATGAGAACCACGGAAGCCGAGAGTCGGTACCACTCCTACGAGTTGGAGACACTGGCAGTGGTACGAGCCATAAAACACTTTCGCCAGTATCTATATGGGCGAAAATTCACCGTGATAACGGATTGCAACGCATTAAAAGCGTCAAAACACAAAAAGGACCTTCTGCCAAGGATTCATCGCTGTCGCAATCCAGTTGAGCTTGCAGTCAATGTTATGACAAGAGACTTGAACTGGCTCAAAATTGAACAGCGACGGGATGAAGAACTGCGTCCGATAATGGACAGTCTCAGTGACAATAACCCAGTGGAAGACTATGTATTAGAGGACAACGTTTTAAAAAAGGAACGTCAATGATCCTGTCTTCGGTCAGCAGCTCAGTACCGTCGTTCCCAAATCATTTCAATGGAGCATTATAAACTCATTACAACAGTTCGTCGAGAATAATTAAGTTTAATCATTTGATTGCCCTAAAAATAGTTTATAAATCATCAGTTGATTATTTTTGAGTTGATTACGATGTAAAATTAATGTTATGATTGTAATTTCAATACTTTACCAACAAACTTGTAAACTCGTGCACGTGCGCCGAGTCCTATAAATACGGCCGCACTGTAGGTGCTCGTCTCAGTCGCTCTCGAGTCGCCGTACAGTACGGACCTCTTTGTGACGTTGTTACGCTGCTCGTTGAATATACGAAGCTTATAAAAGTACTTGTGAAGTTTTACTTCGAGGACCCAAAAATGAGTGATCATCATGAAAACAACAATTGTGACGTCAGCAATGCTGACGTCACACTTTTTAAAAACACTCCGGAGGTGCTTTCTCCGTCATCAGAAGTGGGATCAGAACAAGCTCTGGTCCCAACCACATCCTCATCGACTTCGGTTCAACCTGTCACGACTGGAACAGCGCAGGGCAGTACCAGGCTGATAGGCCCTGCCTCATTGAACACTTCAGGAGTACCAGCAAACAACTTTAATACCATGCAGCCCATCACAACGGGAATTACCACAGACATGACGTCCACACCAATCGCTGCGGGAGATGATCTCGATACACTGCAAAACAACGCTGCAATCGCCCCTGATTCAGTGTCATCCACATCTCAAGCTGGCCAGTCAGTCCGGATAACTCACAACGACGAACACGCATCAACGGATTAAAACCGGCGAGTATAAAATTCATTATGTTTCACGATATTTTCAACTAGAATCTACAAGAATAAAATGTCTGGAGAGTGATACCTCTGAGCTAAACCATGTGTTACCCTTGAGCTAACCACGGATCCTTGATGCATCCACAAGTGAACCCTGAGATACCGTGGGGACGCCTTGTGGAACTATGGGTAGACACGTATACACCACAGATTCTAAATTAATAAGGCAGTGCACTTAAGATGTCTTAGTGTACTGTTGTAATCTACAAAAATGTCTGGAGAGTGATACCTCTGAGCTAACCATGTGTTACCCTTGAGCTAACCACGGATCCTTGATGCATCCACAAGTGAACCATGAGATACCGTGGGGACGCCTTGTGGAACTGTGGGTAGACACGTATACACCACAGATTCTAAATTAATAAGGCAGTGCACTTAAGATGTCTTAGTGTACTGTAGTAATCTACAAAAATGTCTGGAGAGTGATACCTCTGAGCTAACCATGTGTTACCCTTGAGCTAGCCACGGATCCTTGATGCATCCACAAGTGAACCCTGAGATACCGTGGGGACGCCTTGTGGAACTATGGGTAGACACGTATACACCACAGATTCTAAATCAATAAGGCAGTGCTCGATGTCTTTGTGTACTGTTTACTAATCAAAAGACTCCTAAGGTTACATAACAGTTGTGTTAATGTAACAAACAAGATAAAGCAACGTAAGTTGTTTACAGACTCACTACTCAGAGAATATCTCATTTTTTGCAGGCCAGCCATAATTAACAGCAGTCTGCGAGAGTTAACGAGTCAACAAGGCTGGTGCAGAGCGCGCACCGCCTGTCAGTATGGCCGTATCGACGCGGATACAAAAATTAGCCAACAATAATTAGTCAACGTGTAAAACGACAACATGCTGTTGCCTTTATGAGCATGAGAACCACGGAAGCCGAGAGTCGGTACCACTCCTACGAGTTGGAGACACTGGCAGTGGTACGAGCCATAAAACACTTTCGCCAGTATCTATATGGGCGAAAATTCACCGTGATAACGGATTGCAACGCATTAAAAGCGTCAAAACACAAAAAGGACCTTCTGCCAAGGATTCATCGCTGTCGCAATCCAGTTGAGCTTGCAGTCAATGTTATGACAAGAGACTTGAACTGGCTCAAAATTGAACAGCGACGGGATGAAGAACTGCGTCCGATAATGGACAGTCTCAGTGACAATAACCCAGTGGAAGACTATGTATTAGAGGACAACGTTTTAAAAAAGGAACGTCAATGATCCTGTCTTCGGTCAGCAGCTCAGTACCGTCGTTCCCAAATCATTTCAATGGAGCATTATAAACTCATTTCACACTGCACTAAAACACCCTGGCTGGGAAAAGACACTGCAGAAGATCAGAGAAACCTATTGGTTCAACAAAATGAGTTCCACTATCCGAAGATTTGTGGATAACTGTGTTGTATGCCGAACATCCAAAGGAAGATCCGGGGCCATTCAAGCCCAGTTACACCCCATACAAAAACCAACGGCTGCCTTCCAAGTTATTCATATGGACATAACAGGGAAGCTGGGCACTCCAGATGATCAACAATACGTCATAGTCACCATTGACGCTTTCTCAAAGTACGTTTTACTGTACTTCAGTACCAACAAAAACCCACACAGCACATTAGCCGCTCTAAAACGCACGGTGCATCTATTTGGTGCGCCGGTTCAAATAATAGTAGATGGAGGAAGAGAGTTCCTTGGCGAGTTCAAGGACTACTGTGACGCCATCGGAATAAATATCCATGCTATCGCTCCAGGAGTCAGCCGAGCGAATGGCCAAGTTGAAATAGTCGTTGCAACCCTCAAAAATGCTTTGGTAATGATAAAAAAATTACGAAGCAGAGCAGTGGCACACTGTACTCGAGGAACTTCAGCTGGCAATGAACTGTACAATCCACCGAGTCACCGGTGTTGCTCCACTGACACTTATTACACAACGAAAGCACTGTGTACCTCCTGAGCTTCTCAACCTGGTGGATATTGACAACGAAACCGTTGATATTGAAGCGCTCACTCAACAGGTGCAACAGAAAATGATTCGTTGTAGCGAACAAGACAGACAACACTTCAACCTACACAAGGCCAAAATCCATCATTTTCAAAGAGGAGACTACGTATTGGTGAAAAATAATCCTCGAAACCAAACCTCGCTTGACCTTAAATACAGCGAACCATATGAAGTTTGTAGAATACTGGATAATGACCGATATCTGGTAAAGAAAGTTGTCGTTAGAGGACGACCTCGCAAGGTTGCCCATGATCAGCTGCCTGCGCCGCGCTCCGCAATTTGGGGATCAGTTGACCGTATCGGCGGGAAACGAATCACCTATTCAACGAGATCCCACTGCAGAATCAAATGAGCCCATTCCGTCGACCTCACGAGAAGGGCTGCAAGTACAGCCAAACCACGACTCGAACCAAGACGACCCATCAGAATAAAAGATAAGTAACTAAATCCAAATATTTCAAATAACTCTCCGAGAACTCTACGAGACCCTTCGAGAATTCTATGAGACCCTTCGAGAATTCTACGAGACCCTCCGAGAACTCTACGAGACCCTTCGAGAATTCTACGAGACCCTCCGAGACCCTCCGAGAACTCTACGAGAACCTACTAACCCTATAAGCATTGATATCCCCAAAAAGACATAGCAACGCAGGTCGCTTACAGATGCACTACTCAAAGAAAGTTATTTCATTTCTTTCAGGTCTACGAGAATCCAAATAATCTACGAGAATCCATAACAATCTACGAGAACCAACGAGGCTGGTGCAGAGCGCGCACCGCCTGTCAGTATGGCCGTATCGGCGCAACTACAACAGTTCGTCGAGAATAATTAAGTTTAATCATTTGATTGCCCTAAAAATAGTTTATAAATCATCAGTTGATTATTTTTGAGTTGATTACGATGTAAAATTAATGTTATGATTGTAATTTCAATACTTTACCAACAAACTTGTAAACTCGTGCACGTGCGCCGAGTCCTATAAATACGGCCGCACTGTAGGTGCTCGTCTCAGTCGCTCTCGAGTCGCCGTACAGTACGGACCTCTTTGTGACGTTGTTACGCTGCTCGTTGAATATACGAAGCTTATAAAAGTACTTGTGAAGTTTTACTTCGAGGACCCAAAAATGAGTGATCATCATGAAAACAACAATTGTGACGTCAGCAATGCTGACGTCACACTTTTTAAAAACACTCCGGAGGTG
Organism: Selenia dentaria; assembly: GCA_917880725.1. Lineage (NCBI taxonomy): Eukaryota > Metazoa > Arthropoda > Insecta > Lepidoptera > Geometridae > Selenia > Selenia dentaria. The sequence goes on along the minus strand of OU862878.1, from coordinate 36,154,202 downwards.
CTTTCTCCGTCATATATTATTTATCGGAATTACACAAAATAATTAAAAAGTAAACAGTTCGACGATAGCAACTCCAGCCAGTGGTTTCGTATATTACAGTTGCATATCTGGTGTCTCAACGCGAGAGAAATTGCCGGTGGAAGTTAGAAAGAATATTCTTTTTATAATAAAAAAAGTAGCATAAAATAAAATAACTTTTGTACACAATGGTACCGCCTACTACAACACTCGGATTCTCTGTGTCCCGGGAGGAATGGACACACACAATAACACATCCAAGACCCGACGACGAACATTTCTACTCATCTTACACATATTTGCCTTGGCCTGGGATCGACCCAAGGACCTTACGCTTCGAAGATAGGGTCGCTACCAACTGAGCTAACGCAACCGTCGTATACTTAGCACTCCCGCATAAATGTAGCTGTCTACTATAAATTCTAAGAACCAGATTAGTATTCCTATCACTTTCTACATCCCGTCACAAAACAAATACTTAGTGCAGTCATTTTGGAATAAAAAGGGGTCAACCATGAGAGATAATACGCTGAATTTTCGGATACCTTCATTTTGCTGTTCTAAAAGTTGAATCAAAAGTCTCGGTAGGTACAATTTGTTCTATGGAACATGACGTAATAGAACAATTTGAGAAAATATTGTCCCTATTTGTACTATAGAACAGTTTGTACCTTTTGTCTCAAATTGTTCCATAGAACATACTAAGTATTTTTTGACAGTGTACTGTACCTGGTAATTACGTCAGTGATTAATGTCATTCACGTCTTATATAATGGATCATCTAGAAGAATTTGGGAAAAGCGATTCCCATTTAGTTCTACAGACAAATAAAAGCAGGAGCAAAAGCTAGTACGTAGTTCTATAGTAGGTACAAATGGGGACAATATTTTCTCAAATTGTTCTATTACGTCATGTTCCATAGAACAAACGTGACCTAACGAAAAGTCTTATAAAATCTCGTGTTTGCGTCGTAAGTTATTCAAGGTCAAAGGTAAAAAAACAATCGCAATTAGCTCGGTTCTATTGCTCCAATGATGTTACAATCTATTACAAAAATTGAACGACATAAAATTTGCTACAAATATTATCTGTGTTAATTTTTAATCATGTGCTCAACCGTTGCATTAGAGCGGTAAGCGCTCAATACTCCGACTTGCGTACTGTAATGTAAGGTATTTAAAGGGAAATTCAGTTTATTATCTTACATTCCGAGATAAATCGGTGTGACTGGACTAAAATAAAATCGCACAAGATAAAACGATTAAATTCCGTAGATATATTTTTTTATTTTTATCCCGACGTTTCGAACAAATTCCAGTGAACAAGATCACGAGTAAACAGTTAGTTATGTAAATAAACGGCCGCTTAAAGTTGTTTAATTTCAAAGTATAATAACCGTGAAAGCATAAGTACTAATATATAATCATCACACACAACTGTGCACCTACATACCTACCTCTAGTATTAGTATCTTTATATTAGTGAAGTTAGTCAAATAATAATATTTTAGCGACTAAGCTCCAAATTTACATAAATACATCATTATTATAGATTTATTATAATCCAGCAAAACACTTTGGACAGTAGCAATACAAAAATGTTAATACACAAGTTGATTAATAACAATTGTTAATCAACTTATCGGGTGCAGTTATTAAACCACATTAACTAGTATTTTGGCGATTCATTCTTATCGCTAAAATATTATATACATATAATTTTTAAAAATTACCAAAAAATATAATAAATAAATAAATAATAAATAAATATTCCACAACTATCACACAACGTCATCTAGTTCCAAGCTAAGCAGAGCTTGTGTTATGGGTACTAGACTACTGATAAACATACTTATATATTTCTAAATACATACATATTATAGATAAATTACACCCTTCTCGACTTCAATACCAAAAAGTGTGAAATAACTTGTTGAAGTCGGTACCATGATAGTTGAAAAGGTAACTTTTATCACAATATTGTGCGCATATGGCACCGACTTCGACAAGTTATTTCACACTTTTTGGTATTGAAGTCGGTTCCATTTTTCGGTAAAATATTTTTCACCATTTTTAGTGACCCTGACTACTTACGGAATCGATTGTTATTCACCGTCAATGATATTATCATCGAGATAGACGTAACAATTTTCAGTTTTTGGAGTGTAACTCAAATACTACTTGACTGAATTTGCTGAAATTTAAATGGGACCTCGGATATACTCTACCAAACATAAAAATAATTTTAAGAAACGGTTCATAAATGACGAACAATAACATACACATAAAAAAAAATAGGTACATACGAACATATAACCGCCTCCTTTGTTGAAGTCGTTTAAAAATGTAAAGGATCGCTTTCTGTACATAGAAGATATATGAAAATAGTATATTATGATACAAGTGAGCTAAGTTGCTCATTATACACGAGGCTGTGGGTTGCAGCTCGAGTCGAGCGTAAATCAGCTGATTGTCTAGTGAGCAAGTTGCTCACGAGTTTCATACGCACTATTTCAATACACTTGCGAGAAAAAAACAAAAATGTATTGCATAAATCGTTTAATTATTAAAACAATGAGTAAATGTACAATTTTCAAAACAATATTAGATTGTTTTTGATGGCAATTTCACAGTTTGCGTTACAAATCAAATCAAATCAAATAATTTTTTTGCTAGAACACATGTACAAAGTCGAGATCTTATAAAATATAGGTCACAATGTATGCAAATTTTCTATATCTAATACTGTCTAAAAAAGTCGAACACAATAATCCCGAAATTCATGTACATTATAAAAACAATTCGAAAGAAGCCAATCTGATAATTTACTTTTAAACAGATTTCCATCCAAGGCCTTAATTTCATCTGGTAAATAATTATATATAGTTATGCACATATTGTACACATTCCTTTTATATAAATCCTTACGGGCAGGTGGTTAATATAGTAAATTTAGAAACTTCACTCTTTTTTGGCGGGTAAAAATTTGTCCACGTTTTTAAAAAAAATCAGGCTGTTGTTTCACTAAGACACAAGCATCTCTAATATACATACACGGTAGAGGAAGTATGTTACATGCTTTAAACAGCGGTCTGCAACTGTCTAAAAACCACGCCCTGTTTATGACTACATCATACATTGGTGCTTGCCACTTCTTTAGTACCTTCATTTACCTCCTTCTTGTGTAAATGTCGGCGACAAAGGTAAATTATACAAATTACTGGAAGGAGAAGGCACCATATTGAATCTTCTATCTACGATTCAGCGACTGCTTCAGAACGCCATCTGTTATTTTGTCACTGATTTTCGCTTTGCTATGAATTGAGTCTTCTATCTACGATTCAGCGACTGCGTCAGAATGCCGTCCGTTATTTTGTCACTGATTTTCGCTTTGCTATGAATTGAGTCTTCTATCTACGATTCAGCGACTGCGTCAGAACGCCATCCGTTATTTTGTCACTGATTTTCGCTTTGCTATGAATTGAGTCTTCTATCTACGATTCATCGACTGCGTCAGAACGCCGTCCATTATAATGTCACTGATTTTCGCTTTGCTATGAATTGAGTCTTCTATCTACGATTCAGCGACTGCGTCAGAACGCCGTCCATTATAATGTCACTGATTTTCGCTTTGCTATGAATTGAGTCTTCTATCTACGATTCAGCGACTGCTTCAGAACGCCATCTGTTATTTTGTCACTGATTTTCGCTTTGCTATGAATTGAGTCTTCTATCTACGATTCGGCGACTGCGTCAGAACGCCATCCGCCACTTAGTATGTCAGCCCCCGAATCAGCCAACATTGTAGCCGACGTTCTATCTGAAACTGTGTCCAGTGTAAAAATTGGTCTTGGGCAAACCTAAACACTATGTCTCTTGGCATGTTACCAAATTTGTTAATATCAATTGTTGGTGCAGTACAAAATGTACTTTTACCTTTCTGAAGTTTTGGAAAAAGCGGTCTTTCTTTGTTTTTGTTGAACGGAGAATTGGTTTGAATGTTGAATTGTTTAATGTGTTTTGTTATCTTGGTATTTTTTCACTATTTCACGAAACGTTCCTTGGATTGTAATAGATCGTGTAATCTTTGTTTTAGTCTGGGTAGTTTTGACAAGAAGCATATCTCCGTGGGTTTCTACATCTATTGTTGTAATATTATATACAGCCAATGCCGTGGCACTGGCTTGAGCAAAGGTCTATAATAATATATAATCATAATATTATTTATGTCGGTAAAAGACAATTGTTCACAATTTAGAGTAAGAATATCTTCTGGATCCTAAACTAGGTCCAAAAAGACCCGTGCGATAGGTTCCAGACCTCTTTCGCCAATGTAAAATTATATTAATAATAATACCGCAGGGGCGGCTTTGTGGCGAGTGTCGGTGAGTGGCGACACCGCAGACCATGATCCTCCCTGGGGCTAAGTGAGACCCCTGACCCCGGCTTGCCTTAATTGGCCGTCTGGGGGTGGAGACGCAAGAGCAAGAAACAAAAAGCTCCTAGGGTGGAAGTGTTAAAGGGCATAACGCCGGTAGTAGCGTTCTAGTGAAACCGCAGCACACCTCTCAACACCCTTCAGCCTTCCTACAGCCATCCACACCAACGTTGCCCCTTTTGTCACCAACCCCTTTCACCACCACACAAGTTACCACCTGCCTAAATAATTTAAGATGATACTGAAATTGGCAGGTGCCGTAGTCTCGTCCATAGTCCACTATCTCTCGTACCACTTTTTTTGCAGATATACCATGTAACCATCCGTCCAAAATGTTTCTGTTTGTATACTACATTGTATTTTTATACGAAACGGGCCTCTAAGTGTTGGCTACAGCCCCACTTATGCCTATGTAAAGGGCCTGGTGAAACCCGTGAAATTGTTTGAATAAAAATAATAATAATACCCTTTTGTCACCATTGATGGCCACCGCCCTTATCGGCCCGTTTAGTGGATGGCAAGTCACCACCTGCCTAAATATTTTAAAATGAGACTGAAATTGGCAGGTGCCGCAGTCTCATCCATAGCCCATAATCTCCCTTAACACTAATAAGTTTATATCAATAGCCTTGTCATTTTACCAATTTTTGTAATAAATATACCATGTCACCATCCATCCAAAATGTTTCAGTTTTTATACAACATTGTATTTTATTATTCTAAACAGGCCTCTAAGTGTTGGCTACAGCTCCACTTATGCCTTTGTAAAGGACCGGATGAAATCCGGGAAAATAAAGAAATAATAATACATTTGCCAAAATAGTAAAATATTAATAGTAATAATTGAGATGTTATTAACACTTAAGACTAAATGGTAAGAATTGTAATTAAAGTAACTGTAATAATACTATAACATTTTAGTAAGTACATACTAAGTAACATAATTATAAGTTTAATTTGTGATTTAATTGTGGTTATATAAAAGAAATTCATTCATCTTTCATCTTATTTTTACAATACGTCTATATTGTTACAATAACACATACCTATAAAAAAACTATGCGGACGAAGTCGTTGGCAAAAGCTAGTACGTAGTAGGCGAGCATGCGCAAGCGAGGAATGTCCTGGGTGCGCAGAGTGTGGGCCAGCTCCAACGTCGTCTTGGCGATGATTGCACTCAGGATCGATTGTGCTTTCATTCGGCATTGCTGAGATGGACATGCCGCAGTACCGATGCCGAAGCGAAGGTACTAATAATTTATTTATTAGACACTAGCTGGTGCCCGCATATACGTCTGCGAAGGATTAGTATTTCGAGGACCTTATTATCATTACCAAGGCCATACCTACCTGTTTACCAAAATGTCATAAAATATGTACATGGACAAACGCAATTGCTATAATATTATTATATGAGTAAATTTAAATACTTAGTATATCAATCAATAAACATGAATAATACAATAGAGGACTGACTTGGAAAAAGACTGTCATTACATTTCATCACCCTTGGCGGTCACCGAGCACGTCTAGTGTATCGAGCTGTCAAATTGACTTGTCTTTTGACTAAACTATCAAAAACTGACACAAACTTTAACAGAACTGTCATCATTACGATCTTGACGCAGGCGGAGAACTTATTATTTTAGTGATGTATGATGATGAAAAGTCCTATGTGTTAATCCAGCGCCTCATCTACCTACATACCAAATTTCATCAAAATTGTCCACACCGTTTGAGCGTGAAAGAGTAACAAAGATCCACACATCCATACTCACAAACATTCGCGTTTATAATATTAAAGTAGGATGGGTATTGAATACAGCAATTAATAATTATTAACGTAGAAACTTAATTATCTGACATTTTGTATTTCTTTTTTTAAATAATTTTATTTAATTTCGACATTGCTATTTTATTTTTAACATTGTAACTTTTGAATATTGCACACAATGTATTAAACATTATTGTATTTTGTAGACTTTACTCATGAACATTTTAATTGTATTATAATTTGCGCGCTTGTGTTTATTTGCCTGAAATAAATATATTAGAATTTGAATAAGTCTCGCATCGCCTCACCATTAACAAAAATATTCAAGACTTAAGAGCAAACATTTCTACTCTCTACACAAGTATTTGGCCCGGCTAGGGATCGAAACTGGGACCTTGCGCTTCGAAGGCGCAGTTACTACCAATTTAGCTAGCGGGACCGTCAATAAAATATGTTCTTATCTATCTAATTTTTGTCACCTGCTTGCAGAAACTATATTATTATACTCGTACTACTGTGGTTGGTACCATTCATCCAAATAGTGGTAAGTATAATAATGGTCCACGTGTATGTACAATAATTACTTACTAATAAGTTTGAACGGCACTGACCAAGTAAAATTACTGGCCAATTGAGACTAGACAACTATATTTCGGAGTGAAGACCGCAGTGCAGTGCCGTAGGTGGTACCCAGAGTTGCACTGCAACTGTCCTACCTATGAAGGTATGGTTAGTGATCTTTAAAATATATTGCTATATATATATATATATATATATATATATATATGTTACAGCCAAAGTAATAAATCTGGATATATTTATTTATAACGGTATTGTTGCTTTTTCGATATTTCGGCAGTGTTGCAAGTGCTTATGTACATAACCAAATATACATGGTAACCATCCCGTACAATTAGTCATTAAAAATTAAATAAAATAATAATAATAATAACATTCTAATCTATAAGCCCCATGGTGGGGGGAAAAGTGGCCAAAACGCTGGCGGCATTGCCACGCTGGATGGCAATGCTAAGTTTTTGCCCAAAATAGGCGCCAGCATTTCGGTCACCCGACGCCTCAAACAAACGTTTCGCCAGATCCCTAAACAAGTTGAGAACGGACGGCCCCCATGGGCCTAAAGTTTCGACCCCAAACGGCATAAACATGTACATTCTGTCTAAATACACATATTTATGACGTTTGAGGTCTTCCGCTTTAGACGCGGCAGCGCCAGCCCGATCAATCGTCCCAGGGAGATGAGACGGCGCCAGTGTGTCCACACATGTAGCATCCCAAACCAGGGGCTGTCCCATCTTCCAGGGGCGATAGTCATCCCATCTGGTCTCTTGCCGTCATCCCGCATCAATCCGTTCGGTTCCAAAACTGACGGGACTCCAGCACTGACAAATGCCCGACGGATGATATCATTCAAGCTGGCGTGCCGCGGTATGCGCCCCGCGCTCTTTACGCATGAGAGTGCGTGGTGGCCGAACCGATCCACCATTTCACCGCAGACACAACGGTGAGGGACCTGGCAAGGGGCACCTACTCGTAGGGATACGGCTATTCGGAAAGTATTGTTGTCCAAAAGATTTCCAACATTTTTAGACGGCAAAGCATGTAGCCAAAGCCCCGACTCCCATCGAGTAACAGCTAACAGGCGAGCACGCTCTGCGGAAGAACTAGTTGAATTGATCAGGTTTTCAAGTTCTAACTCACAGAGCGGCCCGTCCCACTGCCTCTGAGAAGCAGGAGCTTTGGGCAGGGACTGACTTGGACAAGCTATTTTCCAGTTTCCTAAAGCCTCAGTCATATAACTAATCTGAATAGAAGGCGATAAAATTGCCTTTACTAACTTTTGAGTACTGAAAATTGATGAAAGGAATGCGGGTAATGCTACACTAGAAATTTTGCGAATACCGAGACCTCCACACCTAACAGGTAGTGAGGCCTGGCGCCAAGTGCGATCGTCAAAATGTGTGTTAAGTATGGTAGTGAGCGTATCCCTCTGGATGTTGTCAAGTTTTTGTAAAAGTAAAGGATGATTCCAAAACTGACAACATCTAAGAGAATACATAAATTTAGGGACAAAAAGGCAATATCGAAAAATAAAATAGGCCATGTGACAATTTATTTTTAGTAGGCGGTCCGAAACCGAGTTAAAGTTTTGAATTTTGTCATCAACAAAATCTTTAATTGACTCGTCTAGGATTGGAGACCCTAAGAGGCGAAGTGATCGATTATCTAATATTTTGATATTGGGAGCAATTGGTTCAAAAATGTTTACTATCTTATTTCTTAGTAGTGTTGTAGAATTTGGAATGAAAAGTTCGCATTTTGAAAAGTTGAGAGCAAGACCTATTGAACTAAATTCTGAAATTAAATTTTGAATATTATATATACTGTCTAGCCATATATAATATCTACTCAATTTAGATAAAGTGATAATTGACACAAAATATACACATTAACTAGCTATTTTATATAATATCTTCGAAGACTTGGATAATGTAAGAGCACAAGTAGGTATAGGTTAGGTTAGTTATTTTAAAAAAAGAAGAAAAAAAATGGTTAGTTTATTATAATCCTTTATGAATACCGCAGTATCCTGATTAAGTGATTAATTTATCACATTATCTAGTCAATTTTGCTATTATATATAATGACCAGACATTATGTATAATAACTATTTAATCACTATGACTGTAACATATATATATATATTAATTTTTGTATAGGTATATGTTGTATGTAATGTATTTGTTGAATTTTTTTTAAAAAAACCTGAGATTTACAGAATCAGGCCGCAATTCTGAGCAGAGTCTGAAAATCCTGAGATATGGTAATGGTCATAGACAAGCAGACGGTGAATCGCTTGCTTGGCTTGTCTTTTACTAGTAATAAAAATATCACGGACCATAACACTCATAGTCTGACTAAATGTCCATTAGTATGTTGCAAAATCACAAGGCGCCAATGACCGCAACTGAAGCCATTCAATGTAAAGAATAGAGTTCATGGCAGTAATGCTTGCTGAGTTTTCACGTGTTTACTACTTTTTTTTTTTTTCCTTTCCCTGTTGTTCAGGGAGTATGGCTTTGCGCGTCTTGCGCATCTGCCATTAACAAGTGTATTTCTAGCGGTAGAGTTTCTCTTCAACGTCTTTAGTAGGTCTTTATACGAGGCGTTTTTAACTTATATCTTTTAAATTTTATAAAAGAGGGGAAACGTTTAACGCGTAAATAATTTGAAAGAAACGTAAAGACCGGATAAAATTAGGAATTATTAATTCCTAAAAATTAGGAGAGGTAAAATTAATTCGGATCAGAAAGAGTATCCATATATAGGTACTTACATATTTTTAAAAGGTATCTAACTACAATATTTACAATTATTATTCTATTCTTATCAAATTACTAATTATCTACTATACATTTTTACAATTTTATGTTGTTGTTTACTACTTGCTCAAACGTCTTCAATTGCATCATCACCAAACTCCATAGTGACATTTGCAGCCTCTTTTTACCATACTAGATTAGAAAGAGACGGGAATGTGGACTTGCTTAATGTCACATTGTATGGTTACTAAGGTAACTGGTATTTTGTGGTATAGCGGAAGCTTGGCCATATTTCTAGGGTTGGCAACTTTTAAGAGATAAAAAGGCGTTTCATTTTGTGTTTTTATTTATATTAATGACATAACGATATGTACGTACCTAATAGAGTTATTGGTTATAAGTAAATAGTTTAAAAAGATTAATAAATAAGAAAATAACTGACTTCCAGGTTCACTGTCATAAACGTTTCTTCACGTTGCGCAGTTTTGGTACTGCCATCAATTCTATTAAATATTATAAACGCGGAAGTTTGGATGTTTGTTTCACGCAAAAACTACTGAATGGATTTTAATTAAATTTGGATATAATATATGGGATGGTATACTAAAAGTACTACACTGGAATAATATAAAGGATACTTTTTCATCATCATCCGGTAGTATCCTAGTTGTTTATTATTCTACGTCAGCCTAATTATATTCCAAATTAAGGGACACCGCGAAGCGAGAGTCATACAAAAGAGACACCAATCTTCCACGTTGTTTTACCGGTTGGTCGCGCCATAAAGCGATAAAACTAATCAGGCTTCGACAGCGTACCTACTGTAAGAAATGTATCGAAGGAGAGGAAAAAGACAAAGAAATAAGGCAAGCTTACCTGAAGATCCACCGGCGCAGGTGCAGCAGCTGACCGGGAGCCGCGGCGCGGTGGGCTCGCCACGCGGTATCCTCTAGAGAAAGCACTGCAATCCTCGTCAACACCAGCCCAGAAGCACGGCAACACCACTCACACTCGGGTTCTCACGAGTGTGAGTGGTATATTATATTACGTATTTATCAATATTAGGGATACTTGCCTACTAGGTGCCCTGGACCCTTACATAACAGTTCTAAATAGATCCACGGTGATTATATAAATTAATCTTAAAGCAGACATATTGGCCGGCGTCGAGTATTACGCTGGTTTCAATCACTTTTCTATTGTTCCATTTTTTACACTAGAGGGTGCAAATTGCGCCCAGCGCGATGTAACGCAGCAGCTTCCATATTTAAGTATGGATATTGGGAGGTAGGTATGGGATTGTACTATTCATGATAATAAGCCATAACATTAATTTATAACTTACTGGCGCCACCAACGGTTATATTTTGCAGCGAACATGATATTTAACAACCCTATTCCACGATCCATTGCTCGCTGACCCGTCCCCGCATCGTATCGTATGTCGATATACGTTACATGAAAACCGAAGCCTCACAAAGTAGCTGCCATGTCGCCTTCCATCCGGGCCAATCAGTACGCCGATATTTGGGTTAGGCTCACAGAATATACTACACATTATGAGATTAGCACAGCCCTGTAAAGTATATCATCCAATTTGTCCTTTTGTCGTATTATTCGGCGCTACGGTGGGCATTTGTTTTTTAACCATATTGGATCAATCTGACATAAGGTTACCAGAGTCAAAGTACTTAGACCGCGTGGCACTTACTTCGCCAGAGGTTTTTACGAAACGTCGAGTCCTCCTTGTTATTATTTCCTAAAACTATTGCTTGATTGCTTTCATTAAGCAGTTCATTAAAAATGATTTATAAACTACTCTTAAAAATAAAATGAGTAATATTTTATTTTACGGCCTTATTAATAAACTTGGCTTACACCCGGAGTAGTTAAAACATATATCTGTAAATTTTTCACTTGCAGTAAATGTCACGCGTGAAAGCAAGACAAAGCATGTTACGCCTAATATAGGTTTACGCAACGTTTATTAATAAAGGCCATAAAGAAAACGAAGTGTTGAGTTTGGAGTAGGATAACATTAATTAGGTGCCTACCTTTATAAATTTAGTTAGGTACCAATAACGTATACCTATCTATTTTATAGCTGAGGAACGCGATCTGATATTTCTTCTGGTAAACTACCTAAATAGTTCAAACCAAAGCAAGTTAGTAGACAAGGTACATTCTGGAAGGTTCTCTTGATGATGATTTTCCATGATAACAGTAAAAGTCATTAAGTTAGCCAAACCGCTTTTGTATTAACATAACAATATTAGGTAGTCTAAGTTAAATTGAATTTACATGAGAATAATTTTTCAACCATACATTACTATAATAATTAACTATAGAAACGGGATATTTAACATGTATTGTAGTTATTTTGAGCAATTGATTTTCGGCACGGTTGCATGCAATACATGGTAAATATCCCGTTTCTAAAGTTGATTCTTGCATTAGTGTGTATTAGTTAAAAACTGACAACCATTACTTTTATCGTAAACTAAGTGACATTCCGTGCTGCGGAGGGCACGTTAAGCCGTCGGTCACGGTTGTTTGTCTTAGGACAACATTCGTTAGGCTATGTCGAAGGCCTTCGGGCGGCTTGAAAACTTCAACATGGATTGGCCACTAACCTATTCACCAATCCGTACTGGGCATGCGTGGTACATTATGGCCCAACTCCTCTCTCTGAGAGGAAGGCTCGAGTCCCAGCAGTGCGAACAAAATGGATTTTGAAGTGAAAATCCGTTTACTTGTTTGCCACATACAATAATTAAGTCATTGATGAGCCAAAGATTATAATCCTAGTTACTTACGTCATTTTTATATTATCCAATCCAAACTAACTATTCCCTTAATTCTTCTCTCCATTTTGATTCTATTTTCTACCGACTTCCAAAAAGGAGGAGGTACTCAACTCGACTGTATTTTTTTATTTTTTATGTTTGTTATATACTCCTCATAACTTTCGATTGGGTGAACCGATTCTCAAAATTCTTTTATTGTTTAAAAGATGGTGCTTTCCATGTGGTCCCATTTAAATTTCTTCAAATTCGGTTTAGTACTTTTTGAGTTACACTCAGAATTTTAGGAATTCTGTATAATTTTTTTGAAATTGTATTTGTGTTAAGTTATTTTCTATTTGCTATATTTTGTTTGTATCGTGACATATCGTGCCTACACACGTCACATATAAATAACTATAATATTCATGACTGACAGGGGTCTTGGACTATTTGAGCCCATTACACGCTAGGAGCCCATTTGATCCCATTATACATTATATACGTTAGGAGTTCACAAAGGGTCCTATGTCATTCTGATGATTTTTTAAGTGATTGATTTATTCCTAGATGGAAATATCCTTTCTGGATGGTATGCATGCGCGTTTACTATTATCCGAGTTGAAAAGGGTAATCTTCTTTTATTATATTATCTACACTCAGTATAATAATAGTAATATTTTTCTATTTCAGACAACAGAGTCCATATCACACTTAGTATACAAAAAAGTTATAACACAAAAATAACATATGAAATTAAATTTGAAATTGAATATACACAAGTACTTAGTAGTTTAAGTAATTTATGGTAAATTCAAATTTAAAAAAAATAAGATTAAAAGCATCATAAAGTTAAAAAAATAAATAATAACAGTATGCTATTAACATTTTTGGATCCTCAAAGAGTAATTTAACGGGCATAATGGTTCGATCTTTTTCTGGCAATACATCCTCCTAGCGTCGTTTTCCTAATTGCTGATGTCGTGATCCCCTCCACGGATCACCTTCTGCTGAACGAAGTCTTAGCACCTTGATCTGTCTTCAGCAGCGTGTTATTATGGACTTTACTGTCAAGTGCGGTAAGGATTTGATCTGACCGCATTGGACTTCTTCACCTTGGTCTTTTGCCTTCAAACTTGCGAGTGATGACAAGTTTCTCTAGGTTGTCGCCATTTTTTCGTGCCATATGACCGAAGTACTCGAGTACTCGTTAGAGGCAGATAGATGACAAGCTAGTGGTAATACTCAGTTCCACGAGTATCGACACGTTCCTACTTCTTTCTCCAGGGATTTCGCGGACTTTTCAATTTGTTCTAAGCACATATTTTGATATGTGATTGACATTGATACCTACTTTTCTTATGTTAATTAAGCCCAACTCCTATGCGGAGCAGTAAAGATCTGGCTAGTAACTGACGCTGCCATTGAAAAGTTAAAAAGATGGCGCTAGTCTCGACAAAATATGATTTAATAAAAGGTACCTATTCAAATTAAAAAGTACGCGAGTAGTTTAGGTTTAGTTCACACAAGTCTACCTACATAGTTATCGTGGCTTCCGCGACACTTTCATATAACCGCAATGACTTTGTGTGGTTTGATGATGAAATCTTGTAACCTTATAATATATATATTTAAATAAACAGTATTAAGATTAGCTTTCCCTTTTGCGGGTAGGGTACCTACTAAAACATTTTGTACCTTGTTCATATGCAAATAAGGATTCTGAACAAATATGAACTAATTGGTGTGAACAGTTTATAATTGCGCAAGCGCCTAAAATTAATATACTATGCACGTTCCCTATCATGAGTTTGAGAATCATTTAAATAAGTCTAGGACCATTCCGCAAACAAATGAAAATCGTAATACGCGTCACATTTACACACGGCGCGGCGATAGTATAATTTTCCAAGATTTATGTTTTCTCGAGTTTGAACGTGTAGTATTGAATATTATTTAAAAATTTAAGAGTCCATAGACCATAGCACTAATTATTTGCGAAAAAGAATCCCTATCGAAAGTGTCACGCTTCGGCATACATACTATGAATTATCTGTGTCACATTTGCCCCAGATAAATGACAGTTTGTTCTGTTTCACTTCAACGACACGTTACGTTACACTTACGGAGATATTCGTCCAACAGTGGGCCTAGCAAGAATAACTGTGACACAGATAAATCATTTTTAGCGTTTGTGGACTACGAGAAGGCCTTTGATTCGATCGAGACGTGGGCAGTGCTTGAGTCTCTCCAGCGGTGCCGTATTGACTATCGGTATATTGAAGTGCTGAAGTGTTTATACAAAAACGCCAACATGTCAGTACAGGAGCAAGGTTCGAAGGCAATTACATTGCAAAGAGGCGTGAGGCAGGGAGACGTTATATCTCCGAAACTGTTCACCGCTGCATTGGAAGACGCCTTCAAGCTCTTGGAATGGCAAGGACTTGGCATCAACATCAACGATGAGTACATCACTCACCTTCGATTTGCCGACGATATTGTAGTCATGGCAGAATCCATGGAAGACCTCAGTACAATGCTCGAAGGCCTCCATCGATTTTCCCAACGCCTTAAGATGAACATGGACAAGACGTAAACTATGTCTAATGCCTATGTTGTGCCTACCCCAATATCAGTTGGGAACTCAGTTCTCGAAGTTGTTGACGAATACATATACCTGGGACAGACAGTCAAACTAGGTAGATCCAAATTCGAGAAAGAGGTCAATCGTCGAATCCAAGTCGGCTGGGTAGCGTTCCGGAAATTTCGCGAAGTCTTCTCGTCTAAAATACCTCAGTGCCTCAAGACAAGAGTCTTCGACCAATGTGTGTTACCAGTGATGACTTATGGCACTGAAACGTGGTCTCTTACTATGGGCCTCATAATTAACCTCAAAGTCGCACAACGAGCTATAGAGAGGGCTATGCTCGGGGTTTCTCTACGTGATCGAATCAGAAATGAGGAGATCCGTAGAAGAACGAAAGTCACCGACATAGCCCAGAAAATTAGCCAGTTAAAGGGGTAGTTGGCGGGACACATAGCACGCAGAACAGATGGCTGATGGCGCCGGAAGGTTCTGGAATAGAGACCACGAGGACTGGCAAGCGCAACGTAGGTCGTCCACCGACACGGTGGACAGCCCTGCGACCTGATAAAGGCCGCAGGACGACGTTGGATGCAGGCCGCTTCCAACCGGTGCTTTTGGTAAATTATCGGGGAGGACTATTAGTTTTTAAACTTTCGCGATGTGAACACATATTTATATTATATTAACGGGGCTTAATCGCGTTAGTACTAGTATTTTTTTTTTTTTTTTTTTTTTTTTAATTTATTTATGGACTTTGTCGCTGTGCGACCATATCGTCCAGTAACACAATATAAATAAAAATACAAAACAATTAACAAAATAACTACTTAGCTAGACCTAGATCTGCTAAAGCATACAAATGTTGGGCTAGATTCGACATTGGGCTAGCTAAAACAGTATTACAAAATCCAACATCTAATAATATGTTGTTCCGACCAAAACAAAACCTTCTATAGTTTTCATTCCGCACACATTCCATCAAAATATGTTGTACGTCCTCTAAAACTCCACACTCATTACAGTTCGGAGATGGCACTTTATTCATCAGAAATCCAAACTTATTTGATGGAATATGTGCAGAGCGCAACCTGAGAGCTGTTACCAATATTCTGCGGTTCATAACATTATGATCTATCCATGGAAATTTTGCAATGTGAGGTTGTATGGTACGGTACCAAATTCCCTTTTCCCTTGATCTTTCGTCGAAATACTCTTGCCATAAAATTCTGCATTGCTCTCTTACTACTTTAATATGATCAGAAAAAAGAGGAACAGTTTCCATAGGTATCCCGTCTATTGTCGCTTGCTTAGCTAATAGGTCTACAGCCTCATTCCCTTCTAACTGAATATGTGCTGGAATCCATTGCAAGTATATTTCTTTGCCTTGGGATTTTAAACGTAAGATTGATTCCAGAATACGATAGGCAATCGGTGCGCCTCGCTTTATATGAGAGGTACATCGAGCCAAATGTTGCAAGGAGCTTTTGGAATCTGTCAAAATAACAAATTTCTCAAAATTTATAGATTCGATGTAGGATAATGCTTCTAAAATCGCTATTAACTCAATATGCATAATCGAAATATCAGAATCAATCTTCAGTTTAACGTAACATCCATGTAATGGATCTAAAAATGCAGCTCCACCATCTCTGCCATCCTTAGAACCATCAGTAAACACTTTATAACAAGATCCATACTGCTGTTCTACATAATTTGCACATATATTCTTAAGAGCGTGGCAATTATACGTTCTTTTAGCGCGATCTACTAATGGAATAAAATTAAATACTACTTGCGATATGTCAATATTGCTTACCCAAGTGTCCAACAAATACATGTCGAGTTGATTACTACTTTTAATAGGTATAGTACATAGTTCTGATTGAATGGAAACCAGCAAAGGATGTTTTTTATTAGACCAATATCGGGACTGAATATTGTTACAAAGGTCTTGTATGATGTTGGTTGTTTTATTATTTGAACATGATTTAGATCTCAACCAAAATTTTGCAGCCAAAAACCTTCTGCGTAAACAAAGAGGTGGGAGATATAAATCACTTTCCATAACATGGATTGGAGTGCTGCGTAAATAACCACCTATTACGCGCAATGCTTGATTCTGGATCCTGTCTAATTTAAGTAGGTTGGTTTTACAGCTGTTATCATATAGAAAGCAAGCATAGTCTATTCGACTACGAATCACGGCTATGTATAAACGCCTGAGATGCTTTTGGTGTATACCCCAACTTGAACCTGACAGTACTTTTAACAAATTAATTAATCTTGAAACTCTTTGTGATATCTCATTGATATGTTTACCCCACCTCAACGAACTATCTAGCCAAAGACCTAAATATTTAAAGTGATTAACTAATGGTAAACAATTATTATTAATTCTGAGCTCGGCCAAACTTCTAAATCCGCCTTTTTTAAAAAGTACTAGTATTTATTTACCTCGACGTTTCAATCAAGTTGCATTGATCGTGGTCACGAGCGGACTGAAGAGGCGGGTGTCATTGTCTTGAAGTATGGAGATATTTTTTAATATACCCCCAACAGTTGTTATAAAAAGTTATTGTCCCGAGACACAACAGTAACGATATCGACAGATTTTTCTGAGGTTAAATCGCAACGGGAACACTTTTTAATCACTGGATTCCATGTTGATGCCAGTTCGAAACCATCCTCCCGGTTGAAGTTACGGTGTTTTTTAATCTCAACCGCTTCACGTACCATTCTCGAGTAATAGTGACGCTCCGTAGAGAGAACTTTGGGGTCGTGAAGTTCAATCCAGTGATTATGTCCTGACTCGAGCAGATGTTCAGCGATTGGAGGGGAGGACTTTGTTCAGCAGTGGACGAACTACGGCTGAGATGATGATGATGAATATGATGTATCAAAATATGACTGTAGCGTTACTTTGTCTTCTACAATACTACTAATAATTTACGTAGGTATAAGGTAAGATAAACCTAAGAAATAGTTTATTTTATCTTAATACCTAGGATTAACACATCTATTTGTCCCGGATATTTTCTCTGTTGAAGACACTGTGTTGTCATGATTGAAACTTTCGTAGTATTACTCATTTTAATGTTATTTGACGGTTAGGTTAGCGTTATAGTTAATCCGTCAAATAGCATTAAAATGTTGTTGTCAGTTTTAAAAGCAGAGTCACGGGCTGGTCAACAAACATCTCAAATATCGAAATTTACAATCGAACAATGAACATATTGGTCTCAAGATAATCCATTAATACGTGAAGGATATCCCCAGGTTACATCTTCGTTTAATTTTTGGTGTGGAATCCTAGGAAGCAGGATGTTTTTCATAAAAATTTAAATGTAATTTTCTTCAAATTTAAGTGGAAATTGAATGATTGCATAAACCTAATTTAATTGCATACACCGTATTTTTTTATTTAATTGTGTACATGAATGGCCGAGCTTTGCTAGATTTAGATACGAATACAAAATAGCAACACATGTTCCGTGAGAATTTTGCCACCGCGATTCAGGGTTTTGCAATGCGACTGTTACGCCATCTAGTTTGAACGCAACGAACAACCTGTTATTTTTAATTACTTGAAAACACGGGTATAATACGTTTTCAAAAAATGAAAACTAGCTAGATCGATTTAGCGCCCCCGAAAAATAAATAAATTTATAAATTTGATGCAAATCGCTGGAGCCGTTCTATATAGAATAAAATTGCTCGTATAATGTATTAGATATAGGTTAGTATTTTGACTTTGGTGTGTGAGTAACTTTTAATGTTATTTAATGGGATTATCATGTTTAAAGCAAAAGATATATAAATAAGCTGGAAACAATTCAATAACTTTAAAGTTAAGTGTTCAAGTTTTATAATGCTTATTACAAACCTGATATAGCGATAAACATCAAGTATTAACAATTTAGTCTAGGAAAGAACTAAATATGGCCACGTTATTATACTACATAAAAAAAACTACTGTAGAGCATTGCTAATGTATTTGTACCAATTTGTACCAAACTAAATGCCATCTTCACTATCTATTTTTATTACACCGCCGTCTATTGTAGTTTAGGAATTCCTCTCCATCCAAAGGTTGCCTGGCAGAGATCGCTTATTAGCGATAAAACTGGCCATTGTACAATGTTATTTTTATTGTATTTGTTTATGTTATTTTGTTGAACGTACAAGAAAGTGTTATTTATATATCTATCTTATTACAATGCAGTTCACTGTACTTTAAGGCACTGCAATATACTGCTCCACATTTTACAGTATAACAGCACTGTACTACACCGCGTTCTCAATTGCACTGAGCTGCACAGTACCGAAATGTACACAGAATATGACACTGCTAAGATCCAATCAAGGCCAGTAAAAGTGACATAGAGCCGCCATTTCTCAAGATTTCAATCAACATTTGTTAGCAACTGAGATATATAATAGCCCTGCAAATACCATAACCATAGAATACAGCCGTGCGATTCTCTGAGAGCAAACATCGTTGCATCGTTGACAACATCCGTGAAACAAATGACGGGATGAGAAGAAACGTTGGAAAAACAACCTTATGTACAAATGCGATATCTCATAAATTATTTGACATCGTCGAGCTCGTCGACGAGCGCATCGACACATCATTAGAGTTTTTTTTAAGGAAGGACATAGAGCTTTTTGCCACTACGGGCATTAAAAGCGACACAGGACTGTTGGTGAGTGCACGCAGCACTCAACCGAGGGACAACAAGGGCGAACCCTTGCCTAGTAGGGAATAGAGGTGCCGTTAGCCGTCAGCACTGTCTGAAAGAAAACAAAACACAGGTTAATGAAATAAAACACTTACAGGTTAATATTGATGATACTTATAAACTTTCAATCGAAAATCGATACGTTACCTTTACCTTAAAACACATTAAAATATAACACAGATTACCTTGATTATTTCGAGGTCGCTTATGACGACCTCGATGTCTAACTGTGAAGACTGGAAATCCAAAATCAGACATATTACCTCTCGTGGCTCGTGAAATACCAATATTACCAGGAGGCTGACTGATCGACGCCTGTCGTGATGGGGTCGTCCGGGTCATCCAGGAGGTGTCGTGGGCGGCGGCGTGGCGGGGTGAAGTATGGATCTGTTGTGTGTGTTGAGTAGTTAGCGGTTTGCACCACTAGTGGGTTGGGATGGTGTGGGGCCGCATCGGAGTAGCGGCGAGAACAGTCTTTCATGAGCTGTACGATAGAGGGGAGTTCTAGGCCGCAGTGGGGGTCAGCGTTCCGTAAGTACCACGGTGCGCCTACTGCCTTGCGGGTAAAGCGATTTTGAATCGCTTGAAGTCTATGAATGTGCCTATCTGAAGCATGACCGAACGTTACAGACGCGTAGGTCATGATCGGACGAAAAATCATTAGAGAATCGCACGGCAGATACTTATAGCATCAATCGCTTCGATTTCTTTGAATCAGCAAATGCATATGTGATATGCCTGGAAATAATATAATTATGTTTTATATATATAATATACCTTATAATATCACTTTCAGACTGTTTTTTTTCACAGAATATCTAAGTTTCTAAATCACAAGGAAACATGTTCCTTTCAGACAAACAGGAACAGATTTTTTCTCTTCACCATTAGGTAGTAGTCATCGGTAAAAAAAAATATTTGTAAAAGAAAATGTTAACACGGAGCAAAACTCGTTAAGTATGTAGGTACATATTATAATAGCCGTTAAGTATAGATAATTGACTGGATTAAATTTCAATTTGCAACAATTCGAAGACGATTAGCAGACTAATTTTGCTGATTCACCTTGCGAAGCATTCATTGCCTTGACCATAAGTAGTGTTTATATTATGACTATACACACCTACGTAGCCGTTTCTATAGCGATTATAATACTTCTTATTATAGTATTTTTGTTCAGGTAAGATTTCCTGAATATTATAGAACTGCTAAAGCCCCGGGGTAGGTTAGTGGACAGTGGTAGATACGAGTAGCTACATATCCAATGCACGTATTAGTGGAGCCCAAATACAACTACACACATCAACATGGTCTAGAGATATTTCAATTAAACCTAAATAACTAAAACTCTATTAACTTTTTGTTAAGACACCTACACATTAAAATAAACCTTGTTTAATAGCCTGTCTAATCTGATAATAAACTTTTAGATAAACTTAAATTTTAAAAAACTTTGAAAAAGAGGAAAAACTCAGACAAAATTTCAATCTTATCTTTATTTCTGAAACATCAAAACCTAACCAAAACAACTATTTTTTTATAAAAATTGTTGAAAACTTAAAATTAATAATCCGTGGATCCACCTAAGACTCTCCTGACACATCTGCAGCGGTTCTGCATATTCAAAACAAGGGTGTGAATATCCTGTTGAGGAATACTGTCCCAAGTCCTGCTAATATGCAAGAAAAGCTGGTTTTCATGCACAATATCTTCAGGAAAATTCCTAAGAGCTCTTCTCTGAAGCATATGCTTCAGGGAAGCATATCCATTGCATATCCCAGGCATGCTCAATAGGATATAAGTCAGGGGATTGTGCAGGTCAGTGTAAAGCTTGGATATCATGCTGTTGTAACCAACTTGTAACGATACGCGCCGTATGTGGACGGGCATTGTCGTGCACTAGCTGGAAATTTTGTCCCATTTGCTGTCTGTGGGGCAAGATTACCTCTCTAGAAGGCTCTAGCACCTCATCTCGGTATTTTAGAGCAGTCATATTGCCTTGTATCCAAACGAGGTCCGTTCTACCGCCGAGACGAATTCCTGCCCAAACCATAATCGTGCCACCTTGATATGCATGAACTTGTTGTGGGTGCTGCAGTCGATTCCAACGTCCAGGTTCTCTCCAAACGCGTACTCTTCGCGAATCAAGATAAAATCCAAACCTGTATTCATCAGTGAAAAGCACAAGTGACCATTGAGAATGGTTCCAGTTTTCGTGTGCAATAGCCCATTGTAATCTTCTTCCTCGATTGCCTCTCCTTAGCGCTGGTACCCGAAGTGGCCTACGAGCACGTAGGTTGACTTCATGCAGTCGTCTTCTCAAAGTTTGACCGCTTACCAGCAAACCATACTCTCTCTGTAGCCTTTGAACCAATTGCATCGCCGTTACATTTGGTTGACTTCGTGCAGCATTTACTATGAATCGGTCCTGTACACGTGTTGTAATGCGTTGAGGTCCTCTGTGCCGTTCCACCACTTCCCCGTGACACGATAACGTGACCAAAGCCTGGATATAACGCCCTGACTGGTCCTCATGGCTTCAGAAACCGCAATTTGGGTAGCGCCAGCTTGAATCTTGCCTACTGCTCTTAACATATCGTTCCTGGTCAAGTGTCTACGTGGCATGATTAAATGAACACCAGAGATGCGTTTGACAAAGATTTATAAAACTTATGGAGTTTTAATTAAGTAAGCAGTTCGTGAAGATTTACTTCTTTGGAAGACATTCAATGAATGCGAACATAGACAATTACTTTATAATACTGGAATGCGAATTTCATCTTAAAACAAAACCTTTTATATACAAATTTGAATTTAAAAAAGGAACTTAATAATGTTTTTATAATCTGTCATCAATAGTTTTTTTGTAAGGCCAGTACTTTTTAAGTTATTTAAAAAAGTTTTATATATCATGGTCTACGACTTATTGCATTGCGGTCTTATTGCACCGACTGTGGTGATGCCAGCTCTGTCAATACCGCTAAGATCCAAGCGTGTCTTATTTCCCGTGATGCTAGGTATGCATCACGGATAGACTGAGTCAGATGAAATATACTTACTTGCTGATAACTGACCGTTTTGAGTTCTTACGCGGTATAATTTGACAACTTTGGTGCATCTACTCTAACATCGAATCTAAAACTCTAGCAGACAGGAAGGTTGCGCATACCTGCATAGTGAGACTATACTTTACAATCGGAACCATTGCTCAACTTGTATTCATATTGGACATGTATATTAAGTAAGGGCTCATCAGTGGTATAGTTTAGGCTTGAGGCTGCTGAATCAGCATAGCAAGCATGGATTAGCGATAGGATAAAATTTGACAATAATTATCGATAAAATACTTGATCCTTGTAAGAGACAAGGTACGATGGACAAACTCTGATTATCAACGTGACATATTTATTGAACGGATGAGCCATGCTCGCAGTAAAGTTTAATCGTGTAATTGAAGAAAGACTGAAGTCTTGAACGCTAATGTAAAATTACTATTTTAATCGGTACTTTACCAAAAACATTTTGAGGGGTGTGCTCTTACGATAGATACAATAGGTACTTAATTTTTTCATCTATCCCCATTTCAGCTTAGAACGAACAGAAATATGGCGCTGCGACATGGCTACGTTTAGCAAATCTCACCATTCCACTCACCAACTCAGCGATTCGCCTCTAGATTAATAATGTGTAAAGCTTTGGAGTGGAATTCATTTTGTTCAAGTCACAAGTGTAAAGTTGTTTCGTGTTCATACAAACGAAGGAAATCACAGGCGGTTGCATTTTACCAAAACAAGTAATTGGACACTCTAAAACAGCTTTATAACTTGAAATAAGATTAGTACTATATAAACGCCACAAGACCTTAGCTTAGCTTAAATGTAATAAGTATTCATTAATGTTCTTGCTATATATTTTATGATACCTAAGTTAGTTTGTTCATTATTTAACTAATAGGTAACAATTACCGTTATTATGGTAATTACCTCGTATTAATAAAAATTACAAATCTTAAGAATCGTATTTATTGAATCTATTACACTAATTTGTTAATTAAACAGTATTTGACAAAAAATCTATACTATTCCTTCTTGTCACATTCACACAAATACAATTTTTACTTTAATAATATAAGATAATTTTATTTTAACTATCTATATATGATAGAAAACTTCATACGGCAGAAATAAATGATTATTTAAGTTATTCAAATATTATACTTATATAAAATTTCAAATATAGCTGATTGAACAAATTTAACTATGTTTCATTACGACTAACGACATTATCATACGATATATGATAGTTTGGTTCAATTTATTTAAAGAAACGAAAAGTCTACTTGGTTTTACAAAATTTTTGCACTAATTTATTAAAGTTTTGTGAGCAGATTAAAACGCCATCTTAACTTTTCTAACCTTGACCATAGATTTGTTTTGTGAATCTTATAGGCACATTGTATTGCTTGAATTACGTTATGGTATTATGCCGGTATTTTAATATTATAAATTCGTTGCTGTTTTATGTAATTTTAAATCTACTGAGGTTATGTCCATACTTACATGTTACAATAGTTTAATGTTTGTGTACATTTCTCAATACAAACAAGATATTAAAGTCGTAAAATTCAGCATCCATATACATATTTAAATTCATCGTCATTTATTCAATTTTGGATTAAAAGAGACCATATTATATCCGTCAATTTTATTATCAAAGAAGGTACCTTATTGTAAAAGATTAGGTACTACAGCATTTCAAAATTTCTATTCCATTCTTTTCTAACAGTTTTTTACAACCTATTATTTTTATTGGCGTGATGGCAGCTTAGATCACAATTTTCTCTATGGCTACTATTCTCTACTTCTGGCAAGTTGTCATCTAACTTGCCAGAAGTAGAGAATTTCAAATAGCTTTGATTACAAAATAATAATATTATTTGCTTATATGAAAAAACTAAGTTGTATGGTATATAACTCTACTCTCTCTACTCTAAACTTCGAACCCTATACCTAATGTTCTTAAAGTAGACTTATCCGCTAGACTAAAACATAGGACTTTAATTATATGTTTATTCTTCTAGCTAAAAGTGTGATAGCTGTTTTACTTACGTTAGGACCGTATTACTGAAGTAGTGATATATATACATAATATATATATATATCACTACTTCAGGCTTGAGTAAAAATTTGACTAAATTTTCTACGGCATTTACTGTCAAGTCTCCACACAGGGCACTCTTCATCATTCACTACTGAGCATTTTTCTGGAATACCGACCTTATTGGTTTTTTCCAACATACATTATATTAATCCTTTGAGTACCATTGACGTACATTTACGTGCGTTTCATACATAAATCTTTTGTTTTAATTATCACGGTATATGAAAGGTTAATCAAATATATACAAAAAAGGTCAATTTAATATGATTCATCGATTCATATGCTTAAGCTCATAATTACGTAAGTATTCATTGTTTCGTACTAAATTGTAATTATGAAAAGAAAAGAACGTCTCAAAATAACAATATAAAGGTGAAATTATTTTTCTTCACTTGGTATATTGATTACGTTAAGTAATTACTAGTTACAAAACCAGTTACAACGAATTTGTAAACCAGTTTTGGATGGTTATAGCAGTTAGTGGATTGCGTTTCCGCTGATGGAACATGGGGCCTTCCTATGTAGAAACGCTATACAGCATTTAATATAGCTGTTATATGGCTTAGTGTGTTTAACAGCTCGGTGGTACGAGTAATACGAAATACTCTAATTAAACTAAAATCCCACAGATAATTTATTGATTCAGGCGTTATTTTGCACAAATCAAACAAGTGGAATTGTCACTATATATAATATTTCTTTTCATATCTTTTTCTACCGATTTCCAAAAGGCGGTACTTGATTCGAATGTATATTTTTTATGTTTTGTTACCTTATAACTTTCGACTGGGTGAATCGATTCTCAAAATACTTTTTTGTTTGAACGCTGGCCCATTTAAATTTCATCAAATTCGGTCCTGTACTTTTTGAGTTACACTCCAACAACTGAATAGAATGGAAGTCGGTAATACATTTTTCAAATTGTACTTGGTAAAATACTAAATTTACGAAATCTAGTAAATAACGGAAATTATAAAATGGAATAAAAAGCTTATTTTTTCTATATTTTAATGGGATACACTTGAATTTATAAAAGGATTGCTAAAATATTTTAAAAGTTATCGCATTTTTGTAACCGACCGCTTCTTTGCGGTCCAACGTAGTCCATCTTTTTAAACGAATAACGCCTGATAACTTTAATTTTACCTTCTCGTCCTCGAATTCACTAATTTATTTTTTGTATGGTTTCTCCGCACTGTTTTGACAATGGAAACCTATGTACTTATATGTCGAAAATATCATGAGCGGTGCCTCATCCAATGCCTCATCCAATATCATACGCAAAACCAATGTAATTGCATAGCTAGGCTAACTAATCTAACCATTCCATAAGAAAATGTTCAAATGTTTTTATGTCATTTAGAGAGGGTATGACCTCGAGGCCAACCTGTCTAATGATTCGTCGATGCATTCGTCGACGAGTTCACCGATACCAAGACCAAATACTTTATGAGACATCGCCCTTGTATACAAGGTTGTTTTTCCAACGTCAACAATCAAAGATGTAACGATGTTTGATCACGTTTGATCTTAGAGAATCGCACGGCTGGTGTTAAGGCGATGTCAGCTCAGCGCTTGGCTACGTTCAATTTCCTTTACTTGAAATCAAGCGAGCGCATGTTGTAAAAATGTACAAAATTGTATGTAAAAATGTGTGCACTCTTAAGTAAAATAAAAAATCCGTCAATGTGTGTGTAGGTATTAAAAATTGTTATTTTATGATATGTGTGTCATGACAAATATAATAGTCAATAAATAGGAAAACAGTTTTAGGTGAAATGAAGTGGTGTGTTTGAATTGTTTTAATGTACCTACTCTAGTATGTTAAAAAGCGTTTTTAATTACGTCAATATAAGTCTTAGAAATGTCCTATTATGTTTTGTAATTTAAATTAATGAATTTATGAGATATAGAACTATTTTAAAACCCTCATTTTTATCAACATCATGATATGACACCACCTTAAGTAACCTCTGCCTATAACAGATGCATTTCGTCGCAAGTGACGAACTGCAGTGCGCCTGTAGTAACCCTGAGAAATAAGTATCATGTGCCTGTAAGCCGGCCGGCAACCACACCATTCAAACCAGAACATAGTATTGCGGACATACCTAACTACTTCACGGTAGAAATAAGCATGGCGGCAGTCTGTACTTCCCCGGACGAACTCATACATAATAAATAATAACAAATTCTTTATTCACCCTAATTTTAGGTACATTATCAACTTAGGCACATAAGTATCATGTGCCTGTAAGCCGGCCGGCAACCATTCAAACCAGAACATAGTATTGCGGACATACCTAACTACTTCACGGTAGAAATAAGCATGGCGGCAGTCTGTACTTCCCCGGACGAACTCATACATAATAAATTATAACAAATTCTTTATTCACCCTAATTTTAGGTACATTATCAACTTAGGCACATAAGTATCATGTGCCTGTAAGCCGGCCGGCAACCATTCAAACCAGAACATAGTATTGCGGACATACCTAACTACTTCACGGTAGAAATAAGCATGGTGGCAGTCTGTACTTCCCCGGACGAACTCATACATAATAAATAATAACAAATTCTTTATTCACCCTAATTTTAGGTACATTATCAACTTAGGCACATAAGTATCATGTGCCTGTAAGCCGGCCGGCAACCATTCAAACCAGAACATAGTATTGCGGACATACCTAACTACTTCAAGGTAGAAATAAGCATGGTGGCAGTCTGTACTTCCCCGGACGAACTCATACATAATAAATAATAACAAATTCTTTATTCACCCTAATTTTAGGTACATTATCAACTTAGGCACATAAGTATCATGTGCCTGTAAGCCGGCCGGCAACCATTCAAACCAGAACAAAGTATTGCGGACATACCTAACTACTTCACGGTAGAAATAAACATGGTGGTAGTCTGTACTTCCCCGGACGAACTCATACATAATAAATAATAACAAATTCTTTATTCACCATAATTTTAGGTACATTATCAACTTAGGCACTAGCTAGTCAAACTGGGAAAACCCGTGGTTATGTTTTTAAAAATACAAATTTTAATTAAAGTTGAATTTAATTTAATATAGAACTGTTCAAGATGAAGACTAATTACAGACTACTTTTCTATCAAGCTTAAACTACTAAGTGATGAATGCATCATCATCAAATTGGCCGCCGTCTGGTGCGTGGGAGAGCGATAATCGCCCTATAAGCAGGTGCTTACAGTGATAGAAACACTGGACGACTGGATGATGTTGCTGATATAACTAGCTATTTAAGAGGAAACAAAATATAGGTACGAGTGTTACCACAGATTACTGAATGTGTTACGTGCTAGCTTTGTAGCTGACCACAGTTTTTAAACCAGTCAGGTATTATGTTGTACATAGGTAATACTAATCCCACACTAGGATTCCCTGTGTTGTGGGATGCTAGTCTCTTCCTGTTACAAAAACTGTGATGTAGGTACCACAGTCACCCAGATACAAAAAGCAATTTAACTCCGCTACCTACTTTAATCTTTTTTTAATAATAATATGGGACAACATCCACGCAAAGGTCTTCAGGTCCCAAAATAGGCAAAGCCTGTACTATGGTAACCTGATGACCTATATACATACTTATATACATATATACACTCAGACACAGATCAAACAGACATGTTCACACACACAAATATTTGACCTGTCCGGGGATCGAACCCGGGACCAGCGGCTCAGAAGGCTTTTGAAGTAAAAAATATATGAAACAGTAATTATCAAAAGTAAAAAACTAAATTATCTCCTGTACTATATGTAGTCTACCTTTAGTTATTTTAAAGTCAGTTCATCACTCTTCCATTCAATTGTCTCTTCTTCATTCACTGAGAGTTCTACCACAGTTTATGTAAATTTTTATGCTGAGTTTCTACTACTATGAATAAACTAAAATTTTATATACGGATATGGTAAATGAATACCTTACATAATGTTCGTGGGAATTTATTGTATGATAAATAGATCAAGTTGAAAACAAGGAAAATATACTCCATAGGCCTAATCCTATTTGCATATTTATAGAAATATTTTAAAGTAGGTACAAAAATCATTCATTATGCATATTATTTTCAAAAACTAGTCTCTCAAGGTTGTTCTGTGGGTCACGCGAGTTTTTTTATGGAAATTTATGGAAATTTAATCAAAGGGCTTGTTGCCGGAGGCCTACTCCGATGACCGATACTGACGTTGTATGGAACATCAATTTGTTCGACACAAGAATTAAGCAATAAAATCGCAATTTGTAAAACTATAAAGTAGTTGTTATATCTTGTTTAATTGTTCATCCAGTTAGGTATATATTTCTCATCTGGCCCAAACTAAAATATTTATAATCATTATTTTTCTAATGACTGTATTGTAGGATTTCATTACTTTTATGATTGCAATGTTAACTTAGCTCTCGTAAATAGTAGGTCTATGTTATATTGCAAAAATGCGCAATTTTACAACTTGTGCATATTGTCATATAAGTTTAAACTATTTAGGGTATATATATTGATATAGTTTTGGTTTTATAATATGTGTTAGGGTGATAAATATATTATTTATTTAGAAGACTTAATCTTCTAAATAAATAATACATAACCTAAATAGTTTAAACTTATATGACAATATGCACAAGATGCGCGTTTAGTCTGACAAGTTATTTTATATAATCTAATCTAAATATCATGTACTTGAGCGTGTCTAGTGTATATATTATATTAAATGAATAAATATTTATATTATATTAAATGAATAAATATTAAAATCGTAGCGATCTTATTATGTTGAATAAATAAATATTAAAAACTAAAATAAAACAAATTCAACTTGGTATGCATTACGTATTAATTATTATTAAATTAGAATTACGTACAATAATGTAGGTTACATGTATGTATCCATGAATTGTCTTACATTACATTATAGGTACTTAGTCCTATTGTTTAAGCGCCATTATAATTGGTTAAAAGGATAACCAAGGCTTGCTTCGAAGCCTTCAGAGCCTTAGCTTTAACATTATTCGTAGCAAAGCTGCAACCACGAAGTAATAGTGTTAAATTTGTAACGAATGGACTTAGAAACCTCCTGGGGTGCGTTATGCTACAAATCTTCTACGGCCTTAATTATAAACGCTGCTTAACTTTAACTGACTTTATTTAGTACTGTGCACAGCATAACTGTTCTGCGCCGTACTAAATGACGTTATTTAAATTAAAGCAAAGGCCGTGTGTATTGTAATTAGTATTATTATAAATTGTAGTGGTACGAGTATTTTAAAATGTCATCTGTAACGTCCAGGCGTGATGCGTGACCACCTTATACAATATATGTATATTTAAAAAGAAATGGATGTCAGGACCTACAGCGCCTGAATTGAAATTTGCCGTTTTTTTTCGATTTGTTTTTGTTAGTTTGTTTTTAATCACACAAAGTTATATTTATTATTACAAAAACGACAGTAAATACATTAAATATGATAAAAATCATGTTTTTCAAGGACACGATAAAAATGGTATGGGGATTTTTTAAGCGGTTTGTGTAAAATGTAAATCAGAAGGTTCTATGTTTGACTGTATGTAATTTTTCATTCATGTTCACCGATTTCTCCGTCAATTGTGGATATTTATATATATAAATGATTTTGAAATTCTTTGTAAGGTTTCATATTTTTCGTTGCATAAGCTGTGGCTCCAATTTGGGCTCATTTCAAACCAAACCGATGAACTTCGTGAGTTCCTTATTATTGAGGAATAATATAAATTAAGGAGATGCGCATAACGACGATACCATAGTTTCAAGCGAGTACGTAAGTAGGTCAGTTGATTATTTTAAATTAATCTTTTGTTACTAGTTCATTTCCTTAGCACTTATTTGTTAGGACATCTACTTTATCATATCTAGAGATAATTTCAACCAGCTATACCTGATAAAACTTTCCAAAGCTGCATTTGCCTTGCCAAAGGTAGGATAAAGACAGCCAGCCGTAATAGGCACACAATAACTAATTGGTATATATTTGGTAGAAACAGTGCCGTTGTTCTCTTACGAAACTCCCGTCACTGATATTAAGGTATGATTACACGGCATGATTACTGGCTGGAAAAAAAACACGACCTACAGCAAAAAACAACGTGTGGGCTTCGATGGCATGATCGATTATATCCATCTATTTCGATGTGCTGAACAGATTTTTAATGAGACCATCAAGTGACGTCGTGCGAGTGTTTTGTCTTGCTTCCGGTCCCGGAATTCTCATGTTTAGCGGGTCGCGCAGACAAGGTTACAAAGGAATTTCTTACTACTGTGTTCTATGTGAACCCCAAAACAAGTTCGCACTCTTTGAGGTAGAATATCACGCTTTGTAGTGCCCTTATCTAGACGCACTCAAGACAAGGAGTTTTCTCCTGGAAAGCTTATGGTAGTATGTTAAATACGCAATTTTCCGTTTACTTTTTATAACTACGTAGGTATCTCGTAATTAGCTTATTTATTTTCTAAAATTGCTTCCTCACAGAATACTCGTGAATAATATGTAACCTATGTGTAATTGCAGGTTAGTTACACATGTAAAAAAATTGAGGCAAATTAATTTGTCGTTTTTGTGTAAAAAAACAACAAAAATCTATCCATCCATCTAAATAGCAACTTTCGAATTTATAATGTCATGTGCCAGTATCGGAATTTTCAAACTTCCCTGATCTCCAATCATGCCTACTATTTGACGGACATCGAACTGGCGGTTATGTTTCTTTAAAAGCACGAAAAGCTCAAATATTGAACCACGAACAACGACCTAAGATCACCCATCCAAGTAAATGCCGGAACGTAAGCGAACTCAAATAACCTACCTACCTATATTTTACTTACATGGTGTACGCCCGCATTACACCATCATAATAATACAATAAAGACATAGATACAAGCAGCCCCAACAGGCTCTTTTATATGCCTCGTATAAAAATATTAAATTACGTGGCATAAGTCTACTTATAACGGAAACAAGATTTGGGTTAATTGTAACTTCAAAAAACTCAAGTTTCCCCACGCACGTTCTAAACAGGAACATTCTTTGCTACGAGTAACTCCTAACTTGTTTTCATAATTTCCATCTTCATTACATTTTGTGCCATCGATAGATTTTAGTGTGTCTCGTTCTAATTATATTCACCGTCTTCCTCTAACGCATAGAGAAATGTCATCAAACTAACTACGTCGGGCTTGGAGGCAGTCGCGTGCACCGGTTCCAAATTCAAAAACATTACGTAGCGCGCGTGTAGAAAATGAACGCGCGGACGTTATCCATGTGTCTATAAAAGTAACAATTATTTTTTTAAGTCTTATCTGTGGTTTTTAAAAATGAGCAAGAAATCTTTCAGTGGCAAAGGGACTAAGAAAAGTGCGCCCAAAAAGTTGGATGTAGATCTTTCTAATTTCATTCAGGGATCACTGGAAGTTGAGGTAAGAGACAATTTTTATTTATGCAAAAAGATTTTACGTTATTTATGTAGAGTTTTGGATTTTTCATACATTTCTTCAAATGTTCATAGTTGACTAAGCTTTTGTTGGTAATAGTTTTTTAATTATCTACAATGACGAGTACTTACGTTCATTATTAAGTCATTACGAATTATTTTTGGATGTGTCATGGTTAGTTTCGAAATTAATACCCCAGTCAAATAACTTTGCATCAAATTATTTAATGTTCCTCGCATGGTAAACATACTTAAGGCACCTGCATGCAACTGATATTGTTAAAAAAACTGGATTTGAGTTAAAGGTACATTGAAGAGTAGAAACTCAATTTTACACGATGGTGTTTAAAAGAAATCAATAAAATGCATACCTACTCCTATACGTAACTTGTCTTCTTCAAAACATGCGTTTGCATTGATAAGGCCATTTAAAGTCTGGTATGCATAAAATTTAGTTTGTTATATGCTAATTCAATTTTATTAATAAATATGGCTTACTTAATTTGTTAATGAAATTTGGAGAAGTGATGGTTTTCTGGAAAAAAATGATTTTATTCCTTTTATTTAGAAATAAAAGTGTTGGAAACGCATGGCAAAAACCTCTTCAATGTTTTAAAGGGTCCGGAATCTATTTCTGCTTTGTAGAATTCTAAACATCATAAAATCTTAAGAGTTTATGATGTTTAGAATTGAAATGAGTTTACACATTGATTTTTCTTACCCAATTCATGGCAAATCTTTGTTTACGGAAGAAAATAGTTTTGAAGTATATTAAGGATTAATTATATAACACTAGTGACTGCCCGTGACTTCGTCCGCGTAGTAAGCTCAGTCTGCGACCTCGCCATAACCTCCTATCATTTCTTGGGTTTTCTTACATAAGAACCTGACAATAATTATATTACACAACAAAAAAGAATAAGCGAGATTGTTCCATCCGTTCTCAAGTTATAGCGTGACCAGGAGAAATAGGGGCTAATTTTTTATATATATATACTAGCAACTGCCTGCGACTTCATTCGCTGTCCGTATTTTTGTTAGGCTGTGTGTTTGCGCTGCTGTACAGGTCGCATATTTCAACCAACCTTGACGAAAGTTGGTATGCATATTCTATTTTTTTTTGTCGTCGGCGATTTTGGGTGAGGTGGTAATTTTCCTAAAAAGGGGGAAGTTTGTTGTGGCGCTATTTACCGACCGATTGTGTTAAAATTTGGTACACACATTAGGTACCTGAATTAAAAGAGGAATTTCCAATATGAGCATAATTGGTCAAGTGGTTTCCGAGATAATAGTTTGTGAAGCGCTGCGAAAAATCGCCGCTGATAAGACACGTGCTCGCGAGGTCTACTGCTCGCAGAACTACAAGTAGGTGTTATTAGATAGTTTAATATTGTACCGTATAATTTAAAGACTACTATACTTTTTATAATAATAAAAACCTCCTGCTGTGCGAGCGGCAAATGGCAGCGTCGGTGACCAATTACCGTGGATTTATTGATTTCTATAGGTATATTTATCTTAGTTAGTATTTTAGGTATTTTCTTCAATTTACATTATTCCCAAACTTGGAAATTTTAGAGAAAAAAATACTGAGTAAAAGGTAAGTGTTTGTAATAACACTTCTTTCGGTTGGATAAAGTTTGTCTAACTATTCAATAGATGTCGCTCCGTCCCCATACAAAGTTAAAATCAACTAGTGAGTTAAATTCGACGCTCTGACGGATTGCCTCGGTGGCTTAGCGGTCATGGCGTCTGATACAGATTGTCGGACGCGGGTTTGAATTCCGTCCGAGGATGAGACATTTTTTCAAGGACAGCTGCTGGAACACACTGAACTTAGGTTTTTAGAGAAAGACTTACAAACTCGAGGGGGATGGCTAGCCAGACGGACACCAAAAGTGCCCTACCACCATGCTGTGGATATCATCATGGTAATTCACCAAAAGCTCAAGCCCGAGGTAGGGATCACTCCCGCGGCCTATAATCGCTACAAAAGATATTGTGATTTCTTACTGAAAAAGCAATTATTCAAAAAAAATTTTTTTTATCAAAAAATTGAACCGACTTCTACACTAAAACTTTTTTTTCACCCTTTTTGGTGACCTTGCTACTTATGGGATACACCGTCAATGTATCCCGTAAGTAGCAATATGGGTTAATGTTGATAATAATATCATCAAGAATAAGTAATCATCAAGGATAGGCGAAACACTTTTTAGTTATTGAAGTATAACTCAAAAGCTGCTTGACCGATGAAATTTATGTGGTACCACCACGGAAGTACAATCTATCAAACAAAAACAGAATCATCAAAATCGGTTCATTAACGACGAAGTTATCCGCGAACACACAAAAAAAATTAAATTCAGTCGAATCGAGAAACCTCCTTCTGTTTTTGAAGTCAGTTAAGTAAGAAAAAATAATATTAAATACAAAATTAGTAGAGGATAGTGCTAAAATACAATAATCCTATTGGTTAAAGAGTTTTCAGAATATAAATTTGTAATTTTTATGGTATTATTTTTTTAAAGCACTAACGCCTGCTTTAGCGATCTCAAACATTGAAATTTATAGAGAGAAAAATTCCATCCTCGGACGGGATTCGAACCCGCGTCTTCTGACTCTCCGTGTCAGACGCCATTGACCAACTAGGCCACCGAGGTTCTGGTCCGAGCATCGAATTTTAACTCTCTATTTGACTAACCGTCTAGCGGGGATGGAGCGACATCTATTGGACAGTTTAACAGTACCATCCAACCGAAAGTAGCATTATTTAGAAATACTTGAACTTTCGTATTGACATCGCAGCCCTTGTAATTTTTATAGTATTACTTTTTTAAAGCACTAACGCCTGCTTTAGCGATCTCAAACATTGAAATTTATAGAGAGAAAAATTCCATCCTCGGACGGGATTCGAACCCGCATCTTCTGACTCTCCGTGTCAGACGCCATTGACCATATATAGGCCACCTATAAATTTGTATTTCACATATCTCTTTGTAATATTAGTGTAGAAGTGTCGATGTATTAACTATATTGTGTACATATATACATTTTTACAGTATACATTTTATGTGGTAGATAGGACACTTCTGCTAGTATCCGTCTTGGAAGTATCACATCCAGATATTCTTCCTCAAACTGTAGTGTGTAAGCATTACACGCTTTCTGCAGCTGTGGTAAGTGAAAGTGCTGGATGAAGGTGACGGAACAGGTATGTCTAAGGGTGACTAGCGAAATGCAGTGGTACTTTGAACTTTGCAACTTAACTGTCATGGACAGACGTGACTTTTACCATCAGGTGAACAATTTGTCCACTTGGAAAAAAAGATGAGAAACAGAAATCAGTGGTCACGGCGTCTGACACGGAATGTCGGAAGACACGGGTTCGAATCCCGAATATGTGAATTTCTCTCTCTAAAATTGCAATGTTTTATAGAAATAATGTTGAGTCACAGCTCGTTCCCCTCAGTTTAAGAGCCACCCTAAATAGTAATAGTATCTAAATAAAAGTACTTTAAATCAAAAGCCGGTTGCAAGTGTTACAAAACCTGTATTCTTAAAAAAAGTTGGTCTAACCCTTATTATAATTTTATTTGCACTTATATTTATGTCCACTTTTTCCTTAATCGTTCCCTCATTACTGAGGGTCGTGACTCCTCCGTTGGAGTTTGTTTACTGTTTCTCTCCACCGAGTTCTGTTGCTGGCCTGATGTAGAGCTGTGCTGAAAGGTATCTCCAGCTGTTCCGATGCCTGATCCGTCCATCTTAAAGCTTCGTCCTCTTGGTCCTTTAATCTCAATTTTGCCAGTTACTTTTAGACGCTCAAGGTTGTCAGCTTCTACGCGCATTATGATATGACTGAAGTACTGTATATAAAAAAAATGGTTTAGAAATTTCACTGTACAACGCGGTCACATTGCTGGAATGCAATCCCCGCCCGCTTCCCTCCGGAATCCCCTTTTCTCGCCCGTACGTTCAGCATCTTTGTTACCGATACACGCGTCGATAATTTGGCTAATGTTCTTGTTAAATTTGGCTTGTTTTCTGTTTTTGTTTTGATTATTGTTTTGTTAAGTTTTTTGTTACTGTTGATTGTTGAGTATTAACTGTTGAACTGTGTTCAAACGAGCGAAAAGAGAGAGTGAAGGCGAAGTCAGTTTTAATGATAACTTTCAATCCATTGTTTATAGCGATGATGACTAAAAGATAATCGACTACATTCCTGTCGAAAAATTCCAAATAAATAAATATTAATTGGGTAGCCATACAACAAATGTGTGTTTTTCCTATTTTTATGCTCAATATTAATAACGGTAACAGGTAGACCTTAAATTTTCACAGAATATGTAGTTGTATATATTAACTTTCAAAATAAATAAATATTTTTATTCATTTAACAAACTTAATTTTTGATCAATTTTTACTCGATCTTAATAAAGGCCACTTGGCCGGTTTTTTTTCACACCGTACTTGAGCGCCAAAATGACGTCACATGGTCAAGCGTCTAGTTAATGTGACCGCGTTGTATACTTAGTTCTTCACATGTCAGATGATTAAAGTTATATTGTGTGAGTAGTATTGCTCTTATTGACTCAACAGACAATCTGCTTTCCTTCTTCCACTGTCCATTGAGAAAACCCTTTCCACGTATGCGTTATGTACCATGATACTAAAAAGTACCTACTGACATGACGAAAAATCCGGTCTCTAATGAAACCCAGACGGGGTCTGGTCTATACTCTTAAAATCCGATCCTACCTAACCTATCCAACAGTAGCAGCGTTTTTTTATTGTTTGGAGTCGGGTCTGTTATTGATTGTTATAATATTAACAAGTAGTATTTAATGTTTTATTATTTATTGAAAACAATTGTGGTGTAGTGTATCGACTCCTCGTTTGGCCTCACTATTTATTTACGTCACTTCTTCTCGTACCTACGTTTTACCTTTTTTATCTCAGTTATCAAATTATCTTATGATTATGAAACTAGTTTCACCGATAAGATGTTGTAATTAATAGACGAACCTGTTTGCTATTAATCAAGTAATATTTTTAAAAATTTAACCCATAGACTCGCCAGTCGACATGTTTGGCCAATAACACAATAGTTTTCTCAGATCTACTTTTCCAGGAACCGCGACATCCTCGTATGTGGCCACTACCAAACTATAAGTACTAAATTACTAGTACCTACCTACCTAGTAGTAGTAAGTCCTACTAACGGAACGGAACTGTTCGGAACGGGAAACAATATTCAAGGCCCAAAAGAAGTGCTTAAGGTCTGTCTGTCATTTAAAGCCGACAGATTCCTGCCAACCATACTTCTCCAAATTTAAGATCCTGACTTTTCCATGTCTATATATTTACGAGATGTCGCTATTTGTTCGAACTAATCTTTACCTTTATGAGTTCGGGAAAGGTACACAAAGCAGAAACAAGTTGAAAGTTCCTGCACACAGAACAGCATGTTTTAGAAAAGGTGTGTGCGGTATGGGTCCTAAGATATACAATCATTTGCCAGAAACCATATTAAAATCGGAGAGTGTCACTGCTTTTAAAAGAAGTTTGTTTAATTTTCTTTCACAAAAACTATATTACAAAGTGACTGACTTTCTTATAGATAGATTCTAAATTTGATGATATGTAATTTTATTTAGATTTATATTGTTTTATTCATGCCTTAATAATTAAATGACTATAAATATGTATTAGATATAAGCACATTATTATTGTATGTCCGAATGGACCTAGCTGTTGGTACTATTTATAATATTTAAGAACTATATGTAACACCTTCTAACAATAAATAAATCTGAATTCGACTAACTAGAATTAAATAGATATGTGTTTTAACTAATGTTAAAACACATACATGAAAGTGACTCATTTTTCTCCATGATTAATTTATTTTCAGGGCGTAAACATAATAATAATTACTATTAATTATAATAAAAGTATGGGGACAACATCCATACAAGGTCTTCAGATCCCAAACTAGGCTGAGCCCTATGGTAACCTGACATACCTATATACATTTTTTATTGGATTTATACTTAAATAACAATAAATAGAATAGGTTTCTTACATATCCGAGAACTATTCATTACCAAGTGAACAAAGCACTTCCACCATTCATCCATGACAAACATTGAGTTAGAATCCCCTAACTCAATTATGACAAAGCAATAAATATAATAATAAACTTTATTTCACTTAAAATGAAACAAATTTCCGCCAACGTTATAAATGTTAGCAAACAATATTGTATCATTATAAATTGATCATCGCAAATGCGTATTAAATGCTTTGTTTTACAAATAATATAATTAATATGATATATATGTGTACCTATAACTATTTTCGTAATATAACCTATATACGAGTAAATACTTACATACACACCCAGACACAGGACAAACAGACATGCTCATGCAAATAAAGTGTTTTACCTGTCAGGGCATCAATCCCGGGGCCAGCGGCTTAGAAGTTTTGCATTGCTACCAATTGCGCCAACCGGCAAATAAAAATTAT
The DNA here is from genome assembly GCA_917880725.1 of Selenia dentaria. Classification (NCBI taxonomy): domain Eukaryota; kingdom Metazoa; phylum Arthropoda; class Insecta; order Lepidoptera; family Geometridae; genus Selenia; species Selenia dentaria. The sequence goes on along the minus strand of OU862878.1, from coordinate 36,115,332 downwards.
AATATAAAAGTGAAAAATACCGAATACACGTGAAATTTCGATAACTACCTACTTAAATATCTGGCCTAGAACAGGTGGGTACTACAAGTAAGGGGTAAAGACCCTTGGATTGTTGGATGACAAAATTTTAGATTACTTCGTGGCCTCGCCAACTTTCGCATTTAATAAAAATACAAAATCGTGATTTGAAGCATGCTTTTTTTAAATATTGTAATTATCTAGAGTATTCTTAAAAGAAAGAAACCTTTTCCTATAAAACAGACTTATATGAAATTCGAAAACGAGACTAACTTTGTATGAAAGTACGAGTACTATAGTTTTGAACGTGGAAGTTCTACAATCTGGGTTGTGATTAATTATTCCAAATAACTACACATCTTACAACTACTATCGAACTAGGGAGTGAAATGAAGATTACAATTTGATAATCCTATATTTTTTATTATATAGACACTCGGAAAACTGGATTAAGGATATAATCATTAAAGCTATCATTATATTTACATTAAGTCGCAAATGTACCTGTATGTTTGTGAGTTTTCCGAGTACGATTTGTTTTTATTTAATCCTTAGTTGCTTAGTTATTGGCTGATATATTTAAAAATATTATAACGCTGTATTATATCTGTGCTGTTGGCCTATTAATTAATTAATAAATAAATAAATAATTATTTAAAAATTGAAATCATTTCGATCTCGGTTTTTGACAGAGCCGATGCTCGAGGGGAAAGGGGGCTTGTTGCGTGTTATTCTTATATTTAGAAACTCGATTATCAGCATTTGGGATAACAATTTTAAATATTTAAATACCTGTGAAATCCTTTTTGGATAGTCAATACGCATTGATAGGTTCTTTCAAAGTACAAGAAAATTGAAAGCTTTGAGCTTTTTAGCGCTAATAGGCACGTACTATACACATATAGGTACGTACCTATATTCGCGTAATAGGTATAGCTATTTCATCATCTATGTATATATCTGTATCTATACATAATACAGATTATTATCCCAAAGCCAAACGGGCATGATTACGTAGGTTAGCTATGCAGCAGTGGTAAGTATATATAATACGAGTAAGCTAAATTTGGTTTAGCTAAGCACTTGTAAGTGCTTCAAACCTCATATACATACCATGATAATAAAAAAATTATTACTTTCTAAGCATATATCTTACATATCTCATCACATGATAGTATAAAAAATAAAAAATCTCTCTAAGTTTATAAATTTAAAAATATAAACTCACACGTAGAAAACAGCAGATGAAACATAAAACAAAGATAAGGTTGTGTAACAGCATTATTATTTCGATTATAAATATATTGATCCAAAATAAATTGCTAGTAGAATAAAATGCTACATTTGGAGAGCTCTTTAATAATATGTTTTTTGTATATAAAACCCATACAGAGAGTTGAAAAATAAGATATGTATTGTACCTATAACGTTTTTCGTTTGCATACTAAATCATGTAAGACTACCTAAAGTCAAGTAGATGCATCGACACATAAAAATAAAACATAAGTATAAAATGTGTAGATGCCATAGTAATGGTGAGCAGATGGTATTGCATGAATTCTGTTCTGGATATTGTAATAAGATAAAACCAGTTTATTTACTATTTTACAAAATGTATAGTATCTGAAGTGATTACGTAATATAAGCAATATAACAGTAGTATTCGTAATGAATGAATCGAAATCGAAAGGACTGTAAAATAGATAAAGGACAAGTTAAAGGGGCAATGACCAGTTTATATTGGCAATATAATTTATTCTAACACATAGTAAAAGTTAATACCCATGCTAAAGCTTTGAGCGTCCTGCCTATAAATAGTTCCTATACCATATCGTTTTGAACATTTATTTATTAAGACTTAGGGCGATACACGGTGCGTGGTACGTCACGACGCGCGGTAAATTCAAACAAGGGCAATGTAAGAGAGCGTTCTCGCGGACGCATTACTTTGATATGTAGCGTTTTACCACAAAATGAATAATAGTACTAGATTCCACGCTGTGGGCATTGTTATGCACGTGGCGTTAAGGCGCATCCCTGACCGAATGTCCTCGGAATCTGGTTCCGGACGGCAGTCGACAGTGGTACGGGGTTTGAGAGGCGACTGCCGCGTGAACTCTGCGCACGGCCCTTTGTCGAAAATTCATATCGATTTTTGAATAGTTGGTAAAAAAAATATATAATATACGAGTAGGTCTTTTAGAAAGTTTTAGGTGTTACAAGTTATTTTTAACGGCTAATCCATTCGTGTAAATTAAACTTCAAAACAATTTTAGTTCATGTGGAGATGCAAGGAATCGTGTTTTCTTTCCAATTTCAGTTGTTTTTTTAGAAACCGACTTCTTAGATAATAATTACTTTAAATAATCATATTATAAACGTACCATGTGTAGAGAAAATGTTTGAAATTATTATATAATTACTAGTCCTAAAAATAACGCGGTGATCGCTTCTTAACGTGTTCAGTGCTCAGGGCCCCCCGGGTCTGTGCAGCATTTGCTATGGGACTCGCCTTAATAGGTTATGCATGCCAATGCTTTATTGGTTTATTGGAAGTTTTCAATTTTATTTCAGTGGCAACATTCGCAAACCGTAGCACAGCCTTACATCAGCGATGCGATCGCTATACAACTGCGATTGAGAACTAGATCTAACAGACTATCGATTTAGGCATTGAAGTTCAACCGTAGAAGCATCGCAATAGTGTGGCGATTGCTCAATAGCTAAGAGACTTAGGGCCCAGGCTTTTTATTGATCACCCCTTATCTTCCAACCCATATAACATTTACCCACAATCCAGGGCCAACATCGCAGTTTAGGTTCTATCGGTCGGCGCATATTAGTTACTATTTTACATATTAATTCACCAATTAATAATTCTGTGCTGAAAGTCTTATGAGGGTACCTTTTTATGCATGCCGCCGCTTAAACTAATATACTCATCGGCACCCATTTTTCCAAATTTTCATACACCACTTGTTTAACCTGCACTTGAAATATATTCAAGTCAGCATCATTAACACTTTGCGTACCAGAGACGTAAATTTACGTAAGTTTCATTCATAAATCTTTTGTTTTAATTATAAGGTTAAGTATGGGTTAAAATCAATATAGCACACACATTATAACTAAGCAAAAAAACAAACCCCAATTGAATCAACTACTAATTAAATTTGAAACTAGTATTAGATCAACAACTTGTTTTACACGGTGTATCGGTCAGAGCAAAGCCATACATAACTAGGTGCAAATACCAGCGAAACGAGAATGAACGTTAAGTTACGTGTGGTGGCCACAATTACACTAATATAGTAGTAGTAGACAATACAACTACGCGCAAGCCATCAATATTGTTCAAATCGTACTAGATTGCATTTTGGTTTACGTAATACTTCTGCAGTTAAATTTCTTTTAGAGTGTGCGAAATTTCATGTGCAATTAGTATTTTTGGTAGGAAATTAATATATTTCATTGTAAATCAAAACAATGATATATTGCTTAAAATAAGTTGGGTTAAACCCTTTTTCAAACAATAACTGTATTAAAATGTATCTTTATTGACAGGATTTGAAATCCGCCGACCTTGACTACGTAGACTTCCTCAAACGGCCAAACCAGCCCAAAGGCTTCGAGCCCCTGTTTCCTGAAGTAGAAGATGTACTGGGGTCAACGCACGCACCGCCACCATGCACGCTGGTATGGAGGGACGTCAGCGTTCATGTCAAGATGAAGGACGGCAAGCTGAAGAGACTTGTCAACAATGGTGAGGAAAAACCCTATTTTCAGATCACTGGGTCACTGACTTAGAAATACCGTAATTCTTTATAATTTCTTGTGATTTCATATTCTTTTTATAATCGATAAACCAGTGATTTTGGTCGATGAACCATTTGATGGTCACATACGAACGTGGTGACTATTACAGCATACTTGATCTAGATAGCACCTTGCTGTCAAAGTCAGTTGCTGAAACGCACCGTTGGGTACTTGGTGATTTTTATAAGGGCATTATAGGACCATATGCTATGGATTTTCTTTAGATGTTACTTAAGGCGCTGTCAGCTCAGCGCTTGACTACGTTCAATTTCCTTTACTTGAAATCAAGCAAGCGCATCTCAAAAAAAACGTAAAAACAATAATAAATTCATAATCAAAATAATAATTTGCACTATTTAATTAAAAAATAATCCGTCAATGTAGGTGCATTAAAAATTGCTATTTTATGATATGTATTTCATGACAAATAAACTATTGAATAAAGAGAAAAACTGTTTTAATGGTAAAATTAAGTAGTATGTGTGAATTTGTTTTTAATGTACTCTAGTATGTTAAAATATGTTTTTAATTCCGTCAATGTGTACTTAGGACTCTTAGAAATGACACATTATTTTTTGTAGTTTTAAATAAATCGCTGCTTATAACGACTGCCTAAAAAACCCTAATTTTTATCGACATCATGGTATGACTGCACCTTCCAAATGTACGGTTCGGTGTCACTGCTCTGAGGTATTTTTACTGTGAGCCATGATTGACATTAATAATTAAATTAAATAAAGTTTCAGATACAAACAGAGCATTATGAATTTGTAATCGTTATTGTAGTATGAAGACTCCCACCATGATACCATCTGGGTAGTTCGTATGACGGCTGCTCATCAGCTTCACCCAAAAATTTTGGTCCAAGGTTTAGAAAAATAGTGCCAAAATCCTCATTATGGTGGTAGTTGGCCAGCTACCATGAAAGTTTACCAATCACAACTATCAATGTATGCAGGCAGCAGTTATAGAACGCTAATAGACAACCTTAGACCACCCTCGACTGCATCATCACTGTCTATCAAGTGACAGTTATAAAACGCTACATTTTTTGCAAACAATAGTTTCAAAAAAACTAGTTTCTATCTACTCCTTAGCAATTCTGTCTAGTAAACTCGTGATCAAAACAGATCATATAATTAAGCCAGAAACAAGTGATTTCATACTTACAATTATTTTAAAAAGTCTATTTATTTACAGTGAGCGGCATCGCAAAGCCTGGCACCTTAGTGGCTCTGATGGGACCTAGGTAAGTTTTAAAAGTGTTGGATTTTTTTAAGAGAGATCGTACTTATCCGTACTAAAAACTATAAAGTTATGTTTTTAGTACTTTAAAAAAATATAAACGTGACAATATTAAGAGATAGAAATGTGTTATTTCTTTTAGTATGGACAAGTACACGCTATGTGTTCCTCTTATGGATTATAGAAAAAGCTCGAAAACGACCAACCAGTACCACAGGATAGATATGTACTAATAATATCAGATGACCCGTTCGTGGCTTCCTATATCCTTCCATTCCTGCCTCCGGAAAATAGCCCCTCAGAACTACATTAGTTATAATTGTTTTACGACATCGTTGCTTTTGAAGTATCGTCGTTGCGCTCGTCGACGAGCTCACCAATTTTAAATACTTTATGAGATATCGCCATTGTACACAAGGTTGGTTTTCCATCGTTTTTTGTCACCTCATCATTTGTTTCACGGATGTAGTCAAAGATGCAACGATGTTTGCTCTTAGAGAATCGCACGCCTGTAAATAGGTGATACCTAGAAGTAATATGCCAAAACATTAATTTAAAGGTGTTTTAGACTGTGTTCGTTTGGTTTTAAAAATATAACATCTTACAATAAGCGACGATAGCCCAGGCCATGACAAGAGTCGGCTGTCGATGAGACGGCTACGGGATCGATCCCCACCTCTGGCTTCAGCTCTAGTTGAATGTTACATCGTGATGAAATCCACAGCATGGTGGTAGGGCACGTCTTATTTCCGGCTGGCTAGTTCAAGTTTGAAAATCTGTCGTAAGCACATAACAGTAGTAGACCAAGTTCTGGACCTACCTTTGATGGCATCATCACTAAATATCATGTGAGATAGTAGTCAAACACTTTTACATGATAGCGTCATAAGACACGCTTAGGCCGATCGTACCTCTCTATCGCTTGTTCCGCGCCCTCGCTTGCACGCTCGGCTCAGGTGTAACGTGATAATGGAACGGGACAATGAGTCATACTTTTTCGCGTTTTGCGTGCAGCCGGCGTTCATCGATTTATAAGACTTTATCATGTCAATAAATAAATAAGGAAAGATATTCGTACTGTTTCTTGCTGTTTGCCATTACGTTTTTAGTCACTGTTGACGTTCTTCTCATCGGCAAACTCAAAGATTCAACCCCACACATTTCAGTGTCATGAACCTAACGCCTCTGGCTGTTTTTATTCTATAAATTCAGACTTAGCCTTGCTCAACAGCATACCTCTAGTTTGTATCTAAAAGCGTCACCCTAAAAAAACTCATTAATGATATACATAAACTCGACGATCGAGTTTTTATGTGTAGTTATGAGCCACAACTATTTAAAGAAAGATCTATTAAGACAAACGTTGTTTACTTCAATTAGTTCACTGTCTTTCCTGGATACTTTCACTACTTACTACTTCAAAAATCAGAAATCATCCAGCACTGTCGTTGATTGAAGAAATAATCTAAAATACATTTTGCACCGTAACTGTCGAAAAGCAGTAAAACAACAGTAATCCTAATTTATGTACACTCTATAAGTTACATTCGAGTACATTCGGTCTGGAATCTCTTACTCTTCGGAGAGACATTGCATCTCTCTGCGTCTCTCTACCATCTGTACAACGGCGAGCGTTCGGAGGAACTGTTTGATCTGATGCCAACTCCCCCCTTTTACCTCCGCACCGCTCGCCATCCGCGGGATCCCATGATGTCCACCCTCATTACCTTGATTTATCTAGCTCAACTACACAACGGTTCTCAAGAATATTTATACCGCGTACAACAAAAACGAGGATGAAGCTTCCCGCCGCTTCTCTGCAACGTTATAAAAAAAAGTAAAATTGGTGATCCTGCATAATTTCCACTTGTATGCATATATTTACTTAGACAAAAGTGATTTATTCATTTTTGATTTGATTTATTTAAGCATGATGTGTTATGTGTCTACCATAACAGGTGGAGCTATGATAAAAATATTTTAATGCCCGTTTTCAGCAACATTTAGGGAGCCAGCTAAGATACATTATGCAGTACTAAAAATCACTTAACTTGGCTTAGGTGTACCCTAAAATGTTGCTGAAACCCAGAACTACACTGGCCTGCAAAAATAAGTACTTACTACACTTTTAAAATTTAAAAGTTTCTAACCTACGAGTAAGTTAGAGATTTAAAATTATAGCAATTCATTCAATCAGCTTTCTTTAAAACTATAGTAAATTATACATTAGTAACATTTTAAAATCTAAAAAAGATAAAACAATAAAAACATCTATTTAGCTTAGTGACATAAAACTTAATTAACATTTACAAGTATGGATGTTTTACATGTTATTTATTTTTTAATAACTGGTATTGCCTCCTCGGGCTCTGCTTACAGCTTCGAGTCGATTTGGCATGAACACGAGGTTTCGAAGCCGATGTTGCGGAATATTCTCCCATTCTTCTATCAGGGCCTGTTTTAGTAGGTGGTCGTCTGCGGCGTCGGACTAGCCTCCCTAGCTCTTATTCTTATTCTTATTCTGATTGGGGGCGCTAAGTCCTGCACTGACGTCCCGCTTGGGGTGTATTGTGCATTTCCCCCGCCAGCTACCCTAGCCATCCCAACTCCTTTAGATAACGGAGTATGACCCTGGGTCGCTGGCACAACTGCTCCAGTGATATTTGAGGTGTTAAAACTGATGTTGATTTAGAACTATAGTGATCCTCTAGTATACCGGTAGTGTTCCGTATATTTTCCGTAGCCGTGCACTCTAACAGCACGTGCTTCACGGTCTCGTTCTCCTGCAAACATCCTCTGCACAGTGGACTATCTGTTGCACCAGTTTTGTATAGATGGTAGTTGAGATTGCAGTGACCTGTGATAATGCCTACCATTAGGCGGAGGTCCTGTCGTTGAAGTTTCAACAAATTGTTAGTTGTATATCTGTTCAAGGTTGGAAACATAGATTTTGCTTGTTTGCAGTCCTTTTTGTTATCCCAAATGTGTTGTTGTTCTTTTTCAGTAAAGCGACGGAGTTACGTATTTCCATCGCTGAGGGCTTGCAGAGATCATTTACATCTCCACTTACCTGTTTCTTAGTCGCATTTTTGGCGAGGGTATCTGCTTTCGCATTTCCTGGGCATGAACCATGCCCTTTTGTCCAAGCTACCACTATCTTATACTTGTTTGATAGTTTTTGTAGAGTCGCGTGACACTCGGCTATCACTCTTGACCTGGTTACCGGCCTTCTGAGTGCATAGATGACCGCCGCACTATCTAGAGTGAATGCGATTAGTTTTCTTTCCACAGGTGATGATATGGAGCCCACCTCGTCTCTATATGGTATAGCTTTTGCTCCTAACAGTAGGCCCATAGCCTCTGCTTGTGCTGGTGATGTGGTCTTATTTAAGGCCTCCCTAGCTCATCCCAGGCGTGCTCAATCGGGTTGCTATCTGGACTTCTTGATGGCCAAGCCATCACGCTGATACCAACCTCCTGAATATACTCTCACCCCGAGCCGTGTGTGGTCGGGCATTATAATGCATCAGCATCGATCCATCACCAATATTTACTAAATACAGCCCTGCATACTCATTGAGAATCTCCTGGGCATATTTTCCCCCATTCAGAGTGCCATTCAGAGTGTCAATAACTCTGTGCGACCTTTTGAAGATAAGCCAGCCCATATATGTACACTGCCATCACCGTACTGGACTCTTTCTGAGAAGCGCAAGCTTAAAGGTGTCACCAGATCGCCTAGACACTTCGCCTTCCATCAGAAGTGTGAAGTGAGAATCGAGACTCATCTGTAAACAACATTCTTGTCCATTCTTCTTGATCCCACTGTATGTTTTCACGGTCGCAGTCTCGCTACTCGATGCTCTCTCTCGAGTTTCGGGCCACTCGCTTCGAGGTTTTGCTTCAGCCAGTCTTTTTCTCACTGTACTGTCACTAATGTAGTCTCTTCGAGTCTGAAGATGCTGTTGCTGGACTTCAACTGCATTTTGGTGGCGATTTCTCAACACAGTGGTAACAATATAACTGTCTTCTCGGGCACTAGTACACCTGGGTCTGCTATTACCAGGTCTCCTCAAATGGTTTCCAGTCTCTTGACCTTCTGAACCTTTCGTAACATCACACCTACCATTCATAAAGTACGACGCATACTGATACCTAGTTCCAGAAAACTCATGATCCTATCATATTCTTCAGGTGAAAGAAGCATGATAAATAAGTTTATGTGCTGGTTGTCTAACTTAGCTTTTGTAACAAGACTCATCGATCAAGAAAAAATTTGAAATCAAAAATAGAAACAAAAATGAATGGTAAAATTGTAATTCGAAAAGTATTATTTTTGATTTTAATGTTTTTTCAGCCATTTCTTAAAATAAGGTTACCGATTATGAAGTTTTAATGTATAAAATTAAACTCTTTTTTGAGTCCTCTTTGTTTCAAAAGTATACGAGTATCTTGTGTACTGAAAAAGTTATTGCCATTTTAAAAGTGTGATTATTTTTGCAGCCAAGTGTAATAGTAGTGTTTTACATATTTTATGAATGTGATGCGATACAGCTAGTTCTGTCAATAAAATTATAAAAACTTTATGTGCAAATTTTATGTGAATCTGGCTCCGTAAAGATTATTATCTATAATGGAAATCTAGTATCTACATTTTTACTAACTGAAAACAAAATAGATATTATCTATGATAAATGAATCGCGATATTATTCTCGGTGATCCGACCGCCACCTTGCCCATGAGAGAGTCGATTAAAAATGTTTAACGACATTTTAGATTAGATCATAATTAATTTTTAATCACTGAACGAAATACGCTGGTTTCCAGACATTTAAGAATTCGTGTCTGAAAACATTACCATAATTTCAATACTCAATATATCAGGCTCTATCTAGGAGGATGGAATAATTGCTAAACTACATAAAGGCATTCTATTATCTATTATTTTGTGTCTCAATAATCTGGATCTTTTTAACTGGCCTTCAGTTGTACAACCTGTTCTGTGTTTTTAATTATAGCTAGCCGTTAATTTCCCGAAAATTGTTAAAATAAAATAAAATCTTGGAAACGGCTCTAACGATTTTAATGAGATTTAGTATGCAGGGGGTGTCGGGGGCGATAAATCGATCTACCAGGTGTCATTTTTGGAACACTTGGTTTTATGCGAATTTGAGTTTTCAGGCAATGGAAATCTGTTACAATATCGTTAAACCAAATATAACATAACGTTGACTTAACAACACCAAATCTACTTGACAATAGACGGCGTTGTTATACCATTTGTCTAAATATAATTTTAAAAAAAACCAAGCAAAGTGCGGTCATTCAGGCACTTAAATTAATATTTGGTATACAAAATAATATTTGACCCTCATTTTTAGTTATTATGAAATATAAATCACTTCTTACTAAATGTCAAATTTGCAGGTATGCCGTGCGATTTTCTAACGAGCTCACCGATGTCAAAATACTTTATGAGATATCGCCCTTGCACAAATATTGTTTTCCAACGTTTCTTGTCATACTCGTATCATCATTTGTTTCACGGATTTTGTCATAGATGCAACGATGTTTGCTCTTAGAGAATCGCACGGCTGACCGCAGCAAGCGTTAACACTTAAGCTACGCTTGCTGCGGTCAGGAGTTGGATGGGTGATCGCTAGTGGCATTACTAAACCGATTTTAAGGTGCAGTGGTTTGTCTTAGGACAATAGTCGTTAGGCTATGTCCGGGGCATTAAATTCGGGCGGCCTGAAAACTTTGAAATGGGTTAACTAGCCTATTCAGCAAGCCGCACTGGGCCCGCGTGGTGGATTATGGCCCAACTCCTCTCTCTGAGAGGAAAGCTCGTGTCCCAGCAGTGGGAGCAGAATAGGCTGGTTATGTTTTGATAGATGAGCAAACTACTGTTAATATTTTAGTTTTAATAAAATAAAATATTGTATTGCTTGACTTAATTATTATTTACTAGCTGTTGTAGCTGTAGCATAATATCCTGAATATCACGTTTTTGCCGAATAAATAATATGTTCTTTATATAAGCAGCTGAACCCCAAAGCAATAACCTACGAGTATCTTTATCGTGTAAGATCTACTTATGTCCTCATTAAATTTGACTTTAAATGTGGTCTAGACATGTTTCTTCTTTTAATAACAAGTATTCTTATGCGTAAACATTTGAAATAAGTGGGTACCCAGTGACACATTTTTTTATTTTTTTATTAAGGTGAGACCAAGGAATGTGGCTACATTTAGGGTACTAGAATGTAATGGCGGACTCCAAAATCACTGTTAAGAGGATCTATGCAATCCTAGTAATCCTAGTACTACAGCATAGGTAGAAAACAGTATTCTCTTTTAGCATGGAAAGTACTAGCTATTCAATCCTCTTAACATTATGTGCTGGTTAGTGACTACAATATACTAGCCTCTGCTCACGACTTTGTCCGCGTCGTAAAATTTTATCGCGATTCCTGAGTATCTTCTTCGTCAACGGGATTAAATGTAGTATACATGTTAATTCCTGTTTAACAAGTACAGTTTGAAAAATTAAATACCGATTTCCATTCTATTCAGTTATTGGAGTATATCTCAAAAACTACTGGACCGAACTTGATGAGATTTAAATGAGAATGAGAATCGGTTTACCCAGTCGAGAGTTATGGAGGCATCAAACAAAAAAAATACAGTCGAATTGAGTACCTCCTACTTTTTTGGAAGTCGGCAGAAAAGTAATAATTGAGGTACATAAATGCGTCTGTGATGATGACATTGAATTAAAGATGTGAATTTGATCTTTTTTTATTTCATTAAAAGCCGTTGAGCCGTTATAGATCGGCCACATCTACGAGAAACGCCGTTGATTATCGCGATGTTGAATGTTAGCCGTAGATGTAGCCCCTAATTAACGCGATAATTTAACAACGGTATTGACATTGGGCGTTGATGTTGACGTTGGGCGATAAATCGGATGGCGGTATTTTTTTTGGATATTTATTAAGGTTTAACGCGAGAATTATTGCGTTAAGGCAGCCACAACAAAGTTTTTCATTGTGCACCGTGATGGCGAGGTGATCGAACGTGTTTGTACAAAGCCAAGATCCAAGATTCGGATGAAATTTGGTAGCTAGATACATAAGACACTGGTCTTTATATTATTGATATTTGATATTTATTTATTTATATATATTTGATATTTGCACATGGAATACTTTTCATTATCATCATCATCCTTCACCACGCCGGTGAATCCGAGTAGTGCAAATAGTACATTTATATAAAAACAATTAACACACGGGAAATTTGGAAAATCAGAACTGTTATTATTCTGTGACATTTTCGCCAATTTTATCGGCAATTAAATGGGCTTTTACTCTTCCAGTATGGCTACTCGATTTATCACGATAATTATTATCATAATTAGCGCGTTGTTTACGGCGACGATGGACCTTGAACGTTGATGTGGCCATGTCATTACAGCGTGAAGAAGTAATCTTTAGTTCATATCTGATTTTATGCTGTTTTATTGTTATCGGACATGCGTCAGATGGTAAGAAGTACGCTTGCCCATGATAGTTGAAGTGCCATCCAGAGCAGAACTGTAGTTGTACGGCACTGCACTGCACTCATCACCCCAAGACATTAGCTTTTGAGTCTCTTTCGCCCAGTAATTTCAGTTGTTGCCACACCCTATCAGAGTAATGCTACGCAGCAGAAAGTCTGGCACTGCGAGGGTACCGCTAGAGGTGCTAGAGGCCTACCGCCTAGTAAAGCGGGTTTTCTCTTATTTTACGATTTGCGTCCCCACGGTGGAAGAATTATTTTTTAACGTTTAAGGCGCTGTCAGCTGCTAGCGCTTGGCCGTGCGGACGTCAGTGAAATCCAGCAATTGCACCTCGAAAAAACGTACAAATGTTTTTTAAGAAATTTTTACTATTAAATAAAAAAGCAATCCGTCAATGTATGTATACTTAAATTACTATTTTATTACATGTTTTTCATGTCAAATACAATTGTGAATAACGAGAAAAACTCTTTTAAAGGTGAAATAAGTGGTATGTTTGGTATTTTTTAAATATTCTCAAGTAAGTTAAAATATGTTTTTAGTTCCGTCAATGTGTACTTAGAAGTATTAGAAATGTTATGTATTTTTTGTGATTTTAATTAAACCACCGTTTATGAGGTAAACGGCTTTAAAAATCCTTCCTTTTATCGAAGCCAGGAGCTGACAGCACCTTAACATTCTTTTCCTCTGACGGATAAAACATACAGTCACGTAACACGGAACCCAAAACGGTGTGAGGATTTGCCACGACTATCAAATGTCGCGATCATAGAACACTAGTAAACCAATATGGCGTGACTAATAACTATAACTGTTCTAATACTAGTAACGCAATACTTGTGAACTTTCTGTCAACCAAGATATTGATATAATACAACCGACATGCATTCTGCACACGCACTTTTTTATACAGCGTGTCACAAAAGGTGTGCTAATACTGCATGGTACGTAATATGTATATAAGTAATTATTGTATAAATTACCTAAATGTAATAATAACTATGGACGAAGGGTGTGGACGAACGCGCTGTGCCAAACCTTAAACAGCTTACCTAGGAATCTGCTCGAAAAAATACCTAGTCTACATATCAAACAATTAAAACGGACACTAAAAAAATATTTCTTAACAAGAGAAAGATCAAACGGGTGTGCGACGACACAGGCTTTGTCCATATGTTATACTTCAGAATTGTAAAAACATACTTACTTAACATAGAGGTATAAAAATGTTTCATACTCGTATATATCTTGTTGTAGTGTGCGACCCGTCAGGCGCACATAATCTTGTTTAGATTAAGTGCTTGACGCTGTATCTTTTTTAATAACTTTTTGTTGCAATAAACAGTTTTTAAGTAAAAAAAAATGTAAGTACCTAAATCATAATTAGTACTCACGGGATGTACACCACGATATCCAAGGTTTTGAAGTTCCCGATATTTCATCCGCATCTTCAGTCAACACGTGAACATGGCACATGTAACCAAGGTAATTGTATGGTATTTTTACATATAGACATTTTGTATATTTTGACATTTGACATTATTATACAATTAATAGGCTTAAGTCGCCTAACCCCCCGTGATGTAACTGTGCCGAAATATCGAGAACTCCAAAACCTTGCAAATCTTGGTCTACATCTCGTGAGTACTAATCATAATTTAGTTAACAACCGCGAAAGTCTAGTCAGGATTAACATGCCAAAGTATCAAAATTTAAATCGTTTATAATCTTTCTTTATACAATAAAAAAATATTTTATTGTACAGTCCTTAATAGTACTGTTCATGGCTAATGCTATGGCTATTGGTCATGGAGTTCATTGGGGTCAATACGCTTTGCAAACCCCACGCCCCTATTCTTTCACTTTCCTTACCCTTCATGCGCCCCTTCCCCGCGCCGCACCTCAGTACAGGGGCCCTACTCCCACATCTTAAAGCAGTAATATTTAAACCTTGCTATTAAATTTGGTACCACCACGTCAATATAGCAAAGTTAATAATGGATTACGATAGATGTTTTGATGACGTATTATCAAATAGTGTACTCAATTCGTGTATTTTGCAACTGCGTTAGTGTTTTAATTCGGGTTGGGCATTATAGATATTGATCGTGAAACGCACCATTAGGATCGATTTCGGCTAAAAAAGGAACACGTCGTAAATAATATTGAAGTGATATATTCAACCGTTTCGTGTCGGTGGGAGTACGATAGTAAGTATGATTATTTTTAAATCATTACAAAATGCTCGTGATTTATGATAGTTTCGTAAAAGGTGATAGTAGACCCCCAGGCCCCGCTAGGCCCCCGTTCACCTAGTCTACGTTCTGTGGGTCATTATCGTCTTTGGTCTAGTTGTACAGGAATGAACCAGCTTGAGTATTAGAATAACTTTGTCACTCGAATCATAACTCGGAATGTTTACTACTTCATGGGAGTCAATAGAAAGGCTACCTAACAAAATAAAAGATGAAAATAAAATCAATGCAATCAAATTTACACTTAAAACATTTCTTTTGCAAAATTAACGATATTTTCGATAATACATTAAAATAGACTGGTCCTCTCTGCACTATTGTAATAAGCCCCATATGTGACATGTGCCTATTGAAGACCTGAAGCAACAAGACCAGCACAGTATTTATTTTTTAGCCTGACACATAATAAATAAATAAATAATAATTTAATAAATAAATTAATAAATAATAAAAGTTGAAGTTTAATGTCTCAATTGTATGCAAGCTTCTGCGTGTGTGATTTTAGTATTACTACACCTTTTTGTCACACGCTGTTTAAACTAGGTTTCCGTTAGACAAGTACCTGGGTCCCACCTCTTAAAGCAGGCATGATTCAACTTTACCATTAAATCTGGTACCACCACGTCCCTAGACCAAGCTTAAAATAATATTGGATTACGATAGACGTTTTGATGACGTAGTATCAAATATTTCACGCAATTCGCATACTTTTTCATGACTTTAGACACTAAGTTTCATTGTTCCAATGTAAAATTTTTGAGGATTCGTACTCCCATATCTTAAAGTAGTCATATTGCAACGTTACCATTAAATTTGAATGACCGTTTGTGTCAGTGGGAGTACAATAGTAAGTATGATTATTGTATACACCCAAACCTCACACGCGCGCAGCGTTACACCAAACATTCCCTCACACACTGGCATCCTCTCAAACATGCACGCATACATACGTTTACATCATAGGATAAGAAATTAATGTAAAAACCGTTATATGTAAACTATTGAAATTAAGTACCTATATTATAATATTTTCTATTGTCTAATGCTTAAGGGAGAACTGCCTCCTGGTCCACAGCTCACGCTTATCCAAGAGGCAGGATATCAGTTAATGTGGAAACCTTATACGAGTATATTAATGCAAAATAAATGGTTTATTCTTAAAAATGGTTATTATTATTATTATTCTAAGATTATTACAAAACGCTCCTGATTTATGATAGTTTCGTAAAAGGTGGGAGTAGGCCCCCTGATGATACAGGATAAGATGTAGGATGCAAACTTAGAAGATTGTTCTCAGAATTGAAAACTCCAAGATTGTCTATCGGGTAACACCGACTCAGGCAAATCACCCTGATGTCGACGTACGAAAAATTTAAATGACAACAAATGCCTTTACATTTTTGATTGTATTTTACAGCTATATGTAGGTAAGGTACAGACTAAAGACTAAACTGGAAAATCTAGATTTTGTTTTCTAATATTAACATATTATTCTCATTCCATAAAGATCTAATCAATATTATATTTTGAACGAATTACCGTTATATATTTTTATTTTATAACTCTCTTTCTTTTTATTATTATTTTAGGGTCCCATTATACTAAGAATCCTAGTTTCGTTTTTATTGTCTCCTTGCTATCTGCTTTTAAATTCCAGAAATTTATTTTTCTCAAATTGTGCATACTAATAAATATTAATAAACCACAGTTTACTAGATGCCCTGATCATTGAAAAGTGTTCGAAAATTTGGGATCATAATAATTTAAAATGTACACGATTAAATCCGCTTAAAGTTTTTAATTTAAATATAAATAAATGCCTACACAAGAGCATGACGCATCTATATATAATATATATATATATATATATATATACATCACGGTATAGTAATTGCGTCCATACTGAAACACCGACTTACGGCGTCCACCATTTCCACTGTCTTTATCACTAAAGTTCATGTGAATGTTGATTTCTATATCACATGCCATATTCGTGAGCATCCTGTATTTTTAAAAGGTAAAAAATTGGAGATATTCACACTCCATTTATTCTGGTACATTTGTTACGTCATGTACATTTTCACGTCCTAGCGTATATTTTTTATATATTTTGATCAATACTGATGCTTTTGTTGCGTCTATAGTACATAATATAAATTTCGCGTCCAATTTTGTTCACTTTTTTATTTCATACTTGGTTTATTTTACATATTCACGTTTTACAAAGTTTCACTTTAAACTCTAAAGAGTAGGTGGGTAGGTAATATTTGTTGTGCACTCTACCAACTACCTACAAACCATAACCTTACATAGGGTTGGAGCCACAATCATTTCTTACTTTGTTTTAAGCGCTTCGCCGACCGCTGCCGCGGCACGCTCGTTTCGCTCGCTCGGGTTGTGCATAGTTTTGTCACAGTCAAAACTTAACCTAACCTAGGGTTGGAGCCATAATCTTACATTACTTTTTTTTTTTAAATCAGAGTGATACCACACAATTTTATTTGCTTAATTAACTTCATACACTGTGTCTTGACCTGCAAATAATAATAAAAAGGGTGTTTCCAAGGATAAACGCATCGCCAGAATATTAGAGCGAAAAGACATCATTCAGAAATACACCTTTTAGAATTATTATCACACCATATGGGTTGCTAAAATTGAATAACAATTAAATGTACTATGTATTAATGATTGTTTGTATATAAAAAAATATTTAATAATAAACTGAGAAAAAGGGTTTTCTTTTCAAACATTTGATAAGTATTGTATATATTAATATTAATTAAAATTAATATTAATCGTTTGTCAAACGATAAATTATAAAATGTTAAATAAGTGAAGTTATTATTTTTAAGAACCTTGGCGCATTTTGATATAAACGTTTAGTACTAAATTAATTTAAAATTCTTATATTTGGTAAAATAGTTCTTGATGAAAACTTTAATACCATATACCAGACCATACACTATAAACCAGGCCAAACCAAACAATAAAATTATATAATAGGCAACGTCTGATACTACAAGTGCAATTTGAAAAATTTAATACCGACTTCCATTCTATTACTTTGGTAAAAATCGAACCGAATTTGATGAAATTTAAATGGGATCACACGGAAAGCACCAGCTTTCAAACAAAAAAAGAATTTTGAAAATTTGTTCACCCTATCGAAAGTTATGAGGTAACAAACATAAAAAACAGTCGAATTGAGTACCTCCTCCTTTTTTTGGATGTCGGTAGAAAATACCGTGAGAGTAACCTTAATACTTATATATATTTCGTAAAACAATTCTGTATAAAAAGGATTCATAACATAACAAACAATAAAATTGTATAATAGGCAACATCTGGTAGGTACTAAAATGAAATCAAAGTAGCTCTAATACTTATTCATATTTGTTAAAACAACTCTGGATGAAACCATTAACTTTCAGGCCAAAACAAACAATAATATTGATACCAATGTTGTTTTGAAAATTGTTCATTTACCAATTTTTTTAATAGTTAAACGATTTATGCAATACCTACATGTTTCGTTTTGTGTTGCGAAAATGCGTATAAACTCGTGAGCAACATGCTCACTAAAACTCGGCTGATTTACGCCCTCGCCTGCGGTTCGGGCTACAACCCACAGCCTCGTGTATGATAAGCAACATAGCTCACTTGTATCATAATATACTATAATCACATCCTTTCGTACGGATTACTATAGCGTCCGCAAAGTTCACGAGCAGAATCAAACAATCGTCGCACGCGGCAAATCTCATAGCCTCAACGCACCCAAGCGGCAACGTCGCATTTCATTCCAAGGCAACTATACGCACTGTACGAAGTGGCAACGTCGCATTGTCGCATTGGAGGTGGACGCAACATTATCAGCTACATGTACGAAAATATACACCCAAAAAATATACAGCGAGGCAGCCACTCTAGCGGACAATCGGTGAACTGCATTATACTCGTCCAGATATTCTGGAGGTGAATTTGCGTCCCAACGATTTTTTTGCTATAGGTGCCTAATGCCTATAGCTATGGAATGGTGGTGATTAGAGGTGAAAATAATCTTGCGTCCGTACACCGGACGCAGTAAGTCGGTGGACGCAGTATTACTATGGGATTTTTTGAGGGTGGACGCAAGAGTTATAGCGTGATGTATATATATATATTTCTTTTTTTGTTGAGATAATTATTGTCAGGAGAAGGTTCTTCCCCCCCGAAGGGTTCCCGCATTGACGTGGCGGGGGGGCTCAGTAGCCGTGGCTTGGATCACCACGGTGAAGCCAAGAGGAACCCAGGGGCCGCGCCGGCGTTGGGGTGCGCTGGCCGGCTCAGGCGGGGCCGCTCCTATGGGCTTTGGCCGCCAAGTCCATATAGGAGTGGCGGGGTCCGGGCGCTTTGGCGCAGACTCGAGGAGGTGGGGCCCGGGCGCTTTGGCGCAGGCTCGAGGAGGGGGGCCCGGGCACTTTGGTGCAGGCTCGAGGAGGTGGGGCCCGGGCGCTTTGGCGCAGGCTCGAGGAGTGGGGCCCGGGCACTTTGGTGCAGGCTCGAGGAGGTGGGGTCGCTGGGGATTATCCCCTGTGGCTGACGTAGCAGGCGGTGGGGCTACGTATCCGACCCACCGCAGGGAGACCACGGCGTCCAGACACGGGGAAGTCTGGCGCTCATTGTTGGCGGGTTTGGTCTCCGAGGTAGTTGCGGCGTGCCATGTGTTCTGGCGTGCCGCGAAGAGAAGGGTCCGGCAACGGACAGCCACGGCGGGTTCGCGGTCGTGTGAAAAATCTGTCCCGCGTTCCCGCCGAGGGCGGCAGTGACGGAACACCCCGGGGTTTTGGTGGGTATACGGACTCCCACACAACCACCTACCTCCCTGTGATAGGTGGTATCCATAAAGGATTTCCCCGGGACAAAAAATTAAAAAAAAGGGGAAGGTTCTTATCAAAGAAAAACCAGGAAAAGATGGGAGGTTATGGCGAGGCCGAAGTCGCGGACTGTTCCTTGTCTATACACAACATTCATACATTCTTACATCTATCTGTATATATAAAAATTAACCCCTAATTCTCCTGGTCACGCTATAACTTGAGAACAGCTTTACCGATATAATTCATCTTTCTTTTATAGGTTTTCTAATACTTCGTGGAAGGTACATACATTAAAAAACTTAAGAAAAGATGGGAGGTCATGGCGAGGCTGAACGCCAAGCCTACTGCGCGAACGAAGTTGCTGGCAGTCGCTAGTACTTAATATTATAAAGAGGATATCAAATTTTGTTCGTTTATTTGGTTGTGTTGATCAGGTTCCGAAAATGGACCGATTTATATTATATTTTATATAATAGATAGTAAAAAGAAGCCAAAAACACAAAAAAAACAAAATAAAATAATCTGTCCTCCTGTATTCCTTTAGTAATTATAAAATAAAAGCTAAAATAGTACAAATAATGTCACGGACTCATTTGTTCTATTTTAGTTTATCTGTGAACAAAAGCAAAAGAAAAGGAGCGATAGAATAATTAGGAAGTTCTAGTCATAGTCTAAATTAGGATTCGGCTCACATACTTTTGTACAAATTCAATGTGTTATCTTTTAAAATCCTAAACCACTGATATCAAAAATCTTAAAATAAAACTAGAATCAACAGACATAATACGAAACAAAAATGATTATTTTACTTCATTCTAGAGACTAGTTAATGAGCTGTTAATTAAATATTGAATATCAAACAATGAAACCACGACAATTTCTTGATAGGCACAGTACCTATTGTACTGTTTATTTTTTAAAGTCAATTAACGCTCTTGATTTGGCTGCAGAACCCTGCATTGTGTGCGGACTCACTCTTACTTTTTCATTTATCTAGATATGTAGCTATTTCGGGTTGTAATGAACTGACACTCTCATAAATTTGATATTATATAAAAGATTTTATTTATCTCACAAAATTAATATTTTAATATTTATTAAGCGAAGTTTTGTTGATAAAAAAACAAAACGAATTATGTTAAAGTGCGAGATTGTTGTTTACTTTTAAAAATTTAACAAACGGCATTTTAAGTGTTTGTAAAACACTTAAATTTTTTTGATTTTTTTTTAAATTTGCGAAAGATTAAAAGTACTATTTGTACTTTTAATCTTTCGCAAAACAAATCCATATTTTTAGAGAATACCGCAACTTTTTGCGGTTAGTTTAGTTTAAATTGTATGTTAATATCTGTTGACGAAACAAATACAATTTGAAAAATTTTTAAAGACCGACTTCCTACTTATTATAACTGTACTAGTAGTACTACTCGTACTAAGTAACTAATTAAGAAGATATATTTTTCATCATCAGCTCATCTACATCAGATGAACATTAGGAGACACAAATACTTGAACAGTTTTAGAAATTATTTGAAAAACGTGATAAGTGCCTATAAAATTTGAGGGTTGCCCTCGATTTTCCTTTTCCATCCATTTCATGGATCATCAGATCCTGACTTATTGAGAATGGGACCAAATTGGAAATACTCCCTATATATTCACTGTTTAAATAAGTATAAATAAACAGAGAAACATAAAATATCCTCCTTTTTTAATTATTTTAAAAATATCCGGTCCTGATATTATCTTAAGAGATAAAGAGTAGTAGTTAGTTTAAAGATCTGTTGGCCTAGAACGAATAATTGCGTAAGTGTGACCTGGCGTGTCTTACACGTAAAATAGCACAAACTGTCATTTATCTAGGGCAACTTTGACACGGATAACTAATAGTTTGTATGCCGAAACGTGACATGTTGACGCTTACGATATGAATACTAGTTGGCAAATTGTTTGTGCTACGGCTTCTGGTTAGCTAATGTGAAATAATCGATTCACCCATTACATCACATACCTTACACGAGGGTGATCGTCTTTGCACATACTGAATGACACGGACATAGAATCGCCCGGCACACAAAGGAATGGATTGTCTGCGGCCCAGCCGTGCGATTCTCAAATGATTCGTCGACGAGCTCACCGATGTCAAATACTTTATGAGAAATTACCCTTTTACTTAAGGTTGTTTTTCCAACGTTTCTTGTCATCTCGTTATTTGTTTCACGGATGTTGTCAAAGATGCAACGATGTATGCTCTCACAGAATCGCACGGCAGTAGCTCTACCATGAGCTGGCAACATAAATGTCATATATAGTCGATACTCGATCTCGTTTACCTATTAAGCTTGTGATTGGCGTACTTGTTGTAAATTTTAGTTCTATAATTGAGAAGGTATAGGTACTTAATTCTACTGTATTTTTTTATGTTTGTTACCTCCTAACTTTCGATAGCCGATTCTTTTTTTGTTTGAAAGCTGGTGTTTCATTAAATTCGATCCAGTAGCTTTTGAGTTACACTCCAATAACTGAATAGAATGGAAGTCGGTATTATCTTTTTCAAATTGTACTTGTTTCATGCATTTTTGCGGCAGTCGATACCGAGCATCGATTGGAGTCAATGTTGCAAACTCGTGGTAGACCTGCAGTACGGCTTCCTAACACCCTATACATAAGTAAAACATAAAAAATATGTTCTGGAAGTGTAATGGGAATATTAGATAGGTAGTTCTGATTGGTGACGTTATGTAGGGACTATTTAATGTACTTCGAGTAATTACTAAGATTAATTAGGAATTATCAATATCCAAAACATAAGAAGGGAAGTGTTGTAAACCATAACACAGGTTATGCTTAGCTTGGTTTCCAACATGCCCTCAATGTTACTTATTGAACACTATTACTGATTAAATTGTCACTACACAACAGTAAGCTAATGTCTAAACTAATGTAAGCATGTATCAAGTACTTCTATTAGCTGTGTGTAAATTATCACAAAATACAATATTTCTATATTGTCATTTGTAAACATGTAACTATATAATAAGATGTTTTATATGAATAAATAAAATAAAAAAAAAGTTCTTAAATATGTTATAGAAGTAATTAGATTTTAACTGTGGATTTTTGTTACAGTGGCGCTGGAAAAACCACCCTTATGTCTGCACTGGCGAGTCGAAGTCCAGGTGAGTTGTTATATTTTAATTAAGGTCTCGTATAGGTACTTTTGGTACTTTTGCCGTTCGTGAAGTAAAATATCACAGATTCAAATTTACATTCAATATATCACATAGAATAAAGCCACAGTAACGCAAAAACCCATGAGTGTTTCTTTGTATAATATAAATCACGTTCTAGTATAAGTAATTAATACATTTCTAAAACTTTTACCGGCGATTAACAAGCAGCAAAAACCACGCTGATTGATTACGCTTTATTTGAAGTTGACAATAAACTTTTTCTCTATCGTACATGTATTATTGTAGACGAATCTTAATCGATTGTAGACGAATCGTAATCGATTTTGGACGAATCGTAATTTAATGTTCTCTGCAGTATTATTAGTATAAATGCCTTAAGTCGTCTTAATAATTATAAGGATGAAGTAACCAGTCAACTTTTTATGTATTAACAGTATTAATTATTTTATTCAATGCGCTGTTGCTACTGTTATTTAAGCTATTGTTCTGGAAAAACCTGAAGTTTGAAGTATGGATTTCATATTAACTTCGTTTCGTTTCAAAATGATTAGCTTATCATAAATTAAAATAGGTACATTTAAAATAGACTGTTTTGAATTAATTAATTAGATTTTAATCGATTGGGCTGTCAAAAAGAAATATACCAAAAGGTCATCTTCCGCGTTATACATTTAGAAGCGTGCAAAAAAAATTTACATCAAATGATTTAGATGCCTATTCCGTAATGTATTATATCTAAAGGACCGGTTATATATAGGCTCGGAATTCTTAGTTAGGCGTTTTAGATTGTTACTGCTAATAAATAAAATAAATTGAATGATAATAAATTAAATAATAATTAGGCTCAAAAATGAGGATATGATTTGCAGTTTAAGAAATCGAGTTTAACAGGAACTGGCTATTTTTGAAAAAATAATAAATGACATTTAGAAATAAAATAATTTAGTTAAATTATATGCAAATCGTTGCCTGTATTACAATACTGGTATAAAATCATATGTGTTTTGTTGTGTGCTGCATAATTTGGTCATTTACAAAAAAAATATTTATTTTTAATATGATAATTTTGTATAACTACGCGTATGTCTAGCTTTTGCGGTTGTGTTTGAAGTCGTATTCGCTAGCGAATCTAATAAATTCACATAAAACTGAATCATACTTTGCATTTATTGTACCGTGATTGCTTCTCAAACTCTATATGGATGCACGCTTTGGTAGAGCAAAGGTTTGATTGGTAGAGAATACTAGAATACTAACATTTGGATAAGTAGAGTAGTTACAACTTTCCTGTTTCATCTACAGCTCTATATTGTATGGTTATATATATATATATATATATATAGGGTGCAAACTTTCAGCGGGGCAGTAAGGGAAAGTACCTTATCCGTTGCAGCTACTCGCAAATGGTCTTAGGAGACTATCCATATTTTTTTATGGAATTTTGATTTCCGTTCACAGATTTTCATAAAAAAATACAGTTAGAAAGAAAATAGCCATTTTACACAAAAATATTTTTTAATGCCAATTGATCCTGTTTCTAATACTGATAAAATTTCTTTGGGACCAACCATCGTCGGAGTACTCAAAAAGTCACGATTTGCAAAAACTTTTCCCTTACATTTATTTTATTTTTTGTATTTCAGTTACACAAATTCTTTACAAGTGTACCCACAGATTTTGCAAATTGTGACTTTTTGTGGTTGGTCCCATAGACAATTTTTTGTTTTGTTTTAAAACTTTTGTTTTAAAAATAAAAGCCCGCGTACAAAATGTGTTCAAAATACTATACGCAGTGATACAGTGAGTGTGTTTTGTCGGGACTTAGGATCGAGTTGAGTTCCAGTGATAACCGTAGCAAAAGGCTAAGAAAGAGGGTAGATCGTTATGTCTGCACCTAACTTTTTAACTTTTCGACCAACCACCCGCATTCTTCAGTCTTCCCGTGAACATGGTGCATGTAACTGCGCCGAAATATCGGGAGCTCATTCCACAACCTTACCACGGTAAATATCCCGTTAATAATCAAATAACTTTACTATCAAATAGTTCACTCAATTCGCATACTAACTTTTAACACTAAGTTTCATTGTTCCTATGTACAATTTTTGAAGATACATACGTACTCCGATCACTTAAAATAGTCACTTTGCAACCTTACCATAAAATTTGTTTGATTGTTTTGTGTCGGTGGGAGTACGATCGTAAGTATGATTATTCTAAGCTTATTACAAAACGCTCCTGATTTATGATAATTTCGTAAAAGGTGGGAGTAGACTGACTGGACTGATTTTCAATAGCAGAATAGGAAAACGTTTTAAAGCCATAGTCCGAGGATATACAACATAATAAATATCTTTGACATTCAATCGACTCAATTATTTCAAAATATAATTAAATATTTATGTTTCTGTGTATTAGGTTGCTTAATTTACAAAACTTATTACAGTGTACATGATTATCGGTCTGAAAAGTTTCTTGCGACTTTTTAATAAAGTCAAAGTCAAAGTCAAAGTCAAAGTCAAAGTCAAAGTCAAAGTCAAAGTCAAAGTCAAAGTCAAAGTCAAAGTCAAAGTCAAAGTCAAAGTCAAAGTCAAAATCATTTATTCAATTTAGGCATCAAAGACGCACTTATGAACGTCAATTTTTCATTATAATGTACTTTAAAGACTACCGCCGCGTTCCAAAATATATAGAGCCTACTGAGAAGAAGCGGCAAGAAACTCGGGGCCATTCTTTTTATATAGATGTTTTTACAATGTTTTTACTTAGGTACTACAAATATTAGCTCCAGTGTGTTGCCTTACAAAAGAGTACATAATAATGGTATCAGTAGGGCAAGACACGCTACACTTTGACATCTTAGTACACGAGTAGATAGATCCTGGAGTGATCAGTCTCAAGCTGTTTTATCCTCCAAGTAATCCGAAATTTTGTAATAACCTTTTTGACAGAGTTTAGTTTTAATAGTAATTTTAAACTTATTAATAGGCAAATCTCGGATAACATTGGGAACTTTATTATAGAATCGTATACATTGTCCCATAAAAGAATGACTTATTCTGTGGAGACGCGTTACATGTACGGATGGCTTGTGCTTATTTCGCGTGTTGATGGAATGAGCATCACTCCTTTTATCAAAACTGCTAATGTTTTTCTTTCCATACATTAGATTTTCATAGATAAACTGAGAGACAACAGTTAGAATGTTTAGAATGTTTATAAATTGTACTTGAAGTTAGGTATATCATATACTTTAACTATAGCTTCTTTTTATTCGACATTAAAATTGATTGATAACTATATTTTAAATTTGTAATTTTTAGCTTCAAAGTAAATTACATACCACATTGTTTGAAGTCCTCCATATTAAGAGTAAACTTTTTTGTCTCATTCACTTTTACAAAGTGAAGTGAAGTGATCTAGAACGCATGCATCGTTTAACAATTTTTAACCGACTTCGAAAGAAGAAGGTTATATGTTCGATTGTATGTATATTTTTTTGTGTATGTTCACTGATTTACGATAATCGACAATCGATCCCGTAAGTAAAAAATGTCACTAAAAAGGCTGTTTTTTACCACATATGGAACCAACCTCAACACTAAATAGTATGAAATAACTTATCGAAATCGGTACCATGCGCACAATATTGTGATAATAGGTACTTTTGAACTATCATGGTACCGGCTTCAATAAGTTATTTCACACTTTTTAGTGTTGAAGTTTAATGTTTATATAGGTTATTTATATTACTATTATGGCATCGATGCATGAATTTTGTGAAGTGAAACTATAAAACCTTTAATAATACATTGAAAGGGAAACGTTTTGAAAACGCATTTCATAAACAAATTTTTGTATTTGTACAGTTGGAACGGTGTCTGATGGAGACATAGCAATGAACGGGCGGCCAGTGGGCGACTTCATGCACTACGACAGCGGGTATATGCACCAAGACGACCTGTTTGTGGACAACCTCACCGTCATTGAACATCTCACCATAATGGTAAGAAACTTTCCAAGGGTTTATTATTTGTACTATTTTGAGGTCACTAGCACTACGCGTTGTAAAGATATAAATATATTATATATATACAGGTTGTTTGGTAGAGGGACCGACATACCAAATGAGCGTGTTCGGGGGCCCACTTGGATAATACAAGTTGGCCAAAAAAAATCCCAGACCCCCCAATTTTTTTTACCTTTTTTGTGAATTTTCCCTTTTTCTCCAAAATCGTACCTATTTACCACCATAACCTTTGTAAAATCTGTTTTAGACAGGATGTTTTTAGTTGAATTTGGTATGTATACAACTTCAGGCCAATCCAATTCAAAATCCGGAAAATTCACAAAGGTAAAAAAAATTTGGGGGGTCTGGGATTTTTTTTGGCCAACTTGTATTCTCCAAGTGGGCCCCCGAACACGCTCATTTGGTATGTCGGTCCCTCTACCAAATACCCTATATACAATATTGTGCGTATACGTGCCTGTGTGTTATTTTCTTTAACTAAACTCACACACATACATATGCAGTGCGTATATATGTTTGTTACTTCTACATGCTGAAATGGGTCGACGTATTTGAATGGAGGTTCACGTCCAGAGCCAAGGTTTTTATTCTCCCTTCCTTCCTTCTGTAGAGCATAAAAAAAACCCTGATTCAACAGGCAGACCCTAACGGATTGCGATAATCTTATTAGTTAAGGAAGTCTTGGAGTAACACTACTAGTTAATTTACTTTTTTTTTATATACCGAACTGGGTAGCACTTGACCACTATCTCACCTGATGCTAAGTGATGATGCGATCGATGATGGAGCGCGCTTACCCAGAAGATACTTATGCACTGGTGTTTTGAAGACCATATCGTACTTAACCGGAAACACCGACTCAGGGAGGGTGTTCCATTCCCTAGCGGTTCGTATGATAAACGAAGAAGTAAATCGCTTCGTACGGGTAAATGGAATATCCACCATAAAGCGGTGGCGCTTCTGAGTATCTCTGGATGTCCGATTATAGAATGGGGATGGCGGAATCAAATTGTGAAGTTCCATTGCACACTCACCGAAATGTATCCGATAAAAAACCGATAAACAATCGACTTTGCGGCGATGCTCGAGACTCTGGAGTCTCTTGCGTACTAGGTGGTCGTCGTTATTGAGTCTCTTGGCTCTCCTCTCAATAGCTTCCAGTGTCTCCAGCTGGTATTTGGCAGAACCATCCCAAAGGTGAGAACAGTACTCCATAAACGACCGGACTACTATTTTAAGTGACACTACTATTTCTAAAATAAGAACTCGATACGGATACCAAGTTGATGTATGGTTGAATGTGTAAAAGATTTTTTCTACCTACAAATAGCAATGTGCCTACCGTGAGCATCTGAAAAACAAGATCATCATAATTTGTTCTCTTTTGAATACAGCCTAGAAAATTAACCTTTATTATCGATATATGCATTTCCTCATGTTCAGGTCAGATATTTAAATTAAACGTTTCCGCATTAAAACAGACTAAACTGCAAAAAATTATGTAAAGAGAATTATTTTATTCATGAGCTCACTAGACTTGTTCAAGTTTTTTATATAGGCCTTAATACCAACAACTATTAAAATGGAAATATTATTAATTCTAAATTGCAAATGCAATAATTCGTTCGTCGGTATTTTGACGTCGTCAGATGGCCATCAGGCTAGACAACCCGGAACAAAAACCACGTTTCTCAAAAAAATATTCCACCGCATACTGATTAAAATCCAGTCTAAAAAATATAGGCATTAATTAACTTTTCGGTTTAAATATCTTTTGAAATTTGAATGTATAATTCAAAATTTTAAGGATCTTGTTTTATGCCGTATTACAAGTATAAAAAAATAGTTGCGTAAGCGTTTATGTTCCTAAATAGGTCAAACTTGTGGGTCTTAATCAAAATTCCACAAAATAGCACATGTGGAGTCTTAATCAATTCAAAATAGCTACTTCAAATGCAAATTAGCCAATTCAAATTCAAAAAAGCTACTTCAAATTCAAAAAAATTATTACTTTATTTTTGGTACACGGAAGATTGTTGTAGACCTTATCGCTAATACTCATATGTAAAGTTAGGCTGGACAGTTCTAATACCCGTTATAAATATTAAAGCCTAGTACTATGTATAGAAGGTACATACTTACTCGGTTTTTTTAATACGGTAAGGTTTGATTCGATAAGTACACGGTTCAATAAATCTAGTAGGTGGTAAGCCTCTTGTGCAAGAAGCCGTCTTGTTCGGTACCACCGGATTGTCAGATATTCAGCAGCCCAGCAATAGTGCGCAAGCATTACTGCGTTTTGATGTGAAGGGCACTGTGGCAAGTGAAATTACTCAAGAGACCAATCTAAAAAAACTGAGGGTGACGAGCGCAGTACAGTGCCACACAAAACTACAGTTGTAAGCTCAGGGTAGCACTGCAACTGTCATGGGCAAGCGTAGTGCTTTTAACATGAGGCGCACAACTTTGTCTTATCACAATGCACAATGAAACTTTGCTGACTCCGCGAAGCTTTCCGACAAGAATAATACATATTGCTTTGTATAGGTGTATAATATTATGTATATGCAATAAAAAATAAAATGTATGGCAATGCATGCCAGGTATTGGTAGCAACATAAAAGCAAACAGTAAAGAAAACTAGATTCCTCACAAAATTTACATTTATATGGATTGACATCATAAAAAAATATTTTCTACAAAAAAAATCTGTTGTTTTTAGAATGTATTTATTATTTTAATGTTGTCCAGGCCCGATTACGTATGGACAATCGTACATCCTCCTTGACCAGAAAGAGAAGAGTGAACCAGCTACTGAGGCAGTTGGCGCTGTATGAATCCAGGTTTACAAGGATTGGAGGTCTTGATGGACTCAAGACTCTATCAGGGGGGGAACGGAAGAGACTAGCGTTTGCTACTGAGGTGAGTGGACATAGAAATACGCACAAAGCTACGCCCTTTCATTTCACTTCTTAGTATGTTTTTGTTAAGGCCCTAATATTTACCTGAGATGTTCCTGTTTCAAAAGTATGGCATTACTCCGCGCATTAAAATGCTTCATACAAATTTTCATGGTTTGTGACATCACAATACTTTAATACCATATTGTATGAAGCGCATGGAGAAACAACAAACTTTTTCTATAAATGAAGTATTATTATAATTTCCTGAAGGAAAGATACAAGCCTAATGAAGATTCTAAAAAACTTATGATATTTAATGGCGAATGTTACAAAAAGACGTTTCATCTTGAAACCCATACAAAAAAGTAAACAACATAACCACTGTGGTACAATTTCTCACAATAAAGCTATTTTTAAACATGTTCTTAATCGATTTCTATTAAAATCGAAAGCTCTTGCATATTTCCTCATGTTATTTTGAGTGTTCACATAACGTATGCATATAACTGCCACAAACATGTATTCTTCATATGGCTATGCTGGCAAAAGTCTGTTCAAGCCCGTGGAATCTTATGCGTCGCGGTTTATGTGAAAGGTTCGTTTTGGTTGGGGGCCGTCCACTAATCACGTCATGTTTTTTAGCATTTTTTAACCATTTTTTGTGTTAAAATAATATTTTAAGATGTTTTCAATATTCCCTTTAAATCTTAAAATTGAGTCCATAATACTAAATATTTTTATGACTTTTTATTATTATCTATGATAATAACGTTTAAACAAAAAACTGCGTCCTAATACAAAAAGTACGCTGACTAGGAGCTTTTAAAGTTGACTACACTAATTATATTTCATAAAATCACAGTTCAATCTCTTCCCTGATACACCTACTTAATAGTTATTGTGCTGTTAAGCTCTATGTTGTAGTACTAATATTTAATCTGTGGTTCTACTTCAGGTATTTTATTTAAAGTTTCTATATATATGTTATTATGTTTTATTTATTTCTTCATATATTTATTGTTGCTAGCTGAAACCACTAGCAAATTTTTTATCAATTCATCCAGTAGTAAACGCTACTCTGCGTAGACTGGTTCGGCTAAATACTAATAAAGACTCAATTTCCAACGCTAATCTGGTTTAACAACCTAGGAATATGTAAGTAACAACATAGTCGCTATAAAATTTTATTACAAAGGTCAGCTGAGGCGTTTGTCCTCATTATGACTCCTAATTTACCAATCACTCTTCACAAGTCTCTATCAATTTCTATTTTTGTTTTTTTCCAGCTTCTAACTGACCCTGGTCTTCTCTTTTGTGACGAACCAACCACTGGTCTGGATTCCTCGTCGGCTCAGAAACTGGTCACGTTACTGAGGGCCAGCGCTGCCCAGGGCAAGACAGTGATATGTACCATTCACCAGCCTTCTTCGGAGCTGATGGCACATTTCGACAAATTGGTGCTTCTGTCAGAAGGAAGAGTGGCCTTTGCTGGAAGCTCTTCGCTGGCGCTGAACTTTTTTGAAAGGTAAGCGTCTGACTTTAAGAAAACTCATAATATTTCATAAGTATGTTGGAGCTACCAAGATTTTTATTCGTATTCGACAAAAAATGTGAAATTTATGTAATGTAACGTGATTCTTCAGAGATTTGTTTTGAGGATGTAGGCATCGTCTTCTAGCATTGATTATTTGTTTGAAAAATGATAACGAGATATGTCTCGAGTATTACCAGATGGTAACGTCGAGTGATCCCAATGTCTGAGTGCACGTCTGTTCAGTTTGATTTCTACGGCTACAGTGTCCACCTGCTGTAGGTGATACTTCCTCAACTAACTAATCCAGTCTATTTACTTCCGCAAAGTGTCGAAAGTCTCGATTCAGTTTATAGTTTCCCTGCAAGATCTCCAATATGAAATCTCGAATGTAGTCGAAACTATAATCGGACCTATCCGATAAATATTACGTGAGTAATCCCGTGTTTCTAATTAAAAATGAGATCTCTAATAGTTCATTATGAACTTATTAATAAAAGAAGTCAAGCAAGTTTATCGGAAGAAATTGCGTTTATTTTTTAAATTAATTCTTATTTCTTCTTCACCATTCCGATCTCGAACTACTTGTTACGGCCTAGCATGCCATCCACATACTGTGCTAAGTTTCTTATCACGAACATAAAAGTAAAAAGTTTGGCAGTTCCTACCTCTGTCGTGTAACCAAATTATGAAATGCTCTGCCGACGTCTTTCAAGCTGGCCGTGAAAAAGCATATCTCAGGTCATCGTAGGGGTTGCGACTAACGCAGCTTATGGCTGCATTAATGGTCATCACTTCTTGATTCCATCTCCGGTTTCCATCAGGCGAGATGGAGTCTCTTTGAAGAACCAATATCAAAAAGCTGTACCTAATCCATCAAAGGCCGTTGGTCATCATACGGCCAGACACAACAGAAATTCCATTGTTATAATATAATGACTCTTGAAGGGATATTAGAGTAATGTGACTTCAACTGCTACTTCTTCTTCTTTGAGTTTTTAATGTTGTTAGACTACTCTGTCAGTGTCATAAAAAACTCTGCATTTTAAAGTTGTTGGTGGATAATAGAAACTTCCATTCCGCAGACAAATTGACGGCTCATAACCACTGATTGACAGCCAAGGCTGCCTACGTTTCTTTCGAAGAGTTGTCAG
This sequence comes from Selenia dentaria, assembly GCA_917880725.1. Lineage (NCBI taxonomy): Eukaryota > Metazoa > Arthropoda > Insecta > Lepidoptera > Geometridae > Selenia > Selenia dentaria. The sequence goes on along the minus strand of OU862878.1, from coordinate 36,082,759 downwards.
TCAATCAAGTCAACTTAATATCCAAAGTCAAATTTACACTGTTAATAATCATTTACACAATAATTAGTTTTGAACCGCTGACAAGATTATTAACTTTAGGTGTGAACTAGCAAAGAAAAAATTATGAAGTTAAAAGACTTAGTTGAGTCGATCCGAGGACAATTAGTGTATCTAGCAGAGATGAGACGTCTGGTGTGATCGGTACTGAAATTCATAGTCGTAGAGTAACGTCTGGTCGGATCAGTACTGGAATTCATAGTCGTAGGGTAACGTCTGGTCGGATCAGTACTGGAATTTATAGTCGTAGGGTAACGTCTGGTCGGATCAGTATTGGAATTCATAGTCGTAGGGTAACGTCTAGTCGGATCAGTATTGGAATTCATAGTCGTAGGGTAAACAGGTCACGAGGCCACCCTGAGCTTTGGACTGAAGTTTTGCGTGGTACTGCACTACTACTGCACTGTGCAAAATAAGCGCTTTTGAGATGAGGTACTGGAGATAAATGCTAAAGATATCATAGACAGCCGTGAGGACAAACGAATCTATATTACAAGAGCTTCACATCAAAAAACGACTTACCTCTCTATGCCGGGAACTTCAACTTAGTTTCTTTGGACATATAATGCGATCACATATGCATGAGTTAGAGAAGCAGTGTGGGACAAATACAGGGGAAGCGGGCCGAATTCCATCCGAATCCAACACGATGCTGTAAAAGCATTATAGAGGCAACAGGATAAACTCTACAACGATCTATTGAACTGGCACAGGACAGAAGCAAATGGAGAAAAATCGTATATGGTCACGATCCTCACTAGTGAGGGAACGACAAAGAAGAAAGAAGCACTGTGCTTTAACCTGAGATTAGTTTAAGGCTATTTCAATTATTACTTTTGTTACAGTGCCGCTGTTCTCAGCGGCACTGGCAAAAACGAACAAAAACACACTGGCAAAAAAAATTCATCACAAAAGTGTTGTAAGAAACTTTACAACACTAGTTCTTGCACACTACTAATAGATAGCTTATCTAGCACGGCGGTGGTGGTAGCGTTCAAAGTTTCTTATACAAGAACCATTCTGCATATAGTATGGGTTTACCTTTGACAGTTCACTACCCTACCACAGAGGGATTATTTAAGTAGCAGAATTGTGCTATATTATTTCTTTACGCACCTCTCACCTGTCGATTGTCAATATAACAATGAAATTTCTATTGAGTGTGGGTCGTTCGACAGGTGAAGTATGTACATTGCAAAAATGTAACAAAATTGTAAATAATAAAACCGTTAATATATGAATATCAATAAATAATCACTTCCTACCTAATTTAATCATTAATTAATTATTGTTAAAATTACACGTATATTTTTGCATAATAAGGCCTTTTATCATTTCATGGATCAAATAATTTAATTGCATTTTGATAGCGACTTAAAAGTTATTTACGATGTTTGCTTCAACGCTTTTATTGATTAGTTTATATTTTTATTACTTTATTTAGAACACAAGTTTTAGTATCGCGTCAGTGTTATTATCAGCTATTATGGATTTCAATGTTTATTTCTTATTATTAATCAGACTATTTCAATTCTTTTACAAAGGAATAGATACTTAATAGATTAATAATAAATAATATATGTGTACGCTAACGATACGAGTAGGTTACACTAACGCAAATATTCTTTCTAGACCCACTGATTACAAATTATCTATTATGGAAATCAAGATCGCGATCCCTTGATCGGGATCAAGATTCAAGAGCAGGATCGCATCAGTCCACACTGTTTGAAGATGCTATTGCAAGCGCTTCCCGCCGCGGCCTATCGAAAGAGCGAATTCATTTTCGATTTCCTAATTTGAAGAATTAATATTATGGAGAATATTTATAGTAAATCTTAAAAAAAACATCCACCATACTGAACGTTTTTATATTCACCTTCGTTGCATTTCCTTTAGTAGATTCAAAAGTATTGAGTATAGGTATAATTATCTCTTAAATATACACTGTTTGACTCAACGCGTTGCCGGATCATTTTCTTCTAATATTAAGAGGATTGCATAGCTAGTACTTTCCATACTAAAAGAAAAAACTCTTTTCTACCTGTTAACATTGTCCGGTTTCAGTGGTATTTTTTTCATGTAATCATCACATTGTTTACTATGCCCGTACATTTTAATTTTTTCAGTATTTCAAAGTAACATTTTCTTTTTTAGAACTTAAAAAAACTGAAAAAAATCAAAACTTACGGGCATAGTAAACAATGTGATGATTACATGAAGAAAATATCACTGAAATCCGACAATGTTAAAAAGTAGAAAAGAGCTTTTTCTTTTAGTATGGAATATGCAATCCTCTTAAGTCCAAAAACCGGCCAAGTGTGAGTCGGACTGGCGCGTAAAGTTCCGTACCATCCTACTAATAATATAAACGCGAAAGTTTGCGAGTGTAGATGTATGGATGTGTGGATATTTGTTACTCTTTCACGCTTAAACGGCGGGGGCAATTTTGATAAAATTTGGTATGGAGGTAGATGAGGCGCTTTCAGAGACGATTAGTACACATCGAGGATATATAAATACATCCTCAAAGGGGCAAGCAGCGGTGTTTGGCGAAACGTAGGCGACTTTTCGCCATATATGTTTTTGGTCTCACGTAACGGGGCCTATTGTTATCTACGGGGCAATATTTCAGACTCCGGACTGATATTAAGATTTTTTTGTCAGAAAATCCCAATAATTGTCCAACCCGGGGATCAAACCCGGGAACTCGAGGTTCCCAGACTGCACTTCCACTACTACACCAAGACCAAGCAAGCAAAGATGCTGGCACCCGTCGGGGGCTTCGCTCGCTTGGTCTTTGACGCAGCTAGTTAGTTAACATTCATTTAGGTATAATATACATTTTAAAATATTTATTACTTTTTATCATAAAAATTAAATAACTACTTTTTTAGCAACGAAGTGACAAGACAGGCAAGTTGTGGGCTTAAGTTAAGCACTCCGCTTGCCTATGGCAGTTGCAGTGCTGCCCAGAGTTTAGAACTGTAGTTTAGACTGCACTGCACTCGTCACCTTGAGATATTTTTTGGTTTGGTTATTGAGTCTCTTTCGCCCATCATTTTACTAAACTCGCGGAGTATTGGAATGAATGGCTTATAGAACTGAAACCCCCGATAAATTAAATAGCACCAGACTTCAATGTATATTTTAGAAGAATCATTAGGTAATTTGTTTGGCTTGGTTTTCTTAAAGTGACAGTGTTTGATGCCCCATGCCGCATATTATAATATATATTTTTTTCGGTTTATAAGTGGGTTTGCCATTACGCGGCTTATTTAGGTAACTACTTGTAGTAGCATCAAGTAAACATTTTATGCATGTTATATAAATTAGTGCGTCATTAAGCCACTCTCCTGTCTAAGTTACATGATTTATTTGAATCTACACTGCCTAAACACTTACATCGTTACGAACACAAAACGGTTAATAATCAATCATTACGTCGAAACTAGATGAATTCAAATCTCAATCATGGATCAACCAAAATAAAATGAAGGAAAATTTTGCAAAACGTATGCCATTTGTGGGTTATTTCCTGCCATCCTTGTAATAATTTTATAATTACTGGTTGGCGCCCTGTCATATAGGCTGAGCAAGAGACGGGAAAAAATCTCCAAAGTTTCCACGTGCAGCAAAAATACTAAAATTAAAAAGGCGCGAGTTACGGCACTTACGGCTGATGATTTAATTTCAAGGTCAGATCACTATTTAATATTGTCTCACTTCTTTGTAAATTTTAACCTGCATTTCATTTTTAATCTGACATGGTCACTAATGCTTCTTGCATTAACTTTAGAAACGGGATATTTACCATGGCGCATGCAACTGTGCCGAAATATCGGGAGCTCACAATAAATACAGTACATGGCAAATATCCGGTTTCTAACGTTAACGTCTTGAATTTCATTGTCGGTCCTGAATTACCAGTGATGACTTATGGCACTAAAACGTGGTCTCTTACTATGGGCCTCATAAGTAACCTCAAAGTCGCACAACGAGCTATGGAGAGGGCTATGCTCGGGGTTTCTCTACGTGATACAATCAGAAATGAGGAGAACCGTAGAAGAACGAAAGTCACCGACATAGCCCAGAAGATAAGCCAGTTAAAGTGGCAGTGGGCAGGGCACATAGCACGCAGCATAGATGGCCGATGAGGCCGGAAGGTTCTGGAATGGAGACCACGGACCGGCAAACGCAGCGTAGGTCGTCCACCGACACGTGGACAGACGACTTGATAAAGGTCGCAGGACGACGTTGGATGCAAGCCGCTTTCAACCGGTCCTTTTGGAAAGTTATGGGGGAGGCATATATTCAGCAGTGGACGTCCTACGGCTGAGATGATGATGACGATTGTGTGTTCATCCGTTACTTTGGTGTGACCAGAGCATTAAACACGAAGGCAAGTATAATGTCTCGCGACCAAGTATGCCTGAGCCTGCTTTACTATTTGTAGGTATACACGATATTAGCAATGTACAAAGTAGGTCAGCATCGAAACTGTAACAATGTTTCTGATGTTCGTTAGTTTGTCATCGGCCTCCATAATTGTTCAATAGGGATCCAATACAATTGTGTCTCTTCATCTAACTGATCTTGACAAGCTGACCCTAATAGGACTTCCTGAATCCTGAGGGATTATTCCAAGGGATTCATTGGACGTTCGTTGGCCGGAGATTATTGGACTTGATCAACCTTTTGAAAACTCTCACCATAAAATCTGTACAATTTAGTATAACTTCTGAATTTATAATGTGTATTGTTGAGTATAATAAAATATGACTTAAACTACCACTAAGTAAAGTGACAGCTACATATAGCTATATATCTTTACATAGTAATAGTATAAATAATAATTAGTATCGGAGTGTGGCTGATAGAGTATAAGGTAGTATTAAATACTTATAGTGGGACTGCAAGTGACAACACAGCCATATTAGCACTGTTTTATTAGACCGATCACAGGTGGCGGGGACGCAGCCCACGCATCTATATGTATATGTACATTTATAACAGGTAGGTAGTAATTTCAACAGAAGATTCCATAAAGTTTTTTGTTTGTTGTCTAATAGATATATATATATATATATATATATAGGTATACAATATTTTTGTTTTTGGTAGTACTACGCTGTAACAGTAGTATGGATAACAGCTGAATGAGCCGGAATGACCGGGGAAGTAGTCCCCACATTACACTGACGTGAAGTAATGCTTGCTGTTACGTTTCAGTCAGTTTGTGTGAGTTTTCGGAGGCCCAATTCCCCCCTCCTTCGCCCTCTCCTTCTGCTTTATGCCTCATACTACCACTATGTGGAACCAACCGTTTGAGGTGTTTTCGAACATATACGATTTGGGAGCCTTCAATAACAGAGCCTATTTCATTATTAATTAAAAATACGGGATTACTCACGTCATATTTATCGGATAGGTCCGACTATAGTTTCGACCACATTCGGTGGCCTTTTTCAAGGAGTGTTCGGGACGCCCGCGTCGATGACGTCTCGCTTAGCACTTAGACGTCATCGACGCGGGCGTCCCCGATGATGACCGAGATGAATGAAGCATTTATAGGTTATCAAGTGCATTACTGTGGCGTATGCCACAGTACTGTGACATTTCTTTTACTGTAAAGTTCCGCGATATATTGCAAGTAAAGTCAAGCTTATATCTAACAAGCTTTGTGTGGTAAATAACGCGAAGAAGTACCTCAGGTCAAGTCAAAGGCTTTTGCAACGACCTCACCTGGAGTACTGCTCTCACCTTTGGAATAAACCACCCAAGTATCAGCTTGAGCCTCTTGAAGCATTACATCATAGATGACATTACATCATACTGACCGAATTGTTGACGAACCCAAGCTTTTTTACAGACTTCCAAAAAGGAGGAGGTACTCAATTCGACTGTATTTTTTTATGTTTGTTACCTCATAACTTTCGACTGGGTGAACCGATTTCCAAAATTATTTTTTGTTTGATAGCTGGTGCTTCCCGTGTGGTATGTAAATTTTCCATTCCCATTCCAATTATATTATTCAAATATTCCAAAACTCCAATTCACATGTAAATTTTATCAAATTCAGTCTAGTAGTTTTGAGTTACACTCCATACACACACACATAACTGATTTTACCAAAGTAATAGAATGGAAGGCGGTATAAAATTTTTCAAATTTCACTTGTTAACCCGTAGACTCACCAATCGCCATATTTGGCCAATAATACAAAGGAATTCGTAGAAATCATACACCGATTCCGAGAAATATGATGTGTGGTTAAAGACCTAGAGCAACTCAGTATGCGAAATGACATTGGTTTTCTATCTATCTTCTGTCGGATATAAAGGATGTATTTTTTTAGAGGTACACACATTCAAAATGAAATAAAACTAATTAAAATAATGTTAATGTGTACGAAATTGGTTTTATTTAAAAGATAATTTTATGCCATTCTTGTTTAAATATTATTTCGGGTATATGAGCGCCACAGCTAGGTCGAGTGAAGCGCAAACGTGCAGTCTAATTTTCGACAACTTTATCGAGCAACTGGGGTCGTATATCAGCAATAAAACGGCGAATTTAGACTTCCAAATTGTCCAACATCTGTGGTGTATCAGCATAGAAACATACCCCCAAAGAAAGTTGTCTAAAGGTGTGTTATCACATGATTGTGGATGCTAGTTCACAGGTCTTTTACGCGTAATTATGCACCCACCAAATGTTACCCCCATAAAATTGATGGTGCCGCCCGCTGTATAGCATGTTGCCCCATCTTGTTGAAACTAAAGCTTTGTCTAATCAATGCCATTCAACTGAGGAACTCAGTCAAGAAGAATCAATCATGTTATTGTAGCGCTCTCTTATTACGGGCATATTATTACAGCCGGCATCTTTTAAAAAAAAATAGCCAATGATTTCACGTGGTCATAAAGAATGATCAAAAACATACTGTGAAATTGATAGTCTGTAGAAACAGTATTGCCCGTTTAAAAACCAAACCTCTACGCCAGAAACCTTATCTACATATTATGATTGACCTGTAAAATTCACATACTATGTGATTTACGCGATCTTTTTTTGCTCACACCAGCAATGTAAGGTATGAGCTTTCTTCTTCGGCATTCCGGCGAAGCTACACCAAGTGGATCTTCAAAAGGCGAGTCAACAGTCTCCAAAGATCGGCAACGTATTTGTGAGGCCCCGAGTGTTACACTTATTCACAGGCGACTGTGATCACTCTAGCGGCCCGTTTGCTTGTCTGCCACCTATAGCATAAAAAAACTATACAAAACATTTGTTTTCCAAATCTCACTATAATCCCATATGTTGTTTCAGCGTGAAGAAGTAACAAACGTACAGTGACATTTCGCATATGTATACGAATTAAGTTATAATGATTAATAATAACAAATCTGAGAATGTAGTTTCTGCCGGATTATTCTGGCCTCATCTAACTTGTATCTTGTTAGTATTATTATGTCAGGCAGCCCAGTAGAATACGAGATAATAATCTGGCAAGTCACTGATTTAAGTTTCTATAGTTATAATGATACCACTAAAATTCAATATATATTATAGAATAATTTTAATCAAAACATAAAGACCTTATACATACTTAAAATATTATCAGCTATATTCTAACAATGCGGGTTTTTTATTGCATTTTCTTATCAACATTTTCTTAAATGGCGTAAGTACTTAAGGCGCGGTCCGATCCTAATTTTAAAACAGTTTACGATGCTTTACATTAGGTTGAGAATTGCTTATTAGAATGGACGATGTAATGCGAAAATGCAATTGAAAACGTGCTTAAACTTTTTATATTCAGTTCGTATAATCAAATGATTAAATTTTAACGTTAAAGGAGTCCATAGTTCACTAGTAAATTTCATTGGGAATTCGAATATGATACATTCATTGAAATATATTTGCCCATAATTGAATAAAAATGCTTTTTCCCAAGAAATAAAAGCCAGATTTTAAGGAATGTTGCCGATTTTTTTATATTGAGCCAAGTTTTCTCAATCGTGTATTTGCTCCCATAGTTCACAAGAACGTATATTCAATTTACACTACGTTTTTTTTCGAACTTCGGTTATTAGGTTTAAGCGTCAAAAAACTAAGTTTTCGAAAAGTCGAATCATGAAATTTGGTCGTTATCTACACTCATTTCGCCTTAAGTTTTATACTATCAACTTCTAATGGACTATTTCAAACAACAATAATATTTTTTCGTATTAATTATGTTTGAACATTGCAATGCAGGTTTTTTATTGCATGTTTTGTTAACATTTTCATAGATGGCGTATGTACTTAAGTATTATATTGTATTAACTTAAAATTCATAACCTTGAAGCGGCTATATCTAGAAATTTCTGCTCTGTGTGTCTTATCGTAAATCGTTGTTAAGTGTTTATATAATAGTTGACTATTGCTATTAAAGAATGGCTCACACACACATATATATATTTATATATTTTGATGAAGATATCCCTTCATGGAGATTCAGACCACGGAAACATACAACGGACAGACACAGTTTTACTGTGTTCCCAACTATATCCATAACGTACCTACGATGTGTAAGCAGGGTCATATGGAGCTCTAGTTGAAGTCGACTGTTTCTCATTTATACATTATCTAATGGTCCAGTTGTAGTCGGGCGTCTCCCGCTCCTTGATGACGACCTCGGTCCCCGGCGTGGAGGTGATGGGCCGGTTGAAGCAGTGCCGCATGCGTCTGTACAAGTAGAACTATAGAAGAACGGGCATATATACAGGGTGTTTGGTAGAGGGTCCGACAAACCAAATGAGCGTGTTCGGGGGCCCAATTGAAGAATACAATTGGCCAAAAAAAATCCCCGATCCCCCATTTTTTTCTAACCTTTTTTTTTTGTGAATTTTCCCATTTCTCCGAAATTGTACCTATTTGCCACCATAACATTTGTAAAATCTGTTTTAGACCGGATGTTTTTAGTTGAACTTTTAGGTCTAAACAGATTTTACAGATGTTATGGTGGTAAATAGGTTCAATTTCGGAGTAAAGGGAATTTTCACAAAAAATTTAAAAAAATGGAGGGTCGGGGATTTTTTTTGGCCAACTTGTATTCTCCAAGTGGGCCCCCCGAACACACTCATTTGGTTTGTCGACCCTCTACCAAACACCCTATATGTATTGAAGGTGGAATGGCCGATATATATTTTGGCCAATTGAAGTTAAAAATTTAGCCTTCATTTTATTACTAACAGATCAATATAAATACAACATCATCACTCTTTTTCAGCCTCGGCTACCAATGCCCCATCATGTACAATCCCACCGACTACTTCATCAAAATATTGGCACAGACTCCAGGGTCCGAAGCTGCATCACGTCAAGCTGTGAAGAACATCTGCGATCGGTTCGCGGTCAGTGACGCGGCTAAAGAGCTCGACATGGAAATTCAACTGGAATTCCATATGATTGACAACGAGGACGGGGTAAGGCATCTAAAGATGTTAATAATAATAATCATTTATTTATCAGACACGAGATCCATGGTACAAGAAAAAAAAATTATAAATTACCATAAATAATAAAAATTAAAATTAAATTAAATTAAATAAAACTCTAGAACTCGTTTACCCCAACGGTTGTCGGTTCTACGGCTAATATGGCCAGCCCACTGCCACTTCAGCTTGCTGATCCGGTGGGCTATGTCGATGACCTTGGTTCTCTGACGGATCACTTCATTTCTGATGCGATCCCTCAGAGAAACACCGAGCATAGCCCTTTCCATAGCCCGCTGAGCGACCTTGAGCTTGTGGACCATTCGAGCCGTCAGTGTAGAGACCGCGTCTCGGCAAACGTAGTGTAGGACGTCCTGAGGCACGGTGGAGTGACGATCTGCGCAAGACGGCTGGCAAAAACTGGATGCGAGAAGCCCAAGATAGACCTAAGTGGCGTGCAATTGGAGAGGCCTATGTCCAGCAGTGGACTGCTACAGGCTGATGATGATGATGATGATGATGAAATAAAACTATTTAGGTGGCTATAGCCAACCATCGTCTATACGTGGCAGTCAGCAGCAGCCTATCTGCTAATTTAAAGTTTTGGCCAGAAAGTAGGCCAGTAAAATAGCCGTTTTTGTCAACATCGCACTAAATTGCCGATCCAGTTTCTTTTAACCCTTTATTCTGGTTAAGTTCTAAACTGAGTAGCTGGTGAATGGTGAACGAATTTTTCAAATCAGTCTAGTAGTTTGTGAGATTATTTGTTACAAATATACAAAAATACAAATGTTTCCTCTCTATAATATTAGTGTATTAAGTAAGACCCTAAGGTCTCTTACTATCTCCTGTGAGCATACAATCACAAAATGCTGACAGATCCAGGTGGAGCTTCAAGATCCATCTTGAAAAAAGATTTTGGCCGATAAGTATCTCTGAAACTATGCACTTCAATGGTTCATTAAATGGGCCATCTAAACGGTAAGTTTTACAAAAAAGTTTACAAGAAATAAAATATGCGAAAATTTAGTCTATACAATAATAGTTTCAATAACTTATGCTCTAAAGTGCATAAAAGCCGTAATGTGGTAAAGTAACTCAATTCCACCATTCCATTTCATCCAAATTTACTCGCCTGGATAAATAAAATAACCAAAGTAAAGATATAAGTGGGAAAAATCCACATAGATCTATCGGTTGTGATGGTTGGAAACATCACTTATCTCTACTATTCCAATGTTTGTGGCATAGCTAGAGTTACCAAACACACATACATACCTACTCACAATATACTACATATTTCGTATAATTTTAGTGTTATACACCTCATATAAAGCGTGATTAACACAAAAACAACTAACAATTCATAAGAATTAAACAAAATGTATCGACCACCTACCTAATAACCAGACTTGGCATTTCAAGTTCTGCAAGGTTCTATAAACGTAAATAGGATCAAGATTATATTTTACCTAACTCCGTTTTAGGGGTCCGTACCTCAAGAGGAAAAAGGAACCCTTATATAGAATAATTTCGTTGTCTGTCTGTGTGTCTTGTTGTTAGTATCCTCCGTGCGTGAGTCTTACTCGCACTTGTTTGATTTTTTATTTTATTTCGCAGTTTACTAGTCTCTTCAGCATGAGTACGACTGCACTGGCAGTGCACTTGTAGTTCTAGCACGAATAACTGCGTAAGTGTAACGTGACGTGTCGTTCGTGTGAAACAGTACAAACTGTAACTTATCTAGTGCAACTGTGACACAGATAACTCATAGTTTGTACGCCGAAGCGTCGACGCTTACAATACAAATACTTTTTTGCAAATTGTTTGTGCTACGGCATCTGAAAGCAGTAGTGAGCCACCTGTGTTTAGGTTTAGGGCAATGTAGCACGTAATTGTACCACTAAAGCAAAATTATTGGCAATAATGCCTTGCAGTGCAGTGTCACTTGATGTTTACAGCTTTAGTTACCATGGGCAGGGCTGACGATTTCTATCAAGTGAACACTTGGCAGTTTCCGTCAATATTCGCTTGGCAAGCATCTTGATGATCAGGAATATTGTCCCATCTACTAATCTTACTCTACTTTCTACCATATTCTGACGTACTTTAGGTACTATATTATAAATGCGATATCATCCGTTCGTTATCCAGCCTTGGTACTGCTGAAAATATTTAGATGACACTTGAAAAGTAGATACTAATTTACTAATCTTATCCTACTTTCTACGCTATTTGTCATACTAAATAACTGCCGTGTGATTCTTAATGGTTCGTCGATGCGCTCGTCGACGAGCTCACCGATGTCAAATACTTGAGTAACCGCCCTTGTACTTAAGGTTGCTTTTCCAACATTTCTTGTCATCTCTTCATTTGTTTCACGGATGTTGTCAAAGATGCAACGATGTTTACTCTTAGAGAATCGCACATGCAATACCATCTATTTGTTATCCAGGTTTGTAATCTGTCAAATGGCAGCTCTCGAGGCAGTTCGTAGATAGTTGTGTATAAAGAAATATCGTTAGCCAAGCACTTCATAGGTACTAACATTTATCGATAGATGTCATATTATATATGATTATGGATGGTCAATTAATTCCGTCTTATATTAGAAATTATATTTAAACGGAAGGTAGATGATCAATGTTAAAATATCAACGTCTAGGGGACTGGTTTCTTATAATTATTTTGCATTACAAAAACTTAGTTATCTCGGTAAGTTTAATAGATGATATCGTGATAGAAGCGAACATAGCTAGACTGAATACATTAAAAACTCGAATATTCTAGTCAGAACTTATAATAATATAAATACTAGCTACGAACCGTGGACGCACGTGCACTATTATTGTTGTTCTTATTCGGTTTGAGGGCAATGAGACCTGCACTGACGTCCCGCTTGGGGTGTTTTGTGCATTCCCCCCTGCCAGCATTTACTCAAGCCAGCCTAACTCCTTCACATAGTGGAGTATGGCCTTGGGTCGCTGGCACAACTGTTCCAGTGTTGTTTGAGGTGTTGGATGAATCGATAATGCTGATGGTGCTTCATGCGACCTGGAGTGGACCTCCAGTGATTCTGTTTTTGCTCAAATTTCTTCCGTAGCACTACAGTGCAGCAACACATGCTCCACAGTCTCGTCCTCCTGCAGACAGTCTCTACATTATAGGGCTGTCCGTTGCTCCAATCTTGTGTGACTGGTAATTACAGCGATTTTGTTATTAGTTGACGGCACAAACACGAGGTCCACCTGGCGTTAAGTGGTAACTGCCTAGAACAGATGCATTCCATCACAAGTGACGAACTGCACATGCGTAACTCTTTGACATTAAGTTGTCAAGTCTCGTGTGTCTGTAATTTCGCCTGCACCCATACCATTCAGACCAGTAGGTAAACAGTATTGCGAACATTACTGCTTCGCGGTAGAAATAAGTCAGAATGGTTTTTTGTGGTAGTGCCGCGCTGCAACCCCACAGCCGAATGAGCCGGCACGACCGGAGAAGTACCACACTCTCACATGACACCGGCGTGAAGTAACATAGCTTGCTATTGCGTTTCGTCGGTTTGTGGGAGGTTCCGGAGGACCGGTTTCCTGTTCGCTATCTTTTCATTAGCCATTAATTCGCCAAAGATAACTGTAGATAAATATACCATAGAGAACTCGTAATAAAACGCGTTTCTTTATTAGGAAAAAAATCTATTTAATAAAACATAATAATTCGTAATTAGGGATTACGAATTATGTTTTATTAAATAGATATAATATTATAAATGTGAAAGTTTAGATGGCTGTATAGATGGATAAATTATATAGTATGTTTGTTATAACTCTTTCACGCAAAACCTACTGAATGGATTTTAATGAAATATGGTATGTAGATAGATGAGACGCTGAAATAACATATAGGATACTTTTTCATCATCATCATCCATCACCCCGCGGGTGAAACTGCGTGGCGCTGCTAGTACCTACATAATCGTGAAGCGGAATAGCTAGAAATTAAATGTTTTATATTTTAATAATAATATTCTTAACTCGACTAATGATGACAGACGACAAATAACTTTAACGAATAGATAAACGGCCCTCATTGATCAGGGGCCTTATTCGCTATGGCCATGCAATAAGTAACTCGGCGCTATACGATATCTTCATGGAATGATCGCAAATTTGTATTGATTTCACGGTCATTCCTTAAAGATATCATAGCGCGCCGTGTTACTTGTTTGAGTGGTCATAGCGAATAACGGCCCATTTAATTTATACTGAGTTTAACCTAAGTTTAGATAAAACTGAATGTTCAGAAACTGATTTTCACAAGTTATTAAACCAATAGCATTGACGGGTATAGGTACTAGATTGAAAAGTACCTCAAAAGTAAAAAACCCAGCGTAAAGCCATGTATTTTCCCAATATGTTTAATTGTTTGGAAAATATCAAATTCGGTCCAGCTAAGTGGTACATATACATATATAACTAAATATATGCAATAGAAACGGGATATTTACCATGTATTGTATTTATTGTGAGCTCTCGATATTTCGGCACAGTTGCTTGCGCCATGTTCACGAGTAGTAGAAGTATCTGCGGGTGTTGTTATGAGCAGACGAAACGGTCTACCCTCTTCATTTCACGTTTCTTGCGTTCTGGCTTATTACCAATGACACAACAGTCACTTGGAACTCGATCTGGGTCTCGACACACATAACTCACGGTATCTTCTCGCGAGCTTGTTTCGGAACTTCTTCGGTTTTTGCAAAGATACTTCAGTTTATTCGTGAACATGGCGCATGCAACTGTGCCGAAATATCAAGAGATCAAAATAAATACAATACATGGTAAATATCCCGTTTCTAACGTTAAGCATTAGTGACTATGCCAGTTTGAAAACTTATAAATATATGCATTTTTAACCCTAGAAAGATAACCATATTCTATATTACATAAAAGATAACCATGCGCTTCGGAGGCGCCACGGTATTCAAATGCTTGTATTTAAATTATTTAGCAAGATTTGTGTGATTTGATTTTACAATTTAAATGGTATTATAGGTGACACATTTTTATAAACGAAAAATATTGTACTTTATATTTGTTTATTATTAATAATTGAAACCAAATGAGTAGACCTCTAAAAAACTAACAAAAATCACGAATATCGCTTAACTATCATAAAATATTGTATTTTACTATTAATATGTATAGTATAAGTCAAATATAAGTATAAAGTCTAGGAAAGCTAATCAGTACCTTATACAATTTTTTTAGACAGTCATACATACGTCGATCTTGAAGATAACCATACGCCTCAGGAGCGCATCAACTCGTTCAACTCGTCATAACTCCAAAACAATAATACTTACCACACAAAAACAGCTGGCCCTCGACGCGGTTGACCGACGACTGAGTTGGCTGAGAAGCACAGATATACACGGGTTTCGTATTAAAAGATATAGTACTATTTAATTCGTGCGGGCGCCTCTGAAGCGTAGGTTATCTTTCTAGGGTTAAAGATACATACACACAGTCACATTTATAATAGTAGTGAGTTTAGTAACATAAGTAATTTGTTTATTATATCAACAATTTAGAATTGCAGATTAGTTAAGCTCATGCATAAAACAAGTAACGCGGCAAGAAGTAAAAATAATTTGATATAAGTAGATATGGGCCACTTAATATTTTTAACACAGTTTGACTTTATAATATATTATCAGAAACATTAAAATACAAATAGATCATTATTGTCGGATGACATTTAAAAATAATGATAAGTAAATCATTAAATACTTGGCATGAAAATGTCTTATATTTATTTAACAATAAAAACGGCAATATCGGCCGTTTCATATTAACAAGAGGAAATATAATTGGATATTTTTATCTCCGCTAATGGTTTTATGCGTAAGATATATAAAGTTCGCAATTATTCTTTTTAGTTTTTGGCATTTTAAATTCAAATGGAAACTTATAAACTAATACGCATGAGTACGAATATAATAATATAAGAAACATATATATACATGTTTCTTATATTATTTATATCTTATATTATATATTATTTTGGATATATATATCCAAAAAGGAGGAGGTACTCAATTTGACTGTTTTTTTAATATTATAACCAGCTGACCCGCCAGCGGCTTCGCTAGCGTGGCCTCGCGGGATACGGTTAATTACAGTTTTTAACTATGCCACGGGAACTCTTGAATTTAACGGGATCAAAAGTATCCTATATGTTGACTAGGTATATAAGCTACTACCATACAAAATTTCATTTACATCGGTATGGTCGTTTCCGAGATTAGCCCGTACAAACAGACAGACAAACAAACAATTTAAAGAAAATTAAATTGATACGATTTCACTTTTTACTCCCCCTGACTCCGTTTTTAGCATTTTTTTTCACTGTACAGAAATTCGACCTGTATAGTTTTATTATATGTAGTGATTATATATGTTGCTCAGCTCAGCGCTGTGCTGCAAAAACAGCTGTGCGATTCTCTAAGGCAGAGGTCTTCAAACTTTTTACCCTAAGGGACATTTAGACGGATTGCTTCTCCAATGGGCCAAGATCTAATGAACTCATCATAGCGTACAGTTATGAAAATTTGAAGTAGGTGTATTTATTGAATGTATATTGAATTTCACGCATTTGATTATTTCGGAACTAACCAGCAAGTGGGGTTAATATGTGTAGCTCACTGATGAGCATCTTCTGATAACTGACACAAATATATTTAATCAAACAACAAGCACAGATTATCAGTGTGATTATCGCTGCTTGGATTGGTGGTACTTGCAGCCCGTATAGTTTGGAGACCCCTGCTCTAAGAAATGATTCGTCGTAGCGATGGTCTACGAGCTCACCGATGTCAATTAAGAGATATCGCCCTTATTCAAAGGTTGTTTTTTCCAATCATCATCATCATCTCAGCCGTAGGACATCCACTGCTGAACATAGGTCTCCCCCATGATTTTCCAAAAGGACCGGTTGGAAGCAGCCTGCATCCATCGTCGTCCTGCGAACTTTATCAGGTCGTCTGTCTACCGTGTCGGTGGACGACTTACGCAGCGCTTGCCGGTCCGTGGCCCCATCGGCCATCTGTTCTGCGTGCTATGTGCCTTGCCCACTGCCACTTCAACTGGCTAATCTTCTGGGCTATGTCGGTGACTTTCGTTCTTCTACGGATCTCCTCATTTCTGATTCGATCACGTAGAGAAACACCGACATAACCCTCTCCATAGCTCGTTGATGTTTCACGGATACGAGTATATGGAGGGCAGGTATGGTATGCACATTCCCTGCTCAAACTTTGATGTTAGTCGAGAGTAAAGATCACTTTATAATATACTAGCTGCGCCCCGCGGTTTCACCCGCATGGTGATGGAAAGATGCTAATGATGTTTATAAGTATACCCTATATTCTTCCCGGGGATAACCTCCTAACCTATAATAACCTTGCCAAACTTCATCGAAATCGGTAATTTCACCCGCGCGGTGATGGTGATGATGATGATAATGTTAAGTACCCTATGTCCTTCCCGGGATACAACCTATTTCCTTGCCAAATTTCATCTAAATCGGTTAAGTCGTTCACGCGTGATGCCATTACCTAATTGCCCATTTTTAAGAATTAAAAAAGATAGGTATCTATATGTAGATATGTTATCCTTAGGATATGGACATATGCCACCGCGTAGTTACCTGTAGACCTATATAAGATACTTATACCACCATACATCATTATATTATATCTCAAAAGGTTTAGTAGCGTTTTTTTTCTTACACCTCCATCAATAGTACATTATGGTACATGTTTGTAATGTTGATTGATAATGATTACCTACCGCTGAGGCGCCATTGAGACCTGAGTCGTCAGGTGAGGGTCTTAAGAGAGCCGAGGACGGTAATCATCAATACACACGTGTATCATACGTTTCTCAACACACTTGTGAAGAAAATAACACAAAGAAATCATATTTTTCATAATTAGGAACAGTAATTTCAACAGTGAAAACGAGTTGTGAATAAAATTTCGCAATGGCGGGAAAAATTAATCAGTTTTCCTATGCGAGCGCATCTAACAATGGCGATCGGCCATAGACTAAAGATTGAGGTTTCTTTTTTTGGCTTTTCGCGAATAGCGTATTAGCCACGTACAAAATGGGGAATTTCAAGTTTTCTTTATTACAGAGAAAGCAAAAGTTATATTTGAGTGAAAGTTTTATTTATTAAACACGTACGAGTAGAAATTATCTATTTAAATACGAAGTTGCATCAAATGAGCAAGCAATAGGTACATTAATTTATTTGTACTATTGAACACGATCTTTTTTGAATCAAAACTTTTTTAAGATCAAAGCAACTCAACCAATAAAATAAAAATAAAAACTCCATAACTCACTTACTCTCACAGATTAGGAAGTATATGTATAAATACTTCGTCTTGTGAATAATAGCAATGAAAGCTACGAAGAAATAATATCAGGAAGAGTAAATAGAGGCAGTTAGCCTTTAAAAAATGACCCAATAAAAGTCATGCTAAATCAATAACATCGTTCACGCCGCTATGACTCAGCTGTCATAGTAGACGTTGCAGCACGCAGGTGGACCAATCCCTGCTTTCCTTCTGAAATTTAAACCAATCACCGAACATTTCTATTGGTAACCTCGGAAGTAATTCGTATTTGGAATCATACGTCGTTTTGGTTTGAAGGACCACTTTTTGTGTGGAATTTGTTCTGAGTTATGCTTCCTGACATTATTTCTTCGTAGAATGAAAGTCACAGTTTGATTACATGTGTCATTATGTGCCTAATTGCGGTGAAATTAGAGCCACTTTATGAGCAAGTGTGTTTGAGATATCATTATATTTTGAGATATCATTATACAATAACTATAGTGATCACGAAATCGTAGTCACTAAATGATTTAATAATGATTAATTCAAAATTGTCAGAAAAATGTTTTCAATTCACAAATGATGTTCATTATTAATGGTATACAAGTAACAGGTTTCACTTCTAAATACTTAACCAAACTATTTCAAAATTTTTATTGCTTTTGTTATTACCTGATATTAATACCTAATTTTTTAGTGTAGTAACTACATATTACAGTTTGGAAATTAGACATTGAAAACTATTGTTCGTATCACACAATATAATAATATAAAATACCGGATGAACTCACGCGATCTCAGCGCGTGAAGAAGAACGTCTTAAGAGGATTGCATAGACTTCGTACTTTCCATGCTAAAAGAGAAAACTCTTTTCTACCTCTTAACATTGTCCGATTTCAGTGATTTTTTTTCATGGAATCATGACGTTGTTTACTATGCCCGTACGCAACGAAGAAATAATGTCAGGAAGCATAACACAGAACACATTCCGCACAAAAAGTGGTCCATCAAACCAAAACGTCGTATTATTCCAAATACGAATTGCTTCCGAAGTTAGAAATAGACATGTGCGGTGATTGGTTTAAATTCAGAAAGAAAGCAGGGATTGGTTCACGCCCGTGCTGCTGTGACTACTATGACAGCGGAGTCATAGTGGCGTGGACGATGTTATGCAACAAGTAGACTGGACCAAGTCAATAATAACACAATGTTTTTTATCTTATATTTGTGGTTTTATTTCGGTTACTTTTTAAAATTCAATCAACTCTATGTCCCACGAAATATAATCAATTTATTAAGTTTTTGTCTAGAAGAAATTAGAAGAGACTCTTTCTTCGCAATGTAGTGAAGACGGGTTCTGAGAAATTCAACGAATTTACATTTTATCAAAAAATGTAATGGTCTTTATCTGTCAGGTGACTGTTTTTCAGTGGGCGCAGAATATTTTCATTATTAATTATTTCAGAAAAACACTTTGTTGATATTACTGACAGGTTACTCGCCCGAGTAAGTGATTTTCCGTTATCATTTAATTTAATTATCTTTTTTAGTAGTGTTTCTGTGCGTATGCATATTTTATACAAAATCACAGATGGACACGAGAGTCCACCGAAATCGTTCAAACTAATTAATTTGTGAAAATACAACTTTTCATTTGCAGGGAGCAACGATAAGCATTCTTTACAGTTGATTTTCGCTTGAAGTTTCCGGGTAACAAAGCCGGCTATATAACCTACAATTTGCTCCACGGTTTCTGGCATTTGAAGGTTAGCGTCCAACATGGTTGATAACACCATGCAATTCTCTTCTTCTGTTTTACTGTCACCTGCTGCATTTGAGTTACAGTCGTTGTCTGTATTATTTCTAAAACCAGAGTCGTTTTATTGATTACCGAAGAGCAATTGAGTATTGGAATGTTCTCCAATGGTATGCTGTTGCCTGTAAATTTATAGTTGAGGCTCAAGTTCAGTAAAGTCTTTTTATATATTCCCATAAACTGTCGGGCGTTTAGATTATTGTTGCAACGGCCGTGGTTGCGGATCACTCCAAAAAACAACTCAATATGATCTTGGCTAAAATAAATAAGTAAGCTAGTAAAATAAATTTCATTTTTTGTGTCTCTACTAGCCGTGCAAACAGTAATTTAAAACTTGAAATACATATGAGAAGTCCTAGAAATCCGGTTTTGGACTGAGATTTGGTCACTGGTTTCAACGTGTTATTATACTTTGTTATTCTTTGTCCATTTACTTTTCGAGTTTTTTCGTCTGCACATTGACTTGGAGACTTTTAATATATTTTTCGTTATGATCCATAATGTCGTATAGTTTTTCTTTTTGTTCCACCGAAAAAGGGTGTTTTAACCCTTGTCCAGAAAGTGATCTTGAATTGAGTATGTCTAAAAGGTTGTTAAATGTTTCTAAAAAGCTAACAGGTGCAGCTGTGTCTTGAAAATCAGGTATGTTTAATTGTTGCGAGCAAAATTTGACCGCATCAGCTATATTTTGACTCAAGATTTCAGTCGCTAGTTTTAGGTTCATTATATTATTTCGGAACTCTATATGCCGATAAGACAACTTATTCCCAAAATGCAATCCGATGTTATATCGAACATTTTTCAGTTTCTGCGAATGTGGCCCACTCGATTTTTTTCTTGTTTTCATCTATCAATATCTTTTTTGCCTCTAAAGTATTACGCACAAGTTTCACCATATGACATGGATCTAATCTAATATCACAACTACTGGTTCTTCGGTAGATGGGTGGTCAAAAAAAGTTTTTAAACTGTTTGTGTCTTAAAAATTGCAACCCAACATCTTAGCCTTAACATAACCTCGGTTCCTACGCTATGACATTTCTCAAGACACACATTGAGAATATTAACCCTTTGTTCGGCGGCTAGGCCATTTACTAAAAAAACCAAGTGGTAATTTATATGCATACCAGCATTAACACATAAACTTGTGTAGCCATTCATCCGATGGACCGAATGTAACAAGCCCATCTACAGTTCGTCCATTGAATATATTTTGTTACCTTATAGCCATTTCGTCAACAACTAGACAGGCAAGCTTTTTGTCACTGTTAGGATATTTTAACTTTAAAGCAAATGCTTCTTCGGTAAAGCTTGGCTTTCCATCTATGGATTACCATTTAGACAAAGTTGACGGATGAGAAAGAGATTAAAGCAACTGTCGTCTCACATAATTGTATCCTGCTGGTGAATAATAATTTAGCGTCAAAGCAAACTTTTTGATCGCTAGCGTGAACTTCATGATGTTTCGTCCTTCTTTTGACTTTTTTCTTTTAAGGGCTAAAACTATCATCAGAAAATTCATCCAATGCACTAATTTCTGTAGTACCGCCAAATCCTTTTTTCTTCAATTGGGATAAAATATTTTTAAGCGAAATATTCTTCTATTTCTATTAATATATTCTAATAATCTTTTATTTCTGCGTTTTAGATTTCTGATATCTGACAGTCTTTTTACTGCCAAAACAGATTGTTTTCTTAGTGTTTGCTTTAACATGCGAGTTTTAGGTGTATTCAATCAGATTCAATATCTGATGATGTTATATTTATCGGCGTAACGCATGATCCTATTTTTTCAAAACTATGGACTTCGGTTGAAACAAGATTATTTCTAATTTTGGTTTTCTTGGTTCTTCTTTAACGCTGTCTATACATTCAGTGTTGATATTATTTGCCTGAAAATAATACTGAAGATTAGTTTCAAATCTATTAAAGACTGTCTCTATTTGAAATAGACACGTATATATATACAGATTAAGCAATATCGAACCTAAAGATTAAGTGCCAAAATAATAGTCAAACCTCACCAATTTACGTTTTAGTGCCTTATTATACACTTGAGGGTCTGCAATATATGTTTTATTGAGCAGCTCATGTACATCACACACTTCAACTTTTGCAGGGAGAAAATTTTCATAAGCCTGAAAAATTTAACTTTTTTAATTTGACCAAGCAAAGAACTTTTTTAAAATGCTGTATTTATTCCCAAAAGATAAAAAACCCAAACTTACATTACATAGCAACTGTAATTGATCATCATTGTTTATTTTTTCATTTATTGTAGTATCGTTTAAGGATGTTGACATTTCTTCGGGACGAATCATGTGCCTAAAAACAACTTCATTTTAGATTTAATATAATAGTATGATATATTGTACTACTGAATTTTATAATTAATATCAATTATAAAACTGTAGGTACTTACTGTACAAACGGGTACTGTAGTCTTGTGTAACACGGTATATCCTTTTAAAGATTTATAAAAATCTTTTCTTTGAAATTAATGGAGCATACTCTGCTCGTTTTCACAGGCATCCAGTCATACTCATGTCTTTCTAGCTTAACTGCAGCTATCCACTTATTTTGCTTTTTGGATTTGGTCCACTTATTGGATCGACAGGGAACTAGAAGAAAACAAAAAAACAAAATTTTATTTATACATTACAGTAAAAATATCAAAATATTATCGATTTGCATTTAAATTTATCAGCGAGAACAAAAATAATAACTTCTACATTGGGTCAAAAATTAATGACTTCATTTTGCATAGTATTGACCATCTTGGTTTGATAACGTATTTGAATATTATCTTTCAATACAATTATAATTTTGATACTACTTACTAGTGATAAGTGATTCCTGAACATTTTTATCGTGTATTGCTCCTGCACCACTTTACAACACATGCTGGCATGATGATTCACAGCTACAGTTCACAATGATAAAAATGAAATTGTACGTGAAGATTTGATGTGTGCTCGCTGGCAAGAAAAATGTCCGACTGATGACGTACTGAACACGACTTTAAGCCCCGCCTACTTGAACACGACTTTTGTTGGGTCATTTTTTAACGCAGTTACTGTTCCTGACCAGTTATTATTTCTTCGTAGCCCGTATATTATATATTATATTCCGTATATTCGTTATGATTTTTTCAGTTTTTTTTAAGTTATAAAAAAGGAAATTTATAGTACTTTGAAATACTGAAAAAATCAAAACGTACGGGCATAGTAAACAACGCCATGATTCCATGAAAAAAAAACACAGAAATCGGAAAATTTTAAGAGGTAGAAAAGAGTGTTCTCTTTTGGCATGGAAAGTACTAGCTATGCAATCCTCTTAAACGATCGAAACGTCACCGAACTTAAACCGACATAATACAAGTACAACATTCTAGTAATTACAGGCCCATGAGACTTGAGACGCTGTCAATTCCTGACGAAGATAAAAAGGAGTGTTTTTAAAACGGTTTATCTCATAAACAATGATTTACTTAAAATTACAAAAAATATATGACATTTCTAAGACTTATTTTAACACACTTGAGTACATTAAAAAAATATCAAACATACAACTTCTTTCACATTTAAAACAGTTTTTCTTTTTATTCACGATTGTATTTGACATGAAATACATGTAATAAAATAGTAATTTTGAATACACATTACCGTACGGAATATATATACGTTACCGGATTACTTTTTAATATAATAGTGAACATTATTTTTTATGAATTTTTATACGTTTTTACGAGATGCAATTGCTTGGTTTCTCCGACGTCCTCGCGCGGTAGCAGCTGACAGCGCCTTAACAAATAAATGTCTCAGGATTACGGGCGCAGTGCAGTTTGCCACTTATGAGGAAATGCTTTAGTTCTAGGCAAAGGTCATCACTTACAACACGTATGCATGGTGCTTACTCGTATATACCGTCTCCTGATAAAATAAGCAAAATCTTCTGATATCGAAAGTTTTCTTACAATAAAATAATAGTAGATTATGTACAGAGAGGTAAGTTTTTCTTTCATAAAAACCTTCTCCAGACAATAATTAACACAACAAAAAAGAATTGGCGGGATTGTTCCATACGTTCTCAAGTTATAGCGTGACCAGGAGGAATAGGGGTTCATTTTTATATATTATATAGATTAATTTGCTTGACTGATTCATCAATCCAGAGCCAGGGCTACCAACTTGATATTATGGCAGTTGATGCCTTCTAAGTATGTTGTTTGCACCCATTATGGGTTTTTGGAAAGTTCATTTATTTCTGCGGCTTCTTAACCCAAATGAAACTTAAACCAGCGTTTATTCAAGTTTATAATCTCTAGTTTGTAAAAGTGATAATTTCTTCTCAAAGCTGAAAAAATGTTTACGTCAATTATCCGCCTGAGAATACTAGTAGATTATTAAGGACACAAAAAACTTTATCTGTTTTAGGAAGTGAGAAGAGACAAACGAGACACGTTCCAATCGCCGTCCTTCATCATCAAGATCGCCTGGCTCGTCTACAGATATATGCTTATCATTGTGAGGGATCCACGAGTACAATTATTGCGCATCATCCAAAAACTGGTAAGTCTAATAGTTTTAGGTTTCTCTATTCTTTCTAGTAGTATCCCATTTTTATGACTCCCGTGATGTCTTGCAAGGAAACTTATAGAAGGAATAGATACTAAAATATAAAATAAGGCCCATTTTAGCTGTCATCATCATCAGCCAGTATCAGTCCACTGCTGGATATAGGCCTCTCCTAATGCACGCCACTGAGCCCGATCTTCGGCTTTTCTCATCCAGCTGCTATCAGCCACTTTGTGTATGTCGTCGCTCCTAGCCGGAGGACGTCCTACACTGTGTTTGTCGAGTTGCGGTCTCCACTCAAGAACACGTCTACCTCAACGGTTATCGGTTTTTCGGCTAATATTACCAGCCCACTGCCACTTCAGTTTGCTAATTCTTTGGGCTATGTCGGTTACCTTGGTTCTCTGTCGGATCACTTCATTTCTGATACGATCCTTCAGAGAATCTCCAAGCATAGTCCTCTCTATAGCCCGCTGAGCAACCTTAAATCGGTGGACCATTCGTATCGTGAGTGTCCACGTCTCGGCTCCGTGTGTCATAACGGATAGGACGCACTGATTGAATACTTTAGTCTTCAGATATTGTGGAATTCATGACGAGAAGACTCGACAAAGTTTTCTAAATGCTGCCCAGCCTAGCTGTATTCTTCTGTCAGTTTCCTTCTCAGAGTTGTTTTTACATAGTTGGAGCGTCTGCCCTATGTAATCATTTTAGCTGTAGTGACTACTAAATTGAGTCTTATTGTTTATAGCTTAAAATACTACACAAATTCACAAAACAATTTTCCCAGGTATAATACCTATGTAATTGTTTTGGACAAATTCGTTTCACCAAACCATTTTACAGCGTGAAAAGTAGCAGGCATCCATCCAAGTACACAAAGTTTCTTTTTGGTTTTGTAATATTAGTCGGATATTTATTTATTTATTATTTACAAAGATTTGTTTATGGTTATTCAAGTTCGGCGTTAGACTAGGATTTGTTAAGTAATAACAAAACCGTAAAAACTTCACAAGAAAAAATAAGAAGTTGTAGAGTGCGAACGGAGAAGCGATTTTACACGAGTTTGCTTGAAATGCAACGTTATTTGCGGTGGAGCTCGCAGGTGAAAAAAAACGTCCACGTCACACGCAACGCACGACGCCCCGCGTCTCCGTAAATGAGGCCTATAAGCGTCTCAACTCTAGGTACTAAATATTACTTTCTCCATTTCAGGCAATTGCATTTGCAGCGGGGGTTTGTTTCATCGGCACAGCCAGACTGACCCAGGCTGGCATCCAAGACGTCCAAGGCGCGTTATTCATCATCATTGCAGAGAATACCTTCACTCCTATGTACTCCGTTCTCAACATGTTCCCAGAGGAGTTCCCGCTGTTCAACAGGGAACTGAAGGCTGGACTCTATTCAACTCCCATCTACTACACAGCCAGAATGATTGCTTTGGTGAGTGGGTGTATCGATTACAATATTGGCAGGCTGGTGGGCCGCTGGTACCGAGATACCGTATTTTTTTAACGTACCGACATTTGTGTGCATGAACATGTATGTTTGACCTGTGTCTCGGTGTATATATGTATATAAGTGTGTACATCAGCCATTGGGTTACCGTAGTTCAGGCTCTGCCTAGTTTGGGACCTGAAGACTTTTGTGTGTGAAAAAAAACTATTTTCAATCACAGTGCCAGATACACGCATGAAACGAACACAAATTAAGTTAGAGTATCTTTAAATATTTATTTCAGAGCTTTTTCGCTGTTGCGATTATGCTGCTCTGATAAGAAAATCAGCTTTATTCTTCCTATACCGTGATAATTAAAACAAAAGATTTATGGATGAAACTGACGTATATATACGTCTCTGGGACGCAAAGAGTTTATCTATTATTACGAACATTATTCTGTACACATAAGTTAGGGTGTTAAGGACACTGTTGCAATGCAAGTGAAATTACCGGGTGAAAGAAAAAAAAAGGGATGAGTGCAGTGAAGTGCTACGTAAATCTTTGATTTAGGCTCAATGTGCCTGCACCGTCACTTGATGCTATGTTAAAAAACAAGCCGGTAACAGTTTTGTGAAAGTGTCCGTTTTGATGGGTAAATATTGGTCTGTGGTAACATCGGACTGCTATATACTAGTAGTGGTACCAGTAGACCTCGCGGGCACATAGTCTTATCAGCGGCAATTTTTCGCACTACTTCACAACCTTTTTTTTAATTAGAAATACGGGATTACTCACGTAAGTAATATTTATCGGATAGGTACGACTATAGTTTCGACCACATTCGGTGGCCTTTTTCAAGGAGTGGTCGGGACGCCCGCGTCGATGACGTCTCGCTTAGTACTGCGGGGTGTCACGGGGCACGGGGGCGAAGACTCCTTGAAAAAGGCCACCGAATGTGGTCGAAACTATAGTCGGACCTATCCGATAAATATTACGTGAGTAATCCCGTATTTCTAATTCAAAATGAGTGAAAACCACGTTAGTTTTTATAACAAAACTTCACAACCTGTTTACTCGGAAATCGTTTGGCAACTTACGATTTTATTCGAGTCGAAAGCCGTCGATAAATAGCGCCGCAGCTAACTTTACCCCTTTTTAGGAAAAGTACCCCCCCTTCCCCGACTCTTCTCAAAATCAGTGACGACAAAAATTATATTGAATAGTTAACCACGCATACCAAGTTTCGTCAATATTGGTTGAAAAATGCGACCTGGGGCCTTACTCCCACCTCTAAAAGTAGTCTTGTTTCAACCTTGCCATTAATTTTCGTACCACCACGTCAATATAGCAAGCTTAAAATAATAATGGATTACTATAGACGTTTTGATGACGTGGTATCAAAAATTTCACTCAATTCACGTCATTCGTGACTTTAGACAAGTTTCATTGTGCCAATGTCAAATTTTTGAAGATCCGTAGGTAATCCATCTCTTAAAGTAGTCATATGGCAACCTTACCATTAAATTTGGTTGATTGTTTTGTGTCGGTGGGAGTACGATAGTAAGTATTCTAAGCTTATAAAACGCTCCTGATTTATGATAGTTTCGTAAAAGGTGGGAGTAGGTCCCCTGTACAGGAAAACGTATATACATCCTAGCAAACATACGGACAGATGAAAGTTCACTTGGCCAGTTAAAGCATACGCTTCGTTCGCTTGGTCAAATATAACTTAAAGCTTTAGTACGTAAGCACTACTGTCTGATAGTTTGAAGGGCGTTGTAGCAGATGACTTTACATCGCAACTATAACACCTTTTCTTAAGTTTTAAAGTGCCGAGGACGGCAGAAATGTAAAGCTTAGAGTACATAAGTCACACTGCGCAGCCGTCACACTTACCAACAGCGGAACGATTTGCTTGTCAAAAGTCAAAGTCAAAGTCAAATCATTTATTACCAACATAGGTTCAAAGACAAAATTATAGATGTTAACTAAACTAAATATGCTTCATTGATTGGCAATAGGGATACGCTCAGTACTGTGCTGCGTAAACCGCGCAGGGCTGGTTTTCAGTGTACCCCTTTGCTCGAACTGCGATGTTAGTCGAGGATAAAGTTGGAAGCGTTGTCTCGTCACTATATAGTACACCGTCGTAAATACAAAAGAAATATCCTGATTTATCATTACAACAGATTTAGCAAAACGTGTGTTTGTTAACAGCTATTAGGATTATTGGCTATGAGAGATTTAACTAATATTTTAGGTCATTAAACAATTCAGATGTCGATTTAAGCATCAAAAACAAAATTATCAACGTAAACATAGTTGTTATATGGGAGATATTATAATGTATTCATTTTTAAATTACAAGTTATACCTAAATTCGTTATACTCATGTGTATTATTTATAGGGATTTCTGATTAGCATATAGCATATTCCAAACAGAATCTAAATGTTATGGATTTATTATTCAAATGTAATAGTTAACTATGAATGTTTATCGATTCGATGCGAACCTATCTATGGCTTCATGAAACTTATATGATGAATATTAAATATATGTTATATATATATATATATATATATATCTATACAATTCGGAAAAGCCAGTGGAGCCACGGCCGTTAAATTTTTTTTATAAGTAGCTCAGATTATTGTGATTCCTCGGGAACTGCCATTTGAACCAGCATAACCTATAGCCTATGTTTCAATTTTGGTTATAAGCCATCTCCATCCCATGCTTACATACACATATCCACACAACAAACTGTGTGTTTTGTCCAATATATTCTGTATAATAACATTGTTCTATGACATCTATTCCAAAAGGGCTAGCTTGTTCCTCGTAATCAGGGAACAAAATAGCTTTTTCCCTAAGGATAAAAAGTGATTTGAATTTGGAATGTGGATACAGTAAGTAAATGTTCCAATCACCAATGAAATCTATCACTAACATTATATGAACGCAAATAGGGTAACAAGCCATAAAGAAACCGCGCACAAAAATAAAATAAAAGTGTGTGAAGCAGTAGTTACCTAAAAATACGCGCGAAATAGTTGGTATAGGAAGTGCTTACTCAAAATCAAATTTTAGTTATAATATATATATAATAATGATTGTAATTCTAATGAATTAAAATTGTTACGATGCGTTTCCATTATTATTGTACAAATATAAACATTAGCCTCTACTTATTTTGTATTTTATTTTCTTCTTAACTTATTGCACATAATTTTGTGTAAATAAATAAACATGCTATTCATATTAAATTATCTAATAGAGGGTGATTAAAGCAGAGTAAGGGTCGACGAAATCTCGGTCTTGGTCTCGGCATTCTCGGCATCAAATCTGACCCACACCGAGATCTCGGTTCTCGGCTAAAAGTTGCCGAGATTTTCGGCCATAGCCGAGACTGTTCGAACAGTCATTACGTATACGATATTAAATTGATTGCCACTAATTATTCCAACACTGATCGTTCTATGCATGATTTTAAAATTAATATCAGACTGAAAGCGAAATTAAGTCAGCTCAGATAATATGAATAACTGTCAAGGAATTGTGGGAACAAATTCTCGTATGATGGCATGTACTCGTATTTCTACTGCTTCGTCAGACTAGTTCATCAAACATGGCTGCAACAGAATCCAGCTTATGCGCTGCTCATGATTCCATAGAGTTGGAAGATGGGATGGGATGAATAAACAGGAATGGAAACAGTTCAAAATGCTGTGAATATTAAAACAATAATTGTTTTAATATTCACAGCATTTTGTACTGTTGTTATTATTATTCATTTATTACACTCTTGAGTTGTGATTTTATACAAAAATTGCGCATTTTATATTGTTTCACTTTTTGCGGTCTCGGCTCTCGGTCTCGGCCGAGATTTTATTTAATTCTCGGTCGACTCTTAAAGCAGAGTTTCACCTCGGGAGCAACACTATTTTAAGCTCTATTTTACTGCTACTCTATAATCCTTTGCTTCGCTTTGAATTCAAAGAAACACTCTCGCCTTAAAAATAGTTGTTTGATCCCTAGGGGGCAAAGGTTTACCTAGGCACAAAATCTGCTATTTCACATCACTACCTCGAAAAGGCTTTGTTTATCGTTCGAAATCTGCGCGCAAAAGTCCACTTTATCTGCAAGCGTGGAAAAGTTACTTGAATTTCGAACGTAACGAACTATGAAGTATCGAACCTTTTTTTATTATTGTTCAGAAATGAAGTTCGCCCTATTAGACTTTAAAGTATTTATGTTTAGAATAAACAAAACTATTTTAATATACTACTCGTATGTAGGATGCTTTTCTTGCACCTACCATTTTCCTAACAAAAGTGAGGTGAAAATTTGTGTGTTTCGTTCGGAATCAAAGTTATTCTGCGTATCGTACTATTGAAACCCTCGCTACGCTCAGGATTAAATACAAGTACGTACTCACGCCAAAAAACTTCTTTGCAGTTATTTGTATAGCTGTGAGATGTTAGATTTATATATCTTTTCCTTCCTTCTTTTTATTTCTTTCCGTGGCAAAAGTCGTTTGGAATCCGTTGAACTGTTTCAGCGTATTACGCTTTTTCTCTTCGTTCTTCCTGTACCCGTCAGTTGAAAACCCCTACTTCCTCGACAACATTTTACCAAAATTCTGTTACTATTCGAGCTGCCCGTCTGTGAAATGCTCTTCCCGTTGATATAAGACACGCTCAATCAATTAATCTATTCAAGAATATGGTAAAGAAGCATTTACATATCTGAAGAAGCTGCTAGTCATAACTTTTGAATATTTTGTATATAACATTGTAAATCTAAGTTCTTTATTTATTACCTGATGCTATAGTAGGTATGTTTAAAGTATATTATATAAATAATATATAATAAATATGTATTGTATGTATGTATTGTATTTTATATATTATAATATGTACCTATTCTGTGTATGTATGTGTTATTTATGTCTCTAAATTATTAAATATATATTTATATATATTTAATTTAAATTATTAAATATATATATATATATATATATATTTAATTTAAATTATTAAATATATATATATATATTTAATAATTATTATTAAATTTATATATATTTAATTGTGTCTGAGCAAACGAAATATTTTGTAGAGTAATATGGTAACAAGGCATTTCACAATGATCTAGGCACTAAGTTAAAATTGTTTAGTTATTTCCGTTTAACACTACCATGCGCCAATTCTAATGTGTATAGATTTCTATGCATCCCAAGGTTGCCTGTAAGAAATTGATTATAGTGATAAGGCCGCCCATTAGCGGTACAACCTGTTTTGTAAAAAAATCTTATTTGTTTTTTTATAAGATTGGTGTTCAATAAAATGTTATTGTGTATACACTATCATTCACCTACAAGCACACACATTTATAACAATAATATGTTAAATGTTCAGCCAAGTCAGTTCAGTATAATTGTAGATGAAATGATTAAGTTATATACCCGCTCGATATTCCATTTTAATTTGTGTAACTTTATTTAAATATAATCTACATACCTTCATTTCGAGGTAAATAGGACCTTATTAATCCGAGCATATGTAATGAAAAATTATTTGTTCTATTTTTTCAGTTCCCCGGTCTTATCATAGAGCCCACTCTGTTCACCCTCGTGGTGTACTGGATAGCCGGTCTTCGGAACACGCTGTATGCATTCGGGTTCACTGTTTTCATCTCCATATTGGTGCTCAACGTTGCTATTGCTTGTGGTAAGTTAAAACTATATTAATAGTATATTTGAAGTTTGAAAGTAAGTTAGAAAAAGATCGCATATTTCGTCCATAATTATTATTTAATGTGACCTGAACTCGGTACTCTAGTGATAATTGCCAAAAATTATCTCCGACCCAGTTTTGAAATTTTTCGAAGCTTTTTTTATATACAGCGGCAAGCGCGGGCACATCACTTAGCTTAGTAAATACTCGTATCACGCGAGGACTATGCAGTTTTTAAAGAATAATTAAACGTATATTTTCTAAGATACAATTATATATTTTCGAAGTTATTACCTCTATTTCAATTGATGTTCGACTAATTTTCGTAACCTCTCATCAAAAATTTTTCAAAAAGTTTATTTCATTATTTACCTACCTTTTTATGATTTATTATTAACACCTAATAAAAGAAAGAGTAGATAAAAAGGCTTTCAATAATTGTATAATACACTAGCAGCGCTCCGCCGTTTTCACCCGCGTGGTGATGGATGATGATGAATCGAAATATAAAGCCACAGTACTCAGTGATAATTTAGCTTTCTAACGGCAAAATTATTTTTGTAATCGGTCCAATTTTTAAGTTTATTCGGTACATACAAAAATTCAAAATAGTAAAATAAAAAAAATTCCTCATTATAATATTAGTATAGATAATAACATTGAATCAATTCAGATAAATGAGAGGCGAACGGGTTTGTTAGAAGTGTGTGTTCTTTGTAATTTTAATCGGGCTTATCGGGAACTTGCACATGGTCGCCATATACTGTTGGCATTCGTTGTATAATATCGCACAACCTCATACTTTAAGTTCCGTATATTGAATAATAATAGTAGATTATACACCGAGGGAGTAAACCAGTGGCTTACGTCACGGACGCCATATAGGACCCTGAGCGTAACGGAGACTCGAGAGTTAATCTCCAAGCGTAATAAATTCATTTAACTCCCGAGCGAAGCGAGAATTATGTAGAGTCCTGAGTGAAGCGAGGAGTTCAAGCCGACCAAGACGAAGGCAGGCTTTATTCTCTAGGTGAAAACTTTACTTTTTATACTTACTGCGAGATAGTATCGTCTATCGAATGTAATAAATAATACATACAATAAAACCCAGGGCTACATAAATATGTATCTAAATCGATTTAATTTTTGATCTGTTGATTTTTCCGGTAATAGATTATTAATAATCCCTAAAACTTACGATTTAATAAACTCATCGTCATGGAATCACTATCACTCGATGACATTTTTTATGTACTAGTATACTTGAAAATATCGTATATATAAAATATCTATAAAATATCGTACCTAGATAGAAAATAAAATATGGAATGAATAAAATAACACCAAACACTGTCTTTTGTTTCACATTCTTTACAAAATTTGTTTATGCGAATAAAAACTGGCTACCACGGGCAGATCACATAAAAAGAAAAAAATGCTAAGTGTTTTCCTTAGAGATTTGATTTTCTAAGGAGTTTTCCTACAAATTGTAACGTTCCAAATCAAAATCACTTTAATCCTTGGGACTTTCATACAACATACCTCCGCGGGAATGTAATGAATTGCTTTACGTCGAGATTGCGTGATATGTAATTAAACATTGTCGAGCAGATGCTATGAACGTTAATTTAGAACTTCTCGATATACGTATATTTACTACTTTGTACAAATTACTTCACACGATATCACAATCGACACTGCGGCGTAATGTAAAGCGGGACGAGTGAAACGCACTTATGATCTTAAAGAAGTCTCTCTGACACAGTTTTATTATTACAAAATAATGAAAATCAATCTTAATAACAGAAATTAATCTTAGCTATAATTAGTACTCACGGGATGTAGATCATTATTTAATTAATTTTGAAAGATTGATTTACTAATAATTTTTTCGTTATTAGGTAATGACCAATATAATTAAAAATATATACTGCATAATAAAAGTATAAATAATAACTAATCTATAAGCCCCAAGGTAGGGAGAAAAGAGTCGGCCATACAGCGTGACAATGCTGTCAGCGTTTTGGCCTCTTTTTGTCCCGCCACTATGGGGCTTATTATTATTATAATAGATTAGTTTTAATTTATACTTTCATTAATCATCATCATCTCAGCCGTAGGAAGTCTGCTGCTGAACATATGCTTCCCCGGTAACTTTCCAAAAGGAACGGTTGGAAGCCTGCATCCACCGTCGTCCTGTGACCTTTATCAGGTTGTCTGTCCACCTTGTCGGTGGACAATCATCGCTGCGCTTGCCGGTCTGTGGTCTCCACTCCAGAACCTTCCGGCCCCATCGGCCATCTGTTCTGCATGCTATGCGCCCTGCCCACGGCCACTACCACCATACTTTTATTATTTACTAATTATAACTTAGTTAACAATTACGAAAGTCTAAAACCACATGAAACTATTTACTGATTTTGATTGCGTTATTTTCCAGGATCATTCTTCTCTTGTGCGTTTGGATCAATGCCAGTTGCCATCGCCTACCTCGTGCCGTTCGACTACTCCCTCATGATGACTTCGGGACTCTTCGTTAAATTGAGGTACATTCAGTGATTGGCTATAGATGGATTTTGGTAGTGATTTGGGCCGGAAAACCCAAAAATAATTTAATTTCAAGTTATAAGTGCACCATGTACCATGTTTGTACTTTTTTTAAATGTAATTTAGAACAGGATTTTCATCGATTTATAATACAAGACTTGCATGAAAGAAATTCCCATTCTCAAGAAGATGTATATTTTTCGTATGAACATGCGTTTTTAGTCGATCATCCGATGTTGATGATTTTATGATGAGTAGTCTATTTATGTCTATGTTCATGCTGTTTGGCATATGTATAGAGTGCAGGTTCGAATCCTGTCCAAACCATTTGAATTTTTTTTATGGCATAGGTTGGCAAACGAGCAAGCGGCGCACCTGACGGTAAGTGTTACCATCGACCACGGACATCCGCAATACCAGAGCTCTCGAGAATGCGTTGCCGACCTTTGATGACGGATGATAGGAAGGAAGAGATAGAAGAGGTGAGGGTGGAGGGGGAAGGAGAGGGAGAACGGGGAAGGGGAGAATCGTGCCTCCGGAACCTCCTACAAACCGACGAAACGCAATAGCAAGCTATATCACTTCACGTCGGTGTTATGTGGTAGTGTGGTACTTCCCCGGTCGTGCCGGCCCATTCGGCTGTGGGGTTGCAGCGTGGCACTACCACAACAAATTTTCTGTGTATTATGATGTTAATTGATTTTCGCGTAGTGTACAGATGTAAAAGCCGGCCCTATCGTATAAAGCGGTTCCTTCCAGACACATTTTGTTAGATGTTTAAAATTATCGGAGATAGATGCACATCATTAATAATATAGTATATATAGTATATAAAGTATATTAGTAGATACCGACAACATATAGTACTAACATACTTCCAAATATTGGAACCGCACTCCCACCTCAAGCTCAAGCTGCTGACGAAGCGCGAGACGGCTGATGATTGGTTGCTCGAAAATTACCGAGGAGCATATCTTTCATCTTTCATTTTTATAATGGTTCATCAAAGTGACTCCCTCTCACCTGATGGACAGCGAAGATGGAATCAAGTAGCAATGACCATTAGTGCAGCCGTAAGCTGCACTAATCGCCACCCCTATGATGACCTGACAGATGCTTTTTCACGCCTCGCTTGAAAGACCCAGGGTCACAGCTAACTACTTTAATATAAATGATTTAAACATATCAAACTATTATAATATTTTTTTTTTTTATTTCAGTTCAATACCAAAATACGTGTCTTGGATACGGCACATTTCGTGGCTGATGTACTCCAATGAAGCCATGAGCATCATCCAGTGGGATGGAGTTCAGAATATAAGTAAGTAACCCTGTTTCTATGTTGTATTCATTATGTATTATCTACATGGTGAATTTTTGAGACGAGACAGTAAGGGCTAGACAATCTAGAATTTTCACAGCACAAACAAAATAATGAACTGATATAACCCAAAAATTCGAATCGAATTCCAAGTTTGACATTTAAGCCTTTTTTTACTTACGTACTTTTTTCAGCCAGTATTTTTAATAACATATCATATCACATCTACCCATAACAAAAAATTTGGCTGATTTAAAAGTTTGACTTTTTACCGAAATGTATGTGAAAAGTTTTTCGCGATTTCTGACATTTCTAATACTCAAACCTCAGTCGGTCCAGTAGAGACTTTTGATCTTTATAAGAAACAGGATCGAATTGTCATCAAAAAAAGTTTTTGTGTAAAATTAATTTTTTTTTGCTGACTGTAATTTTTTTCCAAAATCTGCAAATGCAGTTCAGAATACCTTAAAATGTATGGATAGTCTCCTAAAAACGTTTTCCTGTAACTATAACGGTTAAGGTACCTGCCCTTACTGTCCCGTCTCTAAATTCACCCTGTATCCTAAAACTAATTTTGCGAACGACCTCGCGAGCATATAAGTAGTCTTCTTAGCGGCAATTTTGAGTACAACCTATTATCTCGGAAACCACTTGACCAATTTTAATTGTAATTAATTTTAGTAATAATAGTAATTGTTTATGCTTATTCGAAATTCCTCTTTAAAGTCCGGGACCTAATGTGTGTATCAAATTTTATCTACTACGTTCATTGTCTGGGGCTGGCTTTTTGGATACGTGTGCCCCTATTTAAGAAATTTAATATATTGCCACTACCATCATTGTACACTCGGTTCCAAAAATAACGGGTCAGTCACAAAAATTGAAATACCTCCAGAACTGTAAAAGCTAGATCAATGAAATAAAAAACAGAATAAAGACTTTTTAGTTGCGCTTCTAATAGCATATTATTTAAACTGGTTGATGAAAAAAACTTCATTAGAAAAACAAAATTTAAAAAAATGACTATTTTTAAAAACAAAATTTTTGTTTCATGTCATTATGGATGCTTTCCATTTCTATTCTGTCACAAAAAAAATTATCGTGAACGTCTTCCACGTGCATAATTATTATTCTGTGAGGTGAAGCATGGCAGTCACGCTAGAGGAATGTACCAGAATCCTAACTTTTTTGGAACTTGGGCGGAGCCAGCGTGAAACAGCCAGAAACATTGGTGTATCTTTGTCGACTGTTCAGCGGGTAGTCCAGCGGTACCAAGAGACCGGATCACACCTTAGAAGACCAGGAAATGGCAGACCAAGATGCACAACGGCCAGGGAAGACAGACAACTGGTGGCTACAATGCTCCGAAATCGTTTTCAAACTGCTGTTGGTCTAAAAACTCACTTTATTCGCTTTGGAGGTGGCAATTTAAGCGCTCAAACAGTAAGAAGACGTCTTGCTGAAGCAAATTTGAAACCATTGAGGCCCGCAAATGGCCCCAAACTGGAACGGGGACATCGAATTGCAAGACAGAGATACGTGCGCGAACACCTAAACTGGACACTAGACGATTGGTCTAGGGTAATGTTCACGGACGAGTCTAAATTCATGCTTTATAAGCATGATGGTAGGCAGTTGGTGTACAGAAGACCAGGGGAGCGCTTCCATCAAGCGTGTGTGGAGGAACAAGTGGCGTACGGTGGAGGCTCCGTACAAGTTTGGGCTGGGATTTCTGCTGAGGCCCGCACCGAGCTGGTGCTCATTCAAAATGGAACTCTAAATGCAGAGAGGTACGTGGAAGAGATCCTCAATGAACATGTAGGTCCTTTCATGGCCAGGATGGACCGGCATGGCATATTAATGCATGATAATGCGCGTCCCCATACCGCCAGAATTGTACATGACTACCTTGAAGAGGTCGGTATCGAACTCATGCAGTGGCCAGCGCGAAGCCCGGACTTAAACCCCATCGAGCACGCCTGGGACGAGCTTCAGAGATGCGTGAAAGGTCGAAACCCCCACCAATCACGCTTCCCGAGCTCATACAAGCACTGGTGGAGGAATGGGAAGGTATTCCTCAGCACCGGCTCCGAAATTTGGTGTACAGCATGCCTAATCGCCTGGAAGCTGTCAGAAGAGCTCGTGGAGGCAATACAAAGTATTAAATGAAGAAAGTGATGAAAAACAGCAAAAAAACAATAATAAAAAAAATGTAATCTTAAGCAAAATATGACTACTTTAGTTTTTTTTTAATTTAAGATTAATATTGTGGGTGTAACTAAGTTTTATTTTATTTTTTATCTGTATAATTAAATTCTCAATTGAACAGTCTTCGTTTCATTAGGATGGCATACGTAGTTCGGGAGATATTCGGGTTTATGTGACTGACCCGTTATTTTTGGAAACGACTGTATATTTATGACATTTGCGTATATTTAAAAAAACAATTTATTCGAAAAGCATGTTGATGTTATTAAGAGGAGTTGTCGTAACCCCAATTAATTGTATGTCCCCCCGCAACGACTTAAAGTTAATAGAAAAAATGTTGATTGTATGGTAATACGCGTATACAATCATTTACCAGACAAATTCAAAACTGAAAGCTTAAATTTATGTAAAAGGACAATTTTCAAATTCTTAATCGATAAATGTTATTATTCGGTCAAAGACTTCTTAAATGATAGAAATATATGTAATTAATTGCTACGACTTAGATTTTTACAATACTTTATTATTAGGTTAGGTTAGGTTTTGTAAGGGTAATTACTTTGACATTAATGAATAATTATTTTAATTGTAAATGATATGACAATCATTTAAATATGTTAGTTATGTAGCCATCGTTTTTTTTCTTTCTATTGTCAATAATATTGTAATCTTCATTAAATTAATATTTGTACGCCTATTAAGGTAGAATTTTGATGGAACCTTAGCATTAAGAACTTGGCTACTATTGTGTAAACTTATCCAAAATTTTTACAAATAAATAAATTTGAATCTGAATCTAAATTTAAATTTGAATTTGAATTTATCAATACTGTTTGGTAAATAGCGTCGCATCTTTGACAGCATCCGTGAAACAAATGATGAGATGACAAGAAACGTTGGAAAAACAATCTTATGTACAAGGGCAATGTCTCATAAAATGTTTGACATCGGTGAGCTCGCCGACGAGCGCATCGACGAATCATTACAGAATCGCACGGCTGGTCTAAATTCTATTCTGTAGCTAGTGAAATTAATGTTACGAATGAGACTCAAAAGGTTGTTTCAGAAGGATAAGCGCAAAGTCGGGCCATGCAAAAATTGGGCTCTAAGCTCTGGATGGCACTGCAACTGTCATGGGCAAGTGCTTACCATCAGCCAAACGGCTTGAGCATCTTGTCCCTTGCTATACAAAGTTGAACTTTAGCCTGACAAGAATATTTTGTCTAAGATGGCTTGAACTTATATTTATTTTTTAAATTGATAAATAATTATATTATTTATATATAAACTAGCTGGTGCCCACGACTTCGTCCGCGCAGGATTAGTACTTCGTGTAGCTTATTATCTTCTCCAAGGCCATAATTATCTTTACATCAAAATGTCATGAATTATTTACATTTTACATGGTCAAACGCAATTGCTATAATACTCGTAGTATTAGTAAATTTAAATACTTAGTAAATCAATCAGTAAACACTAATAATAAAATTCAGTACCTGCGTACATACAAATATAAAATCGTATTACAATGGAAAAAACTGTCATTACATTTTATCACTCTTGACGGTTATGGAGCACGTCTAGTGTATCGAGCTGTCAAAATGATAGCGTGCTTTTGACTAAACTAAAAGAAACTGACACAAACTTTGACAGAACTGGCATCATAACGATCTTGTCGTAGGCGGAGATCTTGTTATTTTGTCTATGCTGTGACCAAGAATATTACGCTTGTTCACCCGCGTGGTGATGGGTGGTGATGATGATGAAAAGCCTATGTGCTATTCCAGACTATAATATATATCTGTGCCAAATTTCATCCAGATCCGTTCAGCCGTTCTGCCGTTTTTGAGTAACAAACATCCATTTATCCATCCGTCCATCCATCCATCTATCCAAACGTTCACATTCTTTCAGTTCACATTTATAATATTAGTGGGATACACATTGAAATTTAACAACATTAAAGAGATTAAATAGCGTATACTTTTATATTAATTTATTTCGACGATTCGGACACTTTTAATTTACTCTATCCGTAAGTTGTTTAATTTCAATGTGCGAATGTCTTAGAAATCATAATAAAACACATACAAATACATTTCGCTAATAAGTATGATAAATAACACTTTAAACTGAAGTTTCATTCATGATCGCTTATTTTACTTTTGAGAAAAGCGTTTAATATGTCATTTATCTTATCTGACAATAATATGTCTTTTTTATTGAGTTAGAATTCTGTCTCATATTACTCGCGACATCCGCATTTCTAGTATAAACAGTTACTCTATGACCCGCAGGGCTATTATGTATCTCAGTTGCTAACAAATGTTAATTGAAATCTTGAAAAATGGCGGCTCTATGTCAGTTTTGACTACACCAATATGCAAAAATGTTAGTAAGTTGATTACTGGAGCTGACAAAAGTGACATAGAGCGGCTATTTATCAAAATTTCAATCAATATTATAACAACCGAGTTACATAATAGCTCTATCGGTTACGGTACGGTAACGTAGGACATCCGGTCTTGTACAAGAAAACTCTACGAATTGGGAACCGAGGGATTAATTTGTACAATCAAAACTCACGTGGTATAAATCTAATCTACCTATAGTTAAGCAATCCCACCAGCTGTAAAAACTACTTTTAACTGATATTATCCAGTCAACAGCACTATAATCTACATATGTTTAATATTTATATTTAATTAGATTATAAAGTATTGAAGTCATATCTGCTTTTGACCGAAACTTGCAGTCATTAGTACTTTTGACAGATATGTTTTCCAGAAAAATCCAGTTTTGACCGGTTGGAAGTTCTGACTGACATAATAGACAGTATTTTATTTATAATACGAAAATGCTGCACGTATTATCGAGAGGTGGAAGTCCAATTATGTATATTAATATACCATTCCTTTCTTACATTTTTAAATTAAAAAAAAGGGAACTTGCCACCTTCACAATTTTTCCTACGGAGAAAGCGTAGCGTAGGTACAATGTAATATAGAGAGATAGCGCTTCTAGTTTTTACTAGAAACTTGTGAGTTTTTCTAATAAGGGATAGAAATGACAGAAAAAGTTTGGTGTATTGGTACAATAACAAGTTTAATTGGAAAAAATAATACCGACTTCCATTACTATTACTTTGGTAAAAACCAGGTAATGGAGTGTAACTCAAAAACTACTGGACCGATTTTGATAAAATTTACACGAGACCACAAGGGAAGCACCAGCTTTCAAACCAAACAAAAAAGAATTTTGGAAATCGGTTCACCCAGTCGATAGTTATGAGGTTGTTGTGTTTAATAAAACATAAAAATAAACAAACAAGTACAATTTGAAAAAACAACAATACCGACTTCCATTCTATTCAGTTATTGTAGTGTATCTCAAAAACGACTAGACCAAATTTGATAAAATTTAAATGGGACCACACAAGAAGTACCAGTTTTCAAACCAAAAAATAATTGTGAGAATCAGTTTACCCAGTCAAAAGCTGTTCGCGGAGGCGCGAACAGATTGTTTCCATGCGACCATGCGCAAGCGAGGCGCGTCCTTGGTGCGCAGAGTGCGGGCCAGCTCCAACACCGTCCTGGCGATGATTGCCACTAGACTAGATTGTGCTTTCGTTCGGCATTGCTGCAACAGGCATGTCGCAGTGCCAATGCCGAAGAGGGGGTACTAGTCCCAGTGGCTTTCCTGGACATGACCAATTATATTTTTACTAAACTGACTAGACTATAGAATAGAATATTAAATTTACTATTTAAATTAATTGAATTTTTATATTTTAATGACATTTTATTTCTGATGACAACTATTTATTTTGATGTATTGATTTTATTTGTGACTTATTTGTGTGTGAAATGTAATCTGAATGTTATAAATTGTCTATTTTGCTGTGTATGGGTTAGAAGTACCTGAAATAAATGAATTTAAATTAAATATGAGGTAACAAACATAAAAAAATACAGTCGAATTGAGTACCTCCTCCTTTTTTTGGAAGTCGGTAGAAAATAAAAACATATTATGTTCA
The DNA here is from genome assembly GCA_917880725.1 of Selenia dentaria. Classification (NCBI taxonomy): domain Eukaryota; kingdom Metazoa; phylum Arthropoda; class Insecta; order Lepidoptera; family Geometridae; genus Selenia; species Selenia dentaria. The sequence goes on along the minus strand of OU862878.1, from coordinate 36,041,128 downwards.
ATATTAAGGATGTTTTCTAATAGCATATGAATGGTGATTTATTTCCACTCTACAGGAGCAAACAAGTGAACAAATACGTGTACTATTGAGATGGAAAAGAGTTTTATTGAACACACCAGAAGTATCTTTGGTATTCCAAACATCCATTGCCAATGCAAACCAAATAACTTTCAGAAGTTCATCTTTAAAATATTATACAAACGGTCAAGTGCGTATCGCGTATATACATTAAGGCCTTTATTAATAAACGTTGCGTAAACATAGATTAGGCGTAACATGCTTTGTCTTGCTTTCACGCGTGACATTTAAATCAAGCGGAAAATTGACAGATAGATGTTTTAACTACTCCAGGCTTATTACAAGTTTATTAATAAGGCCGTAAGCTACGAATAAATATTCTTCGTAGGCCGTAAGTAATTACCGATAAAAAAATGTAAAAAGACAAGCCCGCTGAGTGTCATGCCGAAACTTCTCAGTCGTGGTCGCGTTCCGATCCGGTTGTAGATTCAGGAAAAAAGAAATGTAAAATGACTATTTGTAAGTGCCCCCGTAGGTCTATACATAAATGCTTTGATTTGATTTGATTCGCACTCCGCTCTATCAGGGTTCCGTACATATGAGTAATATTCCATTTTTGGTCAACACATTACTTGTGGTGAAGAAATATTGTTTTCTTTTGGTCAGCTTGTATTGCAACCTATGAGTAGATTGTAAGCCGACGTATTTTCAGTATTTATTGTTGTTAAATAAACTACCTTAAGAGGATTGCATAGCGAGTACTTTCCATACTAAAAGAAATAACTCTTTTCTACCTCTTAACATTGTCCGACTTCACTATTTTTTGTTTTCATGTAATCATCACATTGTTTACTATGCCCGTACGTTTTGATTTTTTCAGTTTTTTTAAGTTCCAAAAAAGGATATTTATAGTACTTATGTATGAAACTTATGTACTTAAGTATGAAAAGTCTAGTACTTTACATGATTCTATGCAATCCTCTTAATTTTATTTATACCCAATATCCAGATGAAATGCAAGATTCCTATAACTATTTTAGTATGTGAGATAGACACTGCAATGAAACGGTCTAAAACTGTCAACACTAAATGACCCAGCGAGACGTAGGCTTACCACGAAAGTTTTTGTAATTGTAAAGTTATAGACTCGTAAAACACTTAAATTTAGTACAAACTATATATTATTTGGTACAAATTACTACACAGATTACATAAAGTTTAACTTAGTTGAGCTACAGCGGAGGCATACTAAGACAAAAACTCAAGTATCTATATCTCTTCCGTATCCTTCCGCAATATGACATAATTTATCTCAATCGTAGAATGAAAACATGATATTGTATTACCCTCACGCCTGTTCATTGTAACCTCGCCATAAACCATCTGTTTGAACAATAAATGTTAGATAAAGTCAGGTAAAACGCCATGGCGCTACTCCAGGGCAATCCCAACAAAAAGGGTCTGCCAGGTAACACACAAAAGGACATCTCAGGTTTACTCGGAAACGAGTGTTTTTTGTTCTATTTGAAGACTACTCTAAGAGTTTCACAAATTAACAAAGATCACGAAGTTATATAACACTCTGGAAAGGCCTGTCCCTTTAAAGGTGTTTTTGTCTCATTGAGAATAGACACTACAAGGATATAAATATGGTATAGGTTCAAACACAACATAGGTTGTCTACCAACAATGTAAACAGACGACCTGGGGCCTTACTATCAGCTTCATATAAACCATGCAAGTTCCGTGCAGTTCCTGGCATGAACTGTGCTAAATGAAATCATACTATTACGCTCCTTTAAGTGAACTGTTTGAACATTGTTTTCGCAAAGTGGACGGATAGTGTTTTCTCTGACATTCTAACAATTTACTATAACCAGTATTGCAGACGTCTACACGTTTGTAGGCTGATAAACTGAGAGGATTTAGAGCGTCATGTTAACGAGAGTCCATACAAAATAACAGGTAAACGGTTTTTCTGCGGTTAGTGAATAGAAGGCCTGGGCAGGCCTGCTTTAACGTTGTCATGGCTCGAATAAGCGGGGCAGTTTTCTAGAAGTCCTGCTTTAAGAGCTCATAGTAAGGCCGATTCCACTAATTAAGTTGCAATCGAATGCATTTGAACTTGAATTGCAGCTGAACGATGCCTTTTATAAGTTTTCTTATTCTGTGAAAAACAGTCAAGTTGCAGTTACGTTTCTTTTGACGTCAGAGATCGATTAAAACTTTATATTCTGTTAACTCGATAGTTCATGAACGCGACGCTAACTCATATTCGTATTTCGTATCGTTTAATATTAAATGTAGTAGGTAGAGTTAAAGATGACATAACCAATGAAAAATGTTCCTATTTGTCTCTAGAAATAGTGGACTGGCTTTTTATGTAATTATCAAACGAATGCCAGAGTCAAACTGCAGTTGCAGCGGGATAGATTGACGTTGGTTGCAGTCCGCTACCAACCGGTCATTTTGAAAATACCTACATTTTTTATTAATATGGTACAACATCCACACAAAGTCTTCAGGTCACAAATTAGGCAGAGCCTGTACTATGGTAACCTGATGACTGATAGACATACTTAAATATATATACAGACCCAGACACAGATCAAACAGACATGTTAATGCACACAAACGTTTGACCTGTCCGGGGATCGAACCCGGGACCAGCGGCTCAGAAGGCAGGGGTACTACCAACTGCGCCAACCGGCCTGTCTTGGGGACATGGGGAGATATATTGTGTTTAACAGAGAAGCTGTATAGGTATAGGTTATTAATTATTTGATGATCCATCTGTAATGTGCACCTTTTTATGTTATTACGAGACGGTACAAGCACGAGGTCCACCTGTTGTTAAGTGGTAAAATCGGCCTAAAACAGATGCACTGCGCCAGTAATCTTGAGACATTAAGTTGTTAAGTCTCATGTGCCTGTAATTTTGCTGGCACCCATACCTTCAAACCAGAACACCATATTACGAACATTACTGCTTCGCGCTAGAAATACTACTGCTACTGATCAATATATATAAAACGAACCCCTATATCTCCTCTATTTCAATACTTCATAGAAGGTTCTTACATTAAAAAATAAAGGAAAGTTGGGAGGTTATGGCGAGGCCGAAGGCCGAGCGAGCCTAAACTTCTAAACTTCGAAACTCCTAAACTTCTAAACTTCTAATCTCCTAAACTTCTAAACTTATAAACTTCTAACTCCTAAACTTCTACATTTCCTAAACTTCTTCTAGCCTAACCTTCCCGAACGAAGTCGCGGGTAGTCGCTGGTAATTAAATAAAAATACCAGACTTATTAATCTAATATTAATCTGTCCGAATCAGCAAGCCTCATTCAAGGCAAGTTTCATTCATAAATCTATTGTTATTTTTTGGCCTGATGACAGATTAGTAGCAAATGGAATAGCTGATATGTTTTAATCCCATTCATAAACCTTATATCATAAAACCATACGAGCGAGTCTCAGGTACTGACACCGTCAGTGAACCTTGAATGAATAAACGTTTTACTTTACTATCTTTTATTTATTTTGATTTTGCAGCGCGTCTCATCGAAGACAAAGTATTAAACGTTTTACTTTTGTTTTTATTTATTTTGATATTTTTTTCAGCATGTCTCATCGAAAACAAAAAGGTTTAAAAAGGAGTAGATACTCAATTCGACTGTATTTTTTTTTATGTTCGTAACCTCATAACTTTCGATAAAACCGATGAACCGATGTGGTGTGAGGTGAACCGATTCTCATTTTTTTTGTTTGAAAGCTGGTGCTTCCCGTGTGGTACTATTTAATTTTCATCGAATTCGGTCCAGTACTTTTTAAGTTACACTCCAATAACTGAATAAAATGGAAGTCGGTATTCAATATTTAAAATTGTACTTGTCTATTGGGTTTTTTTCAAGTGTCTCATTGAAGACATACATTACTTTTAACTTTTATTTATTTTTTCAGCGCGTCTCAATAAAGACAAAAGTTTTATATTATTTTAACATTTTTTTGTGGATTTTTCAGCGTGCCTCATCGAAGACACAGGTGCTCCTTGCCTGAGCAACGGAGACGAGGTCCTCAACCAGTACGACTTCCTACCAGACCATCTCTGGACAGACGTGATGGCGCTCTTCATCCTCTACATTTGCTTCCACCTCCTCGCTCTATTAGCACTGAGACATAGGACTAGGCGAAAATAAATAAAATTCACAGTTATAAATTAAACTGGTGACTATTAAACTAAAAGTGTTATATAAATAAAATTCTATAAATATCCTGAGTGTAAATATTTTATGAATAAATGTATCTGTTACAACGGTTTGTTTATTATATCATCAAGTGATGAGCAAGTCACGCACGTGATGGAAAACAGTATGACAATAACAGTTGCAGTTTCAACCAAAGTGATGATTTTTGAAGTGCAAAGTTTTTTTCAAGTGTCATGCACGCAATTTATAAGACAATAAAACTATAGATTATTTAGCACTGACATCTATAAGTGAACCATGCAGTGATATTTTAGCACCTCTATCTACACACCAAAATTTCATCTAAATCCGTTCGTGTTCGTGTTCCGACGTGATTGTCCATCGAAACATTCACATAATTCTAACCAATAAGAGAAGGGATATTTTGTTGTGTGATCAAATTTTGTTTTGATACTACTTGTAGATTGACTACGGAACCAACCTAGACCAGGTGAGCATTCAAAGCATACTACTGCCAACGAGGCTATCGATTTCCTTTACTTTACCGGACCGCTTGGGGTACGATCTGAACTCGCCACCACCAATTCATAATCAAATAATTTTAAATAGATATAGGATTTTATCGAGTCAATAGCGTCAATAAAAATATTTTGACAATAGACGGCAACAGTGCAATCGCATTCAGATAATCGTCGTCAATACTCGCTGACTGAAAGTCCCGTGCGATTCTCTAAGAGAAACTTCGTTGCATCTTTGACTACATCCGTGAAACGAATGAAGAGATGACGTGAAACGTTGGAAAAGCAACCTTATGTCATCATCATCTCAGCCGTAGGACGTCTACTGCTGAACATAGGTCTCCCTCATAATTTTCCAAAAGGACCGGTTGAAAGCGGCCTGCATACAACGTCGTCCTGCGACCTTTATCAGGTCGTCTGTCCACCGTGTCGGTGGACGACCTACGCTGCGCTTGCCGGTCCGTAGTCTCCATTACAGAACCTTCCGGCCCCATCGGCCATCTGTTCTACGAGCTATGTGCCCTGCCCCCTGCCACTTTAACTGGCTAATCTTCTGGGCTATGTCGGTGACTTTCATTCTTCTACGGATCTCCTCATTTCTGATTCGATCATGTAGAGAAACCCCGAGCATAGCCCTCTCCATAACTCGTTGTGCGACTTTGAGCTTATCTATGAGGCCCATAGTAAGAGACCACGTTTCAGTGCCATAAGTCATCACTAGTAACACACATTGGTCGAAGACTCTTGTCTTGAGGCACTGAGGTATTTTAGACGAGAAGACTTCGCGAAATTTCCGGAACGCTGCCCAGCCGAGTTGGATTCGACGATTGACCTCTTTCTCGACCTTATGTACAAGGGCGATATCTCATAAAGTAGTTGACATCGGTGAGCTCGTCGACGCTCGTCATTAGAGAATCACACGGCAGGACAATGCCGTACCGCGCGCGCACCGTGCATTTGCATAGTCTGGTCCACATTGGGGACACGCGAGCCGGAGACGAAGGTTGACAGAGTTGGAAGCACGATAACAAAGGACTTTTTAATAAACACAAAACCTTACCTTATAAATTAAAAATGGCTGGCATACAGTAAACGCTTTATAAAATTACATGCTACGCTAACATTTTACTTAAAGCACAAAATTCCCTTGCACATTGAATTCTTTGGTAAGTATTTTACTCTAGTATCTAATACAGTAACTCCCTGGTTTGTATGATCGGTATCTTAGAGTGGCACCAATTTTTTTTAATGCCGAACTGGGTAGCACTTGACCACTATCTCACCTGGTGTTAAGTGATGATGCGATCGATGATGGAGTGCGCTTACCCAGAAGATACCTATGCACTCGTGTTTTGAAGACCCCTATATCGTACTTAACCGAAAACACTGACTCAGGCAGGGTGTTCCATTCACTAGCGGTTTGTATGATAAACGAAGAAGTAAATCGCTTCGTTCGGGTTAATGGAATATCCACCATAAAGCGGTGGCGCTTCTGAGTATCTCTGGATGTCCGATTGTAGAATGGGGATGGCGGAATCAAATTGTGAAGTTCCATTGCACACTCACCGAAATGTATCCGATAAAAAACCGATAAACAAGCGACTTTGCGGCGATGCTCGAGACTAATAATATAACCTAAAAATAATAATTAGTAGTCATTTTAATAAGTAGTACCTAAACCAATTATTACCCTCTAGTTATCGTCAAACAGAGGTAAGTAAGTACAATTGGGGATTTATCCCAAAAGAATTGATGATATCGAAACTGATAATTGAGATAAGATTTCACGTTTTGAAAGTATAAGCGATAAGCTTTGATCTTTAAACATAATATTTTCTAATGTAAAGAGCAGGCACATAATATGAATAGGCGCCGGCTATTTCTTATAGGTTGGCGATAAGCACCATCTGACATTTTACCTTGCAACCTCACAACCAAGCAAGAGAGCAAAGTAATTTCCTTATAAGGCAGCTGGCGCTAAAGTTCAACCGGTTTCCGTTGGATGGCGACACGGTCGCGATGTTTTTGTACCTGGCCACAGCAGGCAACGCTGCGCGCAGGCGTACGTCGCTAGTTCAAACCCATCCGCCATATTAGTCGTGTCACGCGGAGCACACTCCACCGCACTGACAAATTTTTTATCGTAAACTGCACAAAACATAAGACAACGAAACTGCAACTGTGCCCCCTTCATAATCAGAACACAACAAATATGCGATCAAATGTAACCCCGAATGGATACTCGAGTCGTTTGTTGAATAATAAACGTGCAACGAACAGTGCATTCGTGTGTTTATGATAACAATATTTAACTGTTAAAATATCCCCGTGAAATGTGCTAGTGTCTGAAAGCTTAGTGATATTATGCAACGTGACATAACCGTGACCTTCGTTTCTAACCGTAGTTAAGGTGCCTTTTGAGGTTAAAATGCAGCTTGGATTATGAGCGACTGCGCCGAGTCATCAGGTTAGTAAGACGTCCAGCTACTTTATCTGAGCTGATAATGTTGTGAGTGTTTGTTTATCTGCGTGCCCTACATTTGGGTACATAAGGCATTCATTATTTGATCGAATTATTAAGATTCGTGTTAAGTTTAATAACAAATATTTGGTAACACCTACCACAAAGTTAACGTTCTATATTCAAAAGTCAATTACCGGTCATTCAACGGTACCTGCCAACTGTGTCGTACAGTGTTTCATTTTGAAGAATTACAGGAGATGAATTGTTAATTGACGAGTCAGACGGTTGCGCGGGAGAACGGTTCCTTGTGAGCCTTCGTGTGTTGGCGGGCTACGAGCTGCGAGCACCGGGCTGCGCTCCGATGCACGGAAAACACGCGGGGAATGCAACCTCGCCACGAGAATCACAAAGGAACCACATCGACGCAAGGACGAGCTTTTTAATACCCGAAACTTTTTGTTTTTATTTCGAAGGACGTTAGAGATTCATCGATTCTATCGATATCTCTGATTAGGCAAGGACAAAACTTGATTTGGTTCATCGTTCAGTTACGTCTGACGGGGTCAATATAATTCCGTTGATGAGATTTATTTTATTTTCCTTAATTAACACATGTATTCTAAATCGGAGGTTTGGGTCTACTATTAATTATTCTCTCGATTAGGTACCAGTTTTATAAAAGTTTCATAAGATTTTTCATAGGTACTTGCGCTTACTTACGTAAACACGAAATATAATGCACTAAATAAGGGAAATTTCGGAATAAAGCTTAAACAACATTCAAACTATTTAAAACAGTTTTTTTTAATTTGAACGAATTGGAAAAACGTATCTGACTACATTTAAAAACATCTTCATCTGAATATAATGTGCAGTTCAAGTGGACTCAGGTTCATAAGCCATTGACCTAATGAATGCTCAAAATAGGTTTGAGACAATGACCAGACGTCCCTTAAAAATACAGGAAGATCAGCTCCTTGGATATAAAAACCGATAATCTTTTAGGTACTTGACCTCGACTAGAAGGATTTGATTGACTTTTACGAATCAAAGCAACGTCCAACAACACATTAAGTAGCGATTGTCAAAATCATCACGAAGATCTCATTACCTAATATCTTTTCTATTTTTACCGGCATATCGGGCATTAGTTGTTTTTTCTTCAAACGCTAACATCCTGTCATTGGTTCGGTCTATCTATTCTTATGCAAATGTTTACCCTTGCACGTTGTGTTTTTGTAACGAGCTGAATTTTGTTTATTGTTTGTCTAATGTTTTGCAGGCACATTGACCCACGTTATTGACATATACATTCGAGCTACTATTAGAAAATTACAATTATTACCATGTCGGTTTTCATCATATTAGCTCAATTTTAATTTAGAAAAGATGTATGTACTATTTTTAGCCACTGTAATACCTACCATGGCCTTCGATTTCTTTCCCAACTTCATCACTTATTAATCATTGACAGGTGCTAATACCCTGGTCACCTCTATCTTTCGATAAAACCACTCTAGATTACGCTGACTGCTCCTGACGTCACTGCAATGAAACACTGCACTTAAACCGCAATCAAGTAATAACCACCTATGGTACAGTAATAGAACTGACGGTAAACACCTGACCGCTATCCTGTAATCACTGGGCATATTGAATGATTCAACATACCATTGGGTAATAGAATACTGTGCAAAATGCAGACTCTGCGGGCATGGATGTATTTATCTGGCAAGCTAGGTAAATCGTTATACCTAGTAAACATTTCTCTAGGATTATGCTATCTTTGATTTTTGATATAAACTATTCGACATATGGATTGTCTTCTTTGTGTTACTCGATAGATCAGGAAGACCTACTGCCACAACAATGTGTGTGTGTGTGTGTTTACCTAGAAAACCTTTCTAAATATTTTATACATTATGTAAAGGAGTATGTATAACGCAGTAATTAAGCAGGTAGTGGTAAAAACCTATAATGATATCTAGGAAGAAAAACCAGAAAGTAAATTTTCTAGTGTTTAGATTTCCCTAATTAAAGCTAAAACTAAAATTATACGAGGTAAGTTACAATTAAAACAACCTACCAGCTATTTTCATCATACAAGAAATTGTGATTTGTGTGAAAACCCTCAGAATACAGATTTAAAAATACTTCAATCATAGAGAAGATTATCTTTAAATACCTCTGTAAATCGAAGACCAAAATCTAAACACCAGTTTTCGTCCTACAAGTTGACACAGATCTAGATAATGTCCCAGCTCAACTAATTGACTAAAGACACGCCATAATGACCAGCAAATCAACAAAAGGTCGTTCAGTAGCTTGCTACTTGATAGACATTTGCGTGTCTACTCGTCGTCGAGGCTAACTGGTACCTACGTTTACTAGCTCTTAAGTTAGTAGAGGTATACCTATCGAATAAATACATACAAATGTATACAAACTATTATTCAGAGCTACGATTGCATCTATATAATTTCTCATTTATCAATAATATCAATAATTTACCAAGTTCAAATATCTGCCACTTACATATGATTTAGATGAGTTGTTTTTATTGGCGCTTATCTATTCAATCTCTGGTAACTAAGAACTACAATGGTGCTCATGTAGCCTTACACGAGTAAAATGCATTTTATAGCCTCTATAAGACCCAATAACACTATTACTGTTAGTGATTGACGACTTGTTTTCTGATAAGAAAACTATGATTGCTTACTATACCAGCTTTATGATATTGTGATTTGTTCATGAAATAGGTTATAGGTACCTACTTTTTAAGTATTTAACCTAATTTAACAATACCTGAATTCTACTATTCTACTGTTCGAAATAAAAATAAAAGAGTAAACAAAAGAAAAGATTTCTACAATTTACTTAAACAATCTCGGCAACCCTTTATAAAATCCTTTAAGCCGCCGCAGTAAGCACGGCTCTAAGGCTCTGAGTGGCATGTACCCGGTTAATGATGTTACTTACTTAGACGTTGAGAGGGTCTACCTGCCACTGGCGGTTGCGACAACCACGGATGTGATTCATTAAATCGCTGCATAGATTTCCGTTTTAACCAGTTTAACTGGGATGGCTGCTTAAGCTGTACACATAGAAATACATCACGGCAAAATTATGTTCAACATGCAACTGGTAAAGCCAGTTCCACGATTTTAAAAGTGTTAAATCTCAGACTTGTCATCAGGGTTGTTTAAAATGTCGTTTGAATTTCTAATTTGTCATCCGTCTCCCAGCTGAGCTTGTCAGTCGGTTTCAGATTAATCGCGGATTGGAAATATTAAACGAGACTTTCTGCGAACTTCCGGCTTAAATAAAATCGCATGAACATAGTAGGAGATGCATTCTTAGATTCGGGTGCTGATTCAAACGAATATGATGTAATCGTATTGAGCTGATCAATTTCCCGAGTCATCTTTGCCACGCAGAGAACCTGATTGAATAACAAAGACTATCCGAACCTCATTGCTATTGCATTATTATTATGACTGTTATTCTCACATGTTCTAAGATTCAATTTTTCCAATACATAATAATGTTGCGATATCGATTCCACCTAAATAGGTTCCAGTGTAACTCAAGACCGATGAACTCTGTAATTAGCGGGCTACGTTCCAAGAAGGTGAAAGGAAAGTATCGCGTGATACTCTTTTTTTTGTAATCCACTTATGGTATTATAATGAGACTAATTTCGTCTCTTGCAGTTTCTTGTTCGGGACCAATTACTATGGTATCGGTCTCATTCAGCGAGTGAAAGTCTATAATTGTAATGATTTAACGAGGATCCACCAGATCGTGTAGGAACTTTAATTTCGGAGCTAGTTGACTGTTACCTTATTTAAACCCTCTGTCCGCCTTTCGTTGGCTTTTTTGTTAATGTTTTAGTAAGAAGTGTTTGCTACCGAGGACGGCGTGACTGGATAAAAATTGAAACTGGTTTGATGCTCATTACTTGTAGTTACGACGCGCCATGAAGTCTCACGTATCAAAAAAAATATGGTCTGAACAGAGCAGACTTGTTTTACTGGGACATACTGGGACTGAAACTAGAATACCAATACGTTTACCATGTGACATTTCATAATAGGGATTGTTGAAATGATCTTAAAAACCTGGAGAATAAGAACACCAATCAATTCCGAATGAACATGTGCTTATTTGGAGAATTGGTTCGAGGGCGGGACACACAAGTAGTTAAACGTGTCCATATATGTGGAAAAATTGTAAGGGATGTACAAATTTATTTAACAAAATTAACGCTAAAATAAACGTCCCACACATGTAGGCATGCTCACAATAAGCGAGTGAGAAACAAAGATTTATCGTTCCATTCTGAAGGTCAGACAGATGTAACTCTCGAGATAAAATGAGAAACTGCAGCACATGACATTTATGTTATGTATTTATATGATGATTAGATCTAAACATAAAAATGGGCATAAATACCTATATCTAACAGTTTCTTTTTTAAACATAAAAAACAGATAGAGATGCAGTGCCAATAACGGCCACTCCAAAGCGAGCAAAGCTTTGTGAAAAAGAGTCAGACAGTAAATATATATATATTTATATGAGTCATAAGGGTTACCTATTATAGTAACTTTTACAATCTTAGTGTATCCTATTTAAATATTATCAACAACTAAAACCATTCTGACTGGTCTGACCTATTTGAGTTGAGAACCCATTTTGAATTTTAACATTAGTGCCCGCTTCGAGGCTAACGACCCTTAATTATCCAAGTTTGCACCGCTGCAGTGCAATGCTCCAGTAAAATTCTGCATAACAAGCCTTTATTAGAGTCTGGCGACTCCCGCTTCCTCGATGTCGATGGTTCTTAATAGTTTTATGGAGGGCAACGGACTACACGAATAGGATTCAGAGGTAATCGCGGCGAAACGGTTTCCGCCCGCGTATTGTTTGAAACTATGTGTACCTACTATAAATACTCACATCTTCATCTTATTTAACTGAAATAAATAAGTCGCATAGCTTTATTCTCAGAGTTAAGTTTCGCAAATGATTGTGAATACTCGGATATTGTAAGTTGTTATGGTAAAAGTAAATATACACCGGATAAGCCACAAATGAAGCCAGACCGCTTCCCTACAAAGCCTCTGCATTGTATCATTTTGCATCACGAACCCTTTTATGGATTGCTTTTTTGTAGCTCGCAGTAAATTGATAGCGTCAAACAAATCGATATTTTGATGAATCATACCAATTCTGATAAACGGTGTGGTTTTTGTTAGATGCCAAGCCATTTTTAGGTTTTTGCTGATGATGTTTTGACATTTCGGTGAAAAAAATATTTTGCAACTCGAATTTAATGAAATCGCTTTCTTATAACTTTTGAGAGCGTTCGTAGCTAAGTTACGTAAGCAGATTTCTGTTTGTAGAGCAAGAAGTTTTCGGACAGTTGTGTTTTTTTTTAGGTTTGTGAGGGCAATTTAACAGTGCTGCCAATAAATAAAACCAGTTCTATTATGTTGGTCGAGAACTGGCAATATTGCCGCGATACGGCAAAATAATGATCGTCTTGCTTGTTACTTTTGTCCAAACAAGGAAGTGTGAATGTGGAGTAATAGCCGGACCAGGAAACCACTAAAAGGTTTCTTTGGTCCATCGATCATTTGAGACTCGATCTTATTTTAACGGCTTCCTTTTTAGCGGTTAAGTGAAATTTGCGAATGAAAGCTCTCTCAAATGCGACACGTGAAGTAACCGTGAGATTGTCTTTTAAGAGACTGCTCTCTTTAAAAGGATAGGTTTCCGTAAGCACATGAGTTTATATTTGGGTGTTCTTATTCCCAATTCTCAGTGGAATGAAGTAAATTACTTTAGTTACACTGTAATTTTTCAGATTAACGAGATAACTATATCCACAATCCCTTATGACCACTATAGTAGTGCAGTTTCAACATGTTTTCGTAATCCTAGTATTATTAACATGCAAGGTATTTTTGTATGCATTTCTGGAGCCGCTTAACAGTTTAAATTACATACAATGTAAATGTTTCCAAGATTTAGTATAATGAAGTTCTCATTTTAAACTGTAAGTTTCCTTACGAGAAATACGCAGAAGTGTATACCTTCTAAGGTCAACAGAGTGATAAAATATGTTATGTTACGGAGAATCATGCAGCTACTTTTTGCCACCATTATTTTAGGAGTGCCTCTTATTTTTTTCCATTAGATAAAAACGTCATTGTTTCCGAATTACTTCTTCGTTCGTAATATCGTCTTCAACGTCGAGATTTGATGGTAAATGTACGGACATTTCATTGTACTCAGATACTCAGTGAAGATGAATCTTACAGAGAGAGATTACATAACTGAAATGCGGACACATGTTTGAAAAAGTTATAAATATTCTAAGTTTAGGTAAAGTAGTACTTACGTAAATTGACAAAATTAGACAAGTTACATTATAAAGTATTAGTAATAGCGACAAGGCTATTAATTTCAACAGCACTAGAGGTAGCAAGGCTGACAGTAGCCTGCCCGCTACATTAATAGTGCTCACAAAATATTGATCATATTGCACGTGCAAGCTCGTAGACTTTGTAAATAGATAGATATCAATAAAAGGTCGATCAGATTAACGTTGTTAGAATAGTTGCTGTCTAATGATAGGTTATAAGAAACGAACATGGTGACTGCAAATCGCATTATTCAACTGAGTGCTTCCGTTCTTCGGAGGGTGCGGTCCCGGTTGTTTCTCTTAGGACAACGGTCGTTAGGCTATGTCGAAGTTTTCAGGCCTTCGGGCGACCAAAACTTCAATACAACTTCAACGTGGCTTGGCCACTAGCCTATCCACCATGCTGCACTGAGCCCGCGTGGTGAATTATTGCCCTGCGAGGATGGTTCGTTTTTCCAGCAGTGGGAACATAATGAGCTGATTATGATTCGAAAACTATTATTCCTAAATGTACAAATAATACAAGCAATATGAAATCCGTTTTAAAATCTGGAACGAAGTGAACGAATCTAAGTAATTTTAAGACATGATGACCTTAAAAGAGAGAAGAGTTATGTGGCAGGCTGCTTCAGTTATGCCCCTGGTATTGCAGATGTCCATGGGATGACTAAACTACTTGTATGCGACTTCAAAGAAATATAAGGGAAAAAAGAGTGTCCAATTAACAAATAGTATAAACATTCATAGGCAACCCTGTTTTGGCAAAACTAGACGGAACATACGATCAATATTAGAACTGTGCGAGGTCAGATGGATATCTGGCGCCTCGACACAGGTCAGGAGTCAAGACGGAGTGAGCGAGATGACCGGTTAACTAACAGGTCCTAAATGAATTAATCAAGTTAATTAGAAAATGGATATTATTTTGCTGAAGATATGTGCAGAATAAGTAAACTTAATAAGTTTACAAGCAAGAAAGAGTTATTATTATGTTATTTTTATATTATTATTATGTTATTATAGTCTGTCTGCCTTCCTCAAAATGTTTCGGTATTATCCACTGCTTTATAAGAAGTACTAGACGTATGTATAAGAAAGTACTACTGTAGTTATAAACTTGGCTTAGCTCATACATAAGCACTCTTTTTACATCGGTTAGGTACTGTTTGTGAATAATCAGCCAAAACCCATTTAGCTGTGGCAGTCAACAAGCAGCAGTGCTTTTCTTTAAGAGTAAACATCGTGGAACCTTTGAATACATCTGAGAAACATCGACGATAAGTCTATTTCGTATTAATTATTGTATGAATGACAAATTCCACTGCAACGTTGTTGCACGTTAAGTAAGGGCCTAAAGTTTGCCAGAGCTGGGTGAGCTCGTTGGCGACCGCAACGATGAATAATCCCTATAATATAAAAAATAAGGGAACTTGACTTTTGCAATACAAACAAACGTTAAACTTAATATATATATATATATAATATAAATAATAAATAACAAATCGTTGAAGTGCTAGTCGCACTCACGCTACATAAAAAAATGTGTTGTATGAAAGTATGACCCCCTTGTGTGCGCATTTGTCAGGATTAAAAGAATGTTGCTGTTCTTACGTCAGTTCCATCACAATTACTATTATTAATAAAAGAGAATGTATTATATATGTATATATATATATATATATATCCTATGTAATTAGCTTATTATATTATTACTGATGAAGTTACTGGATACCAACGCCCGATGTGGACACGGGCCTTATTCGCAGCACGAGGGATATAAGCCAAAATCCATCAAACAGGCCAAGATCACTACGTGCTTGGAGTTTTCAGACTCCCCGAAAACCTCCTACATGACTTAACGATTGTTGGTACTAAAACTTCAACTGCGACAGACGGTTTATCATGCCGTATCTAATGCCGTTTATCTAAGCACGGAACTCAGTTAAATTGCTGCTACTCAGTGGTCACCATACCTTAGTGGCCTCATTTGTGCTGATCAGTGACGCTTCAAGAAGTAACGTCGGCTATAATATAATATGTATTCAGGCAAAAAATCAAGACCCGCAAGGCCACACGAGCAAAGCCGCGGATAGGCCAGATTGTCCATAATAAAAATCTTATTGCGGTATAAATCATATCATACGACGTGATCCTAAGTGTACCGACCGACATAAAGGACACAAAAGTTCCAGACAAATAAGAGATTAACAAAAGTCACACCATAAGTGTCGCCTTTGTATACAGTCTACGATCTAAGTTCCAACACATCAACTCCTGCGCAGGCGGCCTTGAAGCGATAACGCTTCTATGATTAATTGAATTCAGTTGTTACTATGACTGAATAAAGTATGTAGGTTTTTATTCCGTGACTGAGTTAAATAATTTCTCTCTGTCATTGGGAAGCGAATCATTTTAGAGGTTAGGAAACCTAAAGTACGTACTTATAAATAGGGCTGCTATGCAAATGACCGTCTACCGGTTAGGTACACCGGAGTGTCAATCGCGAAGCAGTAGTGTGAAAGAGACTCGAAGAGAAGAGAGAGAGAGTGCTTAATATCAGGTGCACGTCTTTCCCGTCTTGTACCTTTGCATTGAAAATGGGACATAGCTATTGCAAACAGCTCGTTCATTTCTTACATGTACCTGTAAGATAAGGAATGATCTTTCACTTTTGAGGTGTTTCCGTGTAACTAAAATTTGGGTATCTGCAAGGAAAGAGAGCAAAGAGGTATATAGAAACACCCCCACAAAGTCCTGTGCATTGCAATATTGCAGATGTCTCTCCGTCCCCACGACGGAAAAATTCCAATGAAAATATTTTCATCCCACTAATAAGGGTTTTATTAGTATCCGAGGCTTCTAAAACTCAATTCTTTACTGCAGATATGAATATTCATTACTTATCAAAGCAAAGTTAAATTCAAGACACAAAAACTACAACTGTAAATGAAAACGAACTAAGTAATTGTCCTGTATATTACATAATGTCTCCCGTCCCCTTACGACGGAAACATTCCAAACAAAATATTTTCATCTGACCAATAAAGGATTCAGTATCAGCTTTTCTGACAAGTAAATTCTTTATTGCAAATACTTACTTTACTTATCAAGGAAGAGTTAAATTCGAGACACAAAACTACCATATTGTAAATTAAAACGAACGACAATTTCTTCACCGTAACCAAGTGGCTGGCACATTGCGCAGCCCGATAGTTCCAGTTCGCGTTATCGCATGCCATAAGTATATACATTACTATGTGACTCGGCCGTAGATAGCGCATGTACTGCATGTGACAACTGGCAACTAGCGCGCCGGTTTACCTGGAATCGGTCATGCTGTTACTCTTACCCAACTTGGCATTTCGACAAGACACTGTCTGGCTATCAGCTTACCATTGTCGACCTCATATCTAAGTGTACTTTAATCTGTCCGAATCAGCAAGACTCATTCGAGTTAAGTTTCATTCATAAATCTATTGTTATTTTTTGCGCTGATGCGGACGGGTTAATCATATGTTTAATGTACCCTCAAACTTTTAAACAAGTTTTATGTTTTAGTTCACGATATTTCGACACTTAGAAGCGCCATGATCACGGATAAACTGGCTCTGGTTTACTTGTGATCATGGAGTTTTTTAATGTTAACTGTTGTAAGGGACCGTGATGGTTTTCAAAGTTATTGATGTAGGAACAACATCAAATATAAAAATGTTGCTAGTAGTTTGGTGTTTGGTGTAGTGTGTTTTAGACAATTTTCGATAGGCGGCATTTCGGCAGATACTTCCTTTTTCAAGACCTCCATATAGTTGGCTCAGTAACTTAACCTTTGGTTCAATTTTCTTCTACATACATATATTCTCTTCAATTATATGATTTTAAGGTGACGGAAGCGTATGTTCCGCTGCCGCTGTGGACGTCTTATGGCTGAAATAACAACTTTTGTCATGTCGTGTTAGATGATCAATCATCTTTCGCTGGTGGTGCAAATAAACTTTTAATAAGGGTGACCTAGCTGATCTTAGAATAAAGGACGCGCAATAGATGCACTATTTTTATACAAGGTAGGAGGTAGCATTGTCATTTCCTGATGCGTCAACCAACTATTTAGTTATAGCCATAAATATACCGTATGACCCCCGACGCAAATGATAATGAAAACTTGCTTGATGCCAGTTACCATTTAAAGATTCATTTAGACGGAGAGAGTTTCTCGACTCGAATATTCGATTGTCGACTTGAACATAAAAGAGCTTCTTCGTGTAACCATTCACGATTGTCGTCCATCCCCTTGGGCTTAGAATATATCTGTCACCATGTAAACAGAACTCCTCCTCCTCCTTGCGTCGATTCCCCAATGCTGGGAGTCTTGACGTGACGCATCATAGCATTAGCCTCTCCCGTCCGTTGTTTTTCCTTCTATTTCGGCTTCCAGCTGCACGAACCGCTTCAGTAACATTTATGTTGAGAGTAGTGCGGATCTGATCTGTCCAACGCATTGGACTCCTTCCTCTCGGTCTCTTGCCCTCTATTTTCCCAGTGACGATTAGTTTTTGGAGGTTGTCGCTGGGTTCACGGGCTATGTGGCCAAATAACTCAAATATATTTCGCAGGCATGTGTTAGATAATTGCCTTGGTTTCTTGTCCAGTTTGAGTTCATTGAGAACTGAATGGTTCCGCAGTATTTTTCTCCAACACCACATTTCAAAGGCATCTACGCATTGCCAGTCTTTAGCTTTCAGCGTCCACGACTCCGCTGCGTATAGGAATATGGAGAAAACTAGAGTGTCACAACCATAATAGTAAACAGAACTACAAAGCAAGAATTGCATTCTTTTTTAATTGATAACTAAACGTTATAGATTTGTTTGTCAAGTCAAACCAAGTCTTTAACTTTGTCCAATATTTTCCTGTGCATACCGCATTATCCTCGTCCACATGGAATGTTATCACAGCTCGAGTTACCTCAGTCTGTGGTTTGATAAAACATGCCTGTTGCGGACTCGTCTGAGTTGGAACAATTGCTGTTTCATTTATTGTGATATTTCCATTTGTACCTATTCGAACCTACTAAAATACATTATATTACTTAGATTGCCACCGAGCTGTTAAGACAGGTTTTATACGCTTTGGCTTTTAGCTCAAATGTTATAAAAGTTATCGCATTTTTTATAGCCGAACCGCTTTGTATGTGTCTTTCGATGCACATGTACTTCATACAGCAAGTGATTTTGTCCCGGTAAAATAAAGATTTTTTGCTGTCGAACGGAAACTATTTTTTAATTCGGGATAAAACGTAGCTGTAAGATCAATTTATCGTAAATCTTAATTCCTCTCGAGTCCAATCAACCGTTTCAGTGCGATAAAGTAACAAATACACTCACTCAATCATTCGTACAAAAACAATCGCAATTATAATACTAGTGTAATAACTTTACAATTTAAAACACTGCCCTGCAGCTCCGATCTCGCCAAACATAACAATCATACAGAAACATTTTGGGGATAATAACCATGTTCGTTGTATACAATGTACAATATAGCTTTGAGAGAGAAAAAAACAGATACACAAAAACGTACTTATAATATTGTAATCAGCCGTGCTATTCTCTAGGAGAAAACATCGTTGTATCTTTGATAACATCCGTGAAAAAATGACGAGATGACAAGAAACGTTGGAAAAACAACGTTTACATTACAGAATCGCACGACAGCCGTGCGATTCTGTAATGTAACGATAAAAGATGTTAGTACATCTTTTATCGTTACATTACAGAATCGTTGTTGTCGAATGTTTGCTCTTAGAGAATCGGACGGCAGATGTTTATTTTTAATGCGTCACATTATAATAAAATTTTACCGTCAAAAACATTTATGCATTTATTTTCACTCGGCAATACTTTCTATTGTTTTTTATACATCTAAAAACTATGACATACGCACAGAGGAACCTACCGTGGCCAGTTGAGAGTGTGGACCAGAGCAACCCACCGAAACAGAAATCAAATCAAGTTTCGCCCATAAATCTACCAAAATTCGATTCTGTACAAATCTCGTAAAGAAGTTTTGATTCTTTTTATATATCGGATGTCTCGAAACTCAACGCTAAGCTGGTACCGGGTGAGAGGTTAAGGTATACCCGTTATGAATAAAATAAGAAAAAAAGTCCAAGTCACTTAGCCATGCGACAATAGACATTTCTCGAAAAAGTTGAAAATGCTTTACTATATTTTTGTTAATAATATAATCTCAAATAACAGTGCTATCAATCGCAACGACAAATCAAAGTAATAAACATTGTTAACTAAGTAAAATAAATAAAAATTTGACGAGTTATTGTCAGGTACACAAAATTATTGTCAATATTGAAAAAAAATGTGCTTTTCCTATTTGTTTCATAACTGGTATACCTTAGCCTCTCGCCCGGTACCAGGTTATCGTAAAGTTTCGGGACACCTGTATATATAGGATACCTATTGATACTTTAGAATAGAATAGAATAGAATAGAAAATGTTTTATTTGCGACATTACAATGTAAATGTATTACAAGAAGAAAATAGCACAAAACATGCAATTGTTACAAATTGGCACCAACTCAGCTACCAGCTGTTCGCCAGTGCTATCTTTTTTATGAAATGTAAGTCATTACAAAGTACGATGAAGAGCAGATGCATCGCCATATTTCAACTAAGAAATACCTAGATAATATAATATAAATAATAATATAATAATACTAATATACTCAGCCTGGCTACTCAACGAGGTAACGTTGCCAGCTTTTTGGGCACTCTACCCGTAGACAGGGACTTAAATGCTGTTTTTTATCTGTAATATAGAAATACCTATTATAACTTATATAATGAAATAACCTTGTACTCGTACTTATCGTGTCTATTGATATTGAGCTCATCAAATGTTAATGTGTATAGTAAATTGTTACTTAGCTTTCATATTGGAAATTGTATTGGTCACCGAACAAAGAATCGAGACCTTGTCTTGGAAATGGCAAATACAGATATATGCATTGTTAGTTACTTTGAAATGTACTTTTGAAAGAGGGCATCGGTTAGAGACCATTTAAGTGATAAATGGTCTAAGTTTAAGTGCTATTTGCACTTAAACTTAAAACTTCCAAATTAAACTTACTTTCAAAATACTTGAAAGTAACAATCGTTGCTCGTTGTGTGACAAACAACGAGCTATGGAGGGCTATGCTCGGGGTTTCTCTACGTGATCGAATCAGAAATGAGGAGATGCGTAGAAGAACGAAAGTCACCGACATAGCCCAGAAGATTATAATAGGTACTTACTTTTAAACCATCATGGCACCGACGTCAAGAAGTTATTTCACACATTTTGGTGTAGAAGTCGGTTCTGTTTTATGGTATTAAAAAATAATTATTTCCATTTAAAATTTTTATTTTATTCAGCAGAGCTGATTAAGGTTGTTAATATCAATGCCATATTCGGCTACATGACACACAGTGTGACTCACGCAATCAGAGTCAATCGTAAAATCAATCTTACAATTTCGTGCTAGCCCCGCCAAAGAATGTTTGTCTAGTCATTTGACATTAGAAGTTAATAGTTATAATAAGCCTTTTTTGTGGGTAAAATCATACCTACCTTGAATAGTTGACCTTTTTAGTGTGAGGGAGAGGAGTCAGCCGCAGCGGGTTCCCGCCAATAGCGGCAGTGACAGAACACCTCGGGATATTAGTGGATATATACGGACTTCTACATAACCACACCTACCTCCACTAACGTAGGTGATACAGTCCGGTGACGCTTTTAACGTGTCGCGCGTACACCATGTGTACGTTTAAAAAAGTGCTAAGCCATGTCGCACATACACAAATTGTATACACATTTTTTAGATTACGAGTTTATAACTAATTTTATCAGATCCAATACACTCCACCGATATAAACATGCTTTTAGTTGGTCAAACTATTCAAGAGTAGTATTTTTTATTTGAAGTTTTATGCGTAGCTCGGAAATAAACCGAAAAACACTAGACACGGGACGGGTTAATGCCCGTAGTGGCAAATAGCTTTATGTCCTTCCTAAATAAAATATAGCATAGGTGCATAATAATAGCATACGAACACAAAATAGCCACGATGGCAGAATTTCATCATTACGTTCACAGAAAATCTGCCTGCTAAGTTATAGCACTATATCAGCACCGTCAGCTTTAGCTGCATACTGCAGTTATGATGTTGCTTAAATATTCACTTCTAATTAAGTCAGCACTTTCGTCTATCGATCACGGACCAGCACGAGCATATCAATCTACTCTCCGAAGTGGGTCGGATGTCTTGAATTCGATAACTATCTTACTTCCCATTACTCTTTGTCGACTCTAAAAGCTCAATTAAGGCTACATCACGACGAGCAAATTAGTGTTGCCGCCTCAAGGTTGTCTTATAACTTGCAACTATAGATAGGAGTATAAGCACTATGCTTAGAAGTGGTTTGGTAAGAATTTCATAGCAAGCCTAATTATAAACTTGAATATAGCGGTACTCAAATTGATTTTAATTATAGCTTCAATCCAACAAGCAATGGATTTTTATTGAAGTTATAAAAATTTGATAATGCATATGGCAACACATTGTAGAATTAGTTTTCTACCCACTTCAAAAAAGGAGGAGGTTATAATGTTCGTCTGTATGTATTTTTTGTGTATGTTCACCGATTTCTCCCCCATTTGTGTCCAAAATTCCTTTTGATTGGTAGAGTATTCTTCCCAGGTGGTCCTATAATAAATATAATTTCATCAAAAGCATTTCGAATGTTCTCGTAACTCAAAAGTTTTTCGCCTATGTTGATGATTTGACGACATCATCTTTGACGGTGATCCGTATCATCCGATATCATCGATCCCGTAATTGGCAAAGGTCACAAAAAAGACGAAACATTTTTTTTTCAGTTATATGGTAATTTTTTTTCATTGACCGTAAATGTATAATTGAAGGATCTTATTAAGCGGGTGAACAAAAAGTGAGCGTACAAAAAATATAAACCACTAAATACGTTTTGTTTAGAACCTACATACACATGCTATTAAAAGTTTATGAAATAAAAACTATTGTAACAGTAATCGGTGTTGTAAACTATAACGAAGATAATAATGATGTTTATTATAAGCATTTTACTGAATAATAATGTGATATAAGATCTTACCTAACCAAGGATCCATTAAAATAACTGTTCTTTGTAGTATCTTCAAGAACGACGTTCTCCGATTATATCATGAGAGCGTTCAAGATTTATTCTATATTATTATTGAAGATGCAAAAGCAGTCTTATGTTGGCCCCTTGTGGAACACCAGTATTCGGAAATGGGACCTCAATAGATCAGATTGTCTATTGTGCGGCGGCGGTAACAGCCATTTATGGAGTTCAGTAACCCTCGTTCTATCAAATAGTCATCATTTATGTTCAAGTTCTCTATACAGAGGTTTAACACTTTGTATATTGTTGTTCAATGTTCGTGACATGTTTTTTATAGTCTTCTTTTCTCCGAAAATAAGAAGTGAAGCCCTAGAGAGATATTTTACTTGCTACGACTTGTACTATTTTTAAATATTATTTCTAAAGATTTTCTTATAGTATAGTAAGTACTTATTAGAAACAATAACTTAACCCGTCAGTTCGTTTTGCTACCTTGTCCTTTATCTTAGATATAAAGAATTCTTAAAATCGGAGACTTAACTGGTCCACTAAAGTTATATGATTATTAACGGGATATTTACCGTGGTAAGGTTGTGGAATGAGCTCCCGATATTTCGGCGCAGTTACATGCACCATGTTCACGGGAAGAAAAACAGTGTTTTAACTGGTCCATTAGACTATTTCCAAATCTAATTGGTTAAATGGTTTAATCATCTACTACTGTCTATCTGACAAAACCAGAGGATGCAAATTCGATGCTAAGACCCAAGAATTGTATTTTATTCTGAAAAAAGACAAGTGGGACACGAATAACTGCGTAAGGGTAACGTAACGTCTCGTTCACGTGAAACAGTACAAACTGTTATTTATCTGGTGCAACTGTGACACAGATATCTCATAGTTTGATGCCTAAGCGTGACGCGTTGACGCGTACAATACGAATACTTTGTCACGAATTGTTTGTGCTATTGGATTATGAATAGTCAAGTAAAATGTTTTAAAAGACCGCTTAGAATTATTTGGGACACAAACACAATTTATTTAAAAGATGTTTTAATGAAATACTATACAATACAAACGACCTGTATCTACAACACAACATTCTGAATATTATTGAATTTTACTTTATAATACCCTCACCTTACTATACATAATTTCAATACCACCAAAGGACATGACTACAAATCAAGAGCACAAAGTCTGGCCGAGCCTCGGCACGCATGTTCACATTGTGACTCCAGAATTTATGGGATTTACATCCACTTTCCCTTTCGAAGCTGTACTAAGTCCAGATCAGTGGGACGGCTCACTGCACCCACGCCACATGTACACACGACTAGAAAAATGCTATCAATCACTTTAGAATCTTATCTCAATAAATACATTGAAAAAAAAACGCAAGGAGATGCTGATAGTTTCGGCACTAGAAGACAATAAATTAACACTACTGATACAAAAAGATTTGCTATGCGAAATATTAGACATAAAGTTCAAATAATTTTGTACTATGTAAAAATGTGTTCGAACGTTGAGAAATAGCTTATAACGATTGCCACAGTAATAGTTTTGTAAAGATATTGGGATAGATATTAGTGTTACTTTATGCCGTTCAAAGATATAAAATAGCTTCAATAAATAATTTACTACGACTAAATTACCGCGACCGCGCGCATTTTTTTAAATGGCGGATTTACGCGGGGTTTTTGCGAACATTGGGTCGCAAATTTTATCGTACGACGCTTACCCGGTTAAAACTAAGATGCAGATTGAAGAACTAGTTTGAGGTTTAAGTCTAGTCGTATAGCAGGTGGAAGAGAACTTTCATTCAAACTAAGTAACTCTACTCAGAGCTGGTATCATATTGGTAATGTCACAGTACTCTAAGGAATGTTTGTCTGAATATTTGTTTGCTTAGAGAAACCTAAAATTAATTAAATATAATAAAATAAATATATAATGTACTAGTCTTATTTGCTATAACACTTAGACTAAGCTTAGTACCTACAATTAGACATACTACACAAACTGAATTACACAATTACTGTCTACGCATGGAACCTGGTGACCTGGTAACGATCAAAAAGTAATGATTACTTCGGAATGTTGGCTCAAATATTGTCATTTGGCTTATTTTAGAAAGCTGATAGGAAAATATACATATTTTCACAAAAAAAACAATTCTTCGAAAATAATCCTTGAGCATTTAATAATTTCTATAACTATTAATTGTTTTAAAATGTTTAATTCAGTCTTAAATCATTAAAACGATTAAACAAGTGCAAAAAGGTTACTTCGACAAGGCATCAACAAGTATAGTAGTAAACATTATGAAATCAAATCTTCACTTCAAAGAGAGTCCACGAGTCATGTTTTAAATGCACATAACTGACCACAGACATTATCAAGGTCCAGAGTGTAGGTGTGCTTGTAAAGTTTATTTCGTAAATAATTACAGTTTAATTACTTAAGTATTTTACGATGTCTTACACAAGAATAATAATTGGACTGGCTTAAAATAATAATTAATGTAGTTTTGTTAAGATCTATATCAATAGGTTTTGTGTCGTTGAAAGCACTACTGAAATTGTTATTAGAACCTCTGGGTTTTCTTACTATGAAGTGACGGAAAGGACAAGACGTTGGTATATTTATGTAGTTAAGCACAACGTCTCTCCATGAACAATACCTAATCGTACAGTGCTACCACCCAAAACAATCTACACTATATCATACTCGTACTAATATTATAAAGAGGAAAGATTTGTATGTATGTTTGCAACGAATTGGCTCAAAAAGTACTGGACCGATTTCAGAAATTATTTCACCCTGTGTTACATAGGTTATATAAGATTCGTCATCATGATCATCATCCATCACCGCGCGGGTGAAACAGCGGAGAGCAGCTAGTAATATTATGAAGCGAAAATATTTTGTTCTTTGTTTGTTTAAATTCAATAGGCTCCGATACTAATGGACCGATTTGAAAAAGTATTTCACCATTAGAATCCTACATTATCACTGATGAACATATTTGTTTTCATCATCATCATCCATCACCAAGAGAGCGCAGCTAGTCCAAAATATGGCGTGGAATGGTACTCATCACCCCGAGATATTAGTGTTTTAGCCTCATTCGGTCAGAAATTTCACTTGCAGTTCACTTTTGTCATACTAACGACTGCCCGCGACTTCGTTCGCGTAGTAGGATCGGCCTACGGCCTCGCCACTACCTCTCACCTTTTCTTGGGTTTTCTTTCATAGGAACCTATAACCCAAAATCGAGTTTGGGTGTAAGTGTTACACCCAGCAGCTCGAGTTGGTCGGTTATCAGAACAGGCGCTCCTCGGAAGGTAGGAGTGAGTTGAAAAGGATTCTTCTTGGCACTAATAAATAGACACGCCTTGATAAAGATGCAATTCCTAGGATAGTCCGTGTTAATAAAATATATGAAAGCCAAAGTTTGAAACTCTTTTTCCATAATTTAAGCTGATATTTATATGACTAGCGACTGCCCGCGACTTCGTTCGCATAGTAGGCTCGGCCTTCGGCTTCGCCACTACCTCCCAACTTTTTTTGGGTTTTCTTTCATAGGAACCTTCTCCTGACAACAATTAACACAAAAAAAGAATTAGCGTAACTGTGTTATAGCGTGTCCAGGAAAAATAAGGGTTAATTTATAAATTATTTAAATTTAGCGTAGGCGTAACACAGTTTTAGTGTAGGCGTAAGAATAACTTGTCTATCAACTACCTTTCTTATATTTTTGAAAGCTTGCACCTGCTTACATGCCTAGGAAAATAACTCTTTTAATATTTTTTTCAAACCTGTGGTGCTCTTTAAAATCTTTTTTGTACTTTGCTTCGTCATGCTGTATAGGTTTATACATTAGTTTGGCTTGGGTTTACCTCTTTCAAGGAAACCACAAATCGAAGTACAAATATTAAAATAAAATCGATTTAAGATATTCTCGACATGTGTTCGACTTATCGACATGTCACTATTTACCGTTGAGGTGGTCAACTATCCATATTAGGCCTATGATACACATTTGTGCAATTTGAATCTTATCTCATTGGTAGAAGGTGCTTTTAATGTCACTGTTGTTTATTTCTATAAAGTAGGTTGACATGCACACCTATGATGCGGTTGGATCAAATTCAAGGTTCCGTGGTTTTTACAACGAGCTTTTTGGGGCACGTGTGTATGAAATAAATATGTAGTCGTTCTTCACATCGATCTTACAGGTGGCTGGTAACTTGATCCTAAAAAAACTAGAGAAAACTGTTTCGATCAATGTTTTTTAATATGACTGAACATCACACTAATATTATATAGGCGAAAGTTTGTGAGTGTGTAAGTGAGGTCGTATTTTTGTTACTTTTTCTCTTGATTTATCAAAATTTGATTTGGAGGTAGATGAGGCGCTGGATTAACACATAGGATATATTTTATCATCGCATCAGCTTTTATCATCATCGGCTGGTGTAACCGTAGAATCAGCTAGTCATTAATAAGTGATGGAAGCTCTGTTTATGCTCTGTAGTGATATTGGACTTGGCTGTTACTGATTCTAATACTATGTCGGGTTTGCTTTCGCTGAAGATAATTTCACAATACGATAGCAGTATACTTATTTTTATGCTTACCTGGCTATCTATCAGACATCACCCTAACTGTGTATTCCTATATTTTTTAAGAGTTTGTCGCTCGTAGTTATATAGACCTTCTTCGTGCGCATCATCACCGACTATTATTAAGTGGGATAATAATCAAACCAATCGATTATTATTTCTATAAATGTTATCACCATCTACCATATGCATGGTTTAAAATTATAATAATTTTCATATAGATTTATTAAACCCGCGTGGTGAATACTAAAAAGTATCCTATTTCTTTCCCCGGACGTAGATTATAGGGATATGAGCTATCTCCTTGCCAAACTTCATTACAATGACAACAAACGTGGAGCCGTTTAGACGTGCAAAGGTAACACATTAACAGAGTTACTTTCGCATTTATTGTATTAGTGCTGCGTGAAGCCCAAACTCGAAATTGTAAAGCAAAACCAGCTAATTATTGGAGGAATTCAAACTTACTATTAATAATTCTAATACAAGTGCTATCCATTTTCTACCGACTTCCAAAAAAAAAGAGGTACTCAATTCGACTGTATTTTTTACCTCAATTTTGATGTTTGTTACCTCATAACTTTCGATTGGGTGAACCGATTCTCAAAATTATTTTTTTTGTTTGAAAGCTGGTGCTTCCCGTATATAAAAAAATAGTCCCATTTAAATTACATCAAATTCGGTCCAGTAGTTATTTAAAATACACTTCAATGACTGAATAGAATGGAAGTCGGTATCCAATTTTCTACCGACTTCCAGAAAAAGGAAGAGGTGCTTAATTCGACTATGTTTTTTGGTACCTCATAACTTTCGACTGAGTGAACCAATTTTCAAAACTCTTTTTATTTGAAATCTGGTGCTTCCCGTGCAGTCACATTTAAATTTCACCAAATTTAGTCTAGTACTTTTGAGATACACTCCAATATCTGAATAGAATGGAAGTCGGTATTAAATTTTCAAATTGTACTTGTTACATCAACAGGCCATCATATGTTGAGATACCTACGATAAGACACTATAATCACTTTGCTTAGGCTTACTTCTTGAAACTCCAATGTAAATGAATGCTACTCGTGCTAATTGCGGTTCGTCTGTCAGTCATAACAAAAACAGTATACGCTTTGTTCTTAGAAATTAGCGGTTTCAGTTTGCTCAAGTTCTTGCCTAATTCTTAATTTTCGACGAAATCCTTAATGGCATCGTCCACATTGTCTCTTTCGTAATTGTTTTGATATTAACACCATATATTTGCAAATATACTTCCCAAAAGTAGCGCATTTAAAATTAACTGCAACTTTGTATACATTGATCAGTTATTCTGTCGCAATCGTAAGTCCATGACCAGATTTATCTCTTTATTTCTTTTTATTAATACTGTTACCTATTGTATACCTTATTAAATTACTTCATCGTTGATATCGGCATGTTTTTCGGATGTGTTGCCAGAAATTCTAAAGTACCCGACCTCAGATCAAGGACTGACGCCTATTATATGCATTGCTCAAATCAAAACACTTGTTCGGTATAGGCCTACGGGGGCACTTACAAATTGTCTTTTTACATTTATTTTTTCTTAAATCTACAACCGGATCGGAACGCGACCACGACTGAGAAGATCCGGCAAGAAACTCAGCAGCCTTGTCTTTTTAATATTTTTTATCGCCAATTTCCTAATTTAAATAACAAATGTTCGTTAATTTTAGTACAATATGTATGTTATAAAAGAGCCAGCCAGCCTTATAAAAGAGACCATACTAATGGTATCAGTAGGACAAGACACGCTACACTTTGACATCATAATGCACGAGTAGATAGACCCTGGAGTGATCAGTCCCAAGCTGTTTTATCCTCCAAGTAATCAGAAATTTTGTAATAACCTTAGACAGAGTTTAGTTCTAATAGTAGTAGGCAAATCTCGGATAACATTGGGAAGTTTATTATAGAATCGTATACATTGTCTCATTAAAGAATGACTTATTCTGTCGAGACTCGTTCCATGTTACTGCACTGACGCTAATTTGATACCAAAGATAAACTAGATATCTTTAGATAACCCAATAGTAATTGCTATCTTGAAATGGTTATAGTATATTTTGGAAGGATCTTCTAACGTCCGTGGCTGTCAATGGTGTCCAGTTGCTTTGAATAATGTGCTGCTTTAATATAACTAGGCATTATGGTGCGTAAAAATGGTTGTCTGTAAAGTCGGTTTACGGAAGATAATTTTACGTGATAACGTCATAAGACAGCCGAACGCTTAGGCCGATCGAGGTTCTATCGCGCTGTCCCTTGCACTCTAGGTTCAGTCGGAACGCGACAATGAGCTATCATACTTTTTCGTAAGTGCAGCGGCGTTCATCGAATTATTAGACGTTAAGGAAAGAGGCTTCAGGATGTTGACTCTTATTGCGCTCGACTTGTCAAAATCTCCTGAGAATGCCTTGTTTAGAAGCGAAACACGCGTTGTAGAGGGATTGATTCAGCGAACTGCCTGTGTCAATATTCTGTATATGTACATTCAGCATGCATAATTTTGCGGGCAGTGCAGTTTGCATCTTGCCTGCATTTATCAGCAAAAGCGAAATGCGACATTAGGTATAGCAACGGCGTATGCAAGTTAGACGAAGACTTACGGACTAAGGATTTGCATCTTTTGATGGTGTCTGCCTTCATAAAGATACAATAACTAGGATAGATCGAATTAGAGATAGGCCGATTAATCGTTTACTACTCGGTATTCGGCAGTTTTTGATACTCGTATATTCGGCCGAATAACTCGGTTAAAATGGCGAGTATATTCGGTCTAAAATACCGTATTGAGCGTAATAATGATATTATGATACAGGCTCGTTTAAAAAAGTAATTAAGGGTATTTAATAATCATTAAATAGTAATGAGCAATGAGTGTTATTAATTTTAAACGTAGAAGTAGCAATTTAAATTAATACAATAAATATTTAAAATCGTGAGACTCCACGTTTTCTGGTAAAAGACTGTTCCCCTTTTCTTCGTAAAGGTTGCCCGTTTTTTAAGAGTTTCAATAATTTTATTGGTTATTTTCAGATGTTTAGTAAAATTTCTAAAAAAATTGTTTTATAAATATTCCCCAAACATTAGAAACAACTTTAGATTTTGTTTACATTTTTATTGCACCATTTACAATTTTATTGAATATATTCAGATATTTGAGTATTAAATCCGAATGCTTTGGTACAGATTTTAGTATTTATATCACATTTTTTACTGAATTTGCATATATATTATTAAACATTTTAATTGAAACGAGTAACTCGACCAACTCGATTTCACAACCTTATATAAAACTTAAAACCGATTATACTCGACAAACGGTTACTCGGTAAAAGTTGTACTCGGCGCATCTCTAGTTCGTATCAATGAAATATATGAAAGCCAAGGATTAAAATGTTTGTGCTTACATTTATATTATAATCCAAATTGTTGGTTTTAGAGTGTTCAAACATAAAATAGTGACCTGATTAATGGTTTTAATTATGTTTACAGATTAACAAATAATATATTTAACATCTAGCTCCTGACAGAAGAAATAAAAGCGATTGAAACGAGCCAGCCGTTTTCCAATGGTCATTGAAAGTCGTTTCAGCTTTGATGTGGACTTTTATAGCATTATAAAATGGCGGAACGATTTTATTCACCTGTATTAGATTTGTTTTGTTTTAATGTTGGCGCGTACAGTTCAACCCCTTTACTGAAATAGTACTTCACTTGCTTTACTTTGCTCTTATGAATTCTTGTTTATACATTTATTACAATTATATTATTGGTAAACAAGGCTTTGAAGCGTTTTTAACAGACTTCAAAAAAGGAGGCGGTTCGTATGTATTTTTTATGTGTATGTTAATCGATTTCTCCCCATTTGTGGACCGATTCTTAAAATATTATTATATTATATTCTTTTGTTTGGTAGAGTAGGTATGCTTCCTAGGTGGTCCCATTTAAATTTCGTCAAATACGGTTATTAAATTTCATGAAATAACTTGTCGAAGTCGGTGCCATGCGCACAATATTGTGATAAAAGGTACCTACTTTTATCATGGTACCGACATCAACAAGTTATTTCACACTTTTTGGTATTGAAGTCGGTTCCATATATGGTAAAAAAAAATTTGACATGAGCATTCCTACTCCGCTATACTGCTTCGACATACACTAACAGCTAATGTTGCAAACACCTGTAAAAGGTATATATATCAGAATAATATATTAAAATCTAAATAAGGTTAATATGTATACTGATTTTCAATTTTGATATTTTCATTTTTTTTATTTTGTTATTTGTGATGTGTGATCTTAAAAATGTGAATAATAATAATAATATAAATTAAATAATAATATAAAAATGCCAAAAGATTAGAAAGACGTGAATCAGTGAGTGTGGTTTATTACTTTTTCTCGCTTTCATCATGAAATAAAGTTACATTATACCTAAAAATATATTGGCTTCTTTTTATCCCCATTCAACAAATATACCTACCTATTGAAGCTTAGCGGACGATTTCGTGCCAGAACCTAATAAAGAATAAAATTATCAGCGAATAGTTATGACCCAAGTTTGAGGGAATTCGTCCTAAATAAAACAACTACCGTATAATTATAACCACGTTAGTACCGTATCACAATAATGTACTATGGACAACAGAACAAAGTTCGCCTGTAACATACGGACTATAACTCCTAGCCGACGGTTGTTATTGCGAAAGGAGTGTAAATCGTTGAACTGGAAATGGTTTATTTGATCGGCAGGTCGGGTTCGACGCCCGAGTGGGGTGGTCCGTTTTGTTACATTTTACGTTTGCTTATAGTAACTGTTACTTAATCTACTATGTTACTATGTAGTTATTCTATGTTATTTATAAGACTGTCATGAAAGTGGGAATATTGCGTGGTTTCTTTATATCTATTACACCACTCCAATAACCAGTCAAATTGTAATTATACGAGTACATCATGTTTTATATCAACGCTAGTTGCGCTCCGCGGGCTCGCGTGGTGATGAATGATGATGATGATAAAAATTATCTAATGCTATTACGGAACCTGAAGTATCTGCATATGGAAATTCTTCTTAATCTGTTCAGGCGTTCTGCCGTGATTGAGTTACAAACATCCATCCATCCGAACTTTCGCATTTATAATATGATAGCTGCGCCCCACGGTTCCACCGACGGATGATGATGATAATGATGATTATGAGAATTATATATCCGTCCCCGGGATATAATTTATCTCCTTGCCAAATTTCATCGAGATCCGTTCAGCCGTTTACGCGCAACAAACAAACAAACATACTCACTTTCGCATTTATAATATTACTTAGGATAGTGTGATGATAAGTACTTGTCAATGTAGAAGGTGTTGTTTACTCTAATTATTGAAATGAAAACTTCTACAGATGCGTTGAGCACTTTTTGGGTGAAGAAAAATCAAGGAACCGCGTCATCGTCACCGTCACCGAACGTTTTGTCATAGACAATGTACTTTTACATCTCTCATATTCGGTAAGTAGGTCCTTATTACCCTCAAATGGGGCTTGTAGGTGCTAATTAGTGCTCTAGGGTAATAATTTAGCTAGAAAAGCCCTAGGGCGGTAAGTAATTAAAAAAACACTACACTCTTTCAAAAAGTTCGCGTACATCTAACCATCATACTGGCAATAGACATCATACATTCAGCCCAATGACAAAAGAGGTCGCTTCGCTATTCAGCCTTGTCTTCATATGAGTATAATAGTCATCAATTTTATTCATGTAATGCCGGTTTTTTTCTACTTACCTCACAATCGAGATGTAAAGCAGAGTAATTAGCTCGAGTGTAAGCATCAATTGCACCCTCGAACTATAGGCGCTCGCTGCGCTCGTGCGCCTAAATATCTCGGGCTGCAATTGATGCCTTACAGCCCTTGGCTACTAATCTACTATTGAAGTGAAAACTTACGCGATCATGGTTTCCATGACCTATTGTTGTTGAATATGTGTCTTCAAAATAATTCGAATAGTTTACACTTCTATAGGCAGTCCCCACAGGCTGCCCCACATGATTTTTCATCAGTACTTTTACGTATTATTTCAAATATACAAATTATTTCGCCGGTAAAATGAATTACTCGTCGAAACCAACATCGCTTATATTGATCAAATTCAATGTACAGTACACCGTACAACTACGAAACAACAGTTTAGGTGTTCCATGTTTCTATTACGTATATTTTTAAACGGTTATGATTTTGCAACAAAGCTAATTTATTCGCATCGATTGTGCCATCGGATGCTTATTGCTAAACAAATAAATGCATAATGCACTTAAATCTGCATTGTGATTTGTAGACGTGCGTTGCTGATATCGCTTGACCCGTTGAAAATTGACGTTGATTGTAAACATCTAAAATTACAGGTTGCCTCGCCGCAATTAACACCCGATTCGTCATTTTGTTCACTTGAACAGTAGACTTAGCAAGCACATGTCTTATTAACGGCAATTTTTCGTAGTATACTTCACAATCACAACCTATTATCTCGGAAACCACTTGACCATTTATGTTCATTTTCGAAATTACTCTTTAAAGTCAGGTACCTAATGTGTATACCAAATTTTAACAAAATCGGTGGGTAAATAGCGCCGCAGCAAACACCCCTTTTTAGGAAAAATGCACCCCTAATCAAAAATCGCCGGCGTTAAAAAATGCAATTAAATAGTAGAACATACATGTACCAAGTATCATCAAGATTGGTTGAACAATGCGACCTGTACAGGAAGACGTAATACAACTTAACAAACATACGGACAGATGGATGTCAATTTGGCCAGTTAAAGCAGAGACTCTTCGCTCGCTTCACTCGCTTGGTCAACTATATACCGATACAAATACCGTCTTAGGATATATAATGCAAAACTTTTGAGATTTTTATTGCATAAATGTCAATATACATAAATAAGTCACTAGTTACATAAATAAACAAACACAACTGTCAAAAATAAAATCAATTAAATAACCCACCCCGTACTGTACCCGGTGCAAGGGTGCCCATGACGCTGGCTGCATTTCCCCGTTGGATGGCTATGGCTAAACTTTGCACCAGGAACGAGCCGGAGCGGGAGTCGCCGGTTTTCTCCCTTATCCTCTGTCACTTTTGAGATAAAATTATTGTCGAATATATGTCCTGTCGAAGTACATAATCAAAAGCAAAACACAAAAAGAATATTACTTACCTATAGAATTTGAATGAATATTAATTAAAATTATAGGGTTTAGAAATATATTTTCAATAAAGTTATATAGGAAAAGTGATGGCAACGGTAGAGATATTATGGATATTAATTATTAGTGTAAACTAACAGAAGTGAAACAGTATGATTTTCAAAAGTATGGCTAAAATTTGTATGCGAATGAATATGTACTCACTAATGTTATAAAAAATGTGTTCTTGAGCCAGTCGCGGTTTCAGCACACTAAAACGGCTAAACAAATATTGTCATTCTAGTAGGCAGCGCAAGTCATGATTGCCTTCCGAAATATCACGAAGATCATATTATACAATTAGCATCACTTGTCACAAGTGCTTTGATAATATTGGCAAACAGAGGAGTAGAGTAGTTTCATTCATGTTTAGAGTTTTTAAATGTAAGTACTGTTATAGGTTTTGTCAGTGTGGCTAGCAGAATGTAAGAGAGGTCAATCTGAAATTAGACATATACTGGCACTTTTATACGTACTGTATTTTTGTTTAACTGTATATTTAAACGTACAATTTGAAAAATGTACGGCTTCCATTCTATTCAGTTATTGGAGTGTAACTTAAAAAGTACTAGATCGAATTTGATGAAATTTAAATGGGACCACACGGGAGGCACCAGCTTTGAAACAAAATAATTTTGAGAATCGGTTCATCCGATCGAAAGTTATGATGTAACAAATATAAATACAGTTGAATTGAGTACCTACCTCCTTCTTTTTGGAAGTCGGTAGAAAATACCAAAAAGTTAAAAGTTGTAGATATCACGATAGATAAAAGCCGTGATAATAATTATCTTCTTAACTCCTTTTTATTATTACAATATCGTAACAAACGCAGAGTTTTAATGTCATAAAAATAACTATGTCGTCGAACCCATTCGAAACACGAAAATTGGCTGCAGAGGATAGTAAATGTATATCTGCCAGCATTGTCATTTTTGTTTCTCCCTTCTGATTGGTCCATTGAAATCTAACAGGCTTTGCCTTTCTGATTGGTCCATTTAATATCTAAATTGGCTAGGCTCCGCTTGCAGATCTATGCGGCCTTCTTGTTCATAAAGGTAAAACGTTTTAACACATCATTCACGACTTATCAAAAGGTATCCAATATATACATAGATTTTTAATTTTCATAATTAAGTATTTGAGTTTTATTAATACTGTCAACCTAAATTTTATACTTACGAGTTTCGAGACGTACGGACCTCTTTACATTTTCGTTAGTGATGATAAATAGTGTGTCACTCGTAGAAAAATATTTTGTGTTCGGGCGGCGTACGTATGGTGAAATCCTCGCTATGCTTAGGATTCTACAATCCTTCGCTTCGCTCTGAATTCAAACCTTACCACAAACGCCCTTACCAAAAAATGTTGCTGTAACATACGAGTAAATACGCATTTGTTCTGAATATTGTGTGTACTAGGTATGTATGAATATGAATTACAACTACTCGTATGTATATTCACTTTCGAAAGAAAGAAACCAAAAACATATGCATGGGTGCGCGTGTGTTTCGTATTTCCCTAAATGGGGAGAAATGCGACCACGTTATACCTACTGTCCGACGACCGCTGACCTTTTGCCTTGTGGTACGTATGTGGTATATACGTGTAAGTATAGCAAGGTTAGTTATGACTATTTTACTTTCCATTTCATGTGGCGAGTGGACCGCTGTTTGGCTTTATGGCTTGTTCGCACTTTCAACATTTGAGATAGCTGGACATTGTTTACGCTTTGATATAATGGATGGAGATTTCTAGCTTGTTATTCTCATATTTACTTTTATATATTTTCGGCCATCTTTTCTACTTTACTGATTTAAGTATGTACATAAAGCGATGATTTCATTACAATGTATGTTCAGATAGGTATTTTTGATTCTGGACTGTAGTACTTAAACCATAAACCTATATCTCATGAACTGAGCTAGGTATACGAGTACCTATATGTATACCTGATAAATGAAATTGAAGTGTCTATTTGTAATTCCAAATTAACAGCTTGTTACTAAATGCATATGAAAGTATATACGGTAATTAATAAAAAATGTTTTTTAAATATTTGTCTGTCTGCCTGCTTCTTCCGGCTAATCTCTGAAACGGCAGGGCCGATTTTAACGGTACTTTCACTTGATGTTATAATTAGTAACTAAGGTTATTTTTACATCATCATCATCATCTATCACAACGCGGATGGAACCGCGGGGCGCACCTAATATATATTAAAATTCTGGAATCAAACATTTCTAAGAACGAAGCTGTTGATAATCTTTAATTTACGAGTAACATGCTTCATTGGTATCTACGAAGAAATGCTTATTATTTCTTCGTAGACTGGTATGCTATTTTCCGGTAATAAACAACGTTATTCGATTTTAGGAATCATATTGCAAGTTGGTACGAGCACTTTCTGGCATCCGATTGGGTTCAAATTTGGCTAATAACTTCAGTGACAATCACCTGACACTGCCATATTTTTTTTTGTTGTTTGTGATAATAATCTGACGCAGTTAAAGTTTGTCTTAGCGCAAATTTCTGAAGATTCATGTCAAGGATATGTTTACGCCTACTTAGTTATTCTCCAGAAACCCAAGATCACGATGAGAAATCTTATCTACAAAATAATATATTCACAATTTAACATTGTTTCTGTCTGTAAAAGTAGACGAACTCTTATATTCAGCACATATATGATGTAGTACATAGTTAGTAAGCGCTCTTACTTATTTGCTTGCGGACTAGATCATCTATATCAGATCACAATTATTTACATAGCAAGAACTTGAATTTATTAAGCCATTCAAGATGTCAGACCGCCAGATATAGCTCATAAACAAACAGATAAGGTCACTCAAGATTGTGAGAAAGATATCAATAACGGCTTTATTTTGTACTCGCAAGTTCGATACAGTTAACGTAAGACTAACCTTTTAAAGACCTTTGATGCATGTCTCTGAATATCACATTTTCAAAGTATCATAATCTTAAATGAAACCCATTCGCAAAACTACCGATCACAGAAACAAGGGAGACAGAAAAGGGGGCGGGGCTGGTGTCGTAGCAAATATGCCCAAAAACAGAAAACATTGCTCGCGGCGGCGGGTCGCAACTTTTGTATTATGTGACCGCACGCCGATCGCGATCTTTCATGTAAACAGTTTACAATGCTTGCTCTGTAGGTACTTACGAATATTCAAACGTTAGGTTTTAATACAGCAGTGGATAATGAAGCTAACAATACGTTGAATCGCGGAATACAGCCGCTGCTTGCGACACCAGGTTTTATACTCAGCGCATGGATTGGCATCTCTCTCTCGATGCGCAAAACACAACATCTTCTAATATTTTCTTACTGTAAAATTATTTCTGGCAGATTGCTCTAAAAACAATAGACAAAAAAAAATTATAAAACCTCTTTTCAGAGAGATTATCCTGGCCATCCTCTTATGATTAATAATGACAATGTCACCATTTATATTTTTTTTTTTGATAATGCTATTTAGTACGTACAATAAAGTTATTAATATTATTAAAAATATGAGAATAAAATTGATACTTATAATAAGTATAACATATTGTAATTTAATTATTCTTTATAATAAAATACGTAAGTTATTGTAATCCTTAATGTTTATTTATTTAATTATGATTATATATCTATACTTCATCATTATCTCAGCCGTAGGACGTCCACTGCTGAGCATATGCCTCCCCCATCTACAGGGTGTTTGGTAGAGGGACCGACAAACCAAAAGCGTGTTCGGGGGACCACTTGGAGAATATAAGTTGGCCAAAAAAATAATCCCCGACACCCCAATTTTTTTTAACTTTTTTTTGTGAATTTTCTCGTTTTCTCCAATATTATACCAATTTTGCTTTGCGTGGCCTGAAGGTGTATTAGAGACCAAATTCAACTAAAAACATCCGGTCTTCTCCAAGTGGTCCCCCGAACACGCTCATTTGGTTTGTCGGTCCCTCTACCAAACACCCTATATACTTACTAATTATTGAATAAGAAAGAATGAGATAGATATGAGATTTACACTTTAGGTTACGAATAATTTTACTGACTGTTTGTTTATCATAATTTGGACTAAGAAAATTTATATAAAAGAAAATGTATATTTTAAAACTGATTATAGTTTCAAAGAATGTTGTGTTTTGCGAATGTGAACTTATAAGATTTTGACGTTATGAAAGTGCGATTTTCAGAGACGGAGGCATTACATGCCAATTTGCTAGATGATTTTTTAAGTTAGTTTTTTAAAAGCTATTTGTGACAATAAAACCGTTGGTCGTGTTTTGAAAGCCAATTTTATAATGAGATGATGAGATATATGCTACAATGCAGCGCAGCAATGCTATCCAACAACGTTAAGAGGGACGCATGGCTAGTACTTGTCCATACTAAAAGAAGTAACTTTTTTCTACCTCATAATATTGTCCGATTTCAGTGTTTTTTTTGTACTTAATCAACACATTGTTGACTATGACCTACTTTTTAAAACTGGAAAATACAAAACATAAATGAGTTTTTCCTTAAGTAAGTATGGACAAGTACTATCTATGCGTTCTTCTTAAAGGAGTACCTAGTTAGTCGGGTTTCCTCATCTCTTACGATTCGCACTCAGATGGCGGAGGAAATATACTCTAACGGAGTAATTTGACACTTACGAAGATGACATCCTCAGCATAAGGCCCGAGAATGACTCGCTGGTATATAAGTATACGTGTTTTTTTTTTGATATTAACTATCACTACTACTAGGTATGGTACAAAAACTAGATGCTTGAAACCAGATGCCTGATATACATACCTATATGCATATACAGGTTGTCCCGAAAGTTAAGAATAACCTGGTACCGGGCGAGAGGCCATGGTATACCAGTTATGAAAAAATAAAGAGAAGAAATCCATTCTTTTTCAACATGGAGTGTCAAAGTTAACAGACAATAATTTTGTAAACCCTTACCCGGCAAAACTTTACTTATTTTACTTAGTTAACATTGTTTATTAGTTTGATTTGTGGTTGCGATTAATAGCACTGTTGTTTGAGAATACATTACTTAAAAAAAAGACGTGTGGCACTCGGAGACTGCCGCGGTAAAGCTATTGCATTGCTGTTTTTATCAACTTATGCAATTATAATTATTTAACCAATGCCATCTAGAGGCGAGTTGCTGAACTTAAGAGACAAGCGTGATATTTCAAAAAGTCATTAAAAGTTCTGCTATTCAGCGATAGATGCCAAATCAACATATGCAATTATAATTATTAACCAATGCCATCTAGAGGTGAGTTGCTGAACTAAACATACAAGCGTGATATTTCATAAAGTCATTAAAAGTTCTGTTATTCATCGATAGATGGAGTCGGGAGTGGGGGGTGTTAGGTTATTTTCGTTACGGAATTTCTGGATTCGGTCTCCACGCTCAAGGCCCGCGATAGAAGCTATGCAATAGCTTAAAAAAATCTACTTTTTTGAAAAATGTCTATATGTATATAAATTATCATTGAGTTTCGGAATACCCGATATACAAACCCAGACACAGGTCAAACAGACATTTTCATTTACACAAATGTTTGACCTGGGGGCCTACTCCCACCTTTTACGAAACTATCATAAATCAATAGCGTTTTGTAATAAGCTTAGAATAATCATACTTACTATCGTACTCCCACCGACACAAAACGGTCAACCAAATTTAATGGTAAGTTTGCAATATGACTACCTTATGAGATGGGTGCATGGATCTTCAAAAATTTGACATTGAAGCAATCAAACTTAGTGTCAAAGTCACGAAAAAGCACGCAAATTTCGCGTGAAATATTTGATTCTACGTCATCAAGACGTCTATCGTAATCCATTGTTATTTTAAGCTTGCTATATTGACGTGGTGGTACCAAATTTAATGGCAAGGTTGAAACATGACTGCTTTAAGAGTAAGGCCCCAGGGGCCTTACTCCCACCTCTTATAGTAGTCATACTTAAACCTTACCATTTAACCACCACGTCAATATAGCAAGCTTAAAATAATAATGGCTACGATAGACGTTTTGGCGTTTTGATTTCGGCTAAAAACGGACACACCTTAAATAGTATTGAAGTAATATGTTCAACCGTTTTGTGTCGGTGGGAGTACGATAGTAAGTATGATTATTCTAAGCTTATTACAACACGCTCCTGATATATGATTTTGTAAAAGGGAGTAGGCCCACTGTCCTGTTATCGAAGCAGCGGTTCAAAAGGCAGGGTTCTACCAACTGCGCCAAACCGCCATTCAACATACCCACCAGCTCGACACTTATGTGCACAATTTACTGGCTGCTTATTTATAACTTTTACATAATATAACCTTCCATCGTATATCATCCAGTAATCAGCCAATAAAACGTTATCACGGTGTAAATGACACGTTCGTGAGCTCCAAACAGCTTTGCCACATGTTTATGACCAATACAAGAATATAAACTGTTAATTTTGTGGTAAATACATAAAATAGACGAGATAATGTGCAGACCGACAGTGTCTGTGTTTAGAATCGGCGACGGCTGTCTGTCTGTTCGCTTTATGGAAACTGTTCGATCTATACAAGATTTACTCAATCAAACTGGATAGGTACAAAATACCTAATATTTTTGAAGAAACAAATGTAATATATTCAAAAATTATTAATAATGCGATGAGGTTTGCATATTATAATGTGCTAAATCTACAAAAGGATAATGTCCCAAAAAATATCACACAACAAAAAAATCCCTACAATTCACCGATACGTTTATTTGTCAAAAACATGAATAACAGACAAAGGTTTTACTACCCACTTATAGTAGTATATTTAATATCTTTAATATAACAAAGTATCAATTTTACTCTTTTAAGAGTTACCTTTGTGTTTCACTTGCTGCAAATTTTACGCTAATTAGTACAGAATATAGTATATATATAGCCTAATAGAAGTAAGAATGAAATACTGCGAATCAACTTAAAAAAAAGAGTTCAGGCCGTACTTCCCTAGTTAGCATATTATATTGCCACTGCGAGGAAATATTCTCTACATCTTCATCTTCTGGGAGAGAAATATGTGCCATAACTCACCACGTGGGACCATATTTTTACTATGAAATAGGTTAGTAACCAGCCCTGATTCAGACTTTCCTAAGACAACCATACTTGATGGACTAAAACACTAGAGCATCAATAGTAAATGCCACTAATGCCAATAACGTGATTATACCAAAAAGTGACCCCAGCAATAATTAAACAGCTTAGAATGACTAAGGCAAAATGACTTATGACCGCTTCTTCATAGATTGTTTATATAAACATATGTACATGTAGGAATGTAGGTATATAGTATACACATAATTCACGATTTATAGATGGAAGCTTAAATAGCATACCTACACATGATGTAGTATTTTGGAAACCATTTAGATTGAGATAGAAAGAAATAGAGAAAGAAAATATTGGGGTGTTAATATCATAAGGGTGTGGAATACATTCCATCGCCTTTCTATCGCTGCCGGATTAATAGAGATTGGTTCGATGTTTAACAGGCGCCACCACTCGATTGTCTTATCATATCGGTGTCTTAATCGATTTGCGGTCGAATCGATTTGACCCGGCATCGAGACAGGTTGAGCAATCAGAGAGAACAATGGTTACAGTACATGGAAAAGGCTGTTCTTTAGAGAATACTGTAATTTATCGGACTGTGAAATGCTGCATTTTGATTTGACATTATCTGTAGGTTTAAGGTATTAATTTATTTTATTATTGCACTGCCACGGGGTTCCAGCTGTTATAAATTTTTTTTTGTCGGGATAGAAGTATATATCCTATGTATTATTTCAGAACCCGGTGTTATTTCGGAACCCTATATCAATCGTGCCAGGGTCGCCCAAATAATGAGCAAAATTTCACAGTCGGCAATTTCCTGTTAATGCATATTTTGTCTTATAGAGCACCGATTAATAAAATATAAAATCTTACCATCAAGCGAATTATAAATAAAAATATAACGACGATTCGCGATACATATTAGACATATTTATAATACAATAGTATATAACAGTATCTGTCTACAGTCGTAGAGAATATTCTTCAGTCAAAATCTACGCACAAAATTTCATAGCTAATTTATCTTTATGTACATTCAACCGGACTTTTAACCGTGGTGAGGCCTATACTCGGCAGTTGACGTCCTACGACTTAGATAATAATGATGATGATTTCTTCAATATTTTTTTGCTGTGACCTTATCTTAGGAATTAAAAAAGTAAGATCAAATTAAAGCAAAAGACTAATATTTTTTCCTGACTGAATTGGTAGGGTAGGTAACACGATTAATTGATAAAAGTTTATGAGATTCTCATTCGTCGAGTCTCATTCCCATTAAGTTACAATATTCCGAAGTTTTTTAAAACTGGTGGTAACTTGTTACTTACCGTGAGAATAAATTCAATGCACATAAGTAAATTGCGCATAATATGCAATATTTAGCACTATTAACAATAGGATACTATGATGGTGATATCATCATCAGCCAGAAAACATATGCCTCTCTTCTGCATATACTCCCCCTTAAAACGCTTTGCGTCCCATAGACGTACATATACGTCAGTTTCGTTCAAAAATCTTTTGTTTTAATTATCACGGTATAGGAAGGATTAATAGGATACTGCACAATTCCATTAGCCGTTTATTGATGACGTCGCTGACAATGATCTAAAGGGAGTAATTTACCGTAACCGTTAAATATTTTACACCAAAAAATAAGATAATAAGACGCCGGTTTCCTACGTTTTCTCGGTCAAGGATTGTAATAAATTGAATAAGTATTTATTTTTATTATTGCTTATAATATAACTTTTT
This sequence comes from Selenia dentaria, assembly GCA_917880725.1. NCBI lineage: Eukaryota > Metazoa > Arthropoda > Insecta > Lepidoptera > Geometridae > Selenia > Selenia dentaria. The sequence continues at coordinate 35,997,526 of OU862878.1, read as the reverse complement.
ATTTGTCAATATAATTAATTGTAAGCTTTTAAAATGCGTTTTCAAAAGTTCACCGCGAAGGTGAAGTTACTCATGTAAGGTATTTATTGGAAATATAACTTTTAATTGTATTTATGGCGCTATTAAATACGGAATAGTGTCAAAAGTTTTGTTGAAATTACATGAATTTTCGGCAAATGTTTTTGGTGGTAAAATGAATTGCAACGTTACCTTCCTTGCTCTTGTAAAAGGATCCAAGGATCGGACAATTATAATAAATCGGATAACCTCCATGACTGCAAAGTGCGAATGCAGAAAACAATTACATTAGCTGGATACCAGTAGTGGAGCGTTTTGCACAGGCTGCCCAAGTATTTTTGTCAGTCCACGCTTCTATCCTTACAGAAGTTGGATGAGTCCATCGAAGTGCTGAAGAGAAGGTTACTTGGGGCTCTCCTTGACTCAAGCTCAATTCTTGACGTTAAGGGTAATAACTCAATTAGTATTTGAAATTGTGGTAACGTTTTTTTTCTGAAAGTATGCATCACGCAGAGGACAGTCGAGGATGTGTTCGTTTTAGATGTGAAAATAGACTACGTATGATATTTACACACCAGGGAAAACAGGACCTGTTCTTACTGGAGAACTTTTTCTTAATGGAGAGAGATAGAAACAATAGCATTTTGCAAAACAGTGGAAAATAGAAAGTCTGAGCAAGTATAGCTTGAAGAGGACAATATAGTGGACATACCAAACGACCTATGTGTATGAAGATAGCTTTCATGATGTCAACCTAATAGTATGATTTAACTTTTTACGATTAAAACTAGCGTTCAAGTACATATTCTAATTCTATTACCTAATTAACATTGCTTTTTGAATTATTATTTACTTACTGACCACCCTATGTTGCATAATATTGACCATCATCACAGAATGACGTCAATTTCAAATCCCGCTATTTCACAAAGGTCAGTTGCAAAGTCCCCCATAACACTAAGTAACTTAAAAAATCCGCCATATCAAAATTTAATACTTGTTTTAGGTGGTTTACTATTGGTAGTTTTATTTTCATTTTGTTAGAATGATATGTTGCTTGCCAAGAAAATAAATGAAAATTGTCTTTGAAAGTGGAGTTGGTTCTGCTTCAAACTTTTTTAGCAATTTTACAAAATGTCATTAAATCGTTTTAGCGGGATTTGCAATTAGACGACTCAGGTATTTTTCTTACTTTTGAAACCCCTGGTAAGTGCAGTCTTTCTTGAACCTTGTTCAATAGGCTTCTTAAATAGTGGACCGTGACAACTCGATTTATAGGTTCATAGCGGTAATCTCTTTGCCCTGCATTGAAACCGCTAGTTTACTTGACTTCTGAGGTACATAGAGGATAAACCTTAAATATGAATTCATTGTTACTAGTTATAAATAAATGCAAAAGATGCGGAAATCATCTTTACGCACGTCATAAAACGTTTTACTATGCATTGTGCGAGGAAATAAATGTATGTAATTTATATTGACAAAATAATTGATTCGTCACTGGAACTCGAAATTTTCAATGTATTCGACACAGGTCGACTCCAAACTAAACAAGAGATTAGTAATGGCAGGCTTTTTGGTTTTAAATCGTGCGCGCTTAATATATGTACCTATACTACTACGCATGTACAAATAGCCGCCATGTTGTATGGTAAAAATGCACAACCAAAAAACCTTCGTTCAATCAAACATAATTAGTGAATATTCAAAAGCCTTTTATTTATTGATCAAAATCTAAAATGATTACTAACACGTTGAAAGAAAATATGTAATTGATTAATATATAAAACTGTTCTTAAATGATAAAAACTTTTCAGCTCGGGCTAATGACGCGGAGACGGATAAAAATTTGAATAAAACTCTGGAAAATATAAACGTATTGTGCAGAAAAATGACACTTTACGCATTGCATTATTTATTGCATGCATTGTACTATTTATTTATTTAGGCACTAATGTTATTCCGTGATACAGCGTCCAAAAGGGCTTCGTTATCAATGCGTTTTTATCTGTTCTAGAAAATCTTTTATAGCACTCATAAAACCGTTATCGGCTGACCCCGAACGATAAATTTTGTTTACTTTGTAACTTAACACGATGAATTTAATCTTCTATATAAATACAAAATTAAATACTGCATCCCTTGAGAATGGCTCATGAGCCATTTGGATAATGTTCCTAGTAGTCCTTTATATGGCTTTTAGAAAGAAAAATTGCATATTGAACCAGGAAAACTGGAAAATTTGGAAAACACTGAAAGTGCGTTCTTTTATGGGACAGGGCAACATAATATGTCGCCTAGCTCAACTACGCCACGGTTCTTAGGAACATTTACTCCGCTTACAACAAAAATCTGGATGAAGCTTTCCACCGAGATTTTGCCTCTGCGCTACGATACGGGGTTGTTTAAAAAGAGCGTCATAAAACTTCTTAGAGGTTGGCATAGCCGTTGGCAAAACCCTTGGTATTGCAAACGTCTATAGGCGACGGGGACCACTCTCAGGTGAACCGCCTGCCTGCCTGCCTGCCTACTTTAGACTATAAAAAAAATACCAAGTCAGTTGGTACATAATAATAACACCTAAAATAAAAATATTTGTTAGCAAAAAAGTAAAGTCTGGTGAAGACGGTCTTCCAGAGAAGCGTTGCGCGAAGTAACTTTACCAGCACCAGCATCGCGCGAAGCAGCAATGCTGGTGCTGGTTAAGCGATGGACACATCGACTTGGATATTATTGGTTCTACTATTAGCTTTTCTATGACTTGCTGATAGGCGCAATCTGAATCTTAGGTTTAAAGATAATTATTTATTCCCAATAAGACATTACAATCACTTACTTGAGAACAGTGCTTAATAATAAATAAAAACTATACATTCGTCATGCCGTCTTATACAGTTACCACTATATAATAGGCACCCATCCAATGCATTCATTTACATAAAAGTGTATGATCAGTGATGACATGTTGAGCAAGTTGGGTCTTAACCCGTCCGCATCAGCGCAAAAAATAACAATAGATTTATGAATGAAACTTAACTCGAATGAGTCTTGCTGATTCGGACAGATTAAATGCATTAAATGAGTTAACACTTTTAATTTTCGAGGTTATCTTGTTGTAGATTTGTACACCTTCAAATAGGAGCATTTTTTTGCCGTAATTAGTTCGACAGCAAATCTTCAAAGGTCATCTCCTCATTGAACGTGCCCTGTGAAGTAATGTAATTGTTTTTGGCTGAAGTTCCTATCCTTAACCTTATGTGCCTTTTGATTTGTTCTGAAATCTGTAAGTAAATAAAAGACGCAATAAAAGACGGAACATTTGTTTTACGACTTCAACACCTAAAAGTGTGAAATAACTTATTGAAGTCGGTACCATGATAGTTCAAAATAACCTATTATCACAAAATTGTGCGCATGTCACCGACTTCAATAAGTTATTTCACAGTTTTTGGTGTTGCAGCCATTCATTTTTTGTTAAAAAAAATTACCCCTTTTTAGTGACCCTTGCTAATTACAGGATCGATTGTCATTCACCGTCAATGATGATTTTGTCAAAATAGGCGAAACACTTCTTAGTTATCGGTAACTTAAAAAGTGCTGTAACGAATTTGATGAAATTTAAATGGGACCACCTCGGAAGAATACTCTACCAATCAAATAAATAATTTTGAGAATCAGTCCACAAATGGGGGAGAAGTCGGCTAACATACACACAAAAAATACATACTTACAAACGAACATACAACCTCCTCCTTTTAAGAAGTCGGTCAAAAAATAAAGAAATAAACAATATTGTCTTTAATTTTGTATAAGATTGTTTTTTAAACGTATGTTTTCTTTACAGGTAATAAATCTCAAAGTTGAAACGCATAATGGTGTCCCTTTAGTACTCGGTAAGTTTACCTAAATGGTTAAAAATAAAACTTTTACGATTACATTCTATTTACAAAGAATTTTAACTACAAAGAGTGTACAATATTTACCTATTTCCTATTAATTTATAAATGCTTTTTTGGATGGCTTGTTTGGATCCATGTACGTTTGTTACCCAATCACGCCAGAGAACGAATTACGATGTAAGGAGGTGCTGGAAAAACACTTAGGATACTTTCCATCATCATCATCATAATCTATCACGTGGTTGAAACCGCTGGGTGCAGCTAGTCTATTCCTATAACAAATAAGTAATGGCAGCAATTATAGCAGCTAAAACTAAGAATTGCTTCTTAGTTTTAGCTGCATTGACGCTACTACAAATCCAGGAAAAGACTGAAATCCCAGACAACTAAATAAAGTCGTTTCAGCGCTGAATCAAACATATTTTATTTGTCATTGGTTAATTCAGAACGCCAAACTAAACTAGTGAACTAAAATCTTGTTTTAGCAAATTATGGTGGTGCTTATTCTGTTCATAATTAAGTCCAAATTCGTATAATGCTTGCAAGGGACAATTCTTAAATTTGCCGTTTCTGTTTAATTGTGGGTATGTTTAGTGCAAATTTAATCGTCATGTAATTTCGTACTCTTTAAACTACTCTAAACTAATGTAAAACTACCCACACTTGAATAGAATAATCATATGTTTAGAACTCTCATTCTAAGTGGTACATGAATGTGGATTTTATTATTAACACAATAAGAACTACCATAGTTTAGAGAATTTTAGTTTAGTGTACAAGCGAATCATTACCATTGTCGCGAGGATTTTTTTTAGCAAATGATTACGGTTTATTGTTTGATGCAGGGCAGACGTTTTGCAATATGAAAAGTGTCTGTCTATAAGAGGACTTTACGAATGTATAGCACATCTTTAGTATTGAGCAATTTTAAATTACATTATCACTGATTCTGTTTCGATCACGTCAAAACACTTGACACGAATCAGTTTTCGGAACAATAATACCGCAACGTGCAAAAACATCAAAAACAAATTCCCAGAAGCTTTTTACGCCAATGTTCCGGTGAAACATGAATGTATTATGTTGTAGTATGCATAAACAAATATAAAGTAGGTATGTTATATTTAGACTACACTGTTCAGACAGCACGCTGAACAAGCTTAAAAACGTGTTAGGGTCGCAAAAGATTCCGATACCGGGAATCGAACCCGAGCCTCCTGGGTGAGAGCCAGGTATCCTAGCCACTAGACCATATCGGATGTGTGAATGTTGTTAAAATTATAAAGCCAATAGTTATCCTTAATATCTGTATGCATAAAGCGAATGCATGCTGTTAAATCTTCCTTGCAAAAGATACTTTGCGGTTTTTTTCATATTTCAGATATGTCAGTATCAGTGTACCTTAAGCCTCTCATGCTAGGAAAATTTCTGCAAAACTATTCAGTAATCTTGAACATTTGCTTGAATAATGGAAAGTTTATCTGTCTTCATAAGAAATGAAGATAACTACTTTTTAAATTATTTAGGGTACTGTTTGAGGGTACGGGACCCTGTCAACCGTAAGCCTATGTTGTTCTTCTATCTGTCGAACCTACCTTTAAGAGGATGTATCTTTCAAAGCGTAATAGGTAGCCAGTTCTAATTTTCTAATAATTTGTGTTAATACGGTGGCTATCCTAACAAATAATTACTAATCCAAAAACTTAAATAAATAAAGGACTCCCTACACTAGAAACTATTTAACATTTGTTTATACCTAGAGTAGGTATAATTAAATAATTAAAATGGCAATAAATACAAACGTATAATAATATTGAAAAATCTATATTAATGCAATAATAACAGTAAATTGTAAACTATAAAATTTATAATATTATGAATTAAGGTAATATTTAATATCACTATATAAATATAAATTAAGACTAGGTATATAAATAATATAATAATAAATTAAGTAAATATTTAATATTTACTGAATTGACATAAGGAATTGCAACAACTATTATTATACAACTTTTATGATACAATAATTTAATTTTCAAAAATAGAACCGACTACACTAAAAAGTATGAAATTACTTGTTGAAGTCGGTACCATGATAGTAGAAAGTACCTATTATCACAATATTGCGTGCATGGTACCGACATCGACAAGTTATTTCACACCTAGTTACGGGATACACCGTCAATGATGATAATATCATCATTGACGGTGTATCCCGTAATGTATAATATTTGCTTCGTAATGTTTAATATATTCCCCGTAATGTATAATATATTCCCGTGTATAATATTATTATCAAGATTTGTGAAACACTTTTTAGTTATTGAAGTATAACTCAAAAAGGGCTTGACCGAATTTGATGAAATTTATATGGGACCACGGAAGTATACCCTATCAAATAAAAAAAAAAGATTTAACAAAATCGGTTTATAAATAACGAAGTTATCCGCGAACACACATAAAAAAAATGTATGCGGTCGAATTGAGAAACATCCTTTTTTGAAGTCGGTTAAAAATACACACGAGTGTAAACGCCATTGTAACATTTTTAGCATAATCAGACACATCCTGATGCCACCACACAATTGGAATGACCCATATGCAGTGGCCCAAATGGACGCACCGCTGGAATGCTGATTCGCATGACATCATGAAGGAAACGTTCAGGGACAGGATTTCAAAATGGTGTCTGTCCGTACGGTTACGATTGAAAATTGGAATCTTTTGCCAGACCTCCGTCCCGAAAGGCTCACGTAGTCTTTATTCGGGTACAGTAAGTATATACACACAGGAATAAATATATATATAGGTACTTACAATTACTTATTTACGTACTTTACGTGACCTTTGAATGTCTTCAAGATTGAGTCAACCCGACGACGTTAAATACACACTCATAACCCGACAGTAGAATTCACTGTGACGTAGGAGACACAGACACACATTACCACAGAAAGAAAACGAAAAAAGAAAAAATAAACTACAGACTTCCAAAAGGAGGAGCTACTCAATTCGAATGTATTTTTTATGTTTGTTACCTCATAACTGGGTGTACCGATTCTTAAATTTCTTTGAAAGTTGGTGCTTCCCGTGTGATTGTTGGGAAACGCCCAACATAGCTATAAGAAAAAATATAAAAAAAATATCTTTATTTAAACTATTTCGGTATAGTTTCTTTCTGTTAATTTTGTAAGAACGCATTTCTTCATAACGAAATAAAAGAAATAGCAGAAGAATCATTAATAGTTCCTAGAGGTAGTAATACTACTTCCAGAAAAATATTAAGAATAGTTCATCTATACTTCTTATAAAATTATAATGAGGAAATATTCGTTTGTTTGAATTAAATAGGCTCCGCAACTACTAGACTAATTTGTAAAATTCTTACACCATTAGAATCCTACACTATCCCTGATGAACAAAGGCTATATATTGTGATTCATCATGATCATCATCCGACACCACGCGCGTGAAACCGCGGAGCGCTAGTTCCCGAGTAAAGAAAACTTGTACATAGTTATCTACAAACTCTTTAAAAAGACTATCGACATGAACATACGTCCCTATTAGTGTAAATTTTATTAGAGAACTGTCTTTACCTAACAAGCTGCGCTCCGCGTTTTCTCCCGCGTGGTGATAGACGATAATGACGATTAACCAAATATGCCGCTCAGGATGCTGCTTTCTAGTTTATCAATTACAAACAAACAAATCTTTCCTCTTTATAAAATTAGTGTAGAAGTGTAGTTTGTTGAACAAAAAACATCTCTAACCGTGGAAGCAATTGAATAGAATAGAAATTAGAATAGAAATTATTTTATTGCCAAAAAATACACACAAAAACATAAAGAATTATTACAAAAACATATTAATGTCTAACAATGATAACAACTAACTTAATGATTAAAAACAAACTTATTTTTAGCAACCGGAGTTAAGCTCAGCACTGGCTGCGTAAACACGAGTGTCTACGCAAGGCTGGTTTTCAGCTTACCCCTATAATTGCGGGGCACGTAAAGAATTGGTTAACTTTTTGCGGCAAAGAGGATCTTAGCAGTATCCGCATAGGGCGTACATTAAGCTGGCAGTTGAAGGATTAGGACAAGTTCTTCCAAATGCACATCTCAAAATCAAAACAACGTAATACCATCTATACATACTCAATAATACCTTCTCAAAATGCGCATATCAAATGAGCATAATCTCAAAACATTGTTCGGTCGGGTTTGTTATAAAATGTTAAAGCTCAGACGTGTTGTATTGAACAACACGGACGTTAAGTTTACCAAAACATCGAGCGGGCTGTTTGTTTAGTTTAACAAACACACATCAATGTAAACATAAAACATGGTATCATTCAGGTGGCTATTTTATTTACTCGTACAAGGAATTTTTACTATTCCCAGGTAGACAACCTTTGAAGTTGACCACGTGGCGATGAGATGAACTCCAACTTAAACTAAGTTGCATTCACCTACCATTTAACATCTATATTTAGATTTGGCTACGAAGATTCCACCCTTCCACCTCCTTCTGTTCCTTTTAGAGGTCGACAGCGCGTTGGCAAAGCCCTTGGTGTTGCAAACGTCTATAGGCGACGGTGACCACTTTCCAACAGATTCAGCCGTGCGATTCTCTAATGATTCGTCGTTGCGCTTGTCGACGAGCTCACAGATGTCAAATACTTTATGAGATATCGCCCTGGTACATATGGTTATTTTTCCAACGTTTCTTGTCATCTCGTCATTTGTTTCACGGATGTTGTCAAAGATGCAACGATGTTTGCTCTTAGAGAATCGCACGGCAGATGGGCCGCTTGTCTGCCTACTTTTGGCAATAAAAAACAGAAAATATTAGTTAGGTAGTGTATCTACTCATATAACTGCTAAGGTTTATTACGAACAGTTTATTCATTGACTTTTCATCATAATCATCTCAGCCGTAGGACGTCCAATGCTGAACATAGGCTTCCCTCATTGACTTTATGTTATTTTATGTTATTGAAAGACGGTAAAAGCACGAAACCCACCTGGTGTTTTAAGTAAGTCGTTAATTCTCATATGGCTGTAATTTCGCGGGCATCTACGAGTATATACCCATCAAACCAGAACGTATTGCGAACAATGAACATTACTACTTCGCGGTAGAATAGGTTATAGTATGACAAACCTATATTAAAATCAATTTAGGTACCTTACTGACATAAGTATGTAGTCTAAGATCACACACAAGCTTTTATATCTATCTTGTAGATACTCCGTGGGGGGTGGGGGCATAAACTTATGGAATATTCCCTCCTATGGCGGAGTGTGAATTGTAAGGCGAGGTATCTTGACCCGCCTAAATCGAGTAAATAAAATTTTTGGGCGAAAAGGATTAAAAACCCAATTTCTAGAGGCTCCGAGCACAGTAAGGTGCCATTCAAAACTACAGTTTTACTCTGGGTGAAACGACACAAATAGGGAACTAAATATTATATACGAGTAGGTATATGTCTATACGGCGATAGATAATGCGTAAAGAATGCGATAAGAAACAAATGGTAACGTCACACCAACGCATCAATCAATCGCCGTATTTGACCATATAACAAACGTAGTTTAAGTCTGTATGAAATGGTTTAAATCAAGAAAAACATATATTTTTAAAATACAATACACAGTCAGATGTAACTCAGTATTACAAAATTGAATGCAAATTGCGTAAGAAAGACAACATTTCAGACAATGGTTTACGATCGACCATAAACCGTACAGTAAAAACCGCGCCACTGTCGACAGGTGCGTAAGAACTAACTGAAAACGTAAATACTGATGTTAAATGAGCAATGAACAACCTAGCGATAGAAATAGACAAGGGCGTCTATTCAGTCAGGCACGCCGACGAAACCGAGGAGAGATGTTGTCACTCATCATTCGTCAATTGCATAGTACTTGATGTCGTTTACCATTTAAACATGTATGCAATGCAGACACTGGCATTCCCGCTAACATTCCTCTAGCAAACGAAATCCGACAGCGATCGTAAGCAGTACAAAAAACGCGTCATAAACATATTTCATCGTTGAATTAAAGTTCACGACGCAACATCGCATTGGCTGCATCTCAGCTAGTTATGAAAATATAATGTACAAACTCTTGGCTTCAATAAAAATTTATCTGTCATTTGTCAGAAAAAATAGCAATGAATGCAGACAGTGCCAAACGCGCGATTCTTTTGTATTCTTCGAGTGATTCATTGTGAAACGATGAGTTTCTCTCTTTTGAGATATTTCAGACGAAGAAACTGTCTGAGCAAATACGAAAACGACGTTTTTCTAACGACGTTATTGATTCTTATAATTTTCGCTTCAAACAAGACCTATCAAATTGCTAAACGACAATATATTACGATGTCTCATTAATAATATTAGATAGTAAATAATTTCTTATCACAAGTAATGTTTTATTTGGTGAATATCTAATTGGTGTTATTTAAACATCGCCCACGCGCTGAACTTGATGTCATAACGTGAGTTCGGTGTCGATTGGCGAATACCTGAGCCACCTGCTCAGGTGGGCGGCATCGGTGGCCGCCAGGGTCGACGGAAAATTCTTTTATAATTCACTTGCTTGCGCAAACAGAAATGTGATTATTTGGCTGTAATAAATCCACGCTATAGTCAGTTCTGGGATGTAGGTATGACATTTGTTTATAAAGAGATATACTGAGATTTGTTTAAATCTTGGACAGCTAAGCTTCTACTCCTATATCAACAGTGATTTATAGATCAGGTGAGACAGGAAATAGCCAGCAATTCTTTGGAAGCCTGTTATTAAGCATCGGGCCGAAATACCAGAGTCATCATTTTGCACAGCACAGTTTCCGGTGCGACCTGGTGCAGTCATTAGCTTCGACATGCCGCCATCGTGCAAATTCTGCGACCCCCTGTCTGTGAATTTATAAATAATCCCGGTGCGGCAGTGGCAGCGGCGGTGCGGCGAGCCGCGGACGGCGCGGGCGCGCGATCCGTGATCAGCCGCCCTGCACGACTGCGCGATCTGATTGTCCGGACGCCCGGGCGGGAGACCACGCGTCCATGGAGGTCCCAATCCACGCGATCAATGCCTACGCGCAACCAACCCGATCTAACTTATCCCGCGTGTTCCGACCAAATTCGTCGCGAGTCCATTCAGCAGCATCCGTGTTGTGATCGTTTGTAATGATCTGTGAAGTGCCATTGTGAAGTGGAGTTTAACAGAACTCAAATTTTTGATTTATTACAGAATACCTACAGAATAGTGTATATTAAAATATTCAAAAACTTGTTTCACAGCTTCAGAACGGCCGGTCATTGAGATTTTTTCTGTGTCTGCCTGATTAAGAGCAGACGTGTCACTTCAAATTTACCGGAGAATAAATTGTCTTTCGTCGGTGACACTTGAAAAAATCTCGTCTCGTTCGTAAATACTTGTCTTTCGAATCGTAATTACTACTATCAATTCTCGTAATTTGCATGAAAAATGCATGTAGACTAAATGAATTCCTTTTCCTTTCCTTTGCATTTAACTGAAAGCATTCGCGTGTCTAATTTGATCGGTCTATGGTTCAGCAAAAGGACTAAGTTCGTATCCATAAATAAACCTAGACAGTTAAGTATGTCAGCAACGTTGACTCCTTAAGCTTTCTATTCATTATCACGTGCAATAGTCGTAATTCCTTAGTCGTGTATACCACATGTACATTTAAGTAACAATTACTAATAAGTTTATTTTAAGTAAAATTTTAATGTGAAAATTCTTGTTGGATCATCGGATGATTAAAAAATGCAATAAGTTTTATATTTTAATATTACTTTTCTAAGGTAGGTAGGTACGCACGTCGGATATTCAGATTTAGCTTAACTTGAAGGACTCAATGGAAACGATGCAGTGAAGCGGCGTCGGAGTCGGTTAAAACGTGTAAAATGTATGTTTAAGTACTTGATTTTACTTTAAAAGGAAGTAGCGTAAACATAACGTTAACACGTCTTAACGGTACAGGGTTACGCTTTGATTCAAAGTTTCCGTCGGTTCTCTCAAGCAAAGCTAATTCTGTTATGTACATTCATTCTGACGTCTCATTAGTGTCTTCATTTGCGTACGCATTGTTATTGGCATGTCTATTTTTAATTCACTAGCGCTAGTAGTGCCACAGGTTTAGCGTTCCAATGTCAGTAATAATTAGACTCTTTGTATTCATCCGTGCCCGAATCACAAAAAAAAATCTGAATTGTAACTTTTGTATTCAACTTTGTTATCTTCAACCTTTTTGACTTTGGTGGAAAGCACTTTCCAATTTTTTTGCGCTCTTCATGTCGCATTAATTTACTCGGCTGTCACTCTACCGTGCACATAATTCTCTATGATATATGGTTAGTCACCTTTCTTGAACACCACTTCGAATTTCGCTATTAATAAGTAATCGCGATAAAGAAAAATTGTGTTTTATTTAACGTCAAAGTATATCCACGAATATATTTTAGGTTTTATATATATTGACGCTTTTTTGTAAGTCTCATATTGTTATAGTACTTATGTATGCGGAAGGAATCATATCATCATCAATATACACCTCTATTTTTGCCCTTATCTCAAGTGATATACGATTTCCCTCTACGCTTGCTAATTTTGTTGAATGTGTAAGATCTGTGCCAAGACAAATAAAAATATAAAATAATCATTTATATTTCTAATAAACACAGAGATACAGATATTAAAAATATTATTTTAAAATGTTAAATCCATGTCGAATTTTTGTAGTTTGAAAAAGTCACACTTCTACATTTACAAGGAAAAGTCGTGTCATTGAGACAAAACGCATTTTTTCGTAATCTCCACCCACGTGGTTGGTTTCAACATTACCAAGCCCGTCACATACATACATCATGTAAAACACGATGTTTCGGCTAGTCCCAAATTCATTAAACTATTAAATAAATTTGTAGTGGGCGTGTTCATAGGGCATAATAACATTAACGACCTTGGATATTACAACACTTTCATTGTCCATGTCGTTTGTATTGTAATCAAACTTTATACCATGTTTTATTTTTGAAACAATAGTGATGATAATGTTTTTGTTTTGAAATCAGTTCGTTCTTTCAATCCTTTAGTAACAAACATTGACAGTAATACAATGACTACATCGTCTTTAGTGTAGGTATATTCATCTATTTCTGGTTATCTATGTGCGACATAGGGGGAATAATCATGTTTACTTAAGATTATTTCAAGATATAATCCCAATCATAATCAGAATATATTTGTATAATACCATCAACACATCAGGTATCTTTAAATCAAACTGAACTCCTTCGTCTCATTTAATGATATACGATTCGAATATAATTCCTAGTTGCTGACTGAATTACTCACCTGCAATTTCTAGTGCGTAATTAAGGTCTCACTATAACCCTATTTCGTGGAATTTGTCCTCAATATATCGTGTTTCTTTTATTCACATAGTCTGTAACTGTACACGCTTGCATTGCATTCCTCGTGTTCATTCTGCCTACTACAATATATACGAGCATCTATATCTATAACTACATACAACTTAGTACTCTGTCATAATAACAATTCTAATACTATTAGATAGTTTTATAGGCAGTGTATTCGATAGTGTCACATTTTCATAACTAGTGTCATATTTCTTAATTTCTAACTTACTCAATAGATATTCTTTTGTTTCGTGTTTATCTTTTTTATTATCCGTGGCATTGATGTATTTATATCTATGATCCGCAATGATTCATTTTCATATCGCATTCAACTCTTGTGTAAGGGTGATAGAATCCAAGAAAGAGTTCATCCTGCATCACATATTCTACTGCATTGAAGTAATATACAATTACTTCAAGGCAGTAGTATGCAAGACTAGCGATGTATTCAGATTTAAAGCGTGCTGATGGAATTGAAATGTTGGGTCTAATGGGATTAAAGAAGAGCTTAAAAGCTTGAACTTCTAGTGACACAACGACTGGGGCTAGTCAAGTGAGCTTAGACTCGGCTCTCTCTAAAAAAAATCAAAATATCTGGTCATTAAAGAATCAATCTTGATGCCTAAAACCACCTCTTAGAATGTCGGAAATGTAGTATATGACATATATAATAGAATATGATAGCCTGAACTTTGGTTTATCATTGTTTTAGTTATTTATAAACATTCTTAGCTAAATCTAACTAAAACACAATAGCGACAAAGTACTAAACTGTCATTCATTCATGTAGATGGAGTAATTGCTAACAGATAGTTACGCAAAACTGATTGATGATAACCATCCGGGTTACCGTTACATCTATTTGGCCACCGCGACTTGGACATTGAACTTATAAAGTGTTTTTATAAGCTAAGCATTTTGATCGTTGCTAATGATACCAGATTACAGCAAAGTTTTTTCCTCGATAAGATTAGTAATTAAGACGCATCCTTGAGCATGTTTTTTTCTTTAATTTTAACTAGATACTTGTTAGTGATAGTAAACTAGTAAGTAACATCTGTACTCCGTAATATACCGCCGCTATTATCTGTGTCTATTTATGAATTGTTATGCATTTATAAATCTGCATTTAAAAAGTGATAATATTAACTCAAGCTGCTCTAAATTTTTTTGGAAAACTTCTATGACTGCATAGACAGTTTCAAAGTTAAAATATTGCCAATGCCATTGGAAAAGTTTTCAGCGAACTTTTAATCGATTTATTTTCTGGATCACAGGTTTCTAGGAATACCATTGTTTCCGGCTCGTGAAACGGAGACAGAGTGTTTGTATCAAATTTTGTCACCTTCGCGCTCTTCGAACGAAGGTTTTTCGTGACACTCGTAAAACCACGTTGCCCGTGGATTAGTTAATTATTTAACATAATTTCAAAAAAGTCCCGATATTTCCTCCGTCCCGCTTCAGGTTGCTCATTTCCTTTAAAAATACGTTTTACTGTCAAGATTTCAATGACAGCTGTTGTTTAAGAATAAACGCATTTGTAAATTTGCATGATGCTTCCGTAATTATTCACTGTTTTCCGTGTTATCGACTGTAACAGAAGGAAATCACTTTTTTAAAGAATTAATTTTGAATTAAACATGGATTTATAAATGCTCAATTCTTAAGGTGTAATCATATATTATTATTGTTATCATAAAACTAAATTAAAAAAAATGTTCATATTAACATTACATAGTTCTTTTACCAAATCATTTTGAAATATGTGTTACGTTACAAGTACTATTTTTATAGTTACACCTTTTTATTAACTAATACCAACATCGGTTGATCAAATCGACGAACGGCATCTGTGTTTGCAACGTGGAACTAATTAACTCGATGACTGGTCGTTCCGTAATTAGGAATGATGTATCAATTGGTGATGAACACGTCTCATTATATTTTGTAATGGAATGATGATGTTCAGATTTTGTAATGTGTGCAGTGTAAAACAAGCAATATGATGCAAGGATTGTTGGATTCACTCCTCAAGATCTACTCAGGTAATAATAATTTCTTTTTTATTTCCCTAATTTCAATATTGTTTATTTAGATCAAACACATGTTTACGCAACGTCAACTCCTATGAGCTTCTCTCTTGGAAGATTAATAATACGCACAGATAATAGAAGTTCATCAGGTGTAGTAAGTACAAGTATGTATAGATTTGTATTATAAAAAACCGAACTAATATAGCCAAAAGTATCTTTCTTATGAGAAAACCTGATAATGTAAGAGTTGCAGATAACACACGCAAAAAATAAGTTTAAGTTATATGTATCCACATTATAATGTCTAATTCATTAACTTGTACCAAGTTTCATCGTCTCTGTACAGTTAGGTACTTTGCTACTTTTTTTGGTCCCAGTTTAAGTTACAAGTTTAATTAACTTGGAGCTTCAGTCACGATTACGGTCCGTCAGGGGCGGGTCCGCAATATATTAAAGTTATACAGTAATTTGCCATGTTTTTTGTTGTTGCTGCATGTTTATAAGATGTTCTTGTATGTCCGTCAAGACGCTTTTTAATTTTTAATTTGCGGTGACTTTTATTTTTCTACCGACATCCAAAATGGAGGAGGTACTCAATTCAACGACTGTATGGTTTTTTTATTTATGTTACCTCATAAGTTTCGATAGGGAGAACCGATACTCAAAATTCTATTTTTGTTTGAAAGCTGGTGCTTCCCGTGTGATCCCAATCAAATTTTATCAAATTCGGTCCAGTAGTTTTGAGTTACACTTCAATAACTGAATGAAGGTACTGAAGGAAGTCGGCATTAAATTTTTCAAACTGTACTTATTGGTATTTAAAAAAATCGGCAACTACGTCAAAATATGAAATAACAGATTGAATGAACTGATAAATTATTTATTTTGATAGATTAATTAAAGGATTGATAAATGAACATTCTTGCAACTATTTGTAAGAGAAAATTAGTTATGTAAAATTATTATTATTTAAATGTTGAGGTCGATATTCTGATAAATGGTTCGTAATACCTATATCTTGTATGATTGCGTCTTGTGCAAAACCTGCGTGAATCAACGCTAGTAGGGAAGACGTTCTACTCATAGATATTTACTTACTTTGTAGGTATAGTGTATGTATAAACGACCTGCTTAGGAATCATCTCCTTCGATATGAGTGGGATGAAGCCCTTCTTTTCTCTTGTTCATGGTGACAACTTTTTTGCCTATTCCAGAGTCACCACGGGCTCGTGCGTTTTTATTTACATACTTCGGTAGTCGCGCATTTTCACGTACAAATTGTTGCACAATTGAACATAAAAAAAAATTACTTAAAAATACTTTAATAGGGATTTTTGTGGATATAAATATAGAGTTTTATTATAAGTAGTTATATTAATATTTTCAATAGCTCATTTTGTTTATTAATCGATCCTCGGGCAAGATCCGATCGGGCAATCACTTTGGGTAATCTTAGAGGTCAAAGTCAAGTTTATCATGAATTCGGATGCTGATAAAATCTGATGTGGGAGGACCAACGAGATTGATTTATCTTTCGCGGGAAGATATTATCTTTGTTTTTGTGTTGTTTAAAATTCAAGTATTAAATTATATAATTGTCATCTTTTACTGCTGTATTTCATAATTCTCCTTTAGGGGATGGAGTTAAACAAAGTTCTCTCCACCGTCAGGATGCAAATCGTAAAAGGCGAGGAAACCCGACTTAGTAGGTGGCAGCTTTACTAGGCGTCTGGTTGGTACCACTGCAGTGCCAGATATTCGACCGCGAAATACTGCGACACTGCGCAAGCATTATTGTGTTAGGGTGTGAAAGTCAGAAATTACAGGTGAATGTGCTGCACAAATAAATGTATGACTGACGATACCAGCATTACCAGCTGTGGTGAGAACATTCACTTGTGATTTGAAAAGTACAGTTCAAGTAGTCAAAGTAAGTATATACAAGGAGTAGCCTGAAATTGATAGAATTCAAAAATCCAACCATGTTCACTAAAAAACGTAGGGATAAAATGAAAACAAAATTTAATCCGTTACACGTTGTTATAATTTCAATAGATAAGAATCGCAAAAGCTTAAGACATCATTACAATAAAAAATTAAAAATTTACGAAATCTAATTGAAAAGTATAGGCAGCGACGTGGCCGCCATCAGACCCTCAAGGTTACGTTCAAGAACTGTGAGCATACTAAGCACTGGTATCTACACACTTACACATATCTACAAACTTAATTTTTTTTCGTGTAATGGCTGAGATCCACGGACTTATATTCAGTCATCATAAAGATCAAACTGTGCCATGCCAATCATGCCACTCGGCGTGCTTACGCATAAAAATACACCTAATTATAAAATATCGACAACGAACGAATATCACGTTATCCCTTGATAACGTGATATTCGTTCGTTGTCGATATCAGGATTGATAATTGCTGTTTAGGCTTCATCCTGTCTTCATCGTGTCATCTTTCATTCAGTCTTTTTGGGGGTCTTGAGTGACTGAACACGTACGTATGTATTTATATCTGTAAAACGATCTATAACTTTGGAGTCAGCCTGTTTGATCTCGAAAAACCTGGTGGTGACTGGATAAAGTTGTTGGTAAAAGATATCGTGGCCGCAGTCCAATGCGTTGACCCGATCAGATCTGCATCATTCTTAGCACATCCAATGATGCACTACATTATAGCTGGAAACAAAAGAAAACGGCGTAACATGCTAATAAAGAAAAGGAAAATGGTGGGAGGAAATATGACCGTCGGACATGAACACTACGACTCAAAAAGGAGGGAAAGAACCACTTGAAGCAAACATGGTTAGTTCCTAAAAAGGAGGGAAAGAACCACTTGAAGCAAACATGGTTAGTTCATTAAAAAGGAGGGGAAGGACCACTTGAAGCAAACATAGTTAGATCATTAAAAAACGCGCTTGCAAAGGAAATTAAAAATAATTTCGTGGCGCGACGCCCTCGATTTCACGGTTGCACGATTACTCGTATACTTTTGTGGGTGACTGTAAGATATATGCAGTCTCACGATTCTGCCGTTAACAGAATTTGTCCAGAATCTGCCTGCGAATAAGCGAAAAATACACATTGAAATCGGACTACTCATTACGGAGCTAACGATGGCAAAAGGTGCGTTCGATTAGCAATGAGGGCATTGGTGGCGTTGACATTCTTGGCTCTTTTGTTAAAGCGTTCGTAAAGCTCAAAAACGTTATTTTTGCCACTTTTGCCCAACCCTTACTAGAACGCTAAACCGAGCATAAGACCTAAAATCCCATAATTATGCTGTCAAATAGGTAGTTGTCAAAAACGATCACAAACAACCATGCTCCGGACGTGGATTAAAATTGTATAAATACCTCTTTTTTAGCTTTGCGAACGCTGAATGAAAAACGTCCACAACATTTTCACCCACAGATTCCCAATTCGAACGCCCTTGTGAGCGTTTTTAGCATTATTTTCGCCAACTTGGGACTATTCGAACGCACTATTCAGTAAACAGACAGAAAGTCTTAACTTATATGAATTTCTCTCCTCTTTTTGTGGGGGGTTAAACGGTGGGCTCGACTGTAATGACTAAGATATATGAGTAGTATCATTATCATCAAAGTAACATCGAGCTTCGTCGTACAAACCATCAGTTATCTGTGCCACAGTAATCTATAGCTCTATAGTATAGTTCGTGCTGAGTTTAATCATACTTTACGCAAATAATTCGTGCTACCTCTACTCGATATTTCTTAATTAGTTTCATGCTAACTACATAAATACAATTTATTATTCATTCGTATAATTTTGCTATTTCGACGATACGATTATTGGGACTGGATCACCCACGCCATGTCCGGAGCAGCTAGCTTCCTACGAACGCGGTATGGTTGACTCGGCCGTTTGATTTTTGTCCCTGGGTCAGGTGACTCATTATAATATATGATTTCTGCAAGAGTTCCTCTTGATGGGTACCATCCTACTACCGAAATATTCTTCCTCCAAGCAACGCTTACTGTTTCAAGTCAAACTTCTTGGTTTAACAACTATGCCTTGTGGTGATGATTTAACAACTATGCACTGTTTAGCTCTATTCAGAATTTCATACTATATTTTAAGTCCCAAGATTTGTGAGTGAGTGTTTTTATTGTTTGTTATTTTGGTGCCTCCATTAGCTGAGTTGGCCATGCCTTCGAAGCACGGGCTCCCGGTTACGATCCCTGGCAAATATTTTCGTGATAAGGAGGAACGTTCTTCTCGGAACTTGGCTGTTGTGAGCTATAGTATCCACACCTCACGCACGGGACACGGGATCCCTAGTTCGTGTTGCGATCGTGAAAATGTCATTTAACTTTTATTCGCACGCCGAAAACTCAGCACATAAATGATACTTTTTGTCCTGATTCATCGGGTCGTTCCCAAGGCATCCACGATAATATTATCCTATACCACGAGGACGAAGTTATATGCAACAGTTAGTTATTACCAATGCAAAAGTCTGTTCGTCCGTTTGTTTCCTTTACACAATTAAACGGCTGAACAGATATTAAATAAGTCGTACCTTAGGCAGGAGCTTATGACATGGGAGCTTTTTAGTATAATCAGGGTGGGTGAAACCGCGAAGTGCAGGTTTGGAAGCGATGGTAACTATATGGCAACCTATCCTCACTAACCTTGGGGTTAGTGAGGATAGGTTGCCAATCCGATGATCGCTGAATCGATCCCTATCTAAATAAACCCTATCTAAGCAATTCTATTCTATTATTCAATTCTACCTTGTATAATTAGTAATCAGAAATTACTCGCGACATTTAAGAAAGCCGCAAATCGGAAGAACTTTCTCAGATAGTTAGGCTATCGGGTTATTCCAGTGGTTTTCACCAAGCCTGGGATGGTGGGAGCCAGTCGCTATTCTAAAGTTAGTGTGATACCACATTCGACCACACTATCACTGACTATCAAGTGAAGTAGTGGTCAGTCTATGAAGTATTAAAAAAGAGAATAAAAAAGTATTATAAAAACTAACGTGGTGTTCACGCATTTTTACTGAAAAATACGGGATTACTCACGTAATACTTGCCGAATAGATCCGACTATAGTTTGAAACTATAGTCGAATCTGCTAAGCGAGACGTCATCGACGCAGGCGTCGCGGGACACTCCTTGAAAATGACCACCAGATGTGTTCGAAACTATAGTCAGATCTATCCGGCAAGTATTACGTGAGTAATCCCGTATTCATCAGTAAAAAAATATTAGCGGTATAAAATGTGTGTGTTTAGATCGCAAACAGACAATAAGTTTTCAGATGTTTCCCAAAACAATGACTATACGGCATACATAACAACCTCGTTACAATTAAGATCCTATAGGCTAAGAATGCAGGTGCACAAAATCGTGATCGAACTCTCAAGGTCGAACCTAGGCCCTCGAATATAATACCCATTGTCCCAAACAGTTAACGTGAGAACCGCGCGAGTTTCTATAGAGAAATTGTGGTAGGGCTTTAAGTTTCTTATCATATTTCATCCTACTAATATTAGAAACGTCAAAGTTTGTATGGATGTTTGTTACTCTTTCACGCTCAAACCAGCTGGGCCAATTTAGATGAAATTTGTTAAGGGGGGTAGATGAAGCGCTGGATTAACACATAGGATTATTTTCATCATCATCATCCATCACCACACGGGTGAAACCACGGGGCGCAGCTAGTATTGTAAATGCGAAAGTATATGAGTGAATGAGGATGTGAGTGTGTATGTTTCATACTTCTTAACTCTGAAAAGCTCAACGGATTTGGATGTTATTTGTAATGGATATCGTGTATGCATTAACATGCATGCAATAAACTTATTTCACGCGGACGAAGTCACAGGCAGAAATTAGTGAACAATTATGATTGTTTCTGCAAAAGGTAAATGTCAAGACCATTCCGAGATTTGACCTGCAGTGTTGTGATGTCTTGTTCATTGCTCTGTTGAAGGACTCGGTTAGTGAAAGGAATAATATGCCTGTTTATAACAAACGTAACTTTATAATCATTTTTTTATCAATGTAAGTAAACAGATATTTTATTGAAATGACTGTATGAAAGAGACGCAATAATTTATCATCTAACGTCTTTTTTATAAGGTCGCCTTCAGCGGCAGTTAAACATTAATAGAGATAAGATTAAAAATAAGGATAAGTACTCACATTATTTCTGATAGATTGGACTTACCTATACTCGTATACTTACATAAAAAAGATACGATGAACCATTCGTGTGTTATCTTCAATGTTCAATTGTACATATGTATTTTTTTCTAATATATATAACAAACATACAAACAGAGATATGCAAAAGATGCCACTTAGACCTCGGTCTCAGTCGGTCACTGTCGATTATAATCACACCGTTTATGACTCAAGATAGTATTATAAAAGATTGGTAATCAAATTGATTGTCTGTTATAAGCCTAAGCTATAAGATCGCGTGGTACGTACACATATATATACACTAGCTGCGCTCCGCGACTTCACCCGCGCGGTGATGGATGATGATGATGAATCAAATATAGCCTATGTTACTCAGGGTGAATGTAGCTTTCTAATGGTGAAAGAATTTTTGAAATCGGCACAGTAGTTTTTTCATTACAAACATACACACACACAAAAAAACATAAATGTTTCCTCTTTATTATGTTGTAGTGTAGATAGTTGTAGATATGGATGTGGGGTTACAAATATTTATAAATGTTTATTATGTGTCTATCGTGTAGGACAATAATTTGATGAAGTAGGATCAAAGAGCACATTCTTGATGAGACTAAAAATATCCAACAATCAGAATTGTTCTATTTCTACGTGTCCGTATCCGTTTTTAGATTGTTTTGCGTCGGAAACACCTGCGGCTTGCCAATTGACGTCACTAGGGACAACTTTGGTTAGGGCTTACTTGTTGATGTTTGGTACTCCACAATAGATGTACGGTTTTCTTGTTCATATTTCTTTCAAATATTCCCATATTGCCTATATTACAAATACGTTCTAAAATATCAATCGAGCAACTCCACACCTATTGCCAGTCTATGAATATCTCAATGTAAGAAAGAGCCTCCAAGGTTCATGCTTGTTTTTTTTTTGTCATAGCATCAAAGAAAGGTCTTTAGATCATGTAGGTAAACAATGCTTGGACGTTATTTAAGCAAGATAGCTGTCGCCTCAACTAATTGGTATCTGATTCCATGTAATTCTTTATATCGCGAGGTAAAAACCAAAACGATAAAAGCCAACGATATGACGGGTTCATCTCGTCAGAAATGTTCTATATTTGGTATTATTTTATTTAGAGTATTATACATATGGCTTTTCTTTAAAATTTCATAAATTGTTTTACAGTAGCGTGATAAGCTTAAGATTTATATCTCAAAATCAAATAATGCATCAAAGGTCGCACGGCCAGACACAATAGAAATTTCATTGTTATAATGGCATCGCCCCTTGTAGGGATATATCAGTTACAAGCCTTTTGCTGTGATAAGTAACATCTTTAATAACTGATAAAATATACTTTGAGCTACTAAACGCTGATAATTTTAATCTTTATTCTGTGTTAGGGTGACAATTCCTTCACTGACACCCCGGCCTGCGGTGTATTGATGCCCCGTTTCAGATTAATGGAGATCTACGGTATTCACTGACAACATAGGTACCGCAAATGAAGGAAAATGGAGAAATGTCGGCAAATCTGGAGAATTTTGTCTATAAGGTGAGCGAAGAAAGAAATCACGAAGCGTTATAATCCGATCCTTTGCGATTTCTGCTCTCCATCACTAATTTACGGCCAATAACTTTTGTCTGTAAGAACCTTTCCAGTCTATACTCCGAAATGTTAAGTAAGATGTGTGGAATGACGAGAATGATAAGTGGAACTATCAGCCGAAAAGTTGGAGAAGTTCGACTTGGTATAGGCATTTTATGAGAGATGCAACACAATATGTTACTAGGAGAGTATTGACTTAGAAGTTCAATGGGTGGAACGAAAAAGGCAGACCATATAGTGACCATGGTGCTCGGTTGACAGGGGAGAGATGGCACTAAAACCTCGCTATGAAGTAAAAAACGCACGGCCCCAACCCCTACTGTGTTGTGATCGGGGCAGGGAGATGATAATGTAGCTTACCTATGTATCCCAGCTATCTTTATGTTGGCAGCATACTAAGAAATCTAGCAACATTGCCATGCTATTTTAATGTTAATTAGCTGAGGCACATATTAAGTGCATTTATAGTACAAGGTTTCCTTATTACTGGATATAATGTTTGATCCTGTTAGTTAACCATGTAGACCATTGTATAATCTTTTTAGAGACTCATTGCTTCCTTGTCTTGTACGATGTCATTTACAGCCAGCCAGATTAGGGGTAGGCACCATAAGACACCATACGCTTCGAAATAGCTTACTTATTAAACAAAACATTGAACAGCTTTTCGTTGAACTGATCAAAGAAAGTCAATATGAATTTCCTTATATGTATAGAAATGTTTTGATAATATGGTAACCAATCTCGATAAGGGTCTATCTACGGAGGAGGATGTTTAACTTAAGTTGATAAAATTATCGCACCGCTATCGATATTGTGTAATCGAATGCAGTTATCGATAAGCAGAATCGATACAAACTCGGGTAGACTTATCTTTTATGAAGATTGTCTGTAGTCAATTTCCACGTAACTTGATGTCATTGTGATAGACTTCGTTTTGGAAATCCAGTAATAACGTACCTACGTCTAGATATTAAAAAGATTTTTTGGATCTGCAAGAGTGGTGAATCTTCGTGGCGACCATCGCAGTTTCAGTCCCTGCAAGCCTTTTTGCACCCAAACTATATAATGTGTTTTACAAGCAAAAGATAGGTTTTCGATATCTGTCGAAGTTTCATTTATTTTCTAAATTGAAAAAAAAATCTATTTACCTACATTTCTAAGTAAACAGATGATTTGATAAGTTTATTATTAAATAATTGTATTCTTGATTATGGTAACATCAGCGACGATGAAAGCTGTACCGGACATATTTTGTGTTTTCCTAGCTAGCTATATATAACTCGGATTTATACAGAAATAAAAATAAACTTTATTTCGTAACATAATTGACATATCGGCCAATTTAACAAACCTCTAGAAATTTCCAAGTTCAAGGCCTTTTAAAATCTTAACGAAGTGAAAGTAAAGACATGAGTCCGGTTGCCTTACAAAATGTCAATTTGCAAAAATAATTGCTGTCGTAAAGTTGGGTGTAAAAATGGCAATTTGGAGCATTATAAACGAAATCCAACAATTAAAATCAGGGATCATACAGATATATTTTTACATTCAATTAACCTTTTATGTTAAGACTACGGCGTCGCGCTGTGCTGTCTGTGTTACTCGTACATAGAAGTATAGCTAAGCATGCGGAAAGTTAGCAATTTTCAGATGGCATATTATCGCACCGTTCAGAACTGGCTTTCTTATCGCACTAGTCTTCTATGTAGTATTACGTTTAATTTGGCAAAATTATTAAATTTATCTGGCTATCCAAGGAGTATTTATTCTTATGTCCATACTAACTATATATTGGAACTATAGTTTAAATTATCACCATATAGTGGATTTTTCTCAAAATTCGTTCTCTACTCGTAGATATAGTAGATTGCAGAATACTCTCTTTGTTGTTTGTTTGGACAAACGTTGCAAAATCTAATTAATGAGCACCATTGTTAAATAGCGGGGTCGCACGACTGTTTCGATATTGTGAAACCTCTTTTGTCACCGTTTTCACGCTTTTAGCCTTTTGCATACGTATTTCCATGGTAGTTCCGTTTGTAGACTTTGTGGAATCTTGGTTACTTCCTTTGATGGTTACCAATAACTAACCAACGATCTGGACTTTCTTGCCGTCATGCTGAAGTCTACTTCAATGATGATACATACATTGAGGGAAGGATTCAATTGGTTACCAAAAAAGTAGGTGTCTTGCATAAGGTAATGCAGTACACCACCTGAAGCCATAGATAAATAAGATTATATCCAAGTTAAAGCTTCAGAGTCTCAAGCACCGGTGCGGCGTATAGAGTTGCCAGCCTATCGGTTTTTTATTGGTTACATTTTACTAGAAGCATGTATTGGAATTACATAATTTAATTCTACCATCTCCATCATCATCGGACAAAACAGACATACGACCACAATGTAGTCTTTGCTTTTTTTATAATGGTTCATCAAAGTGACTCCCTCTCGCCTGATGGAAAGAGAAGATGGAATCAAGAAGTATTGACAGCCGTAAGCTGCACTAATCGCCACCCCTATGATGACCTGATAGATGCTTTTCCACGCCCCGTTTGAAAGACCCAGGGTCATAGTTGCAAGGAAATACGTACGCCGGCAAAGCATTCCACAATTTACTTACACGACAGAGGTAGGAACTGCTAAACTTTTTGGTTCGTGGTAAGAAGTTTTCAACAGTATATGGATGCAATGCTAGGCCGGAACGAGTAGTTCGGGATCGGAATGGTGAGGAACGAATAAGATTAAAAGCTCTTCAGAACATTCGCCATGAAACAACCGGTACAAACGCTTAGAGAAGCTATAGTTCTACGCATTTGTACGGGTTCTAGATGTTGAGTGACTTCAGTGTCTCCCATAATACGGACAGCGCGACGTTGCAGTTTATCGAGAGCATAAGGTACAGCGGATCCATCCCAGAGGTGACAACAGTATTCAATACATGGGTGCACCTGAGTTTTATAAAGAAGGCAACGCTGATCCAGAGTAAAGAAACGCCTCGCTCTGTTCTTACGACAATGCCTCATAGGTACATATTAATAGGATAACGCGATTTGCTTCCAAATTTAATATATATATTGTTCGTAGTTTACTCTGAAATGCCACCTTTACAGCAATTGTATTAAAGTCATAGATCGTAGGTGTCTAAGTAAAAGACTAGGGGATACTTTTGCTTTAAATTAAGGAGTACATACACTATTTTGTTTTGTTTTTGCTAGTAGTAATAAGCGTAAGACTTTATATAATTTATGATGTAAACTGTAAGGTAAAACGTTAAATAATAAAATAGTGAATGGCTGAGTGGAGACCACATTTAGGCAAAGGTAGTGTATGACGCCCTGCGGCCAGGTGGACAGACGACCTGTGGAAGGCGGCTGAGGCCATATGTTCAGCAGTGGACGAATGTGGGTTGATGATGAATGGTGTAATAAGACTTTATATATGTATGTATGGGGCGATTGACGAAGAGAACACAAACGCTATGTTTCTTGATTGTATGTATTAACTTTTCTTACTTGTTTATATGTAACAACATCCACACAACTAGGCAGAGCCTGTACTATAGTAACCTGATGACTGATATAAGTATAAACTTATACACATTTACACACCCAGACACCGGTCAAAGAAACATATTTAGCATACAAATGTTTGATGTCTGTCCGGGGATCGAATTCGGGACTGTCGGCTCAGAAGGCGGGAACTACCATCTGCGCCAACCAGCCTACTATTCAGAATTGGTACCGAGCTCAAACTATGCAACGGCTTGCATCCCGTCTAATACTTTCCTTCGATCCGTATTAGTTTGTGAACTGTCATTACATTTTTGACAGTGACATTTATTAGATATCTTCCAAAACACAAAAGTATATGTACACAAGTACACAAGTGAAGTCAAGCTTCTACACGATCGTACAAGGAATTTTTATTATGACGTAGATGACGTAATAACTAGTAAGAGTGCGATAAAATATGGTTATGGTATTTAATAGTTCTTGTTCAATGGGTCATTGACATTGGCAAGAAACAAACAAACTCCAGTTTATCAAGAGATATCATTGTTTTATTGTGACTACAATCGAGTACGTGCTCTCTTAGGGCTCCGTACCTAGAAGGTAAAATGGAACCTTTTTCGTAGTCGGCATAATCGCCATTTTCCAACAGAATAAAGACCTTCCTCTCAAGGATACTCCTCGTATGAGCCATAAACCACGACGAGGGCCCATGGCAGCTTTTTTTATTTCAAAAATTCTTTGTTAGTCAAAAAATTCATTTGTACAGAAGTAATGTAAGTTAAATCCTAGTTTTTACAGTCGTTCTAGTTATTCTACAATTATTGTTTTACAGACAATATAGTCTAAGCGAAAACATTTAGAATTGGGATAAATTCATAAATATAACGGACGTGGTAAATATATTTAAAGTAACTGACAGTAGTTATGTTGGAATAAGGAGTACGTAAGCTTTAGTTTATGCTTTACATATTTAAAAGTTTAATAATTGAGATACAAACGTTTGGTGGAAGATGAATAAAAATAACCGGGCAGCTTGAGCGCTTGGCAACAATGGTAATGGCGGCTTGGTTTTTTGTCGAATACCGGAATTTGTTTATTATAGCTGACTGCTAGTAAGTGACCATAGTATTTGTGATGCTTTAAATGCTAAAAAGGTTTTTAGTATTATGTAGATGAATCGGAAACTGGAGATAAAATGGACACTGGATGACATCTAAAAGATAAAAAAGTCCTAAAAGTGGAAATTTGTAACTGGCTATATGTACATATCAAAATATTATGTTTATACGCCTAGCTGTAAGTTTCCCTAAAAATAATAAAATAAAAAAATTAAAATAAAATAATAATATATACCTACTGGGAATGACCGTGGATGATCAAATTTTAAACTATACGACGATGCAATAGCGGTGGAGAACGAAGAAAAAATAGCGAACTAAACTGGAACGATTTAAGTGCTAAATGTTGTGAACACTAAGGTCCAAATTTCAAAAGTACGCTCAGCATTCAATCCAGACTAGGGTACAGATCAGTGGGCCTAGCACGAATAACTGCGTAAGTGTAACCTATCGTGTAGTTCATGTGAAACTGTCATTTAACTACGACAACTGTGACACAGATAGCTCATAGTTTGAGCGTGACACAATGACGATAACGATACAAATACTTTTTCCCAAATTGTTTGTGCTATGGCCTCTGAGTAATTATTGTACGGCACTGACTGTCAAATCTCTATTCACTAAGGCCTTTATTAATAAACGTTGTGTAAACCTATATAAGGCGTAACATGCTTTGTCTTGCTTTCACGCGTGACATTTACTGCAAGCGAAAAATTGACAGATAGATGTTTTAACTACTCCGGGTGTAAGCCAAGTTTATTAATAAGGCCGTAAGCGCATACCGGTCTAAAACTTCGTCATAACATTAGATACAAAGCAGCTGGTGTGCTAATCCTGGATATATAAGCTTTGTTTATTCCAAATTGAATTGAAGCCATTGCAGCGTAAAAACATGAGAAACATCATTCTCCTCCTCCTAGCGTCGTTTTCCTCATTGCTGAGGCTCGTGACCTCCACGGATCACCTTCTGCCGAACGTCTTTTCGCCTTGATCTGGCTTCAGCAGCGTGTATCGCATTATGGACTTTACTGTAAGGATCCGACCAGCGCATTGGACTTCTTCCCCTTGTCTTTTTGGAGAAACATCATAATTACACGAAAAGTTTCGCAATTACAAATAGATTATGATGATGTGTAACTACCCTATACTGTAGTTACACATAGGTCATTTCAATATGCATTTGAATGATGTTCAAAAATATTCAAATCATTAACCGCAATCGAAGTTACATCACAATTATTGTATCCATACAGCTGTCATAGAATTTAATTGACAACGTCAGATTTGGATATTGCCGAATAAAAATTACACTTTAACCTTATCAATAGTAAAGGTATATCTAATGTTAATGTCTTTTTTAGTTTTTTACAATTCTATTAGATTACAATAACGTCGAAACAATGAAATGATACCTAATTTTTTAATAAGCTATTATTATTAACCGGCAATACACTCACGTCAGGGATCGAATACATCGACCCGGGTTTCGTACCCGCCGGTGCGCACTCGCTCTGCAGGGCGATGCGAGAATGATGAGATGCTCGGACCAGATTCTCGGTGGCCTAGTTGGTCAATGGCGTCTGACACGGAGAGTCAGAAGACGCGGGTTTCAATGTATGAGATCGCTTAAGCAGGCGTTAGTGCTTTAAAAAGTAATACTATAAATATAACATAAATTACAAAATTACACATTATATTTTAATAATAAAATACTGGCAGCATTGTGGCCTCTTCCCGTCCCCGTCATAGAGTTTTTCGTTTTTCTAATTTATCTATGTAACAGAATTGTATTAAACTGTTGTACATTTAATGTAGATCATAGACTAGAATATATACCTATGTTTATATTAAAGGTAAACGCGAGGAATGAATCCTATGCAGAACTTATTCGGAGATATAAAACGGTATAATCATTTTCCATTATACCAAACTGTATCATAACTGTTGTAAAAGTATGTAGGTAGACCTCATATTAAAATTAATGATAATAAATTACCCACTCAGAAAAGATTCAACATTAAATTCGAAGTCATTGCTCCAGTATAGGCCCTGTTGACCGCTATTAACATCCATATGAATGAATCGATTGCACCCCACACAATACTGGCAATCAAACTGACGAAAATTGAAACGCAAACAGCCAAATCAACATCAACTGTACCTGGGTGAGATAAGGTTGCAATTGCTGATGAAGATTTAGGATGCAGGGAAGACAGCTCATCAAGTGTTTGGCAAGAGTGCGAGGTAACAATTGTAGTAGTTTCTGGAGCATTCCATCACGCGTCACCCCGGGGCGTTCCGCGGAGCATTGACGGGAAAATGATGCAAACGTTAGTTGTGATGTTTGAGCGAAATCTATAAACAACATGTCGGTCAAATGAAAATACATGTTTGTAATAGCTGGAATATCAATATTATATTGTTCTGAGTGACGCAATTGTAAACATAAATAATATATTATGTTAAGTTTGCTTGTTTTTTATGTCTACCGACTTCCAAAAAAAGGAGGAGGTACTCAATAAGACTGCATTTTTTATGTTTGTTACCTCATAACTTTCAACTGGGTGAACTGATTCTCAAAATTCTTTTTTTGTTTGATAGCTGGTTCTTCCTGGTGTGGTCCCATTTAAATCTCATCAAACTCGGTCCCGTAGTTTTTGAGATACACTCCAATAACTGAATAGAATGGAAGTCGATATAAAATTTTTCAAATTACACTTTCGAAATAACTAGGTGCGCCTAGTGTGTTAATGAGGCGCTATTACCTAACTCCATACCAAATTTCATCAAATTTTTTATCAGTTTGAGCGTGAAAAAGAAACAAACTTACAAACATGCTAACAAATTTTCGCGTTTGTAATATCATCAGACCAGCTCCATAATACCAATGAGATATGAACCCATGCCCGCAGAAACACGTTCTGTCGCTTTGTCAAAGCAATAGTAGCGTCAGCCTAAAATACTTTTTAACACACTTGCTCAAAAAGTGACTAATTTCGCCACAATTAAGCACATAATGACACCTGTAATCAATCTGTGACTTTTTCATTGCTATTATTCACAAGTGAGTTATAGAGTATTTTTATTTATTGGTTGCCTTGCTTTGTTCTTAAAAAAGTGTTGATACAAAAAAGATCGTGTTCAATAGTACAAACAAATGAATCTACCTAATGCTTGCTCATTTCATGCAACTTCGTATTTAAATTGATAATTTCAACTTGCACCTGTTTAATAAATAAAGCTTTCACTCAAATATAACTTTTGTTTTCTCTGTAATAAAGAAAACAGAAAACTTGAAATTATGTACGAGGCTAAAACGCTATCCGCGAAAAGAAAAAGAAACCTCATTATTTTTGTCTATGGCCGATCGCAATTGTTAGATGCGTGCGCATAGGAAAACTGATTAATTTTTCCCGCTACTAAGTAAAATGTTTTTTTTGTATCAGTTTCTTCACAAGTGTGTTGAAAATTACCGTTCTTGGCTCTCCACCTTACGGCTCGGGTCACAATAATTACTCCACAGCGGTAATCGCCAACATTACACACTTGTACCATAATGTACTATTCCTTCCTTAATTTGAATATATATTTACGCCTTGCATGCGTTCATGCATCACAAATACAATTCTATGAGTAATAATTTGGTTGTAAATACCTATATAAAAAAAAAGAATTAATTTGTTTCCAAAATATTCTCTGTAAAACATTACGTTAATATATACTTTTTTGTATGTACATATTATAGGATAATGTACTTTTTAATGCTAACATTTTTGACACAAACATTCTTATACGATTTTTTATGTTTCAGGTAATGACTAGCTCTTTCAACTCCAATCCGAAACACATTATGGTACTTAGTAGGTAAGCACGCATGTCTTGGTAACTATGATAAATTGTACAGTCCATAACAACCTCTAAGTGCAGATAAGTATTCAAACAAACAATTATTCCAAAATGGATCTTGATGACATAAAGTTAAGATTCTATTTTAGATATAGGGGGCCCAAGAGTTTGTATACTTAAACTGTCTACGAGGTAATGTGGTACAAACAAATCGTACACACTTTAACGCGAACCTATTGTTGTTTTATGTACTGTGGAGCAAGGTCACGACTCTGTGCTAAGTGGATTAACTGCTATTAGATGGAGGCCCTCGTAAAAGCCTATGGCTATTTTGTATTGACTTTTAACAATAGCTTAGGGTAAATGGGCTCAGGTTTGGGGACTACTTTCAATAGCAATGAGGAGCTTTCAAATTCCTGATCTTGCATGTCTAGTGTTGAGTTTAGAATTTTGTTTGGGTTGACCATGTCAGTTGAATTGCGGCATAGACCTTACAGCTTCAAACTTCTGCGTGCCACTCCATTGTTTAGTTCGTCCAGGAACTTCACTTGCTGCAGTGCTCAGCAAACCTCCACATGGTAGTGCTTTTACTGTACAGCTTCGAGGCTCAACATGTGACTTGCAATAGTGCCCAAAAGACCGACCTGGCATGTTATGCATATACTGTTCCGAATCTCTTAGCATGAACCAAAAAGTTTGTTAGTTCCTATTTCTGTCGTGTAGGTAAATTGTGGAATGCTTTGCCGGCGTCCTTTTTTTCTTGTAGCTATGACCTTGGGTCTTTCAAGCGGGCGTGAAAAAGCATCCCTCTGGTCATAGTAATGGCCATTAGCGTACCTCACAGATGTATTAATCTGTCCGCATCAGGACAAAAAATAACAATAGATTTATGAATGAAACTTGCTTCGAATGAGGCTTGCTGATTCGGACAGATTAAAGGTCATCGCTTCTTGATTCCATCTCCGCTTCCGATAAGGCGAAATGAAGTCACTTTGATAAACCGTTATAAAAAACTCTAGTATATCAACTGGTAGGGCACACCTGGGTGTGCCCTGGGTGTGTATATATTATATAGTTAATGTACGTAACCTAAACATGGTCCTGGGGTTGCAGTCTTCCGTCCGTGAGTGAGTCCGCCTGCGAATTGCAATTTATGTATGCTAAGAGTGGTGAAGATAAGTTCAAACATTTGCAGTAGAATCGAGAAATAGGAATAGATTTAGTTCGGTTACAGTTTATTTCATACCTTCTACGACTTTGGTCTATATGTTATAAGTTGTGATGATCTCGTTTCATATTCTTCATAGTGCATACACATTGTAATACAAATCAAAAGTATTGTATCTGTATGAATTTAAATAATTCTGTGTTAATAGACATTTAAGCCGATCGTCCACCGCCAACTAAACAAAGTTAGTTTAGCTTAGCTCACATAGTTGAGCCAGTTTTTCATACATGTGCGTCCACCGCAAACTACGCCAGCTAACCTACGTAATATAGTTTATTACTCTCACTCAGCTATGTGAGCTAAACTAAACTAAGTTTAGTTTGGGGTGGACGATCGGCTTTAGTGTGTTTTTTCACAATTTCATCAGCAGATAATCGCTTCGGCCTCGATCGCTTCGGATATAAGACGAAATTTTAGTAGAAGGATAATCTTAGATATGACCTCGACCTCGAGGCCACTAATATGTATCTAAGCTTAATTGCTTTTTAATTTACTAAGAATAGTATCATTATTGCGGTTGGCATTTTGATTGATGAAGTGAGAATACATTTATGTACTTATTGTATTATGTGTCAATTTAAACAGTTTGGTAGGTACTTATGACCAGACGCATTGTTACGAAATGGCGTTTGTAACAATTTGTTGCTATATTATTTAGTTTTTGACTGTTGAATGCAAGGTTCGATGTATTCGGATATATACATAATAGTAGACTTGCCACTCACCATATTTGGCCAATAATAAAATAGATTTCTCAGAAATCATTTCACTTTTCTAGTAATTGCCACATGTGTGGATAGCTGTTATGATACAGGAAATTGGAATTTTTAATATATACATGTGTACATACAATTTATACTTCAGTTTTTAAACAGACATGGTCACTAAAGCAAGCATTAACTCTAGAATCATTCGCATGGCGCATGTTTAACTGTGCCGAAATATGAGTTCACAATAAATACAATACACGGTAAATATCCCGTTTCTAAAGTAGTTCTTAAATCTTTACTTACCCCTCTAAAAAGGGACTGAAGGGGAGGTATACCTTATGTTCAGCCTAATTTCTGTTTGTTTTTGATAAATTTAAGTATAAGTGTTCCATGGGGCAACCTCATTGTCATTCATATACCTATCGTCTATGGTAGTGTATATATAAATATACATAGACTATAATATAAATGTATATATATGCCTTACTTAATATATATATTAAGTAAGCCATAGCATATTATAGTCTATTTTAATATAGTCGTCGTTAACGATATCTGTGGAAAACCACTATTCTTAAGACGCGGTCCAACCCCAATTTTAAAATAATTTACGATGCTTTACGTAAGGTTGAAAATCGCTTGTTAGATTGGACGATGTAATGCGAAAATGCGGTAATTTTGTACGTTTTCTTTATATCTTTCGATATATACTAACATAATTGAAAAAACTGCTGGTTACTACTTTAGTACTATATGTTGGCTATGTATTACCTAAGAAATAATATAGTGTTATCGCTGAAAATTCTGAGAGTTTGGACGTGAAAGTTTATTTTTATGCACCTATTTAAGATTTTTTTCTGCAGAGAGCGAGTAATATTTATGAATTCTGTTCGGTTATTACTCTTTGCCTGTTCCTTTTCTAACCTAAGTTTTTTTTTCATAGATTATTATCGAACTGTTTCGTTACACTCGATGTTTAAAGATTCTGCTTTTGACTATTATCAGGGTACGACCGCGCCTTAAGCTGAGCCAGGTTACGGTACCAACCAAGCAGATATTCGCAAAAGAAACCACCACCTAGTTTGTCTGGATACCTTGCCTCTTACATCCCTATTGATGTTGCTTAAATCCGTCCCCTCATGAACTAAGCTAGCAGTAACGAACGTGACATTTTACCTTTACAATGAATTTATACCACGGAATTAATAGCAGGACTGTACCTATTCAAATGAGTCAACATCCCAATGTGTCATCGATGTTTACAAGGTTAATCAACACTGTTCAATAAAGTTATACTTTTCCTATGAAATATTACTTTCAAACATCGCAATTTCAAGGCCAAGAAACCAAGAAACTGTGGTTTTCATAAAGGAGAAACACACGAAACGGCTTACTTAATAATAAACGTTTCTACTTGGAAACAGTGTGCCTAGCACGAATAACTGTGCAAGTGTAACGTAACGTGTCGTTCACGTGACACGGTACAAACTGTCATGTATCTAGGGCACCTGCGACACAGATAACTCATAGTTTGTACGCCGATATGTGACGCGTTGACGCTTACGATACGAATACTTTTTCGCAAATTGTGCAGCTTAGCGTGTGCAGTGCAGTGTGCATAGATAGGCAGACAATGCTTTCCAAACTTGCTATGTCTCGTTTTCTACCGACTTCCAAAAAGGAGGAGGTACTCAATTCGACTGTATTTTTTTGTATATTTGTATTTTATATACCTCCATAACTTTCGACTGGGTGAACCGATTCTCAAAACTCTTACCTAGTTTTTTGTTTGAAAGCTGGTGCTTCCCGTGTGGTCCTATTTAAATTTCATCAAATTTGGTCCAGTACTTTTTGAGTTATACTCCAATAACTGAATAGAATGGAAGTCGGTATCAAATTTTTAGAATTGTACTTATTAAGGGTTCCGTAGGCAAAAGGTAAAACGGGACCCTATTACTACCACTCCGCTGTTACCGCTATAACAACAAATCCTAAAAAAACGATCAAGTGTGAGTCTGACGATAATTATGGATAATGGTACGGAACCCTTCGTAGGCGGGTCCGACTCGCACTTGTGCGGTTTTCGTTCTTATCCGTATAACAATTATTTATTATATATATTCTATTTAAAAAAAAATAGTTCAGTTTTAGTACTTATTCCTTACAATTTTATTGTTATTATGTATTTACGTAATTGTTAATCCTTATCTACTCTAATAATAAAGAGAAATTATTTGGTAGTTTGTTTATAACTTTATATTAAATAACTTTACAATAAAAACTACATAACCAGTTCAAAATAACTCTTTCAACAGTAGAAAGCTATATTATGCCAGAGTTTTTTTACGCTATATTTGATTTATAATCATCATCCACTATCTATCTACTCGTATCATCGCGCGGGTGAAACCGCGGAGTGCAGCTAGTAACATAAAAAGGGGAAAAAATAGTACACATGCATCCACTAGCGGTCATCCACCCAAGTGATAACCACAATACTATTTTTGTCACGTAATTAAATTGCTATTGTACTTACCTATGTACAATAGCAATTTAATTTTTTGAAAAAAAAATAGTACTGTGTCTTAGTCTAGTCTAGTCTAATACCATGCTCATTGAATCTGCTTGGGCTTAAATCAGTAAAAAGTTTAATCAAACACTAAAAATAGACTACTGAGAAATCACGCTAGAAAACAATTTAATAAGAAAATATTTTCATCTGAAATTGTTTTATATATAAACTATTTAATAAAAAAACGATTGATTCAGGCGTTACTTTGCGGAAATCCATTATCAAAAAACGATATTAAAAATTATTTAGTGACACTTCCGCTGAAAAAAAAACAATGATTTTGGCCTATTTGGGGGCGTGCACCACCCTCCCTCCCGCATAAAATGCTAATAGGAAGAATACAAAATAAAAAACACAAGAAACCCCAAATAAACCAACACCGATTCGACACGTGTTTCGCCTCTACGCGAGGCATCCTCAGACTCGTCGAGTTGACTCATCGAGCGCTAGACTCGACGAGTCTAGCGCTCGACTATAAGCATTTTATGCGGGAGGGAGGGTGGTGCACGCCCCCAAATAGGCCAAAATCATTGTTTTCTTTTCAGCGGAAGTGTCACTAAATATTTTTTAATATCGTTTTTTGATAATGGATTTCCGCAAAGTAACGCCTGAATCAATAAATTATCTAAACTATTTAATATTTTTCTTGTCTATGAATTTTGTAAATGGGACAGTAGGTTCGGTGCCTCATCAATTAAAACAAACAAGCAAATATTTCCGCTTTATAAATAAGTATAGACATATTTATATTAATGTTCAGAAATAACCTTGGTTGTTAGCCTATAACAAGGCATATAATATTACAACAAATGAAGATCAAGAAGCTTTCAACGATGCTTACCTTATTTGTTTAACCTACTAATATTATAAACGCGAAAGTTTGTGAGTATGGAATATGTATGTATGGATGTTTGTTACTCTTTCACGCTCAAACGGCGGGACAATTTTTTTATGAAATGAAATGTAGTATGGAGTTAGATTCATCATCATAGTCATAATCATCATCTATCACCATGCGACGGGTGAAAAAGAGTAATATTCTTTGGCACAGCATAGACAAGATCTACGCCTACGAGTAGTTCAAGATCGTTATGATGACAGTTCTGTCAAAGTTTGTGTCAATTTTTGGTGCGTATGGTAGCACGCTTTTGAACTAGCTTAAGCTACCAGACATGTTTTACCATCATTTTGACAGCTCGATACACTAGACGTGGTCGGCGACGTTCAAGGGTGATGTATATATGTGTATATATATATATATATATATATATATGAAATGTAACACAAATCAAGGGTGATGATATTTAATGACAGTTTTTTCCATGGTGATTAATTTTATATTTGTATGTACGTAATTCCTGTATTTTATTATTAGTGTTTACTGATTGACTTACTAAGTACATATTTGAATTTACTCATATAATACTATTACCTATAGCCATTGCGTTTGTCCATGTAAATATTTTATGACAATGTTGGTATAAAGACAAGTATGGCCTTGGAGAACATAATAAGGTACACGAAGTACTAATCCTGCGCAGACAAAGTCGCGGGCACCAGCTTGTACTTTATAAATAGTTTAGAGATTATGAGGGTACAGATGAACATAGATACATTTATACTGGTTAAAATCGTTACCGTCCTCTTCGCTTGACCGTAGTTAGGTAAGAAGGTGATAAATCTTATGAATTTACAAAGAATTTGTTACATGCCGTGAGAAATGGCGTGCGTGCTGCAGTCTGCAGTCGATTTCATGGGAAACAATGCGAGAAACGAGTCGAGTTTATCGAGTTAGTTAGCGTTTAGTTATTATTTGTACAGTAATGCATAAAGATAAAACAATACTTCATATAGAGAACACAAGATAAGGAATTGATACTTACAAATGACAAAATTTCATTTTTAGTATTACATTTCTTTGCAAAGATTGATCTTAGTCTCTCTAGATAGATAGATCTCAGCGAAAGAATCCATTAGTTCAATAATACAGGTGTCTTTTTTTTGGGATAATCATTCGGGTCAATTTCCGTCAAAAGTAAAAGATTTAAAAAATAACTAAGTACGCCGTTATTGTTTTCTTATAGATCGAGGGCATGTCTCCTTTCACGATTTTTCTCTAACTCTCGTGGTTCTGGAATTGGCCATGACCGCCCTTCTCATAAAAGCACCCTGTATATGTAAAGCTGGTTTTCAACACTAGTTTTTATCTTAAAATAAAATATAGAAACTGATTTGAAGTGGAAACAGACCTCAGGATAAAACTTTCATCATTTGCAGCAAACTTGGATTCTTTGGTCCAGCTCAGTGGTGGCAGCTCCATACTTCTCAGTAAATAGCTGATACCGAAATATAGTGTAATCGTTATATATTACAAATTACCTAATTAATATATTCATACTTCTAATCTCTGAATATTTTTATTTATAATTCATACACTAAAATACTCTAATCTAATATAATAACAATAAATTAGCATTATTTTACCTGATTTAACCAGCATTTAAACTATTATGGGTCAAGAGGGGCAGTATGAAAATTACCGGGCCATGGTCTGGGAACAAAGTCTGGGAAACAACTAACAACTAGACTACGGTACCTAGATAGCAGTAATTAGATGATATTTGAATGTACTTAAACAAACATTTATAGACTTAGATATGTAAGTATTGCTCAGATGATTGGTTTGGTAAGAATTAACATAATCTACTAAAGATATCCATGTACGATTACTGGTCGCGAGAAACATGGTCTCCTTTATGGACATAGCCTTATTTAGAATTCACTCTAATGAGTGCTGTGACTTATGAATATGTAGATATTATGTCAATAGCCTTATATTTTATAATCTGGTTCCTATCGCATCATTAGAGAATGGCCCATAGTTCGATGGAAACTTTGCGATATATGATAAAGAAAAAACTATAATTTAAATCTGCATCTACGGATGTTGGCTGGTATATCCTTTTATTAAAAAATTAGTATATAAAGTAGAAAATAGAAAAAAACGTATTCAAACTCCTATAAATTTACTAGTTGTAACCAGTTCGTTTCATAAATATGAATAATACGTACCTACCATTTGTACAAGTTAATAGTATACAAATATATAGTATAGTTGAAGTAGTTATATAAAAATGGTAGGTACGAGTATGTATTATTTATAAACCAATGAATTGGTGAATATCGAATTGGGATGATATATTATTTTTACTTTCGAACTTCTTTAGATGGTTGCATCGGCTCTCATAAAATCTGCTTGGTTGACGATGCTATTTGCCTTAGAAGCATACTACACGCAATGGCATGAAGTAAAAGGTTGTTAAAAAGTTTTACCAGCCTAATATATATGTATATATATATATTTAACCACTCGATTTGCCTTTTGCACCGACGTCAAAAAAATGAGGGGGTTGTCTATTTCATCGGAATCTTTTCGATAACTAATCCCTAATGTTATTTATGTATAGTCAGTTTCTTAAGGTATTAACTATTATACTTTTTTATGTACTAGCGACTGCCCGCGACTTCGTCTGCATAGTAACCCTATATATAACCTCCCTTCTTTTCTTGCTTTTTCTTTCTTATAAGAAACTTCTCCTGACAATAATTAAAACAACAAAAAAAAATTGCAAGATTGTTCCATCCGTTCTCAAGTTATAGCGTGACCAGAAGAAATAGGGGTTCATTTTTATATTATAGATAGATATATAGATTAACTATTACACTCGAGGAATGGCAAATGTGCAAACGAGTCCACTTATGAAGTGAAAAAGTAATGACTGATTATAATTAAAAAAAAGGCGGAAAAAAATTACTTGGTACATAAACAAAACTAACTCCTAGCTAATTGAAACAGCTTACCTATAACAAAACAGCTTTATCATTGTCAATGTTCAGTACATTATTTAGGCAAATACTCTGAACAAAAGCCTCGCAGTAGTTCTTTTGTTGGTGCTATTGTTCGAAAAGATGATTAATGTTTTTCTAACAAAAACTGCATGACTGAATATATTGAAGGTTTCTATTTGTAAGAAGTTTCTAGAAGAAGGAATATTGTGCAATTAGCACTATTAAGTATTCTACTCACTGTTTTAAGTTATGAGGACATGAGCTCGCAACATGGCCATAATGCCCAGGTTGTGTACAGTTAATCACAACACTCGGAATTTCTCTGCGAACCGTACCGAACTGTTCAGTGTTGGATGAAAAATAAAGTGCATTTTGCACCAGACACTGAGAAATGGGATGCATAGTCAGAGTACATTTTTGTATTCCTTATGTATGCATGTAGTATGTCACTTTAGTTGGAATTTTTGTGTGACCAAAGTAAATATCTATAAGTAGAACGTCTTCCCTACTAGCGTTGTTTCGCGCAAGTTTAGCGCGAGACGCTTGTAATGAGGTCAACATCGCATCTGCGAACAAATTATCGATAGATCTTTTAATATTCGTAGCCTACCTACACACAACAGAAAAAAAAGACATTTAAAACTGCCAAACTCCACCGCACCGCCACTTCCCACTTTTGTCGCCTATTTATCGCGAAGACGTTCTACTTGACACCGCGCTCTCCAAGTACTTTGGTGGGAGTGACACTAGATCTCGAGCATTCACTGAATCTGACCATACGTCTGCTTGAAGATTTAACATTTGTAATCCGGCTTACAAGGGACTAAAATCCTATCAAACTAAACATAACCCATATCATAAAACAGGATCTTTATCTTATAAATTACACAACCATTATCTAGCTTGTGGTCATAAATTCCAAAACCTACTTATGCCTGACGATATTTTCCTTACAGTAATCAAGACAATCGTATCAGACGAATCCCACTTGAAGCTCAAAGGTGATAAAATTCACACTTTACGTTTGTTTTCTGCTTTATATCCATTTATTTGTTCTGCGGTCGTTAACCCTGCTGCAGCACATTACGACATTATGTTTAACCAAAATACTGTTGTGCTGATTCCGATGATTTTGAGTTTGTTTTGTGCTCATAAACTTGTCAAAGAAGAAATGACGATAATTCGGCCATCAGTGTCATTTGTATTTATTACAACACATATCAGGACGTCGTTAGTTCTTTTAATTCATGTCGACAAATTCGGTATACAAAAACACGTATTTATGTACAAACCACGTACTAATTTGTTCGATTAAGAGGATATTTTGGTGAGTTGTTCGTTCAGTGCGCGACTACAGTGTTTTTCAAAACTTTCCCTGCTTTGTTTAACGTATAGTTTCATAAAAGAAACGCATGCCGGGAACACTTACTATTTTATGTTAATGCTGACTTTAAAATTGATACAATAGCTAGTCAAAAAGTTGATTATTACATGCGATCAACGAATTATCTCTACAGGTAAACAAAACTAAGAATAGTAGACTTTCATAGAATACCTATTTCATTTAGGTAGTTGTTGGTTGTTAGACAAATTCTAAAACATCATCTTAAAGATGATGATGTTTTAGAATTAGTCATTTGTCATAGACTATTTTTATGTTTATGTTAACAAAAAACTGTATTTTCCTATCAAAAAATGGTCACGTTGTCACGTTCTACATTGAATTTCCTTTTAAAATGTTTTTTTCCTCGGCTTTTGATAAACTGTTGTACCTAATAGACGGTGATCTATCTCATTCAAAGCCTGCATAGAGGTTGGCGTATTGCGAATTAGCTCTAATAATGGGTTTGGCTCACTTTCATATAATAGTTTTTGTTTAAGGTCATTGGCATTTTCTTTATGTAAAGGCATGGCACAGGGTAGTGCTTTTGGTCTTTTAGTTAATCATTATTACGTTCTATTTCTTTGTGATGTATGAGTAGAATGAACCGAAAGTTAACTGTATTAGAATAGTTAAATGAAGTTTTACTTTTATTGTTATTGTAATCTATTATAGTTTACTATTGTGCCTCAACCTATTTTTAAACTTTGTTATATAAGATTGATATGTGTTTTAGCTGTAAGTGTTTATAGTGTGGCTCTATTTGATTTTTATTGAGTTAATTTTTTTTTATAAAGATATATTTTATCATGTGAATGTCACATGATATGCTTTTACAGAGTAATACAAAATTCTTTGAAAGCCTTGTGGTATGCATTACGTAATATTAATTAATGTTTCTGACTTCAGACAAAAGTTCATTTATCATTCGAACTTTCACATAATTATTACGCATGTTCAAGCCAAGTTTTGTTTATTAACACTTATATCGTAAACCAATTAAGAATAACCTCCAGCGATGTTTCAGCACACGTGTTCATGTGTTTTTTCCTTCTATATTTTTGTTGTGCTTCTGATGTCATACTCCCATATTTGAAGTCAAATTATGGTGTTACGGAAGGCAGCCATCTGTAATAAGAGCATAAGTATGATAGGTGTGGTGTATCATTTGGGTTTGATTTGGGTGGTGTATCATTAATCAGTTCAGTTGCTACCAATCATAATGAATGTTGTACTGGCGTTGA
This sequence comes from Selenia dentaria, assembly GCA_917880725.1. Classification (NCBI taxonomy): domain Eukaryota; kingdom Metazoa; phylum Arthropoda; class Insecta; order Lepidoptera; family Geometridae; genus Selenia; species Selenia dentaria. Next base: position 35,954,851 of record OU862878.1, on the reverse strand, counting down.
TTAAAGCTTTTTTATTTGCTGTTAATTTGTTTATGTCCAAACAATATTTAATGAAACAAGGCGATATTATATTTAGTTTTAATTTTGTACAGTACAAAACATAAAAGATACCTTACTGTACCTTAGAAAGTCATTTGTTATATCGGAGGGTTTTCCGTAAATAAAATAAGACTCATACTAAGGCCCATACTCCACAAAAACACTGTGTTGTAAATCTCGTCTTGAGTAGGTACGAGTATTTAACAGTATTTATTGTCAAATCCATAAAAAAATATTCAGATTCATACTTAACCCTAGATAGGTCACAAAATTGTATATTGTTAAATCTTCAACAATACTGCGCCATTAATAATGCCAATACTAATTTAGGAATACCATAAATAAATATGTTTGAGCATGATTTTAAAATTTTTGACTTTGATCTAGCCATAGTCGGTATAGTAAATATTATGAACATTTGTAAAGTACATATAATACATATAATAAGTACATATAATCGCTTTGATCTCACTGAATCTATAACCGATGCAAGAGCTACTTGAATAAACCAATTGAGTGGACTCGATAGTTATAAGATCTCTCTGACGCAATACAAACTTTTTACTGGCATCGTAATAAGCTTAAAGTTAATCCATACCCAAACAGTTCAGCTTTTTACATGTGTACGGTCAAGCGTGATAATGTGTATGGAATTGTTCAGAATGATTAATGTTGCCATTCTCGAGTTTTTATCGCCAGATGATATCAGATACCCCAAGAATGGAAGTGCTATAGTTACTGGAGCATGAGGCCATGAAAATAGCTATTGATTTTTTGTGGGATGTTATTTAGTGGTGGCTGTACGTGCTCTTTGAAATGGGGTTTGCGTTGTGTAAGATGTTGTGCAACATGCTTTATACGTTACGTAGGTATTTTCAACAATAACAAATCAGTATCAAATTCTTGATACTTTGCCGTTTTAATTTTTTTCTGTAATCTTTAGTTGAGCATATTAATATGTTATTTAGTAAAAATAGATTACTCAAGCATTACGTAAATAGTAATCAATATACTCTTGCTTATTAAGTGCTGCATTACATAAATCATAGTTATTAATTGTAAAAATGTTATGATAATGATTTCATAGGCTTTTGCAATTTTGCATCTAAATAAATGAAATCGCAAATAATATACGCGATTTAACCCGTTTAAGTTTAAATCCGAGGGGCAACTTATAAGAGGAGTACACTGACTTTTGAAATTACTACTGTTCTGAGAATAAATTACTTAATTCTCTCGTTAACAGGTTTGGAACATGTTAGATATTTACATATAGGAATTTTGTAAAAGTATGAACAATTTTTGTAGTGGTAGATATAGGTACCGATAAACAATCTTCTAGCATAGCAACTATGGTATACCTATTGAGCTATCAGTCGATCTTGCTCGACATTACCTCCCATATAGCAAAAAGTAATGATTCAGCGAATCTAAAGAATAAACTGATAATACCGTCTCAGTGCTGCGCAGTAGGTAGACATTATCGATGCTTCAGATCATTTCTTCGTAATCGTTGTTGTCTAGAATCAAACTAGTGTTTACACATCGAATACTGACATTGTACTCGTTGATATCAGATTATTTCCTATGCTATGATTAATAACTACTATTGGCTCTGTGAGCTGCCGTGCGATTCTCTAATGATTCATCGATGCGCTCGTCGACGAGCTCACCGGTTACAAATACTTTATGAGATACGAGTATCGCCCTTGTACACAAGGTTGTTTTTCCAACATTTATTGTCACATCATCCATGAAATAAATTTCACGGATGTTGTCAAAGATGCAATGAGGTTTGCTCTTACGGTCGTTTTCAATAATCTGTCTATCGCCGTACCTTACTAGAGGTTAAATTTCTATCGATAGTAAGGAAAACTGTGGATAGATAGATTATTGAAAACGGCTGTTGGAGAATATCACAGCTGTAGACTTCGCGAGTATGTCTATGCATAGCTTAAACTGAATGGATATTCACCGCGCGTCTTATAACAAAATTAAAAATGCCTACTAAAATTGGCAATATCTACTATTTATAATTTTGTTACATTTATGAATTAATTTAAAAATTTCCAAAAACTGAATCGACAAAAAAATCTATATAATTATCGAAACTGCACACAAAAATTTTAGAAATGCGACCTGTAGAGGAGAACAGGACTGACATCCGGACATACGAAAGCATTTATTATATAAGCCCAAGCTATTGGAAAGACGCTTCGCTCGTAGTTAGCTCGATCGATTTTATTAATAATTACTAATCATTCCGTTAAAATCATAGAGATGTTAAAATACTTCAATAAACTCGCGTTTAATTTTAATTTCTTAAATACTAGCGACTGCACGCGACTTCGGTCGCGGAGTAGGAGGTTCGGCCTTCAGCCTCGCCATGACCTCCAACCTTTTCTTATTTTATTTTAATGTAAAAACCTTTTACGAAGTATTAGAAAACACTTAAAACAGATGAATTAAATCGGTAAAGCCTGCTCAAGTTATAGCGTGACCAGGAGAAATAGGGATTCATTTTTATATTATAAATAGATATATACGAGTATATTCAATTCTTTTTACTAAAATGTAACGGAACCAAGCCGTTCCCTTGATAGTAAGCGTAATTATCCCACTCGTAACGATTGTTGAAGCTTGTTTGAGTATATATTAATATACGAGAGTTTAAGTAACGATTGACCGCCACTGCCTGCGTTTGTCACACGGAAATATAGTAATTAACTGGTGCTTTCAGACCACAGCTACGCAGAATGTCCATGACTGCAATGGCACTCACCAAGACAGACCCTTACTGAAGAGTCCTACCACCTCTGACAATCCAAGACACATATTCGCGAAAGGGTATGAGGTGTCATACCGTCAAATCTCATAAAGTATTTGACATACCATTTCGCCAATTTTGTGGGGAGAAGACTTCCATATCAGCGGTTATCCATAATCCATAACTAGCCCTTAGCTTTTATAGTATCAAATATACAAAATAACAATAACTTCCACCGAATTCCAATTCCCGAATTGGACTTATTCGACTTGAAACCTTTTTAAGCGCGTCCTTTCCGACTCCCGATCCTGCTTCTTTATATGCGGAAACATTTTAATGGTAATTCGTCTTATAAATTATTATTTAGTTAGTTTTGTACACTGTTTCTTTTCCAAATAAAATAAAAATATAATAAATAAATAAATCAAGTATTATAATATTTTCATCAATAGTAGTTTTAAGATAATGTTTTGTATTAAAATGATGTATGTTTGAACTGCCGTGCGATTCTGTAAGAGCAAACATCGTTGCTCTTTGACATGAAACAAATGACGAGATGACAAGAAACGTTGGAAAAACAAAAACAACCTTATGTACATGAGCGATATCTCATAAAGTATTTGAAATCGGTGATTTCGTCGACGAATCATTAGAGAATCGCACGGCTGATTTAAATTGCATTGTCGACGTAAGTTACCTAAATTGAGAGATTGAGAGTCAGGTATTTGACTTGACGCGGTCACCGACAGCGGCGTAGTTGAATATGGAGCGTTTAAGTTATTAGGGCTTCCTCAATTTACCATTATTGCTGATGTTCTGTACACCGGTTGTATTAGGCTTAAGGTACAAGCGCGAACGATATGCAATGAAGTTTCTTTTTTATGTTCTTAGGACGATACAAGCACGAGAACCACCTGTTGTTAAGTGGTAACCTCTGCCTAGAACAAATGCATTTCGTCACAAGTGACGAGCTGCAATGAGCCCGTGACCCTGAGACATTAAGGCGCTGTCAAGTCCTGACCAAGATAAAAAGGAGAATTTTTAAAGCAGTTTATTACTTATACAATGGTTTACATAGACTCACAAATCATATGACATTTCTAAGACTTTTAAGTAATACATTGACGGAATTCAAAACATATATTAACATACTTGAGTATATTTCAAAAAATATCAAACATACCACTTATTTCCCTTCCAAACTATTATTTATTATATTAGTATTTCAGGTTTATTTGAAGTGAAATACATATAATAAAATAGCAATTTTTAATACATATACATTGACGGATAACTTTTTATTTTATAGTGAACATTATTTTTTTATGAATAAAAATACGTTTTACGGGGTGCAACTGTTTGACTTCACCCATGTCCGCACGCGCGCTAGCAGCTGACATTGTTAAGTCTCATGTGACGCTACACACACACGGTTGACACTAGCGTTGAATGACACTAGCGGTCACCCATCCAACTCCAGACCGCAGCAACAGTTGCTTGTTGGTCGGTTAAAATCGCCAAGCAAGCTCCGCTGCAAGCGCTTCATAACAAGTTAATTACGCTAATTAATATGCGTATAGGTACATATGTTTTATTTCTAATTTGTGCTTAGAACGCGAGCAGCTATGACCCTTATGAATTGCAATGTTGATTTGCTATTAAGGTTTGATCTCGGTGTTCGTTTAATGATTCCTTTACAATTGCTAGAGCTTTTGACTTGTTCCAATGTTTGGCGTGTGTATGTGTGAGTCAGCAGTAAATTGCTCTCGCTTGTCGTTCAAGAGACCATAAAAAGGTTCGTTTTAAATATTTATTTTGCATGCAAGTATGTTTGCGTTCTTCTTCGGCTTGCCTTTATGACGTCATTTCGCGTATTGATTGATTTACACCGGCGTTTTTCCTTTGAAGGAACGTAAACAATAACCCACAATTCTTGCAATCGATGACAGCATTTTCGGGAGTTTACGTGAGTTATTTAAATCATATTGTAAATGTTTTAAATAACGTAAATATAACTCAGGATAAATTGAATAAAAGTCCGCACAGCTTTTTTCTTAGATGCGATGACAGTTAGAAATACTTATTATTGGCAAGTGCCACTCGGACTTGCGTACGGACGATTCCGTACGTCCATATCACCACACACAAAACGAACAAAACACGTTTCTTGTAGAGCCCCGTACTATCCAGGTTATTCCGCAAATCCCCATTGACAATCCCCATCAATGAGGCTTTGTAAACCTATCTTCCACTAATCCCCATTAACGTTATACCCTTTGGGACATACCATGAAAACTCATACGGAACCGTAAAACCGTTAAATAAACAAAGATAATTTCGGCCTTAGACTATTACATCTATTATCATCATAGATTTCAGCTACATTTCATGGATCAAGTTAATTAATCAAGCTAATTTCATGTGAAGGAACCCCGGGGAATAACTGCCGCCATACCTTTTTCTACTGAAGCAGTAACGTTCGCAATACTGTGTTTTGGTTTGACGGTATGGTTGTCGGCGAATTTACATGAACATGTGCCTTAACGACTAAATGTCTCAGGGTTACAGCGCAGTAAGTTCGTCACTTGAGAGGAATGGCAGCTGTTCTATGCAGAGTTTACCACTCAACATCAGGAGGGCTTCGTACTTGTACGGTTTCCTGATAAATTAAAAAAAAATTCTAACAAGGTGCACGATTTACCCATCCTTACACTTGATAAAAAGATAAAATATAACCTTAAGGTAATTGTGCAACTTCTGGTATACTGAAAGATAGTTTTACCATAACTTAAGGGTAACCTTAAGTATTAGATATTTTTAATATTCTGTTGGTACATTCACTACATCAAAAAACTAAACTAGCCAACTAAATTTTAATTATGTTAGTCTTTTCCCAATTCATGTTACACATAGAATGACATTTCTAAAATTAGGAACTCCCATGTACTTATTAAATTTTGGGTACTATTTTACGTTAGTTTAGCGAGCACCAAGTTACGTGACGACTAATCCGTCTAAAATATGCCCACAACTGAAGAGAAGCATCTAATTTTAGTGCTGTCATTCGGAAGTGTTATACTAATTTGGATTTTGGCCTAAACAGAATATCAACTATGATTTTTAAAGGACTAACGCCCGCTGCATCTGCCATAATTTAGAGATTTTTAGTTTAGATAATGCTTACAAATTCGACATCATTGACGGTATTAGGTACGCGGTCAAAGACTCCTATATAAGACTTCTATATAAACATAAAAAACTTAACAAATGTATAGTCGAGAATTTCCTCCGGTTTCGTGATTTTCCAGGTCACTTCTTCAAAGAACATTCGCGCACTCGGCTGCGTCTGGCTTTGCATCCGTCGACATACTCGACTGTGCTTATACCGTTAATATAATATCAACAATAGTTTTACAGTTTTGAGCGTTTATTGTATAGCAACTTGTGATTACCGATCCATTAATCAAAAGCCATTTTCAAAATGATCAAACCCACCTCCTTTATTCGCTCATCGTCTCTCGAAGGCATGCCTTTATAAGCCCTTCGCTTCTTCGAGAATTCGCAGTTGTTTCAATTCACGCTGCTTTCTCTGGCGTCATCCTAATTGGGGCAAATCGCCACTGGCGTCTCGTCTGTTATCAATTTAATTTATCTATCTGCTGCGGGAATAGCCTGGCATGATTGGTATACTCGTTTGAGTACCGTTTGAACCTTTGGTGCTTAGCTGGTTGTGATGAGGCGATCGAAAAGGTTTGGTTATTTTGATTATGTATAACTTCGGACACGACCGATATAAACGCGGGGGACGACTGGCGCCGTAAGCCTGTATAGTACGAGAGGTGCTATGACGCAATCTGTGTCAATCAATCCTACTCTTTTCAAAAAAAATAACACGTTTTAAATAGAAACATGGTAAACCTCTTTCACAAGAGCCATCTAGTTAATCGGATTTCCGCCCTTGTATGCAGTAAAATCTTGAATGTTTTTCATGCAATTTTATTAAAAAGATATTTGAATGATAATGACTAGGTACTGTTTTGTAAATTATCGAATGTACACATCTTGTTGCAGACAACAACGTATTCAGAAAATAGATTTATGAGGATTCTCAAAAAGGAAGAGTTTTCCTTATTAGTCATCCAAATCAAGTATTTTCCTAACAATAATCACAACTTCCCACATAGGTGCTCATGGCAAACCCCTAAGAGCCATGGTGCGGTCAATTTTACTTTCTATTACGCAAAAGTACACGCAGTGATTGCTTTCGAAGTCCTCTCCGACCACAAGTTGAGGGCTACTGAGAAACAAACGCATTATAATAAAATATACGTTAGGAATTGGAAACGTATAGCGCGATAGCCGTATTCCACGCGAAGTCGCGAGCGGATGCTAGTAATCACATATTTTACTAATATAATATAAATACGAATCGATGGATGGGTGGAGGTTAGTTACTCCATCACGCCAGAACGGCTGAACGGATTTGGATGAAGTTTGGTATGTAGATAGTTAAGGCGCTGGAATAATACATAGGATACTTTTCATCATCATCCATCACCACGCTGATGAAGCCGTGGTACGCAGTTAGTAATATTATAAATGTAAAAGCTTAAGTTGTGTGGTTGGGTGTTACTCAATCACACAAAAACAGAACAAAGGATGAAATCTATATCAATAAAAATAAATCCCTATTTGCCGTGGTCACGCCATAACTTGAGAACTATTTACTTTTTTCTATCAAATTTGGCAAGGTGTTAGATTATAATCCGAGGGAGGAGACAGGATAATTTTCATCGTCATCATCATCCAGCGCCACGCAGGTGAAATGCAGGGCGCATCTAGTTTGAATTAAAGATGGTTTATGCCCAGATTTTAATCAAATACTTTTATCCCGACTCACGGGTAGTTCTCGAGGGATAACCTTATTCCAGGCATAGTCGCGCGCATAAACTCGTATGTTCAAAATGTTTCGCGGTAGTTCCTATAGTTCGTTATTCTGCAATTTACTTTTGTACTGTTGGTATGTAGTAGACCGCAAGAAACGTGCAGAATATTTCAAAGTTTGTACGAGTATTATAAACAATACACAGACGTTCAACAGAATATTTCAAACAATTCAATATTATGCATTTAATTTGGCTGCAGATTGCTTGTTCTCGCTGTAGCATGATTTAATTGATTTTCATAAAGATCACTTTCATATTATATACTCTGTGGTAATTATTATAGTTCTGTTTACCATTGGTTGTATTGGCTCCAATAGAGGTCGCTGTCACACTATATTTTTCCTCTGTGCGCATTATAATAGGACTTATGTTAAAAAGCTATGCTTTAAAAACAATCATTTAATGTTTTAGACAGAAATATGTTTGCTAAGCTGATTTGAACCAATGACTCCAGTATACCGTTCTGTATCTTTGTAAATTGAGCCATAGTAGTACCTCTAACCTGAATGAGAAGCAATAGTTTCGACTACTGTGTTAATCTATACTAATATTATAAAGAGGAAAGATTTGTATGTAAGTATGTTGTAACGAATTGGCTCAAGAAGTACTGGACCGATTTCAAAAATTCTTTCACCATTGGAAAGCTACATTCACCCTGAGTAACATAGGCTATATAAAATTCATCATCATCATCATCATCCATCACGCGCGGGTGAAACCGCGGAGAGCAGCTAGTTTGTAATAATAATGCGGGATTTATCGGGATAATTAGCGGGAATTATACGCTTTGTCGATATCACGATCGACGATTGTTTCTGCTTCGGAAGCCTTTGTGATATCGATAACGCATCTCGTGTTAAAGTTAATCCCGTTAGCGCCGCAGCAAACTTCCCCTCCTTTTAGGAAAAGTACTCCACCCAAAATCACCGAAAAACAAAATACAAAAAAAAGTAGAACATGCATAGGTACCAAGTTTCGTCAAGATTACTTGAAAAATGCGACCTGTACAGGAATATCAACATACAACCTAACAATCATACAGACAAATGAAAGTCAATCTGCCGTGCAATTCTCCACTGATTCGTCGATGCGCTCGTTGACGAGCTCACCAATGTCATATACTTTATGAGATATCGCCCTTGTACATAAGGTTGATTTTCCAACGTTTCGTGTCATCTCGTCATTTGTTTCACGGATGTTGTCAAAGATGCAACGATGTTTGCTCTTAGATAATCGCACGGCTGGACAGTTAAAGCAGAGACGCTTCGCTCGCTCGGTCAATAATAATATAAAAACTATTTTATTAAACAAAAAGCTAAAAATTCGCTGAACCTCCTTCGAAAAGCGAATAAATGATAATTAATTGAGACCCTTCTGAATAAGTGACCTGTGAGGTGCATTTTATGATCAAGATTCGAGGGGTTGTAAGGGTTCATACACCCGATTGGGGCGACACCCCTATATTCGTACTTGTGTCTTTAGCATACAGATGTAAAGTTAATCTGGATGTGTGCAAAAATAAAAACATTTTATTATGAATTAACCCCAACATTCACGTTTTAGCAGGAAATATAAGGTAAATATTTTTTATCATGTGTAGCCAAAACTGCCCAATTATTCGACTTAAATTTTGTGATTCGATTATAAAAAATAGTTACATTATCTTGTAACATTTTTTTTTTGGTTTTACGTAGTATTATTATTTATTCTGTGCCTCTCTGTGTATGAAAACCGACCTTCAATTCTTGCATTTTCAAAATAAAGTATTTTCGGCAGATAGGTGATTAGTTACATAATGTGAAAAATATGTACTCTTTATATGTCATGAATCTCATTATTTAAACAAACAAGTCAAAACAAAGTAGAGCAAAATAATAAACCTGTAATAATTATAATAATAAATAAACCCAGAATCAAAAATGTCTATATTTTGTTTTCCCCGCTAAAGATTATATAAAATATACAGCTTTGGTATTACATAATTATTTGCCGACACTATTACCTACACGTTTGAAAAATTAAAAAAAGTATTAAATAGAAATATATGTAAGTATAAAAAGAAAAATATGGAAAGAATAGAAAACATACCTCTCGCTATCTCTTCACCCCGCAACAGTTGAATGGGATTGGGTAAAATATGGATTGGGAAAAGCATTAGCTATTTCCTATTAGCTAATTACCTATGCCTTATCTTATCTATAGCATAAAATATTCCTACGGGATAGTCATTTTTAATGCGGGCGGAGTCAGACGGGCAGTTAGTTAAGAGGATTGCATAGCTAGTACTTTCTGTACTAAAAGAAAAAACTCTTTACTACCTCTTAACATTGTCCGATTTCGGTGATAATTTTTTTCATGGTATCATCACATTGTTTACTATGCCCGTACGTTTTGATTTCTTCAGTATTACAAAGTAATATAAATTTCCTTTTTTAAAACTTAAAAAAACTGAAAAAATCAAAACGTACGGGCATAGTAAGCAATGTGATGATTCCATAAAAAAAACACTGACAATGTTAAGAGGTAGAAAAGAGTTTTTTCTTTTAGTACGGAAAGTACTAGCTATGCAATCCTCATAATGATATATTTTATATTACCTAACCTAAATGACTGAAATACATGGTATGTATATATTCGTTACTTTGTGCTGCGAGCTGCCATTTAAATGAAAACCACTAGTTTATTATAAATATTAGTTTATCGTTTTTTTAATACATATATACGCAATATGTATGCAATATTTTTGATGCCACGTCTAGAAGCTTATTTCTATAAAAATGCAACATGTACAAGTGCATTGCAACGTGGCGGGTGTCGGACGGATGACTCACCCTCGTTTGCATATTTTGTTTGTGCTTGGTATTGGTGATATCACTTTTGATGAAATGCAACTGTAAAAGCGATGTCATCAAGTTGTTTATGTGGGCGAGATAGTGGTCAAACGTAAGCTCACTAACTACAAGTGATCATATATCCACATACATAACAAGTACAATTTGAAAAATTTAATACCGAATTTCATTCTATTCAGTTATTGGAGTGTATCTCAAAAACTGCTGTATCGAATTTGATGAAATTTAAATGGGACTACACGGGAAGCACCCGCTATCAAACAAAAAAGGAATTTCGAAAATCGGTTTACCCAGTTGAAAAAAATACAGTCGAATTGAGTATCTCCTCCTTCTTTTGGAAGTCGGTAGAAAACGAATATCTATTTCGCTTGGTCATCGTATCACACGTGAACGGATGGAACAATTATTTCGCATTTTTTTTATTGTGATCATTATTGTCAGGAGATGGTTCTTATGAAAGAAAAATACAAAAAACATGGGAGGTTATGGCGAGGCCGAAAGGTGAGCCTACTGATTTTTTTTATTGTTTTAATGACTGTCGGTGACGACACTTGTCTCGCCTGATGTTAAGCATCACGCTTGTCCATTTTCAGTGCCATTCAAAATTTTAAATAGTGTAGGTAGATTTTATAGAAAAAGAATTTTATTGTGTGTTTTAAAAGGTTTAAAATGTTTTTCATTCATTCATTCATTCATTCATGCCCATTTAAGAAATATATCTGTGTTAGCTCAGTTGGTACCCTGCATTCGGAGTGCGGGGACAGTATTTTGTGTGATGGGCAGAATGTTTACTCTCGGGTCTTGGATGTTGTGATGTGACATTGGTGTCGATCCTGTAGCATTATCTCAACTAAAAATCTCTAAATTATGGTAGTGTACTTATTTTGTTTAAGCTAAAATCCAAATTTGTATAACACTTTCGAATGACAGCACTAAAATTAGACATTTCTATTCAATTCTGGGCATATTTTAGACAGTTTAGTCGTCACATAACTTGGTGCTCGCTAAACTAATCTAAAATAACCCAAAATTGCATAGAATAATCATATTTTTAGAAGTGTCATTCTAAGTGTTAAATGATTTTGGATTTTATTGTTAACAGAATAAAGACCATAATAATACATTTTAGTTCGGTAGTTTAGTTTAGTTTTTTTAAACAAGTGAATCGCTACCATTGTGTGTATCCATGCCTACTACGACACGGAATTCTAGTGTGGGTATGAGTGTGTGCAATAAGAAATACCAATTATAACACCATTATAAACTTCCAACTGAAAGTGAGACGGTACAAAGTTGTATTACGAGTAGTACCTACCTTCAATACAATACAACAGACTTATATACGTGTATTCTTAACGATGTCGGCTGATAGAGATCGCTATCGAAGTATTATCTGACTTGGAGCCTTAATGAAGACGTCCTGAAGATTGGATCATGAGGCAGCCCCTGTAATGGGGCGGTCATTAACACCATCTGCAGTTTGCAGCTTTCTTAAGGGATGTCTGGGTAAAGACAACTGTCAAAAAGTATGGAACCAATCTAGAAATTTCCAAATGGTTTTTCACAGATCCTTCTAAGTGTTATAATGAGAATGTATAAATAAGGGTTTGTAGGTATATATATTGTAGGGTAAAAGACAATGGAATTCTTTTAACGCCGCTGGGTTTCTATGTAGTCTATTCTATGTACATTTGTTTCTAGAGAAAAATAAAAAAGTTACAAGTAGTAACCAAAATGACCCATTTTTAGAACACCAAAAGGACGTTACACGTTACCCTACGCTGTCTATCTATTTGTCTGTCTGACCCACCCTAAAATGGCTCTATATTTTGAACTTTATGTAATTTATTTTAATGACTTAAAGCTAGTGCTAACGCCTAGGCTTTGCAATGTTATAGAGAAAAATACACATCCAAGTTCCGTCCCCATACGAAGCGACGGTTAATATCAATTCTAATAGAGAGATCTCGATGCTCGGACGGTATGATATGACGTGCCATGGCGTTCGTCTCGGACGCCATGACAGGCCTTTGTTGTTTAGACGCGAATATTGGATACGGCGGTAGAGTCTTTAGAGTTTTACTTTGACTTTGACTGCCTATGACTATGACTATAACTATGACTGACTATGAATATGACTATGACTATGACTGTGAATATGACTATGACTTTGACTTAACAGGTTCGAATCCCGTCCGAGAATGTATTTTTCTCTCAGAAATAGCAAAGTTTGGTCTCGCTAAGCAAGCGTTAGTGCTTTAAAAGTCATATAATAAAACATCTATCCATTTCAAATCTTTCTTTCTTTGACGCCATTTATCTCCATCTTAAATCCATCCCATCTATTCTATTATTCGTATGTCGCCTGATAAACATGGTGGTTTCGTATATTTATAATTGCAAATGTACAATTCATCTTCACTCCATTTTATCACCGACCGAGACGTATCCGACGAGAAATGACTATATTATAACATTATCAGGTCTTACAACCAAGAATGGCAAGGGGAACCCACGCTATCGAGTCCCACCCCCGCACCCCATCTGAAAGGACAATAATAAATTACCAGGGTTGCACTTAATGAGGCATTATAGGTATCTAGAACGCAGCTTCGCTTCAATATTTATACTCAGGTGTGATGCGCATTCAGACGAATGCACTTTTCAGTTTATTAGAACAGTTCAACTGTTTCATTTTCTAGTTAAATGGTTAAACCGGCAAACACTCACGTTTATCATCTAGTCGTTGTATTCCGACCGGTGTTCGGGCAGTACTGATGCCCATCCTCATGGAGAGCGTGGTCTAGCAGCGAAGGCCGCTAGTCGCGCACTGCGGGCTGCCGCACGCAACGCTCTCTGTGAAACTTGCGGTGCGGGTGCGGGGGACGTAGGCGTAGGACGTAGGTGTTTCATTTTCATTAGAAAATCATCATTAGCGTATTGTATGCGTAGGTATGTAATGCTAGATATATTACGCCTTTCCGCTGATTTCAATTCTCAGCATCTCGCATCCAGCTGCGAGATAATCCTGCTTAATGCTTCGAGCATTCTCTTCCAGACAACCCATACAACAATACAATACATTAATTATTTTAGTTTGAAAATTCTCGTGAGTTTGACATATATTTATTAATATCAAAACCGACTTTACTCACGTACTTAGCCCAGGGCTCAGGGAGCTTACGCTGCAAGATCCCGGCGACCACGATCTTGGAGCGTAAACTCCCTGAGGATGGACATGACTTGAACCTAGGTCGATAACGTCGGCTAATTACGTGAGTAATGTCGGTTTTGATATTAATAAATACAATAATTACTTATTGCACTTTAATCAAATATCCACACAAAATATCTTATTATGTCTAATTTAATATTATTTTTAGGGTAAAACCGTAATTTATATTTAATTATAAAATATAATTAAATATATATTAGGGTAGCACAATGGGCGGTCTTATTGCTTATAACGTATACTATCGATGGAGAGTATCATAAGAAGTAGTAGACGGTGGTGCACAATTTAAGAGTGTGTTATCACAATGTCAGGAACGAACTAACGCTAAAGCTGCGTCAATCATCGCTTGTAGTGAAGTAGTACTTACTTATAGTTATTTTCTTACTTTGCCTTAACACTATTGCATGCCCATCACCGCATATGTGAGGTGACGAAGTAATGAGAATTGTCAGTTACCTACTACCTACCAGGTTAATATCAAGAGTCTAAAAAGTATACCTAAAACAATAAAATAAATGCCAGCAAAAGTGATGTATCACGTTTCGAAGCTGCAACGGAACAAAACGGATTCAGCAAGCGTGTAAACTGCGAATCTGAATTCGTTGTACACGCCACTATTCTCTCACGCACTATAGGTATACCGTTTTGCTAGGGGTGGTGCATTCTTAGATTATTCACATATTTTAAGTTATTATAATTTATTTGATAGATTTATTTCATTTCAATGGCGTAATAGCCGTCTTTTAAATAATAGTTATACAATGTAGTTTTGATATAATAGAAATTTTCGTAACTTTGACATATTTTAAAATATAAATTTTATTAATCGTAAAAAACACGCCCGGGTTTCGAGCATATCAGATGATGATTTTCTTCAGGGCGAGCGCCCAGTGGCGTCTGTGAGCGGCATATTTTTGCCGTTTATCAACGAGTCTAATCTAAATTAAATCATACATTCAATTTCAGTGTCAGGGTTCTTAAGTACAGCAAAGACTATATACTTTCATGAATTGACAAGATAATTTAAAATACTTATTCATATATATTTATTGATTAAAAACACCATAAGAAAACCTGCGCAGCATACCCAAGTATAAATAAAAGCACAAAACATAAAACTACGTTGGAAGCATATTATTGGTTTCAAACTCCTCTCAAACAACTCTTTTACTATGCTCTACTATATTCTGTAGTAAGGATAAAAAAGTACTACGTTAAGTAGATTACTTCCCTCTTTTTATTACTATAACTAAAATGTTAAGAAAACATTACATCTAAATACATATTTCAGGGTTATAATATTACCTGATATTTATTTGAGCAGTTAAAAAACTATATTTTTGCCGTGTGTTTTTGTTCCACAGACTTCGTCATTCTAAATTTACCTCTGAAATTAAATCAATTAATATTTATCAGTAGGTGGCAACCCTGGCATTTCACAGTATCAGTTGGTTAATTGTTCTGCGAGTCAGCTGGCAATAACGGTATCCTGCGCAGCGTCGACTTTACCCGAGTATATTCGACAAAACACGAGCATCCAGAACATGTTATTTGGATTGTGCTTTTTGAAAGTTGGGGGTTTTAATGATACATTGCTGTGACTGATTATATTGTAACTGATTATATTGCCAGACGCAATATAATCATATAGATAGATTATTGGGACCGGCCGTTAGAGTGACGCATAGCTCGTACTTGTCTATACTAAAAGAAATAGCTCTACTCTATCTCTTCAGTTTTTTAAAGTATTATAAAGTTACCTATTAGTACTTTAAAAAATGAATAAATCAAAACGCATGAGCCTAAAAAAATGTAATACAATACCTAGTAAAGAACGTGTTGATTACATGAAAAAAATCTCTGAAATCGGACAATAATAAGAGGTAGAAATCCGTATCGATACTACATATTTTTTCTTACACTTGATAGTATTTGACTCCATCTCACTTAATGGTTAATATACGTTCGAAGGTCGTACACTAAACCTAGAATAGTGACTAATGAAATAATTAATAAGCTGCCGGATCACGCTGTTAGGTGCATATTAGCGACAGATTTTCAAACTCGAGGACGGTAGCTAGTCAGGCGGACACCAGAAGTACCCCTACCACCATGCTGTGGATTTCATCATGATTTTAGCTTCACCAAAAGCTTGAGCCCGGGGTGAGGATCGCTCCCGTGGACGTCTAATCGACGGTCGACCCTTGTTATCCCTGGGCTATAGCGCTTCAATCAATTCAATTCGAATATATCTCGAAGGTAGTTGATGGCGACTAATAATGATGATAATGTGACGGCTGGTAAAGACGTTTAAGTATAAGACACAATCCTGTCTCTTTCTAACCCTTTCATCGCGAGCGTCTTTAAGGAGAAACCAAGCTGGGATGTGCGTTTTTACAATACAATCCCAAACCACATACATAACTGAGCTCACATAGGAAAAAACCATAAAAACATAAAAAAAATAATTAAAAAGTCCGACATTATTTACAAGACAATGTGCTTGGAATACTCCACTTCTGGCACTTTTTCATCTGCCACACATAAAATGTAATAATAGTAGTACCTAAGTAAAAAAGAAGTACCTAAGTAGTACCTTAGTAAAATAAATATTGTAAAAATCTATATGAATTCTTTTCATATACCCCAAGTTTCTTGCCCCTTCTTCTCGGTAGGCTCTATTTTGGCTGTAGAGTCGTGGCACATAATGAATAACGAATGACGTTCATAAGTGCGTCTTTGATGCCTTTACCGAATACATTATTTTGACGACTTTGAGTTTTGGGCATCTTATGACTGCATCACTGTACACGCAATCTGAACTTTTTCTTTAGTACACGCCCTGCTGATAAAGACGAAGAAGACTTCAAAATTGCTCCGAAACTACTTTGTAGCTGATATTTGACGCAATTGCAGTAGCCTGAAGATTTAACTCATGTCAACATTGCGACAAACAAAATGATCAATCAAGCTTAAAATGAACACAGTCCCTTCATCCCCTGTAACACAAGTAAAGGGTGGAACCCTTTGAAAAGCACTAATCACGTAATGTTGTATTTATTTAAGGGATTAAACCAGACAAAGGAACTTTTAGCTGTAGCTTAATTGAACCGTGGTGCAGTTGTAATTTATGCTTAGTATGGTAATTTTTATTTGGGTGGTATGGTAAATATATATGTATTAAGTTGTGAGCAGGGGATGGATCAGCGTTTATTTGGTAAATATAATCATTTTGAATGTCTTTTCGTTTGTACCGAACGTGGCCTTGCACTAGGTACTGTATTTTATTATTAGCGTTTACTGATTAGTTTACAAAGTGCTTAAACTTACTCATATAACCATGTAAATATTTTTTTTACATTTTGCTCTAAAGCTAGATATGGTTTTGGACAAGATAATAAGCAACTCGAAGTACTAATCCTGCGCAGACGACGTCGCGGGCACCTGCTAGTAATTAATACTTTGTAAAGGTACGAAGAAACGCGGCGCTTTTTCAATTGTGTACGTTTACAATCATAATTATAAATTCGTCCACCGGCCTCGGAGAGTCTTGATATACCCGATATGCCGGACATTTACAGTTTTAACCAAAATTCTGCGACCGCGGTACGGCAACGAAAACAAATCGCGGGAGTGACTATGACGGGAAACCAAGCTTTAAACACCTGCGTGACTGCACACTACCTTCATTTTATTATTTATCCTGCGTCCCGCTCTACTGGCGCTTTTCTCCAGCCTTCTGCACCTTAATCGAAACCTTACGATATCTAAGTTATCGACCGACTGAGTATTACATAATACGATTCATTACCATAACTAGAATTGCATGTAGAACGGTCTGAATACCTCGGTAAAGAAATCCATAGACACAGGATTATTATCCAACCAAATAGTTTCGTTAAGAAAAATCAAAATTGTCCAACGATTATTGAATACATTTATTACTTACACTCTAAAATAAAATAAAGTATTACCTTGTAGGAGAACGATGATACCGTTAGTATTAGGACTGAAAGTTAATATTAATTATGCTATTCTTTCGGCTTATGACACATGTCGTGGTCACTACCCAGACCGTCGCGGGACTTATGCTCCCCCTTCGCTGACGATTTGACGCGTAAATTTGGCTAGAGCTTTATTATAAGGCGCAGGTGCCAGAGCTGGCTTGATAGCCAGACAAGCTGTATAGATTTTATGGAAATATCTCACAAATAGTCAAGGAAGTACGGAATTTTGCAAAAATTATAATCAATACTAAACATCTCTATTACTTATGCTGTCCGTACGTGTATTTCCTCTTCATTTCATAACCTGAAATTATAACTGCATGCCATGTCTAAAGCTGTGTTTAGCCCAAGATTGTCTAAAACTGGCCCCTATTCCGCACATCATTTACAAAACACTCAAACGCTATTGTCTGGTATCGTAACAAGTTTTAGCGGTGTGAAAACAACCATTAAATAGATATCATCACTTAGCGCTGAGGTACCGGAAACGAAACCCTAACCTGAATACGGAACCCGGCTTTCTACAGATAAAAATATTATGTTGAGACGTGCCGCGTTAAAGGACAAAAGCGCGATTGAGATTAAGTGAAATTTGCTACTCTGTGTAATGGTTGCATCACAGCACAGAGTAGCTAACAGTAGAAGTACCGAATAATCTGATGGATGCTCTGACTGATAAGATGAGGTTATTAACCGACTTCAAAAATAAGAGGAGGTTTCTCAAGTCGTCTGTGTATGTATTTTTTTATGTGTAATAATAATAAATAATAATAATAATAATAATAATAATAAATAATAATAATACCGCAGGGGCGGCTTTGTGGCGAGCCGTCGGTGAGTGGCGACACCGCGGACCCTGATTCTCCCTGGGGCTAAATGAGACCCCTGACCCCCGGCTTGCCTTAATTGGCCGTCCGGGGGTGGAGACGCAAGAGCAAGTAACAAAAAGCTCCAAGGGTGGAAGTGTTAAAGGGCATAACGCCGGTAGTAGCGCTCTAGTGAAACCGCAGCACACCTCTCGACACTCTTTGGCCATCCACACCAACGTTGCCCCTTTTGTCACCACTCATGGTGGCCTTTATGGGGGGCCCGTTTAGTGGATGGCAAGTCGCCACCTGCCTAAATATTTTAACATGAGACTAAATTGGCAGGTGCCGTAGTCTCATCCATAGCCCACTATCTTCCTTATCACTAATAAGTTAATATCAATAGCCTGGCCATTTTACTCATATTTGTAATAGATATAAGTACCATGTTACCCTTCATCCAACATTTTTTCTGTTTTTTATACTCCTTTGTATTTTTATACCAAACAGGCCTCTAAGTGTTGGCTACAGCCCCACTTATGCCTTTGAAAAGGACCGGATGAAATCCGTGATTTATTTTGAATAAAAGGAATAATAATAAATATTCCACAACTATCACACAACGCCATCTAGTCCCAAGCTAAGCAGAGCTTGTGTT
The DNA here is from genome assembly GCA_917880725.1 of Selenia dentaria. Classification (NCBI taxonomy): domain Eukaryota; kingdom Metazoa; phylum Arthropoda; class Insecta; order Lepidoptera; family Geometridae; genus Selenia; species Selenia dentaria. The sequence goes on along the minus strand of OU862878.1, from coordinate 35,935,541 downwards.
ATGGGTACTAGACAACTGATAAACATACTTATATATTTCTAAATACATACATATTATAGATAAATTACACCCAGACACAGAACAAATGATCGTGCTCATTACACAAACATTTGTCCTGGGTGGGAATCGAACCCACGACCTCCGGCATAGCAGTCAGGGTCACTAACCACTAGACCAACAGGCCTGTGTTCGCGAATAACTTGATAATTTTTGTTTAATAGAGTATACAGTAGGTAAACTTCCATGGTTTTCTCGTATACATTTTATCAAATTTAGTCAAGCAGTTTTTGAGTTACACTCCAAAAACTGAAAGTAGAAGATAAATCAACATCTTGATGATATCATCATTGACAGTGTATCCCGTAAGTAGAGGTCACTAAAAAGGCTAATTTTTTTTTATCGAAGATTAGAAATGACTTCTTCGCTAAAAAGTTGTCGAAGTCGGTACCATGCACGTAATATTGTGATAATAGGTACTTTCGAATTATCATGGTACCGACTTCAATAAGTTATTTCATACTTTTTGGTATTGAAGACAGTTCCATTTTTTGTAATTTTTTTTTGACGTTTGTGACAAGAATCCTAAAATTATCGCGATATATTAGATTATTATTAGATATATAATTTTAAGGGGAAAATACTCATTCTCGGACGGGATTCGAACCTGTGTCTTCTAATTAAAGAAAAAGACGTGGGTTCGATTCCCTTCAGAGGATGATTATTTTCTCTAAAATTGCAATACTCTCTAATTCCTGTCTGATACTGCATAATGGCTTCGGGATGACTTAAGGCGGTGCTGACATGGCACAACGCCGGAAACAGAAGAAAATGCCGTGATATCTTAAAAGAAAAGACACTGGTGGGAAGAGGTCACAACCTTCAGGCATGAGGATTACGACTCAGGATCTGGGGATCGATTTTGCTATCAAACAGTGGTATCAGATGTAAGACAGACATCTACCTAAATCATAACAGGACACGGACGTCGAACTTACACCTATGACCTCATTTTTGAAGGGGTATAAATGGCCGGTTTCCGAATTACGTTTGCTAAGTCGATGGTCAGCTTCTTCCAAACAAGTATTACGTTGTGCTAAGCACATTAAAGTTTTCACTTCCAATCCTATTGGAGTTCTGACAGAGAAATGATCACGTAGCAGGCATAACTCGGTAAAAGCTAGATTGGGCTTATGATTGCACCGAAGTACACCAAGGCGAGGATCCGACGCCTTTCTCTCGAGTGCTAACAAATGAGCTGGGGTCCATCGTGATTTATTCAAATCCGTCGCTGTTTGACGCCGGTCACGTCTGCCTTGACTTTTGTAGTCGCATCACGAACTGTTACCAATGTCTGTTACTTGTATCAACTTGGGTGTATCGGAGCATTGAATTTACACGGGTGCCTTACTAGTCTACTAGTGCCGACTTAGATACTTTAGATTTATAGCTGATCGAGACATTTCCATGTTAGATACTAATTGTCGAGGTGGGCAAGATGTGCACTAATTGCTAAACAGACTTGCCCATGTCGCAGCGTCATCTAGATAAGTAAGCTGAAGTTTGCGTGGCTCTGCACTGCACTCAGAAGATAATTTGCAATAATTCATAAATTTAATATTAATACTATTTGTAATAATAGTATTTGTTTCACCAAAACAGGTACAGAATACAAGCCTTATAATTACACATACAGAAATAAAATTATTGAGTAAATTATGTGCATTTAAATGGCTTGTAAATTTTAGTATTGAGGTGCAGAACCTACACTAAGAAATATTCTTGTCGTAGATTCTGCATACCCTTCAAATGTACTTGCTCAACTACCTATATTGTACAATATAGGTAGTTGAGCCAGTTCTAGGTACAATGGAGATTAAATACAGTTCAAAAGTAGTATGTATTGTATATGTTTTTGATGAAGTAGTTAGCAAAAAAGTTTGAAGCCAAGCTGTCTATATAAAGCACTAAATATTTCATTTCTATATCACATACTGTTAAATTTAAGTGGCAATTAGTTTTTATACAGAGTTGAATACTAGCTTATACACATTGCCTTCGCCGTCGGGATGCGGATTGTTTTTATGCTTTCTCTTTTTTTTTCTTTAATTTAGGGACTTTTAAATATCATGTTTAATGTTAGACGCAAGTTGAAACCCCGTCTTATTTGTTACCAACGCAGTGCCTCTACCACACGGCAGTAGTGCGCAAGCGTTATTGTAGGGTGTGAAGGGGCACTGTGGCTATTAAAATTACTAGAGGAAAACTTCAGTTATAAAGTCTGAGTGGCAGTGCAACCGTCATGTGCCATCGTAGTGCTTACCGAGCGCATGAGTCATTTTGATACGAATTAATCGCTAATAGCCGATTTTATTCTTCCTATAATTTGAACTTATAATAGGGTGGGTTCCAGTCACATACCAATATATCCACGTTTCAGTAAGCGTCGTCAACTCTCACAAATGTCGCGCCCCGGTTTACCAATCCCTTTGGGTGCCCAACCCGAATGAAACACTCACGCAGTTGCAAAATGCACGCTAAAAATTGAAAGATTCCTTTACATATTTGATGTTTTGACAGTGACAGCTCGCAACGACCACAAAAACCCACCTTCCATCTGCGAGCGTTGTGATCGCGACGTGAGCTTTATCGGTGACGTTATCGATGACGTATCGAGCTTGCTCACGATACTCGTGGGTATGTAATGAAACGGGTGAGTGAACGACGCGATCGATTTCGGCTCATATAGGAACACGACCGTAGTATCGTGTGTCCATAGGTAATAATTTCGATAATTTGAGCTTCCGCAATGAGATGCAATTACATAGTAATTACTGTAATTGAGCATAAAACAGGCCAATTGCATATCGATTAAATGAAGGTTATCTGGTCGACACTAGGTACAATAATCGAATATAAATGCGATTATATTTACATGTCAGATATGAATACCATGTAATTTGTTTAAATAATGGCATTGTATTAGCTTCAACGTAAAAATAAAGAATTATAATATATAAAATATATAAAAATATAGAGCAAAATATAAATGAATAGCTGCGCTCAGCGGTTTCACCCGCATGGTGACCGAATCATATTATAATACTTCGATGAACTAATTCATAATAACATACTTATTTTTATGTTCATAGTTAATTCCTGCTTGATAGTTATAAATTAAAGATCTGCCCTGCTACCCTGTAGCGCTTGCTACTGATTCTACTGACTCGCGATTCGCCATATTTGGCCAATAATACAATAGATTTCGCAGAAATCAATCTACTTTTCCAGGAACTGCAACGTGTGTGGTTAAACTACAAAAAAAATGTTTACACACACACGCCTGCACAAGGATTCTCTGTGTTGCGGGAGACGTTAGACACACACAATAGGTACCATTACAGCATCCAAGGCCCAAACAAAAACATTTCTGCGCATCACTCAAATGCCCGCCAGGGGTCGCTACTAACTAAACTGACAGAGCCGTCAAACTTCCTTCGATAACACATCGGTACGTAAGACATAGACAAAGTAACACAAGCAAATCGACCAAACTCCATCACGATCAAGAACAACATTGTTATATTTTATTTCCGTTCGTGCCAGCAGTGCCAACGTTTCCGAAGCACAACCAAATGCCAAAACTCACAAATTATCTTCGCTCGTGACTGAACTTTGGTTGCTGCAACTCGACGCAACTCTCATCAAATAGCAAATACCTTCGAGTTGGTATTTTACGCCTCGGGTGCTGGTGTTATGGGTAGGGTGTTGGATTGCAATCGAAAGTGCGGCTGCTCTAAGTTTAATTTAGTAATAAGTAGCTGTAGGTGCATAACCTTCCGTTTCGATTTAGAATTCGTAAATAATTAACTTTTTAATAAATATACTTACAAGCAATAGTTTAAAAACTTGTCTTCTATCAAAACAAGCGTCACTGTGTAGGATGTGTTCTTAAAAAGTTAATCCAGTGGGACCTAGTTAATTGGGATCTCAAGGGACCAAGAATGTTGTACCATTTATTGAGGGTTCATTAATCCAGTTTTCCAATTATGCAGGTTTAAAATTGTATTGTCTAATTTACAGAGGCTCCCGCTTATATAGGTCGGAATGTACGGCTATTCCATTTTTAGAGGGAGAGTAGTCCCTTGTTTTAGGTCAAAACCTGAGATAGTACTGACAAACAAAGCTTGTGCGAAAGACATTTTAATGTTTGTAAACAAAAGTGTCAAAACCTGTCCGATTAATTTGTCTCATTTATAGAGGGAATTGAGTTACAGAGTCCTATATAGGTAAACATCGAATAAATACTATACCGGGTTTGAAAGTCCCATTAGTAGAGGTAATTCAATGAAAAAGTACCGGGTTGCAATGAGGTCATTGCAACTCTCAATAATAGAGGTTTCTCATTTATCCAGGTCCCATTTAACCAAGTTTCACTATATAACAAGAAGAAAAGAGCAGTTAAAAGACGCAATGTCTCGAGGAGACAAGCGCAGGCTACGAAAAGACATGGTTACCATGGCAACTCATTGCAATATTCAATCTTACAACAATATGTTTACTTAAGATGCATCATTACTTCGAAATTTGAAACACCCATACAATTAAAAGGTTGCAAGGAACCGTTTTTGATTGGGTTTGCTCAGGGGAAGATTCAAAGAAGAGAAACTATCATCATCAACAGCGAGAAGATGTGTACTGCTGAACACTCCTGCCACTCGCCTTGAATGAAAGCCAATATCATTTTAAGTAGGAACTACTTATTAATTTACCCAAAGTTTCATAAACGTAATATTTTATTTAAATACTCAAGTTCCATTATCGGAGCATACAAAAACAAAAACCTGCCTGTTTACGAACACCCTTTCACGCCCGATTTTTAAATTAAATTCCTATGGAATGACCATAGGGATTTAATTTTAAAATCTGGCGAAATAAGTGTCCATTATTACTAAAGTATTAAAGGGTTTACAAATCGCATTTAAAATTTTAAAGATGGCGAGATTTATCTCACTATTATACATATCAACCGAACACCAACTATTATAAAAAAAAACACAAAAACTTCATTATCATACTCGTATGTTAATAAATGCCACTACCAGTGTCAGTCAAAAATTACACAATTCTCAAACACCCAAGAATTGGGTGGACAGCACCACGGCTTGCTTACGAACCCTGGTTCTGGCTGTCCTATAACCGATACACCAAACCAATGAACCAAATCAAAATAGTCCGTTTGGCTGACAAGTTCTTGAAGCGTAGCGGTATATCATTCACTAGCTGCTCTCTGCGGTTTCACCCGCGCTGTGAATGATGATGATGATGATGATGAATCTTATATAGCCTATGTTACTCAGGGTGTATGTAGCTTTCCAAAGGTAAAAGAATTTTTGAAAATGGTCCAGTACTTTTTGAGCCAACTCGTTACAAACATACTTACATACAAACCTTTCCTCTTATAATATTAGAATAGATTATATATTTTGTTGTTTGCGTAAACGTTTTATCAGTGAAGGAACTTCTACTCATTTTTACAATTATTTAGCTTATTTTGTTCCCACTGCTGGAACTCAAGCCTTCCTCTCAGAGAGAGGAGATGGGCCATAGCCCACCGCGCGGGCCCAGTGCGGCTTGGTGGATAGGCTAGTGGCCGACCCATGTTTAAATTTTCAGGCCGCGCGAAGGCCTTCGACAAAGCCTAACGACTGTTATCCCAAGACAAACAACTGGGACCGACGACGTCTTAATACACGAACTAGGACTTTTTGATAAATGCCTTATCTCAAGTTCGGTCTTGTTTTGTTTTTGTGTCTGGTAGTATATACATATAAACGTATGTAGAGTATTATTTGTGAGGGTCATGATACCGCCGGGAATCTAATGACACTTTACTAAGCATTTTAATGTGCAGGTGTTAAGAATCAGATGTCGCATTGCATCCGTCCAAGCAATTAGCATTGCATACCTTGTTACACTTCCTGTGACATAGATAGGTAAATTGCGTACGTAATTTTAAACTAAGATGTATCCTTCATCGTCGTTACCTTACACTGCTAACTGCTTACACTGGTTTTTAAATAGTTAGTTTGTAGACTTCACAATTCATTGATATGACTGACGACTGTCTTGAAGTAATAGAGTAGTGGGTACTATAGGTAGTAGTATTTAGGTTTTGGAATTGCCTAAAATAAAGTTGTATTGGCTTTGCTTACTTTACGTAATTCCATAATCTTCTTACTTTCCTAACCTTATATCCTACTAATATAAATGCGAAAGTTTGTATGGCCGGACGTTGTTACTTTTTCACGCAAAAAACTACTGAATGGATTTTAATTAAATTTAGTATGTAGATTGAGGCGCTTGAATAACATAATATGATACTTTTTATTATCATCAGCAGAGTTTGTTTTGTTTGTTTGTTACACTTTAGCTCCAACGTCTGAACGCATCGTAATGAAATTTGGCAAGGAGATATGAGGAAGGAAGGAGAGACATACGATACTCTTCATTGTCATCCATTCATCTCTACGCGGGTGAAACCGCGAGCCGCAGCTGCTAATAAAATGTTGCCTTTATGTATTAAATACTGGCTGCGCCTCATAGGTCCACCCGTGCGTAAGATGTCTTTTACACAGAAACATTTTTCCAGGACAAAGAACCTATATGTTATTTTTTCGTGCATATACGCAATCTCATTTCATAGTATAATATATAAAAATAAAATTTAAATAAATATAAAAATATAATATAAAAATAAAAGTGACATTCAATTAAAAATAAATGTATGCTGCTTTTTCACAATGGAACGGCTCAAAAGGTTTGGGTAAAATTGTATGTATTCATTTTTAAATCATTATGCATGAGTATCTTCATTCTAAGGAATAAAAACACACACTCAATCACTCACTGTGTACTATGCTCCACTAAGAAACTTTCGGATTTATAAATTAGTCAGAATCATTTCTATTTGAATATTTAAATATTTTTTAAGCAAGAGACTGTTTACAAAGTAAAGTAAAATTACAGTATTCGTCGAACTATGTGCCTTAAACTCAGGTAATAACCCTACTTACACTGTAGCCGATTCGTGAGCGGCGGCAGTGGCATAAGGTCAATCTGACCATATCGGCGCGACATCTGTCGTTCAGATCGGCCGATAAATTGCGACAACTATCGCAGACATGACTTTGCTTCTTTAAAAGTTGACCTACTTAAATGTCCGTTACGTTACGATAAAGAGACAGCACGTTCCTCGCAATCTCTTATTAACCCTGTCAGCTCTGGTGGTATGAAAAGATTAGGTATTCTTCATGGGTTTTTTGTAATGCAATTAATTGTCAAGACGAAACTTTTTTTTTCGGGAAATATTCGCTGCGGCTACACGTATAAAGAATGCTATGTGTCTACGGCAGGAACTTGTGGTAGGAGCCGTCGAGTAGGTAGATAAACTTTTTAATAGCTTTAGTTTACACCAAATAATAATTTGAATTAAATAATTTATTGACTCAGGCGTTACTTTGCGGAAATCCATTATCAAAAACGATATTGAAAGAAATATTTAGTGTCACTTCCGTTAGAAAAAAGTCTGTCGGTCTAGCGCTTGAGCAGTAACCATCTCCTGAGGATGCCTCGTATAGAGGCGAAACTCGTGTCAAATCGTTTTTGGTTGATTGGGTTGTTTTGTGCGTTGGCAGCTCTGTATACCCTATCCTTCCTATTTGCATTTTATGCGGAAGGAAGGTGGTGCAAACCGCAACTCAAACATAAAGCATTTTTTTGCCTGTCATTAAATATTTCTTTTAAAATCGATTTTGAATTTGAATTACAGAAATAAAGCCCATTCCAATATAATAAGGTTACACAGTCCATATCACGGTTTAAGATCTTTGAAATGATATCAATATTTTACATGACATTCGCCTTTGTGGCGCCGAACGGTCACAAGAAAATCTTTGATACCATCTTGCCAACTTGCTATCAGTTCAAGGTCAATGTAGTCCTTAACCTAAAGAAATAAGGTTCAAAAGTTCAATATAAAAGAGCGTGGATGACTAAACTCATGCGTCACGTTTTATACCACCTTCCACAAGTTATAAAGTTACTCGAATGGATACTGTTAAACGTAATTGTAGGCATTATTGTTTTTACGGCAAACAATCATGTTTCTTCCCAAATACGGCAGACCGTTTTAAAGAGGCATTTTGTAGCGTTGCAGTTTAATTACGGCAATTAGGTAATCAGCAGATTAACGTGCCTTACCTTAGAGGTAAATATATGATTTTAATCTTAACTTTCTTTGCCCATATAAGCTTGATGTCGTCTCACCTACTGACCGAGAAATTAAATATATGGGTCTTTTCTACGTACATGTAGTTGATTAATTGTCGATGTTTTATTTATATATTGTATTAACTTTATTAATATATACTTATATATTACTAGCTTTTGCCCACGACTTCGTCCACGTACAGTATTATTTATTAAATGCCTATCTAAACACAATTTTTTACACAAATAAATTAAAATACAAAAAAAAAATCCATGTAAAGTTTCATCCTCTATTTCACCCCCTAAGTCATCCCTGTAAAAACTATTAAGGTGAAATTAGAGTTAACCTATAAGAGTTGAGAGATTACAACCAAATTTCATGATTCGACTTCGCGAAAACTCAGTTTTTCGACGCTCAAACCTAATAACCGAAGTTCGAAAAAAACGTACTGTTAATTAAAAATACATTCTTATGAAGTATGGGAGCCAATACACGATTGAGAAATCTTGGCTCGATAGAAAAAAATCGGCAACATTCCCTAAATTTTAAAATTTTTCTTACGTGCTTTGTGGGAAAAAGTATTTTTATTTAATTATGGCCAAATATATTTCAATTAATGTATCATATTCGAATTCCCAATAAAATTTATTAGTGAACTATGGACTCCTTTATCATTAAAATTTAATAATTTGATTTTACGAAAGAAATATAAAAAGTATTAGCACGTATTCAATTGAATCTTCGCATTATATCTTCCAATCTGTAAAGCAATTCTCAACCTTGTGTAAATCATCGTAAATTATTTTCAAATTAAGATTATGCCACGCCTTAATGATTTTTTTTTATTTTATATGCACTATCTAAATACAAATTTTCATACCTACCTGTACCTAAGTTAAAAAACAAAGGACTATCACGCAAAAGTTCAGTCCATCCATTTTTAACCCCTTAGGGGTGGAATTTCGAAAAAACCCTTTCTTAGTACACCTCCACCAAGACCAAAACACCCTCTAAGTTTCAAGTCTCAACGACCAGCGGTTTAGGCTGTGCTTTGTTGTCAGTCAGTCAGGACTTATATTCTTATATATTATATTGATTACAAAAGTATTAGTTATGTACATCAAGATACATTTCAGTTTTACTGTGACTGTATTGGTTCACTGACTGTTACATGCTAGTTGACCCGCCAGCGGCTTCGTTCACCTCATCCTCATTAAGGTTGAAATTTTATAAATTCTTAATGGAGAGATGAGATCTTCGCGGACCACTTGGAGGCGCAATTTCAGCCCAACCCGACCAGTGATGACACCCATATCGACACCATTTGTAGACAGGTAGAACTCTACTTGTCTACACCCCCGGACGTGACTGAAGAAGAGGAGGCGCCCATCATCTTCTCACCTGGACGGGTGCAGAGGCTGATAAGGCGCCTACCGAACAAGAAAGCCCCAGGGCTCGATAGGATTTCGAATGAAGTCTTGAAGCACCTCCCGCCAAAAGCCCTGGCTGCGCTGACCAGGATTTACAATGGCGTTATGCGCTGTGGCCATTTCCCACGGACCTGGAAGACTGGCGTCGTTATAATGCTCCCTAAACCCGGAAAGAACCCGAAGAGACCGGATAGTTACAGACCCATCACGCTGCTTAGCACCTTATCGAAAGCTTTCGAAAGGTTGCTACTACCGCACCTGACGCCGCACATTGTACCTCGAGAGGAGCAGTACGGGTTTAGGGCAGAGCATTCTACCACATTACAACTGACGCGGGTCATCAATGAAATGGCCACCAGCCATAACAAGAAGGAGTATGTTGTGGCTGTGCTACTTGACATGGAGAAGGCCTTCGACCGCGTATGGCATGAGGGCCTGCTGTACAAGTTGTCGAAGAGCCCGATGCCGAAGCCCATGATCAAACTGATAAGATCTTTCCTTACGGACCGACGAGTCACAGTTCGAGTCGAGGAGGCCTTATCAACGGAGAAACCGGTACGCGCCGGGGTACCACAAGGAAGCTGCCTCTCGCCCAGCCTGTATGCTTGGCATACTAATGACATCCCGCTGATAGGCAGCACCAAGCTTGCCCTGTATGCAGACGACGCCGCATACTACGCCTCCTCGATCCGAACAGAAGCCGCCGTCAAGCGAGTGCAAGAAAACCTGGACGCCCTACCCGAGTGGCTGAAGAAGTGGCGGATGACAGTCAATGTCTCCAAAACTCAAGCCCTCGTAACGGGAAGATCGAACCTGCCGACACAGCTGCAACTGCTCAATAAGGAGATTCCATGGGCCCGGGTAGTAAAATACCTTGGCGTAGACATCGACCGGAACCTGACGTTCACGAAGCACGTCAATACCGTAGTGGGAAGAGCAAAAGGTGCCCGCGCACGCCTGATGCCTGTACTACGGTCGAAGCTGCCACTCCGGGTGAGACTGATGGTATACAAAACGTATATCCGGCCAATACTCACCTACGCCGCCCCGGCGTGGTACGCACAGATAGCTACTCATTTACGAACGAAGCTACAGAGTCAGGAAAACCAGACGCTGTGCGCTATAGTTAACGCCCCACGCTACGTCAGGAACGCAACTATAGCGAGAGACCTACAGCAAGAGACACTACAGAAATTCGTCGAGCGACTGGCGATCAAAATGTTCGCCAAAGCCGACGAGTCAAGACTGCCACGCATCAGGGGCATAGCCCCCCACCATACCCGACCGCCCGATCATCAAGAGGGCAGAAAACAGAAGCCATACCCTAGGGACTTGCTTCCCAAAGACAATCCGGACGAGACAACAGTAGAAGAAAGTATGGATGCCACGGCTGTATCAGTGCCCCCAGTGGCCAGCGACTGTGTAGCCGATCGGTCCGCTGGGCTTCACCCGTGTAGGCGGGGGTTCCACCCGGCGCGGCCTTGATCGCTCAGTTACCTTTTGGTCACTGGGGTGGCAGTACAGTGAGGCCGTGGTAATACATACCAACCTAGAAGACCCGCCCACCGTTGTGGACGGAGACGAGCCAGGGGCAGAGGGCATAGCCCTGACCCCCTTTCCCCGCTTGAACCGCAAATTCGAGCGAGACGAAGACCCAAACGTTCTTAATGGATGCTTACAACAAAAAAATACATTTATGTAGCCCCAGAGTTGAGTAGTAATTAAATAAAAAAAGAACAGTAATTATATAGGTACATATATATATATATATATATATATATATATACATATATATTATAGATCTCAGAGAAGCATCATTCTCGTAGACATCGTCATTAGTGGTATGGTATGGTCACACTGCGAAATGAGTGTAGATAACGACCAAATTTCATGATTCGACTTCGCGAAAACTTAGTTTTTCGACGCCTAGTAAACGAAGTTCGTAAAAAACGGAGTGTAAATTGAATATACATTCTTATGAACTATGCGAGCCAATACACGATTGAGCAAACTTGGCTCGATAGAAAAAATTGGCTACATTCCCTAAATTTTGCAATTTTTCTTACGTGCTTCGTGGGAAAAATCAATTTATTCAATCATGGGCAATTACATTTCAATTAATGTATCATATTTAAATTCCCAATGAAATTTACTAGTAAACTATGGACTCCTTTATCATCAAAATTTTGTTTGTACGAAATAAATATAAAAAGTATTAGCGCGTTTTCAACTGCATTTTCGCATTACATCGTCCAATCTGGTAAGCAATTCTCAACCTTCTGTAAAGCATCGTAAATTGTTTTAAAATTAGGATTGGACCGCGCCTTAACAGTGAAGACCGAGCAGTGGGTTCAGGGCACCGATCTCACTTTAACCAACGAATATACTCTCAACGATCCAACTCGATCAATCGCCAATGCTCAAATGTAACGCAAAAACTGTCTGTCTCCTTCAAATAAAGATGGCGCCTCGACCCCGCTCGAGGAACGTGCTCTGCTCTGATTGGTCGTTACGTGAGCTACAATATTCGTAAGTTTTATTACAAATCATGTTTTTAAGTAATAGAAAAAATGTAACAAATCAAATTAAATTAAATTAAGATTTTAAAAGTTATTATATGTGAACAAATAATTCTGTGCGTTATACAAGCAAAGAACAATCAACCCGACTCATAGGGACACATTACATAGTTATAATAAAATAGTTACAATCTTGTGCTAGTCATAAAATGAGTTACTAAAACGTTCGATTATGGAAGAACACGTGAATAACCCACAATTCTTGATTTAGTACACTGTGTCTACATATACTCGTGCCCTTTTTGAAACACTCAACGATAAATAATCACCATAACATTAAAGCCTGAGAAAAATACAATAATTTGTGTTAAACAAAATCAACGACTGTCATTCATAAAGTTTTGCCGCCAATCTGGCGTCACTTCATTTAAGAGGATTGCATAGCTAGTACATTCCTCTTATCATTGTCCGATTTCAGTGATTTATCCCGTACGTTTTGATTTTTTCAGTATTTCAAAATACTATAAATTTCCTTTTTTGGAACTTAAATAAACTGAAGAAATCAAAATGTACGGACATAGTAAACAATTGTGATGACTACATGAAAAAAAAGCACTGAAATCGGACAATGTTAAGAGGTTGAAAAGAGTTATTTCTTTTAGTACGGAAAGTACTAGCTATGCAATCCTCTTATCTTTTGTAAAGCCATCAACCCTTCGACACACACTTTGTCATTCGCTCCACGTACGCGACAGGGCGGTCTGTCAGACCCTATATTATAGTGCGCCAGAAGAACTTGCCCGATAATTACCTGTGACAGGAATAACAAATCATAATTTGACTTTGATCGTAGTAAGAAATACTATTTAGATTTTTATGATGGCGTCTCAACGGCGGCGTGAGGAGGGTTTTGAGCGTTGAGCATGTCATAGACACAGCTATAATATATAGCAATATAACTTATAGCGTGACATATTTTGATAGATTTTATAGAGCATTTGATATATTACAATTTATAACATAATGTATGTGAATAAGGAGATACCAGCAGACAAATGAGATCACCTTGTATTCGCCTAATGACAAATGGATTTCATAAGTTAATATAAAAAAAATTACTAAACGCACGCAAACATAACTAGCACGTATGATGATGATTATGATGATGATGATGAAGAGTAGATACTTATTTTTAATAAATATAAAATGTGCACGTTAATAAAAATTGTTTTTTTATACATGTTAAATTTTTATTGGTAATACATTTTTGTATCATTTTATTATACTGTAGTATTTATTACGAGTATCAAAGTATAATTAAAATCTGACACTTTATTTTATTAAATAAAACGTTTGCTTTTTTTAAATTACTTTTTCATACGATTGCGTGGATATGTGTTTAATCAAATTATTAGTAGAATATTTTGTGACAAATTCAAGAATTAAAGTCTGCATATTTTATTTGAATAACCAATTTATACATGAGTCAATACGTATAACTTTGAACCTTATCTTATTATACAGACTGGGGTGCAATATAAAGATAAGAAAATATAAATTAAGACTGCTCTACATCATAGGGTTTTCATAACTATTTGAATATCAAAAGCTGTCAAGGGGACGTACCCTTATAAGTTTTTTTCAACAAAGTTATATTAACTGGTGAATTTACGGAGATACGGGTAGGTAAGACAGAACAATCGGTTTTGGTTGATATTATTGTAACGGAATCTATTGATAAGCTACCATTTTTTTTTACCCTGGAGAAATCTCTTATTCCTGACAAGTAATTATATGTTGGAAATCTTTACATTTGTACATATAATATACTACCTGCACTCTTCAGGTCCGACGCACAGATATCCCTGATATTTTTTCCGTGATAATAAGTCTGTCTGGACTTCTTGTTCCGTTCCTGGAATACACACATTTCAGGAACGTTATCTACGCATGTATTTTTTTTCGACCAAATGCAATGTTTCAAACATTCATCTATCCAATGATTCAAATGAGAGATAAGTAATTTCGCATTTATAATGTAAGCGTAGGTTACAAAACTTCCAAAATTTGCGAAAAATCATAAAACGAGAATTGTATAACGTCTTCTCAAAATCGTTGTTTGAAGATTACATCAATATAATATTCGATTTTCTCTGCTTTAAAACATAAAGTCTGCTTATCGGAAGAGGTAACCGCAAGAAAGTTTTTGCGTGTGTATATCTATCATCTTAAAACTCATCATTACGAGATCTCCGCGTCTTATATGACTTTAAACACCGGCATTGCAACCGCTATAAGCAATCCAACAAGGAAATGAGAATTATTTCCCCCATGCAATCACCCTTGCGTACTCACATGCCTAGTTTAATAACAACGAAAATTGCTCCTGTGGTCTACCGTTGGAAATAATCTTGCTCGGGGCAAGACATGCGATTCCACAAGTTATTTAATAACTTTGTTGACAATATAACTTTGTTTTACTAGATTCGACTACATTGTGATCCACTTAAAGTTGCGATTCGAATAATTATACGCGGGCGCCAGAGGGTTAAGTGGACAGTAAAATCAGTAATGTATCTTGTGGGTTTGGGATACTTTGGAGATAGCATTATTAGAATTCGTCAATATTTAGAACTCTGTACGTGAATACGGAATCCTATTACTAAGTCTACGCTGTCCGTTCGTCTGTCTCTGTCTTTTCTTAAAAGGCTGTATCTGTCGAACTGTAATAGATGGCAGGATGCAATTTTTATAGGATGTGTATTGTAATAGCAAATTTATTGGCAAGTATATACTTATATATAAAACAAAGTCGTGTTATTTACACAATTTATAACTGAAGATGGACTTTGCCAATTTTTATAATTTATTTATATACATATATATATATATATATAGGTTATGGCGAGGCTGAAGGCCGAGCCTACTACACGAACAAAGTCGCGGGCAGACGCTAGTTACATATAAAAATCGAAGAAACACACATCTAGTAAAATTAAACAAAATCGATGACGGCCATTGTTAGGGGTTTTCCCGCCATTGCCGAGTAATTGCTCAAATTATTAGGGTTGTATTTACGACTAGAATATCCTTACTGTTGCTAGTATAGCTGCGTTTGAGCAAAGCGCATGCGTGCGTTTTGGAGGGAAATCCTTGGTACACAGTGTTTCCATAGCGACCACGTGTAATGCATCGTTCCTTTCTACTTTATTAAGTTTTCTTTGTTTTGTGTGTAAAGAAGTGTCGTTTCTTTGTGAGCCAACAATATTTTATATACTTCGTACATATTTATGCTATGGTTATAAATTCTGTATGTGGTGCGGATTGTTCAATTTTTTCGGTAGGTAATACCCCATTTATGGACTGCACTGCGCTAAAACATATGCTTATTGACGTGTAGTGTAGGTAGGTAAGCCATTTCTGAACGTTTTGAATTTGAATTTCGAATCCTTTACGGTCCCTAAATTTTCGCATGCACTCCAGAGGATGAGAGTCCTTGAAGTTTACAAACAATAGTCTAAAGTGATCTAAAACTACCCACAATGGAAAAATCATATGTTTTGAACTGTCATTCTGTGGATTTCGACGATTTGGATTTTAGTTCGCTAGTTTAGTTTGGTGTTCTGCACCACTGATGCATTTTTTACATCGGTTTTGTATAACCTCAATATATATTTTATCCGATAAAAAAAAATCATATTATAGTTATTTCATAGTGTTCCATAAAGTTGTCTTACTAAAGTTTAACTGATTTTCCGAGAGTAAAGGGTTCCCTAAACACCACATATATTTCATATTCTTTTGGAGTCAGTGTTAAAAAATAGGTATGTAAGTATCTAATATTATTACGAAATTGACCTAAATTACCTGATATGTTTTTGCCACCTATAAAATTTACCTAATCTTTCTATTTATCATGCATTTCAAACGGAGATACTATATACAACCCCATGCAGTCCACTATTGATATGTAGGCACTTTATTAAGGTATTTAATTGTTGAACTATTTACCACTGTATCTCTTAACCCATACATGTTTATGGTACCGTAGTCATTGGGATATTGTCATGTCCATTATAATATCATCTCGTCATACCCGTGTTATCATATATTATGTCACAGATATGTAACACCTTCACCATCATAATTTCACGCAATCGTATTGCTCTTCAGCAGGGTTATTATGTATCTCAGTTGCTAACAAATGTTGATTGAAATCGAAAAAAACATGGCGGCTCTATGTCAATTTTGTCAGCTCCAGTCTTAAACGTACTAACATTTTTGCTTACTTGAGTTGTCAAAACTGACATAGAGCCGCCATTTTTCAAGATTTCAATCAACATTTGTTAGCAACTGAGATGCATAATAGCCTTGCTGGTCAAGTGATCACAGAAACAAAAGAAATCGAAACAATGAGAATGATAATAGTAATTTCTTTATATCAGCATAATTGTTACACAATCAATATTATAATGTCAATCTATTTCCCACTTTAGGCGAACCTGTATTGTGGATCGCGTAGAATTATTTTTTGTAGCAAATAGAACAATTCAAAATTATTATATTTAAAATTAAAACATTTCTTAATTTATTGCACTTCGAGAAATAAATGCCCGTAGTATTAGAATTTCCATTCCAACTTATGATTAGCAGTGTTCAAAATCTAGGAAACGTAGGTACATGTTGAGCTAGAGAGCTGAAATTTGAAAAAAAAAACGATATTAAAAATATTTAGTGACACTTCCGCTGAAAAAAACCAATGATTTTGGCCTATTTGGGGGTGTGCACCACCCTCCCTTCCGCATTAACTGCTGATAGGAAGAATACGAAATAAAAAAACACAAAAAAACCCAAATAAACCAAAAACGGTTCGACACGTGTTAACCGTGTCGTTTTTGGTTTTAATATCGTTTTTTGATAATGGATTTCCGCAAAGTAACGCCTGTATCCATAAATTATCTGAAGCTGAAATTTCCTACATATATACTTATTATATGTATGACATATTCTCATTGGCCTAACTCAGCTTTTAAAAATATGCTGTTGGTTTCATGTTACTCCTAGGAACATTACCTGATATATTACGGGGAATGAGTTCGCCAACCGAGAATGTGTAAGCAGGCGACTAAAATATCGAAGCAAGGTTAGTTGGATTAATCGCCTTCTATTTTAATAGTCGATCAAAATTAATGTCACCTGTCGCAAATGAGACATCATAAGCATAGTATAGATATGCAACAGTATGGAAACTACGTCTAGTTAAGCGGAAATAGTTAAGTTATACCACAGTAGATAGAGAACAGTACGGAAACAACCTTAAATCGTTGGAAACGGCCCACTGACATAAGAATGCGCATCGGCGAGACCCCTAAGCGGTTCTCGCGGTGCCGTCAGTAGTGAATGTTACAAACTATTTCTACATCATAACCTTTTTTATATAATCTCATTCGGTAATATTCTAGTTATGGAATGAAATACAGACTTTTATTGGCATATTTTATTTACATACTTCTTTAAGAAAATTAAAAAAAATTAATTAAAGCATTATTCTCCTAACAAAACAATGCTTTAAAACAATTTTTTAATTATTAAAGTACAATGTGTCCCGACAGAGGAGGTTTCAATTCAATTTAAGTACACATTATCTGTGGTGAGCGCTAGTTCCGAGCCAGTAGACCAATAACAGACTTTTTCCACTGGTATTGGCAACATTGTGGTTACGCCGCACAAGTCATACAAACAAGAAGAAGGCTTTTCCATTTTGGCGCTATCTCGTACATACGAATATGAGTAATATTTTGTTGGATAAAACTATAGTAGATAAAATGTCATGAGATTAAATAAAGTAGTGTATGCAACTGCATAATAATTAGGTATTAAAACACTCGTGTAATCTTATTAAAAACTACGCTCATGTTTTAATACCCTCTATTATATGACAGTTGCATAAACTACTATTATATAATCTAAAATATGATATGTCAGACTTGACAAACTGCTATGTGTTTTAAAATTGTAATAGTGTTCTTGTATGATCGATCATAAATCATAATAAATTCGGAAAACATAACACAAAATACAAATCTTAGATGGCGGCTGCAATAGATTATAATATTATTATGAACTATATCGTAGGTACTGGGTGTCGTTTTTATAGTTTTCGGGGGTGTGGAAGCCGATAGTGCTGACAAAATTGAAATCGAAGATGGCGGTTGGGCGAAATTATCAACTTTATCGCCATAGGTATCGTTTTCATAGTTTTCGAGGGTGTCGAAGTCGATAGTGCTGTCAAAATCGAAATCTAATTAGGCGTCTGCGCAAAATTATAAACTTTATCGTCATGGGTCTCGTTTTCATGGTTTTCGAGGGCGTTGAAGCCGATAGTGTTAACAAAATTGAAATCGAAGATGGCGGCTGGGCGAAATTATCAACTTTTTTGAAGTCAATAATTTGTAATTTATGAAGAATACAAGTATTTATATGTAATGTTTCTTTTTTAATTAAAAGGTACGGTTCAGCCCGTAAATGCTTGACAAACACCCGAAAACAGAGCTCATGAGCACTGCACCTGCGCCACCTGCAGCGCCTACCACGCGCCCAACCGCGGCTCACGTACGCTCCCGCCAAAGCTTGTAAAAGTTTATGATAAGTTAGTGTATTACTACACTAACTTATCATAAACTTTTACCCACAAAAAATCCTAAGATCTACAAGTGGTTGTGTGTCAATACTAAACTGTTTTCCGTATTTTAAACTATAAAGATTAACCGACGCCACGATACACCTACATACATCTTATTTGTAAACTAGAATTAACTAGATTTAATGTCTACAGCAGAACAACGAATGTTTTATTAAAAAAAACAATACCTTAAAACATTAAAAGTGACAACCCTATGGCTTCAATGGGGCATAGATAATTATTTGATCAACTAGGCTTAGTTTCCATACTGTTGCATCTTTATACTGTGGTTATACTATACAATGCGATTAAAATAAGAATAGGACCGGCCTAGCGCCATGTTGTGACGTCACTACGGGAACTTGGTATAGTGTGCAAAAAAAGCAATGTTAAAAAATATTGGCTTGTTTTATATTGTAATAGCACGTACTTTTTTATCTGATTGGTAGAGAAAAAATTAGTCTAAAAACGAATCATAGGTAGGTAAACTAAAGTAAACACAGAAACACATTGAACTGTCTTTATTTAGTGAATGTACGTATTTTAATTTTAATCGCTCAGCTCTTCAATTCCACTCATGTCCTGAT
Source organism: Selenia dentaria (assembly GCA_917880725.1). NCBI lineage: Eukaryota > Metazoa > Arthropoda > Insecta > Lepidoptera > Geometridae > Selenia > Selenia dentaria. Next base: position 35,916,054 of record OU862878.1, on the reverse strand, counting down.
GCCCAACTGAATCAGACTCCTCGTAATCGTCGTCATCATCACTGCTGCTGCTACTACTGTCACCTATGTTTATAATGAAACTGAATGGGCCATTGTCATCGTCTTCAAGTAATTCCCTTTCGAAGTAGTCTTTCTCAATCCTTTTTACATGGTTTATTTCTTGCTTCCAGTCATCTTTCGTGATTGATGCGATCGACTCAAGTGTCAGACGTTCGATTGCGCTTTCTAATTGCTCAACATTTTTGTTTGCCACTCTACGTTTTACCAAATGCCAGATGTATTCTATCGGATTTAAATAGCAATTATAGGGTGGCAGTCTTAACACTTCATGGCCATGCGATCTAAATATGTTATCTATTGTGTAATCTTTCGGTGGCCTGTTTTTTTTATTAATTCATAAAGTTCAGCCTTTGTGAATGTTTGCTCATATTGAATATCGTTTTGTGTAAGCCATTCCTGCATCTGCACTTTTCTAGCACTCATGTTCGGGGCTTTCGTTTCCTCCATACTATGATAAGGAGCGTTATCCATTACCACAAGTGAGGTCTCGGGAAGGTTCGGGATTAGTTTTTCATTCACCCATTTTATAAAATTTTCACCATTCATTTCATCGTGGTAGTCGCCACTTTTCTGTTTCGCTTTAAACATTAGCAATGCCCCGTCGATAAAGCCATCTTCGGTACCGGCATGTGTTATTATCCAACGACGTCCAACACTGTCATTTTTCTTTACACCTTCCGCGCTTGCAGATTGCCAGCACTTTTTCACAGTATAATGTGCGTGGATCCAAGTTTCATCGAGAAACACTACTGGTTTTTTGTTTGATTCCAATGCATCATTTGCTCGAATACGCCGCAGGTACTTCGCGCGCCAGGCTTTAATGTTTGGCCTTTGAATCAATACCGATCTCTTACGCTGGCAATTTTTAAATTTGTAGCCTAGCGACTCAATCATATTTTTTCTCAAAGTAGACAAGCTGCCAGGAAAATTAAGATCTTGTTTTGCAGCTGCATAAATTTTCTTTAGTGTAGGAATTTCTTTTCTCACCGTATATATATAATTTATTATGTTGCCCAGCGCACATATTTCAAAACTGTCACACACAATTTTCTTTTGATGTGGTTTCTTCTTAGGTGTCGTTATTTTGCTTGTGCTTGCTTCTGTTGCTATTCTCTGTTCACGGCGAATGCGACTCACTGTATTTTTATTAATACCAGTGGCTAAAGTCACTCGCTCGGTTACCTTCGAAGCAGTTTCCAAATGCTTAATGAAACTTTCAAATACATCACGCGATATATGAATATTGCCATCTGGCCCTGGTACAATTCTTGCTTGTTTTAACTGGTCCAACAACATAATGGCACGTTTTTTCTCTTCCTCGAAGTACTTATCAACATTGCTGATAATCTCTCGAGCTCACCGATGTAAAACACTACCTCTTTTGCTCATTGTAGAACAAATTAAACAATCAACAAAAACAAATTATCAACAAAAAGGGCGTAATAACATAAAAATGCACTTGGAAACGTGTCGCGTAGTACACTGATGGATAAATAAGACATGTGTCATCAAATCAAGATGGCGTCTCACCAGTGTTGCAAAATTGAAAAATTAAATTCGTTAAATTTGCCATCTAAAAATCGAGAGATTTTTATTCGGAATAAAACAAGAGTATTTTATGTTAATAATATATTCATTTATTCAAGATCTTTTAGTTTTGCCGTATGAAGAATATTATTTTCCATGTTTATTTATGAATATTATTTTACATTAGATGATAATTCAAAAATCGGGATACTGAATTGCTAAATCGGGATATCGGGAGACAATGACCAAAATCAGTAGATCTCCCAATAAATCGGAAACTTTTGCAACACTGCGTCTGTGCTGCCAACCTTATAAATATATAAATTTTATAAAATGAACGATTTTTAGTCATTCATTTAAAATTAATCTATTTTTAAGTTTGTTCTGCTGACCGTACTTATATGAGTGAAGTTAGCCGAGAGCCCGTCCTATTCTTATTTTAATCGCATTGTACGTGACCACACAGAATTCGTCCTAGAGACTATATTATATCTATGGCCTATGCGTGACCACTCGTCTGTTTACGCGGCACTCTGTACTGTCAGGCGACAACACCGCGACAACCGCTTAGGGCTCTCGTCGATGCGTATGTTTGCGTGAGTGAGCCGTTTCGAACGTTTGTAGGTAGTTTCTATACTGTGTCTCTATATTTATACTGTGTCGTAAGTGTAAAGAAACGAAATAATGGTTACCAAGTAAGTAATTATTTTAGATCCGATCCTAAGGGCTATCATAACTGATGGCTTAAGTATAGATAATAAAGAATTAAGGTATAGGCTTATATAGTATTGCCACTAGGAAAAGGATTCTGCTCTGATATTACTAATGTAAGTCTACTATCAAAACAAGTCTATAATGTTATTGTATGTAAGAACCTACCTACAACTTTTTAGATAAGATCTTTTGTTAAAAATCTATTTCTCAGCAAGTCCAGCCTATTGTTTCTGTGAGATAGTTAAATGTGCCTACCGGGGCGTGAACACCATTACTCGGTTTCTATACTCATCAGATAAGGAGTTAAAATTGTTTACAAAGTGTTATAAGTACATATAGGTATATATTAAATAAAAAAATGATGATTGAAGGATTGTGAATGAAATAGTGGCTACCCTATACACATATGCCTGATTCAGCTTTACGGTGCCAATAACCAATTTAAATTAAAATGTGCTCTCAAACTCAAATATAAGAAATTAATTGAAAAAATACACAATCAAAACTTAGTTATTCTTTCGCGGATGGCAGGAGCCGTAGACACAGTAGCGCCGCCGTCGCATGAGAAAAACACTGCGAGATGTGCTTTCCTACCGAGTTCCGCGAATTTTCGATAGATGGCGTGATTTTAAGTTTCTTTTAGCCGTGTGTGAAATGAAGGTTGATTGAACTTGATTTCATTTTCACTTTAAACAATAGCTAAGACTTGTTACTATTTTTGTTTATATACTGAATAATAACGAGTATATTGTTATTTTGTCAACAGATTGGCGCGCACCGATGACGGACGAATCGGAGGCGGCGAGGGCACGGCGGGCGCCCGCGCCTCCGCCGCGGCAGCCCTTGCGCCCAGAGCCCCGGCCCCGGACCGGCACGGAACCGACTCTGATGCTTCCGACCGGCCCTGATGGTTCCTTACGATTTCCATCGAGTCCAGAGCAAAGGCTCCCAATCGGGCATGACCAGAGGCTACCGACTGGTCCTGACCAAAGGTATCAAACTGGTCAAGACCAAAGATTTCTACCCGGTCAAGACCAGCGGTACCAACGCGGTCATGACCAAAGACTCGTGTCTGGGCAAGAGCAAAGGATTTCACATGGGCAAGAGCAAAGGTTCTCACATAGCCAAGAGCAAAGGTTGCCACCCGGGAAAAACCAGAGGTACGCACCTGGTCAAGAGCAAAGATTACCGCATGGGCAAGATCAGAGATATCCTCCTGGTCAAGAGCAAAGGTTACCGAATGGGCAAGACCAGAGATACCCTCCTGGTCAAGAGCAAAGGTTACCGCATGGGCTAGACCAGAGATACCCTCCTGGTCAAGAGCAAAAATTGCCACCGTACGGTCACGACCAGAGGTATCCGCTAAATCCAGAGCAAACCGAGCAAAGATGTCAACTCGGCCCGGACCCGAGGTTAGAACAAAGGCCAGTGCCACGTCTGATCCGCCCATCAGAACATCTCGCGATAGTGGCTCGAGAGCAGCGGCAGCAGCATCTGATGCCGGCTGTGACGGTGGTGCAAGGCCCTAGGCCTTCACTGCCGCCGCCGCCGCCGGTTCCGGCCCACCGGGTCATCGCACCGCCGCCGATGAGGATGCCAGCACCAGTGCAGCAGGTGATGCGGCCGCCGAGGAAAAATTCACAGGTAGGCTGGTTTCTAAAAATTAAAATGCGAAATAGCGCTCTATACTAAACTATTCACCAATTTTTAGGTTTAAACTCTAACCGTGCTACTAATAAACTCGATAAAAATATTTATACTTACTATAACATTTGAATAGTCAATTTTAATACTAATAAATTCAGAATAAGTCGAAGGCGGGATAGTGTCGATATAAATTAACTGTCAAACGATATATCAACCTCGACCCTGGTTTAAGCTCATATTAGCTAATATTTTCTTTTTCTGTAAACACTAAGTAATACTCTGAATATGGACAACAAGGAGGTGGTCTGTCTTTATGTCTTTATGAAAGCTACATCAACGTGGAACGCCGTTGAATATCGCGATGATAATCGTTCATAAAATAGTAAACCGTAAATATTTACCACTTATCGCGATAATTTAACAACATTGCCGTTGACGTTGGGCGATGAATCAGATGGCGGTATTTTTTGGCACACCATAGAGATTTAAGGCTTTTAAGGAGAATTATTGTGTTGAAGCGGTCACACAAACATTTGTCATTGTGCACCGTGCCGTGATCGCGAAGAGATCGCACGTTTGTACAAAGCCAATTATGGAGTGGATGAATGAAAGTCATTGAGCTCTAGTCTAGGAAATCTTGAAACAAAATATGAATTTGTTTTTTATTCGTTCCTAAATGTGAAAGTTTGGATGTACCTATGGATGTAAGTTACTCAATTACTGAAAACGGCTTAACAAATTTGGATGAAATTTGGTAGGTAGATAGATAAGAAGTATGTACTTCATTTTGAACTTTTTTTATCAGATTTGTCTATGAATTGTGACGTTGCCGTTTCGTTATTTCGAAACAAATATGGTAAGAAACTATCTCATTACTATCGCAACCTTATGTTTAGTATATAATGATGAAATAAGAACGCTTTAAGGATTTTTTTATTAGTAACACTGTTAATATAGAATATTTATAGATAGTTTATTAATATATTCCTATATAATAATAGTATATATTAATAATATATAATAATAGATAGATAGTTCATTCAGGTAATTAAATTTGAGGAATTTGCTCGTAGCATTTTAATTAACGTTACGATTCATTGAAACACGCAACTGCGTTGGTTACAAATTTTAATCTCAGAAATGTCCATAATTAGATATTATATTTTATCGGCACTACACATGTGTGTGTGCGTGTGTGTTTGTATTGTTATATTATAAATACCTATGTATTCTGGTAAATTTTGCGTATCTCTATCTCATCTTTTGTTTGTCAGAGCCAGTCTCTTAATTGTTTAGTTTTCAACTTCACGAAATATACCTGCATGTGCTAGAAATAACAGCAAAATCACAAACAACTTTTTCAGGTCTCCACATATCTCAGCTTTGCTAAAAAGCTTTATATAACTAGTCAGACAGGAAAATTCTATGATTTTACAGAACCATTTCGAACGAACTGCAAAAAACTATTTTGTTCACAAAGTTTTCCTCGAACGTTTCATACGAATGAACGAAGTTCGTTTAGGTATAAAGCTTTTACTATATACGAGTAGGTATGAAGTTATTTTCTCGTCAGTCCTTTTTTGTCTGCCCACAGTAGCCGGTTTGATTCGAGACGGAGTTTATGCACTCGGAAGCTTAAAAATTAAGCCTTTTCAAAACGGCTTTCATCTTTTTATGACACATCTTCATATTCACGTGGTAAAAACAGCCTTTTGATTATGTATTCAAACTGTTCCATGAGAGCTCAAGTTGTTTTTTTCGTACACGTACCTATACATTGTTATGCAATAATTTAGGCTCAGAGCTTTTTTTATTTGTTTTGTTATATGTTCGACTGAATGTATTTTTTGAGTTAGTTCGCCGATTTCTCCCCCATTTGAGGACTGATTGTCAAAATTCTTTTGTTTGTACAATATACTTCCGAGGTTGTCTCATTTAAATTTCATCAAATTCGGTCCAGCAGTTTTTTATAATAATATCTGAAAAGTGTTTCGCCTATTTTGATGATTTGGTGATATCATCGTTGGACGTTGAAATGACAATCGATTTCGTAATTAGCAAAGGTCACTAAGAAGGGTTTTAGAAATTCGTTTCGAAGGGCGAATTAAGCGACGACGAAGTTCAGTTTGAGGCGTTTTGTTTTATTCGTTATTAATTAATTTTGTAAGATTACTATAATCAGCTCATTATGTACCTATTGCTGTGAATCATGCATTCCTCAAGGTTTCCTCAGTGCCTCCAGAACCTCGCGCAAATCTTTTTAGTTTAAACATAAGATTTTTACTGCTACAGTCGTAGACAGGTGTGCCCCTTACCATCACACAAACAAGATGCCCATCCCACTTACTTGATTGGCGGCCGACCCACCCCCGGCGGCGTTACCCCTGGTCTATCATTACTATCATTGATTACCCGTCTTTTACCCCGATTCAACGAGCTTTCGAGTGCTTACGACAACCTAAGAAACCAAGAGTCAATTCCACTTTTTCACAACGTTCAACAATATATCCTGCTAAAACTACAGTTCGATTCCGGTTGGATCTGTTCGGTCTAATACCTGCAGCTGAATTTCGCCATTGGATATCACGACGGAAATTTCATAGAGATCATGTTGACGTCTGGAAGTCCACAACCATGCAACTCCGACGGCACTTTCTGCCTCACACTACTACTATGTGGAACCAGCTGCCACTTGAGGTGGTTCCGAACAGATACGGCTTGGAAGCCTTCAAGAAAAGAGCCTATTCCTTCCTCAAAGGTCGGCAACGCATCCTCGAGACCTCTGGTATTGTGGATGTCCTTGGACGACGGTGATCACTTACCATCAGGTGAGCCGCTAGCTCGTTTGCCAACCTATACCACAAAAAAAATCCCCAAAAATCTACTATATCTATAGACAAATTGGAACGTAACGTCACGTAAACACTAACGGCCGGTCCCAATAATCTATCTATCGCGGTTTACCTTACTAAAGATAGATATTTGACACTATTTGTATGGACGTTATGTCAAATTTCTATCGGTAGTAAGCAAAACTGTGGTTAGATAAATTATTGGGATCCGTCCTAACATAAACTCTATTCACAATAAATATATATTAAACACTACCTTATACGAATATGCGTTAGGCTTACTTACTTAGGATCATGATCTATCGAGTTAACAGAATATATAATAGCCTTGATTGATCGCTTGTGGCGTCAATAGAAACGTAACTGCAGCAGAATTGTTTTAAAATAGCAGAATAAGTAAACATATAATTCAGCTACGTTTTGATTAAAGTTGGAAAAATATGATTAAGTAGAATCAGCCCCAGAAATTAATAGACCCATACAAGCTGCCTTACACGATATTTGCTGAATACAATAGAAACGCATTAAATGTTTTAAAAGTCGTTATGCCTCTATCAGCACAAACTATTGCTAACAAATTTCAAATAAAATACTGAAATATGATAAGTTTCAGTGCTAAAATGTTAAGTCGGACTTTATTAATTATTTTTTGAATAAGATAAGCAAGCGTTTGATTGCATGCTGCATGATGGAAAGTGACGCCGTGATAGATGGTGGACCATGGTGATCATGACTTGCCTTAAAGGTACCTATTAACTCTGCATTTGAAGACTCTCCGATTATAGCTATCCGGAAACACAGACACTGGTAGCTTGTTCCATACTTCAGCCATACTCATGAAGTCTGATTTAAAGCGCTTCTTAAGGCCTATTCAAACCTGGGCGTTATTCGCTACCGCGAGCGATAGAGAAATTCGAAAGGGTATGCGTTAATTTCACTGTTCACACCAAAGCGGCGGTTGAGATATTCGTTGGCAACGGTTAGTGGGGCGGCGGAACTAGCTTCGCCAAACAAGAGAAAATACCGCCTCACTAGGCGGTACAAGTTTCGCTGCAGTTATGGAACTTCATACCATTTACCCATCCGCATGGTATTTTTCGCTACCCACAGCGGTAGAGAATAACGCTCAGGTCTGAATAGGCCTTAACGGATTTTCGGAATGTAGACCACGTACGAATGCCGTATCCCTGCGGGTCTAAATACACACAAAATTCCAGGGGCCCTACTCCCACCTCTTAAAGTAATCATGTCTCAACCTTACCATAAAATTCGGTACCACCACGTCAATATAGCAAGCCTAAAATAATAATGGATTAGAATTGACATTTTGACCTATTTTGACGATGACGTAGTATCAAATAATTCACTCAATTCGCGTACTTAGACCTAAGTGGCGTGCAATTGGAGAGGCTTATGTCCAGCAGTGGACTGCTACAGGCTGATGATGATGATGATGATGCGTACTTAGACGTGTTTTTTGTTTTGACACTAGGTTTCATTGTTCCAATGTAATTTTTTTGCAGATCCGTACTTTCATCTCTTAAAGTAGTCATATTGCATACCACTTATATTGCTAACCATTAAATTTGGTTGACCGTTTTGTGTCGGCGGGAGTACTATAGTAAGTATGATTATTCTAAACTTAGTACAAAACGCTCCTGGTTTATGATAGTTTCGTAAAAGGTGGGAGTAGGCCAGCTTCATAATACGTCACTTTCTATCAGGTGAACATACTATCAAATGCTCTCATTTAATACTTTTAGCGCTAAATATCTAATAAATATCCTTTCTTTTTTGGAGGCTGATAGCAATATTTGTGCTGATAATATTATTTTCGTTCAAGTGAACGTTTCGTTCGTTCGAGTCTGTGTACTTATCAGCTACTCAAACACTTTACATGACATTTTTTGTGGGTACGTCATACGATCGTCGGATGTTTATCGTCATGCAATTGTTTATTTCTCGATTTTGCAACTGCAAGAGGGATGCGTCAGTGTTCAAACTGCCCACAGTCATTTCACATTAATTGTTCCCCGTGTTTACATCGTTCAATCGTGGGCGTTGTTTTCTCCGGTCCTCGTTATGCTAATCACGACATTATCTCGCAATGACACGACATATTCGAATAAGAATCGATATGAAAGTGATATCGCTGTGACTCACGATATAACTCGAAAAAGTGGATTCAATAAACCATTGTTCTGACTGCATTGCATTTCTGTTACATCAAGTTACATGGTTTGAGGTGGAATGTTGTTTATATGTTTCCCGTTCTTATGAAACCTACCTATATTGTTTCGATTTCGTAAGATCCAATTTCATGTGAATATAGATAGATCTATAAAGGAGTCCTATGTTACAATCAAATCTAACACGTCTAACTGCTTTGGCGCGAAAGATTAACAAAATCCATTAAATATACATATTTTCGCATTTATAATAGGTACTAGTGTTATTATACAAATCGAAACTACAGATAAATTATTATTAATTATTAAATATATTGTGTGTTCTTAATTACAAATACAAATACGTTTATTTGCTCCAAAATTTATGCATGTTACAATTATTAAACTTAGGCTTGTGGCCTGTATATCAAGAGCCAGGTCCTTCCTGGCTGAGGTGGATCAAGTAAAAATTAATTAATTTTGTACATAGCAAGTTAAATAAATATTATAAACTATCCATGAGATTACATTTATGCATAGTCACGGTCATATGTTTAGTTAGAAAATAGAATGTTTAATGTTTCGAGTTGTGTTTATTGATATCATGGGATCATCTCATAAAATCATCACATACTGATATGTGATGCGTGTGTACGTGCTTGAATGTTATATTGTGTGGTGTGTGTGGTTTTATATGTATTATTATTATTAAGGCTAGTTTAGCTAATTTAATTACTAGTTTAAATTAAACAGATTAGTTTAAACCATGATTTAAACTTGGGACTATATTTAGTCCGCGTTATATAATAAGGCGGTCAATGTTTTACTTAAATGGGTAAAACGTCCATTTATTTGCACTACCTACTACTTATTTATTATTGTATCTTCTGTAGCTGTGTATAAGTAAGTCTTCTTTTGAGACTATACACAAAAAGGCCGAAGAGGCCAAATTCATACCCGGCAATAAGGCAATACAGTTTTGGGCCAAGGCCCAACCACGCCCTGTCTCGTCGACCCATTACCCAGTACAATCTGGGGCAACGGGATATAAAACTCACTTTTTATTACAACAAAATGCGATATCATTTATTTTTAACAATGATGGTTCTTGCCGACCTTTTTCCGTACTGGCCGAATTCTTACTTTTTTTACCTAAGTTTAGTAATTATTGGTATTCCCGGCGACTGCTGCGCGTTATAGCGACCCCTTGGGAACTAACCATAGAATTGGGATGAACCACGTACTCCTGAATATTAGCTATCTTCATTTCAAAATTCATCCAAACTTTTCAAGTTTACCTGTTCCATGCGTGAAACAGTAACAAACATACGCACTCACTAACAAACTTTACCGTTTAAATATAACTGTGTTTTTTTTCTACAGACTTCTAAAAAAGGAGGTAAGTACTCAATTCGACTTCATGTTTTTTTTTAATGAATGTTACCTCATAACTTTCGACTGGGTGAACCGATTCTCAGAATTATTTTATTGTTTGAAAGCTGGTGCTTCCCGTGTGGTCCCGTTTTCATCAATCATTTTCATCAAACTCTGTCCAGTAGTTTTTGAGATATAGGTACCAATAAACGTATAGAATGGAAGTCGGTATTAAATTTTTCAAATTGTACTTGTTCGATTGTTCTAACGTAAACATAAGTAGTCAGATATACACAGGGCAGATGAAACAAACAATCTTTGCTAAGTGGAAAAATGTCTGATATGTTTTATGATATGATTTATATATATGTTTTATGTTTTTGGCGAAAATAACGCTAAAAACGCTCACAAGGGGCGTTCGAATTGGGAATCTGTGGGTGAAAATGTCGTTCATGCCTATTTTTGTTCAGCGTTCGGAAAGCTAAAAAAGAGGAATTTTTGCCATCAAAAAGTGCAATTTTTGACCCACGTCCGGAGCATGGTTGTGATCGTTATTTGACAGCTATGTATTCGACAGCATAATCATGCGATTTTAGGTCTTATGCTCAGTTGAGCGTTCGAATAGGGTATGGGCAAAAGTGGCAAACGTGGCAAAAATAACGTTTTTGAGCTTTACGAACGCTTTAACAAAAGAGCCATCAATGACAATGCCACCAATGCCCTTTTATCTGTCCGCATCAGGACAAAAAATAACAATAGATTTATGAATGAAACTTGCCTCTAATAAGGCTTGCTGATTCGGACAGATTAAGTTAAACGAACGCACCTCAAGAGAACAAAATAGCAAAAGCGACGCTGCGTTAGCTCGTTCAATATAATAATTATATAACTTCCCCCCCGGACACTAGAGAGTAACTAGTGCCGTAGAAAGTATTTGCAAATATGAGTATATAAAAAAAGCATGCATTAAGTTAAAACCTTTTTTGCAGACCGCAAACTATATTCATACTTCCGTGCACCTATACACAATATACACATACCCTTCGGTATGAATATCTCGACCCTTTACATTCAGGCGTGACATGGCGCCCATTGTGGTGTCTGCCCAGTTGGCACCCACTCAAATATGCTTATTACAATATGAAAACCGTCAATGACTCAAACTGGAGTATGTTTACTTCCGATGGATACCTGGGAATTTTAAATCATCATCAATATCATGTTCCTTGGCGCTTATTGGATGAGGGATGATTCATCCAATCCTACTAATATTATAAATGCGAAAGTTTGTGAGTATGGATGTATGGATGTGTGGATCTTTGTTACTCTATCACGCTCAAACGGTGGGGGCAATTTAAATGGAATTTGGTATGGAGGTAGATGAGGCGCTGCATTAACACATAGGATACTTTTCATCATCATCATCCATTACGACGCGGGTGAAAAATCGTAATATTCTTTGGCACAGCATAGACAAAATAACAAGGTCTCGGTCTACGTTAAGATCATAATGATGACTTTTATGTCAAAGTTTGTGTTAGTTTCTGATAGCTTAGTTAAAAGCACGCTATCTTTTTGACAGCTCGATACACTAGATGCTCGCGATCGTCAAGGGTGATGAAATGATTTTTCCATGGTGATTACATTTATATTTGTATGTACGTAAGTACTGTATTTTGTTATTAATTTCTTGTAATTGTATTTAATATTAAAATTAATTTCCTCACAAGTGACGAACTGTACACTGTACTACACCCGTAACCCTGAGACACTAAATTGTTAATTATTATGTGCATGTTGTTTCGCCGGCCACCATACCTTCAAACCAAAACGCAGTATTGCGAACATTACTGCTTCATCGTCAAAAAGCTAAGGTGGGCAGTACTCCCGGACAAACTCATTCACAAAGAGTTATACTGCTTTTACATCTTAATATAGTACGATACCAAGAAATGCAACATAGTGTGTCAAAGTATAGTGACAGAATTTTGTCTAAAAACATAATGTCGTAAGTGGCACTCAGCTTATTACAATTTCTTGCCGCATTTGACAGCTGCAGTAATCACCTCGTCATCTCGCGGCCAATTATCTTTACAGAGGGCATGCTTGACCCACTGAAGGGCCGAGTGTTAACGACTGCCCCACTTTACAACGAAATGATTGGTAGTTCAATTAATTGGATTGGAAAAGAATGTGCTTGTGGAGTTCGTGCACTAAGAAGATACGGGATTAGAGATGAGGATTTAATTGATTGACAGTATCATTAAAACGTGCAGAATAATATAACCAGCTAATTCATATTGACGAAAATGCTCTTATCATTTTGGAACTGCTTTTAATCCCTTCGTTTTCGTGTCAAATTTAACATTAAGTTTTTCTTATATTATATAATAGTATGGCTTATGCTGGGTTGCGCAATTTCGCCTTATATGACACTATGGCGAAGTACCTACCTTGTTACAGTCTCGGATGGGTTTCTGACTGACCTACCACGGTTATCCAATCCTAAAATGTCTATTTTTTAATTGAAAAGTTTATAGTTTGATTTCAATAATTAGTGTTGTAATGCTGAAATGGACATATATGAGCTGTCGGGTTGAAAGAACTGCGATTGTTTATTTTGATATTATCATCAAGTGACGGGAGTGTCAAGTTATGCGACTGACGATAGCGCAGTTGATTTTCTAGCCGCACTCGCCCAGTAATTCAATTTGCTACTGTACCCTACAAATCCCTACCACAGTAGTGTTTGCACTTATACTTGCTTGGAGTGAAAATCTGGCGCTGTGGTGGGGCAAACCAAGACGGCCGCTTGCACAGAAACATACCTATACTAAGGTTACGTTCCCGTAAGTCAACGCTCACAACTGTAGCGCCCCGGTTTGCCTTTCCCTTTGGTTGACAGTGACAGACAGCTCGCAAATACCACGTAAGCCCACCTTCGAACCGCGAGCGTTGTGGTCGCTGTGTGAGCATTTTGGTGTCGTCATCGATGACGTATCGAGTTCGCTCAGTCGCTTACGATGATCGTGGGCTTGTAACGGAATGGTTGTGCGAACGCCGATTTCGGCGCTTTCCAGAACGTAGCCTTACTAGTAAATAGGGTTTCCTCTTCTCTTACGATTTCAACCCGATGGCGTAAGTGATTTTCCTTAACTCCTAACCTCAGCATGTAGATGATTAATCAATTTTAATTTAATGTTCGTAAAGCTAGCCCCCGTAGCATCACAGGGAAGTTAAGTTAATAATTAATTAGAGAAACGTGAAAGTTTCCCAGACCTTTGTATTACGTAGGTACATAACTGATTTAATATCAGATATCTTCCATACGACCTGACTGTCCTTTTGTGAACTCATCTAATACGTTTCCTTGATTCTATCGTTACAAGCCTCAGTGATACATCTTATGGATTTGATGCCGTTTCAGCGTTTTCTATATAAGGTAGAGCCAAGACGGGAAGATCATTAACCCTCGGTTGGTGAACTTCATCGCCAGGTAAGTCAAAGTCAAAGTCAAAATCATTTATTCAATTTAGGCATCAAAGACGCACTTATGAACGTCAATTTTTCATTATAATGTACTTTAAAGACTACCGCCGCGTTCCAAAATATATAGAGCCTACCGAGAAGAAGCGGCAAGAAACTTGGGGCCATTCTTTTTATATAGGTAGATGTTTTTACAATATTTTTACTTAGGTACTACAGATATTAGCTACAGTGTGTTGCCTTACAAAAGAGAACATAATAATGGTATCAGTAGGGCAAGACACGCTACACTTTGACATCTTAGTACACGAGTAGATAGATCCTGTAGTGATCAGTCCCAAGCTGTTTTATCCTCCAAGTAATCCGAAATTTTGTAATAACCTTTTTGACAGAGTTTAGTTTTAATAGTAATTTTAAACTTATTAATAGGCAAATCTCGGATAACATTGGGAACTTTATTATAGAATCGTATACATTGTCCCATAAAAGAATGACTTATTCTGTGGAGACGCGTTACATGTACGGACAGCTTGTGCTTATTTCGCGTGTTGATGGAATGAGCATCACTCCGCAGCAGTAGCTTTAAGCGGGCCAAGATGCAAATATCGGGCTGTTTTGTCCAGCATTTTGACCGAAAATGCAATAGTCATGGTTTAAATGATGATATAATACATAGATAACAAACTGAAATGAAATTGGAAAAAAAAACTCTTTATAGTTACAGTCGTAACATAACTGATTCAGCATACAACCAGTAATTTCAATTGGTACAGTAACCTTCAAACCCTAAAACAGGAATATAATATACTTACGCATTATAACTACGTTCAAGACAGGTTGTCTGGCATAACAATGGTTTCCATTAACACGGAAACTTGCAGAAGAGAGATATGTTTTCGCGGAGGCAATTTTGATGAAACGCCTACGTCAAGATCGTAGATAGAAGAGAAGAGAGATACCTCTTCTTCGATAGAACTTTCTATCACAATAGTGTATCTCCTGATTAACAGCAACCAGGGACCTCGTATAGTGTTTCGCAAAAGGGTACAGGCGTGGGTGATTTGCCCCCGATTCAATTCTATCTAATTAAATGTTCTAAACCCGAGACGACATTGAGTAATGCTTTATTTATTTGAACATAAACACTTGCTTATCTAACGAGAAATAAACTATGTAATGTTAATAGATTTTCTCCATCGTCTCGAGCTATCTCATCCATCATATTATTGACATTATATCAGTTTAATAGATTTGAATGGAGCATATTAATAAACATGGCTGTGATGCGTGGGCGGCGATGTATTCATTGCTTTTCAATTTAATAGTTTGTCGGTTGATTCAATGTGGTCATGTTAGAGAATTTCCGTTTAAGATTAGGGGGAAAATTAAAAATCAAATAATAATTTTCTCTCAACACCTTGGTAGGCTGTCGTTTTATCAGTATACTAATTGATAGTCGGTGATATTTTGGGAAGTTAATTGTACACTAGACCCAATATAGTGACTGCCTCATTAGGACAGCTGTGGGAACAAAAGTGCTTACCAGTAGATTTTTAAGTTTGAGGGTGGTTGCTATTTGGACGAGTGCTAGAAAGCCATTCTGTCTGGATGATAATTTTCTTTCGATGTTACCTTCACTAAAAGTTTTTAATTCATGGAAGTACTTATTCATAATGGTTGCAATATTGTTATTTAAATAATTTGGATATATTAATTATTGTTTATATATTTAATTTATTGTCTTTTATAATATTTATTTACAATTTCAGTTAAGTATATCTATATAATATGGTATAATAATAGAAATTTATAAGTGTTATCTTATTATTAATTGAATTTTGAATGATATGCCGGTGTATGTAAATGTGGATATGGACTGTAATTGTGTTATTACTAATAAATATTTATCTGTTATCTGAAAGCTGGGATACCCATAAAATTAAAGCTTTATTTTAGAAAATTATAGCTATATTTTAGAATACAGCCCGGGTCTCTGCTCTAGCTATGTTATGGGCTTACTTTTCTCTCTTTACTACTACTACTACTCTTTACCTAAGTTATAAATATCATTACTATGTTAAAATTAGATGCTTAAATAATAACAAAATGGATCGTCAATAGGTACTGGAAAAAAGAAATATATCAAATTTGACTTTTTTGGTCCTTAGTTTTGTATGCTTGAAATCCAACTTAACTTAGCTTAAAACGTTTAATGGAAATTAATAATACGGCTCTAGCAACAGCACTATGGATAGACGTATGCCATTGTGGATTGCATTAGCTGTTTAATTGTGCATTGTAGGATCGCACCCACTCGGTTCCTATATTAATGGTTTCGTAAGTTTAATGCCGGCTTATAGATAGTTGCCGGCTTATTAAACTGTTGGATTAACTGTATTTCTATAGCAGCTGAGCTACAGACCTAGATAGAGCAAACTTATTAGTTGCTTGGTCTCTATTCATCTAAAGGCCTATTCAGACCTGGGCCTTATTCGCTACCGCGAGCGATAGAGAAATCCGAAAGGTTATGCGTTAATTTCGCTGTTCACACCAGAGCGGATATTCGTTGGCATGGAAGCATGTCGCTGTTACTTGCTCCCGCGTCGCCCGGCGGAACTAGTTTCGCCAAACGACAGAAAATACCGCCTCACTAGGCGGTACAAGTTTCGCTGCAGTTATGGAACTTCATACTATTTACCCATCGAGTTCCGCGTGGTATTTTTCGCTACCCACATCGGTAGCGAATAACGCTCAGGTCTGAATAGGCCTTTCTAGTGAGACGAGTAGGCGGAAGATCTGCTAAAAGTTACTGTAATTAGAATATTATACGCTTGCAATGGTAGAAGGCGATACATGTCTGTATATACAAGTCGTGTCTGTGGTATCTGTTTCATACCAACATTATACCCATAATAATGTTCTTGGGCTCATCGTATACATATATATATATATATATATATATATATATAACTATACGGATATAACGATCCCGCGTAATAGAATCCTAGTTTATACGATGATTTCATCTTGTTCTTTATTATGCTTTTACAAAACGATATTCATATGCTAAATTGAAAACTTTTTGAGCCTAGTGCGAGATATCCCTCCCTTTTTAGCGGAATGTCCAAATGTATCTTTTTTCCGATTATGTAGGTGGGTTGAATAATTATTTTACATTTGTTTAGTAGTTCTCAAGATTGGAAAATAATTATTTACATTACATAATAATACCTATATTATGTAATGTAAATAATTATTTACCTACCAAAACGATGTTCATGTGATAGGTAAATCGTAATTGAGCCTAAGGCGACCTCCCTCTCTTTTACCGAGAAATACCTAATATATAATTTTTCCGTCAAAGTAGGTGGACTGGGTCGAATAATTAATTGATTTATTTTTTTGTATTTCGCAAGATTGAAAAATATTCTTTACATTGCACATACATATATACGTATATATCTATATCGGATCAAACAACTGTTGAATAAAAATAATGACATATATCCCTTAGTTACATGATTATTACTTTTTTTTTATTAAACAATGCAAAGAGTATTTTCCAATCTCGCAACTCATATAATTAAGTTAAATAACTACAAAGTCTCGTCAAAATAAAAAAGCGCCTTCGTAGATATATTGGATGTGTATGAACAACTACTTACCTGATTTTAAACTATCACGGTTGTTCACTAAAGTTATATGATTATTAACGGGATATTTACCTTTCACGGGAAGGTCTTCCCGTGAACATGGTGCATGTAACTGCGCCGAAATATCGGGAGCTCATTCCACAACCTTACCACGGTAAATATCCCGTATATAACTATACTTACCTGATTTTAACTTTAATACTTGTAAAATTAACACATTACATACGTACCAAGCAGTTAGTGCGTTCAAATAGCCACAAGTCGGCGAAAATATTGGTAAAAACTCACTAGGTCGTTCGAATTGGGAATCTGTGGCTGAAAATGGTTTGGACACTTTTCGTTCACCGTTCGCAAAGCTTAATAAAATTTATGTCACCAAAAAATGCAATTTTTGGCCCACGTCCGGAGCATGTTTGTTTGTTATCGTTTTTGACAACTATCTATTTGATAGCATCATCATGCGATTTTAAGTCTTATGCTAGATTTAGCGTTCGCGTAGGGCGTGACAAAAGTGGCAACAATAACGTTTTTGAGCTTTACGCACGCTGTAACAAAAGAACCAACAATGGCAACGCCACCAATGTTCTCATTGCTAAACAAACGCACGTAGTATCATAATTTTAATTTTAACTCTGCCTGACTCTAGAAAGCGAATAGATATGTGTCCTGTTCCACGTGTCAAGAGCAAATTTGCACACAAGCACTTTAACGTCATTGTGCCTCTCCTATACAACAAATTCAATAAAGTGCATAAGGCTAAAAAGTTAAATACTCGTAATAGCGTAATTAAAAAGATGCTACTTACTTGGCTTTGTCAATATGATTATGAAGGCATCGAAAGGATGCTTAATAGTGTTAGAGATTGATATTTTGAGCACATACCCCATTTATTCAACTGCGTCCTGCGCACTATCACACACAACGCGCCCGGTGCACACGACGTCACACACAGTGTACGGTGTGCTAAGCGCCACAAACATTGCTTCACATACTTAAAACACTTTCATACCTACACTTCCACATCATCCTCAAACAACATACACAAATATCCTCCAACCCACTCATACTCCACTTGAGATGGGTTCTTTGACGGAGATGATATACACTCAAACATACATTCACACACACACATACACTACACTAACATCCTAACACACCCTCAAACAAATATTATAAAATAAGCGTGTTTTATCTAATTTCAAAACATATTGGCTTAGCATTTATTAACCATAATGTATGCTTTACCTTTTTTTCCTAGACTAGTTTTTCGAGATGTATATATACATATATATATGTATTTGTAAGCATAAAATATTAAAATAAATCTAGATGGGAGAAGCCACTGGCACCCGAAACACAGTTTTTAACTAGTTCGTGAGCCAATGGATTCATTATATAAAATGTAATATATTTATGCAAAATAAAATAAATTATTATCTATTTTACTTCAAGCAGTAGTATACGAAACTATATTAGTTTCTTATACGAAGATATCTACATACTTGACACGAATCCTTTATAAATACTCGTAAGTATAACGTTTAGTCCCCTGTTAAATTCCTATCGAGGACGTCGAGAAACCCAATATCATCGGTAACACGACGCTTGGGTTACCACGGCTACTACTGTTGAAGTACTCAATATATTCTCTTTAGGCGACGCTGAGGACCGATATTGAATTTCAGATGAGAGTCTTTCTATAGATATACTACAGTAACTTATTTGTTTATAACGTAGTCCACTATGTACGTTATGTTATAAGAGTTAATTAGTAATATAATTTTGATATAATCTATTACAGACGTGAGTTTAGAGAAAATCTATAGGATCATATATGAGTACACACAAAAAAAGTTTGTGAACACTAGCATAAGGTAATAGGTATAATTTTTTAAATTGAACTTAATCAACAATTAAGTAATAAAATGTTTATATAATTTATTGATTCAGGCGTTACTTTGCGGAAATCCATTATCAAAAAAACGATATTAAAAAATATTTAGTGACACTTCCGCTGAAAAGAAAACAATGATTTTGGCCTATTTGGGGGCGTGCACCACCCTCCCTCCCGCATAAAATGCTAATAGGAAGAATACAAAATAAAAACACAAGAAACCCCAAATCAACCGAAACCGATTCGACACGTGTTTCGCCTCTACACGAGGCATCCTCAGGAGATGTTGACTTGTCGAGTGCTAGACCGACAGAAAAAATGTTTATGTTCAATATAATATAACTCCTCCCCTGGCTCGAACAATTGCAGTGATCCTCCTGGGCATGCTGAGAATAAAGTTATCCAGCATTTCTTGGGGTAACCTGTCCCATTCTTGAATAGCGGCTTCCCTGAGCTCTGGCATTGTCTGGGGTCGTGGCTGACCGTTCCAAACAGCTCGCTTAAGAGCATCTCACGCGTATGCTCTTTGGGGGGTATTAGGTTAAGTCAGGCGAGCCGGCTGGCCAGTCTAACTTGTGATGTCGTATTCTGGGAGAGCAGCATTGACTCGTTGAGCTCGATGGACGGGCGCATTATCATCGACCAGTACAAATTGGTGCGCATGGTTTACTCGGAATGGTCTGAAAATTCCATCAATAGCAACTAAAAAGACGAAGAAAATATATTCTACCGCAACAAAAAGATTTCGATTTTTCAAAGTAATTGCAAACTTTTTTGATATGTGTATGTAGTTAATACTTCTTTGTCGTTTTCCTCATATAAACGTATACCCCAAATGCGTCTGTGTATCATGACACTAGTTCTAGGATTTTCATATGTCATAGATATATTGGCCAGAACAATGTCTCTACCATGTTTTTTATTAGTTTATAGTGGGATATTGACTCTCCGATTTTTTTAAACCGCCTAGTTCTCGTCGCTCTTCCTGAATCATTGAAGAAGAAACTTATTTAAAATAGCTAAAGATAGAGACATGTCTTTTGTCAATATCCACGTCGTATGAAAAAGTCTCAAGACCGAGAGAGGAAGTAAGGGAATACGTTTATACCAAGTAGACGGCAGACATACGAGTACTAATCTTTCGTCTCTAGAGGCGGTACAAGCACGAGTCCCATCTGGTGTTAAGTGGTAACTCTGCCTATAAGAGGTTTATTTCGTCACAAGTAAAGAACGTCACTTGCAGCGCCCGTAACCCTGAGACATTAACGGCCTTATTAATAAACTTGGCTTACACCCGGAGTAGTTAAAACATCTATCTGTCAATTTTTCGCTTGCAGTAAATGTCACGCGTGAAAGCAAGACAAAGCATGTTACGCCTAATATAGGTTTACGCAACGTTTATTAATAAAGGCCTAAGTGTGTATGTCTCAGATGTCTGTATATTCGCCGGCAGCCATACCATTCAAACATTCAAAAAACAGTATTGCGAACATTACTGCTTCGTGGTAGAAATAGGTGGGTATGTTCGCAGTAGTTCCTAGGATAAACACATTCACAAAGAGTTTTACTGCACTAAATTGTAGGTAAGTGCCATGTTATAGTATATTACTGCAGACTCCAGTGAGTAAGCCTTCCTGGCCAAGTATGAGTTGATGAGACCTCACCTGCGGTTCGGTCCGGTTATATACGAGGCCAGGATGGCTTTCTTACTGGTTGAGGCGTGTATAATGCTTTTCTCAAAAATTGTATTTTCAGACCAACTGTTGGCATGTTTTTCTGCCTTCCACTTCATAAATTGTTCATAAGTTTTCATATATCGCTCCTTGGATTTTGGAGGATGTAAATTGTTTTTTGCTAATTTGGGCTCAGCTTTTAAATCAGGAGGAGTGCCATCTATTTCCGAATCAGATTCGCTTGAACTAATTTTTTTTGGGATTATCTATTTTCACGCGGCAAATTAAAACACAATTGTCGCAATTGATTTTGAAATTCCGCCAGTCGTTTTTTTTTATAAAAAGTTTGCGTTTAGTTTTGAACATTGTTCTATTTTTACATTACATTACATGACCTTACTTTTGAGAATGGAAAGTTTTAATCTAACATTATTTATAAACTGAAATTACTAAATAAAAACATAAAATCCCACACTATACTTCTACAACATTACTTAGTACAAAACGCATCGTGCATACTTTTTCTGCGTCGCGTTAAGTGCCACAAAAATGGCTGTAAAGTGTAAAATGGCTGTTTAAGGCTCCAAAAATATATCTATCTCATAAAATGTCATACCAAAAAGATAGATAGATATATATTTGGAGCCTCCCTCCTATAACCATGTTATAATTGTAAAACTCTAATCTGTGTACTGGTACTATGTTTTTTTCTAAGCAAATCTAAAGAGGATGACCTACTGTCCAGTAAGTAGATTACATACTTACTTACTGGACAGTAGGAGATTCCAAATTTAAAATCTCGCTTCTTACTGGACAGTTGTGAATAGTCTCCGGTAGAGTTCACTTTCTGGGTACTTTTTAGAGATGTTATGGCAACCTTACATACCATTTTTGAGAAAATTAATATTTACAAAATAGTGTCACGTAATATGTACCGTTGGTTTAAAAAAAATCATAACGTTGTCGGCGTCAACGTAAAGTTGCTTAGGTTATGATCAGAATTGACTTTCTTATCTTAGTACAGTCCGAGGAAGGTCTACTACATAATTATTCACAGCGCCAGCGCCTGCGTAAGTTGACGCTGCAATATTACGCGGATACTTTCCAATGTCAACGCATTATGCGCCCACGCGTGCGCTCGCGCCGCCGCGCGTGCGTGATTGACAGCCGATAGTGTTTGTCCATTGTACAATGAGGCACGATACGTCTTAAGCCGGGTCCGCAGCGCCAATTTTCTAACAAAACATGTTATTATAATAAGTTCTCAAAACATGTTAGCAAAACCGCCCGTCCGCTGCGCCTATTGTTGTTATTGTTTTTGTTTCATTTATAAAATGAGTTCCGACGAAGAAGACGTGGAAGCTGTTATAGCAATAGTAGATTTAGTTCTCTAAATAAGAAACATAAATAGATTCCTAGTCCGACTCTACCTGAAACCTCGTTCGTTCAATAAATGTATGATAGAGAACAAGAACTGATTATTTTCTTTATTCTACTCCATCACAAATCAAAGAGAATTGTCACATATAATTATTTACAATCTTCGAACGGTAATGACGTCTTGCTCTACTGAACGCGAACACAAAATGCGTCATTTCCCCTCCCCGCAGGCGAACGCGGGGGATGTTATCCATTCGTCTCGGCAAACATGTTATTGTGTTTTTGCTAACAAAACTGTTAGGCCACGCCCCTATTTGGTTAGCAAACAATGTTAGACTGTTTGCAAACACGAAAACACGGCGCAGCGGACCCGGCTTAACAAAACATGTTATTAAAATAAGTTCGCAAAACATGTTAGCAAAACCGCTAGTCCGCTGCGCCTATTGTTATTTTTTTTGTTTCATGTCTACAATGAGTTTCGACGAAGAAGACGTGGAAGCTGTTATAGCAATAGTAGACATAGATTAATCAGACTATATCTAAAGAATAGTAGATTTAGTTTCCTAAATAAGAAACAAAAATAGATTCCTGGTCCGACTCTACATGCAACCTCGTTCGTTAAATATATATATAGAGAGCAAGAACTTATTATTTTCTTAATTCTACTACATCACAAACTAAAGAGAATTGTCGCATACAATTATTTACAATCTTCGAACCGTAATGACGTCTTCCTCTACTGAGCGCTAACACAAAATGCGTCATTTCCCCTTCCGCAGGCGAACACGGGGGATGTTGTCCATTCGTCTCGGCAAACACGGTATTGTGTTTTTGCTAACAAAACTGTTAGGCCACGCCCCTATTTGGTTAGCAAACAATGTTATACTGTTTGCAAACACGAAAACACGGCGCAGCGGACCCGGCTTTAGAGTTTTTTAGATTAATTGTATCATAGAATTCTTCGGTACAAGCTGTAAAACTGTAGTTTTAGTTATTATCTAGAATGAATTACCTGATATATATATATATAGTTATATATATATATATATATATATATATATATATATATAGTTCTTGGTAGGTGATTTCTATATTAATTTAGGTAATGTTAGATATATAGATAGATAGAAAATACTTTAATTATACACTACAACATAATATAAAATCAAGAACATTAATATCATAAAAACATACTAGAAAAAAAAACACAGGTTATTTCACACTTTTTAGTGTTGAAGTCGGTTATGTTTTCGGTAAATAAAAAAATCACCCATTTAGTGACCCTTGCTACATACGGGATCGATTGTCATTCACCGTCAATTACGATATCAAGATAGGCGAAACACTTTTCAGTGATTGGAGTGTAACATAAAAACAACTTGACTGAAATGTATGATATTATTTTGGAAGTATATTCTATCAAACAAATAAAAAATAATTATCAAAATCGGACTACTTTGTAAAAAGTTAAGCGTGTTTATACGTCATTAAATGTATATATACGAGTATATACGCGTGGAATAGTACATTTAATGTAGAACAATTGACAAGTAGGTGGTATGTTACGAGTATAATATTAAACTACATATTTACGAGAAAATAATGCTGTTACTGTCTATTCCTGAAACCCGATATACTGAATGGCAGGCTTCTTGTGAAAGATGCTGTCTTCCGTTGGTTCCACCACCGCAGTGTATATAATATGTATGTACTATGTGTGTAGATAATATCCCACCATAAAGAAATATTGCGCAAGCATAATTATATTCAGGCGTGAAGGGAACTTGAATTTACCGGGCAAAATAGATATAAAAAAGGTGACATGAAGAACAGACGCTAGACCAAGTCTCAAGTATATGATAATGTTCTGGATAAGGCTAACCACTACGTCCGGTTCGAATCGCTATATGCCGAGAATATTAAGAGAGGCCATAGAATTTTAAATAAAAAAACATCTTAATTTCAATAGAGATGATGGTTGGCAAGTACCACATGCTTGGGATCCAGTGATTTATTTACAGGAAAACACAACATACATAACGAAAACATGGCTTATATGTGGAATAAGTTGCGCAAATCCATCATAAGGTGACGAATCACTGATGAGATTTCAACGCATATGCACTTACAGAGTGTATTTTGTACACCTATAGCTTATCTTACCTTCATAAAGTTTTCTTCTTTAGAAAATGAAATATGGATGGATAATTCACAAATAGAAGTGAAATATTTGATAAGCAAACCATAAGACATACAAAATTAACATGCTAAGGAGTCTTAGTTCTCCTTATATATATTTATTTTATACTTAAACATTAGATTTTTAAAGTTGAGCAGATAACAGTTTAATATGTCAATCTGCTCAGCCTTAAAAAGAGTATTATGCTCTCGACAGGCTGTTGAGAACACTATGACGTCCAACATTTGTTTTATGCGTCTTAGAAGCAAATGGTTTAAAATTCACTATTCTAGCCCCCATACGGGGAACTGTAAAGCTAATTTTAGCGACAAGTTCTGGACAATCAATTAGACCATTCAAAATTTTATATAACAGAACCTGGTCCGTTATCCAACGACGATCTTCTAGGGTCAACATAATGAAATGAGCGAGACGCTTCGAATATGAGCTTAGCTGTGATATTTTTCTTTGATGTACAGTCAAAAAGAAAAGAAATCGATTCTGAATTATTTCTAACCTATCAATATGACAATGATATGACGGGCTCCAAACATTGGAACCATAATCTAGAATGCTGCGAACCAATGTACTGTAAACAACATTTAAAGCGAGTATACTTTTAAACTGCTTACAGTTTCGCCAAATAAACCCTAACATTTTATAAGATCTGTTTATAACATTATTGATATTGGGAATAAATGTCAAGTTTCTGTCCAAGACAATACCTAAATCTCTTATGGATTCTACTTAGGCCCCAAAGTGTATTCAGTTGGAATACACAAAATCTTTTTGGTAAAAATAATATGATTATATTTTGCTGTGTTCAAAGGAAGCTTGTTTCAAGCTAATACAATCCCAAAGCCAGCACAACACTGCAAGATCTCTGGACACTGTGAGTGACTACTACGAGCATCGGGAACGTTTTGATTAAAATATGATACATAAAAATAAATTCCTTAACAGACAACTGCCACCCGGTCTGCCAGTGACCATGTTAACTGAAAAGTGTTCCAAACGTCGGGATAAAATAATATAAAATCATTAACAAAAGATACTTCTACCTACTATTACGCTTTTCTTTTGAAATGAACCAAATCCATCATTATTATTATAAATATTGTGATCATGTGCCATTTCACATAATTTACGTCTTTTCAGTTGCTATACCTAAATACTGTACAGTAAGAGACTATAACAGCTTTGAAGACAGTACTTATGATTATAACGATATAAACCTACCTTTAAAAGTAATGACGTATCGTCTACAACAATGGATTTGTGATTCGAATCAGTTGCGTGTGCAATGATTATGCAAATATTGTCTTTTGCCGCGCATCTTAAGCTGTCCATACAATGGGTGTACAAACGTACTTGAGTCATGAGTAGAGGAAAGTCTTTTGATATGTTAATCATAAACGGTTGTGCAATAGAGGTAGGTCCATGTCTCCGGGCAAATGATGGACCAGACGTAAAATTTTAAGTATATATTATTGTTTATGTTATTTATACTCACGTTCAATATAATTTTGTAATAATAATTAGACGGTATCACATGAGTTTTAGATATCACAATCAATGTATTGTTTCGGAGGCGCGCTCGTCATTGCGTCCTGTCTTTCTTTTCTAAGACTTCCAGGAGGAGGTACTCAATGCGACTGTATGTTTTGTTTTATTTTTTTATGTTTGTTACCTTATACTTTCGACTGGGTGAACCGATTCTCAAAATTCTTTATTTGTTTGAAAGCTGGTGCTTCCCGTGTGGTCCCATTATCAATTTTGGTTTAGTAATCTTTGAGATACACTCCAATAACTGAATAGAATGGAAATCGGTATAAAATTTTTCAAATTGTACTTGTCCTACTTATGCAACACTTATATAATTTTGGGAGCCATGATCATCAGATATACTTTTTTAATATAAAATAAAATGCTCTTCGTTGTCCAAGGCAAGTTCAGTTGTTTTAAAAATTACTTCAAATTAAGATATTGCATTAGCGATTAGACCCCCAATTGTAATACTATCATAGTTCCAAGGTTTTTAATTCGTAAGTAGATTAATTAGTTAATTTACCTACTGTATTTATTGTAGTGGTAAGCAATAAAGAGTTATTGTATTGTATATAACTGCATTTAAGATAGTTAGCACACTATGATGCATATTAGACTTATGGGGGATCTCAATAATCTATCTATCCACAGTTTTCCTTACTACCGATAGAAATGTGACATAACGTCCATACAAATAGTGTCAAATATCTATCTCTAGTAAGGTAAACCGACGATAGATAGGTTATTGGGACGGGCCGTTATTAGACAACTGGCAGCTGGCTCTCAAGCACAGTTTCCGAAATACACCGTGAGGTGCTTGGCGGGACATTTTTCTTGTTTCTTTTACCGGATGCTTCAGCCTGGGGTGGCTATCGCTGAGTATGATAAGACCCGCAGCCACCATATCAGGGACCGCTCCTCGCTAAGTTTAATATGACTTATAAACAAAGATATGACTCAAAGTCAAGGTCAGAATCATTTCAATCATTTTCAATTTAGGTATCAAAGACGCACTTAAACTAAAGAGTACCGCCGCGCTCCAAAATATATAGAACCTAACGAGAATAAGCGGCAAGAAACTCGGGGACATTCTTTTCACATAGATTCTTACAATGTTTGTATTTAGGTAGATACTACTAGTATTACATTTTATGGGTGGCAGATGACAACTTGCCAGAAGTAGATTATTCTAAGCATCTTTGTCTTCTATATAATGTCGGACTTAATAATATGATTTTTTATGAAAAGGTTTTTTGCAGTCTACTTCAATTTTCCCTCTGTGAGCTTAGTTATGTGTTTTGGAATTTTATTGTAAAAACGCACACAATTCCCTAGGGAAGACTTATTAGTCTTCGCAAGTCTAAAACTAGGTACAGCTATCCTATTCGTATTGCTAGTGTTGGTGATCACTATTTAACTTATATTTATGTATTTTTTACGACCATACATTATATTTGCAAATACATTTAGGGAAAGCAAAGGTAATATATTGATTTCTTTAAATAAATCTCTCTTAATTATCCTCTATTCAAGATTAAGAAGCTTCTAAATAGGGGATTTTATTAGTACTTTATTAATGACTAGCTGCGCCCCGCGGTTTCACCCGCGTGGTGATGGATGATGATGATGATGATGATGAAAAGTATCCTATGTGTTAATCCAGCGCCTCATCTACCCCCATACCAAATTTCATCAACATTAGCCCCCCCGTTTGTGCGTGAAAGAGTAACAAACATCCATACATCCATACATACAAACTTTCACGTTTATAATATTAATAGGATGTAAATCTGTACTAAAATTGTTAAGACACTTAAGTAGATGGTATCAGCGTCTGCTCAATGCACCCCTGACATTGGCATAGCATGTTATGTTCTTTGGTAATTGTATTTGCGTTAATAAAATCAATTCCAATGCCATAAAGTTATACTTATAGCCCATAAATACCGCTCAACTCTATAGAATACGGAGCCACCAGTCACTGACCTCATTACAACATCTTTTTTTTTTAAACTGGCCTTTCACACCTATAAATTATTTTACACTATGTAATGAATGCTCCCATTGTTCGACTTGACAACAAAGAGCTGTTTCTTAAAGAGCAATAATATTTTATGTTTTATAATAAAATAATGATCATTTACATCTTTCTTTATACTAATAAATTTTTGTTCCTTTTCTACAAAGTTACATTGTAATGATAGGTAATGAAAGGCTTAACTGTATTTTTGAAATAAGAGCATAATTATTATAGAAATTGTATTGGTAATTAATATCATCATTTGAAGCATATTATTTTATCTTATTAGCGTATTGCTCAGTACTGATTTAAAAGATTATTCTAAAGTTTCATACACAACTCATTCAAAGTCGTACATAGTAGAACTAGAATCTAGATGTCATCAGTCATCAGAATCAGTAAAATAGTTGGCGGTCCATCAGCCTAGTTATCAGTGGCCCGCATCGCCGAATAGAGAGGTCCCAGGTTCGATCCCTGGTTTAGCCAAATATTTGTGCGTGGAGCAGAAATATTTGTTGGATGTTGTAGGTTTGTGATGTGTATTATGTCTTTGTCATGCCCGAAAAATATAAATGAGATGTCAATACTGAATAGGATGTAGATGATATAACAGAAAAAAAACGCACAAAAAATGCAGAATATATAAACTAAAAAATAAATCGGGGTGTTTTTTTTTCAAATAAATATCTAACAAACTAGTAAAGATTGCTTAAATCTAAAAAAAAACTTTTCATCAATATGCTATTCTAAATCGAATGACACATCAAACATATTTTTCCGAGACTGCTGAAAAAATTAAACATAAAAGCACTTCTTAGACTATAAGTCACTCAAGGAATACCTAAATCCTCTAAATTACAAATCTCTAGGTCCTAGACTGAGTGTTGTCAGTCAATGTAATGATTTAAAAGTATATGGAAGATTGCTGTCATTACCCAATTTAATACAACTGTACTTACTAAGAATAAATTCTGCTGCAATAAATAAGCATCAAATTACACGAATGGCCGAAGCTCATTCAGATTTCCCTTCTAATGTGTGCAAATTGCTCATAAATAGAGTTGCCTACGTCTCCCAGACGTCTGCACGTAGTTTCCACGATAAATCCGTCATCATGTCGACACCCACTCTAAATACTCGTAGGTACTGTAAATAACTCACTCGATGAAATTAGGGACATATCATGAGAAGCCAGTAATAATATTTCATTATGAAATATTGTGATTTTTGTAGCTTTTTTTGAGGAAAATTGTATTCTGTGTGAATTACACGACCTACGACTTACAGGATTGTTTGTCTACTGTCCGAATGACGTCAGCCGTGTGATTCTCTAATGGGGGATCCCTATAATCTATCTATCCACAGTTTTCCTTACTACCGATAGAAATTTGACATAACGTCCATACAAATAGTGTCAAATATCTAACTCTAGTAGGGTAAAACGGCGATAGGCAGGTTATTGGGACGGGCCGTAAGAGCAAACATCGTTGCATGTTTGACAACATCCGTGCAACAAATGACGAGATGACAAGAAACGTTGGAAAAGTAACCTTGTGTACAAGGGCGATATCTCATAAAGTGTTTGACATCGGTGAGCCCGTCGACGAGCGCATCGACGAATCATTAGAGAATCTCACGGCTGCATAGCTAAGCGCTTAAACAATATAATTTATACTTAAAGAATTCATTTCATCCACAAAATCATTAAAATTTATAAAATGACTTAATAAATTTTGCTTTTATTAACTAGTCTGTTCTAAGATTTCTATTTCATTGACAATTTCAGTGAAATAGAAGTCTTAGAAAATCTTAAAAATACTTTCCCTAATATTAGCTGCTCATTGTCTACTCACTGCTATTCATAATATGTACGATCATTTGCGATGTGGAGGTTCAGCGAACGGCTCTGTCAGCAAAATGCGTTAATTAAGGCGAAATGCGTGTAGATTACGACCAAATTTCATGACTCGACTTCGCGAAAACTTAGTTTTTCGACGCTTAAACCTAATAACCGAAGTTCGAAAAAAAACGTAGTGTAAATTGAATATACGTTCTTATGAACTATGGGAGCCAATACACGATAGAGAAAACTTGGCTCGATAGAAAAAAATCTACCACATTCCCTAAATTTTGCAATTTTTCTTACGTTAAATTTCATTGAATTGCCAATGAAATTTAAGAAACTGTGAATTTCCAATGAAATTTACTAGTGAACTAGGGACTCATTTATCATTAAAATTTAATCATTTGATTGTACGAACTAAATATAAAAAGTATTAGCACGTTTTCAATTGCATTTTCGCATTACATCGTCGAATCTGATAAGCAATTCTCAACCTTATGTAAAGCATTGTAAATTGTTTAAAAATTAAGATTGGACCGCGCCTTAAAGTATTTTCTTATGTATGACAAGAATAGCCGCAAGGTGGAGCTAGTGTGCTATATAAATGCGAATGCTTGTTTTGGATTAAAAGGCGTTTGTTGTTATTTTAAGTCAAAACTACTGAACCGATTTGGCTGGATGATTTTCGTGACAATTTAGTAGTTGTATAGTTGTCAATTAACATACAGCGGAGTCACGGAACGCAGTTAGTTATTACATAAAGGCTCAATACCTATTATTACTTATGGCAAAGGCTCAACAACAGACTGCGTACTATGCACATTGAAATTAACATCGAATTACATTGCGCAACCAAATCACACACCGATTCTATAATTCGATTCTGACCGATTTCTAATTCGACTGCGAATCGATTGTAATGATTGCTATGAAAAACGTGTCATGAATTACGTGGGTAATTTCGGTAGAATGCCAGGGTGCGGAAGAAGGCTAGATATACTTGCTTAAGAGGATTGCATAGCTAATACTTGTCCACACTAAAAGAAAAAAAATTCTTATCTACCTGTTAACATTGTCCAATTTCGGTGTTCTTTTTTATTTATTTAATCAACACATTGTTTACTATGCCCGTACGTTTAGATTTTTTCAGTATTTCAAAGTAATATAAATTAATTTTTTGAAACTTAAAAAAACCTGAAAGAAATAAAATGTACGGGCATAGCAAACTATGTGTTGATTGCATGAAAACAAAATCACTGAGATCGGATAATGTTAACAGGTAGAAAAGAGTTTTTTCTTTTAGTTTGGACAAGTACTAGCTATGCAATCCCCTTAATATATATCATGTACTCAGTGTTTAAGTTAGTTAATTTAGTGTTAAACCAGCCGTGCGATTCTCTAATGATAGTCGATGCGCTCGTCGACTAGCTCACCGATGTCAAATACTTTATGAGATATCGCCCTTGTACGTAGTTTGTTTTCCAACGTTCTTGTCATCTCGTCGTTTGTTTCACGGATGTTGTCAAAGATATAACGATGTTTGCTCTTACGGCCGTTTTCAATATTCTATCTATCCACAGTTTTCCTTACTACTGATAGAATTTTGACATAACATCCATACTAATAGTGTCAAATATCTATCTCTACTAAGGTAAACCGGCGATAGATAGATTATTGAAAACGGCCTTTAGAGAATCGCACGGTTGGTGTTGATTATTAATCCTTCAACTTATGCGGCCTTATTAATAAACTTGTAGTAAACCCGGAGTAGTTAAAACATCTATCTGTCAGTTTTTCGCTTGCAGTAAATGTCACGCGTGAAAGCAAGACAAAGCATGTTACGCCTAATATAGGTTTACGCAACGTTTATTAATAAAGGCCATGGTGTATATATTAAGCCGCACATCAGTATAATATCATCCCATTTTTCAGGAACTATAGACCACTAAAACAACTGTCAAAGCTACTATAGCTATAGCTAGATTACATCTATCGTTAAAAAAGTATTCTGACTTTAATATGTGCTGAAAATAGTGATACCCGCACTAATTTTACTATAGGAGCGCTGTTTTCCTTTCGCCTCACCATATGCTTTATGGTGAAATTGACGAAAATTATAATACAGCCAGTATGCCCCTTAATCCTTCCTATACTGTGATAATAACAAAAGATTTATGAATGAAAAAAATGTACGTCTCTGAGACGCAAAGGGTTAATAATCAAATTGGAAGATTCTTTTACGTATTTAGTTCAACTATGATTAGACGAAGACCGGGCTCAGTAGCGCTTCAAGAGAGAGAGAGGCATATGTCCAGCAGTAGACTGTTACAGGTTGATGATGATAATGTTGGTTGGTGACACTAAAAATACGGATTAAAATGTGAGTGACTTAACGAATCCATAGACGTGGACATTTGATGCTTCCTATCAGGAGACGTAGATATCAGGTTATAGGACTCACCTGCATTTATCTAACTTTTTAATGTTATTTGACGGTTTAACTTACGCGGTAGGTATAGTCGAATATCTCTCGACCGGTTTCGTGACCGTCCGGGCCACTTCTTCATGGAGTACGTGCGCACCCGGCTGCGTTCGTGCTAGTACTTTATCTAACTTGATAAGTATGTACACACAGTCCCAGATATTTGACATAAAAGCTGAAGTGTGTTATTTTTAATCCATGAGAGTTGCGGTGCGGCTACACGTTGAGTCGTTGAGTTCCAAGCTTTTTCATCAATATATTATTACTAAAGTTAAAGTTAATAAGTTAGTAAGTTAATAAGTTAAAATATAATGTATATGCCTTCTAAGCGATATGACATTATATACTCAAAGAGTAAGAACCTGTAATTGGCAATAGGTGTTACCTAAAACGCATCTATTATTTTATTTAAGTGCTGTTGGTTCAATGACAATAAAAAAAAACTAAATCAACAGCCAAAACAAACGCATCTCTTAGTTCCGTAGTAGGTACAAAATGTACAAGAGTACAAGCGTAATGACGTAGTTGTATCAATTTATGATTTTCCTCGCCATCGAGTGCCGTGGGCGTCCGTTTATGACATGTCTGTGGTCATGGTTTAACGTGGCTGTCTGTCGGATATTTTACATATATAATAACATTCCTTTATTATAACACTAACGTCTAGTTGTTCCACCCGATATCCTACTGGAATATTTTAAGGATAAATAAGTATCCCATGTGTAATTTCAGGACCAAATGTACCAAATGTTATTAAAACTGTTTAGCCGTTTCGATGCCGATTGATAACACACACACACACTCTCTCTCTCTCTCTCTTACACACACGCACACGCACGCGCACCCTAATCACAATTATGAGTTACACGCTTGTCCGTGACAGTACAACCTTTTTTTTCAGGAGGTAATGCTGTGCAGTGCCCTTCCATCGCGGTGGTGACTGAAGAGGGTGTGTGGGGCTCAAACTCATCCACACACACATTCACAATTCGGGAGGGAGAGAGAGAGAGAGAAATAATAACCGAAAATATAAAATAATTATATTATTATAATAAAATTATTTTACCAATCACATTTTTTTCACCTGACGTGTATCGTGATGGTTATATCACTCAACTACCTACGTAGGAATGAACAGTCTTTCTGCCACTTTATTTCTCTTCAGACTGGCAGAAAGGACGAAGGGCCCTTATCCTATATATATATATATATATGGCCCTTTATCGGCCACTATACAACTATTATAAAATTTGTTATAAGTTAAAGTTATCGATATTGGTTAAACGTACGTTGCTATACAAACCAAACCAACCGTATAATACCTATCATACTAGCTTCCGGTATCCGACGATTCCTTTATAATTAAACTTCCTTAATTTTATCGAATACATGTGATGTACAATTATCGATTATTGTTATTTCAATAGCAGGCATTAAATGTAGAACGACCATATTTTATGAGAATAGTTAGGACACTTTATGAAATTAAATATCAAAAAGTAGACAAAACGTTCAATGAGAGTGCCCATGTATCCTCGACCCCTAAAGTACTCTTATAATAAGAGTACTTTAGGGGTCGAGGCACTCACATGGCTAAGTAGGGGGCATGTTTGGTTCTACACTTATAAATCACTAGACGTGGTCTTCGGGTTGTGTCCAAACAGATGACATTCAAGGGGATTAAAGATTACTTCTGAACCACCAGGTAGTACTGGGTAATCAATCTCTTCTGTGATGTCACAGAATAACTAGGTAATAGTAAAGAAGTTTGAAAGCATTTTTGTTTTAACATGGAAGGGCACTGTAAGAGGAAATGACTAAGCAATTGGGAATAAACGAATTGGGTACTGTACGCAAAGTATAGCGGAATTCACTGGCTAATAATTAGGCTCAATAAGAGGACTGTTTACGGTTTTTAGTGAGTTTGAGCCCCACACACCCCCTACCGTCACCCCCGCGGCGGAAGGGAAGTGCACAGCATTAAAAAAAGGATGTACCTACTGTTTAATTCGGACTAGCGTGAAACTGATCATCAGGTAAACGATTTACCTGCTGTTACTTTTAAGCAATGTTTATTTCTACTTTAAAGTACGTTTATAAGCAATTTCAGTTACTTATTGTGTGATATATTTAATTTGATTTGATTTACGTATTTTTAATTGATCCACACGGATATAATAATATTTATATAGTTTATTAATAACAAGCACATTTATTTTTAAGAATCAAACTGGCTCTTATATATTAACAAAAAACGTATCCCATAGCCTCTGAACAGATGGTCAGATCATCAATCTTGACATCACGTCCATAAGGAGAGCGTCTCATTAATGATATAGCACTATTTTATGGTCATTGGCATACAAGCGACTACTACATTGATTTTTTGCGTGTTTAAGATGTTATCTTAAAGACTGTTGTTCGGTAAATTATCATCGGTGTAGGTAATGGCTTGTGCCACCGCGGCGTCGGAAATGATGCGCACCTTTATATCCGAAAGACGAGATCTCTAGTCATTTTGTCCCTTAGGCTACTCACTGCTCTGTATCTCTGAATCTATTGAACATATTCTTCTCGCTAGATCGTTTACTGATGTGTCTTGAAATGCAGTTTTATTAAAAAGTATACGAATTTGAATACAATATTCGTTTAATTTTTTCTATACTATCTATCTATTATAAATAGGAAAGATTTCTTTGTTTGTTTTGAATAGGATCCGAGACTACTGGACCGATTATAAATTCTTTCACCATTAGAGTTTTACATTATCCTTGATGTTACATGTTACTTGTTTTACATTATCCTATATATTTTGATTCATCGCCATCATCATCCATCACACGTAGGTGAAACCGGGAAGCGCAGCTAGTATTAAATAACATCTAATTAAGAATGTAATTTTCTTCAATTTTGGCCGGAAATACCAATGTATATAATACTAATTTTAAAGGTTTTTGTCCCCCTTTCATTTCAGTATTTTTTTATTAAATTTATATTCAAGACGAATCAGTAGGCGTGTATTCAACTAGAATGCCAATAGATTTAAAGATGCAATGCTTCAGTGAACTAATAGCCAAAAGACGTCACGTGCCTCTCTTTTCAACCGCATTCAAGTCATTCAACGATGGAATTACCTTTATATTATTTGAAGGTTCAAATAATATAAAGGTAATTCCATCGTGCTAATTTAAACATAAACGAAGCGCGCGAATTTAGTTCATTACCACTCTTGATGAAACTATACATAAATTTGCAATTTTAGACAGATAAATTACACATCATCAGGCGGGATTCGAATCGTTTCCAACAATCCATGTCAGACTCTATGACCGCTATACCGCGATGCTGAACGTCCGAGCATCGAGTTTAACTCTCTAGTTGATTTTAACCGTCGTATGGGGATGGAGCGACATCTATTGAATAGCTTGGCAAGCTTTATCCAACTGAAAGAAGAGATTTTATAAATACTTGCGTCATAGATGTCGCAACCCTTCATATTTTTTATTATAGATTTTTTAAAGAACCTGCTTAGCGAGACCAAGATTTACAATTTTATAGAAAGAAAAATTGACTCATCCTCGGACGCAAGCCTAGCCCCAATATAAACTGCACCTAACATGAATTGTTCTAGGAATGGTAACCAGAGCTCATCCATGTAAAGATTTATGCTGTTTTCACTGAGCCCTCAGACCGCTCAAACTCTCTCTTGACCTATAACGGCTATTTATTAATGGGACTCATGAAATATTGCTAACTCGACTTTCTAGCCCCCCATTCTGTGTATTTGTAAATTGTGATGACTATAAGGAAGCACTGGGAAATTAATTGAACATCAGCAATACGATGTTTATTACCTATCTCCTAGCGAGTACTAAGTAAGTAAGTAGTAACATCGATAATTTTAAGTTACTCCGTGAAGAAGCGGCTCTGAACGTCGCGAAACCGGTCGAGTCCTACATACTCGGCTTATTGTGTAAGTTAAAATCGGTTACTAATCACTTTAAAATTTTGAGTTTGTTCCATGCTGAACTTTAGGTTCACCAATCTGATTGGAGCGATTTAGATTTACTTTAATCTACTTTAATATAACAATTAAATGCGGAGTCTGTGCTTAAAAGTGAAGTAACACTATTATTGATGAACACAAATTAAAGAATCACTGTAGTAAATTTTAATAGCACAGCTCTACTGTTTCTGGCTACTAAAATAGAATGTTCCGTATATTCCCATATGGATTTCGTAATAGCCAAGTAAACTATCAGTCAACAACGATACAGAAATACGT
Organism: Selenia dentaria; assembly: GCA_917880725.1. NCBI lineage: Eukaryota > Metazoa > Arthropoda > Insecta > Lepidoptera > Geometridae > Selenia > Selenia dentaria. The sequence goes on along the minus strand of OU862878.1, from coordinate 35,879,269 downwards.
TCCCGCTGCTGTGACTTGAGCCTTCGACCCAGAGAGAGAAGTATAGGCCGTAATGCACCATGCTGGTCCAGTGCGATTTGATGGATAGACTAGTGGCCAGCCTTAATGTTAAAGTTTTCAGGCCGCCCCAATGCCCCGACATAGCCTAACGACTGATGGCCCGAGACAAACGACCGAAAACGACGGCTTAACGTGACCTTCGTAGTACGGAAGCGCTCTGTTGAGCATGGAGCTAAAAGTCCCTATTCAAATAATGACCACAAAACTTAACTCAACAAACAATCTTCTTCAACAAGTGCTGCTTAACCTTGTTGAGCAGATAAGAACAAAGCAAAAAAGGAAGGCAAGCCTAAACTGCGAGTACTTCTTTAAATTATCTCAATAAAAATGCATCTTTCTCACCTCGTTTTCAAACATTGTCGCTATGGATACTATGCAATCTCATTGAAATCCTTAAAAAAAGTTCTTTATGAATATTTTACGACTTTGACAATGCATTGTACATGATTGTATTCATATTTAGTTATTGAGGTCAAAAAAGGTTAAAATGGTCTCATTATCACTTCATCGTCCGAGCAAAGTGGATTGTAAATATTCATTAACTTCATAAAATTGAAAACAACTTAAATTGTATACAATGTGAACATATTCGAAACAATGTTGGTAATAAAATTGAATAAGGGTGAAAACTCACCTCATCTGCGAGGCATTAATATGGTAGGAAAAATATTAAAAGTGACCGTATTCTATATCTATATAAAAATGAACCCCAGTTTCATTTCTCCTGGTCACGCTATAACTTGAGAATGGATGGAACAATCACGCAAATTATTTTTTGTTGTGTTAATTATTGTCAGTAGAAGATTCATATTAAAGAAAAACCAAGAAAAGATGGGAGGTTATATAGCGAGGCCGAAGGCCGAGGCTACTATGCGAACGAAGTCGCGGGCAGTCGCTAGTGCTCTATAACTAATGCCTATTCGTGACTGAAATTGAATAACTGAGTGTCGCTTAATGAAACTATTGACAAGTGACAAATGTACAAACTGCACGCCTAGACAAAATTCAAACAGGCGTGTTTCCGCACACGCTACAGACAAAAATGAAAACGAACTTAGCGCGACGTCACGTGACTTTTCCACAGGTAATGTCAACGCCATACATTTTGAAGTTGTCGTTTGGCGTTAACGATAACAGAAACATCTTTTGTCTAGGCCTGCGTCCGCCATATTTAAAAAAAAACCAGCCTCATTATTAGTGTCAAAAGTAGTCCACCAGAGACGCTACGGGGCTCTTATTACTCATAGATCAGCCGTTACCATTTTAAGGCCTTTTTTGTTCTTCGTATACATGACTTGCCACTTATGGCCAAGGATCTTTTGATATTGTATTACTTGCGGATTACAAATCTCTCATTTTCAAAGCAGATAGGAAAGATAGCACACTAAATGGTTCTCAACTAATAATTTTTTTCCCTACTGTTCCTTTTGGAGTTCAACATTACGCTTGGAGTTAAACTCAAATTGGACAAGGCAACTGTCTTCCTAGGTATTCAAATTGATCCAAAATTACAATGGGCTCCTCATATAAATGCTCTGTTTGGGAGACTCAGTTCTGCTGCATATGCGGTACGTAAAATAACAGACGATTCCACGGCGCTGTTAGTATATGTTGCATATTTCCACAGCGTAATAAAATCATATATCTATTGCTATGCGTAATCTCAAATAACAGTGCTATTAATCGCATTCACAAATCGAGGTAATAAACATTGTTAACTAAGTTAAATAAATTAAGTTTTGACAGTAATGGTTTATAAAATTATTGTCAGTTAACTTCAACACTCATGTTGGAAAAAAATGGATTTCATTTCTTATTTTTTCCCTAACTGGTATACATTGGTATCTCGCCCGGTACCAGGATATCGTTGAGTTTCGGGACATCCTGTATATAGAAGACATTGTTTGGAATACTCCACTTTTGGCAAGTTGTCATCTGCAACCCATAAAATATAATAATAGTATAGTACCAGAAACACTGTAAAAATCTATATGAAAAGAATGGTCCCGAGTTTCTTGCTGCTTCTTCTCGGTAGGCTCTATATATTTTAGAACGCGGCGCGGTAGAGTCTTTAGAATACATTATAATGAATAACTGACGTTCATAAGTGCGTCTTTGATGCCTAAACTGAATAAATGATTTTGACTATGACTTTGACTTTACGACGAACTTGCATTTTTGACAACAAAACAGTTGCGTCGCAACAATAAAAAAAAATACGTGTGACACTCGGAGACTGCCGCGGTAAAGCTATTGCTATCAACTTATGCAATTATAATTATTTCACCAATGCCATCTAGAGGCGAGTTGTTGAACTAAGGAGACAAGCGTGATATTTCAAAAAGTCATTAAAAGCTCTGCTATTTATCGATAGATGCCAAATCAACTTATGCAATTATAATTATTTAACCAATGCGATCTAGAGGCGAGTTGCTGAACTAAAGAGACAAGCGTGATATTTCAAAAAGTCATTAAAAGTTCTGCTATTCATCGATAGATGGAGTCGCAGTGAGTTAGGGGTGTTAGGTTATTTTCGTTACGGAATTTCTGGATACGGTCTCCACGCTCAAGGCCCGCGATAAGGAAGCTTAAAACTAATATGATTTTGTATTTAATTTAATTTTTTGTATATTGTCTATGGTGGGCTAAAACCCTTCCATTGTAAAGCTTCCGGAATCTGATTAACCAATGGTTAGTACTCATTTCCTCCTTGTGCCTTCTTGTTATCATTTGTATTTTGCTTTCACTTCAGTGGGACTAAAGTGAACGGTGTAGGCTTAAAATTGTACTTTTCAAAACATTTCGTCAGTTAAAATGATAAAGTATCGTAGGCATAGAATAGAGATGCTCAGATGATGATGAGATGATCTACGTATGAAACTATCTACGATCTGTACTGTTATGAGTAGCACTGAGAGCTCACAAGGTTGTTTTTCCAACGTTTCTTGTCAGCTAACATTTGTTTCACGGATGTTGTCAAAGATGCAACAATGTTTGCTCATTGAGAATCGCACGGCTGAACTAATCAACAAGTTAACGCAAATCTTGCTGCGGTTACGACATAAGTAACTATCAATTTCAAATTTTCACTTCAAGGCTCCCGTACTTCAGAGGGCAAGTTAAGCCGTCAATCGCGGTTGTTTTGCTTTTAAATCCTAGAGCTGGTCACTAGCCTATCTATCAAGCTTGACGGGGCTCGCGTGATGGGTTAACACTCCATATTCCTATTGCCTAGAGCTGGTCACTAGCCTATCTATCAAGCTTGACGGGGCTCGCGTGATGGATTAACACTCCATATTCCTATTACCTAGAGCTGGTCACTAGCCTATCTATCAAGCTTGACGGGGCTCGCGTGATGGATTAACACTCCATATTCCTATTGCCTAGAGCTGGTCACTAGCCTATCTATCAAGCTTGACGGGGCTCGCGTGATGGATTAACACTCCATATTCCTATTGCCTAGAGCTGGTCACTAGCCTATCTATCAAGCTTGACGGGGCTCGCGTGATGGATTAACACTCCATATTCCTATTACCTAGAGCTGGTCACTAGCCTATCTATCAAGCTTGACGGGGCTCGCGTGATGGATTAACACTCCATATTCCTATTACCTAGAGCTGGTCACTAGCCTATCTATCAAGCTTGACAGGGCCCGCGTGATGGGTTAACACTCCATATTCCTATTGCCTAGAGCTGGTCACTAGCCTATCTATCAAGCTTGACGGGGCTCGCGTGATGGATTAACACTCCATATTCCTATTACCTAGAGCTGGTCACTAGCATATCTATCAAGCTTGACAGGGCCTGCGTGGTGAATTAGCACTCCATATTCCTATTACCTAGAGCTGGTCACTAGCCTATCTATCAAGCTTGACAGGGCCCGCGTGGTGGATTAACACTCCATATTCTCTGAAAGGCTCAAGCCTAGCAGTGGGAACGTACTCAGCTCATTATTTTAGGCTTTCAAACAACATTTCGTGCAGTAGGACTCTTTGTGAATGAGTTCGTTCGGAGACGCGTACTACCATACGTAGGTACCTATTTCTACCCCATTAGCGAAGCAGTAATGTTTGCAATACTATGTTCTAGTTTGAATGGTACGGGTGCCGGCGAAATTACAGACACAAGAGACTTACTTAATGTCTCAGGGTTACTGGTGTAGTTAGTTCGTCACTAGTGACGAAAAGGCATCTGTTCTAGGCAGATGTTACCACTTACTACCAGAAAGGCCTCGTACTTGTACCGTCTTCATATCAATAAAAAAATAACAAACCCAAATAATATTATAGGTGTTCATATGCGCCTATTTAGGGCAAAAATAACAGCACAGTTATTTAACTCATTCGCGCCTGAAATTAATTAAGACGCGGTCCAATCTTAATTTTAATACAATTTTCGATGCTTTACATAAGGTTGAGAATTGCTTATCAGAATGAACGACGTAATGCGAAAATTCAATTGAATACGTGCTAATACTTTTTATATTTATTTCGTACAATCAAATAATTATGTTTTAATTATAAAGGAGTCCATAGTTTACTAGTAAATTTCATTGGGAATTCGAATATGATACATTCATTGAAATATATTTGCCCATAATTGAATAAAAATGCTTTTTCCCACAAAGCACGTAAGTAAAATTAAAAAATTTAGGGAATGTTGCCGATTTTTTTCTATCGAGCCATGTTTGTTCAATCGTGTATTGGCTTCCATACTTCATAAGGGCGTATATTAAATTTACACTACGTTTTTTTACGAACTTCGGTTATTAGGTTTAAGCGTCGAAAAACTAAGTTTTCGCGAAGTTGATTCATGAAATTTGGAACTTATTTTGCCTTAATGTTTTGACCTCAATTTTCATAAATTTATGTTTTACTCTTTTGTTTCAGGTAAGCGTTGCTGATATTATTTACTTCAAATAAACAACCTGTTGTAAGTATTTTACATTTATTAAATGTTTAAATGTAATGTAATAAAAGTATAGTTTTTTATTGTTAAAAAAACTATACTTTTGTTAGAGAGTTTGTGCGAAAGGAGAACGGTCGCGGCGTTACGGTGAACTAATATTTCAGATTGTTATAATATGACAGTCCAATCCAGGCGTGCGATTCTCTAATGATTCATCGATGCGTTCGTCAACATGCTCACCGATGTCAAACACTTTACGAGATATCGCCCTTGTGCATAAGGTTGCTTTTCCAACGTTTCTTGTCATCCTTTCATTTGTTTCACGGATGTTGTCAAAGATGCAACGATGTTTGCACTTAGAGAATCGCACGGCAGCTATTATTTGTCCCGTCATGCAACTATCAACTGTGAACTTCGACTCCATAAAACCATGAAACACTAAATGAGCAAAAATATTATTAAACATTTATATTCCTGGTTTTTTTCTTTTTTTTATTAACCACGACCTCAACTCCTAGGCCGCTTCCCTTTTTCTGCGCAGACTCCAATTCGATAGAGGCCAACCAACAAGGGTCAACGCTTCACGCTTCGGCTTACAAACTATGAGTTGTCTGTGTCACATTTGCCATAGATAAATGACAGGTTGTACTGTTTCACGTGAACAACACGTTACGTTATACTTCCGCTACACTTACACAGATATTTGTGCTAGGCCCAAGGGTAAAATAAATGCAACCCCTCATAATAATGTAATAGAAATTATTACAAACCAACTACAACGGGTACATTTTGTTAGATTTCGAAGAGGTTTATGTGCTTTTTTATATTCTGGAATAATAAAACGTTTTGTTACTTGTCACAGATTTTTTCTCGGCATAAAAATTAGAAAGGATATTGTGATGTTATGAACATTTTCATATTTTTCCCCTGCATTGATCTAAAAACCTACTACACCTGTACTAGAAACTAGTGCACAAAACTTTTTGAAATTGTTTGGAAACGATTACTGACCCAGATGCTGACAATAATGTACCCAATTTCGGATTTTCAGCTGAAGTGCTGAATTTTACAACAATTTTGAGGCGGTTTTTACTATATTTTTATTATAATTTTTTATTTTTATTATTATTTTTTACCTATTATTAAATAATACGTGATAAGTCCCGATAAACATTTAACAGGTCTTTACTATGTTCAATGCTAAGCTATGCTATCTATCAATGCCTTAAAATTTAAATAATCAGGTCTCTTGTTAGATTTAACCGACTTCAAAAAAGGAGGATGTTTCTCAATTTTACCGTATATTTTTAATGTGTGTTTTGAATAACTTTGTGATTGATGAAAAAATGATGATTCATTTTTTGTTTGATAGAGTATACTTGCGAGGTGATCCCATTTAAATTTCATCAAGTTCGGTCCAACAGTTTTGAGTTACACTTCAATAACTGAAAAGTGTTTCGCCTATCCTGATAATATCATCATTGACGGGATATCCCGCTAGTAGCAAGGACACATAAAAGGTTGCAAAATATTTTGTATCGAAAAATGGAATCGACTTCAACACTAAAAGTGTGAAATAAACTTAGATTAATAATTAGTCTCCGCGCGCGCTTCGACGCGAGACCAATGATTAATCTAAGGAAATAAATTATCGAAGTCGGTACCATGCGCACAATACTGTGATTATAGGTACTCGTACTTATGAATTATCATGGTATTCGTACCTACTTCAACAAGTTATTTAACACTTTTTAGTGTTAAAGTCGATTCCATTTTTAGGTGATTTTTTATATATATATTCATTATTTATTAAACCAATTGATCTGATTCCTTTGTTTAGAAAATTTGACACTACATCATCAATTTATAGTTCGTTTTCGTCTGTAGGTTTTTACTGGATACATCACTCGTACTTATGAATTATCATGGTACCTACTTCAACAAGTTATTTCACATTTTTTAGTGTTAAAGTCGGTTCAATTTTTGGGTGATTTTTTATATACATTAGTTGTTTAATAAACTGTTTGATTTGAATCCTTTATTTAGAAAATTAGACACTACATCATCAATTTATAGTTCCTTTTCGTCTGTAGATTTTTTACTGGATACATCATTGCAACAGGCACCGTGATTGATACTACAGATGACAACTAAACCAAAGAGGGCCTATTACTTAGCTTTTATGGGAAGTCTTGTTACGCCTTGATGGAGATTGATCGAACCTCCTCAATCTGTCGTAAGAGACTTTACAAATCGGTATTGACCATATCTAGTAATGGATTCTAATGCTATCAATCGATTTTGATGTATCGCATTCGCGTAGTTTTTGCAATACCTAGTTTAATGGGAATCTACGGAATCGGCACGTATTTGAGAAATTGATCTTGTAATAGTAGTAGGAGTAGAGTAAAAAGTTACTTACGTAACTTTGTAATTTTTTTATTTTCTTTTATTTTCGGACGGGATTCGGTCACTGATTGTCGGAAGAGAATCCGGCGGGTACATAAGTAGTTACTGGTTCAATACCGGAACTAGAAACAGTACAACGACTGTTACTAGATTAGATTATTATTCCATTTATTTAAACGTTTTTCACGGATTTCATCCGGTCCTTTACAAAGGCATAATTGGGGCTGGAGCCAACATCTAGAGGCCTGTTTGGTATAAAAAATACAAAGTTGTATAAAAACAGAAACATTTTGGATGGATGTTGACATGGTATATCTATTGAAATTTATAGAGAGAATAATTCACATCCTCGGACGGGATTCAAACCCGCGGCTTCCGACTATCCGTGTCAGACACCATGACCATCTAGGCCACCGAGGCTCGAGGTCCGAGCATCGAATTTTAACTATCTATCTGATTTAACCGTCTTACGAGGACGGGGCGACATCTATTGAACAGCTTGGACAGCACTAGGTATCCCGCCGAAAGAAATATTTTTAGAAATACTTAAACTTTCGTATTGACGTCGCAACACTTTATAATTTTCATAGTATTACTTTTTTAAAGCAGTAAAGCCTGCTTAGCGATCTCAAACATTGAAATTTATAGAGAGAAAAATTCACATCCTCGGACGGGATTCGAACCCGCGTCTTCTGACTATCCGTGTCAGACGAATTTTTCTCTTTTACACTTTACAAAGGAATACCTAGAAAAAATCTAAGCCAAATCCATTACGCTAAAAATTAAAAACCTTAAGCATCATACACATACATATACAAAAACCAAAACTTAAGTCTCCTTCTGGGTGGTAAAAATCTAACATCGCTGGTATTTTTTTACTTACAGACGCAAACTTAATAGGTATATCGATTCACCAAATCTCAAACGCGTCGTACAACATATTTGTCCATTCAAATCTTACGCAACCTTCTTAACAACCTCATCTTTAGTGTGTCGTTGTTCTAATTTGTCGTCCCAGTTTCAACCAGTTTGTCGTGATTTACTACGACTCGCCTAATTAAAAAAAAAAGTTAGTGAAATGAATGGCGTGGGCGAGATTAAGGATGAAAAAGCGTGGGTTAATACGGTACTATTAATAATATTTAGTGACTAATATATATATATATATATATAAATAGGTAACCCACCTCAACACCAAAAACTGTGAAATACATTGTTGAAGTCGGTACATCACAGTTCAAAAGTACCTATTATCACAATGTTGTGCGCATGGTACCGACTTCAACAATTTATTTCGCACTTTTTGGTGTTGAAGTCGGTACCCTTGCTAATTAAGTAATTACGGGAGCAATTGTTATTAACCATCAAAATAGGCGAAACACTTCTCAGTTATTGGAGTGTAACTCAAAAACTGGTTGACAGAATTTGATGAAGTTTAAATTTTTAATTTCACAAATATATTCTACCAAACATAATATAATTTTGAGAATCGGTCCACAAATGTGGAAGAAATCGGTGAACATACACAAAAAATACACACAGTCCAACATATAACCTCCTCCTTTTTTGAAGTCGGTTAAAAATAACTTCTCAATTAATGTGCACTAGTAAAAAAAACCAAGCTATTCGATTATTTAATATTAAAACATCGTGTTTGTCTCTAAGGACTAATACTGGCCAAAATTGTATGTAGGTAATGTGTATTTTGTATAGCAATATAATCAATTACTTACCTCTTTGACGACAGCAAACTTTTTAGAAATCTTTTATAAGTATGTATCTTCTTCTCGGGGTGCCATCTTCTAATGAAGGTCGGCGATCATCAGTGCAATTTGAACCCTCGACGCAGCAGCTCTGAACAATGAACGGGTGCTTTTATTATAGCACTGGCGTAAGTTCTTCAGCCATGATGTTCTTCTCCTAACTTTATATGCATTTCTTTTTTATATGTATAGTTTTTCTTTGCATTTATACAACTTCAATATTACATTTCAGATAATTATTCTATTATTTAATATTAAAACATCGTTGTATATTAATAATTAACCCAGGTGTTGTAGCTTGTATCTAGAACCATAATATAGCAAAGGTTCCGACTTATAAAACTGTCAAACTCTATACTCGTACCTTATCGATTAATGGCTATCTATTCGATTGGCTCCTCGGAATTAAAATAACGGTATCGGTGCGATGTTTCTATCGCTCGGTTCAATCGATATCTTTGATACATGATACCCCAATAAACGATTCAGTAAGTTTCGTCAGATACGTATCTATTAATTGATATCTTGTGGATGCTGTTTATTATCATAGGAATTACTGTTATGTGATTGGATATAATTATGGTTATGCGTGTTACCCGAACATCGTTTTATAAATCAATTGGGCTACTAAAATTACGCTTTAATTCAAAGCTTCTGCGGTTTATTTTTGTACACGTTGAATCACATCACAATAAAGTCAAAGTCAAAATTATTTATTCGATTTAGGCATCAAAGTCGCACTTTTTAACGTCAATTGTTAATTATAATGTACTTTAAAGACTACTCTACCGACGTGTTCCAAAAGCACATAATATATTAGAGATTTTGTAATGAGAGAGAATTGAGAATAATTAACTTACATTTTAAAAGAGAAAGTTTGTGCGTGTGTTTGTATGTTCGTCACATCTTTACGCTCAAATGGCTAAACCAATTTTGATGAAATTCGGTATGGAGTATATAATATATATAATATATAATAGTATGTAGTACTATTACACAAATATAAGTATAAATATAACTTAGCTAATATAGAGTGAGGGCACTCAAGATATATTATATTTATATTGATTTTATTATTATTCCTATCTTTAATTACAATAAGTTCCATTATTATATATTATTTAAAATGACATTGTTATAACATTATCCTACGACTTCATTATTTCAATTGACATTTTCACTAGCCTCTTCAGTGACATTCTTATAATGCATGAAGTATAGTATTTTTCAATTAACTATTACTTTACAAAAAACATTTTTGAGAATCGGTTCATCCAGTCAAAAGTTACGAGGTAACAAACATTAAAAAAAAATACAATCGAATTGAGTACCTTCTTTTTTTTGGAAGTCGGTAGATGAGCAATGATATTGCGAGATCTTGATATAATTGAATGCCTGTTCTGAGAATCCCGTTCATTGTACTTAGGATATGCAAGTAAATCTCAATTGTGTGCAACAATCATTATTATCATCAAAGTGTATGTCAGTCATGTTTATAGCCATGAAGTTTCGTAGCTACGCCTTTCCATTCAGTTGGATGTCATGTGCTCCTTCGAGTGTGGGATCTATATGCCAGATTGTAATAATATTATTTTGTTAGTTATTTTTTATGTGCCATAGCTTTAGCCAAATATTTTTATGTTATTCAAGATTCCAAAATTGTATCTATTTTTACAAGACTTGCTTGCCTTTTCCTTTTATAAGTTCAATTGAAATAGAGATTTGGTAAGGATTAAAAATATGACAAATTTTAATGCTTATTATCTGTATTTGTTCATAATCCATACTATATTTTCCTATTTACTATATATACTATATACTACTGGACCGATTTCAAAAATGATTTCACCATTGGAAAGCTACATTCACCCTGAGTAACATATAGGCTATATAAGATTCAAAATCAACATCATCATCCATCACAACGCGGGTGAAACCGCGGAGAGCAGCTAGTTATAGAATAAATTTATAATGGTTTCGTCTAAAAATTGCATTTTTGACTTAATGGTCTTGCGCCAGCCGTGTTAAATTTGTCAACGATATAATCACATCGATTAAAAACAGTATATCAGAAATTAATCTCAAAAACACACTAGGTACAACAATTTTATTCTTATTGATTAACTTTTTAACGACATGGCCTCGCACTTGTACACATTAAATACAATTTTCTCTATACTTGTACTAAATTTTGCGATAAAAGCTTTTGAAAGTTTTATGTTGTAGTCTGTCATTGCTAAGTGCACATTTTCTATGTGCTTACGTTTTCTGCATTGCCTTTTTTATTTCTTTGGTACTTATTCAAAAAGCAGTACATATATATATACAGTATAAAGTACAAAAATACACGTGCATATTATTCTGTCTCTCTGTTTAAGATCGTTAGCACGAAACGCGTGTAAGCGTTTTTGTGTCGCATTTAGCCTTCTCATTGCTTCAGATACACTATCTGCGTGTCTCATCTACCTAACAAGGGCGTGCTGCATATTACAAGGGTCTGGTATGCATTACAATAGTGCAAGATGCCCTTGTTAAGGTCGGCTTTGTCGGGTGTGGGCCATTGTAGATGCGATTTTGGAATTTATTAGCTTCGAGATCGCGTTCTTGCGTTTTCCTCAAGTGTTTCCAGAAATTGAAGCAAAAAGATCGTAGAAACACGTTTTATATTTTTATTAATCGTTCTGAACATAAAAACTAGAAATTATAGCAGTTGATCCCTTTTAAGTTTTACGGTATCCAGTAACGAAATATTTTTGGAAATCTCATCCCTTAGGGGGTGAATTTAGTTTATAATTCAGCTTCCCCGAATCATATACACCAAGCGAGCGATGTTTTTTCTACGATACCATTGATTAGATTCCTGGGGCATGTTTTTTCTTTAACCCCGCTCGTGGGAAGATTTGGCTGAGCATGTCTAGTGCATCTGCCAATGTCACGTTGATTCTCCTCATTTCCCTCTTCATTTTCTTAGTCTTGTCTATAACCTATTTCAGTAGTAGGTACATATCTCAACAAATACGAAAACCAACAAAAAAGGTAAATGTTTGTACAAATCGTTTAACCTTTTAATATCCCGCTTTATATCTCTTTTTTCTTTGTTTTCTCGAATACACTTCTGTTGAAAAACAAAACAATGTGTGCCATTCTGTTGTTGTGGCCATCGAGATAAATTTAGCGCGAAGCCGGTATTTAGGCCGAACAATATTTTTTAAAACTAACAAACCACTAACAAAAAATTAAAAGATTAACCTAGGCAATACAATAGTGCAACTCTTCCCGGTCAATTTCAATTTCTAGGTGAGACTCGTGCTTTAGAGAGTCGAAGAGCTCTCCACAAGGAAATTGCCTGTAAATATTTTAAAATTCAATACGAAAAATATTTGAATATTATTTTCCCGGTTGAACTATAGAGTAACGGTTTAACTCACAGATCACAGACGTGTATCTCGAATGTATTTTGTGATCAACACGGTACAGAAAATAACATCTAAAAAGTTCGTCACAATAATAATTAAACACTGGTAGTTCTGCGAACAGAGGAGCTCGCGAGCTCAGCCTTTCGAAGATACCCAAATTGTCTAGTTAATAAACTTCACTACCCATTATCTCGGCAACCACTTGACAATAAAATTGTGCTCGTATTCGTAATTTCTCTTTAAAGTCAGAGACCTTATGCTTGTGCCACATTTTTCAAAATCGGTCGGTAAATAGCGTTGCAGCAAATGTTCCCTCATTTTTAGGAAAAGTAGCCCCTCATTGCTGAATAGTAGAACATGCATTCCAAGTTTTGTCAAGATTGGTTGAAAATTGCGACCTGTACAGGAATACCAACATACAATCTTACACACATTCGGGCATCAGATGAAAGTCAATTTAGCCTGTTAAGCAAAGACACTTCGCTCGTTTCGCTCGCTCGGAAAAACATTGGTTTGCTTACACCATACAACTTCCATATTTTTTTTATTATTAAGGTATGTTCGTATCCCTAGCAAGCTTTCGCAATTGAACCATAGCTAATTGACGTCTCCCGATGAAATAAACCAGTTTGGTAACTATGTAATCTTACATTCATGTCGGATCGATGTGTTGTTTTATAGCCTATTGCTTTGTCACTAGTTTCACTTCATTAAATCTTAGATTACGGTTCTGGTCCTCAATCTAAGAAGAGCTGTTTGAATTATGTAGGATGTAAACTGTTGCGGAAAATGCTGGTTGGTGCGAGTCACTCAGGACTCTTTCAGCTGTGCTGTGACTATTTCAACGTTTATTATCATTGTGTCATAATAAAACGGGATCGTCTGTGAACTTATGCGTTTTAGATGCTAATCATCATCATAGTCGGCATCTTCGTTGCTGAAAGTCGTGTCTGGTCTGAATGGTTGACCGCTCGATGCTAATAGCGACTTAATTTAGCTTAGTTCGGATCTATTGTTCGGAGTTTTGACTGTGTTAGTCGTCCTTTCCCCCTTCTCTGCGCACTGGTACTATAAGATCTAAAGAAGGCTTCTGGACAAAGCCGAAATCATTGCCAATTGTGATATCCACAAACTATATGTTATATTATTATGTACCTATTATTATATTATTCGTATATATGGTAACAATATAAATTTAAGACTGATATAATTTAGGCTATGTCACCATTCTTCAGCTTTCTAACACGCATTGCATCTCATCATCATCATCATCTCAGCCGTAGGACGTCCACTGCTGAACATAGGCCTCCCCCATGATTTTCCAAAAGGACCGGTTGGAAGCGGCCTGCATCCAACGTCGTCCTGCGACCTTTCTCAGGTCGTCTGTCCACCGTGTCGGTGGACGACCTACGCTGCGCTTGCCGGTACGTGGTCTCCACTCCAGAACCTTTCGGCCCCATCGGCCATCTGTTCTGCGTGCTATGTGCCCTGCCCACTGCCACTTCAACTGGCTAATCTTCTGAGCTATGTCGGTGACTTTCGTTCTTCTACGGATCTCCTCATTTCTGATTCGATCACGTAGAGAAACCCCGAGCATAGCCCTCTCCATAGCTCGTTGTGCGACTTTGAGCTTATCTATGAGGCCCATAGTAAGAGACCACGTTTCAGTGCCATAAGTCATCACTGGTAACACACATTGGTCGAAGACTCTTGTCTTGAGGCACTGAGGTATTTTTGACGAGAAGACTTCGCGAAGTTTCCGGAACGCTGCCCAGCCGAGTTGGATTCGACGATTGACCTCTTTCTCGAAGTTGGACCTGCCTAGTTTGACTGTCTGTCCCAGGTAGATATACTCGTCAACAACTCCGAGAACTGAGTTCCCAACTGATATTGGGGTAGGTACAACATGGGCATTAGACATAATTTTCGTCTTGTCCATGTTCATCTTAAGACCTACCCGTTGGGAAACTCGATGGAGGCCTTCGAGCATTGTACTGAGGTCTTCCATGGATTCTGCCATGACTACAATATCGTCGGCAAATCGAAGGTGAGTGATGTATTCGCCGTTAATATTGATGCCAAGTCCTTGCCATTCCAGAAGCTTGAAGGCGTCTTCCAATGTAGCGGTGAACAGTTTCGGAGATATAACGTCTCCCTGTCTCACGCCTCTTTGCAATGGAATTGCCTTCGAACTCTGCTCCTGTACTCGGACTGACATGTAGGCGTTTTTGTACAAACACTTCAGCACTTCAATATACCGATAGTCAATACGGCACCGCTGGAGAGACTCAAGCACTGCCCACGTCTCGATCGAATCAAAGGCTTTCTCATAGTCCACAAACGCTAGACAAAGAGGCAAGATATACTCTTCGGTCTTCTGTATAACTTGCCGTAGCGTGTGGATGTGGTCTATGGTACTATAGCCTTTTCGGAAACCGGCTTGTTCCGGAGGCTGGAATTCATCAAACCTGCGACTGAGACGGTTCGTTATGACCTTCGAAAACAGCTTATAAACATGGCTCAAAAGCGAGATGGGTCTGTAATTTTTAAGTAAAGTGTTGTCACCTTTCTTGAAGAACAGCACCACCACGCTTTTGTTCCATGCTTCTGGCGTTGAACCTTCGTGTAAGACGGTATTAAAGAGTTTCTGAAGGACTTTAAGTACCGGTGTTCCACCCGCTTTCAGAAGCTCAGATGTGATACCGTCGTCACCAGACGCCTTGTTGTTCTTAAGCTGTTTCAAGGCCATTCTAATCTCGTACAGGCTGATGTCCGGGATATCTTCGGTATAATGTCGGGTCAGCTTGGCTCTTGGGTCTTTGGCCGAGCTGCTGACAGGTTTAGCGACCGAGGTGTATAACTGTCCGTAGAAACTCTCGACCTCTCCTAACACTTCCGCTTTGGTCGACGCTACACTGCATTGCATCTGTGTTCTATAAATTCCATTCTCAGCTTAACTGACAGCAATCTTTACCAATAAGGAAATTAGAAACTTGATAACATGATCAAAGAATTTAATGGCATTTTTATCTGATTTCTGCAGTTTCTACGATTGCGATACAACCATCAATACCGGCCACAAATTAACCGACATCATGCAAATAACCCTTCCCATGATATCGATTTCACGATTCCTATGACGGTCGGAGAGGTCAGCGGCATTCGAGGAAGAAAGTCAATTGGAAACCGTGACGTAGATTATGTCGAAGCTATTAGTATGCGTCAAATTCTGGTAGCTAGCTCCACGTTCAACCAGACACCTCGATCTTTATCATCTTGGTGGATATAGGAGCATGTAGGTCGTGATTACCTGGCCGGTTAGCGTCGGTGGTGTCTGTAGTGGGCTAATTTGCAGCAGATAGAAGGCATGATGGATGATTTGACGTGCCCTGCGTTGGAAAGAGCCCCGGTCGGAGGTTAAACGCCCACTTTGCGCACGATCCCTTGTATTGATTTAACATTTGATCACGATATTGATCTATAGAATGTAAAATACGTACAACATAACCATTCTTATCTGCAACCTACAAGAAGCTGTGTGCAACTGTGTACGGTTTTCTTCGTGTGGGAGTGATCGTAATTTTCTTTATGACTACATTATCTAATAATGGCTGGAGTATGCAAAAACTAAGTTTAGACATGCGATAAGAAATTGAAAATTACCGGCTAGCGGACCTTTAAGAGCTTACTTTCCCATGTATTATTAGAAGCTCGGCGTAGGTGTGCACAATTATCGAATCACACGGCAGATATAACATTCATATCAAAGCATAGTAAAACGATACGTACGATCACTTAGAGGACTACATCAGTATTAAGTTCTGTTAATAAGTACTCATTTTCAAGATTTATTTCAAAATGTTATAAAATATTTATTATATATCTACTATTAGGTTGATGATTAATTTAGATATTGCATCTAACAATATTCTTTATACAAATACATGAAAAAGAATACAAATGTGATGTTTCCCAACAACAGAGAATACATTCTTAACTTTATCGCATAAAATACAGAAAGAACTGCAGTATTATTGCTAAGCAAAGGATCTTCTGAAGTAATGATAGGTATTACGAGTGCTTGAGCAGTTATATCATTTCCATAGTCAAAGTGAACCTGAGTAGGCGTTAGGTTAATGATGTCTTTAGTACAGTTATAATTGATGGTAATAAATTGCCGACTATGCGAGTGTACCTTATTAGAGCCCTTCCGACTTATAGGAAATTTCAAAGAGGTTACATCGCTTAAATAACCGCGATGCCTACTGAACTCACTTACCGTGAATGACAGCGTCTTTCGCATCTCGAACAGCTATATAATTGAAGGAAGCTTTAAAAGCTTTAGCACTTATTGATTTACGATTAAGATTTTGTTTTCTTCCATCCCAATTTGGCGTGGTCGTAAATTGTGTGGTCTGTGAACGGGCTTTTAGGTTCCTTTCTCTTGGTACATCGGTGTTTTAAAGGGGATCGTATCTTATTGAAACGTGGCTTTCGATTTTTCCGCCTTGTCTCTTTGCGAACGGTACATTGCTCTAATTTATAGCTAGGGACGTATAATGCAATTCACACGCGCAAGTTATGGAGCTAGTGCAGAGATCTGATTCGCTGATTGACTTTCAATTGCCTTTTTGTCATATCTATCATAATTCATTGTATTCGAATGAGATCTCATCTAGTCTATTACGAATTTTCTATTGATTCGACTAGAAATTGTTTGCATAATTGTATTTTGTTCTGTAAAAGTATTAAAATATAAAACAGGACCATGATTTTAGGCCGCATTCTTAACTGTACCTGCAAACAGAGGGGTGTTATAAGTCTGACGTGTGTGTATCTTAGTAGCTTTGGAATGAACCGATTTTGATTTAGTTTTACTTGTTTGATAGATTACAAAAAACAATCACTTGAAGATCGTCAGCTCATCGTCTAGCCGATGAAGGGATGTGATCAACTTCCACAGGCCTGATCGGTTCGAAATTACTAACGTACTTTTATTGCAAGAACATGATAATTTTGAACTGATGCCGCTCTGATCTGATCACTTGAAATATGCAGGATACCCAACTCATTACTCAGTTTGGGACTAGATAACCTCAAATATATACCTATTATATTTTTAACGTGAGTAAACAAGTGTTTGTATTACATCTACTTGTTTGTGTTTTAAACTCTAGTCTATAAGCATATTAGCGATGATATCTAATAATAATTATTAGTTATTTAATATTTGTAGGACATTGTATAACGTGAAATTTATTTTTAGGTGATCGGGGTGTATGGGATGTATTGATGGAGTACGTATGAGATGATTGTTATGAATGCAGTGCTACCAGAGTAACTAATAAGCTAGAATCGCGCTTTACGTCAAGCATACAACTTGAGCGTCAACTTCGTAAACTATTACAAACAGTGCCAGTTACCTACCGTCATCTACATACATGATGGGGGCAATCCCCTATTATTTATTTATTGCATTGCAATCAACAGCGTAATATATTATCAAATTACAATTCTTAACTATATAAATAAAAATAAGGCCAAAAGTGATACAAATTTGAAAACATAAATAATTATAAACTTACGTATTCAAGAACTATGTACGTGTGGCACACGGAAATCAATAATCATGCGGTCGATGTATTTATATGCATGAGTGTATATTGAGTGTGTGAGTATATGTGTGTGTGTGTGTGTGTGTTTATGTGTAACTATGATTAGGGAGGGTTTGAATAAAATATCATTATAAAATTTTATAAAGTCAGCACGTGAGACTTTATTATCTCAATTTTTAGGGCATTTCTTGGTAAGTGGAAGATATCTAGTTTTGAGTAACGGTTATAGTTTCACCGGTGCGACAGAGGACAGAATTACGAGCGTAGTTAGTGTGTACATTAGGTACGTGCAACAGCGGTGTGGAATATCGACTTCGACGATTTGGAACCCGTATTGCGATGTTAGTCAATAGTTCACTACAGTCAATTTTCCCAGAGAGTATGTCGTGTAGAAGTACAACGTCATATTGTTCTCGCCTCTGTTCCAACGTACCCATGCCATAATATTTGCAAACTTCAGTATATGATTCGAAGGTCTTAAAGTCTTTAAAGTTTAAAAATTTCAAGAACTTGTGTTGGATGGTTTTTAATTTCTGGATGTGGACATTACAACAAGGTGACCAAATACTGCAGGCGTATTCTTAAATGCTTCTGACATACGTGTAGTACAGAACTTTAATACAGTCGATGCTTTTAAAAGAATTGCATACTCGTTTATGATACCTATATTTATGACAGATGGTATACCTAGTGGTGTTATAATATTCTAAAAATATAGATTAAGGATTGTCTATGGTACATCGATTGTCTATTGTTTCAGTAGCACGAAAGCTCGTGATAGTCATAAATAACGCTATGAAGTCGGCGTAGTCATAGAATAACTAATATATTATACGGAACACGACTACTGATTGTAACGTAGGTATGTACCCTATCGGTCGATAGATATTGCAATACCAGATACGAATTGTGTTTAAATCAACCAACTGTTCCTGTTCGTAATACAGTAGCGAATGGTTATGTCAATTATTTTAGTGTTATGTTTGTTTAGATTAGATATGTTTATGTTGATTAGGCAGCTACAACTCTACAAGTGGTGTAAGAGTTGATAGCTATCGTGATATACAAGTCATTACATGTATACAAGTCTTTGTATAATTTGTTGTTCTAATGTTATCTTAATATGTTATTAAAATGTAGCAAGCAACAAAGTAAATATACTTTAAATAATATTGCGGTTACTAAAGAGAAACTAAACAAGCCTAATTTCTATAGTATTACTTTTTAAAGCACTAACGCCTGCTTAAGCGATCTCAAACATTGAAATTTATAGAGAGAAAAATCCCGTCCGAGGATGGAATTTTTCTCTCTATAAATTTCAATTTTCAAGCCTAATTTCACTAATGGCCGGTCCCAATAATCTATCTATCGCCGGTTTACCTTACTAAAGATTGATATTTGACACTATTTGTATGGACGTTATGTCAAATTTCTATCGGTAGTAAGCAAAACTGTGGTTAGATAGATTATTGGGATCCGTCCTAAGTAGTTTTTTTGTATATCAAAAGTAAGTTATATAAGAGAGATTTATAAAACAATCATACTTCTTTATTTTGGCTTTCTATTTTATTTTTACGTAACTCTGAAGAATCCAAAGTCTTTACTAATATTATAAAGAGGAAAGATTTGTATGTAAGTATGTTCGTAACGAATTGGCTCAAAAAGTACTGGACCGATTTCAAAAATTCTTTCACTATTGGAAAGCTACATTCACTTTGAGTAACAAAGGCTATATAAGATTTATCATCATCATCATGATCATCCATCACCACGCGGGTAAAACCGCGGAGAGCCGCTAGTATTATATATAAGTTAGCAGATTTAGGTTTGCTTAATTCTTGACATGTATTTTTTTGTACACTTTGTTTTACGACTTTGTTGTTTTTTTGTGTGGACTTTTTGGGACGAAGTTATCGCTTAGCGAATAAGTCCTATAAAGTAATAAAAAAGATTGATAAAAACACACTCAGAAATGTGCCTTCAGTGGAAATTATAAATAAATTGTTAGGCAATAGACTACCCATTATGTTCTTAAACTCAAAGCTACATTTTCTTAGGTACTATAATAATTATAGTGTAGAATAAACAACCTACTTTATATTTTGATTTTACAGTTAGTTAGTTTGCAGTTATGAAGCCGAGATGAGGCAGTTATCTTAGTCTTAACTTTATGTCCTCAAGTAAGACATTTTCTTCCTATCTAGCAACACTGTAAAGCCTTAATATCAGGGCCACCCTGAGTGCGCTATCTGTACTGAACCCTACCTTATCGAGCTTCCGAGCTAATTATTGCAAATGGAGCTTTCGTCAGCCCAGTAAGGACATGGTGGGTGCTTACCTGTATTGTCTAAGAAATACGTTGGATAACTTTATTGTGGAATAGGTGCGTTCCACGGTTTTACTCGCGTGGTGCTGAATGATGATGATGACGCAAAATATATAAAAAAAACTTAAGTTACTCAGGGATGATGTTGCATTCTAATGGTGAAATATTTTTTCAATCAGTCCTGAAGATTTTGAGGTTATTCGTTACAAACATACAAAAATAGAAATCTTTCCTCTTTAAAAAATTATTAGTAGTGTCCTTCTATTATTCCTCTTTATAATATTATTAAGACGAGAGTCATGGATAAGTTAGACAAATAACTTTTGAAAATAACGGTTACACACATTATAATGCCCAACAAACAAATATCATTTTCCTACTTTTCTAGGAAACACGCGTAGGCTTACGTGTAGTTATGTATGAATTTATTTATACCCGAGATGAAAACAATAAATATATAAAAATTACCTTGATCGTGAGTCTTGCATAATTGGTCTTCGACAAACATTTAAATTTTTGTTCGTGGTAGCGATTAGTTAAAATTTATTTTTAAAGTTACTAAAGTAATTTTTTTAAACTATATTTACGAAATGAAAGTTAGAATTAATATACAACTAATAAAACAACCAACTCTCTTCTTTCTTCTTTCTTTCAAAACTCTCTTATTTTGTACCGACTTCGAAAAAGGAGGAGGTACTCAATTCGACTGTATTATTTTTTAATGTTTCTTACCTAATGTCATAACTTTCGACTGGGTGAGCCGATTCTCAAAATTCTTTAATTTTTTTTTTCAACGTTGGTGCTTCCCACGTGCATTTAAATTTTATCAAATTCGGTCCAGTAGTTTTTGAGTTAGACTCCAATAACTAAATAGAATGGAGGTCGGTATTAATTTTTTCAAATTGTGTGTATAACAAGCATACCTTTCGCCAGGGTCAAAATGTAAAATAGCGTTTGCTTTCATCCTTATCGATGTACAACTTTGTACAGAACACAACGTAATGCCTGTTCCTATCTGTTTTGTACGTAGCTCAGAATGTTACGTGCCTACTCCAAGTCAGATAAATCTTACTTTAGCGAAATGCACAAGTTCGTTTTATCGCGTCTAGTTTTTCTTATCTTACGAACGCCGTTTCAAGTAAGGGTGCGTTTATATTGAGGAATAGAGCGGCTAGACATGGCTGTGTTTTCGTATCGTCGGTAAAACGGCTTGTGAACTTTTACGCTACGTGTAGACACCTCATTATTTCATTATCGGAAGACAAGGCGTACGGTAATACGCCAGCACTACATGGTAGGCATACCAACTTCTCGCACGTTCTGCCAAGCCAAGGTATGGAACTGATGGCCTGAGTCTGTGTTTTCCGATACGCCTTTGAGGATTTCGTATCGAGAGTGCACACAATAACTTGAAGATAAAAATATTTTTATAAGTATGTGTTACACCCTAAGTTCATCATCATCGCACCGCTAAGAGGTCCACTGCGTAACATAATGCCCATCCTATATGTTTCCAAAAGTACAGGTTGGAAACAGCCAGCATCCAAAGTCGTACTGCGACCTTTATCAGCTTCTGTTTTCTATACCTCATTTCTAAACGTCTATGACTTACGCTGCGCTTACAGGTTCATGATCTCATTCCAGAACCATCCAGCCCCATCGCCCATCTGTTCTGCGTTCTATGAGCCCTATGCATTGCCACTTGTACTGGCTTATTGACCTGGTCTGGTCAATGTTCCTAAGATACCTTGGAATAATAATAACAACTCTTAGCCTCTTTTTGACCCCCACAGGTTAACACGTCCTACCCGTTAGAAAGTTTTTTGTGGTAAGGTCCGTTTCGGTCTTCTCCTGAGCCCATCTTGATCTCTCTCATTTCACCTGGAGATTTGAAGTTTGACAAGTGCAATTTTTTGGTAAGTGAAACTTAAAAAAAAACTGTTGTAATAGAAAGAAGAATGCAGTGCATACAGTGGTTGCTTAGACCAGTGCAACTATCATGTGATGGCATCACTCTTACCATTAGGTAAAAGACTTGGATGCCTCTTAAATTGGATATACTTCGCTTTAAAAAATATGGAAGGCAACAGTTTTTGTAATGAAAACTTCTCAATTTTAAATTATTTTTGGAATACCGCTTAATATCAATTTCTTGATTGGCGAATCTTGTAATCAATAATATAAATACCCTATCCTCCAAACTTTTTGACCGTCAATTTATCAATTTTGTTCAGTTATCGCTATCGCTCTCGCCTATTACAAAATCCTCTCTCTTACCGCCTAACACTGCACTTGGGGGAACTGACCCTATCTGCAAAGTTCCCTTTCCTTGCCCTTGATGGTAATCTTCGCTAAGTGAATGTATTTGCAGTGAAACTTATGAAAGTTAGGTCTCTCATAATAATGACATGCAGTGATGTAGACTATGTTGTTTTCTTTATTGTTGTACTTAATCATTTTTGCTCAGTATTTATATTTAATTCATTACGAAATTATTCTTGTTATATATTTTTTAGGAGATGGACAAATCGTTCAGCAGACGGTAAGCTCTATGCCAGCCCTTGACTAAATTGTAAAGATTCTAGTTAATGTTTAAGATTCTAAGTTTTACGCGACACACTGCACTGCGCTCATCATCTCGGATCATAGTTGGAAGGTCGTTCGCCTGATGGTACATTGTGTACCCATAGCAGTCGCAATAACATTAAGAGTTTTATAAGTTAAAAGTGTCCTCGTGTTTTCGTTTTGTCGTAAATGCTTTATGTTTTTTTTTTAACAATTTGCTTTGTTATAATTGCTTTTTATAGAAAAGGAATTAATATAAACCATAATAAAATAAAATAAAAAAATAGGAGAATGTATTAGATATGTTCTTACGTACACGCATAGGGGACGCATAAGCATATACGTATAATAAACACTGCTTTGAAAACCCCTTCTCTGGTAAACCTTACATAGTACGCTCGCATTTCAATAGCATAGAACATGTAAGTTCATGCTTACAATAGAAGTCAAAGTCAAAATCATTTATACAATTTAGGCATCAAAGACGCACTTTAAACGTCATTTTTTCATTATAATGTACTTTAAAGACTACCGATTATCGATACCGACAAAAGAGAATATAATAATGGTATCAGTAGGGCAAGACACGCTGCACTTTGACATCTTAGTACACGAGTAGATAGATCCTGGAGTGATCAGTCCCAAGCTGTTTTATCCTCCAAGTAATCCGAAAACTTGTAATAACCTTTTTGACAGAGTTTAGTTTTAATAGTAATTTTAAACTTATTAATAGGCAAATCTCGGATAACATTGGGAACTTTATTATAGAATCGTATACATTGTCCCATATAAGAATGACTTATTCCGTGGAGACGCGTTACATGTACGGATAGCTTGTGCTTATTTCGCGTGTTGATGGAATGAGCATCACTCCTTTTATCAAAACTGCTAATGTTTTCTTTACATATTCTTTACGTATTTCCCCGGATGAACTCAATCACAAAAAGTTCTAATGCTCTTAGAAATACATATATATATATATATATATATATATATATATATATATATATATATATATATATATATAATACAAATACGTACAAACATTTAATACAAATATGTTTGTACGTATTTTGTAATAAATAAATTACATATTTTTATTTAGGATAAGATACTTAATTATATAATATGTACTTTTGGTTCAGTTTTATCAATGTGTAAATCGATCAATATCAGTGTAAATCAATGTGTTCCATGTCCCGATTGATTGCTATGCGTGCACGCTATTTTTGCTGCTTCAGACTCCCTATCAACATCGATCTATCTGTTGAAAACTCGAAGCGGCCTCAAAACCATAAATAAACTACAATTTAAATAGATAAGCATGCAAATGAGTTATGTAAACACTGTGCTGGTCATCATTTATCTTCAACTCGGGCTACCTGTCACATACGCGGTATTGAACACGCACTCGGCTGTCAGTGCGTCAACTCGGACGGTCGCACATTTTGCATGTTCAATTTTATCTTTCTTTTCCTATTTATGGGGCCGTTGCTATGGTAAATGTACAGTGAAGAATCTGTGAGTTATATTTGATTTTTATCGGATTTGTTCACGTTTATTTCTGCGTCTGATCATTGGCAAATGTAAAGACAGCCCTACATGGCCATGTACACTAGAACTTCTTAGACATCTTCTCAAATCCACAAGTTTTTAGGGTTTCCGTGCAAGACTACGGGACCTAATTAACGAGATTAATAAGACTCGCTCTCCGTTCGTCAAAGTCAAAGTCAAAATCAAGTCAAAATCATTTATTCAATTTAGGCATCAAAGACGCACTTATGAACGTCAACTTTTCATTATAATGTACTTTAAAGACTCTACCGCCGCGTTCCAAAATATATAGAACCCACCGAGAAGAAGCGGCAAGAAACTCAGGACTCGTCCGTTTCTTTGTTGGATTGTCTGTCCTACTCTATAATAACTGCATTTTTGTCTCTAACATTTTTACACTTAAGTGTTGAAAAGGTCTAGCCTAAGAAATTGTCAAAAACCAAAAGATCCATTCGAGTCTTTTTCTAACGATTCATGATGTATATTTGTAATTTGTATTGGTACGGAAGTACGAAACCTTTGGAGCTTGAGCCCGACTCGGACTTGGCCGGTTATTTATGTAGGTATAACCACACATAACCTCTAACTGGATCATATAATTTTACTAATGTAGGTTATTTGATGATATCTAATTTTTTTTTTTATTATTTAGCACCTTACGCTAACTAATAAAAAGTGTTACATGTCTATATTCTCTATTAATCATTTTAGTGGCGAACGCAGGGAATTGGCTGGGGATATACTTTTCAGAAATCGTAGTCGTCTTTTTAAAATATTTATCTGTTGAACATATTTTCAGATAAACTGATATTTATTGAAAAAGATTAATAACATATTTATGTGATTCCGATAACCGTAACTTCTTTTACATAAGCTTTCTTCAATGCCCCCCTAAACCTGCCAGTTCGGCGCTACTCGCAATTTCCTGGTCGTCAGTACGTTTCCTAGACGTCAGTAATTCTTGCCCACACCGTGGGTGGCCGAGGAAGTATCATGTGAACACCCACGGCCCTTCATCGCTGCTGATTCATGGCCATACTCCGAGTGTATTAACTAAGGACTTGTCGACAGGGTGTATGTCAGACATTAGCATGGTTGTACGTAGTTGTGGGGATGTTGAGTTATGTTGTGACGTTTGACACAGATTAAGAAGTGTTTGAGTGTATTGTGTAACGGTTTAAAATCAATATTTTCAGTAGATATCAATGGTAGTGTTTTCTTAGAAGTTTAATTCGGTGCCTATTAACAAGAATAGGTAACTCATTATTAATTAGAAATTCGGGATTACTCACGTAATATTTATCGGATAGGTCCGACTATAGTTTCGACCTCATTCGGTGACCTTTTTCAAGGAGTGTTTGGGACGCCCGTGTCGATCTCGAACGATCAAGAGGGTTCACACCGAGACGCGCCAACGCAACATAGTGTATCCCGCCCCCCGCACCAACCTTTAACATCACGAGCGCTACGAGCTGCCGCCCGCAGTGCTAGGCGAGACGTCATCGACGCGGGCGTGCCGAACACTCCTTAAAAAGGCCACCGAATGTGGTCGAAACTATAGTCGGAACTGTCCGATAAATATTACGTGAGTAATCCCGTATTTCTAATTAATAATGAGTGAAAACCACGTTAGTTTTTATAACAAAGGAATAGGTAACGTTTACACGCTCACATATTCGCACTAAGATCTGTATCGCGGTACGCATAGTCAGACATAACAACAATCAAAACGCGAGAGATAAAAATTACTCCTTTTATAACAAAAAAAATCCCCAGCCTGTGGTATCTTGCTTCGAATGCAGGTTCACTAACAACTGGTCTTAGTAGACGGTATAAGCTATGCCTATAAGCTATAACATAATCAGCCCATTATGTTCCCACTAATGGGATTCATGCCTTCCTCTCAGAGAGGGGAATTGGATCATAATCCACCACGCATTAAAATAAGAAGCGCTCAGCTGAATAATGACACTAGCGGTCACCCATCCAAGTTCTGACAGCAGCAAGCGTTGTTTAATTTGTTGATCGGATCAGATCGGATATAGTCAAGCTCCGCCTATAAGCTATGTCTATTCCAATTTTCGTCCAAATCCCTGGAGCGTTTGCGGCGTGATGAGAGGACAAACACACAATTTTGTGAGTAATAAATAAATAGTAATTTTTGTACGTAAAGTGAGCCCTTACCATATAAAATATCACACCATCCATATGGATATTTTTTATTACAGATTCAATAATATCTAAAGCTACGCGTTCACTGAATAACATAATTTCGCAGGTATAACTAAAGGCCTGTCTCCACTCATTAGCCATCTTAGCATCTCCGGGGCTTTGTCTGCCAGATTTATGACCAAGCTCGCGTGCTGCAGTTTCTTCATTTCTCACGCAGGGTTTGTTAAAGCATTTATTCTATGGTTAAAGATAATTGCGCGGGGGCCCGGGCAGTGGTACATTGGCTTGGATGTTGTTGTTAATTAGCTTTGTGTGGACTGCGGAACCTTTGACTTTCTTTGGAAAGGGTTAGGTTATAAGATTAATGCTTACGGTTCGGTGAATGAAAAATTTGATGTTAATATTTAGCGAAAAGTCATGCAGGCCGGTACAAAACAAATATGGCTACGTAACAAGTTTTTATTCTTGGCGTCCATCCTGTTGCTCTGTTCAGCTCGCATGGGCTGCGATACAAAATAATGTTTCCAAGATCCACGAGCCAACAATTCAAAGCGATGTAGTTTTTATCTTACAATACAGAAAATCCACACTATAATTTATTCTTGCGAAGCTTGTAGTTTTTATCAATCCATAGGAAATTGATTCTTTCCAAAATAAATAAATACATTTTAGGTAATTTTAACAAAGTGGTGCCTTGCAAGTCAGCTTCAAATTCAAACCTTAGAATTGGATCATCAAACTGACAAAAAAGAAGCGGAGATGTTCAAATCTGCAAAATTTCATGCGTTACACATTAATATTCAAAATAAGATCAACTATTTTTGTATGTAGCTTGTTACTTATACTAAACTCTTAAAATCTAAGCTTTGAATACCACTAGCCGTCAAATGCCGTTAAAACTGTTAATTCCAAAGGCATTATTTTCACAACAATAAAATAAAAACATGTTACGTTATCTATGCCAGTGATGAAGACAAATTAAGAGATATTATACAAAAAGCATTGCATGCCGGATGACTTAATGTAAATTACCTCTAATACTAGTCCTTGGATCTAGCAGCCTTTCCCATTACTATCACCAAGCACGCCCGATCGCCTGATGGTAGTTATCCGATAGACATGTTATATCGTTAGGTGAAGGTGCGTGGCGGCCTGAGGACATTTTTCACCGGCATCAGTGAAAATTATAGGGTTTTTGCTCGGTAATGCGCCAATAAATGGACGATAAATATCGGTCGGCTTGCTCAGCAGTCTCCGCACGCGCTTAGGCGTTGATACAAGTCATAAGCGATAGGAATTTCTAAGGGAAATCGATAAATATGTGTTTAACATAACATTGTGTAAAACCAATGTATTTCTATATATTTAACTCGCTCAGGTATTTCTTTTAATCAATCTTTTGGCATCTGCGTTTGTTTTTGCTTTCTTATGTATTAAAAATATTGCAAATATTTTAGGATGGTTTTAATATGGAAGACGTTATTCGTGAATTTTATCTTACTAATATTATAAATGCGGATGGATCGGCTGGATGGAGGTTTGTTTCTAAATCACGCCAGAACGGCTGAACGAATTTGCATGGCATTTAGTATGTAGATACATTCATTATCATCCATCAACACGTGGGTGGAAAAACCGCGGAGCGTAGATAGTCCTTTATAAAATCTATATAAACTTTATATAGCACTTGTAACATAAAGGTCTCGCATTTCCATTTCAAAACTCAATAGTCGGACACAATACCTACACAATAGACGTTCTTAACGCTAAAAGACTATTTCTTTAAACTACGTTTGGATGAATGATATGTGATGATTGGAGATGTATCTCATGAAATTTCATACGACCTTCCTTATTCTTCGTAACAACTTCGCGGTGGGTGTCTAGATTAGAACAATAACAATTCGTGAATCTGAAACTGAGGGAGGGACAGAACCGTAGTGTGACCTAACTAATGTTTAATTTTTGTTTATACATTATGCAAATATCACTGCAATAAGTTACAAATGAACAAGGATGACCCCATATAGGATATCCCACATCCCGGGCACAGATAAAAATATAATTTTTCAAAAACAACTGTACATTTCGTATAAACTGAAAACTGAATTCTGTGGTGTCAGCATTTTGAAATACGTGCTTATTATCTTAGTTTAAAATAGCCGTTCCTGCTAATTGTCCGCTACCGCCTCTGCCTTGTACAGCTTGGCATTAAAGCCCAGTAGCGGTCCACTTTCACTGTCCACTGTGGGAACACGAAATTCGACTAATAGTTTGAATTATTGCAACCTACGTATGACTACAATTCTCTAAGGCTCGTATTATTAGTGCATTAATAGCCATAACTCAATATCAAGATGTATCTAGAATTCCAGAAATAAAATTAGCTTCAAAATAATTTATCATTATGTAAAATAATAAATAACAATCTCTTTTAGAGCATAATTGTCCCATTATATTTCCACTGCTGGAATACAGACTTTCGTCTCAGGGACCAGAATCCACCACGCTAGCCCAGTTTATATAGACTACCCTTATACCGCCGCCTTATTTTTTGTGTACAATTTTTATTTCTGAGCAGTGAAGAGCTAAACCCGCACACATTTTTTTTAAATAGAATCAAATTAGTAAAGTTAAAGAAAGTAAGGACCCAAAATGTTCAGCTAACATTTTAAATTTATTTAACAGGATTCCGAACCAAATTTAATATCGCCTATAGCTTACATTACCGTTCAAATAAAATTGATGAGTATCAATGTCCAGCGCGTTCCATAGAATCTTGACTTAACTCAGACTATAAATAAGACTTAAGAGTACTAAGAGTTTATGTGAAATTCAGTGAAAGGATTTTGTCCATTGGCAATAGGTTCCAATCGTTATTAATGTCGTTTAATTTAGGATTGGAAATGGTTATGTTATTGTTAGGTTAAAGTGGCAATTTCGTACGAATTTCGTAGTTATTCCGTGAAGGCTCAAGTGTCGTAGTTATTTTGAGAGTTTCATGGCTTTTAGTGTAGAAAGTTACCTGAAGACATAGTATTTAAATGGAAATAAATTTCCTTGTTGGCCTCATTAACAAGCTTAAAGTCATGCAACGAGCAACGGAGAGAGCTATGCTTGGGCTTCCTAAATGAAAAGATCCGTAGGAGAACGAAAGTCACCGATATAGCCCAGAAGATAAGCCAGTTGAAGTGGCTGTGGGCAGGGCACATAGCACGCAGAACAGATAGCCGATGGCGCTGGAATGGTCTGGAATGGAGTCCCGGGACCGGCAAGCGCAACGTAGGTCGTCCAGCGACAAGGTGGACAGACGACCTGATAAAGGTCGCAGGTCTACGTTGGATGCCGGTCGCTTCCAACCGGTCCTTTTGGAAAATTATGAGGGAGGTCTATGTTCTGCTGTGGAAGTCCTACGGCTGAGATGATGATGAATCCTTCACTACTACACATCAAAACTCAAAGAAACACAAATCTAAGAAAATTAAAGAAAATCGATGATAGACATTGATGGGATTTTCCCCGCCATCCGAAATAAACGATCTTGATTGCAATTTAAAGGTAAGTACAGACCAATCGTACCACGAATTTATTTTACTTACGTTGTCTGGAACTGTACCGTTCCGCATTTCTTTTCCTCCTACATTTCCCATACAATGGCGTGGTTACCATAAAAGCCTATATCCTTTACGGGTATTGAATTGAACACGATGCGTTTTTATGCAGGTACTCTTAATAAATAAAACTCGCATACCAGTCGGAATTTGCATTGGCCATTGTTTCATTGCAATTTCGATTCGATGTCTTATTGACTTTATTTTTTAAATTTCGCTATCCTTTTTTGTGTTACAGCTACCAGAATGAATAAACGTGATAATTCTCATGAGTACTTTTTATGTTGCTTAAATGCCACTCGATTTCATATGTGTACATTGTAATAAAAGATTGTTTCACTTAGGTCATATAGTAAATTTATAATAATGAAATACTTAACTTCTTGTAAGTCATTTTATCAAAAAATAAATTACCTAATGTCTTCCCTAATTTATTGAATCCATAATTTGGTTACAAAAACAGAACCCTTAAGATATTGCAACTGCAAATGTTCCTACGTTTGAACTAGGCTGTACGATTCAAATATGCATGTATATATATAATGTGTTATATATATTAAAATATGTACATATTCAAACGCATAATAATGCATAATTACACAGTCAGGTCATAAATTATGTCACATGTTTAATATAAAATAGTTGAAACAAGTTTATTCATTATGTAACCATTTATATACCAAATGAACTTAACAAAACATAGATTCTTATGACAGTAAAGTTTATTTAAAATGATCTCCGTGATTTTGAATACAGGCCTTCAATCTGCGCGGCCAGTCGTCTATCGCAGCACGAACGAGGTCCATGTCAATATCGGCGGCTGCCTTAATCAAGGATGTCTTGAGTGACTCCAAATTGGGATGAGGCTTTGAGCACGCCTTTTCCTCCAAGTGTTGCCATATCTTGTAATCTAACGGACTCAAATCTGGACTGGAGGAGGGCCAGTCTTCGTGCCGGATGTCGATTTCACGCGCCGCCAGCCAGTCTTGTGTGCCCTTCGCTCTATGAGCTGTATGAGAAACAGGTTCCACAAGGTTCGTCAGGCCTGTATTTTGAAACACAACTGCATTCGTTTTTACACCTTTCTCACAAAAATGTACCTCTGTTAAGCCCCAATAAGAAATTCCCAACCATACCATGAGCGAGGATAGAAAATAACCTCGTTGGACACGCGGAATACGGTTGCTCGCTTCTTCACTACTGTGTGCGTACACCTTATCATTTTGTTTGTTGTAGCTCTCTTCTACGGTAAAAAATTTTCATCCGAAAAAAGAATTTCCCGATATTTTTTTCCCGCGTACCGCTTCAACAAAGCGCGGCATCTCTTCAGTCTCAGGTCCATTAGACGAGCATTTAAACGATGTCCTGTTTTTCTTCAATATGCCCGAAGCCCTAAGTCTTCGTTTAACACCCTTTTCAACGTGGTTCTGCTTAACCCCATCTGAAGGGCCAACAGTTTCTGCTTACGTTTGGGATTTCTTTGAATTCGCACCTTCACAGCTTTTATCACTGCTGGAGTCCTAACAGACCGAGGGCGACCACTTCTTGACCTGTCATCTACACTAGAGTCTTCATTGTATCGTTTGATGGTACGATAAACGAATCTTTTGGTTATATTCAAATTTTTCAGTATGTCAAAAATTTGAATTGGCGCGTAACCGCAACGATGCAACGCAATATCTGCAACACGGTCTTCTTTAAGCGTCCACTCCATATTTAAAAATGAGTAAAATTCTAAAAAGTATACATTTTTATTTTCATGAACAATTCGAAATTCGAATTCAATAAACTTTTTTGTGGCCAGCATTCTAAAAGAAAAGTTTTTACTGTGTGACAATACTTATGACTTGACTAGGTATATACGTAGATAATTAGTAGCAGTAGTACCTACTGCCACAGAGCTTCTAACTGTAGTATTGCGTAGCACTGCGTCTAATTCGGGCAGTAATCTCATTTGCTACAATGCCCTTCACACCCTAATACAGTAATGTTTGCACACTATTGCTTCGCGGTAGATTATCTGGCAATGCGGTGGTACCAACCATGGCGGTATCTTGTACTAGAAACCTACAACCAGTCGGGGTTCATCACTTTTTACAATTACGGAGTAAAACAGGAAAAGGTGTAAATCTCCCACTTCTGAAAAGATATATTGAAATTGTTGTGTGGTTTATGTATGCGGCTTCTTTCAAGGAGTAGCCACTTATTGGTTGTCACATAAAGCATCGGGTGAGATATATTGTACCAAAATATTTATTTACCTCCACAGTCAGTTACAATGTAGTAGCAAACTTTGAAGATAAGGACTTATACCCATTGGTACTTACATTTTATCCTAAAAATCAAAGGAATGTTTTCTGGCATTTCTATGAGCAAGTTGTTTAATTGAGGTTGAGGAATTCCTAGTTTGACAATTAAATAGCTTCATTCTAAAATACATAAAGTTTTATTATAAAACCATTTTGTGCACATATGAGCCTAGTTTAGGGACCAGGTGTTTTATTTATATATTTTTTGTAACATTGCCTTGAACAAATAAATGATTTATTATATTGATTTTTGAGTTTTGAGTATACCAGTCAACCCATTAATGTTTATAATAAAAGGAGTAAATATAAAAATAAGAGGAGTATTGAACGTAGTCCACCATGCTGTCAATGAAATTTGGAAGATAGGCTAGCGGTCAGTTCATCTATTTTATTTATCGACCATTTGCCTTAAGAGAAATATAAATTTGGCGCAATTTGTAAGAGGCTTGTGTTAAATTTCTATCGGTAGTAGAGTAAGTAAACCGTCGATAGATAAGTTATAGAAACTGGCTGTAACTGTCGGAGTTTACAGATCGCACGAAGCGCCTGACATGGTATACAGACTGAACTGGACTGTCCTAGGAACACAACAAGAAAACATGTCGTATGAAGCATAGAAGCAGTCAGTAAAATGTCCATATAGTCAAGCAATCATTACAGCTAGCTTTGCTTACACTTTTCATTTACTAAGTACTTCTGCTTCAGCTCCGCTACAAACACTTTAACTTAAAATGTTCGACGGAACTCGCTGTATAGCTCCTTATGACAGACGTGGCGCGGGGAGGAAACACCTCTCTTAAAATACAGTAGGGCTATTATGTAACTCAGTTGCTAACAAATGTTGATTGAAATCGAAAAAATGGCGGCTCTATGTCACTTTTGTGAGCTCCAGTCATCAACTTACTAACATTTTTGCTAACCGTATAAGTCAAAACTGTATGTATATGTATATGGACATGTTATCATATATATATATATATATATATATGATAACATGTCCATACATTTACGTACTAACGTAGGGTACTTGAAATTTTTGCACAGTTCAATAAATTTTTAGACCAGTCCCTAAACATAAATAACTACAACTGAGTACATATATTACTTTTTAAAATGTATTGCCACATCACATGCAGGTGAAACTTGAATTAGAAATGATTTGAATGAATTTAGTGATGGTAGGTTTTTATTATAAAAGCATACTTTATACATGGATAATAACCAAACCGTAATCTATGCACAATAACAACATGGCTAGGATTGGAAAGACGTTTGTGGTTGAAAAAGTTTATCAAATTGTATGTTTTCATGGCACTGAAACGTGGTCTCTTTTTATGGGCCTCATAAACAAGCTCAAAGTCGCACAACGAGCTATGGAGAGGGCTATGCTCGGGGTTTCTCTACGTGATACAATCAGAAATGAGGAGATCCGTAGACGAACTAAAGTCATACATAGCCCAGAAGATAAGCCAGTTGAAGTGGCAGTGGGCAGGCCACATATAGTACGCAGAACAGATGGCCGATGGGGTCGAAATGTTCGAGAGTGGAGACTACAGACCGTCAAGCGCAGCGTAGATCGTCCACCGACAAGGTGGACTGACGACCTGATAAAGGTAGTAGGACGACGTTGGACGCAGGCCGCTTCCAACCGGTCCTTTTGGGAATTTGTGGGGGAGGCATATGTTCAGCAGTGGACGTTCTACGGCTGAGAAGATGATGATGTTTTCATAGGACGACTAGGAACGAAACACCGCGAAAGTAATATTCAGTTTAGTTTGCTTTACAAAAAGATTTAATACAAAAGCATTCTTGTGCACAGCCCTCAACACCAATTACAGTCAACAATACACCAATTGATTGCCCCTGACGGAAGGCGCGTTTACACACAAAAACATATTACATTTTAAATCGATGTATTGATGAACGATCGAGTATTTCACGAATGTCTGAATACGAATGAATTGAGTGCCAGGGTCAGGATTTCGTATTTACTGTCCGGCGTGTTTTTCTGTCTGTGTAAATGGTAAAGCTATATGCACCATGTTTTGTCACTTTTATGAAATAAGAGCGTAACTAGTCCCAAGCTAGTAAGCGCTACTGCCCGCTACTTGTATTCTATAGTCTTGTTCTTTCTCATTCTAGTCTTTTCTTCACTGCCTATATACCTACTGCATTATCAATGCCTATCAAGTTAGTTAGTTTTGAACAATTGAACTTCGTTTATTTCCAGAACTTACGGGACGTATATAAGTGAGTTCCGTAATGAAACTATTGATACTCTTTTTCTCCATAGTTAATAAAATTTAGATAACGAATAGAGAAGTCGCACTGGCATACGAACAGCTAGACATTCTTAGACAAAGTTTCATTTTAGAGTACCTACTACATTCCCCGAAATATATTTTATGAAAACAAACGACCGCGTTCAAGGCTTTGAAAACTTACGTCAGCTTGTTTTCAGTTCATGGTATAATGAAGCCTCTACAAAATTCTATTAACCTGATTTTCTCTGTGACCCGTATCGGCGACCTCTCCTTGCTCTCGTGAACTTCTTTATCCCAGTTTTGCAGCCTTTGACCCGGGATCTTCTGACCTTGACAGTAGTATTTACAAGGCCATTTCTATAATGTTACATGTTTCAGATTTGTTTTGTTTCAATCTTCTTAGTTGTTGGTGTCTTGGATTTGTTGTCGTAGCTGATCCGTAATTATACAACTTCTTTGCTAAGGTATGCCAGATCGGATAAGGGCACATTATCTTGTAATTATATGCAATAACTGTGAAGACGATTGGCGCAGTTTGTTTGTTTGTTGATAGATCCCTATCTTCTCCACCGCTGGTCCTGGGTTCGATCCCCGAAACGGTCAAACATGTACATGAACATGTCTGTTTACCCTATATGTTTGGGTGTGAATATAAATGTAAGTCAGTTATCAGGAAAGTCTGTACATGCTATGTCTATTTTGGGACCTGAAGACCTTGTGTGAATGTTATCCCATAATTATACTATCACGTAATATTCGAGTTTGAGAATACATTTTACAAATTAGTATATTTGTTTAATAAACATTGCGATCCAGTCGTTTCCAAACATATAACCTACTAGCTGACCCGCCAGCGGCTTAGCTCGCTTCACCCTCTTAGGGGTGAGAATAAAAATCGTTCCTAAGTGAATGCTTACAACATAAAACGCATCAACTATAATTATTATATACTCTCATAATATAAACTCGTAGAAAAAGAGGGGCGAACAAGCAGAAACCTTTGCTTGTGACAATAATTATGAAAAAACTGTTCAAATAGCTCAATAATTATGAAATAACTGTTCAAATAGCTCAAAATTAACTCTAAGTTCCAGGTATCAAAAAGCCTTTTCTTTTTACTAGATTTTATTTAACTTCACCACGACCTTTTTAACCGACTTCAAAAAAAGGACGAGGTTTCTCAATTCGGCCGTACATATGTTGTTTATTTTTTAATTTCATCATCTATTATGAACCGACTTTGATGATTTTCTTGTTTGATAGAGTAAACTTCCGTGGTGGTCCCATATAAATTTCATCACATTCGGTCAAGCCGTTTTTGAGTTATACTTCAATAACTAAAACGTGTTTCACCTATCTTGATGATATTATCATTGACGGTGTATCCCTTAAGTACGAGTAGCAAGGTCACTAAAAAGGGTGAAAAAAATTGTCGAAGTCGGTACCTACCATGCACGCAATATTATGATAATAGGTACTTTCGAACTATCATTGTACCGACTTTAGTAAGTTATTTCACACTTTTTAGTGTAGAAGCTATGTAGAAGTTCCAAATTTTTGACAAAAAAAATTTAAGCTCTGCTTCGTTTGTACGTATATCTGTTGTTCCGGTTCCAATTTGTCAAGTACTTTCTCGATTCGATGAACTAAACTTCGACTTACCTATGGAACTTCGATGACAGTATTTTTAAGAAAAAAATACACGCTCCTTCTCCCGCACTAGAATGCCGTGTGTCGCGGGACGCATGCACACACACATTAACATCCAAGACCTAAGTACAATGTGTGCTCATTACACAAAGTACCTGAATGACCGAGCTCGTAAGTTGATTTTCTTGGTCTAAGTCTAACCTGAAACCAAACACTCATTGGTTTAACAACGCCATGTATTGTCAAGTAACCTTAGTGTGCCTGTATCGGTAAAACAGTTCAGCCGTGCGATTCTGTAATGATTCGTCGATGCGCTCGTCGACGAGCTCAAAGACGTCAAATACCTTATGAGATATCGCCCTTGTACATAAGGTTGTTTTTCCATCGTTTCTTGTCATCTCTTCATTTGTTTCATGCATGTTGTCAAAGATGCAACGATGTTTGCTCTTAGAGAATCACACGGCGGTTTTTCATTGGCTGAAAACACGGAAAATCGTTGAAGTCGTTCCAAGATTCAAATTATAATAATACAAGACATCATAATTTATTTTATATAATTTCAATAATATGACATGATTAAATTAATAATGAATGATTAATTTTAATTAATGATGTAGTTACGATTTGTATTGACTTTTATTATTATAGTAATCAAAACTAACATTGGTTAGCCTGTTGACTTGTAAGTTAACTTAATTAATGTAAGATCTATTGTTGATTTCCATTATTGTTTAATAACAATAATAGATTTGATAATTCTGACATAAATTTTTACATTATTATATTTTAGTATATTTTTAGATTTTTATTACCTACTTGATAATATTTGGTTCATTGTTTTTTTTGTTTATTTTAACTGTGTGATAATATGTAATTGTACTTTAAGACGTTTAATATCACAATAAATTAATTTGAATTTGAATTGAATTTGAACTTGGCGTTATCAATAAATTATTCATTGATTGAAGAACTGCTCGTTTAAATGTATTAGATTAGATGTTTCAGTAACCACGACGTTTACATACGTCAAGTTTCAACACCGTTAGCAACAGTTTCATATGAATTACCTCAAACCGAAACCCATTAGCCCATCCCACATTAGAACAGCAGCGGACTAAGTTCAAGGTGAATCCCCGGGAAAATCAATACTGTTGATACCGACCCACCTTGGACTTCACCTTCGTAGCGTAGTATCTTGCATTATTAAAAACTTGGGACTTCATTAGCTTTTTTAAACTTGGTTAATACTTTGACCATCCTTTTTTGGAATAATATGATAATTTCGAGTAATGCGAGCCTTAAAAACTATATGTCTATAATTTGTTTAATCCTTCTTATACCGTGATAATTAAAACAAATGATTTTATGAATGAAAGTGACGTATATATACGTCTCTGGGACGCAAAGGGTTAAACTACCAGCAGTGCAAGTACCATAATAGTCGTCAAATTTGTCGAGTCGCTAAGATCGATAAAAAATCGTGTCGCCCCTAGCAGGATGGAAATCATATCAACGACTTATGCGATCGTCAAATTGTCGACAGTATATCGATTATTACGAATTGTTTGCATTCCACAATGCGTCCTTCTATCATATAAAGATTTCTACGTTCAAAAGAAGGCCAAAGTCAATTTTTTATTGAATACTAGCTGCGTCCCGCGGTTACACCCGCATGTGATGGATGATGACGATGTTGATGAAAATTATCCTATGTGTTAATTCAGCGCCCCATGTGCCTCCGTGCCAAATTTCATCAAAATTGGGCCAACCGTTTGAGCGTAAGAGAATAATAAACATTCATTCTTCCATAAATACAAACTTTCGCGTTTATAATATTATTAGGATGACGCAACTAAAGAATATCCCCATTCCCGTCGCCTGTCGATAAGCTATATCGAGGTCATTTTCAAAGCTGACCAAACAATCGTTAAAATCGATTAATTAGACGATCTCAAACGTAATTTAACAGTTTCATGCCAGGGTTATCGTTATAATCGTAAATGCTTATCGAATTTGTATATCGATCGCTTAATTTTGTATCTTACTTACTGGCAATGATGGACACAAGATCACAAGACTAAACGAGCAGCTGTACCTTTCACTAGTAAGTCTAGTCTGAATTTGCTTCACGATTTTTTTTAAATGTTTGACAAAATTTTACAAATTCAAAAACACGCCAAAGGCGCTTTTTGTAGCCCCATACTCTACCCCCTATGTGCATTTCGATACTCACAGAAAACCATGAAAGATTTTTTCTTGTAATAAGGTTCAAATTTACATGTAATGCGAAGTGGCTTTTTTAATTTCATTAATGTTGGTATACGAGTACTACTACGAAGAAATAATAAGTTCTTCGTAGGTATATATACTATAATGTAGTTTGAAAAAAAAGTCATGACAGTAAAACAATACTTAGCTTCTTTACAAGTGTCCACTAAATTAGATCGAATCACACCACACTTCACCTTTCTTCTTCATCCTAATGCGAATGAGAAGGAATCCATCACGCAGAATCGTCTCAAGGAGTTTTGATGAAATTTGGAATGAAGATCTCTCAGAAATAACCTTTGCCATCCCGATTCTTAGGCTTCTAGAGCGATCTTGTTCTCGATATTATACTGATATAACGCAGACGATATCGCGGACAATAGATATTATTTTTATAAACTTAGTTTTTTTTAATTTTGCGAAGAGGAAATCCTTTATGGATGCCGTAGAAAAGCAGTATATCTGAGGTTATGTCCAAATCCACCAGCAGGATGGGGAGTGCCAGTGTGTACGGACTAAAACCTCCTCCCTCTTTCGTACACACTACAAACTTTTGGTCCGTCCCTTAGATTTTTTTTTTCGATTTTTCTTAGCCCTATTAAACTTTTTTTTAGCCGCTATGTTGACCTATTTAGTAATAGACAGACAGTAGTAATACATAATCCTCAAATCACAAATAATCTGACCCGAACCAAAGCCTTGCCAAATCCGACGCTTGTCATAACTCATAATAGAAAAAGCAGATCACACTATCGATAGCAAAATCGATAACGCCTACAACACGTCTGCTGACTCCGTCGACTTATCGAGCTATCTCTCCGGGGCATCGCGCGATTATACAACTAGCGAGCGAATTATCTGCGAGTTGAGTATCGATACTTAGGGAGGTTGTGCACTTTGTAGAAATATATACTGTGTTCTGTTTTGACGGTTAAAGCTGTACGGAAAATGATATTATAAATTTTTAAATGTCGTCATAAGATATCATCATCATCATCATCATATCAGCCGTAGGACTGTTACGTTTAACGGGGGGCCTATAATCAGCAGTGTCCACTGCTAGGCCCAACATACGCCTCCCCCTGTCATAAGATATGCGTGCAGATAATGAAATTAATTTATTTTAGTAAACATTTATCTACCGACTTCCAAAAAGGAGGAAGTACTTAACTAGACTGTATTTTTTGTGTTTGTTACCTCATAACTTTCTTTTTTTCTTTTGGATAAACCGATTCACAAAATTTTGTTTGAAAGCTGGTGCTTCCCGTGTCCCATTTAAATTTCATCAAATTCGGTTCAGTAGTTTTTGAGTTACACTCTAATAACTGAAAACTATGGAAGTCGGTATATTTTTTTTTCCAATTGCACTTGTTTATTAGCAAATGAACATAATGATAGTAAGTATGGCAATTAAGCATTATTCGTTTTTTGTTCTAAAGTAAAATTATGTAATAGAGCAATAAATATCACAAACAGCTTAGATATCCAGTACGTAATCTTAAAGAAAATTATTAAAAATAGAATAATAAATTAACCCGCCAGTTCACTCTATTTTCTCGTAATTGAAATGACAATAGCATAATATTAAAAAAATACACATATATGATTTATTATATACCACATTTTCTCTCAACTGAAATGAGAATAGTATCATAATAAAAATAAAATTATTGACAATTACATACGCTGTAGTTTTATAACATAGCCATAGCATTGTTCTTTATTTTTATTGTTTTTTTATTTTTATTTTCATTAGTCGCCGATCAAGCCCATAACCAAATCCTTATCCTCTTGTGAGAGAAATGCGACATGTTAATTACCAAGTACAATTTGAAAAATTTACTACCGACTTCCATTCTATTTAGTTATGGGAGTGTATCTCAAAAACTACTAGACCGTATTTGATGAAATTCAAATGGGACTACACGGGAAGCACCAGCTTTCAAATAAAAAAAGAATTTTGAGAAACGGTTCACCCAATCAAAAGCAGCATAAAAAAATACAGTCGAATTGAGTACCTCCTCCTTTTTTGGAAGTCAGTCGATAAAAAAATTAATGAACGCAAGCTAGATGGGTGCACTTACTAGTGTAGCGATTCAAGAATTCATTGCCCTCTTTTATATACGTATGATATCAATTCAAAGTTGAGACACAAATCCATTAAATCTATACTGTGCCATTCTCATAGACCTACGGTTTGCTATGTCAATACGAAAGTTAAGGACTTCTAAAAATGCTTCTTTCGGTTGGATAGTACTATCAAAGCTGTTCAATAGATGTCGCTCCGTCCCCGTAAGACGGTTATAGTCAGATAGAGAGTTAAAATACGATGCTCGGAC
Organism: Selenia dentaria; assembly: GCA_917880725.1. NCBI lineage: Eukaryota > Metazoa > Arthropoda > Insecta > Lepidoptera > Geometridae > Selenia > Selenia dentaria. The sequence goes on along the minus strand of OU862878.1, from coordinate 35,838,040 downwards.
CCGAACCTCGGTGGCCTAGTTGGACAATGGCGTCTGACACGGATTATTTATGTAAATATTGCAGCTTAAATAGGTACTCCACGTACGATTGATAAATTAGTCCTATGTTACAGTGCGTGACTACCACAAGACTTTTGCATCACTATTTCCGATCCTATGTCAATGAACTTGCTTTAGCTGTCAAACGTTTTGCTAACGGGTGTTCGAGTAGGAGTATTGGTTAATGTTCAATCCTGTTCTCTATTATGCGTTTGAGCTATTACATAAAAATAATGCTTTGATAAAGGTATGTCTCTAGATGGTCTAGCCTCTAGGTATAATTCGGAATTGTTGGTAAACTTTCGGTCGTAAATATTTAAAATGACATATTCATTACGTTAGCTGACCTAAAACGTCCGCTTATTTTTTCTAACATCCGGTTTGTGATAAAGTTTAACTAATGTTTTCTTTTACTACAAAAATATTGCTGGTACTAGCTCATTATCAGCACCCTTGTCCCGTGCCGAAATCTAGGAAGAACTAATTATATTTGCGTAATTTTTCAGTTTAATGGCAGTTTTATGAAACATTTGATTAAAACTTTCGTACGTTGAACACATTTTTAAGCGATTAGTAACTGATTTTAATTTTAATAAGCCGAGTATGTAGGACTCGACCGGCGAAGCGGCTCTGAACGTCGCGAAACCGGTCGTGTCCTACATACTCGGCTTATTGTGGAAGTTTTATGAAAATATGTAAAATTATTGGACTTCATGTTCTCCTTTAAAGTTAACTCCATTCCATATATCTATGTATAAGTTCTGATTTTTCCAACCGTAAACGTCCTATGGCTGGGCGATGGCAAAATAACGGAGTCGCTTAAGAAGATTCTTATGTTATAAAAAAGAAAACTAAAATTGTTTCCAAAGACCTATTCGTATAATGTGAACTTTTTTCCTTTTAGATTCTCTGGCTTTTGTCTACTTTAGCTCTAATATTAGTTATTCAGTACTTTAGCCCCTTTAAGCTCTGAATTTCAGCAAGAACCAAAGCCATTGCAACCCTGCAAACTATTATCACTGAATAGGACTTTTGCAATAAAGGAAATGTTATGCGATTGCATAAATAGATTTTTTTTTCAGTTATACTGTTTTTGAAATATGCGCGTCGGATTTTTAGGTATACTATTTCTGAAATATGCACGTCAATCTATCAGGTATACTGTTTCCGAAATATGCACGATGCTTTATCAGGTATATTGTTTCCGAAATATGCACGTCAATTTATCAGGTATACTGTTTCCGAACTATGCAAGTCGATTTATTAGGTATACTGTTTCCGAAATATGCACGACGATTAATCAGGTGTACTGTTTCCGAAATATTCACGTCTATTACTATATTAAAATTGTTTGAAAGCATAATATTATCGAAACATTTCAAGGAATAAAACAGGTAAGAAAACAAGGAATGAAAACAGGTTCACTTGCTATGCCACACTTAAACGTTAAAATGTTAAGATATACTGCTTTAAGCGTTTTTAAGCTTTGCTGCATGAAAGCAAAATACTCCTCTAATAAAGGCAGATAAGTATAATCTCTGGTGCCTCTATAATGGAATCTCACACACGAAACCTACTACCTGTTCAGGTTTTCTTGGCTTCGCCTCAATATCCAAAGATGCGGGTGAAGGAGGTGTCTTAACTTCCAGGCACAGAAAAAAGTTGTAAGATAGTTCGCAGCTTAGCTTTCACGTTATGAAGACTAGATTTGAGTTTCGAAACTTATATTCCAGATTCCTTTGTGACAGCAAACGGGTCGACATAATCGATTTTACGCAACTCAATGTACATCTTTCATCGATTAGACAAAAACGAAATCGATTTCACGGGTACGCGGTAATTTCGATTCGGGACAAATTAACGGTCTTTTGTTCCTGCTACGACACCAGTATTGGTTGAACCCTGGGATTATTTCAAAGCACCCCTCTCTGGTCCTGGCTATGGTGGATTTAGGAAGTGGAGTAGGTCTTGGTAAGTTGGTTTTGTAATTATGCACAGCCTACGTCCGCCCACAGACTTCCCACGTCAGAACATTGTAAGTACTATCCTAAAAGTACGATGTTAGAGATGTCAAAATAGAACTTTGGCCGCATTGTGTTTATTGCGGAACTAAAATTAAAATTCTTGTCAAACTTACACATTTGAAAATATTACTGTACACTGCATTTGTATCATGACAACTCTGTAGCACGGTGTGAAATAAATATAACGAAATACACTCGAGAGCAATGAATCCGGGTCATTTAAAGAATCCTAAAAATCTCGGAAACTAAAAATGCTAGGTTAATGCAATAAATTGTATTTAATAGACAATGTAATACTCCTTAAATGAAGGTATTAAAACTTCTTAGTTATTGAAAGTTATATCATAAAAAAATCAAATTTGAAAAAGGGCCACTTTCGAAGATGGAACTACGAAATTACAGCATTTGGTTTTGCTTTTGTTTGTAATCTGTCATTTATGTGGGTACATAAACCATGTTGATAGTGCTCTATATTCATTATTCAAGCTGAAATTATGTCGCTTACGCCTGAAAAATGCACCAGAATACTTACAATGCTGGAAACCGGCCGGAGTCAGCGCGATACAGCCAGGACTGTCGGTGTGCCGCTGTCAACAGTACAAAGAGTTCTCCAACGTTACGAAGAAACTGGTTCTTACCTACGCAGACCAGGAACGGGCAGAACCAGGTGTACCACAGCACGAGAAGACCGATACTTGGTGAACACCATGCTTCGAAATCGCTTTCTCACAGGAACTGAACTTACAAATCAGTTTCGACGCCTCGGAGGAAGTAACCCAAGTGCATGGACAGTAAGACGTCGGCTTGCTGAATCTAACTTAAAACCCCTTAGACCTGCAAACGGCCCTAAACTGGAGCGTGGGCATCGTATTTCAAGACTAAGATATGCCCAGAGCCACGTAAATTGGAGTATTGAAGATTGGTCAAAAGTTATGTTCTCCGACGAATCAAAATTTATTCTCTACAAGCACGATGGAAGACACAGAGTGTATCGAAGACCAGGGGAAAGATTCAAGCAAGCATGCATCGAAGAAAAAGTAGCCTACGGTGGTGGGTCTGTACTTGTGTGGGCCGGAATTTCTTCTGAAAGTCGCACAGAGCTGGTGATCATAGAAAACGGCTCTTTAACTAGCGAAAGATATGTGGAAGAAATCCTCAATGATCACGTTGGTCCATTTATGGTCAATTTAGGTGAGGATGCTATATTTATGCATGACAATGCCCAACCTCATACAGGTAGGATTGTGAACCTTCAAGAGATGAACATTACTCGTATGGAGTGGCCAGCGCGCAGCCCGGATATCAACCCGATCGAGCATGCTTGGGACGAGCAAGGCAGATGCGTAAAACAACGAAACCCTCCCCCAATCACGCTTCGTGAGCTCAAAATTGCTCTCACAGAGGAATGGGAGAATATTCCCCAAAATCGTATAAGGAACTTGGTGTACAGCATGCCAAACCGCGTAAACACAGTAATGGAAGCACGAGGAGGCAATACGAAGTATTAAAATTCAAGAAAATCGTAATAAAGTTCAAAAATTTCATGTTTCCTATTTTTGTTTTAAGGAGAGATCAGCAGTTTTTTTCTTTATGTAATTTTGTGTTAATGAAATGTATGGTGACTCATATTTTTTTTACTTTCATTTAAGGAGTATTACATTGTCTATTAAATACAATTTATTGCATTAACCTATCATTTTTAGTTTCCGAGATTTTTAACATTCTTTAAGTGACCCGGATTCATTGCTCTCGAGTGTATATATAATGAAATATATATAATGCAAGATCTCGTTTTCAATGCGTCATACCTACGTACTCTACGTAGCCAATGCAAAGTTAATAATTTAAAAATGCACATCTAATCAAGTAATTCAAAAAATGACGTCATTTCTATAGTACCTAGATTTGAAATCGAAACTATCCGCTCCTTTCAGAAGGCCTCAATACAAAACGGACGTCTTTTTTACTGTGGCATGTAGTTTGACTTTTGTAAAACTATTACGTACCTACAATGGGTATGTTCCAGTAAGCGCTGTTAATGCTCACATCTGTCGCGGCCCGGTAAGCTTTCATCGGTTCCAGTGCATATAATGCTCAACCGGAATGGAACACTCGCGCGGTTTCGAAATGTACGCCACATTTTCTATCAATGCAAAAGAATGAATTTTATACATTATTTGACATTTTGACAGTGACAGCTCGCAACGATCGCTAAAACCCACATTCCATCCATAAGCGTATATGGTCACGACGTGAGCGTTATCGGTGACGTCATCGATGACGTTCGAGCTTGCTCACGAAGATCGTGGTTTTGAAAGGGAACGGCAGTGTGAACGACGCGATTGATTTTGGCTCATCAAGGAACGTGGCCTATGTTGTAGTTTAATTATATGTGTTGTTCTATCAACTGGAGATCGCTACTCTTATAGTGACAGATACTTTAGTATGATTAAATAGGTATTAAAATAATGATACGCGTTTAATGATTAAATTTATATATATAAATGATCGCAATAGTGATCGCAATCACCTGATTAATGTTTAATCAGGTGATTGCGGTCACTATTTAGTCCAGTAAGATAAATACGTTTATCGTCAAGAAGTTCAACTTTTAAATAATTGATATTTATTGTGTATGCTCTGTATGTATGTATATTTGTATATATAAATAAATATATATAGTGTATGTTTTTATTTATAGTATATTATAAATAGTAATCGTATATTATATGTAGTGTATATTATTTATATAGTATGATCATAATTTAAATGTAGGTATTTTTAATACAGTCCTTTGCATTCTTTTCCTTTTGATGCACGCCCGACTCCCATTGTTTTGACAATGTGTAGGATGACTGGTAGAAAATGCTTTAGCATTAAGTCCTTCATTTGTACTTTATTTTAGTGCAATAAAGAATTAAATAAATAAATAAATATTGCAATTGTACACTGTTTCATAAAAGACTACTAGCCATTTCTTAGAAAAAGTTACTAACACTCACATCCCCGCACTAGGATTCTCTGTGTCGCAGGAGGCCTGGACACAAACAATATCACTTCACTAAATTCGAGATCCAATAACAAACAATTCTGTTTATCAGACAAACAATTTGCCCCAGCCATAGCCTTCTCTATCTGCTAGAGAAGGCTATGCCCCAGACAGTGATTGAGCCGGGGATGCCGCGTTTCGAAGGCAGGGTCGTTACCAACAAATGTTACAAAGCCGTCTAGTTTATTATGGCTATATGGCTAAATTGATTGATTGATTTTCATCCGCATATGTTTGTTTGGTTGAGTGTTGGTCCTCCTGTCGTATTTTTCAACAAATCTTGACGAAATTTGCTATGCATGTTCAATTATGCAAATATTTTATTGTTTTGTTGTTTGAACAATCTTGGTAATTATTTTTTTGTTGTGTTAATTATTACAGTGCAACCTTAATATAACGTACCTCAATATAACGACTTCCTCGATTTAACAAATTCTTCGTAATCCCCTTGAATTGTCCATAAGAGTCAATATAAAATATACCTTTACATTGCGAACATTATTTGCGTACAACCTCTTTATAACGAATTTTCAACTATCAATAAAAAGTATTCATACCTCTAATTAACGAATTTTGTCAACCCAAAACCTTTATATAAAGTTTCCACCAATAATATAACTCTTAATCTTATAATGTGATTCATGTCTCGACATGTTTCGACACGCTTTTGTTTGTACAGTAATCATTGTTGTTTTTATGGAAAGTAATGTAAACACCTCTGCTCGTCACTATTGTTAAAGATTTAAGTTAAAATGGCTCAGGTGAATAAAACTATTCTTTTACCTCTTTATAACGAATTTTTGACCAATCTAACCTCAACATAACAAACCTCAGTTCAACGAATTACTTGATATTACGAATATTTTCTTGTTCCCCTCCGATTTGTTATATCGAGGTTGCACTGTATCTGGGTAGGTTCTAATGAAGGATAAAAAGGAAGAAAAAATGGGAGGTTATGCCGAGGCCGAAAGCCGAGCCTACTACGTGAAGTCGCAGGCAGTCGCTAGTACACAAATATATTATATATCTGACACCTTTTCTGCAGAGTGCCATTTAGCAAAAGCATATAACATAATCATTGACTTTTTTCTTATTTAATTAATTATATCAAAACGTGCAGCAGTACTGATATAATACTTTTTATATATATAATATACTTACCTTGTTTCAAGACAAGTTAGCGTAGGTATGTTTCCTTTTATATCAAACTAGATGCGCTCTGTGGCGTCATCAGCGTTACCCTGAATATGTTTAGCCTAATGCTAGGTAGGTATCCTATGTCCTATACTATTCTTCATGAATCTGCTTACAAATAAAAAAACAGTATGTTTCTCATTATTCTCGTCGAAATTAGCACGTTTAAACAAACACAACAACTTTTCCGCTTAATTTTTAAGTATAGATAATGCCAAAATTAGATTGTGACCGGAAATTTTCCCATCATTACGTTTTGTAGATTTAAGACAATGCTTTCACCACCTCAATTCTATAACATCACCTCTAATTAATGATCGTGTTAAGATACTGAGCTGGGAACCATCTCATTATGTAACTGTATCTATCGTCTTTGGTGTTGTGTAAGCTTTTTGTTTTAATACGTATGATATACTTATTACGACAAAGTGGCTAAGCACGATAAATAAGATTTTATTTTATTGTTTCGTCATTTGGGAGCCCAAATTAGTAAAGAAATGGGTAAAAATATGTCAGTCTACAAGCCACATGGATTTTTCGACCAACAAAATTGGAGAATATTTGGCGAATGACATATATGAATTCGTATTATGTTTCGTATACTTTCTAGTATAAGAAATTGGATGTTGCATATTATCTCACGAAAAAGTAATCAAATGTATATAAGGTGAACATTTAAATTGTCAACCCTCTCAAAAATTTAAAGACGTATTAAGAATCGTTCCATGTTTTGGTACAAAACGTATTTGCACCATTTAAGTGACCCTTACTAGTTACGGGATCGATTGTCATTCACCATAATCAAGATAGGCGTAACACTTCTCAGTTATTGGAGTGTAACTCAAAAACTGCTTGACCCAATTTGATGAAATTTAAATGGGACCACTTCTGAAGTATACTCTACCAAACATAAAAGGACTTTTGAGAATCGGTCCAAAAATGGTGGAGAAATCGGCTAACATACACAAAAACAAGTGCAATTTGAAAAAATTTATACTGACTTCCATTCCATTGCTTTTTTGAGTGTAAATCAAAAACTACTGGACCGAATTTGATGAAATTTAAATGGAACCACTTCTGAAGTACTCTACCAAACATAAAAGGACTTTTGAGAATCGGTCCACAAATGGTGGAGAAATCGGATAACATAGACAAAAACAAGTGCAATTTGAAAAATTTAATACTGACTTCCATTCCATTGCTTTGGTAAAAATCAGTTATTGGAATGTAACTCAAAAACTACTGGACCGAATTTGATGAAATTTAAATAGGACCACACGGGAAGCACCAGTTTTCAAACAAAAATGATTTTGAGAATCGGTCCACCCAATCGAAAGTTATGAGGTAACAAACATAAAATAATTACAGTCGAATTGAGTACCTCCTACTTTTTTGGAAGTCGGTAGAAAATACATACAATCGAATGTAACATTATTCGAATACAGTTCGAAAACAATCGTGAGTATCACGCATTATACTAATATAAAGATACCGGCTTCACTCACTTGGTATTATGTCGGTTTAAGTCCGACGACGTTTGGAACGTGTAAGACGTTCTTCTTCAGGGAGTGTTCAAGCTTGGAGGTCACGTCGCGCACACAGAGTGCACTACGCTCCAAGCTAGTAGTAGTAGCTAGTATAATACTAATATAAAGATCTTAATAATAGTATTATTCGAATATACATTAAATATATACTAAACCATAATTAATAATAATAATAATTATAAAGGTTACGCATGAAATGTACCAATGATAGGTCGATTTTCAAAAGAAAACCTCCAGGCAATTACATCTTACAAAATGGAAGAGAAAGCTGGAACCATTATTATTTTATTACTCATCAATATAGTTGGAAATGAAGGTTTATTTATGAAGTCGATAAATGCAAAGTTGTTTGTAAGTATCAATAAATGTAATAAAGTAGCTGAAGTTTATAGGCGTTTAAAAGGAACCATCTTATTTGTGGATATCGAACGTATCTATAGAATAGAAAAGCATGAATTTGCGATGAATAAGAAGATCAAGGTATTCACAATTAATATTCACAATAGCCTCACACACTGACTCAAAAATTTTTATCATCTACACTTACTATTTATATGTTGTAATGGATAAACTCATAAACTACTTAACCGATAAAAAATCTTTCACATATGGAAAGCTACTTTATCCCGGAGTAGTATATGAGCTAAATATATACTATTTTATGTGAAATTTTAGGCCAGGAAAAAACATAATAATTATCACATCTCTTAGAAAAGTTTATTTCTCGTAAACAGGTGGAAAAATAGCTTTTTAATCCCTAAGGACTAAAGTGAATTAAATTTGTAACGTAGATATTGTAAGTAAATGTTCCAATCACAAAGAGTCACCAGAGTCTTGAAAGGTCGGCAATGTATTTGTGATGATCGGTATGCCCAGTAAAAACGTAATGACATCAAAACAGATAAACCTGACTTTAACTTCTGACAAACAACATTTGAAACTACAAATATAAATATCAGCCCATACGTCTACAACTTTTCTGAACCGATGGTGATGAAGTTTAAATGGGATAAAGTTGAAAATATTATAACCTATCCAGTAAAAAAATTGTTAAAATCGGATGATCTAGTGAAAGTTATGCGTGGTTAAGATAGGTAGGGAAATAAAATACACTCGTTTACTTGAAAACCTTCTACTTTTAGTCGAAAAACTAGGTAATTCAATCATATGTAGGTTAGTTATTATGTTTAGTTTTTATTTATATTTCTTATAAAGAAACATATATTATTTAAGATAGGTTTGTTGTATAGATAAATTCGTGAATTGTTTTTCTTTTTATAACATCCACACGAAGGTCTTCAGGTCCCAAACTAGACAGAGCATGTACAATGGTAACCTGATGACTGATATACATACTTATATATGTATACATATACACACCCAGGCAAAGGTCAAACAGACATGTTCATGCACACAAATGTTTGACCTGTCCGGGGATCGAACCCGGAACCAGCGGCTCGCGGGGTGCTACCAACTGCGCCAACCGGCCTGCCTTTTGGCGATACGTACCTACAAGTAAGTTATTTTAAAAGGTTAACCATACCAATGTCTTCTTTTTCTTCATCCCTTTTAAATGGCTTATGCGAGCCGACCAGCCGGGAAGAATGGTCGTTGACTCCTGGATCATCAATTTTGCGTCTAAAATATATTCTTCTGACGACAAGACATACACAAAGGACCTTACACATGTCAAATCCAATATTACGGCCATATTATTAATACAAGTTTTCTGTCGAAGCACATAAAAATAGATGTTGACAATTAGGTAGGAGTTCCCATGATCTTTCAAATTTTATCACAATCTTATCTTGAGAAGGTACTATTTATAATTAACTCGCAGGAAGCAGCTTCTGATCTTTATGTAAGTGGACTATCTACTTTCCATGGACATGCGTAGGCGCACAGCTGTTAAGCTCTAATGAATACAACTAAGTACGAATGAAGTAAACTGTTACTTCCAGTCCTATATGTAACAGTAAATACTTAAGAGGATTGCATATCTACTACTTTCCATACTAAAAGAAAAAACTCTTTTCTACCTCTTAACATTGTCCGATTTCAGGGTTTTTTTTTCATGGAATCATCACATTGTTTACTATGCCCGTACGTTTTGTTTTTTTCAGTATTTTAAGGTACTATTATTTTCCTTTTATAGAACTAAACTAACTGAAAAAATCAAAACGTACGGGCATAGTAAACAATGTGATGATTCCATGAAAAAAAATCACTGAAATCGGACAATGTTAACAGGTAGAAAACAGTTTTTTTTTCTTTTAGTATGGAAGGTACTAGCTATGCAATCCTCTTAAGGAAGCCGCTGGAAATACAACGCAGACCAACCTGTCGTCTGGCGTTTAGACTTGCCGTACATAAGAATTATCATAAACGCACTTAAAATCCCGCCATCGAAATCGAATCACAATACCTATAAAGATTATGTTTTCGAATCGTATAATCTCGCTTTCTACGGCCTGATTGAACCATAAAGTACTACAATGTTATAACAGCCGATTATTCGATAGATTTTATCTTTATCGATCTCAGCTGAGGTCTATATCGAGCAATTTAATCGATAAGGGAACTAAAATGATGACCATATTCGGCAGTATCCTTACGCCCACAGTAAGCTTGGGCATTACATTACCTAGTAGCTATTGTTCTGTTCTGGGTGGTACATCCCCAAGGCCTGTGTAGCAACCACGCGGATACGAAGTTTAGTACATTTTTCGGTTTTGTCAGATAGTACCTAGTTTAGATATTTATAGTACATTATTACGTAATTTCCATTAATCGAAGTCTTGTACTTATATTATCTTGCTAAAATATTATTAACGCTGGTTATTTGTTCATATTCACACTAATAGTTTATATGAAAAAGTTAGGTCGAGTAAATATGTCTTCAACATGAATCCTGCTGCGTTCAGCGGGATTCATGGTTTGTCACGGGTTTGGATGAAATTTGAAATAAATATAACTACTTAGCTTATGCTCAGGAATAGCGCATAGTTTTTTAGTTCAAATTCAACGGGCTGTTTGCGAACCAGCGGGGATTGCGGGAATCTTATTTCAGACGAAAGAAGTGGCAAGTATTAAGGTGGTGAATATTTTTTCGATTTACGATAGTATAGTATATTTAAGTTTTTATTTAAATCTTGAGATACAGAAACGCATGTCACGCCTGGAAACAAAAGACAAACAGTAATTAGTTTAACTGTGTTTCGTTGTAATAGTCCAGTCAAATTAGGCGATATTTTACAAACGAGTGGAAGCAATTCGCGACATTGGTTGTGTCTTTTATTATGGTTTAATATGATTTTAGAATTATGTCTTACTCAATCCCTACAAAATTTTACTTTCGGAAAGGAATTAAATCGAGTAAAAACTATTAAATTACATAACTTCGTTCAGGAAGGAATGGTTTTAACAAAAAATGTATACTATTACTTAAAGTATTATAACCTACCTTCTCAATGAGTATTTTTCAACCGACTTACAAAAGGAGCAGGTTGTCGAGACAATGCGTTTTAGTAACTACCAGGACGTCATAACAGCATCAGTGATTAAGCATGATTAAAAAAAAGACAAACACCGGACTGGAGCACTACCGCAAGGCCTTTTCCTTTACTGGTTAGTACCAACCCGAATCACGAAGTCTACTGTAAATGTGTCAAAAGTACATCGTAAACAATGTCAAGTGGTGCGGGATCGTGACTCGGTCGCATTAACATATTAACGCAGAAAGGGCACGGGCTGTACAGAATGGAAACAGACGTGCCATAGAACGCTATTTTAATGAGTATTTATGCCTGGCTATCTGATTCCGCAAACGGGTATGTTTGTTCGCACTAATAACCGTAGTAAATATCAGGACAACCTACGGACATGGATGGGCATAGATGTGTTTGTATTTATGTGAGTGTGTGGGGGTGCGAGTGTGTAGACGTGCTTCCGTATTAGTGTGCAAGTAGTTTCAATGTCTACGTGATGAGAGCAATGCAGTACATATAGTATGTTTAAGACTGAGATTAAGATGGTCTCAGACACGCTCACTATGAGCGATTAAAACGTCTTATTTTCTACCGACTTCCAAAACGGAGGAGGTACTCAATTCGACTGGTATGTTTTTATTATGTTTGTTACCTCATAATTTTCGATAGGGTGAACCGATTCTCAAAATTCTTTTGCTGGTGCTTCCCGTAAGATCCCATTTTAATTTCATCAAATTCCGTTCAGTAGTTTTTGAGTTACACTCCAATAACTGAATAGAATGGAAGTCGGTATTAAATTTTTCAAATTGTACTTGTTCTATGCAAATTGGCGAGATGGGCAAGTTGTCCGCTTGATAGTTTACGTTTAACAAACATATTATATACGCCGACATCCATACATACAAAGTTTCGCGTTTATAATATTAAGTGGAATTAGGAAACGGTACAAGCACGAGGCTCGCCTGACGTTAAGTGGTGCCTCTCAACCTCTGCCTAGAATAGATGCAATCCCTTTGAAGCTAAACTGTAATGCGCCCGTAACCCTGAGACATCATATGCCTGTAATTTCGCCGGTAACCATACCTTCAAACCAAAACACAGTATTGCGAACATTACTGATTCACGGTAGAAGAAGGTACTACCCCGGACGAACTCATTCGCAAAGAGTTCTACTGCTCTTAAAAAACCATCACAAAGTTTTGCCATTATAATATTAGTGTGAAGTGTGGTGTAATTAAAAGTAATATGTATAGTGTGACTAAATAACTAAGTAGATATAATAAAATATGTGTTTTTCTGTGTTCAAAAATATACATTTATTACCACAATAATTGTTATCCGTTACATTAATAATAAAATGCATTTTTCTCGCATGGTAAAGCCGCCCAAGACGTAGACAGGCTTTATCCTCGAGGTGCATACTCTACTTTTCATACCTACTGCGAGACAATAAAAACTCGAGCTTTAAAAATGCAGCTTAGTTAAAAAACAGTTTGTTATAGAAAAATGCTAAAAAAAATCATTAATCATAACTTATCACTAGTAGATTTTAATTATTAATATGTTAAGTTGTTGGTTAAATAAACATCTTAATGAATAATATTAGAGTTCTTTTTTCATGATTTGCTATTCGGTATACGGCTGAATATTGCAATTTATTCGGCCGAATACCGAATAGCGAAAATAAGTGGCTGAATAACGGAATACCCAATAGTTTCCGAATATTCGTGTCATCTCTACTTTATACCATGATTACGAGAAAAAGAAATAATTCAAGCAAAAAAGACATTTAATGGCGAAAAATTGCACATTAAAATTGGAAAAATTACTAAACATAAAATTAATTTTCTTCTTATTATTATTATATTTTTTTCTGTAATGGCAGCAAAGAACACAATACAGTTTTATCCTAAGGCTAAATTGTCATGCCTTGTCGCAAATATGGACCAATCAAATCTCGAGGAGTTATTTGCACACAGAGTTTGTATTTCGAGTATTCTTAGCGAAGAGATTGTATCGACAATTTTTGCGCAAGGAGGGTGTATAAGCCTTGAGATGGAGATCGAATATATTAGTGTTTTAAATTCAAACACCAAACTAGTGATCACTGTAATTCATAGACAAGATGGGGGCTGCCCTAGGACACAAATCAGGAGCTGTGTGACGGATTAAACCTCTATGCATTTCAAAGAGAAAAAAACACGCCCAGCCGTGCGATTCTCTAAGAGCAAACATCGTTGCATCTTTTACAACATGCTTGAAACAAATGACGAGATGACTACGTAGGAAAAACAACCTTATGTACAAGGGCGATATCTCAACGTATTTGACATCGGTGAGCTCGTCGACGCATCATTAGAGAATCGCACGGCAGTTTGATAGATGTCAGAGGCTGGATGCTGAAAAGCCTTTCATTCACTGTGTTCAGTGAATAAAAAACCTAAGCTTTTTAGAGTGGGAATGGTATAAAACATAATTTTACCAGAAAATATATTCGCAGGCGAGCACATGACAATTGACACCAAATTAATTTTGTATTTTTTCTACGATATAAAAAACGTATTTTCCCTCTACACGAGGCATCCTCAGGAGATGTTGATTTATCAAACGCTAGACCGACAGTCAACTAGACCGACAGTCGTTTTTGGTTGATAGGGTTGTTTGTGTGTTATTTATTGTCTGTATACTATTTACATTTTATGCGGGAGGGGGATGATTTTATGCGGATACACGCTGCATCTCTACCACAAGCATTATTCCAGCGTTATCACTAAATATTTATTTTAATATCGTTTAAAATGGATATCCGCAAAGTTACGCCTAAACCAATAAATTACGAGTATCTTAAGATTTTTCTGGTGACGTCTAAACATCACCTGTGTGTACAATCAAGCGCTGTACTCGTCACACTCAATTAGCACAATAAAGCGCTAAATGCAAACATTGTCATAAGACATTACCGACTAATGAGGCGATAACACGTGCGCACGCGCCGATTGTCAATCGCACTTGGCGCCGCCTGCTTGCGTAAGCTGAGATGCATGCTGCAGACGCATGATTGGATTCTTAATTGTTGAATGCTAAGAACTAGAACTAGAATTTTGTCATATACATACCGTCACGCGTGTTTTCCGAAGAAGTAGATAGGTAGAGAGCGCGGGTTCCCTCACGATCTTTACTTTTTTGGCAGTTTACCTCGTAAATATTTTTTTATTCGTTATTAGACACATGTTAACCTAAACATTGTACCGTTAAAACGCGGTCCAACCCCGATTTTAAAATAATTTACGATGCAACGTAAGGTTGAAAATCGCTTGTTAGATTGGACGATGTAATGCGAAAATGCGTTAATTTTGTACGTTTTCTTTATATTTTTCGATATATACTAATATAATCGAAAAAACTGCTGGTTATAACTTTAGTACTATACCTACGTTGGCTAAGTATTACTTAAAAAAATATAGTGTTAACGCTGAATATTCTGAGAGTTTCGACGTGAAAGTTTATTTTTGTGGACCTATTCAGGATTTTTTTCTGCAGAAAGTGAGTTATATTTATGAATTCTATTCGGTTATTACTCTTTTCCTATTCGTTTTCTAACCTTAGTATTTATTATAATATATTATCGATCTGTTTCGTTACATTAGGTGTTTGAAAATTCTGCTTTTTACTATTATCAGGATACGAGCGCGTCTTAAATGGTTTGTATTGGTACTCAGATTCGTAACATACACTACAATCCTAATTTTAGGGTATGATATAGCAAATAGGGTCTTAGGGATATCTATTATAAAGACTTCCGTTACTCTCATCACATTATGTACTTGCACTCCATGACACAATAATGTTAGATACATTCTTAATGTGCGGATCCCTCGGTGCGCGAGTCCAATTTTTGGTTTTGTTGTTTATTTTTGGTTTTATTTTAGTTTTCGTAAGTTTTTTTATGTCGGTTTGTTGTTGTTGGTTTTTATGTTGTTGTTTTCTCGTCTTTTATCTCTTAATTCGCATCCCTCTGGCGGCGGGATTTATTCTATAACTCCTTCAGTCACTGATAAAAATGTTAGTTTATACAAAGCAAATGTTTTCAATGCTTGATGTGTTATTTAATTTGTTTCAGGTACACAATCTAAAAGATATTTATTCGAAAGCCGGCAATGAAAGAAGAGCCATAAAATATCTGAGCTGTAAAGGTAAATACAAATATTCCAACAAATAATGCAGCTAAATTACGCGATGTGAAAGGCTGAAATTTACTTTCACATCATTTCAATTAATGTTACATTAGTAAGGTAATCTTATTTTGTTATTTTGCTAGTAACATAATATATTTCACTTGTCATTTTCTTTTATATGCCTTTTCACTAGACAATGGTGTCGATTCTGTAAGCATTCTCTTAACTAAAAATCTCTAAATTATGGCAGTACTTACTTTGTTTAGGCTAAAATCCAAATTAGTATAACACTTTCGAATGACAGCACTAAAATTAGATATTTCTCTTCAATTGTGGGCATATTTTAGACAGTTGAGCCGTCACGTAACTTGGTGCTCGCTAAACTAACATAAAATAAACCAAAATTGAATAGAATAGTCATATTTTTAGAAGTGTAATTCTAAGTGTTAACAGAATAAGGACCACCATAATACGTTTTTAGTTCGGTAGTGTACCTAGTTTAGTTTTTGAACAAGTGAATCGCTATCAATATCTCTCCAAAATTCGTTTTTGTATGTAACAATTACAGTGTTTAAGAAATACCTTCTTAATATCCAGCAAGGAAATATAAACATTTATTTCAGACTACCTTTAGATGGTAGGTATTAAAGGGAATCAGGGTAAAAAGTAAAACTATTATTTTCTGTATTAGTAATTATCTGATGATTTCTGTTTTTTTTCTATTTGTCATATCTCGGGCAAGGACATAGAACAGTTTTCATCATCATGATCATCGCGGATGAAACCGCAGGGTGCAGCTAGTGATAGGTAATTACCATCATAATTATATTATCTTACCCGTCCAGTTTATCGTCATATTCTTTGTATAAATAAAATGACGCAAGTACATTTCGGCGACATCTAACCGCACTCAAAATCAGAAGGAAGACTGAGTTCACAAGTTTTTTTTTTTTTTTTTTTTTTTTTTTTTTTTTTTAGAACGGACTAATGCTGTTTGCCTCTACCGGCATTTACAGCGTCACCGGACGGTTGGCGAGCGCAGATGGCACTCAGCCAGATGCGGGCGCAGAGGGCGCACCGCCTAAGGCGAGCGTTGAAGACGCTTCGCCGCAAGGAGAGGAGTAGGCGACTTGCTCAAGGGCACCACTAGGGTACGGACCTCGGCTTGGGCCGTCGCCAGGAGAGAGGGGAGTAGGAGAGAATCGCCCCGGTACATAAGTGTACCGTTGAAAGTGGGCCCTATGAATTTTAACTCTACGACTATTTGGAGAGAATCTAACCAAGACATAACTTTTGCCTCGAGCTCGCCGGCGAGCTCGGTGTTTGACTGTGTTTACCACTAAATCATAACCTTGTGAACCTCGCCTCCCCCCATTTCCGCGACATGGGTCCACACCGCGACCAGGATCGTCGCGTTGTGCACTCATGACTGTACTTTGGGTGGGGCTACAATAAGAAAGTGAAGTACCTCGCCCACAGCCATGGTGGCTGGGACTACAAAGAAAACCAGTGTTACCTCGTCCGCAGCCATTTGCTGGGCCGGAGGATACATCGCGACCGGGGCCGCGGTGTATACTCCCACCCGCACCGTGGCTGGGACTACAATCGTGTGTGTGTGAATTACCTCGACTGCGACTGGGGCTGCGAAGAAGATCTCGGCCGGAGCCTACAATGCGATCGGGATCACAGCCCTGGTCGGGTCTACAACCATTACCGGGGTTCCCTTGGGACGACGCTAAAGCTGCCGAAGTAACGGCTGCGATGGGGTCGTCCGGGTCACCCAAAATATGCCTTGGACGGCGACGGGGGGGAAGGAAGTGGGGATCGGTTATGTCAGTGGAGTAGTTCGCCGCTTCGACCACGAGGGGATTCGAGTGGTGGGGAGCTTTGTCGAAGTGGCGGCGGGAGCAGTCTTTCATATACTGCGTAATAGAGGGGAGGGTGAAATCGCAGTGCAGTTCGGCGTTCCGCAAGTACCACGGAGCGCCCACTGCCCTGCGCATAAAGCGATTTTGAATCACTTGAAGTTTGTGGAGGTCGTGTTTCTGAGCATGGGCGAACGCTACAGATGCGTAAGTCATGATTGGGCGGATGCAAAGTTTGTAAAGAGTCGTCTTATTTCTAAGAGACATTTTACTGTTTTTGCCTATGAGGGGATTAAGACGACCCATAATGAAGGCCGCCCTATTGCGAACAATCTGAATGTGTTTCGCGAAAGTGAGTTGGCGATCAAGAGTGACGCCCAGGTATTTGGCAGATTTAGCCCATGGGATGGGTTCGCCGAATAGGACTATGGGTGACGGCATGAGATTCCGCCGGGTCTCAGTGAAGTACACTGCTGCACTTTTGCTAGGATTTACTGCAATCCGCCATTTACGAAACCATGCACCGATTACGGTGATGGCTCGTTGGATGGCGCATCTCTGCCTGACCTTGAACCAGCCAGTAGAGTAGATTGCAGTATCATCCGCAAACTGAGCGATCTGAACATTAGGTTCAGATCGTGGGATGTCGCTGGTGTACAGCGAGAAGAGAATGGGTGAGAGTACAGAGCCCTGAGGGACACCTGCGTGAATGGGATGCGGGGAGGAGAGCGTTCCCTCGGTGCGATAGCTAAACGTTCGATCCCTGAGAAAGTCTTGTAAGATGAGTACAAGACGGTCTGGCACACCCAGTTGGTACAGCTTGAATATCAAGCCGTTGTGCCAGACTTTGTCGAACGCTTTCGCTACGTCGAGGAAGACAGCTATGGTCCCTTGGGGCTTTGGTTTCTTATTGAAACCGCCTAGGATGTGCTCCGTTACGCGGTGCACTTGTTGGACGCAAGAGTGTTTGGCTCTAAAACCAAATTGCTCATCGGGAAGGAGGTTATTGGACCTAACGTGGGACCAGAGTCGGTTCACAATGAGCCGCTCGTAAATCTTCCCCAGAGAGCTGAGGAGACTTATGGGACGGTAGCTGGAGGGCTCGGCTGCCGGTTTGCCTGGTTTGTGAATACCAATGACAATGGCATGCTTCCAAGTGTCTGGGAAGGAGCAGTTGCTCATAGCCGCATTGAAGATGCTAACTAAGAGATGGACTAGTGGGACTGAGAAGTGTTTAATCACCTTGTTGCTGATACCATCAGCCCCAGGGGATTTACGGGTCTTGAGGCTCTTGATCAGAGACACAACCTCGGATGATTTTACCGGTGGGAGGAGTGGGAGGTCAGAGATGGACATAGAGCTTTTACGTTCAACTTCAGATTCCACCGAATCGAGGTGTTTCTGGTCGACGTGATCTACATTTAGAGTACACTGAGCCTCAAGGCTATCAGCTAAACACTCGGCTTTGTCTTCGTCAAGGAACGCTATGGAGAGGGGAGGTGGCCTAATGAGTGGAGGCATTGTCTGTTGTCCGTCAGATTTCAGAGTTCGAGCCAACTGCCAGTATGCCTGGTGAGTTGGCTCAATCTCTGACAGTTTGTCGTCCCACCTTTGATCACGCAGCTCACTCATGCGTTTCCTTACAGCACGCTGTAAATAGCGCATGGTGGCTTTGTTCTCTGGGGTTGGCATCGAGTCATACGCCCTAGTGGCGGCGTTCTTAGCTGTCAGTAACCTCCTCGCACCCTCGGGCAGTTCAAAGCGGCGACCATCCGCCACTTGGACCTGCTTTGAGGATTCACCTACTGCGGTGCGGAGGTGGTCACTGAGAGCCTCGATCGCAATTGACACGTCTTCTACTGTCTGTATGTCATCGGGGATTCTATCGAGAGCGGGTGAACTGATAGCTTGGAGGGATTCCCCCAGTTGCTTCCAGTTCACTACCGTTCTAGTGATAGGGGTTATGTCCGTCGGGTCGGGGCCTAATTTCAACAATACAGGGCGGTGGTCTGAAGTCAGTTCGTGTAACACTTCTATTGAGCGCAACCGGAGGGTGACGTTCTTAAGAAGTGCTATGTCAAGTATGTCTGGTCGTTGGTTGTCAACATAGGGATATCTTGTGGGCTCCAGAGGGGAGAGAATATCAAAGTTTAAGTGGCTGACCAAGCCTTCAAGGATTTTACCATTACTATTGTTACTAGTACAGTTCCATATGACATGTTTACTGTTGAAGTCACCGATCAGAAGGACGGAGCTTCCCAGAGAGAAGAGGGCTTCCAAGTCTGTCTGTAATAGTTCTTTACCAGAGGGGAGGTAACATGAGGCTATGATGACAGGTTGATGACCTGACATCGCTAGAAAGCAAACAGAGGCTTCTAGTATTCTAAGTGGTGGAGTAACAATTGGGATACAGTGCAGAGCTCTTTTGTAATAGATGAGAGTGCCACCTTTTGGGGTGGCCACTCTATCATTACGAACCAAACGGTAATTTGCAAACCTAGGGTTCGCTGTACCTGGTTTCAGAAAGGTCTCCTGCACGCATAGGATATCGACCTGATGGGTCTTACAAAATTCGTGAACTTCGTCCTTTTGACTAGAGAGGCCGTCAGCGTTGAAAGTCGCTACGGTGACTGAGTGGGGCTTAATTCGTTTCGGTGTACTATCCATATTGGATGATACCTAAGAAACGCTGGGGAGGGCGTAGCGCCTCACTGCGCTGATTAAACCCGCGTGTGTGAGCGTGGCTCGCAAGCGGTCTTGGTCGTTTGTGGCAGTACGAAGTTTGTGCGCGAATGCACGTACTTCGTCCACGTCTATGACCATCGCGTAGTCCATGACAAGGGCTATGTCGGCCGCCAGGTCAGATTGACCTGGGGCGTCCATGAGCCCAGCCATTGGAGGCCTAGAGAGCGGCGGTTTGGGCTTAGGAGCCGGCGCGCTGGCAGAGGCCTGCGGGCGGGCGGGGGTGAGGGGGGCGCTTGCTTGTACCATGCTCAAGGGCTTGGACCAAGCGTTGCGCGCGGGCGCGGGCGCGGGTACAACAGGTGTTGCCTGCGGTGCGGGTGAAAGGTTAGGCTTAGGGCCGTTCCCTTGTGAGCGGGTAGTTACCGGGCGAGGAGGGGGAATAGGCCTCCTAGCCGGCCCACTGGGTGCGCGGGGTGCCTTAGGGCAACCGCGGTAGTTGGCGGTATGTCCCTGTGTGCCGCAGAGGACACAACTAGGCGGGTCTGATGAGTCCCTAGTGCGAGAGCACTGGGCTGTCCCGTGATCCCCTAGGCACTTGACGCACCTCGGGCGGGCGAAACAGAATCGGGCGGCATGCCCATACAATTGGCAGTTATGACACTGGCCAGGCGCTCGGTTTCGGAATGGGGGTTGAACGGTGATCCCCGAGAGGTTCACTACCGTTTTGACATTAAAAATCGCTTTGCCCTCTGGCGTGCGATTGAGGATGACCAATAGTAGGTCGTAGGGCCTGCGATCTTTGCCACTGTACATCCGGTGGCATTCGCGGACGGGGTAGCCTTGCGCCTTCAAGTCGGCGAGGACGCTATCAGTTTGTACCTCCTTAGGTACACCGCGTATGACGACGCGTAGGACTTTCTCTTCTTCGAGAGCATAGGTATGAAAACTTATACTCTCGTTTTTGAGAATCCTGGTTAATGCCCTATGGTCGCTTGGGGTAGGCACCTGGACTTTAATACCCAGTTGGGTTGAGCGGGCGCTAGTGTATTGGATCTTACGATCCGTCAAAAGTCGTGAGACCATGTCCCACTTCGCCTTGTCCTGAAGGAACAGAGGCGGCGGCGGTTTCTCGCGTCTAACTGACGCTCCTTGAGAGGAGACGTCGCGTTGAGACGCGGCGATGCTTGCGGGAGCATCGGAGTGAGCGAGAGGGTCGCGGGAGGTGGGAGCGAGAGAGCCTGATGGCTTCGCTCCCGGGGCGGTGCAGGCCGCTTTGGGTGGCGGGGAGGGGGCCTCTGAGGCGGCTTTGGGGACGCGCTTTCTCTTTCCGACGGTAGTGAACCCGTCGTTGGAGATGTTGCCAACAGAGTTAGCGCGGGAGCGGGAGAACTCTACATCCATCTCATTTTCCGAGTTGGACGCTGAGTCGTAGGCGCGTTCGTACATGGTCCGAGGGACCGGGGAGCGATCGCGGGGTGGTAGAGGTGCGCGGGGAGCGCGGGGCGCATAAGGCGCAGGGTCGGGAGAAAGAGGGCTATCTAATGGCTTGAACGCCGAAGAGCCGAAGGGCCCCCTCGGAGGGAGGGAGCCGGAGGAGGGAATTTGGGAGTCCGTGAAGCGGGGTCTCTCATTAAAGTCCCTATTGGACTGGAGATACTCGGAAAGCATTTCCGGGTAACAGCTCGAGACCCACGAGACGAACGCCTGAGGCGAAGCGCCTTGCGGGAGGCTCAGAGCGGGGGAGGGAGAGAGTAGTGACATCTCGAGGGGAATACTCGAGATGCGAGTGAGGGGTGAATGCCACTCCCGCCGGGTACAGGCGGGAGAGTGAGTGCCTAGGTGTCCCTACTGTGTGCCCTCTGCCAGTCTTATTGTGCAGAGGGATGTGGAGTTCACAAGTTCTTTAGACCGTTTTATATAGAGAATTGTATATGGCGCCACCACCTTTGCAATATTACTTGGCAACTTCGACAGTGTTGCCACTATAGTGGCCTTTCCTTGCAAAATTTACCAAAAGTAGCTAAAAGTAGTGTGTAGCTTGGATATGATCGGCTAACACTCATTATAATTATTTCTTCGATATCACCCTTTGAATAAAAAACAACACAATCTAAACCAAAAAGTTACAACGAAAGTGCCATAATTATGTTTTATAATTCAAATGTTATACGATTCTTTTCATTCGAAGATTCTATAATATCAGGTTATTAACAATGTTAAAGTTATATATTGCATTTCCTCTAATTACTTTCGATTCCGTTTAATTCTAATTTGAGTCGGGTACGGCTACCCAAAGTACAACCGCAACCGGCCTTCAAATGTACCACTTATATTTCAATCATAATTATATATATTAATTGTGTATTCAAATGAAACGAAATTCAATTAATTAAATCAATTATAGCAATGAATAACCCTGCCACCTTACAACACCGGCCGACAACACTGAATTATTGGAATAGAAACGGAAAGTTTCTGTCGGGTGTGTTAGAAACTATTTACTGGAATTGTTTTTGCTGTGTTAAAACTTTTAATAGATTTATTTGAAACTTTGATGAATTCTAGTAGTTTGTCCGTCTTTTAGCGTAGCCTAAACCACACCAGGGAATGTATATCTACAAGAATCTACTCTTTAATACAATTCCTGTATGACCGAACTTTGACAGGTTTTTTTTGAGAAGAACACACAACAGCAAGTAGTAAATAATGAAAATAAACGGTTATAAATGAGTATCATAAATAAACTAGATACAGTACAACTTAGTCTTAGTGTGATTTATGTCCATGTACAGTTCTGTCAGACAAGGTCTGCCGTGCGATTCTGTAACGATTCGTCGACGAGCTCACCGATCTCAAATACTTTATGAGATATCGCCCTTGTACATAAGGTTGCCTTTTCAACGTTTCTTGTCATCTCTTCATTTGTTTCAAGGATGTTGCCAAAGATGCAACGTTTGCTCTTAGAGAATCGCACGGCTGAGCTCAGCACAGTGCTGCAGATTTATCCACAGCGCTGATTTTCAGCTCCATTAGAATTACATATTTACATTATTTACGAGATAATTACCATGTATATTTAGTGCGAGAGTCTGTTCATCCATAATCACGGAGCTTGCAGCAAGGTCAATATATCGGAAAGTCTATCACTAATAATAGTAAGAATATACATTTATCAATGATATTTCAATTCTTATTAGAAAGTCAATTAGCAGTTATGGTAATTGGCGATAGAGTTACTAATGACACTCGTCATAACTCCTAGTCTCTCCGCTACCACTTTTTTTGTTCCTCAATTTTCTAAATCCATAAATTAGTTTTGAACATTTTTATAACACCTTGTACGGTTGTTTCAAATACGCCAGTATTTTAAACTCTTTCACTTTTTAATGAATGCAATATTAATTTTATATTTTGATTTATAATATTAATTTGTGCGACTGTGATTCTTGAAATCGAAAGCGGCAGTTTTGCAGAATAATAAAATTGTTTCATTTGACAGTAGCAGATTTATGGGTGTTTTTATTATTATTATTTATGATTGGGGTAATTTGCGACAATTTGCTGTAGCAATTTGCCGAGGATTGTAAAAAAATAACGTGAAATTATTGGCTGTACTTTACATTCTCGTGCTGTTTTATGAGTGAACAAACGACAGAAAAGTATTATAGACTTAGCTGCAATCTTTTTTGCTTAATGATTTTGTATTTGCATGTAAATTCGAGTCTTGTAAAATCAGTATCATCATCATTCTATATCATGTCATCATCCACATAAAACTATATCATCATCAAATAGTAAAAAGGGACACGCCTTTATCTAAATTGAAATATACATACTTGTCCTGACTGACTGACTGATCCCTCAACGTAAAACCTCGGGGGTTACAAACTTGAAATTTTGCCAGTTCATGCTTCATGGTGTAAGCATCGAGGAATGATTTTTGAAAATTTTAATTGGTGAACCAAAAAAAGGCACTGACGGGTCATCTAGTGTCTAAAGCTTACAGAAAGTACAATTTTACAGATTGTCGTTCCCAAATCACAATAGAGACTGCGAAGCGTTTGCAAAGGAGCTTTCTTGCGTCATCTAGTGTCTAAAGCTTACAGAAAGTACAATTTTACAGATTGTCGTTCCCAAATCACAATAGAGACTGCGAAGCGTTTGCAAAGGAGCTTTCTTTTGTTAAGGCGCGGTCGTATCCTGATAATAGTAAAAAGAAGAATCTTTAAACACCTAGTGTAACGAAACAGATCGATAATATTGTATGAAAAAAATACTTAGGTTAGAAAAGGAACAGGCAAAGAGTAATAACCGAACAGAATTCATAAATATTCCTCGCTCTCTGCAGTAAAAAAACCTAAATAGGTCCATAAAAATAAACTTTCACGTCCAAACTTTCAGAATTTTCAGCGATAACACTATATTATTTTTTAGGTAATACATAGCCAACATAGAGTACTAAAGTAGTAACCAGTAGTTTTTTCAATTGTGTTAGTATATATCGAAAAATGTTAAGAAAACGTACAAAATTAACGCATTTTCGCATTACATCGTCCAATCTAACAAGCGATTTTCAACCTTACGTAAAGCATCGTAAATTATTTTAAAATTGGGGTTGGACCGCGTCTTAAGCAAGGTTGCTGACGTCACGACTTTGATAGCTCACCGCTAGGGACATTGTCAACCGAGAACTTTCGTGCTTTCAAGGACATATTAAACCGTCGGTCCCGATTTTTTGTCTTGGGACAATGTCCGGGGCATTCGGGCGGCCTGCAAACTTTGACTCTAAGGCTGGCCGCTAGTCTATCTACCGAACTGGTCAGTGAGTGGTGAAGTATTCGGACGGGTAAATTAATTTTATAATAGGTAACCAGCTTATCCTCCAATCCCACTAGGTCTAAGAGGATTGCTTTGAGTCCAAACAGCGAGAGAATAAAAGGTTGATCATTCACTTCTGCCAACCACTTCAAAAATATACAGGCATATGTCGCTAATAAGGATGTACACATCGTATCGGTTTATGTTATTTCAGATTTTTTTAATCAAAAATTTGCCGGTTCAAGCAAATGTATCCAATACGTAATTATAGTCAGATAAACGTTTTACCAAACATAACATTTATAGTTCAACAGGCATTATTATAACGGCATTTTTATGTTCCTTTGTTCCCATTCAAGGACATTTTTGTTTGTTCAAGTATTGGTCACCACGAGGAAGGGACAGCATCAATAAAAATAAGCTTTATGTAGAGCTATCAATGTATATCTTACTTTATTTATTGGCTTTAAATCGCTTCCTACGCTTTGGCTTTACGTCGGAGAAAAGGCATTACTCATTAGGTACCTATTTATAGTGGTTTTCTTTGTTTGCTACTGGGGAACTTTTACGTGATTTTATTTTATATGTATAAGGTTTTGATGCGGATAAAAGTAGCAAACCTAGACCTGAAACGGATCCGGAGCCTGCTCTCAATAATAATCGCTGGGACAAGTCGTTAGTTACTTACATTTGTTTCAGTGATCTAACTTTACTTAGAAACATCATTTTTCATAATCTTGAGGGTGGTGATCTGGATACTAGAAAATTTCCTACTACCATTCTGATAATTTTCTCACGATTTCACACAATATATGTAGCAACGAGCGTTGTCATCATCATCATCATCTCACCCGTAAGACGTCCACTGCTGAACATATGCCTCCCTCACAAATTTCCAAAAGGACCGGTTGGAAGCGGCCTGCATCCAACGTCGTCCTGCTACCTTTATCAGGTCGTCCCTTGACGGTGGACGACCTACGCTGCGCTTGCCGGTCCGTGGTCTTCACTCTAGAATCTTTCGGCTTCGACTTATCTTCTGGGTTATGCCGGTGACTTTAGTTCGTCTACGAATCTCTTCATTTCTGGTTCGATCATCACTTAGAGAAACCCCGAGCATAGCCGAGCGTTGTGCAGCCGCGAAATAAATGTAATAAAATGGCCAATTATCTAGTTTTTTGTTCTAACACGTGATAAAACTGGCAAGTCAGTCGCCTGATGGTAAACACTACGCCTGTTTAGGACGATGTCAAAATTATCCAGAGCCTAAAACTAAAGTTTAGTGTGGCGCGTCATTGCTTCGCATTGCCAGTTGTTTGTTCCAGTATCACTCTCTCTGAGAAACAATTTGCGAAAAAGTATTCATATCGTAAGCGTCAACGCGTCACGCTTCGGCGTACAAACTATGAGATATCTGTGTCACAGGTGCCTTAGATAAATGACAGTTTGTCTGTTGAATGCCAACGACGCGTTACGTTACACTTACGCAGTTATTCGTGCTTCCTAATAAAGTAATACATGCGCACAATCGATTCGGCAGAATATTTGGCACTGCGTGGTGGTACATACCAAGATTGACTTTTGTATGTGCTGACAATGACTATCCTACATGGTATGTTTCTAAAAAATAGTAGCCTATTTTGTTCAAATTAAATTTTAAAGTCAAATTAAAAAGTAGATACCTAACAAATACACCACCTCACTTACAAACTTTTGCATTTATTAGTGTCGTAATAATCTTAGTACCGCTCTGGAACGATTCATAATATTATTTACTTGACATGAATTTATTAAATATCAGATAAGGCATTAATATCACTGCTAGCTTTAACGCTTTCACGTTCATTAAGACACCTCCATCTTTAGAGCGAGATAATTTCATGATTCGGTTTATGTCCATACGCGAACCAATTCTCGGCACCCGGAAAACCCGATGTCTCACACGGTGATTAATCAAGCCTTATTAAAGACACAGTGGATAGAACATCTTGAGTAGGTGAACATTTCAAATAAATCCCGCGAAAACGCACAGTCACACAACCAAGTAGCGGCCTAAACTTACTTGAGCGTTTTTGCTCTGCGGGCCTAGCATATATTACTTACTTATATTCATAAGTAAGTAATATAATATTATAAAGTGTAAGTATAACGTTACCTGTCGTTCATATGAAACAGTACAAACTGTCATTTATCTAGGGCAACTGTGACACAGATATCTCATAGTGTGTGCACCGAAGCTTGACGTGTTGACGCTTGCGATACGAATACTTTTTCGAAAATTGTTTGTGCTATGGCCTCTGATTAAATACTAACTCTCGACTAGGCTAGACCCCTACACGAATGATTCAGACCCGCAGCAAGCGCTTTCTCTAGCTCTAAAACACTCTTCTAGAAATGTATCCGGTATAAGACTGATAAACTAGCGGCTTTACGCGAATTCTTAAGCCATTAAAATCTTGCCTGACAAAACATACGTTTCTAATTTAAAATTGGCATATTCATATTTTACTCATATTATTAGATGAATAATTGTATGGTGTTGTAGCATTTGCTTTTGATGTGCACGTGTTTTTTCCGATAAAATCAAGCTCAAAACTATAGAGTAAATGCCTAATATGTAATAAGCTGCTATGAGATAAGCCGAGTGCCGCCATACTTGGAAAAACATAGTCTAGAAGGCCGTTCATGGTGGTCACGACGCTCAGTCATGAGGAATCGATCAAGAAGAATATGTAATAATAATTAAAGCACCTCAGTTTATTTTTAACGCATGTTTAAATATTATAAATTAAATTTACAAAGAAAAACCGGTAGCACCGCAAAGCTTTGAGATTGTATACTTGTTTATTTGCTCTGTGTCAGGCTTATTACCGTAGAACCTCGATTATACGCATCGATGCCCGTAACTATCGAGTGCTATAATTAATATCGATTTTCATTCCTTTTTCAATTTATCATCGTTGGTAAATACGTGACGTAAAGATCAGAGGTTTAATGAACTTTACTTTTTTAATGAAAGGAAGAGAAAGATGAACTTGGTGATGGCTAAAGTTGATAATAGATCATAAGGCCGGTACTTTATTCACTAGCTCGAAAAATTTACTAAAATCTGTACTCAAGCCTTGATTCACTACTGAGTATACTTCTGGAATACGCTTAACACATGGGATACTTTTCATCGTCACCATCATCCTCCATCACTGAGTGTAACCGCGGGGCGCAATAAACAATAATTTACGAAGCTATTAGAATTTCGTCTAATCGTTGGTATATAAATTTACCTATAAACTCTCTTCAATTACAAAAAAAACAAGGTTCAAAGTGAAGGTATAAATAATTATAATTGACAAACATAAAGTTCATACAATTAATTTATTTAACTAAATGTTACAAATAAAACAGTAGCGGTCGAATTTCTGTACAATGAAAAAAAAATGCTAAAAACCGAGTCATGACAGAACGCTGACTCGGATTTTAGGATTTTTTATTTTATTAATTTTTATTTAGTTTTTAGCATTTTAGCGGAGGTAAGGAGTGGAATAGAACAAATTTATTTTTTTGTTTCTCTTTTTGTAAGCTTGTCTGTCTGTTTGTAAGGGCTAATCTCTGAAACGACTGCACCGATTTATGTGAAATTGTGTATGGTGGTAGCTTATATCCCAGGTCAACATATAGGATACTTTTGATACATTAAAGAGTTCCTGTGAGATAGTTAAAAAACTGTAATTAAGCGTATCCCGCGACGCCACGCGAGCGCAGCCGCTGGCGGGTCAGCTTTTAGAAAATAAGACATACTACCTGTTTCACCAAAACTCTAGTCTAGGCGCATTTAAGTTAAGCGGAACTCCCTCGCTCCGTGGACAGTGATAAAAAAACGTGAATCCTTTTTTACGACAAAAATAAGTTTCTTAACAAAGTTCTTAGGTTTCTAGTCAATAATATTTTTAACTCTTTACATTGGCAGACACATTGGCCAACTGAAATACAAAAGCTGTGGAAATTTTGCATCAATAGTATAATTAAAGAAGTGTATAATTTACTAAGTAGCTACATTTAGAAGAAAACCACCAGGAAACTATTAGCTTTAATTAATTACTCTAGCGTAAATGGTGCTTAATTTTTCCGGTACTTAAAATTCCTCCAATACTTTAACCATCTTTAGGAGAGCAACAAGCAAACCAGTCACGCAAATCTAGTTATTGGACCGGCGTTTTCTTTCACCATAAACAGTGTAGGAAGTCCAAAAGTGATTGCGTTCCGCCATGATATCTCGATTCACGAAGATTATTTCCTAAGATTGAAAGCTTTAATATTTAATTCCTTATTTTTACTACTGTTAGAGTATATTTATATACCAATAAATAACTGTGATTATGAGAGATATGACAATTTTATCTATGGTTTTTAAGAAGTATCGAATCAATCAACCAATTAGTATCGAATCGTCACACCGTCATACCAAAATCGTTGTGTGCAGCAACAGGGCATAAGCCAGGACAGTTGTTTGGTTGCTTGCTAACATGCAGTCGCCGGTTTGAACCTTACCTCACGTTTGAGTTTTTGTCAATCGCGACAATTAGTATCGAATCATCACACCGTCATACCAAAATCGTTGTGTGCAGTAACAGGGCATAAACCAGGACAGTTGTTTGGTTGCTTGCTAACATGCAGTCGCCGATTTGAACCTTACCTCTCGTTTGAGTTTTCGTCAATCGCCACAATTAGTATCGAATCATCACACCGTCATACCAAAATCGTTGTGTGCAGCAACAGGGCATAAACCAGGACAGTTGTTTGGTTGCTTGCTGACATGCCGTCGCCGGTTTGAACCTTACCTCACGTTTGAGCTTTCGTAAAGGCATCGTTATGAGAAAGTATTGGTGGCAGCGGACTTTCAGGCGATTTACCCCCGTGAGCTCCTGATATCGAATGATACGGAGACTCTGGAGGTAAGTAGCGCGCCAAACTAAACAGGCAAAGCTATACCAATCAGGCATTGAAAGCACAGTGTGCACAGCCCCTGCGCAGAGTTGTCCCAAATTGCAATTGTGTATGAGTTACCGGGGAGTAGTTGCCCCCCGAGATTCTGCAGGGCCAAGGAGCATTAGCTCGAGGTCCCAACCAGCCAAGAGGCTAAAGATACTGCTGCTGTAGGTGATTTCTCAACGATGAAATGTACAAAAACTTTTTTAATGGATATGCTTTTAACTAATTTAATATCTATGTAGTATATTTTCTAAGAAAACTATTGCATTATCGGCCGAATATGGCGACTGATGAGCCTATCGCGTATATTAAAAAAAAATTGATCCCGACGTTTGGAACACTTTTCAGTGAACATAGTACATGGGTGAACACGGGTAGACTGGATGACAGTTGTCTTTAGACATGGAAATTATTTTTATGTGTCGCCTATCAGAGTTTAATCAACACGTTCCGGATGCTCGCTGTAATCACTCACAGTGTACAGAGGGCTTGTAGTATTGTGCTGGACGCGGGATTTAACTAGCTTGATCCCTGGATCCCAAGCAGGTGGTACTTACCAACCATCATCTCTATTGAAATTCAAGGTTGTTTTTCCAACGTTTCTTGTCATATCATCATTTGTTTCACGGATTTTGTCAAAGATGCAACGATATTTGCTCTGAGAGAATCTCACTGCTGCACAAAGCGGTTCTCCTTAGTCAGAATTTATGGGTTATCAATCCGGATGTTAGTGGTAAGGCTTATCCAGAAAATCTATTACATATATTGCACCGAACGATGTGTTCAAGCAGCTCATTGAGATGCAGTCGCCATTTTAGGGCTGGTTAGATTAGATACCACATTTGACCACATTATCACAAACCATGAAGTGATAAACTTACGGCCGGTGCCAATAATTTATCTAACGCCGGTTTACCTTACTACGAGTAGAGATAGATATTTGACACTATTTGTATGGACGTTATGTCAAATTTCTATGGGTATATTGACATTCACGCATTTTGCGTAATTACAAACACTAAAGTATTTGACATCGGTGAGCTCGCCGACGAGGACATCGACGAATCATTAGAGAATCGCACGGCTGCACGGAAGAACGTGACAGTTACGTGCTGCAGCTCGCGCTCGCTGCTGTGCACAACAATGACTCCTAGATGAAAGGAACCTATATATTACGCGAGTTCTAGCGTTTCCTAAAGAGCAACTATTGTATTCGCACAGATTTAACAACAGTTACTTTATAAAGAACACCGGCTGTTAGCTCCATTAATTAAGTATAGATGGCATCGACAGTACTGTTGTGTGCACTTTCGAATTACGTCCTCGAAAGGAGGTCATTTCGGAAGTATTGATAAGCACGAGACATCTTTAAGTATTCTGTACAACAACTCGTTCGTCTAATTTTTTTAAACATTTTGAAATTATCTTGGATAGATAACATAAACCCCAACAAATAAAATATATACACAAACATGTAAAATCTATTTTAATAATTATTGTCCAAGCAATTAGTAACTACATAGTGGATGACAGGGCGGGTAAAAAGTGTAAAACTCCCAACAATAGCATCATTCATTTTTAATTAGAAATACGGGATTACTCACGTAATATTTATCAGATAGGTCCGACTATAGTTTCGACCACATTCGGTGGTCTTTTTCAAGGAGTGTTCGGGACGCCCGCGTCGATTACGTCTCGCTTAGCACTGCGGGCGGCAACTCGTAGCGCTCGTGATGTTAAAGTTTGGTGCGGGGGGCGGGATACACTATATTGCGTTGGCGCGTCTCGGTGTGAACCCTTTTGATCGTCGTCGCTGGTGAAGCGCCTGCTGGTATGTGAGGGGACGTCCCAGCAAAAAGAGCTCACTACATTACATTACATTTGAGGCGGGCGTCCCGAACACTCCTTGAAAAAGACCACCAAATGTGGTCGAAACTATAGTCGGACCTATCCGATAAATATTATACGTGAGTAATCCTGTATTTCTAATTAAAAATGAGTGAAAAGCACGTTAGTTTTTATAACAAAATAGCATCATTGATCTGTGTTTGTTCTAGTTTTGTCTATAGTAATACTGCTGGGTTATTTACCGTAGAGTGTGCGTAATGGTGCTCGAGTGTAGGCTAAGTGTACCAAAACATGAAACTTTATTTACGTGTTTCCTCGTCAATCCCCTTAAACGTTTAGTGTATCCACCGCTTAACTAGAACTTGACTTAACGAGATACGTATCTCTGTGACTGTGACTTGACTCTATACTTTAATAATCAAAAAATATTTACAATAATAACTTGACTGTAGAAAATGTACAAACGTCCACTTAAACAAGTACAATTTGAAAAATTTCCATTCTATTCAGTTATTGGAGTGTAACTCAAAAACTACTGGACCGAATTGAAATTTAATGGGACCACACGGGAAGCACCAGCTTTCAAACAAAAAAATAATTTTGAGAATCAGTTCACCTTATCGAAAGATAAACAAACAATAAAAAACATACAGTCAAAATGAGTACCTCCTTCTTTTTGGAAGTCGGTAGAAAATAAAGGAAATTATATTGTCACTTTTTTATAGTAAACTTGCGACTGCCTGCGTTTCGTTCGCGTAGTAAGCTCGGCTTTCGGCCTCACCATAAACTCTCATCTTTTTTTCGTTTTTCTTTCATTGTCGACGTTTTCCTGACAATGATTAACACAACAAAACAAGTGCATTTTAAAAATTTAATACTGACTTCTATTCTGTTACTTTGGTAAAAATCAGTTATTGGAGTGTAACTCAAAAACTACTAAGCCGAATTTGATGAAATTTGATTGGGACCACACGGGAAGCACCAGCTTTCAAACAAAAAAAGAATTTTGAGAATCGGTCCATCCAAAGTTATGAGGTAACATACATCCAAAGTTATCCATCGAAAGTTATGAGGTAACAAACATTAAAAAAAAACATACAGTCGAATTGAGTACCTCCTCCTTTTTTTTGGAAGTCGGTAGAAAAGAATTAGCAAGATTGTTCCATCCGTTCTCAAATTAAAGCGTGAACAAGAGCAATAGGGGTTTATTATTATATTATAGATATACTCGTAGATTGACATTATCATTTATTTAAAAAAAAACACTCACAAACAAAACTGAAATTTGCGAAAGATTTTGGATGGCACTGATATGGAGACAAGTAGCAAACATTTTCATACAGTTAGCTAAGCGAAATACCTGCCAGTCTTGCCATATAAAAAAGTTAAGATCCAGATTAAACAACAGTTACTTCCTACATTACCATTGGCAAAGACTCGAGTGCGTACAAAAAATCTATTACCTCCGCGATAAGTTCCACTTTTTGTCGAACCTCGTAATACGTTACGTGACTTTGTTATATTCCGATTGTTGTCTAAAGTCGACTATTATACGCACTTGGATTTTTAGTGATTACTTAATACATAATGTGTTCTTAAATGACACAGTCGCTATTAACCCGACCGCTGCGCAACCCAAAAGGAGTTGTGTAGCAATTTAAATCGGTGTAAGCGAAGAGATCTAAAACCTTTAGACTCATCGTGGTGAAGAGCTAAGAAGAAGAATTAAGAATTATTTATTTCAACCACCAATAATGACTACTACATTCTTAAAACTAGTATATTTACATAATATGTAACAGTTTCAGTTATTTATTTTTTGTAAACCCTGGTCTCCACACTAGGATTCCCTGTGTTGTGGAGATCAGTTCCTCACAAATTGGTTTTTTAAATCTACTCGTAGTTGCGTTACAAGTATGTGCTTTAATTTTTTGTTAAGGTTACAGATAGAAATTACTTAAGTTATTCTGTAAAAGTCCGACAGTTTAAACAGTGTAGTCGCAACTTCATATAGGTACATCATATACCTACGCAGTTGATACATATAGCAACATTAAAATGATTTTGAAAAAACAATACAAAAAGAATAGAGGTTTTCCATAAGAACAGTAGAGTTGTAGAACAGTAATTAAATTTATATTATAAACTATTGTAAATAACTAAGTGGTTATTCTGTAATTATATCCTCGCGCATATGTTTTTCAATTTGGTAATCATAAAATCTTAAATAGTGTTTTTAGTATTTAAACTACTATAAGTATTTTAATTACTATATACCTATTTTATCTGTGTTGCTATTTATCAATTTGGATTATCTGTTCATTTTGTTCATAGCTTAGATTCAATAGCCAAAGCTTAACTTTTTTTTATAAGTAATATTATAAAAATTACAAGGGCTGCAATGTCAATACAAAAGTTTAAAGTATTTCTAAATAATGCTTCTTTCGGTTGGATGGTACTGTTAATTGTCCAATAGATTTCGCTCCGTCCCCGCATAATAATCTAAAATAAAAATAATCGCATAATAAAATAATAAAAAATAACCGTCCGACGGTTAGTCAAATAGAGAGTTAAAATTCGATGCTCTGTCTCGAACCTCGGTGGCCTAGTTGGTCAATGGCGGCTGACACGGAGAGTCAGAAGACGCGGTTTCGAATCCCGTCCGAGGATAGAATTTTTTCTCTCTATAAATTTGTTCTCTCTATAAATGTTTGAGATCGCTAAAGCAGGCGTTAGTGCTTTAAAAAGTTTTTATTTATAGTAAAGTTTACATTTATATCGGGTAAGGGGTAATATATTAAGAAGTCTGTTAACCTTAGTGTATATGTACGGTGCTGTCCAAGAGTAAGTCCGTCGGTAGAACTCAGAATGTATTACAGTCTAGCGCCATAGACCTGAAAAATTATGACTCGGAGTGAAGTGGACTCTTCACTCCGAGTCTGCAAAAACTCAGCTTTAAGTGATGAAGCAAATGTTATGATAAAGCATGATTCTTACCATCAGGCACACGACCTGCCCGTAGCTTGGTAGTATATAAAACGGGATTATAGTATATTTGGTGTATATCTGTATATGTAATATAATAATATAATATAATATAATATAATATGGGACAACATCCACACAAAGGTCTTCAGGTCCCAAACTAGGCAGAGCCTGTACTATGGTAACCTGATGACTGATATACATACTTATATACACATACACACCCAGACACAGCTCAAACAGACATGTTCATGCACACAAATGTTTGACCTGTCCGGGGATCGAACCCGGGACCAGCAGCTCAGAA
Organism: Selenia dentaria; assembly: GCA_917880725.1. Lineage (NCBI taxonomy): Eukaryota > Metazoa > Arthropoda > Insecta > Lepidoptera > Geometridae > Selenia > Selenia dentaria. The sequence continues at coordinate 35,803,033 of OU862878.1, read as the reverse complement.
GGCAGGGGTGCTACCAACTGCGCCAACCGGCCTGTCCGTAATGTATATCCAGAATGCCAGTAAAACTAGAACGCGGAACGATTCAATTACGATCTCGACTGAGCTAGATATGTTATCGTATATTGAAATATTCTACTTAATTTATCACAATCATTCCAATACTGTGCCATTTTATCAGAATCCAATTTAATCTAAGTCAAATAAATCACCATCCACCATGGTCCCAAGTCCTTCGTTATCAGCAGCAAGGCAAATCGACAAATCATAAGCGCCACGAGATGTCGTAAATCGTTCGACATTTGCACAAGGGCGCTATACATCTCGCCGTAGGCCGGACAAATTCTCGAGCGATCTGAGAATAGCGGATAAATCATGAGATATAGCCCCTTAGCCGTGACAAATGGTCGGTTGGAGGATGGTGAAGGAGTGAGCTCAAGGGATGACTAAAAGATGCAATGACCTCGAAATGTACTTACAGTGTAACAACTTCAGTGAGTGGTCAAGATGTAAAATATTTTAGGTCATCAGTACTAAATATTTCTATTAATATATCATTTTTGCCATAAATGCACGGTAAAAACTATTGCATGCATGATTACATGGTATATTACTAAATATTTCTTTTAATATCGTTTTTACCATGAATGCATGGTAAAGATATTAAAAGAAACATTTAGTGACACGTCCGCAGGAAACAATGCTTATGGGTGAGATGCACTATGCACTACCTTCCATCCCGCAGAAACTGCATATAGGAAGTAATCAGAATAAGCAACACACAAAACATCCTAATTAAGCAAAAAAAGTTCAGCACCTGTTTCGCCTCTACACTTACCTACATTTTATTACATTAAAGACAGTTTTTATAACGGATTTCAGCAAAGTAACGTCTGAATTAATAAATTATATCATTCATCATTAGAGTCGCGAAAATTGTACAACGTATGGGTGAGAAGGAAAGCGGTGCATAATATCTTCTCCACTCTCGGGATGCAATCGAACGGGAGGCAAGGGCAAGGAAAAGCTTTAGGAGATCAGAAGAGAGAAAATAATATACTATGGGATGGGCTTCTCTTAATCTTGTGGAAGGGATCGTCTTAATTGTTGCCACTACAGTGCTAGGTTACCTATCTCCATTTAGGTAGTAGTGTGTAAATACTCTTGTATTATAGAGTTTTAAGTGTATTGTCGCGTCTTTATTTTGTCTATATTCCATGCAGTTTGTCTTACTAATTAATATATAATATAAAATTAATATGCACAAGATATTATTATATCGTCCTATACGGTCATTATTACTTTAATCTTATTTTCTCGATTTTTCAACAGTCTTATGCAAATATCTTCGGACACATGGCCACAAGAGACGCTAACAACTTAGAAAAGGTCATTGTTGTAGGTTATGTCGAAGGAAAAAGTAGTCGTAGAACATCTTCCATCAGGTGAACTGACATTGTCAAAGAAACAACTAAGGCAAATTAACCAACTGCTATGAGACGCCAAGTGCCGCAATACTTGGAAAAACATAAGCACCAGTCAAAACATTTTTTTTAATTTACGAGTAGCTTTAAATACCATGTAACTAACTTCCTTTGCAAAATGAATCATTTTATTAAAATCACAAGTTACGTATTGCCATTGGACTATGTTTGAAATTACTGGGATATTGTTTTATTTTCGAACGGACTAATGTTGTTTGCCTCTACTGGCAATTACAGCGTCACCGGACGGGTGGCGAGTGCAGATGGCACTCAGCCAGATGCGGGCGCAGAGGGCGCTCCGCCTAAGGCGAGCGTTGAAGATGCTTCGCAAGGACAGGAGTAGGCGACTTGCTCAAGGGCACCACTAAGGTACGGACCTCGGCTTGGGCCGTCACGAGGAGAGAGTGGAGTCGGAGGGAATCGCCCCGGTACATGAGTGTACCGTTGAAAGTGGGCCCTATGAATTTTTACTCTATGACTATTTGGAGAGAATCTAACCAAGACATAATTTTTTGCCTCGAGCTCGGTGTCTGATTGTGTTTACCTGGGAATCGTTATCATAACCATGGATACCTCGCCCACAGCCATTACCTCGGCCGGAGCCTACACCGTGATCGGAATCACTACCTTGGCTGGGGCTACAAACTGAAGTACTTCGCCTCCCCCCATTTCCGCGACCTGAGTCCACACCGCGACCAGGGTCGCCGCGATTTACACTCATGCTTAACTTTGGGTGGGGCTACAAATAGAACCTTGGGTACCTCGCCCACAGCCGTTACCTGGTCCGGAGTATACACCGCGGCCCCGGCCGCGATTTAGACTCCTGCCCGTACCGTGGCTGGGGCTACATATTGAAACAGAATTACCTCGCCCACAGCCATTACTTGGGCCGGAGGATACATCGCGATCGGGGCCGCGGTGTATACTCCTGCCCGCACCGTGGCTGGGACTACAATCGTGTGTGTGTGGATTACCTCGACCGCGACTGGGGCTGCGAAGAGGATCTCGGCCAGAGCCTACAATGCGATCGGGATCACAGCCCTGGTCGGATCTACAACTATTACCGGGGTTTTCTTGGGACGACGCTAAAGCTGCCGAAGTAACGGCTGCGATGGGGTCGTCCGGGTCACCCAAAATATGCCTTGGACCGCCACGGGGGGGAAGGAAGTGAGGATTGATTATGTCAGTGGAGTAGTTCGCCGCTTCGACCACGTGCTGGGATAATAACACACACCCTAATGTATAAGGGTTACGTTCTATATACACTTAGTGCTATGTATATCTTTAAATTCTGTTCTGTTAAGTTCTAAGTTCTAGTGATCTGCAACAGGATGGTGTTTTCAACCAGGTCCACGGCTTACCCGTCTCAACACGAAAGAGTATAAAAAAGTAACAGTATTCTTCATTCCTTAATATCGATCTGGTGTATAAAGTATTTGGTCTTTTACTTCTGTACATTTGCATTTCCAGTTATTTAAGTTAATATTCATAGTAATTGCATCTAGTAGTTAGAGTCGAGTAACAGTCTTTCATTAAGTCACTGTTCTGTCTAAGCTCGCATGCGGTGCATGCACTACTAAAACATTCTAAGGCTATTGACGAGGAAAACGGTAAAAACGTTTCATGATTTTTGCACATTGCCTACACTCATGTACCATTACAGCCACTTAACTGTTAATAATCCATCACTATTACACGCCAAATCTCAAAGAAACATAATTAAAAACCATTTTACCATTAATAAAGCCATTGTTAAGCTTATTACCGCCATCCTAGTAGCAATTTGGCTATACTTATATCTGTGTAATTACTATTAGTGGACCGAACATTATTTTATCACCATTGTTACGTATACATGAGCAAAAAAACAGACTTTATTGTGCTCTTAAGTACTGTCTTAGCACAACAAATTGGATGACTAAGGAAACTTGTTTCGACTTTTTTAGTTCTTTCCGAGCGGCTGAAGTAATCTTTCCTTCTATATTTTACTTATAAAACTTTATAGTTTAAGCTGGGGAATCTTTATTGATGCGAGCATATTTTTAGTAAGATTATCGTGTGTATACTTTTATTTCGATTATATATGTATATTTTACGAAATGGTTACGGTAAGAGCATCATTAGTCAGGTGCGTTATCGTGCAAAACGGTTGCAATGCAACTCAGGGAGACTTTTTGTATATTTTTGACGTGATAACGTCTTATAAATCGAAGAACACCGGCTGAACGTACGAAAAGTATGAAAAATTGTCACGTTCCGCCTGAGCCGAGCGTGAAAGCGAGAGCGCGGAACAAGCGAATTAGAGGCACGATCGGCCTAAGCGTTCGGCTTGTCTTATGAAGTTATCACGCCGATCACCGATTTTAAAGACAACCATTTTTTTATATCATAACTTTATCATGTCATGGAAGAAAAAACAACGAAAATATCGCGCAGAGGTTTTATTCTAGATGAAACTGCAGCTAATATGAGTAGACGGGGTACGCCGGTAGAAATGCTTGGCCTCTTGTAAATCATTTCCGTAATAAGTATCTATAGTTTTTACTATAAGTCCCACTTGTACGGCGTCTCCTTAAATGAGTTTATCGATAATCCAAATTAAAACATCGTTCTATTTCTGTATGTAACTGTATGTATTTGTTAAGGCGCGCTCGTATCTTGATAATAGTAAAAAGCAGAATCTTTAAACATCTAGTGTGACGAAACAGATCGATAATATTGTATGAAAAAAATACTTAGGTCAGAAAAGGAACTGGCAAAGAGTAATAACCGAACAGAATTCATAAATAATACTCGCTCTGTGCAGAAAAAAATTCTAAACAGGTCCATAAAAAAATTCTAAACAGGTCCATAAAAATAAACTTTCACGTCCTAACTCTCAGAATTTTCGGCGATAACACTGTATTTTTATTAGGTAGTAGTACATAAGCCAACATATAGTTACAAATTAGTAACTAGCAGGTTTTTCAATTGTGTTAATATATATCAAAAATATTAAGAAAATGTACAAAATTAATGCATTTTCGCAGTACATCGTCCAATCTAACAAGAGATTTTCAACCTTACGTAAAGCATCGTATATTATTTTAATATTGGGGTTGGACCGCGCCTTAATGCCATTAGTACTCGTATAACGTTTTAAATACGCTTCAGTCTCGTTCTTGTGCTCTGCGAGTCAACGTCTCTAGCAGAGGCGAAACAGGTGCAGAAAAGGTTTTGGTTGATTGGGTTGCTCGTGTGATAATTATTCTGTATACTTCTTGCATTCATTTTAGGCCGGAGAGAGTTGGTGCAGCTGTATGGTGGTGTTTTAGGCCTTGGCTGAAAATCAGCGCTGTAGGTTTGCCCGCAGCATTATGCTGAGCCAGGTCCTTTTTTGGACTGCACACGACAGCAATGTTACTTCTACCAAAATGTTATGTCCTTCATTACGTTTTTTACATTTAGTTTACATATAACTAGTACTCTATGTTTTTTTTTATTGTCTATTGTTTGCTGTTGTGTGTTTCTATGTCCGAAATAAACTTTTTCTTTCTTTCTTTCTTCTTTCTGTATACCTGCCATAAGCATTTTCAAGGGAACGTTTGTAGCGCGTCACTTATATGTTTACGCGACTGATTGATTCGCAATTGGCCATATTTGGTCAATAACTTAATGTAAAACATACTACGATTCCAAGAAATGCTACAACGCAGGGGGTTAATATGGCTTTCTACAAAGTAGCACCGGAATCAATAAATGATCCAGCCCGTAACACTGAGACATTAACGACCTCACTTACTTATAAACGCTGCTTAAATTTAAATAACGTCATTTCGTCACGTTTGGCGCAGAACAATTTTGTTGTGCGCACTACTAAATAATGTTATCTAAAGTTAGGCCGAGTTTATATGTACTTAAGGCTCCGCTTATTTTAATAAGTAATGTCGTGCAAGACGTTCTCAAAGAGGATATATAATTTAAAAAAAATACAAATATCGACGTCCGTCTATCCGTTTTGTAGCTACGATACAACAGATTTACAAGCAACCACGTCAAACTTATAAACTCGTGCTGTTCTGCCATGCGATTCTTTAATGATTCGTCGATGCGCTCGTCGACGAGCTCACCGATGTCAAATACTTTATAATATATCGCCCATGTACTTAAGGTTGTTTTTCCAACGTTTCTTGTCATCCCGTCATTTGTTTCACGGATTATGTCAAAGATGCAACGATGTTTGCTCTTAGAGAATCGCACGGCTGAACTGAACTGAATCTGAACTGAATTTGAGTTAGGTACCTTTTTTCACTTTAGGTAACTCATATTCTATCTTTACAAAATATTACTGCAATAGCAACCTTCCCCTACCATTGTGGCAACTTTTCCCTTCGATTCTATCAGTTTCAATATTATTTGACCTTTGTTGTCTATTATCCGTTTCGCAGTTACTTGTTCCATTCTTATGGTATTTATGTTGAAATCGAAAATTATATGGATTGTGAAACAGTTCATGCGTTGTTCGCTTTACTTGCGTTCTGGTTTTATTGGTACTTGCGATCCGAACCTACCGACTTCTAAATTTCTTAAAGATGTCAATGGGACTTCGTCCTCCTTTTAGGAATACGTTATGATATGAATAAGATTATAATAAGACATTTACTTAATAGGACTTTTGATTTCATACAATCGTATTACTATTTATAGCTGACTCGATAGACGATGTCTTGTGCAGTAGAAAAAAAACAGATTCTTATTTTTCTGTTATTTTGATTTTTCTCTCCTATTTACTTCTCTATTTCATCGAGGATTTCCGCTTGTAGCTCTCCGAAGGAATCACTGGCCAGCACTCAGCCCGCCGTCCAAGACTAAACTATATTCAGTAGTATTAAGATGATACATTCATTGAAATATATTTGCCCATAATTTAATAAAAATGCAATTTTTTTTAATTATTTATAAAAGAGAATACATATCGATGGTTAATGTTGTCTTAAAACCAATGCTAGGTTTATCTAGACAAACATTAGTTCTTAAAAATTAATATTCGTCAGCTAAATTATAAAAATTACTTATCGTTATATATACAACAAAATGGTCTAAATATACTTACTATAATCTACATGAAAACATCTTTTATAAAATCATAACATAAAATACATACTAATAATTCAAGTAAACAATAGTACCTCGGTATCTCAATGTTTACTCGCAGGGCGCGTACCGTTTTTCCCACAGGGTACGTAAGAAAATAGCAAAATTTAGGGAATGTTGCCGATTTTTTTCTATCGAGCCAAGTTTTCTCAATCGTGTATAAGTTCCCATAGTTCATAAGACCGTATATTCAATTTACATTACGTTTTTTTCGATCTTCGGCTATTAGGTTTAAGCGTAGAAAACTATGTTTTCGCGAAGTCGAATCATGAAATTTGGTCGTAATCTACACTCATTTCGCCTTAAATAGAAATAAAAAACAAAGTTAGTAAATAAGCTCTTCGTAATTACTTTTCTGGTTCTGCGTTCAACCCTCTCCGAAATTTATGTCATGCCTGCGTCCTTTTATACTATATATAGGGTGTTTGGTAGAGGGACCGACAAACCAAATGAGCGTGTTCGGGGGCCCACTTGGAGAATACAAGTTGGCCAAAAAAATCCCCGACCCCCCAATTGTTTTAAACTTTTTTTTGTGAATTGTCCCTTTTTCTCCGAAATTGTACTTATTTACCACCATAACATTTGTAAAAACTGTTTTAGACCGGATTTAGACTCTATAAGCTCTAAATCAGTAAGTTAGCTCTGTTTTGTATCCAATTTTGCTTTGCGTGGCCTGAAGGTGTATTAGAGACCAAATTCTAGTAAAAACATCCGGTCTAAAACAGATTTTACAAATGTTATGGAGGTCATCATCATCATCATCATCTCAGCCGTAGGACGTCCACTGCTGAACATATGCCTCCCCCATGATTTTCCAAAAGGACCGGTTGGAAGCGGCCTGCATCCAACGTCGTCCTGCGACCTTCATCAGGTCGTTTTTTATTTTTTTATTTTTTTTTATGTACAATAGGTTAGCGCTTGACCACAACTCGCCTGATGTTAAGCGTAGTTGTGATCTACGATGGAGCGCGCTTACCTAGAAGATACCGATTCACTCTCGACTTAAAGACTCGTAGATTATATTTATCAGGAAACAGAGACATCGGCAGTAAGTTCCACAGTTTGGCAGTTCGCACAATGTAAGAGCCAGAAAACCGCTTAGTGCGAGTCCCTGGAACTTCAACCATGTAGCGGTGACGCCTTGAGGTGTCTCTGCTCGTCCGGTGATAAAATGGGGATGGGGGAATAAGATCGTGTAATTCCGATGCACACTCTCCGAAGTGCAACCGATAAAAAACCGAAAGGCAAGCAACTTTGCGACGATGTTCTAAACTTTGCAGCTTAGATTTGCAAAGGGATTCACTGCCTATGAACCGTGTCGGTGGACGACCTACGCTGCGCTTGCCGGTCCGTGGTCTCCACTCCAGAACCTTTCGGCCCCATCGGCCATCTGTTCTGCGTGCTATGTGCCCTGCCCACTGCCACTTCAACTGGCTAATCTTCTGGGCTATGTCGGTGACTTTCGTTCTTCAACGGATCTCCTCATTTCTGATTCGATCACGTAGAGAAACCCCTAGCATAGCGTTATGGAGGTAAATAGGTACAATTTCGGTGAAAATGGGAAAATTAACTAAAAAATTTTTTTTTTAAATTGGGGGATCAGGGATTTTTTTTGGCCAACTTGTATTCTCCAAGTGGGCCCCCGAACACGCTCATTTGGTTTGTCGGTCTCTCTTCCAAACATACCCTGTATATAGTAATGATCTGTTATTTTGTTAACATTGTCATTTTTGCCCTTTAAAACTATTTGTTATCTGCAAACCGTTATTCATAAAGGGCATTCATATTTTAGAGTAGCGAAAGCGCTTTTTGTGCAACTTTTCTATATCAGACCACTATTACCTTTTTGAATAACTTGTTTATGGTAGCCGCTGTTCGCGTTATGGCATATCTATTTGATCGGAGACCACTGTGCCCATTTATAAAACAATGACATTATTAGGTAAGTGCACTTTCAACACTTTAAAACCATCTTGTTGTGTTGATTTGGCCTTTTAGATATCCTTTGCACAATTCTTGTATTTAATGGTTGTCGGAATTATGCCGCGAGTGAGTAGAAATAGCGGGGATATGTTGATGACGAGAAAAAAACTTAACAATGACTTTCAGTCAATATCATCCCACTATATTCCCACGGCTGGGATTCAAGCCTTGCTCTCAGAGAGATCTGTTCTCTGACGTTGGATGCGTGACCGCTAGTGGTATTATTCAATTGAGCGCTTCCGTGCTTCGGCACGTTAACCCGTCGGTCCCGGGTGTTTGTCTTAGAATAACAGGCAATATCGAAAGCCCTTGGGCGGCCTGAAAACTTCGAAATGGGTTGGCCACTAGCCTATCCACCAAGTCGCACTGGACCCGCGTCGTGGATTAAGGCCCAACTCCTCTCTCTGAGAGGATGGTTCGAGTAATAGCAGTAGCAACATAATTGGCTGATTATGTATTTTGTTATGTTATATATAAATATATTTTAGAGATTGTAGATCTTCAGATGTTAAAATTATTAAGAGATAGATCGGTAATGTTTCATCTCGTTCTGCGATGAGAAGAACAATCTCTAATACTTGCTCACTATTACTTCGTCCCAGAACATATGGCACTGCAGTGCTACCAACCAAGATGTCCTCCTGCCCAAGAGACTTACCAACTAATCGGATTAGCTCCCCTTTCACGATTCTCGTTCCGATGGCGGCGAAAGGAACTTTTTTTTAACTTTACGAGGCAATTAATGTAATAATAAAATACTAAGGACCTTACTTATAAACGCTGCTTAACTTTAAATTATGTTATATCGCACAGCAAAAATGTTTTGCGCCGTACTAAATGACGTTATTTAAAGTTAAGCAGCGTTTATATGTAAGGCCGTATATCTTTATTTTAATATCAAATGTATTAAGAGCTCCTCTTTTGGTTTCACATTATACAGACTGACTGGTTGAACACTTTACATAAACAAGGACATGATAATTCATGGTCACATGAAACGTTTAAAAAAATAAAATTAAAAAAATACCGTTAAACTACAGAGGAAACCTTCATTCTATGAATGTGCTATAACTCGAAAATTATGGACACCGTCCGAACGGGGTTAATGACCCAAAGCGCCGCGCCGCGTTCAAAGGAATCAAGCTGCGTCCGAACGGGGTTAATGACCCAAAGGGCCGCGCCGCCCGCGCCGCCAAAGGATGCCGCTGCGTCCGAACGGGGTTAATGACCCAAAGGGCCGCGCCGCCCGCGCCGCCAAAGGATGCCGCGATCGTCGGCCGCCCGCCCGGCCGCGCCGCGCTTTTATTACTACACGCGCGCCGCGAGTGACCATGTTTATTGTTTTGAGTAGACAATTAAAGTTAAATTAGGTAAATATTAGGCACCTATTTTTTTTTCTTAATTAGAACGAGAATCGAGTACTGAGCACTAAATATCAATATGTAAAGTGTTCAACCAGTCACCCTGTATAAGAGACAGGAAAATCATTGAAATATGTTTCATAAACTACGCTTAAATTATATCCTGTATCCTGACCGTTATGTTCCAACTCATACAAAAAAATTAATATAAAACATTAAAATATACATACGAAATACATTTAAATAATTAAGTTGCTTTTTGAGCAACTAGAAAACCAGTAGTTGGGACATGTCACAAAAAATTACCATTTTTACGTCTCGGCAATTCGAATAAGAAGTCCATTGGTCAGTAACAGAGTATCTGACGAAGCTAATCCGACAGCCTGTCACTTGTGGTTATTGTGAACTCGCGGAAGTACCTCATTGCAGATTACAAGCAAATATACAATTATGTGTACAGTCGTAAAGAAAAGATTGAAATGTTTTTTTTAATTCGGCTTGTATGTGTTGTGATTATTGTATGCCATCTGAATTTATCTGTGGCCATGTTGCTTGTAACCGTGCCGAAATATCGGAATCTCTATATCTCGCTATTCAAATTAGCCCGTTGATAATTTGAATACCAGTTATCTTTGTGACCATGATAGTTTAAAAACTTATAACATATTTATACATCGTAGGATACGTACACATATAGGAATCGTCCTCGCGTGATATTTACCGGAAATAGTCTCCGATAATTTCCAACTTATTTTAGGGTCTTCGTATGGAAGTATTTAGTAATAAAAAAAAACATGTTTGTGATTATGAAAAACTTATAGGTGGTACTTATAACTTATATGTTTAATATGTTTTTTGTAACCTTTCCCACACTTTCTTTTTAGAAGTGATTAGCCACAGCATCTTCTTATTATTTTAGTTTAGTAGAAATAAACCATATATAATATTGTGGCAATGAATCAAAGTTATGATATAAGAAACTGAATGTGGGTTGAGTTAGCTTACAATCGATCCAATCTTCTTAGTCTATTATTAGCCATAACTAGTTAAGCTTTGTTAATAATCTGATCATTTTGGAGGGTGATAATCATAACACATAACCATGGATATACCAATTTTAAGAGGTTTATAACAAAACACTTACACAATAATAATTAAATCATAAGAAATGTAATAATAAACAAGTACAATTTGAAAATTTAATACCGACTTCCATTCTATTCAGTTATTAGAGTTCAACTCAAAAACTACTGGACCGAATTTGATTAAATTTAAATGGGTAAAACACACGGGAAGCACCAGCTTTCAAATAAAAATAAAAATTTTGAGAATCCGTTCACCCAGTCGAAAGTTATGAGGTAACAAACATTAAAAAAATACAGTCGAATTGAGAACCACCTCATTTTAGGAAGTCGGTAGAAAAGGAAATAATTATATTTTCAAGCAGAGTTTACAAGCACCGTTTTAACTATTTATTGAAGTGGTTTTCTCATTGCCTGTACAAAATGATAAATGATCGGGCATGTACACCCAAAAAGGCAAGCGTATTCGATTCGAACGAATGACTGTTTTGGAAATATGTATTATTCATAACTACGAAATACCCAGCGGAATGTTTCTTGCACTGTGTCGGTTAGGTTTTTTAAAGCCACCACTTTTGATGGGATTGCTGCATATTTGGAGAGGTATAAGGTAAAAACTTCGCAACAAAGCGGTTGACATAGAAGATGCGAAGAATAAAATTGGTATTCCGTTAAAATATATATGGAATATTCACAGTTGGCTTGGAGGGTATATCTTTTCTACCGACTTCCAAAAAGGAGGAGGTACTCAATTCGACTGTATTTTTTTATGTTGCCTCATAACTTTCGACTGGGTGAATCGATTCTCATTTTTTTTATTTTGTTAGCTGGGGCTTCCCGTTTTTGAGTTACACTCCAGTAACTGAATAGCGAACCGGTTTGAAATTTTTCAAATTTGAACCCTTACGTTTGTACATTCCCCTAGTTAATAGTTAATTAGTGTTAGTATCAATACTTATTTTGCATCAAGTGATATTTTTATTTAAGTAGTCAGAGTCAAGTCACAGTCACAATCAATCAATCAAATCATTTATTCGCCAGAATACAGTCATAAGAGTCTTAAATAATATAAATGTGACAAATTGTACTCAATCTGCAAACAGACGTGCGAATTCTTGAACTTCATAAATTAAGATTGTATATAATATTAAAGTAAATATCAAGTTATAAAAAAAAATCGTATTATAATTAAAATAGATAAATGTCAAAATAAAGAAATAAATAGCATTAAAATCAAATTATTAATCATTACAATTTTGAGTCTCTAAACTCCAACATAAATAATTAATAACTAATAACATATATAATAACTAATAACAATAATTAATAACATAAATAAGTGTGCCACTTAGTCACTGTCCTGTCTAAGTCACGTTGTAGTAAAACGGTGCATGCATATACTAAAACTTTCCAAGGCTAGAGAACACAAAACAACGTTCCATGATTTTGTACACTTTGCCTACACTCGTGCAACATTACGAACACTAAATTTAACGGCTCGTAATCCACAAATAGTACACGTCAAACTCGAAGAAACACAAATCAAGAAAAATAAACGAAATCAACGAGTGCCATTGTGTAGCTGTTTCCCGCCATCTCTATCCTACTAATATTATAAACGCGAAAGTTTGTAGGTAGATACCTATAGATGTATGTGCTGTAATATGTGGTGGTGCTGGAGAAGAATGCTGCGAATACCATGGACAGCCAAACGCACTAACTCTCAATTCTGTCACAATTAAAAATTATGGACCGATTATCTACCGTATGTCATAGTCGTATAATGAGCTATTTTGGCCACATCGCCAGACGTGGCGACAGCAGCATGGAAAAACTCATTGTGGTGGGAAACGTAGAAGGGAAACGTTCACGAGGCCGGTCTCCGACCAGGTGGTTTGACCAACTAAAAGAAACACCAACGTCCCGCTTTTACACCGCGGTGGAGATAGCCACACCCGGAGCCGATGGAGACAGTTCCTCAGAACCAAAGTGCTGCCATGATGATCACGATCCTCAGTCACGAGGAAACGACCGAAGAGATAAATGTATGGAAGTATGGATGCTTGTTACTCTTTCACGCAAAAAGTACTGAATTGATTTTATTGAAATTTGGTATGCAGATAGAAGAGGCGCTGGAATATGTTATTCCATATAGGATACTTTTTCATTATAATCATCATCATTATCCATCACCGTGTGAAACCGCGGGGCGCAATTAGTTTTGTCATAAAGTCATTTTAATACCTTAATAATTGCAGGTGATGTACCAAACATTTTAAAATGGTAAAGTTGGCTGAGTTTAGAAAATTACAATTTTTGTTACTCTTTCCTTTTTTTCTGGTTGTGAGGTATAACGTTGCCCGTCTGTTATCAATGATTTAACTATGCTTAATTTCATCTATTTAAGTTAAAACCAATATCTTTCATATTTCTTATAATCAGAGTAAACAGTTTCAAGTTTATCACATCTATCTGGCACTAACTAAACAAGACCATTAGTGAAATGTATGTCAAATAACATCAGTAGTTTTTAACCAAGTGTATATCTACTCTTATAACATTTCTTTTATAAATAAAATAATATTCAATAAAATTTAAATGATCCCATGTTTTTTCCATTCTTCTGTAAATAAAAATAAAAAAATCAAGAAAAATTAAATAATTCAATATTATTTGGCACCAAGCCTTAGCGATCGATTATAGAATACTTAATTCTACTGGTTAAGTAAACCATACTGAAGATAGTACTTAAAATATCAGCAGTAGGTATATTATAAACAGCACGATATGGCTTTTGCGAATACCAAATAATAACAATATTTTATTACAAACTATATGATCACAAACAAACTACGAGTACAGGAAAAGGAGTGACTTCAATCGACATAGCTCTTTGTAACAACCATCTGAAGCTTTATTTTTGATTGCGCAACATCTAATCTAGTTCCAATTTAAGAAATTCCATGCCAAGAATTCACGGAGAATGATTCACATAGAATTCCATTCACGCATTATGCAATATCTTAGCTATCATCAGAACAGTGAAAGCGAGTCTAGGAATTCTAACCGTGGAATGTAGATAGAATCCTTTACGGTCACGATGTAAGCTACTGGCACTGTGCTGTCAGATTTGGAGATCACGGCTACTCTATAATGATTTAAATCTTTGATTCTAAATTGATGCCTGCTCGGTTATAATGATTAGGTGCATGATTATCTTTGTTACTCTTTGAACTTATGAAGGATTTAGAAGAATTAACGCAGATACCAACATAGGAAAAATTAAAATGTTATTAATATTACAATGAAAAGGACTTGGTGACTTCATTGGTTGATCAATCAGTTGCAAATAAATATTCTGAGTTGGCCAATAAATAAATTGTACGGTGCACGGGTATTAAAATAATAGAAACGTTGAAAGTAGATGATTGATAGAACATAATAAGGTATTTGTTTAATTTATTGATTCAGGTGTTACTTTGCGGAAATCCATTATCAAAAAACGATATTAAAAAATATTTAGTGACACTTCCGCTGAAGAAAACAATGATTTTGGCACTGTACCCCCAAATAGGCCAAAATCATTGTTTTATTCAGCGGAAGTGTCACTAAATATTTTTTAATATCGTTTTTTTAAGGTATTTGTTAATTAGTGCACAATATTGAACGGGATGGTTTGGAACCGATAACTGGTCTGTGATGGTGCCGTCGTGCGTTCAGTCGCACTATGGTTCTTTCGCAGTACAATAAGTACGGGTTGATAATACCTATAAAAATTTTTTTTTTTGGCATTCATGATCAGTTATCGATTCTAAACCACCCACTTCAATAGTGTGAACTAATTAGTAAAGACCTTGTATAAGTATATGTTTTTGCATATGGGCTTAATGCTGTTTGCCTCAACCGGCATTTACAGCTTTACCGGACTTGAGGTGAGTGCAGCTGGCACTTAGCGAGTGTTGCAGAAGACGCACTGCCTATATAAGGGAACTATACATAGATTACATTTTATTTGATAAGTAGAATGTACGCTTATCAGAATAAAACAGTCTAGTTGTGGAGTTTCTGGCGAACTTTCAGTTCCATTATCGCTCTGATACTAGGTACTACATGGCACTATAAAATCGTATTGTCAGCGAAATTACACGTGCAAAGCAAGTGCTCGAAAATTGGTTTACAAAATTTAAACCGGAAGGACAAATACATCAAAAATTAAGTAAATCAAAATAATGAAAAAATACATTTTATAAAATAAGCATAACAACGAATTATGTGCAATGTTGAGAACTTAAAACAAATTGAATCAGTTCTATTGATTTTTATAGATATTGTGTAAACTCTATTCAATCCGTAAATTACATTAACAATAACCGTTTATTAGTATGCCTGCAATAAAACAAATAAATATTTACACATTTCACAAGTGAATATTGATTCAGAACACGCAACGAGTTATGGATCGGTATTTAATTGACAAAATAAATTTAAACTTACATAATTGGCAATGAATTTAAAACGTTGCGTGAATTTTAGTTACTGGTACAGTAAAAAATACAACAACACTGTAAATTATTATCGTGATCATTGAGGTGGGAAATCGACCACCCAAGCTGATTGAACTTATTTATATAACTATAAATTATATGTAAAATATTTGCAGCATAAGTAAAACTAGGTAATGGTATTTTGATAACGAGTTTCTTTTTTATATTACGTTTTACACACCATAACCCTTAGAAATCTAGAAAAATGCTTTCTTTTTTCGAAGGCTTAGTTACAAGATTATAATTATTATCTGTACTAATATTCTTAAATGGAAAGTTAAGTATTTTTGTATGTTTGTAACGAATAAACTCAAAGAATACTGGACGGATTTCAAAAATTAATTAAATATAGGCTGTATATTTTTATTCATCATCATCCATCACAACCTGATTCATCATTGGGTCAAACCTCGGAGCGCGGCTAGTTAAATATAAAAAAGAACAATAGTACAGAAGCAAAAGGTATTTAAATTCGAATTGAGAGCAAACAAAAGCTGCATTATTTTTTTTTAAATCGTGACATAAACAGCCGTCCGATTCTCTAATGATTCGTCGATGCGTTCGTCGACGAGCTAGCCGATGTCAAATAATTACTTAACAAAAACTACTACAAAAACTTACTATGATATATCTCCCTTGTACACAAGGTTCAAAGATGCAACGATGTTTTCTTCTAGAGTTTAGATAATCGCACGGCAGGACACGCGATTCCACAAATTTTTGCGAATGTGTATGTACTGATTTTTATTTCCATTCATTTAAGTTTCTCAACTATACAAACGCGTGTATAGTTTTGATTTGATACATATCGCTAAAACTAAAACTTAAAAAAAGTAATTATACGCTTACTAAAATTTTAAGTACTTATTCGTTTATTCATGATTTCAATGATTTCTCTGCGCGTAGATAATATTTATGACCATCAGAGATCAATACAATTTTGCGGAGCAAAGACACAATATTGAATAAAACAATTGGATATTCCAAAAAGCGATCGTAATAGATATATATAGAAAGATAAAGCTAACGTAACACAGCTTTCTTATTCATTCTAAACTTATCGGTCACAACATTGATGGGAGATCGCTAGTGGCGTATGCACGAGCTCTTCAGAAGTTCAGAGCTTCGGAAGGCCATTCTAAACCGTTGATCTCAGTTGTCCCTTCCCCTGTTACCGTCCCTTATACCCATATAACAATAGTCCCTTACTAAAAGTGAAACCCCAGCCATAAATTTGAACGATGCGGCTATTTTGCATACAATCAGAGTGAAAGACCACTGTCCATTGAAATTTTAATCATAGGCGTTTATCCGCGTGAAATCTATACTAGCATCAAGTTTCAGATATGTATAATGTTGAACAAACACATGTTAGAAAATATATACGTACTCGATATAGATTTAATTTTGCTTTGGTCGATAGCTAGCTGCGTCCTGAAGTTTGAACTACGTAATAAAATAATACTCCATGCCTCTTGGGTCTGGGGCTTGGGTGATCAACAGAGTAGGTACCTATATACGTAAATGGTACTAAGCGTTCGTTCTTGGCATGACATGGTGTCAGAGCATATATTATCACGAGGATCCTGGTTATTAGTCTTAGGGTAGCATCCTTAGACCATATCGGAGGAATTCCAGCGGTCTGAAAACATTGACACTAGGACTGACTTAGAGCATGTTGAAATCAAATAGCACTGACCACTCTGTTGCGGCAATGGGAAGAGGACCTGGCTCCGCTGGTCCCTGGGCAGTGGACGGTGGAATCCACCCGTCGGGCCTCCAGTGGTGGATGAAGCGGTCTTTCGGGTCGCTGACCATCAGATTGGTGCACCTACTCTCCGGACATGGATGCGTCGGAAAATACGTGCACCTATCCCGAGACGGGAGGCGACTCCAGCCTGCCACGAGTGTGGTGTGCCGGAGGATACGCTGGAAGTTTGTGCTGCATGGGGCCCGCAGTGGCACACGCTTTCAGCGGAAATAGGCTGAGTGTGGTGATCTCCATGCTCAGCAGCGTGAGACCGTGGCAGGTGGTGGCCACTTTCTGCGAAGCGGTGATGGCGCAAAAGGAGGCCGTGGAATGGATCACGTAGAACGATTTTCAAGCTGACCCGCTCCGGCGCAGACGACCGGAGGAACGGAGGAGATGGTTCGTACATCTCCTTCCTTCTCCGTAGTGGGGTCACTGGCGAAGCCGGGGGACTCTTCGCCGGCTTGTACGGCCCTACACGTCTAGGGCGTGATCTTGGTGAGCAAGGTCATCCCTTCACAGGCGCTGAGGCCTGGCTAAGATCAATCTGGGCCCACCTCTGGGGGAGATAGTGAATGCTAGCGCGACCCCATCTCGTCCCACCTTGACGGAGCACTGCTCACGGGAGGGTTTTAGAGGTGAGGTGAAATTTGACCTAGTGTCTTCTCTATTAGAGGATAGTTCTTAGCATTGCAGTGGTACAATAATGGGTTGAACACTGTTTTAAACTATCACGGTTGTTCTCTAAAATTATATGATTATTAACGGGATATTTACCGTGGTAAGGCAGTTACATGCACCATGTTCACGGGAAGTCTTCCCGTGAACATGGTGCATGTAACTGCGCCGAAATATCGGGAGCTCATTCCACAACCTTACCACGGTAAATATCCCGTTAATAATCATATAATTTTAATAATGGGTTGGTTTGCTTGTATTTGGATTTATTGGGAGGATTCGAAAGATTATGTTTATTTTTAAAAAACTTAGACATATCATAAGTTTACAATTGGTAAAACAAATATATTTGAGCATGTGCCAATCACTGCTAACTTACTGTATTTCGTCGTGGGGAGGAGCTCTCAAAACAAATTTAAAAATGCTAGAGGTAGCCCAAAGATCCGTTTTGAAGGTTGCTACTGGGAAACCTATTTTATTCCCCACTACATCACTGTATCAGTATTGTGACGTGCTTACCGTGCGCCAACTTTTTATATATAGTATAATTTTGAAACAACACACTTTTTTGGATTATGAGCCTACACAGTTAACAAAAAGAAGAAAATACTTGGTGTGCAATCAACCTCATCATTTTAGTACCCGTTTTGCAAAGAGGTTTTATTTGTTTTTAGGGCCTTATTTATACAACAAGCTTAATAAAATTTTGAACATTTATCCGTTGGTTAAATCAGATGTCAAAATTGTAGTGACTAAATGGCTAAAAACTTTATCTTATGACGATACTGAAGAACTTCTTACAGTAATCACCTAAATAGTTTACTTGGGATGTAAAACACATACATACACACACACATACACTCACTCACACACACCTACACACACATAAACACACGCAAACACTATCATCATCTTTATATGTAATATTAGGACCTAAGATTAATTCTAAATTCTTAAGATTAGTATTGTACCAAAATGGCTAGCAGTAGTCCAACGCTGGGGAAAGAGCGCTGTATGCTGAAACACGGGTGATGAACCTAGTTCAGCAGCAGATACTCTTGCACAAATTTGCTCATGTTTTCTAGCCCCATTATAATGTATGAAATAACATTGTACAATTGTTTGAATAAAGGTTTTTTTTTTTTATTTTTTTTTTTTTATTTAAGCTTATGTTCTGTGTACCAACTATGTGTATTGTTTAATCCTTCCTATACCGTGATAATTAAAACAAAAGATTTATGAATGAAACTGACGTATATATACGTCTCTGGGACGCAAAATGTTAAATTATATAGTAACCACTACAATATATTGTACGCTGGTACGTTATATAACAGCGATACTATAGCATAAAAATAAGTGTATATAGATTGTGGTTATATTTTGTAGTTATGGATCATTAGCCCTTGCTTATCAAAGTCCGGATGGATCAACTACGAAGTATCCCTTCCTGTTTACATCGAATAGGATTATTGTATACTTCTGTTATCTCTATCAATGGGACGTTTTGCCATATAAGCAATATGTATCTACGTACTTTCATGCTACGTTTACTTTACCTACTATATATATGTATATAGCGTTCATACAGTTATCATATACAACGCGGTCACATTAACTAGACGCTTGACCATGTGACGTCATTTTGGCGCTCAAGTACGGTGTGCAAAAAAAACCGGCCAAGTGACCTTTATTAAGATCGAGTAAAAATTGATTAAAAATAAAGTTTTAAATGTACTACTTGTTACCGTTATTAATATTGAGCATAAAAATAGGAAAAACACACACTAATTAATATTTATTTATTTGGCATTTTTATCTTTTTTTGGTATTTTAAAAGGATGAAAAAAGAAACTTCAGAAAAAAGATGCTGACCGTGCTGACACTTGCCGGGCGAGAAAAGGGAACGCGGGGGGAAGCGGGCGGGGACCCGCATTCCAGCGATGCGTCGAGTTAATGTGACCGCGTTGTATATCTCTGACATTGTATTACATTGAAAACAGTAGCGTGTGTTTTTAGTGTCGATGTCAAACACTACACTTTTTTGTTGAACAAGTCAAATGCTTTTATATCAACGTATTTGATTTGTCGAGGTCAATTAAAGTTATAACAAAAAACGATTTAAAAACAAGTCGGTCTGCCCAGTGTATGTTATAATAACATAAACAAGGCAGACTGACTAAGGATTCGACCGACGACCGATAAAGAGAACATTTTAAAGATTTCGTATTAATATGTATAACATAAAAACTTCTTACAATTTACAAAAACAAGTCTAAAATTGGGTATTATGTATTTATATAGGTGAAAAATAATCAATACTTAGCGCTATTACATTTCAAATAGTTAAGTTAAAAAATATGGTAAACAAACTCGAAATAGTACCCTATTTCGAGTTTGTTTACCATATATTTTGAAAAAGATCAGGCATTAGTCATAGATAAAACCAGGAACTAGTATACCATTTTCGCTTTCTATATACATATTTATAGTGACGATATATATCGTATCGTATTACGGTATTTTACGATACTAAGCCGGTTATAGATGGATGCACAAATGTGCATCTCTACTTTTAAGTGGAAATTAGGGAGTAAATGCTAATGTAATACATTTACTCAGATCGAACTAAAGTGAAGATTCAATAATGAGCGTTCTTCCGAAATACAAGACTTAGTATTTTTCGAATTGTTTCAAACTATTACAGCGTTTACTATGTGCTCTGAATGACTTAAAATACAGTCTGAAGTAATTTTGTTCCGCAAAAACTGACAAAATACAACTTAACAGTCATATAACACCCATCTTTAAGATCTGTACTCTTATATAGTCCGTTATAGCGAACTAAAAAACTCCAGTACCTAAGTCACGTCATGCGCAATGAGAAATACGATCTTCTCCAACTGATCATGCAGGGTAAAATCCTAGGACGTAGACGACCAGCCAGAAGGCGTACCTCATGGCTCAATAATCTCCGGACGTGGTTTAACATGAGCAACAGGTCGCTATTTCGGGCAGCTGCTTCTAAGGTCCGAGTAGCTTTAATGATAACCTACCTCCGGTAGAAGATGACATCGTAGGTAGAAGAAGACGCCAACTAAAATCAAAATGACAACAAGATAATGTCCGTTTATAAACAGACATGGTAACTAATGCAAGAATTAACGTTAGAAACGGGATATTTACCATGTATTGTATTTATTGTGAGCTCTCAATAGTTCGGTTATTTGTTAGGAAACCATAATTTTGATTTTGATGATGATAATTAGAAAATATAGTAATTGCCGAGTTGTAGGTCACCTAATTTTAATTTTACATTTTAAGGATGTAAAAGCGTCATTTTGTGGCTTGTTTATCGTAGTTTCGACATATTGAGCACGTTTTTGTCTATACTTCATTCCATAAAAGGTTCTTGTATTTGATTAATTCTATACAACTGTATAGAACTGTAACTGTAGGTGGTAAAAATATGATGGCGTTGATTTTCAACGTAATACATATTGTAGGTACTGTTGTGGGACTAATTTTATTCAAATGTTATATCACAACTTCCCAACTGAGAGTTCCAAATAGTTCAGTAATAGTTAATTCAAACAGTGCAACAGGCAAAATCTCTCAATAGCACATGCCTGCAGGCGATACAATCGTCGTACAATTGCGAGCGCCGATACCATCACACTTATATAGAAGACTGGCGTGTGCGAAATGCTCTAGTACTGATTTACGGTCAAACTATGGGGATGCGTACTTAAACTGTGAAGGTAGGCCCATTATGTAGATATACTCGTAGTTTTATAATATATTTTTTTTTTTTTTTATACTTTTATTTATTTTTATTTTTACTTCCTACATTGAACCTATCAGCAGAATCAAAAATAATTGCATTAGAATAATATGACGATGAACATACAAATAAAAATTTTTGTTGTGTAAAGCTGTTGGTTTTCCAATAAATAATTACTTTCTACCGACTTCCAAAAAAGGAGGTGGTACTCATTTCGAGTGTATATTTTTTTTAATTTTTGTTACCTCATAACTTTCGACTACGTGAACCGATTTTCTAAATTATTTTTTTGTTTGCTGGTGTTTCCCGTGTGGTTTCATCAAATTTAGTCCAGTAGTTTTTGGGATACACTCCAATAACTGTATAGAATGGAAGTCGGTATTACATTTTTCAAATTGTACTTGTATTTGAATAACATCACACATAATCCCTACCTCACAATCACATAGGTGTTGTAAACGCGAAAGGGTGTCTTCTGAACCGTTTTTGATTACTTTTAGCACGGCGAGACCTCGAAAAATATTTCTGTTGGATAGAAGATAGTTTACCACGTAGCGGAGGCTAGACTGTTCGCAAGCATTTTAGGGGTTCCGAAAGGGTTCAAAGAGAACCTATTGTAACAACTTTGTCCATCAAAGCGCATATCTTTCTTTGAAATAAATATATTATTTTTAAACTGTTTATGGTAGGTATGGCGTTCAAACTTACACAAAATATTTAAAAAATCTTAAAACATTCTTAAAAGTTATGAAAGAAGTTTCAACGGGGCTCCTCAACCAATTTCTAAGAGCTTGCGAAATGTAACTAGGGTGGCATGAAGTTCCTATGAACCTACTCCTTTTTGTAATCAGCAGGAAAATTCAGCAGTGCGATTCTGTAAAGAATTTTTCATCGTTGCGCTCGTCGACGAGCTTATGGGTGTAACATCTTAGACATCGCTCTTGTTGACAAGGATGATTCTTTTGGTATTCATTAAGCGAAATGTCATCGCCGATGCTTCATGGATGGTGCGAGTGTTGGGAAACCGAACTTCATTATAAACCGGTAAATTATGATCGACTGGTGTTTTCAGCTTTGGTTTGTCCCTTATAAGGCAAAATAATACATTATTACTCGTAAGTAATAGCGAGTGATAAACATATGATACTACTTTTAATTTTAAAATTTATTAATCAAAAATCTTTTATTTTGGCCGAACAACACGAGTTTGCCTTTGTTTTATTAAAAAGTAACCTTAATAGTCACTTATCTAATTGAGTCAAATGCAAAAAAGAAAATAAACGTAAAACTATGTATGTTGAATATAATTTGATCAAAGTCTGGCAAATACATTTTAATAAAAAATACATGCAAGTTATACTTACTTGTACTGAATAACAATTTATTTGAATGTCAAACAATTTTTATCGTGTTATTAAAAAAAACTCCCGGTGCCACATAACGCAGCACCTTTTGCTGCTTAATTAAATAGAACGGCTGGTAGTACTTGACTAGTAGTTCAAGCCACCATTTCTTCTTTTTTATTAGCTTGGGTAGGTGGTTTCTGTAATTGAACCGAGTGATAGGAGGCATTATCCATGAATATTACAGAAGGCTCTGGTAGGCTGGGCAAAAGCACGTTCTGGAACCACTCTTTAAATGTAGTGGCATTCATTTCCTCGTGGTAGTCATTTGTGGTTTTTGATTGAAATGCCAGTAACGCGTTCTCCACAAAGCCGTATTTTGCAGAACCTGCGTGGCATATTATCAGACTGCCACGGTACATTACATGGTACACATACATGGTACTTTCAACGTCGACGCTTGTGTATCATCCGTCCAAGAACGGGAAACCGTGTGATTGGCGTTTAGCCATGTCTCGTCAATGAACACGACATTATCCCAGTTATCAATTTTTTTGCTTCTCTCAAAATACTTATCCGTTTTAAAATTATGTCGTATCGTTCTAATAAAATTTTTCTTTTGTCTGTTTTTTTATACGAAAAACCAATATCTTTTAAGATTTTGGTTAAAGAAGTTTTACCTCCGCTAAACAGTCCAGCTTCTCTTAACGATGCCAAAAGCTTCTTCCTGTTGAGATATTCATTTCTGGAATAGTAACCATATATATGATTTCTGATTGCATCGGCGTCAAAGGTGTCAATATTTGTCACGGGTTTAGTTCTACGTTTCTTCTTCGGAGTACGTAAAATATTATCTTCCATGCCAGTAGAGCCGAACTTTTCTTTATTAATATTTGTTATCGTTTGTTTGCTAACTCCAAGCGCCTGAGAGACGCGTTCTTGTACTTGTTCGACAGATACCAGGGGTCCGCCATTTTGCCGCTCCCGCTCGAAGTAATCTTGCAGCTTGGTGATTAACTCACGGGTTCCACTTTTCAATGTTTGTCCACGTTTAGGCATTATTATGCACCAAAAGTCACAGACTAGTAGAAGCTAGAACTTGACTAGCCAATGTACATGCTCGGCCTGGATGAAATCGAAAATCTACTCATTAGTGATAAGAGTGAAATGAAATAAAATATATTTATTCGGACAGAGTGCATATATCAAGCAATGGCAAAAACGAAACCAGGTTATATGACGTATATTTATTTACATTTTGTAGTAAAAAATAATGCTCTTGTCCACCACGTCAAATTAGAAAGTTTCAAAGAAATAATATTTTACAATTTTAAATATTTACAATTTTAAATATTTACAATTTATTTTACAATCTTGTACTCTGCAGGCCTATTATGTATCTCAGTTGTTCACAAATATTGATTGAAATTGAAACAAATGGCGGCTCTATGTCACTTTTGTCAGCTTCAGTAATCAACTTACTAACATAGCCGCCATTTTTCAAGATATCAATTAACATTTGTTAGCAACTGAATTACTTAATAGTCTTGCAGAAAAAATAAATGAAGTCAAAACAACGAGGTGTCCTTAAGACAATAACTTATACTCCATTCTTATCTGCTTTCTAGTATTGGAAAGATAAAAAGGTGCCATCAGAAGACAAATTCCAGTGTCATTAGGCTAGGCGGCAAACTGGTGGTTTGAAAGCCTTCTTTGACACCACCGGATTTCCGAGCTTAGAGAAATAGAAAAGATAATCCTAAACATCATGTTGCAGTTGACAGGCATTTGGAAATAAATTTTCATTCCGCAAAGCCGAGCTGTACGAACTATTTATACATAATGGTGTTTCACAAACCTAAACCAGATTTACAGGAATGGTAGTTTTTAAAGCTTTTAAAGTTTTTATAAGTTTTAATTAAAAACTTATTATTAACTAGTGAATACGACTTAGTTTTTAAAAAACTGTGTGCCCTTACTACTAAACCTATAGTAGAGTTCACTGAAACAAAATTAGCTTTTAAACTTGTTTTATTGCAGCTGGAAGCAAAAGGAATGTAGGTAAGCCATTACTAATCTATCATATCATAGATCATAAAGATGCGCGACATTCTCGTGGACCCACTATCAATACTTAGAGTACTGCTAGAACTAATTTTCTACGGTATGAGACACATGAATTATATTATTAATATATTTTCCAATATTTTCTGCTGTTTATAGAAACTGGTAAGTGCAACACTATTTTACGGTTTTGGAAATATCGATTTTAGTATCTCACCACTAGAAGTAAAAAGTATGCATACAACAAACAAACTAGCATGCTGTCGGAACTACTCGGAAATATTCGTACTTGGAAAATTGTAAATTGACAATTTCCACATCAACGATGTTGAGCGCCAAGGTCGAGCGTAAATTTTGACATTTGTTGTATTAAATTCGTATTCTCTTATTGCAATCATCGGTGAAACATCGTCACGTGATCTCGTCTTTGCCAACATCCTCGCCGTTATCGTCGATTTTAACTGTCAAATTGAAAAGCTAGTATTTTTGGCAATTTCGAAGACCACACAGAAAATTTACACCACACAGATAATTTTGGAGTACGCTATAGTGTAGAAAAACATAAAAGCACATAAGCACCATTTACCCTTAGTCCCTTATATACAATAGGAAATGGACCTGGCTGAGTCCCGATGGTTCCACGAGAAATGAGATTAAATTCATTATGACCAGCAAGAGACAAATATTGACTGATGTCTCCGTGATCCACAGGGTGAAAACTGGACCCAAAGGGTTCCCGCATTGACGTGGTGGGTCAGTAGCCGGCTCAGGCGGGGCTGCTCCTGTGGGCTTTGGCCGCCAAGTCCACATAGGAGTGGCGGGGTCCGGGCGCTTTGGCGCAGACTCGAAGAGGTGGGGCCCGGGCGCTTTGGCGCAGGCTCGAGGAGGGGAGGCCCGGGCACTTTGGTGCAGGCTCGAGGAGGTGGGGTCCGGGCGCTCGGCGCAGACTCGAGGAGGTGGGGTAGCGGGGGGGAGGGGGGGGGGTTACGTGGCTGACGTAGCAGGCGGTGGGGCTCGTATCCGACCCACCGCAGGGAGATTATGGGCGTCCAGACACGGGGAAGTCTGGAGCCCATTGTTTGCGGGTTTGGTCTCCGAGGCAGTTGCGGCGCGCCATGTGTTCTGGCGTGCCGCGAAGAGAAGGCTCCGGCAACGGACAGCCGCGGCGGGTTCGCGATCGTGTGTAAAATCTGTCCCGCGTTCCCGCTAAAAGCGGCAATGACGGAACACCCCGGGGTTTTGTTGGGTATACGGACTCCCACATAACCAACTACCTCCCCGTGATAGGTGGTATCCATAAAGGATTTCCCCGGGACAAAAAAAAAAAGGGTGAAAACTGGTAGTGATCACCGAATGGTAAGAAGCATATTGAAAATTAATGTCAAAATTTAGAGGTCTCGTCTGTTGAAGTCTACGCTCCGACCTACTCGTGTCCATATTCAAGACCCCGAGAGCTTTCAACTTGAGCTGTCCAATCGCTTCGATTGCCTTGAGAACATCGATTCATTGGACGAGATCAATAACAGTTTAGTAGAAACTGTCCATACAGTGGGTTCCAACTTCTTTTACCCTTCTTTCTTCTTAAGCCCCACCGTACAGATAGGCCACAGAAACTCTCCAACGATACCCTCAACCTCATGGCTGAACGACGCTCCTTAAAACTGCAGTCTTCGGATGATGCCGAAGCATATAGGCTACTTGATAAACGAATATGAAAGTCCTTGCGACACGACTTCCGGATCTTTAATACTTATCGTATTAAATAGACGATAGAGCAAAAAGTGTTAGGAGAGGTAGAAAGTTTCTACGGACGGTTATACTCTTGGTAAACTGTTAGCAGCTCGTCCAAAGACCCAAGAGCCAAGCTGACCTGACATTATACCGAAGATATCCCGGACATCAGCCGAGAGTACGAGATTAGAATGGCCTTGAAACAGCTTAAGAACAACAAGGCGCCGGGTGACGACGGTATCACATCGGAGCTTCTGAAAACGGGTGGAACACCGGTACTTAAAGTCTTTCTCAAAAGAATCTCTTGAATACTGTCTTACTCGAAGGTTCAACGCCAAAAGCATGGAACAAAAACGTGGTGGTGCTGTTTTTCAAGAAAAGTGACAACACTTTACTTAAGAATTACAGACCCATCTCGCTTTTGAGCCATGTTTATAAGCTGTTTTCGATGGTCATAACTTACTGTCTCAGTCGCAGGTTTGATGAATTCCAGACCCCGGAACAAGCCGGTTTCCGAAAACGCTATAGTACCATAGACCACATCCACGCTACGGCAAGTTATACAGAAGACCGAAGAGTATAACTTGCCTCTTTAATTAGCGTTTGTGTACTATGAGAAGTCCTTTGAATCGATCGAGACGTAGGCAGTGCTTGAGTCTCTCCAGCGGTGCCGTATTGACTATCGGTATATTGAAGTGCTGAAGTGTTTGTACAAAAACGCCAACATGTCAGTCCGAGTACAGGAGCAAAGTTCGAAGGCAATTCCATTGCAAAGAGACGTGAGACAGGGAGACGTTATATCTCCGAAACTGTTCACTGCTGCATTGGAAGACGCCTTCAAAGTCTTGAAATGGCAAGGACTTGGCATCAATATCAACGGTGAGTACATCACTCACCTTCGATTTGCCGACGATATTGTAGTCATGGCAGAATCCAATCCAAGGGACGACCTCAGTACAATGCTCGATGGCCTTCATCGAGTTTCCGAACGGGTAGGCCTTAAGATGAACATGGATAAGACGAAAACTATGTCTAATGCCCATGTTGTGCCTACCCCAATATCAGTTGGGAACTCAGTTCTCGACGTTGTTGACGAATCTATCATCTACCTGGGAGAGACAGTCAAACTAGGCAGATCAAAAATCCGAAAAAGAGGTCAATCATCGAATCCAACTCGGCTGGGAAGCGTTCCGGAAACTTTGCGAAGTCTTCCCGTTAAAAATACTTCAGTGCCTCGTACTATAATGATCTACATAGCATAGCAAGAAATACTGCTGAAAGAACTATAGGCTTGTTAAAGGGGCGGTTTAGATGCCTTTTGGTGCATAGAGTTTTACACTATGACGAAGAAATGGTATCCAAAATTATAATTGCGTGCAGTGTACTGCATAACATCTGCAACCGGCAGGATTGCCCGTTTCATGTATCTCAACATACTTACAACAAGAAGAGTCACGGGTTACTCAAATGTTACGGGCAAGCCAAGACGGGGTTGCTGCAGAGGGTGATTTGGAAAATGGTCGTCGATGCCGACAACAACTAATTAATACACTTTGGCGAGCGAGACATGTCACGTTATAGGAGAGATGAGAATAAAGGTTTTTGCCCTGCAGTAGGCATATTTTTCGTATATTAGCTTAAATAAATCATTTTAGTTCATTCTCAGTATTATACTGGCATTGACTCCTTGTTTAATGTGACCCGTGAAGACTTGGTAGCCTGTTATGTCAAAATAAAAACATTTGGGGAACTTTTAGTTCAAATTAATACATACATAATAAAAAAAAATTATTGCCAAAAGTAGGCAGACAGGTAGGCAGCCCCACCTGATGAAAAGTGGTCACCGTCGCCTATAGACGTTTGCAACTTTATATTTTAGTCTATGTTTGCAACACCACGGGCGTTGCCAACGCGCTGTCGACCTCTAAAAGAATAGCAGTGAAGGTGGGGGAAGGGGGAAGGGTGGGGAGACGGGAGGGGAAGAAAAGAGGAGTGGATTGGGCCACCGGAACATCCCACAAAAACGCAATAGCGATAGTTAAATTACTTCATGTCTGTGTTATGTGGGAGCGTGGTAGTTCCCTGGTCGTGCCGGCTCATTCAGCTGTGGAGTTGCAGCGTGGCACTACAACATTTTAAGACTCAAAATATTAGGATTCTAAATCCAACATGTTTGATTGTTAGTTCAACATAGAAAGTTCAATTTTATGAGCATAACATTTTGGGAATTTAACTTTGTGGACCTGAAGGGTAGAGGGTATTGAGCGCTCATAAGAAATAGAGTAAATGTGAACGAAAAGAAAAATCAATCAAAACCACTTCTTTTTTAAATGTGTAGGTATGAGTTAAAATAAAATATGTTTACTACAACAATAATCATTGTTTTAATAATTAAAATAAAAAAAAAACATTACATTTATATATGTACAAAAAACTGAAATCATTACAAGCTTCGATGATAAAAAAACATATCTATATTTATCTCTATCTATAGAGGTAAATATAATTGAAGTGTCTGTTCGATTCTTTACCCGTGTTACTACCAGTCTTACTAGCAGTAGTAACACGAGTAAAATTTTTGTCTATGTTACCACTAACTGCTCTAATAGTAACACACTACTGGCTAATAATAAACAAACTTCTTCCTTTATCCCAAATCGTTGACATTTATGATTTATTAAACACAAATGAAATAAGAACTAAAATTTTACCACAAAATGGAACCGACTTCCACACAAAAAAGTGCGAAATAACTAATTGTTGAAGTCAGCACCATGATAGTACAAAAGTACCTATTCCTATTATCACAATGTTGTGCGCATTATCCTTAATTTAAACATCATTGGTGCATGCTGTGACCATGCTAGAGACAGCTGGGTTACAGCATTAGCCATAGCTTGCTGTCCCAGTGCATGCGCTTCATGGGCTCTGGCAGATATTAACTCTGTTTACGCGCCTTTCCTCAATGGCAATGAACCTCTCTGTTAGGCTTGCCATTTCGGAACGTCGTTGTGCTGGAGGAAACCTGTGCCTTCGACGTGGAGTGGTAGCACGTTGACGTATTGAAGCTGCTGGTGACTGCTGAAAATTTCGACGCCCTGAGCGTTGTTGTTGCGCAATGGCTGAAAATTATTTTTTATTATTGATTAAATCTTGTTGTTTTTTTTATGAGTACTTACTGATTCTTACATTTTATTATTGCATATTCCGATGTAATATACACTTTAGCACTTTACTTGTTGAGGCGATGCCGACATATCGGCGTGCCAATTAGGTATATCGGCTGATATATCGGTATCGAAATCGGTATCGTTACATCCGTAATTTTAAACATTATTATTTTATGTAATTACCGTTTATACTTTATGCATTTAGTGAAAAGCTGTTAATTTGGAATTACAAACAGACACTTAGATTTATTTATCTGTGTAGATATAGATATATATGAAAAACGTATTTTAATGTTATTAAATTCCACTGATCCCACTAATATTATGAATGTGAAAGTTTGGATGGATGGGTATATGTTTTCATACCACCTGCTCGAAAATGTCCAATTACATATCACGCAATATCAACGTAAAGCAAGGCATTACGTGTGCGGGGATGTAATTTTGTATGAAACTCCCTTGGGTGTAAAGTGATTTGAATTTGGAACGTTAGTGATAGGAAAACTCTTAGTACGGAGACAGCATAAATAAAAAAAAAGGCTCGTAATGATTGTACTATTAGTAGTGCGTTCGAATAGCCCTAAGTTGGCGAAAATAACGCTATAAACTCTCACAAGGGCGTTCGGATTGGGAATCTATGGGTGAAAATGTCGTTTATGGCTGTTTTTGTTCAGCGTTCGAAAACCTAAAAAAAAGAGTTATTTTGCCCCCAAAATTGAGCTTTACGAACGATTTAACTAAAAAGCCAACAATAGCAACGCCACCAATGCCCTTATTGCAAAACGAACGCACCTATGGAGTGTGATGTTGTGCGCCGCATTGCTATGGGTTACGCACGGCCCCGCTCTGCGCATTGCGCATTCAAGGTCATAGTTGAAGTTACGTGCTGCTATCTCTGGTGTTTGGTGATAGTCAAATTTCATAAAATATTTTTTTTTTCAAAGTGGTGCATGATGCCGAAATATCGGATGCTCCAAAAGCTACTAAATCGTGGTCTACATCTCGTGAGTACTAATTATAACTTAGTTAACAACCGCGAAAGTCTAAAACAGAGTTTTCCTTTTACCTAATGTTCCTTCCAAAGATATCACTCTGTCCCTCTATAACGGGACAAATGTGTCTAATTTGAATATTAACTAGTAATGTATTTTACTTTAAACTATATGTATAACTGCTATTTTAAAGCTCTGCGTTTTTTGTCTCGCTGTAGGTATGAAAATTAGAGTACGCACCTCGAGGATAAAGCCTGTCTTCGTCTTGGGCGCCTTTAACCCCTCGCTTCACTAAGGACTCTACATAACTCTCTCGTTTCGCTCGGGAATTAAATCTTAATCCCTCGCTGTGCTCAGGGATTAACCTAAGAGTCCCCGTTACACTAAGGTTCAATATACCGCCCATGACATAAGACACTGCTTTACTCCCTCGGTGCATAATCTCCTATTGTTGCTCTTTCACGCTCAAACGGCTAGGCTAATTTTGATGAAAGTTGGTATGGTGGTAGATGAGGCGCTGGATTAACACATAGGATACTTTTCATCATCATCAGAGTCGGCATGTCATCCATCTATTTTGTTAAGCCGACTGTATTCGAGAGATTCCGACACCACTGACAGAGAAGTACACTGAAGGCCTACTCCAAAAACGAACTACGAAGTTTGATTTGACGAATTTCGGGTTTTCTACTAAAGTGAAAAAGCACAAATACAGTCAAGGGTCATGAAATGTAATAACAGTTCTTTTTTCATGGTGATGATTTTATATTTGTATGTAGGTACTGTATTTTACCCACTATTTATAACTCAAGAACGTCTTTACCGATTTCGACGAAATTTGGCAAGGAGATAGATTATATTGTAATCATCATCCATCACCACGGAGGTAAACATCAGTCCGGTCTTGAGTGAATCGCCTGCAATACTTACTAGCTGTTTTTAAACACAACATAACAAATATATTCCTCTATATATTATCATCGACAGGTTAAGCAGTGGTGTTTTAAAAGGATACTTTTATCATTATTAGCATTCATCACTATGAGGTGAAACATTAGTCTAGCGGTCATGAGTGAATTGATACTTTCACCTATATATCCTCGTAGTGATAAGCAGCGGTGTTTTAATTCGTTCCTACGATTCACCGGATGTTTTTGGTCTTATGTTATAGGACGAGCCTATTGCCATCTACGGGGAACTGTTCAAAACTTCGGACTTTTATTGAAAATATCTATCTTTGTCAGAACAACCCAGTAACTGTCCAATCCGGGGATCGAACCCAGGATCTCGAGGTTCCAAAAGAGCACTTCCACCACTACACCAAGACCACACGCCCTAACTTATCAACCGTTCATGATGAAATTTTGCATATAAGTGGCACAGAAAAGAACATATTATTATAGGAAAAGGAGATCCTCTTTATGCGCGGGTATTACCGTGGGGAGCAGCTAGCAGGCACGGATTCAGCCCACAAAAAAGTTATGGTCACAGCCACCAGAAAATCGGCCAAGTGCAAGTTGGACTATGAAATTTCTCATGATCGATATGGTATCAAGCCGCTCGCCTGATGTTAAGCGTCACGCTTGCCCATAACAGTCCAGTGCCATTAAGAATTTTGGACTGGGTACAGCACTTCAATAAACTGTGCATGGTAATGCACTGCGCTTTTTCCTAGGATATTATTTGAAGTTCTTGCTCTGTAACTTCGCTGGAAACAACTACAATAACTACAATAGGTATCAAATGAAGATAAATTAAATAAAGAAACGTTGTTTTTTTGCGAAAACGTTACTATTACATTAAAAACTTATATTATCTTACAGATCCCAAGATTGTAGAAACTATAAATGTTGATGAAATGAGGCATTTGATCTGCAGCAATAATAAGATATTTTTACTTTTAAAATTGTAGACAAATATATATTAAAATAACCTTGTTCCATTGGTGCCATTCTATAATACATCCGCTGCCATCACTATTGAGCACCATGGCAATTTCTGGCCCCATGCCTCTTTAGTGCGGTGACGACATGCTCGGAGCATTTGACGACCGTGCATGTCCAGTGGCTAGCCACGTCCTGGTCTCCATGAATTTTACCAGCCTTTCCATTTGAGTTGCAGAAGTGCTGCATTGCGTGACACTAGAAGTTGTGTAACAATTTATTGAAAAAATCGTTTTACATTATAGTAACTGGTTCACATCCAAATTGATAGATAAATAGATATAATCTTTATTGAACACCTTAAAATTAAACAACCATACAGTTATACAGCTTAGAACAGTGTAACAACAGGCGGTCTGATCGATCAAAGCT
Source organism: Selenia dentaria (assembly GCA_917880725.1). Lineage (NCBI taxonomy): Eukaryota > Metazoa > Arthropoda > Insecta > Lepidoptera > Geometridae > Selenia > Selenia dentaria. Next base: position 35,769,622 of record OU862878.1, on the reverse strand, counting down.
CGAAGGTTGTCTCGAAGATCTCTTCGAGACAACGTTTAAATGGAAAGGAATATAACAGCAGAAAAACAAGAATAGTGTTTCACTTACTTGCTTCAGAAATAGGTTCCTCCATAACTTTCTCCGGTTTGTGTTCAAATCAAATGTTTTTCAACCATATATATGGTATAATCTAGATTAGATTCGTTGTGTATGGCCCCTGCGACTTGTTTAGTATAATCTATGTTTTCAACAAACAAACGTCACGTATAATGTTTGTCAGTGGACGTCAAACATATACGTTTTATTTCTTATTTTTCATCTGACTGACAAGGACTAGTGACATTTATTTAAGGCAAAGAGTATATATGATATAAGCCATAGACTAACATTAAATAAACATAGGGTTTATTTTACTACAAATCGTAAATAAGGTTAACTCGTGTCGTTTAAACAAAATAAAAGATAATATGGTTATTTTTCTTTAAATTGTACGTTGTAACATAAGTTTATCACTCGCTATTACATAATAATGTTTAATTTTATTGTATATGGAACAAACAGAAATACCAGACGATAATAATTTACCGGTTTATAAAATGAAGATCGTTTTCCCAACACTTAACATCCGCGAAACATCGGTGAGCTCGCTCGACGTAGACATCGACCACGATGACTTTATGGTTAGTGAATACCAAAACAAACATCCTTGTCAACAAGAGCGATGTCTCCGATGTTACATCGGTAGCTCGTCCACGGACGCAACGATGAAGAATTCCTTAAAGAATCGTACGGATTGAATTAATAATGTTTACCAATTAAAAGTAGACCTTATTTCATCCAGCATTGGGATGAATAAACCGTGTGTTTTTCGTCGTATCTCTTTCTCGCTTGCAATGGCTGCGTCACCCCGGATATTATATGAATATGTGGTGCAATGCAAACAATAAGTCTTTATTTTGTGTATGTAAATTAATGTTTTAAAAACATTGTTATGTCCATTATTATATTTATTTAATCACAACAGTCGGAACGGGTGTAGGCAGGCTCGACGCAAAAAGAGAGATGTTATAGGTAAGTTCAAAGATTTTGATTGACTTCGTCGTTTTAAAATTAACCTAACAAATACATGGTTTTTTTCTCGGTTTCCTTTTCTTTTCATAACTTTACAGTCTTCGATTTTCATGTTGTGGAAATCAGAGATATTATTATAATATTATAAAGTTATATTTTATTATAAAATACCTAAAGTATCTGTCCTCGCCTGTATGTGTCAATGTCCATTCATTTGGTATTTATCCTTTAATTGATTTATACATCATTTCAACATGCAAGAAGGCAATTTTAAGAGACAAATCACTTTCATTTAAATTTTTGTAACAGCCATCATATTGCCGGTTATGGGCAAACTAAAATCTTTCGCAGTGCGTTGCGTATGCCCACAGCAGCGTAATCGGCGTTGGGCTATTTTCAAGCTTTACGAATGCTTCTATAAGTTTTTCCTTCATCGGATAAAATTGACAGTAAAGGCGAAGATGTACGCAATGGCGAGGTCACGTGACGATGTTTCGCTGATGTTTGAACTAGAGAATACGAATTTCATACAACAAATGTCAAATTTGAGGATCGCCCTTGGCGCTCAACATCGTTGCAGTGGAAGTTGTCAATTACTAAGTTTGTGAATACGAAATCTACATCTCGTCGATGTTTCACGGATGTTGTCAAAAATGCAACGATGTTTGCTCTTACAGAATCGCACGGCTGTATATCAGTTGCAATCAATTGATGAAAAAGAGCGGCTCTATGACACTTTTGACAACTCAAAGCATAAATGAAATCTGCACCTCGGCGCAGACAAAAGTGACACGCAGACTATTTTCAGATTTTAGTTCACATTCGATCGCAACTGAGTTGTAATCTGCAGAGCAAGAGCTGATTTTCAACCGCAAACGTCAACACCATAGTTGTATATTTAACATTCTTGTATCTCTAGTTACAGTTGTTAACATTATCAGAAAATCTTATTGATATTGAATGTATTTTTTGTTCTATACTAGTGAGTTACAAGACAAGCAAATCGGCAACTTGAGTCAAAAATGCGTCTCATGTTACACTAAATAATGTAATAATGTTACACTTAATATATAAAAAATATATAAAAATATAAAAAAACTATAGTGTTTTTTTTTTAAATATAAATAAATTTTGTGTGCTATAAAAAGCATGACTTTTAAATAGTTCTGAAGCACTCAAATATTATGGGCCTTACTTATAAACGTTACTTAACTTTAAGTTATTTAGAAGTGTGCGCTCAAAATTGTTCTGCAGCTTACCGCAATACTGCCGTGCGATTCTCTAAGAGCAAACATCGTTGCACCTTTGACAACATCCGTGAAACAAATGAAGAGATGACAAGAAACGTTGGAAAGCTACCTTGGCTTAACTTTCCTTTAACGTCCGTCGAGTTGGGGGTTGATATTTTTTACAGAAAGATTATATTATTATAAACACACACACCAAATTTCAACCCGCGGAGACGCGTAGTTTTTGAGAAAAAAATTATTGAAATCAATTATTTTTGCAATATTTACGTCAATACCTACCACAAATCATATAGAATTATCGCTATTGAAAGTTTCGTTTTATGTACGGTTAAGTTGTCATACGTTCGGTTTATTATTCGGTATTTTTTTTACATAAATTTAGGTAAATAATTATATTTTGTATTAATTTCAATAGTTTTCATGCACACATATATTTCACAGTAGCGGACAGTAGCGGAGTATCTAGTCAGAGCAAAGTCACAATAGGTGCGACGACGAGCGAAGCGAGGAGGAGCGTTAGGTTGAATGGTGACCACACAACGCGCAAGCCGAGCGAGCGCAGCGAGCGTGCCGCGGTAGCTGCCGGCGAAGCTCCAGAATTAGGCTGACTTACACCTCAATAAGAATATATATTCGTAACTTTCTCAGAATTATAAATTTAAAAACCTTGAAAAGGGGGGGCTCCCCAGTTTTTACTTTGAGACGAGGAGTAGTACTCGAGGGAGTTATAGGCTAACCTACACCTCGATAAGAATATATAAATTTCCTCATAATTAATAATTTAAAAATCTCGGAAAGGCGGTTATCCGCAGGTTTTCCTTCGAGGGGGGGTGTTGTAGTACCCCTCCCCCCTCCCCACATCTCCCCTCTTAACTCGATTGACGTTAATGGAAAGTGTACGCTACCTTTTGTACAAGCGCGATACATCATTAAGTATTTGACATCGGTGAGCTCGTCGACGAATCATTACAGAATCGCACGGCTGTAAATGACGTTATATACATTAAGCAACTTTTATAAGTAAGGCCGTTAAACGGAAGTTTAATGTTATAGTCGAGGTTCTAATATTTCGCAGTTCTAGTCCAAAGGTTACCGTTTGGTTAAGTCGCCGGTCAATCTATAAATAACACCGACGTTTCCGGGCAATGTAACCGACTCTAAAGACTGTAACCGATGTTTACACTTTTTGTTACACAACCACTTTCTTGGGACGTGAGTGGCACTTGTCTTGTTAGTTCAATGGTTGTTTTGGTTTACATTACATTTGTAATTTGTTGTATTATTCGTGTTCCCGGATTCTTCATACAACTCCTGCATTATAACTGCTACATAAGGCCTTTTGGCCATCTAATCACATTACATTATCTTTTTCCTGGTTGGGGCAACCAGGCATCTTTTGAACAAAGGTAAAAAAAAACAAAGGTACTTAAGGTAAAAAAAAAATTTTTAAAGCTGCATTTTATGACTAGTGAGTGATGTATTATTATGTATGGTTAGACGTAAGTTTAGAGAATTAGATTTACTTGACTATGGTCAATTGGTGTCATGGCAGAGAGGCCCAATACATCGTCAAGCAGTCTTAAAATAGTAAATTAATGTCAGTCATTGTAATCTATGTCAATCTGAAGAACCCACAGCAGTGCAAGCACAATTGATATCCTTTTTTTAATCTTTTGTATTTTTCTTAAGCATTTAACAAATACATGATACCGTCATGAAACCAAATCAGTCTAAAATTTGCAATTATAATTGTGACTGCTTCGTTCCATCAATACTTATTTAAAGGACGGGAAAGAACCGTAGGTAAATTTAAGATAATAGTTAAACAGCTATTAAATTATATTATTAATATTGTATCTACCTAATTTTGAATCATTGAACAAAGTACTGGGCATAATAGGTAACGCGCGCGAGGTTGAACCACAAACGAATATGATAGTACAAAAATTACGTTTATTACATTTTGATGATCATATATATTGACACGTTCCTTAATTTTAGGTTTGGTATGTGGTTACTGCAAAATCAGGCAGATTCAAGCATTTCGAGGGGGTAAACCCTTTCAAAAAATAATCATGAAACCAAATAATAATAATGATTAGTGGATCTACTCGTATGTCACAAATTCTTATATATTTGAACTACTTACTTAGTATTTAATACTAAGTACTCTACTACTTAGTATTAACATGAGTTTGGTAATTTAGTTGTAACATAATCGCATAACAGTAAAGAGACTCTTAGGAATGTTTAACTGTATTCAAGCTACTCGTATTTGACTAACAAATTACTTCTCTTTTATTACAGGTACACATGTTCGATTGTCATCAAAAGGTCAAGTTCAAGTATGTAATAGTAGATTAGTAGCCAAGGGCTGTAAGGCCTATAGTTCGAGGGTGCAATTGATGCTTACACCCGAGCTAACTACTCTGCTTAACATCTCGATTGTGAGGTAAGTAGAAAAAAACTGGCATTACAAAAATAAAATTGATGACTATTATACTCATACGAAGACAAGGCTGAATCGCTGAAGGCGAAGCGACCTCTTTTGTCATTGGGCTGAATGCATGATGTCTATTGCCTGCATGATGGTTAGATGTACGCGAACTTTTTGAAAGAGTGAAGTGTTTTTTTTAAATTACTTACCGCCCTAGAGCTTTTCTAGCTACATTATTACCCTAGAGCGCTAATTGGTCACCTACAAGCCCCATTTGGGGTTAATAAGGACCTACTTTCCGAATATGAGAGATTTAAACCGCCCTAGAGCTTTTCTAGCTACATTATTACCCTAGAGCGCTAATTGGTTACCTACAAGCCCCATTTGGGGGTAATAAGGACCTACTTACCGAATATGAGAGATGTAAAAGTATTATATAAACCTGAAGTTTGAAAACAGATGAACCTTTGTCAACAGTGATTTTATCAAACACTTTGTGCTGCTAGTTACATTGTATACCTAATAGTTATTCATATCAATACATCTTTCAATTAAAAATTAAGTATTCTCCTGAATTCCAATATCTACAGAACACTTTAGCGCCGTGTACACTGCGTATTAATCACTATAGTGACTCAACAGAGTTGGAAAAGAAATAGGTGCCGTAAAAGGCACTATAAGGCAAAATAACAAAAGCATGTGAACAAAACACATAGCGAAACCTGCTTAGGGAGAATGGATTAAACTAGCAAATAGCTAGACGGACAACTACTCTTTCTGAGAGGAAGACTCAAGACCTAGCAGTGCGAACTTAATGGGCGGATTATTAATACTAAAAGATGTATATATATATATATATATATATATATATATATATATACCTAGTCGGAATTCACTTGCGATTCCAATTTTGATACTTAGCGATGTATCAAAATTAAAATCACATATATTTTATTTCTACTTTAAAAATATATTAACCTAGTTTATTGGACAACCCTATTTAAACTTGCCTATCGTTGAAGTTCGTTGGGGTCAATGCGCTCTGCAATCCCTACGTCACCTTCATGCACCTATGTGCCCTCTTCCCGCGCCGCACTCCCGCCCAATCCCCGCTTAAGCCGCTTATTTACCTAGTCTGTAGGTCATTGACGTCTTTCACCTAGTTTTTCAGGGATGAACCTGCTTGAAAATTAGAAAATCTTTGGTTACTCATAACTAGGATCTTTATTACTTCCTGAGACGCATTATTTAGCTCGACATTGTATTCAAGCTTCTGCATGTGTGAGTTTAGTATTACTTTACCATTATTGCTACACGCTGTACACAGCGCTACTTAAAAGGGGATTGCATAGCTAGTACTTGTCCATACTAAAAGAAAAAACTCTTTTCTACCTGTTAACATTGTCCGATTTCAGTGACTTTTTTTTCATGCAATCAACACATTGTTTGCTATGCCCGTACGTTTAGATTTTTTCATATTTTTAAGTTTTAAAAAAATAAATTTATATTATTTTCAAATACTTACTGGTAAAATCAAAACGTACGGGCATAGCAAACAATGTGTTGATTGCATGAAAAAAAATCACTGGAATCGGACAATGTTAAGAGGTAGAAAAGAGGTTTTTCTTTTACTATGGACAAGTACTAGCTATGCAATCCTCTTAAATGTTTAACATTCAAAGTCACTCTTCACCTGAAAGATAGCTGTTTAGTCCCATTCGCCCAGTTATTTTACACCACACTATAGTATGTACAAGTGTACTGTTCTGTTGTACTGGCTTCGAAACATACTACCTGGGGCACTCCGGAGGGTTCAAAGACGATTACGTATATCACGTCCTGACGAGTCCCACCTAGTAAACACAACAATTCAAGTCAAACCACTGTATCTGGTGCGAAACAAGACGTAAATAATACAATCAGTGGACAAACGATTCAGTGATAACATCTACCAGTTATCAAGAACTCTGGACAGTATCAGGTTTCTTCGTCAACAGATAGATTGGATTAATATATCATAGCTCTTTGAAAGTGGTTATTGAAACATAACGTCTTAGTTTCCGCCGATGGAGTTTTATATAAATATCTATCTTGCTGTTTTTATGAGTCCATTTCCTTTTGAGATATGATAGATTTGCTTTGTATGTTGATATGACACTAATTTTATGAAATTCCAAAATGACTTTATTTTTCTTGTATTTCTAAATCAGTCATGTCTAAACTAGTGTAATTTTGATGAAAAATGGCTAGCAGATAAAATTCATTTCTAAGTAACAAACATACAAGAACCAAAAATGTGGAAAAAACCTAACTCATATTCGAAGAATTATTAAATATTGTCATCTAAGACGCATTTATTGTAAACATTTATTTGATAGAGTAAACTATAAAAAATAATTACCGGCCACTATAAATCGAGCCGCTACCGAGAAGAACTAGCAAGAAACTTTGAGACCATAATGTATTAGTTTTAATAAGAGTACAATTCTTGTTTACATTTTTGACAGATTAAGACGAAAAAGCGGAGAACTCCAAATATTTTTGATTTATCGTACATATTATATATGTCTTTCATAAATAAACTTCGTCGCCTTTGCTCTCTATAGGGATTACTTAATATAGTCACAAATTTCCCTTTTGTACTTAAGGCTTAGTAAATAAAGATAAAATTTCTAAGTTTTATGTGAAGCTAAATTCAGTTATAGAAACTAGCTCTCTCGGTTCTTTGGGAGTTCTTGAATTATCTTCATTGGTGGCCGCGGTAGTTTTTTGTAATATATTATTACCACAAAACTACATACCCCCCCGGTGCTGAGAAAATGTGATTCTCGCCCGATTTTAAGGAAACACTAACTAGACAATGCGAGACTTTATGAAATGACTTTTCGTGCTGGAGAGGTGAAAAACAAATATTTACATTATTTTCCCCAAAACACAGTCCCATACCTATTCATATTTGTGACATGCTAAATTTACAATAAAATGGTATAACGAATTCAAGATTCAAATTTATCGATTGGTAAGTTCGGTACTTGCACTGCAGGCTTGCAAGTATTGGCAGGCCTGGTCCCAAATATTGGCAGCTTTTTAGATTACCAACCATTAATCCTTGCGAGCTTGTTTGCATCACGGGTATGTGTACGGTTGTAATGTTAGGTCTTTGCGAGTTTTGAACATTGAGATGTTTTGTCTCACATACATTGCCACCTGGAATATTACTATTGAAGACAGCGTTCACCGAAGTAAAACTAATAAGCTTCAATTCATAAATGCATATGTATATAGTGCATTAACGAACATAAACCAAATATGACTAATTTGTGACATAGATTACCTATAATGGCCTAAAAGTGTATTCTGCAATAGTTTCCACTTACTTGCATATTGGCAGTTTTGGTTGATAACTAAACATTTAATCTCAATGAGATTAATGTTAATTCATTAATGTTCATAAGATGGAGTAACCATTGGCTTTTGGATTTCCATTGGGTAGATACTCGGGATTAGGGTTGGCAGCATTGCAAAATTATAGGGACTCCTATTATGATGAGAAAGAAACTAGACCGTGAAGAAGTGTGTACAATCACAGTGTCTCCATTAATATTATTTTTAACTAAACATCTTTTTATAGTTAAAGTAGGCCAGAGGGTTATTTTTTTAGAATAAATAACCCTGTGTGTTACTCAAGGTCACTGTCAATCCATTCTCCCGAACAGACGCACGTCCCCATTTTTAATATGGGTGTGATTTTTATAATTGTTGAACTATTATCAAAAGTACCAAGTACAGCATTTCTTCAGCAAACAAAATATCATAAGGATCATCGTTGAATAAAGGTTGCTAAAAAACTGTGCTGCTAGATGCTTAAAATACATAGGGGAAACAGTATAGTATATTTTTTATTTAAGTGTGTACAATCACAGTGTCTCCATTAATATTATTTAAAGATAAATAAAGATTCTGATAATAGCACAACTCCCGAACTACCTACTCATTCCGGCCTAGCATTGCATCCAAATACTGTTCAAAACTTCTTACCACGAACCAAAAAGTTTGGCAGTTCCTACCTCTGTCGTGTAAGTAAATTGTGGAATGCTTTGCCTGGGTCTTTCAAGCGGGGCGTGAAAAGGCATCTGTCAGGTCATCATAAAGGTGGCGATTGCTTCTTGATTCCATCTTCGCTTTCCATCAGGCGAGAGGGAGTCACTTTGATGAACCAATATAAAAAAACTGTAATAAACTTGTAGCAACCCTTGAGACAAGATTTAATACACAGTAGTTCAAGTCCATTAATTCAATTTACGTGGACTTTCTAAAATGATGAACAAAACTCATTTGTGAAATGGCAAGTGGAATTGCTTGCAATCAGAGATAATGTATGGAGCTGCATATCTGAAGTCTAGCACTTGCACTAGCCATAGCACGATTTTCAAAAGGCGTATTATCGTCAACGTAATAAACAAATATAAAAAGCACCGCCCTTTGTACAAACTGTGAGTTATCTGTGGCACAGTTTTACTGGGTAAGTAAGATTGTACTCAATGCAATTGTTTTACGGTAAGAGTTAACTGGATTCTAATCGTTGGAATCAGACTTTTCCTTTAAACGATACGATTACGTTTTACTTACTTAAATTACGTATAGGATGCGTCTATTGTATGAAGTGCTCACAGCAGAGCTTGCTTATGAAGGATCCCAATAATCTATCTATCCACGGTTTTCCTTACTGCCGATATGAATTTGACATAACGTTCATACAAATAGTGTCAAATATCTATCTCTAGTAAGGTAAACCGGCGATAGATAGATTATTGGGACCGGCCGTTAGTTGTTCTTAAAATGTCTACACACGATACAATTTGAATGCAATATGCTGTAACAATCTGCTATGAACCAGTTATTTTTTTTTACAACTTCCACACAAATGTCTTCAGGTCCCAAACTAGGCACAACCTGTAGTATGGTAACCTGATGATTGATGTACATACTTATATATACATATACACACCCAGACACAGATCATGCTGACATGTTTATGCACACAAATATTTGACCTATCCGGGGATCGAACCCGGGACCAGCGGCTTGGAAGGCAGGGTGCTACCAACTGCGCCAACCGACCTGTAATTAATAAATAAGTATAAATTGTATCATATGTAGGTGTGTGGCTCCCTTCCAACATGTTGAACGTCGTATCGTCCGTCCTAGCAATCAGCAGATTGTTACAGCAAATTGTAAGCCGCGTTGTATCGTGAGTAGTGCGGTTGCATGCAATCTGGGCTCAGACGTGATCGTGCCGTCGTCTTTGGCTAGCGTCGCTGTGATTTGAATTAGTTAAAAAGGTATGTAAAATATTTAAATGGATGCAAAAATCAATACTACAGAAAATGAGTGATAAATCAGATGAGAATTACAGAAGTCTTTAATAACTTGCCACATTTATGGGATAAAAAGTAGTTAAGTATGGCATAATTGTACTTTACTTTGCACTATGTAGTTGATGTTTTTTTTTGTGAAAACAATTGACACATCATTTTTCCTTCCTATCCAAATTTATCTAGACTTCAATTCAATTCAATTTATTTATTTCAAACAAAGTCCATAGTGTTACTAACTAGCAATTAATATTAATAATGTCAATCAAATGGATGAATGTCAATATGAATAACAATTACAGATTTAAAAATAATAATAATAGTAATAATTATAATAAAACAAACACATACAATTACCTAACTATAGGAACAGAAGGAATTGAATTGAATTAAATCTTTTTCTTCACGCCATGACGCATTCGCGTTTTCATATTATGAATAAAGTTTCTCAAGTTATTCGATAGATGCCCCATGCGACGGTTAAATTCAATGCTCTATGCTTTGATGCGATGGATACCTCGGTAGTGTTAAGAGCGCCTGACATATTATATTGTCGGAAGACTCTCTAAAATTGCAATGATTGATCTCGTTAGGTGCAAGTGCTTAAAAATCATTATAATAAAGAAATAAAAATATCAAAAACCCTTTCAATGAGTAACCAAAATGCTTTTAGGTTATATTTCTATATTCTTTTTTTCTATATCCACCATTAAGGTTTGATTTTCAAACACGTAGGCGCGGTCCAATCCTAATTTTAAAACAATTTTCAATGCTTTACATAAGGTTGAGAAATGCTTACCAGATTGGACGATGTAAGCAAAAATTCAATTGAATACGTTCTAATACTTTTTATATTTATTGCGTACAATCAAATGATTAAATTTTAATGATAAAGGAGTCCATAGTTCACTAGTAAATTTCATTAAGAAATCGAATATGATACATTAATTAAAATATATTTGCCCATAATTGAATAAAAATGCTTTTTCCCACGAAGCACGTAAGAAAAATTGCAAAATTTAGGGAATGTTGCCGATTTTTTTCTATCGAGCCAAGTTTGCTCAATCGTGTATTGGCTCCCATACTTCATAAGGACATATATTCAATTTACACTACGTTTTTTTTCAAACTTCGGTTATTAGGTTTAAGCGTCAAAAAACTAAGTTTTCGCGAAGTCGAATCATGAAAGTTGGAACTCATTTCGCCTTAAAGGGCTTGCCAAAGAAGTCAAAATCTATAGAAGTAAGTATAGTTGGCACACTTGTGTCATTGCTACCACTCCCTCAACTTTCTCAGCGTCACAATCTGCAGTCTCCGATGAGCCTAGATTATCATTTATCAGACATCTGTACAGTACTGCCCAGTTTGTGTTATCTAGACGAGGCTTATCTGCGTGTTTAATGTCCCAGTCGTGGATACTAATGGGCCGCGTTAGCGAAGGCGTCTGAAGGGGTGTTAGGAAAGTCTAGGTTACTAGTTTATTGGTAGGATGTGGTATATATTTGTATTTTCATTCGAAGTTTGTTTTAGTAATGATAATGAGTTTTGACACTGATGCCACAAAAGATGCGCGAAGATTATTTATATAGTATTACTTTTTAAAGCATTAACGCCTGCTTTAGCGATATATAATACTATAAAAATTACAAGGGCTGCGATGTCAATACGAAAGTTTAAGTATTTCTAAATAATGCTTCTTTCGGTTGGATGGTACTGTTAAACTGTCCAATAGATGTCGCTCCGTCCCCGCAAGACGGTTAGTCAAATAGAGAGTTAAAATTCGATGCTCGGACCCGAACCTCGGTGGCTCAGTTGGTCAATGGCGTCTGACACGGAGAGTCGGAAGACGCGGGTTCGAATCCCGTCCGGGGATTTCAATGTTTAAGATTATTTATACTAATCAGTATAACTAACTAACTCAATCGAGTTCAATAACTGCTTGTGTTGTAAGGGGTGCGTCTACTTCCGCAATATAGCCATCAATGACGATCAATAAAATTATTACTCCCAGTGAGAATTAGCGTTAGGAAGCGGTAGTCTTAATACACTGGTAGTCAAATCTTTTAAATATGGCTGTAAATAAGATCACGAAATTGTATTGTACCCCACATACCATGGTTATTCCAGACCAGGGCTGAATGAATGTAAGCGAAGTTTGTATACCAAATTTAAAGTTTGAACTATCTCAGAAATGGTCATCAAAATAGGATGATGAGTTAAAAATAAACAAAAACTTAAATGAATCGAGTCTGCAGTGGATTTATTAGTGGACATATCAAAATTAGAACCAGAAATGAGGAAGTCAGCTTGTGAGAACTGCGTCAAAATAACGGGACTCGTATCGTAAATCCGAAGGCGTCGACATCGTGACTTCAAAGCAAGTGTCTGGTGACTGACAACGGTGACGTCAGAGCTGTTTGTAAACATCGGTTTATAATAACTGGGAGCGGATGAATGAAGTTATTTGCGATGTTATCAGAACTAAGAATCAACGACGATGTATAATCGGGAAAATGTGCCCGTTTTTTCTTAATTATTATTTAAATAAGCGTACAATATGAAAGGGCGTTATGGATTATAAATCTAGTGTGATACCAGATTCGAACACATTATTACTGAATGACAAGTGTGACAGTTAGTCAAACATTAGTCTATAAAGTTAAAAGAAAATGTAGTTATGTATCATCAATATATTATTATATAAGTATCGAAGTCCCGACTGACTGACAACGCAACAGCCTAAACCTCTGGTCGTAGAGACTTGAAATTTATATTACCGTGTTTGAAGTGTGCTTTTGTCAAAAGGGTTTTTCGAAATTCAACCCCTAAGTGGATAAAAATTGGTAAAAACGTTTGTCACCTCTTTTGTTTTTGACCTTATAGGTGTGAAAATTTGTATTTAGATAGTTCATTTGAAATTATAAATGTTATACTTTAATATTTTACAGGGATGACTTAGGGGGTGAAAGTGAGTATAAAACTGTGTATAGAAAACTCTTTGTTTTTTACTTATTGGTGTAAAAATCTGTATTTAGCCATTTACAAAAATAATACACTACGCGGACGAAGCCGTGGAAAAAGCTAGTACAATTTAATACAAACAGGACTGCTATAAATACAACTATATATACAATCTCATAAGTATTATTAAAAACGATATGCAAATCCTTAACACATCCTACAGTAAACCACATATTTCCATTTTAATTATGTGAAGTGAAAATTAAATTAATGAACTTCTGTTTTCTCTAATAGTTTTAATTACATGTAATAAACAAATCTGACTAACTGCCGTTAGTTGTACGGTATACCTATTTATATATGAATATATTTAACTTAAGGAAAGTTAGAAGATTAATAGATGAACGACAATGGGAAATTATTTTATTATTATTAGAATTAGTGTACTAGTTATTAGAAGTTAAGTTACCTACCTGCTATAATATTTATAGATTTTGTTATTACCTAGCCATCATTTAATTACATACCTTTTCGTAGCAAAGTGTGGAGTATTGCACATTATTCAATTATATTTGTAATTTAGACCTAGCTCAATAAAATAATAAAAAAGATAAAAAAAAATAACTTTCATTTATTGTAATAATAATAAAAAAATAAAACACTTTTTATAATTATAATCTAATCTGGTAGACCTTTTAATAATCTCATCAAAAGTTAATTTGTTTTTTTTTTCATGATTTTGATTAAATAACTATGTATTAATTAATAAATATATATTATAATAATTAATAAAAATAATAATTAATAAATTTATTTATTATAATAATTAATAAATATATATTAAATAAATATTAAATAATATAATACCGTCGCAGCGCCAGTTACGTGCTGTGGCCCGCGCTCGCCGCTGTGCACAAGAGTGACTCCCAGAAGAAGAACTTCAAATAAGTTCGAAACTGGTCGGAGAATATTTCCAGTAAATATTACGCGATTTTAAGCGTAATTATAAATAACTATGAGCGAAAAAAAAATATCATTTGTAATATGGGGCGAGTATACTGACGTCCAATTGATAATAGGTTTTCGTGATATTTATTTATAATAATATTAAATGCGTGTACCGGAACTGTAGGGCATAATTAGATCTTTGGATTTTCAATGCGTATAAATAACGACTGCGAAGCCTGCCAAGCGTGGTGATTATTACAAAACCGCCTCATGAATGTCGTAGTGTGAGGGAGGCATATTGTTCGCAGTGGTGGAAGCCTTTTTGTTGATCATAGAAGTGCTTTCATTTTAAAATATATTAGCTAGTCTATATCTATACTGATATTATAAAGAGGAAAGATTTGTATGTAAGTATGTTTGTAACGAATTGGCTCAAAAAGTACTGGACCGATTTCAAAAATTCTTTCACCATTGGAAAGCTACATTCACCCTGAATAACATACGCTATATAAAATTCATCATCATCCATCACCGCGCGGGTGAAACCGCGGCGAGCAGCTAGTCTCTATATAATACATGATCTCACTTGATACTCAGTAATGAAGCGCTGAGGGTCGTAGGAAACTATACCCAGAACAGTGACTGGCTTATCAAGAACAGCTGCCGGGATGCTGTTATTGATATTCCATCTTGATTGTGGCAGCCAGGCGGTCAACGGAAAGCGCTCGGTACATGTTACGCATTTCAACAGCATTTGAAGATTTCCACACGACTTCCTCACACCCTGCACTTAACGATAAACTATATTTGAATTCCAGAAATGAAGAGTCAGCATAGCAACATATTATATCTAACAGTAACAAAACAACAACGAAAACCTGCAACAAAGTGGACAATAAACGAAATGACACGGTCAATTAGTTTTACAACTTACAAATAGTTGTCGTAAAACGACTCAATCACACCAATTACGGTACGATTAATAATGAAGCCGTTTACGACTACGACATGTTCAATGCAGCGTTGAGATTAAAATAAAGATAGGTACTAACTGTGGATGGAGTTGAAGAGTAACCTTGTGTATCAAATGGCTGAAAACGCATCAAACAGGGTCATTAGTTCTACTGGGCTTATTTGTGTATATCATGTCGTGAATGGCACTGCAGAAATATACTTTTGAGGAGTATTGATCACATTGAAATTTTAGACTGCGCAGCGTGATAGCGTTACTGCTACATATGAAGAGGACGCTGAACGACTTACTAATGTTGTACCTTGATGCCAAAAATATTACCACCATACTAGCACTATTCAACAGACACATCTATGGTCCTATCGCCGAAGATCAAAATAATAATCACTACTCATAAACAAATATAGCTAGAGAACGTTTCCCATCGCATTCGCCCACAATATATTAGATACCCATAGTTATCATCCTATACCTAAGCCAGTTATACGATCTATATGGAACAGTCGGATTCTGAAGCCTGAACTGCATCCAGTTATAATAACTTCTTTATTGAGAGTTACTTTGCTTTGGTTCTTCCTGACACTGTCCTAGATTTCGAAGGAGGTGTCATCTTATTATCACACTTTTTGTAGGCTATGCTTTAAGATATTACTCTTAACTGAGATGTTATCATGATAATTCTTGCCCTGCCAGTATTAGAATGTAAAATAATGGTTTTAATCAAACAAATACGAGACCTGGGTTTGCTTCGACGTAGTAAGACAAACGAAGTTATAATTTTAATACCTATTTTCATAAAATCAAAAGTCCTACCGCATAGCTACCGATGCACTCCAACGCGAAAATGTCTCTGACTAGCTGCTCTCCGCGATTTCACCCGCGCGGTCATGGATGATGATGATGATGATGAATCTTATATAGCCTATGTTACTCAGGGTGAGTGTAGCTTTCCAATGGTGAAATATTTTTTGAAAAAGGTCCCGTAATTTTTGAGCCAATTCATTACTAACATACGTACATACAAATCTTTTCTCTTTATAATATTAGTACTTATAGATGTTATTTTTATTTGTCTAATGGGAACATAGCAATAGATAACCATCTATCGAAAAGCTCGAGAAGTTTCTTTTGATCTAGAGAATAGTTTTTTCAATCAATTGATTTTAGTGTCTTTTTTAAATTTAATTAAGTATATGATTTTCGTAGCACCATAGTTTACAACCCTAAATAAAACGAAAGAGATAAAACTAAATAATAAAACCATAGAGTGAAAGTAGTTTCTCTGAATGGTACTAAAACTCATATCTTCCGACTACTGCTTTAGCTACTTTATCATCGAGACAACAAATAAAACTCATTTATGTATTTCGTTATTTAGTAAACGTCATATTGAGATGTAGCGACCATCAAATGGCCCTAGATTTTTCCAGATAAAACTAGTCCCAAAAAAAATCCCAAAAGAGTCAGAAGGCATAGATCCGATTCCCGTCCGTAAAATCAGGTACTTTAGCTTTTATAATACACACACTAAAAATGTAGGATACTTTTTATACCTGAGAAATTTCATGTTTAAGCGAACCAAGCCGCAGGACGCGTCTAGTAACGAATAAAGCTATCAATGGAAACTTTATCGTAATACCAATGACTGAATAAAACTAAGTAACAGCCTTCATACTAAACGCAAAATAATAAAGCGACAAAATATCACTTCGCTATAAAATATAACGACAATTTACGACTCACATAGAAAGTGTAAGTGCCAGCATTATTTATTGAGCGATAAGGCACGCCATATTTGCATCGGAAAGCGGAGATAAGGAAATTGCAGTACAAATATTTTAACAAATAAATGCGTTCGCATTGACATTAACGTTTTCATTGCTAATCGCTACGTGAAAGTGGATTTATAATCTGTTTAAGCATATTTGGGGTAAGTTTCAGTTACTACTACTTCAATGTACCTACGTACAATAAACCTACTGTTTGTTTCGAGTTGCATGTTTGTTCTGAGTGTTTGACGTTGTGTTTTGGAATGTGATTTGCAGTAAGATTTTGCAATATTTAATTTTCATACATTTCTAGAAAGTAATTATAATTAATTAATATTAATATTAAAAGAGATTAGCCTTGTGCTTGTACCGTTTCCTATTAACAATTGTATTGTTCTCCTTATAACATAAAGTACAAGTATACGAGTATACCAAATTCGTTTAATACTCGTATTCGTCGAGTTGTCTAGTCTTGAACATTCTTTATTTTTTTATCAAGTATTTTCTTCTTGTTACTGGTAACAAGAAAACTAATTTCGCTGTTTTAATATTAGTGGAAATTGTATTTGTCATCCGTTAAACAGCTATAAACTTAACTTCGTAATTATGTAGTTATATATTACATTATATATGCGGACTGTACGTACATATTTTTAATGAATAAATAGAGAGATAGTACACTTACCGTCGTGAGGTCGCGCCTAATGATTCGTCGTTGCGATCGTCGACGAGCTCACCGATGTCAAAAACTTTATGAGAGATCGCCCTTGTACATAAGGTTGTTTTTCCAACATTTCTTGTCATCTCGTCATTTGTTTGATGGATGTTGTCAAAGATGCAGCCATGTTTGCTCTTAGTGAATCGCACGAGCAAACCGATTGAAAGACAATCGGACGTATAAGAAGCCCTTTTTGTGCTTATGTGGTGTGTTATTTTTTTTAATTAGCTTGAATTTTTTTATATTTTTGGTTACCACTCGAAACGAAAACAATAATTGTGTTGTAACACAATACCATAAATCATATTGTCAGTTCACTTAGCAACATCGGCATTAAGTGAAATCGGATACAATACATCTCTTTTGTACAAACAATGATCACTAGTAATTTTTCTGTCAGCACCCGCCAATCCGCTCATTCTCTCGCCCATATACGGTTTTTGACACACGTCATTTTTACTGTACCCTATGAATATAGAGATGTTCGAGTGACGGATCGTGTACACCAAAGGTCACCACGATTATTTTAATCGAGACATTTATCTCGATCTTTATTGTTTTCGAGTTCCGTGATGCCACCGCGACGTCTTAATCGATCCGATATTATGTCGAATGCGTCATAGTTTTACCAACATGGACGGGAAAGTTAAAGATGACAGAGATTTGGTTTGTAGATGAATTATGCCATCTCGTCCGTTGGTAGAATTACAATTGTAAAATTCACGAACTGGATCCAGATTTCGTTTTGCATGTTACTACCATGTATGGATCATAATGAATAATAGCTACGGAAAATATTATGTACATAATTTTCAGTATATTGTATGCTTGCTTTCATTCTCATTGTTAAGATTACCAGCTGTTTAAAGAAAGGACGAAAAGTGAACTTCTACAGTCTCTCAGTTGCTAGTGATTAAACTTTAATAAAAATGAAGCTTTACCTATTTTCATGATATAACATTTTTTATATACTTAAATATACACCATATGTGGGTAAACGTCATCACATCACGTATCCTCAACCTCAAACAAAATTCCTTCATTAGAAATAAAACTGACTAAATCGTTACACTTATAAATCACTTCCATCAAGTCAAATAAAGCACACCAACTTTCAATAACAGTACAAATCATACGCAAATATTATTCAATATAGTTTGCAATTTTGCATGACAATAAATCGGGACAATTGAAAGTGAACGGCATAAGTCGTTGTGAACTATCGATGATATTCGTCGATACACCTACATCCCTGGGCTTGTTTTGACGAGTTACGAGTTTGCGCATTATAGCTTAGGCAGGTGATGCCATTTAACAATTTTTGTGTTTTTTTCATTATCGTGATGTTTCTCAAACAGAAAAAGATGTAGCATACCGGTCTGGTAACAAATGATAAAACAAAACAGCAAATTAAATTAGAATATAATATTTATTAAAAATATACGGGAGCACTAAGCGAGACGTCAGTGCTAAGCGAGACGTCATCGACGCGGGCGTCCCGAACACTCCTTGAAAAAGACCACCGAATGTGGTCGAAACTATAGTCGGACCTATCCGATAAATATTACGTGAGTAATCCCGTATATTTTTGTTTAATAATTATTTAAACCCACGTTAGTTTTTATAACAAAATATAATATTTGACGAAACTAAACGGCGATTGAAAAAGTTTGCTTTCAAACAACCTTTGAAAACAAATTTCTTGAAATGTATTCTTCTGAAAATTGCCAAGACTGATATGAAACAGCCAATCAAAGTAATCATTTGATGAAAAGTAAATATCTCAAAGTAAAGTATAGGAAAATATTGTAAAAATATATACCAAAGATAATATTAATGATGATGTAAAAATATAAGTTAGTACGATTGAAAATGTAACCTATCTGCAGTATATCTATTATTAGCCCACGGTTTTACCCGCGTGACGATGGATGATGATGATGATGATGATGATGATGCAAAGTATCCTATAGTATTATTCCAGCGCCTTATCTATCTACATACCAAATTTCATCATAATCCACTCATTAGTTTTTGAGTGAAAGAGTAACAAACTTCCATACATCCATACATACAAAGTTAGGCATTTTATATTTCGCGTTAGTAATATTAGTGAGATGAAGAAGAAGCTAAAACGCACATTCGACTTAGAAGGAATACTTACTTAGGTTCAAAAATCTTGGTATATTTTTACTTGACTAAACCAGTTAAAAAAATACCAAGATTTTTGTATTACGTGTACTTTTTGAAATAATTTATCACGCATGCTTATTTGCGCTATAAGATTATTTCGGGATAGACAAGAAATACAAACGTGATAACAACAACTGTGAATGACCAACCAGTTTTTAATACAGCGCACGGCTATACCCGCGTGGACTACTCGTAAAGAAAGTGCTCGTAAAACGTTTTACTTCCTACTTTGGCTGCCGAAATCGAAATTGAATTTTCACTTTGTCGCCTAAAGTGTATGTAACGCAACAATGAATTCAATTTCGAACGCTGTATTGTGGTACTCAACTACTTTCAATATGATTTTGTGTAATAAGGTATAGAGTTTTAGTTATACCTATTTTAAAATTATATCATTAATGCAATTTTTATTTAATTAATCACTGTATGTGTAATAAAATTTAAAAAAAAATAATATTAGGCTTCAAAGTTAAAGGTACATGTTTGATTTCAAACTCCATATCTATATAATGGAATTTATAGTCATACATACTACCTATACAATATTTATTAACATTTGCTTCATCAGTTTTCTGAAGAAATATTTGAATGGGGCATACTGCATTTACTCTGAATGCCTGAGGGGATACTACCGTATCTACAGGCAGAGCAGAACCCCTGCCAAAATATGCACTAGTTTTCCCAAATTTTCCGGGCAATTCTCTATTTTTGTTTTTCCTAAAACTTTATTCGGAGTTTTATGAACATTTAAAAACAAAAAAATTGGACCAGTTGTTCTCCAGTTTTGCGCTTACTTTGCTTAATAACAGTAATGATCAACATTTCATTTACATTTCCAAAACTTAAATGATTTTATGCACATACTCGTAGTAACATTTCCTAATCCAATAGAGTTTACCTTTATTAGTAATTAATTGATAACATTTTTAGATTTATCGACTTTACCCGCATTATATTTGTGAAGTAGCAACACTGTTCACAAATGCGATGCGTGAGCTATGTGTGACAGTTGGCGTGGGTGGTCAGTAATCGATATTAGATAATCGCATTAGCTTTACAAATGTTCGTTTAATATTGCTTACACCGCATTAGTGGTTACATCACTACTTGCCAACTCGTTTCGGATTATAGAGTGGACGAAAAGTAGTGAATTGTCAGTTGGAATGGGCATTGGTTTCCTAGTTTTGACATTTCAAAGGATTTTAGTAGAGAAAGTTACTCAAATTATAGTTATAATATACGGATTATCTATTACAATTTGCCTGAAAGTGATATTTTATTAGTAGATCGTTATCCGCTTGCAGTATATTATGTCCCGCTCGCATATGCTCGTACGTTTTGAAAATTACATTTAATTTTTACCCTTGGTCTACTAGTAGTAGTTTGCAAGCTGTTTAAATTAGTAGTGCATATTATGTGCACAAAATTTAGCTTCTGATACCTCTGAGTGACACAGCAACTGTCATAGGCATATCTTTATCTCTTGCCATCAGCCGTGCGATTCTCTACAGATTTATCGTTGCGATCGTCGACGAGCTCACCGATGTCAAATACTTCATGAGATATCGCCCTTGTACATAAGGTTGTTTTTCCAACAATTCTTGTCATCTCGTCATTTGTTTCACGGATGTTGTTAAAGATGCAACGATGTTTGCTCTAAGATAATCGCATGGCAGGTCAAAGTATTGCATCGACCCGCCTCTTGACATGAAAATGAACAGAATCATAATTTCAAAATTAAAAAATTCCAAGGAACTGTCAAAAGAATGAATAGTTTCAACAAAAATAACTTTCACCTTATTTTATTTATATATTTACTAGCCACCACTTAACTGTGACTTAACTATGGGGTTATGATCTTAAGAGTCCTCTGACCCGTAGTTTTATGACTAACCAATAAAAGTTTTATAGACGTGATTAACTGTGTTCAACGTATTATTAGCAAACTCAAATAAACCTCCTAAATCATGCATTTCAAAATGTTAATCTGTCTTTAACTAGACTATAGTTTGTTTGCATAATTACACAAGTAAGTGAAGGGACAAGAGATGACACAATTAGAAACTAGATACAAATAAGAACGAAACAATGCTTTTCTTGTGATACGGAACTGTAGCCCAGTGGCTAAGTCGGGACACGAATTATGTTGCAAGTTAATTGGGCTCGGCACGTATAGCAGTCTGGAGAAGCAACGACACGATACGAGAATTAAATGTTTGGCCTATATAGGCACTATACTTCAAATTGCTCTTTAAATTCTGTAGCTAAATTCTCCTGATAGGATGTTTATGACTGTAGAACTTTTATACACGTCACGATGACGTCGTTTGTTGCTTTTATATTTGACATTTTCTATAACAATTCATCTCAATTCAGAGTTTCAGATGTATAAGTAGTAGGGTGCGTTAATTGTTCGTTTAATTATCCATTGTATTAATTTCAGTGACTGATATATATATTTGGAATTAAATGCTTTTCATTTCATCTAAAAATGAAGTCCTGGCCAACATGTGTTTTTTGCTACCTTGCTTAAACCATATCCGAACACAACGGTGACTTCTTATATGGGTAATATACTCGTAACAGAAGTAACTAAATTGCTGTGTCTCATAAATGTTAATAAATATTTCTAAAATCGGATATAACATAAAATTGGCAGTTATCAAAATGGTGATATAGAAAATCAGCTTAGTATGCGTAGTCTACAAATATGAACTGTTATAAAACTGTCAGCATCATTCAATAAATTTTTTGTCTGTCCTAACAATAGCTGTTTCAGATAATGCCTTATAATCCGGTCACCTTTTGATTAAACTTATTGCTACATATCTCTTTAATTTATCAAAACCTCTGTTTTACTCCTTACTTTCATATGTTATTATAGATACGTATTTTCCAACCATTCAATCAGTGACAAAAGGCCATCCATAACGAGCGAAGTTAATTAAATTTTAATCAAACGCTCTAAAGAAAACAATAAAATTGGTAATAAGTTGTCAGTAAGCAATCTCCTTTCAAATCTTATGATTTATAGTGAACTTCCTGGTTTCGATAGCGTTACTTAATGCTGCAGCATTATTTTAAAAATGGCTTTCGAAAAAAAATCCACTTAAGAAGAACATTCCACAAATCACCAGATGAAGAGACCTCTTTTCTCACACCTTCCATCGTGAGTATAAAAATTTATCTCCCTGCACACAATAGCCGTTTGCAAATAAGTAAATAAATCATAGTTACACGTCATGTTTCTCATGATATACCACAAAACTTATGCAAGAATTAACTTTAGAAATGGGATATTTACCATGTATTGTATTTATTGTATACTTATTGTGCACCTGGTGTTCATCTTTGCAAAAACCGAAGAATTTCTGAAAAAAGCACGCGGGGAGCAGATACCGTGATAATAAGACTCAGTGCAAGAAACGTGAAAGAAAGAGGGTATACAGTTTCGTCTGCTCATAACAACACCTACCTGCAGATACTTCCAGTTTACTCGGGGGTGGGGGGGGGGGGGGGGGGGTTCGGGTTGTGCGGTGTTTTATTGAAACTTAAAAAAAATATTTAGACTATTTTGGCGTGTCTCCGGCAGCTAAAATGTTGTAAATACGCTTTATACAAACCCCTTCAACCCACCCACAGTTTTTATTTCACCAAATTCAGGGGTCCGATTCTAAAGCCAACCCTACTCGTGAATATGGCGCAAGCAACTGTGCCGAAATATCGAGAGCTGACAATAAATACAATACATGGTAAATATCCCGCTTCTAGGGTTAATTTTGCATCAGTGACCATGGCAGTTTAAAAACTTCTCTCATGTGACATACTTTGCCTAATAAAAAGTTAAACTAAAATAGCCCCGTTACATACTCAAGTTGTGGTGACCTTGCTTTCAAAGCCAGTGATTCCAGTTTCGATCCCTGTCCGTGGAGGTAAATATTTGTATGATGAGCAGAAATCTTTGTACACTGATCTTGGCTGTTCTCAATATTTTAATGTTCGTGCCTTCTGCGACACAGGAAATCATAGTGCTGGGGTATGGGAGTGTGAATTTAAATTTCGCTAGTTTCTACCTGTCTCCACTAAAAGCCCATTAGGAACCTTCTAAACCGTTCAAGAAACGCTATTAATTTCACTCATACCTTCAAGATGTTAATTGCTATTGCATTGATATCATTTTATAGGATGATGCAACCAGTTTTATGACTATTGACATGTTCTGTGAAAGTGGGCGGTACGGAAGTCTAGACTTGCCTATTATTTTATGATTTAGATGTTTTTATTTTGCTGATTAAGTGACCTGCTTTGCACGTTATGTTTAACACCTTTAATTGTATACCAATTCTTCAATGGTTCATAATTTAAATTAGTTATTTTAATAAGCCAATCAACAGGTTTGTGTTATATATAATATATATATATAATATTATATTTATTACCATGTTTTTTGTTGTATATTAGATTTGATATAATATTACTATACAAATGCAAAAGTTTGTGCGCATGGGAGTTTTAGGTCTGCCTTTTCTTCACACCGTAACTGCTGAATAGATTTGACTTTGATTTGGAATGGCATAAACTTAAATACAACGTACGTTTAATACGCATGCTACTTTTATAATCTTCTTCTGCGACATGTTAGTACGTTTCTGTTTTGTTTTACACGTGTTATAAATATTTCCTTGATAATGTTTAATTTTTGGATTGATTACAATTTATTTTTCATTACCGTTGTTCTTAGAGTGAAAAAGATATAAAGAAATCAATATTAAAAATAAACTTATTGTAGCATGTACCTAAGTATTACAAATTATTAAGTTATATTATATATTAGTTGAGAACTGCAAGCTGTAGAAGAGAACAGTCGGCAATTCGGACATATGAAAGCATTTTTGCCCAAGCTATTGCAGAGACGCTTCGCCCCTGCTTCGCACTTGCTCGGCCAATTATATAAGCAGAATCTCTTTTAAAAAATCCACTTATTGGAATCTGTAAAAAAAAACGGTAAAAAAATATGTATAAATAGGTACATAATGAATTAATGCATTTTATTTTACATTGCAATTTTGAGAGAGAAAAATTGACATCCTCGGACAGGATTCAAACACGCGTCTTCCGACAATCCATTTATTTTTTTCATATATGACGGAGAAAGCACCTCCGGAGTGTTTTTTTAAAAAGTGTGACGTCAGCATTGCTGACGTCACAATTGTTGTTTTCATGATGATCACTCATTTTTGGGTCCTCGAAGTAAAACTTCACAAGTACTTTTATAAGCTTCGTATATTCAACGAGCAGCGTAACAACGTCACAAAGAGGTCCGTACTGTACGGCGACTCGAGAGCGACTGAGGCGAGCGCCTACAGTGCGGCCGTACTTATAGGACTCGGCGCACGTGCACGAGTTTACAAGTTTGTTGGTAAAGTATTGAAATTACAATCATAACATTAATTTTACATCGTAATCAACTCAAAAATAATCAACTGATGATTTATAAACTATTTTTAGGTTAATCAAATGATTAAACTTAATTATTCTCGACGAACTGTTGTAGTTGCGCCGATACGGCCATACTGACAGGCGGTGCGCGCTCTGCACCAGCCTCGTTGGTTCTCGTAGATTGTTATGGATTCTCGTAGATTATTTGGATTCTCGTAGACCATTTATTCTGATGGGTCATCTTGGTTCGAGTCGTGTTGGCTGTACTTGCAGCCCTTCTCGTGAGGTCGACGGAATGGGCTCATTTGATTCTGCAGTGGGATCTCGTTGAATAGATGATTCGTTTCCCGCCGATACGGTCAACTGATCCCCAGGTTGCGGAGCGCGGCGCAGCTGATCATGGGCAATCTTGCGAGGTCGTCCTCTACCGACAACTTTCTTTACCAGATATCAGTCATTATCCAGTATTCTACAAACTTCATATGGTTCGCTGTATTTAAGGTCAAGCGAGGTTTGGTTTCGAGGATTATTTTTCACCAATATGTAGTCTCCTCTTTGAAAATGATGGATTTTGGCTTTGTGTAGGTTGAAGCGTTGTCTGTCTTGTTCGCTACAACGAATCATTTTCTGTTGCACCTGTTGAGTGAGCGCTTTAATATCAACGGTTTCGTTGTCAATATCCACCAGGTTGAGAAGCTCAGGAGGTACACAGTGCTTTCGTTGCGTAATAAGTGTCAGTGGAGCAACACCGGTGACTCAGTGGGTTGTACAGTTCATTGCCAGCTGAAGTTCCTCGAGTACAGTGTGCCACTGCTCTGCTTCGTAATTTTTAATCATTACCAAAGCATTTTTGAGGGTTGCAACGACTCTTTCAACTTAGCCATTCGCTCGGCTGACTCCTGGAGCGATAGCATGGATATTTATTCCGATGGCGTCACAGTAGTCCTTGAATTCGCCAAGGAACTCTCTTCCTCCATCCACTATTATTTGAAGCGGCGCACCAAATAGATGCACAGTGCGTTCTAGAGCGGCCAATGTGCTGTGTGGGTTTTTGTTGGTACTGAAGTACAGTAAAACGTACTTTGAGAAAGCGTCAATGGTGACTATGACGTATTGTTGATCATCTGGAGTGCCCAGCTTCCCTGTTATGTCCATATGAATAACTTGGAAGGCGGCCGTTGGTTTTTGTATGGGGTGTAACTGGGCTTGAATGGCCCCTGATCTTCCTTTAGATGTTCGGCATACAACACAGTTATCCACAAATCTTTCGGATAATGGAACTCATTTTGTTGAACCAATAGGTTTCTCTGATCTTCTGCAGTGTCTTTTCCCAGCCAGGGTGTTTTAGTGCAGTGTGAAATGAGTTTATAATGCTCCATTGAAATGATTTGGGAACGACGGTACTGAGCTGCTGACCGAAGACAGGATCATTGACGTTCCTTTTTTAAAACGTTGTCCTCTAACACATAGTCTTCCACTGGGTTATTGTCACTGAGACTGTCCATTATCGGACGCAGTTCTTCATCCCGTCGCTGTTCAATTTTGAGCCAGTTCAAGTCTCTTGTCATAACATTGACTGCAAGCTCAACTGGATTGCGACAGCGATGAATCCTTGGCAGAAGGTCCTTTTTGTGTTTTGACGCTTTTAATGCGTTGCAATCTGTTATCACGGTGAATTTTCGCCCATATAAAGTGTTTTATGGCTCGTACCACTGCCAGTGTCTCCAACTCGTAGGAGTGGTACCGGCTCTCGGCTTCCGTGGTTCTCATGCTCATAAAGGCAACAGCATGTTGTCGTTTTAAACGTTGACTAATTATTGTTGGCTAATTATTGTATCCGCGTCGATACGGCCATACTGACAGGCGGTGCGCGCTCTGCACCAGCCTTGTTGACTCGTTAACTCTCGCAGACTGTTGTTAATTATGGCTGGCCTGCAAAGAATGAGATATTCTCTGAGTAGTGAGTCTGTAAACAACTTACGTTGCTTTATCTTGTTTGTTACATTAACACAACTGTTATGTAACCTTAGGAGTCTTTTGATTAGTAAACAGTACACAAAGACATCGTGCACTGCCTTATTAATTTAGAATCTGTGGTGTATACGTGTCTACCCATAGTTCCACAAGGCGTCCCCACGGTATCTCAGGGTTCACTGTGGATGCATCAAGGATCCGTGGTTAGCTCAAAGGTAACACATGGTTAGCTCAGAGGTATCACTCTCCAGACATTTTTGTAGATTACAACAGTACACTAAGACATCCTAAGTGCACTGCCTTATTAATTTAGAATCTGTGGTGTATACGTGTCTACCCATAGTTCCACAAGGCGTCCCCACGGTATCTCATGGTTCACTGTGGATGCATCAAGGATCCGTGGCTAGCTCAAGGGTAACACATGGTTAGCTCAGAGGTATCACTCTCCAGACATTTTTGTAGATTACAACAGTACACTAAGACATCTTAAGTGCACTGCCTTATTAATTTAGAATCTGTGGTGTATACGTGTCTACCCATAGTTCCACAAGGCGTCCCCACGGTATCTCATGGTTCACTGTGGATGCATCAAGGATCCGTGGCTAGCTCAAGGGTAACACATGGTTTAGCTCAGAGGTATCACTCTCCAGACATTTTATTCTTGTAGATTCTAGTTGAAAATATCGTGAAACATAATGAATTTTATACTCGCCGGTTTTAATCCGTTGATGCGTGTTCGTCGTTGTGAGTTATCCGGACTGACTGGCCAGCTTGAGATGTGGATGACACTGAATCAGGGGCGATTGCAGCGTTGTTTTGCAGTGTATCGAGATCATCTCCCGCAGCGATTGGTGTGGACGTCATGTCTGTGGTAATTCCCGTTGTGATGGGCTGCATGGTATTAAAGTTGTTTGCTGGTACTCCTGAAGTGTTCAATGAGGCAGGGCCTATCAGCCTGGTACTGCCCTGCGCTGTTCCAGTCGTGACAGGTTGAACCGAAGTCGATGAGGATGTGGTTGGGACCAGAGCTTGTTCTGATCCCACTTCTGATGACGGAGAAAGCACCTCCGGAGTGTTTTTTAAAAAGTGTGACGTCAGCATTGCTGACGTCACAATTGTTGTTTTCATGATGATCACTCATTTTTGGGTCCTCGAAGTAAAACTTCACAAGTACTTTTATAAGCTTCGTATATTCAACGAGCAGCGTAACAACGTCACAAAGAGGTCCGTACTGTACGGCGACTCGAGAGCGACTGAGGCGAGCGCCTACAGTGCGGCCGTACTTATAGGACTCGGCGCACGTGCACGAGTTTACAAGTTTGTTGGTAAAGTATTGAAATTACAATCATAACATTAATTTTACATCGTAATCAACTCAAAAATAATCAACTGATGATTTATAAACTATTTTTAGGTTAATCAAATGATTAAACTTAATTATTCTCGACGAACTGTTGTAGTTGCGCCGATATATATAATTTAAATTTAAATCGGTATTTTTAAAACCTACTTCTTTGTAAGAGGAGAGATTCCCATTAAACAAAATTTACCATACAGCCTTACTATGGCATTAGATTAGACACAGATAGGACGTTGTTATTTATTATAAATTTACCGCAATTAGGTTCACAACCACATTGTAAATCACTCAACATGTTCAACAATAAGATTTTGAAGATCATAAATAATATTATGTTGCTTTCTATCCAACGTCATCTATTATTAAGCCTGTATTACATTAGCATTCGTGAGATTCGTCACTTTCACTAAATTCGGGTACAGGTTATGTAATTTGGGATTCACAATGCAACGTTAGTAAGATGGTACTTATGTCTGTATAGAATACAAGTTCTCTAACTACAATGAACAAGTATAATTTTAGGTTTTGAGTTGATGTTTCCTTTGACTCATAAACAATAACTTTCAAGTCCCCGCCCTATCTATCACTAGCTTTTACTTTTGTGGCATCCTTTTCACTTTTTCTTTGACAATTTTAAACATATGCGTTTGCCTCGAACCTTGAGCTCACAGAACAATATTACCAATATAACAATATACAACTTGACTAAGTTCAATGCCAGGCTCAAGACTCAAGTGTGCGCATTCTCGGCAAAAAACATCTCCATTTCTTCCTCATTACTTCTCTTCAGAATATCACCTTCCCTGTACAGTGTGATCTTAACATCCTTGGCATGGACATCCGTAGTGACCTGAACCAGCGCTACAGCGAGTGTATTATCAAGTTAGCTTCCCGCAAACTAGGAGTCCTGAACAGAGCGAGGCGTTCCTTCACTCCTGATCAGATCGAGATGATCGCGAGCGTTGCCTTCAATATAAAACTTGGTGCGCCCTTGTATTGAATATTGTTGCCACCTCTGGGATGGTTCCGCTAAGTACCTTATGGATGCTCTATACAGAATACAACGTCGCGCTGTCCGTATTATTAGAGACACTGAAGTCACTAAACACCTAGAACCTCTACAAATGCGTAGAGCTATAGCTTCTCTAAGCGTTTTTTACCGTTTGTTTCATGGTGAATTTTCTGAAGAGCTCATTAAGAGAATAAGATTAAAATCTTATTCCTTCCTGACCATTCCGATCCCGAACTACTGGTTCCGGCCTAGCATTGCATCCATATACTGTTCAAAATTTTTACCACGAACCAAAAACTTTGCCAGTTCCTTCCTCTGTTGTGTAAGTAAATTGTGGAATGCTCTTCCGGCGTACGTATTTCCTTGCATCTATGACTCTGGGTCTTTCAAGCGGGGCGTAAAAAAGCATTTTCCAGGTCATCATTGGGGTGACGATTAGTACAACTTACGGCTGCACTAATGGTGATCGTTTCTTGATTTCATCTTTGCTTTCCATCAGGCGAGGAGAGTCACTTTGATGAATCATTATAAAAAATAAAGATTTATATATACTCCAAGGAGCTCGAGCTTACGTTATCTCTCGACCATACTAGCTGATACCACAGGAATGACATGGAGCCAATTTAAGTGACAGCATAATTTTTTAACGTCATCTTTTATGAAGTTAACCCCCCCGAAACATCAGGGAACGGCCGCAATTGAATTAGTTTTTACTCAGTGTATTAGCTTGAGCGACTGGGTGGTGATTTAGAGAGACATGAAACTAGAGAAGGAAGAAGAATGATGTATATTCAAATCCCGTAACGATCGATCCATAAAATATTGTGATGGTCACATATTTCAGGCCCAGCCAAAGAGTGAAAAGAGTACTTTACTACTTTAATACCTTTCTTTATAATATTCTCAATAAGTAGCATTTGAAAACTCATCATATCGGGTGGAAAATAAATTGCACAGCTATTCAAAAACACTACTCCATTACGAATTTCTCTTACCTTTCATGTCTCAACATTAAATAAGGAACTATAAACCGCCTGTTTCCGAATCTAATAGTGAAAATACACATTCAAATCTTTAGACATCCTTCCAACATTTCCGTCCACGTATAAAATAGCAAACAAAATCTCACAATTTGCTCTCAATCGAAGTCCTGCGTTGTTTATGACACCAATAACCTTATATTGGTGGCGCTACATGATATAACGGTATAAAATTCATATACAACAGTGTTCTTGTCGTGTTACTGTCTTAGTTACACTCGAACTGGTAGTTTATAACCGTGTCGATCTGTCGATACACGTGGGGTAGGGCTGCCTAATGATCGGCTTGTTTTACATGGAGCCCGCTTTCAGTTTTGCAACATGCTGATGAGGGCAGAAAAGGCGAATAAAGTATCCGTAAAATACCTTATGAAGTGGCTGCGCTTGCGATGTATATAATGTTTAGAATGCTCTTAAAACTGCAGCTGAGTTATCGTATCTGCACCTACTCTTTGACAGCTATGTGATTAATAATTGCTCAATTTATATTAGGTTTAGTGTGTGGTAAAATGTTGTATACTCTTTGTTTTTTTTTTCTTTCTTTTTTGTCTACTTAAATCATTAATTTTCGTGATGGCGGTTAGGAGTTCCAACTGAAAACTAGAGCTAAGGCAAAACAGCATAAAATATGCTATGTCGGGACTCAATCCCGACCTCACACATAAAAACAATTCTTCACCAGAAGTTTACTTTGTATCTAATTTTGAACTATTGCATTTATTGTTTACTATGCAGCATGATTAAATGGATATTTATTTTATTGCTTTCTTTCTTTCTTATGTTGACTGAATTTGCTGAAATTCTCGACCATGAAACGGAACGGTTCCATTTAAAAATTAGGTACGAATATGGAAGCGTGATTTAACATGTAAGTACTAATTACTCATGTGATGCAGAGTAAAGTAACATAGGTAGGAAAATTTATTTAGAATACTATATCAAATAGGTAAATCTGCTTACCTTATTAACCCGTTGACTCGCGATTCCCCATATTTGGCCAATAATACAATAGATTTCGTAGAAAAAGACCTACTTTTCCAGGAACTGGAACATGTGTGGTTAACAACCACACTGAACTAAGTATTTATTTCCAATTAAAATTAAATAATAATTCCAAATTATCTGCTCTTGCAAGTGGAAATCCTAAGTTATATAAGACCGTGAACAAATCCTATGTAGATGCGTCTATAATAAATTTCAATACAATATTGTGAAAATATTTAACGCATTCAAATTCACAAAACAAAGCAGAAGCACAGAATTTGGAATTTGATTGAATTTGGAACGAATTCATAAGAATATTTAAACCGAAACATAAAGAAAACGTAAATAAAATATCCACCAAAATCAATAGGTACTTCGGCACAGATCCACTGAAATCAATCGCTTTTTTTAAATTACATAACACATTCATATTCGAAGGATTTCTGCAGAAGGTAAGTGAGTTGGTACTTTTGATTTCCAATTTCTACTGCGTATTAACTAGTGATAATAAAGTATTTCAGTAAAATGCAATTTCTCGCATTTAAAGTACCTATGAAAAGGTCCTGGTTCCTAAACTAACTTTATGAAACCCCATGCAAGACATTCCAGGCTTTTTGTCACAGTAAAAAGTTATGTAGGCATTGCCTAAAGGTTACCAATTCATAAACTGAAAGTACTGAGAGCAATTTATTAAAACGGAATTTGCTTATAGTAACGGAACCAATACTAAAAACAATAGCAATAGTTATTAGAATGAACTTATAATAATCTGCCGAGACAATTAGTCTCGTGTTTATATATATATATGTCGTCCAATATATATACAGGGCGTCCCAAACTTATGGGACATGAAGGGGAAGTACCTTAAATATCGTAGATAGTGTATTTTGCTTAAAGAAGACTTTATGTTATTTTTAAAACTTAGTAATTCCGCATTCATAGATTTTCTAAAAATTACTTGCTTCGTCTGGGAATCGAACCGACTCAAATGTCAAAAAAAATCACCCTACTTTTATGATGCCAATCGAAAGAATAGCTAAAAAATAATAACTCTGCTTAGGTAACATTGTATTTTAAAAGAAAGGAACAACGAAAAATGAGTTTTGAATGAGTCAAATTTCAAGAAAGTTATTTATTGCCGTCGACGACGTTCGAAAAGTAGCGATATTATCATTCCAAAGATAGCATTGATTATTCGTGAATAAGTACCCACTTCATAAAATACTAGCATAGTTTTCCTTATTATAAGTGCACGTGGAGATAAAATGATAAAACTTAGTATTTCAATACGTCCTCTGTAAGCTAGACAGAAGGCAAATTTAAATTTGAAAATGGAACAGTTTATGAGAGCGTTTGTTTGAATGCATACTTCATAAGATTTTTTTTAAACGAAATAATATTTTTAAATGTCGTTTTCAAAAATTTGAAAATGGAACAGTCTGTGCGAGCGTTTGTTTTTCGGATATTGATCTGTTTAGTCTTAATTTACTTACACAAGTGTTAATGTGTTAATTTGTTGCGAACATGGCATATCAAGTAAGTTTTGATCTAATGGAAGTATATTTTGAACGATAAAGATATCTCTAGAAGTTTGCGGTGGTACAGCGTAAAATATCCTGATAGACAAATACCGTCTCGTAAAGTTTTGAAAAGGCTTGTGAATAATTTGAGAACTCTGGGACGTTTCGATAAACGCCCAAGAGAACCACATCAAGAAAACCATACGATCAACGACGAAGAACTTGATATTTTAATTTACTTTTCGGCTTTTCCGAAAACATCGGTGAGAGAAGGAGAACATGAAATTGGAGTTTCGAAAAGTAAAATACACCGTGTATTAAAAAAAACACGGTTTAAAGAGTTATGTTGAAGGACGATTGGTTCAAAAATTACTTCCGGGCGATACAGAAAGGAGAAAATATTTCTGTCTTGATATCCAGGCACGCTTGCTCGAAGATCCAAATTTTTTGGATAATATTATTTGGACAGACGAATCTAACTTTAGTAATAACGGTATGTATAACCGCAACAATAATCGTATTTGGTCTAAAGAAAATCCCCTACGAGTCACTGAAACGAATAACCAAGTGCGTTTTTCACTCAACTGTTGGTGTGGACTTTTAAAAAACCGGGTTTTCTTAATCCATTTTTACCAAGGAACCTTAAACACAGAAAAGTATTTAGGAATACTTCAAATTTTAAGGGATGAGATAAGAAATCTTTCCGCGGCGGAGCAAGAAAACTTAATTTTCCAACAAGATGGAGCTCCGGCTCATAATAGTCGGAGAGCAACAGATTTTCTAAATGAATGTTTTCCTACATGTATTGGTACAAATGGACCGATTAGATGGCCGGCCAGATCCCCGGACCTTACACCATTAGATTTCTTCTTTTGGGGATACGTGAAAGATATGCTATACAAAAAGCGATACGAGAACGTGGGCGAGTTGCAAACTGAATTGTGCCATATCACATCGAGTGTTCACCATAAAATGATAAGAAAATCAACAGGTAGCGGACTCATTAAAAGATTGGCGTAAGACAAGAGGGATCACATTTTGAGCATTTAATTAATTAATTTTCAAAAAAATACCCACTTAATTGACTACGGCAGTTACATGTATGTTTTTATGTTGATTAAAATGATTAATTTTACGTTGTTCCTTTCTTTTAAAATACAATGTTACCTAAGCAGAGTTATTATTTTTTAGCTATTCTTTCGAGTGGCATCATAAAAGTAGTTTTTTTTTGACAATTGAGTCGGTTCGATTCCCAGACGAAGCAAGTAATTTTTAGAAAATCTATGAATGCGGAATTACTAAGTTTTAAAAATAACATAAAGTCTTCTTTAAGCAAAATACACTATCTACGATATTTAAGGTACTTCCCCTTCATGTCCCATAAGTTTGGGACGCCCTGTATATTGGACGACTTTCCAATTGAGCCGTGGAAGGCACTTTTTGGTGTACCTATATCAAACAAGGTAGGTATGAATCAACATCAATGGTATATGACATATCTAAACATAGTTTTAAAGCGATTGTCCTTAATGTCGACCCAGATAACAAATCTTTTGTAATTCCCAAAATTGTAAATACATTAACAAGCTTTAATAATATGATACAATTTAGTGTTGAGAATATTTTGTCAATAGGGAAGAAGTGAAACATTACAATTATCCACTGAAAAGTCCAGGTTAAGCAAATAACATTTAGTGAGATTTAGTTTTTTTCAATGAATTCTATTTCATCTAGCATTTTAGTGGCCTAAATTTTAAAATTAAGCGACCATGTATAATGGAAACGCTGAATAAACGATGTTTGATCAACAAACTGGCTACTCGGAAACTTGGAACTCGTTTAAAACATTCGGTCAAATCATTTATTTTTTACTAATTGACCAATTCTACTATCTGGCCCAGACAGCCCTAATTTACAATATCGTGATTCATTCGACCCAGAACAGAAACGAGGATGAAAGTCGGCGTCGATATACAAATACGTACTCGTAAATGCAGAATGTGTGGTCCAATGCAGATAAAAGTTTTTACAGATATCGCGTATCTTAGGTATTTATTATATATTACCTACAAATAATACGCTTATTTTTGAGATTGATGTTAAAGTTCACGACCGTGATGAACCGTGAATGGAAATGATATGGTTTAATTACGAGTCTTGAAATGTCCATCAACTCTATCGCATAAAGTCGCTATGGTGTTTTTTTATAAGGTATATAAGTGTGCCTGGGTAAAAGTAGTATGTGGGACAATAGCAAAGTGTGCTACGTCACAAATAAAACAACTCATTGCTGAAATATATTGTTGTTTGTAAATTCATTACAAACAACAATATATTTCAGCAATGAGTTGTACTTTGTCAGAAAAATTATAGAATTTTATTATTTAAAACTAACGTGGTTTGTACACATTTTTAATAAGAAAAACGGGATTCACTCAAGTAGAATAGAAAAATATAGAATTTACATATTTCGATAAAATCTACGACTTACTTTATTTATTTAAAGCACAAAACAGATCACAATCAAAATAATATAAAATATAGCTTTTATTATTTTTAATTTGGATTGCAATCCAACTACATGCGCTTACAGCTATACAAATTATA
The DNA here is from genome assembly GCA_917880725.1 of Selenia dentaria. Taxonomy (NCBI): domain Eukaryota; kingdom Metazoa; phylum Arthropoda; class Insecta; order Lepidoptera; family Geometridae; genus Selenia; species Selenia dentaria. The sequence continues at coordinate 35,734,012 of OU862878.1, read as the reverse complement.
AATCATGCGTGTGTGTTCATAGCTAGTAATATTGCTAATATAGTAATACTAAAAGAAAACCTTAAACTAATTATCAAAATATGTTTAATCAAACAATCTTTCAGACAGACGAAACGCGACAGCGCCGATCTTATCTGAGTTATTTTGTTTGGGGAAGAGGATATCTTTTACAGTTTTGATGTAAACACTATATCTTGGATGAAATACGTCTAGCTCAGGAAATAATGTACTTTTTAACGGCAATATAGGAAGTGAGATTTTTTGTGTTCTTTAGACTAAGCCTTCTAGATAATTAATTGCATCAACGTCTGGTATATTTGAGGCATACGTTGAGACACTTCACAGAAAGTTTTGAGTCAAGCCAGAGTATCAACCCGTCATCGAATATAACCTCTGTGGTCAGACCTCTTTAATCTTCTCTGTTGTCCCTAGGATGGCTTGTTATGAAATATGAAATCGTATAGCAGCGTAGCCGCGTGTCATTATTATTGATAAGGTTTTATATATAACTAATACTCTAAACTTTAGCTACTTTTATATATAACTTTACTACTTTTATATATAACTAATAAACTAAACTAAACTTTATATATAACTAATAAATTAAATATAATAGCTAATAAATTTAATAAAATAAAAATAAAGTATTCAAAAAGTATCAGTATACGAAAACGATATGCTCCGCCGTATTATATTTTTTATAATTGTTTAACCATTACATCTCATTTGATAAGTCTAGAAAGGCAACACAAAATCAAGACAATGCTCCTACAGTCCTTTCATGCAAGTGTTAATTGCCTCATTCCGGTCAGTGCCAGTGAGACATTGAGTTAGTCAGTGTGATCACCCGGTACAATCACAGTGATTCGGTAAAAAGCTGGTCACACACAAACGTGAAAGAAACTTTACTAACAATATTTATCTCTAATATTTTTGTCAGAAGCACAGTAATTTCAATGGCATTTAGTAAAAAGCTGTTATTTGGACATTACATACTTGAATTTTATTTACTCTTTTTATATAATACTAGCTGCGCTCCGTAGTTCCCCGGCGTGGTAATGGGCGATGGTGATGATCTCGAATAGTATCCTAGTTATTCCAGTTAGAGGTGAGTCATATTTACTAGAACAGATCAAAGGAACAGGTATTTTACGAGACTAGGTGGCACCTATTCCAATCTTCGCAATACTAAGTCTAACTAGTGTTGCGTATCATACGCTGAAGCCGAAGCTGAAGTCCGGTTGAAGTGAGACGATGCAATACATACATACATGTTACATGTAGAATTGAGTATCAGACTAGTATTCTTGTGAAAGTAAAAAGTAATTGTATACTTATTTAAAGTGCAGTTTGTGCCGTGCTTGTTATATTTCCCTATGTAGATATTAGAACAAATCTCTTAAATACGCTATCTTCCAAAGCCTACGCTTTGTATAAATTGAAAGTATAATATGTTGAGTCCTAATCCTGTAAAAGTATGAAGGGAAGATATCAGTTGAACATATAGCAAATAATAGTAGTAATAAATATAAGTAGTAGGTACCTATACTCTATTGTTCTAGTCTACTATTTTATAATTCAAAAATCTCTCATGTATTATGTGAAGACTTTGTATACGCTACGCTATCCAAATCGTAGGCGATAGTAGGTAAGACTATGTGGAACAGGTATTTGGATCACGTATTTGCATGGACTAGGAACAGGTGCACCTAGTCTCGAATTTACCTAGTACAACCCATCTCTAATTCCAGTGCCTTATCTATCTACATAATTTAATCCAAACACGTACAGCCGTTCTGGCGTGATGAGTAACAGACACCCATCGAACCAAAAATACGCATTTATAAAATTAAAATACGATCCATAGTAGCTAAAGTGACTGTTATCGTAATCTCTGAAATCACATTGTGTCACTATCACATTAATATTACAAAGGCGAAAGTTTGTGAGTGTGTTTGTATGTCTGTAACTACTTCAAGCTCAAACGGTTGGTACTGGTACAGGTCGTGGCAGTTGTTAGAGTCACTATGACCACTTCAATAAAGAACCAACTTCCCGTTTATTTTGTTTTTAGATACTCTCACCAGTTGATTGTCAATATAACAATGAAATTTCTATTGAGACTGGGTCGTTCGACAGATGAAGTATTATAATAATCCAAGACGTTATTTTTATTACTTTATAATTTCCTTTGCCATTTTCGTATCAAGCTTCTCATTCTGATAACTTTCGTCTTCCATGTACCTTGACTGTCGCGTGTTTAATAGTGCCTAAGTAACGAATTTAAAACAATAAGAAATTCCGTAAGATGTCGCCTGTGATATGGCACCCCACACAGTTGACATATCACGCGACCGGCGCAGGCGCAGCGGCTATCGCGACCGTTCGGTTAAAAAGACAATTGTCGCATTTAGCAATTACAACGACAAATAAACTGTTTATTTGTCAGGTTTTTTTTCTTGCTATTGAAACTGCTATGAAGTTTTTTGTAATTTCCAATCCGTGGAATATTTTTAGCAAGGGCTTATTCCATCAAGAGTCAAACTTTCAGACACAATAGAAATTTCATTGTTATAACGACATCGACACATGAGGGGATATTCGAGTGAGTGTACGAGTGAACGAGTGAATGTATCTTAGACTGGGGAGAAATCATCCTAGTCGTTGCAATATAAAGGTGGTATTTTATTTGCAACGTTGACATTTAATCAGATATTTATTACATTAGCAAAGCGACCAAAGCTATCTCTCTCATCTAGTTCACTTCTTGCAAAGGAATTAGGAATCGTTTTTAATGGTAAGACCGTCCATTGCACTGTATAGTATTTTCTACCGACTTCTAAAAAGAGGAGGTATTCAATTCAACTGTTTTTTTGTTGTTTGTTTCTGTTTTTTTTATGTTTGTTACCTCATAAATTTCAATAGGCTGAACCGATTCCCCATAATTAAATTTTGTTTGTCGTCGTCCCGTTGTTTCGTGTGGCCCCATTTAAATTTCATCAAATTCGGTCCAGTAGTTTAGTAGTAGTTACACCCCAAAAACTGAATAAAATGGAAGTCGGTATTAAATTTTTCAAATTGTACTTGTTCTTTAGTTAAATGTATATGAGATGAGACAGACAAGTCATTCGCCTGATCTTAAGAGTCACGGCTGCTTATGCGACTTCAAAGTTCCGCCCTGCACTGCAGTTCCTCCGACCCAGCATACATACCTGTTTAGATCTGATTCTGTTCGTTCCAGAATATATGCAATCAAGCATTTTGTTTTCTATTTTGTAATTCACTCCAAGTATGTTGAGAAACGATAGTTATAATAAATAATCATTAAATTTAAAACTGTCATCGAAAGTGGATATGTAAAGGTGCATTTAAAAGTTCCTACTAAAGGAACAGATGATACAGCGGTTCGCGAAAGTAAATTGTTATCTATAAGTTATTTATGGCTCACCCCACAGCCTTTGTTCGCATCTTTTATTTACAGACTTTAATCGCAATAAAACATTTTCACTTTTTGGGTGGACATGCATTAAATTCAGTTCCGGCAACTGGGCGGTTCTGTACATAAAAACACCGATCGGATCTGATCAGAAATTAAACAGACGTGGTTAAATTAGGTCTTTAGTACTTACATTTCGATGAACTTAATATATTTTTAGTTTTATATATTATGTTATTACATCTACTTCGAAATTTTCGGGTTCTGCATAATTATTATGTTAAGACAAGATCAGGTGTAATAAAGCTTTAAGTCTCGCAAATATTTTCTATCTTCTTTTTAAATACGAATATCGATTCGTTAGTCTCGATAAAATTATGAAAACCGGCCAAGTGTGACCATAATTTTTTTTTATTTAGAAATTGTTATTCGATTTTTAAGGGATTTTTCGAGTATGAGGCTAAATATTGTATTTTTAACCGACTTCAAAAAAGGAGGAGGTTTTATGTTCGTGTGTTTGTACTTTTTTATGTGTATGTTAGCCGATTCTCCCCCATCTGTGGATCGATACTCAAGATTATTTTTTTGTTTGGTAGAGTATACTTCCGAGGTAGTCCAATAACCGTCCGAATCAGAAAGCCTCCAGTTCTTTTGTTATAGCGTAAACCTGATGCGGACAGATTAAATTTCATCAAATTTGGTCAAGCATTTTTGAGTTACACTCCAAAAACTGAAGTGTTGATTTATCTTGATGATATCATCATTTACAATCGATCCCGTAAGTGTAAGTAAAAAATTTAACCGACTTCATCACCAAAAAGTGTGAAATAACATGTCGAAGTCGGTACCATGTGCACAATATTGTGATAATAGGTACCTACTTTCGAACTATCGTGGTACCGATTTCAACAAGTTATTTCACACTTTTCGATGTTGAAGTCGCTTTCATTTTTGAAAAAAAAAAAATTACTTGTACAACAAATAATCAACATTCTTTCGCAATTTTGACAGACTACTATGCAGATAGTGTAAATGATATCAAATAAGTATTTGGTCTGGCCACGTTACATACATATGCTGATTACACTCACTAAGGGGGACTAAACTGCTCGCGTCCGTAGGATTTAGCCCTCGATGTTCTACACGTGTCCCCTGGGTGGCGCCAAAAGAGCAGTACTTTTTTCAGGTGGTAGGCTTAGGCCGCGGCGTGTTACCACCCACCAGACAAAGCCATGCCGCCAAGCGGTAGCGTTACGGCATGATGTTTGGTGAAGCCATTATGGGAAACGGGTCGGAAACAGTTGCGCTTATTACTATAGCTGATCGTGATACATTGAGGGTAAATTTACCTGGCAGCCAATCTTGGAGAGCAGCGGGATCCGAGGCACGGTTCTCCGCTGGCCGACCGCAGATAGTTGGGGGCCCAAGTAGTGAGCCAGCCACTCATGAAAGGCTGCCTCGCCATCTCGCGAAAAATCCTGGAGGTGCGCCATCGTGCTGGTTGGCGACCAGACGAGAGGTCCCGATGGACACCTCTGGGGGGGCTCGGGCGTCCCCGCGGTCTCCAGGATTGGTTTCCATAGGGTGGAAAAGCCTAATTTGTGTCACGGGTTGATAATATGCGCCTCGTTTCCACTTCCGTTTCCCTTTACCTATCTTCACTCCCCATAAAATGAAAGGCAACAAATACAGAATAAAGGTCCAACAGCGGAAGCACGTCCTCTCTCTTCAAGTGCACCTCTCAAACATTCGAGGCTTGCACTCCAATATCGACTCAGTCCACCACCATCTTGAGACCGCAAAACCGCATATTCTGTTCCTCACGGAGACGCAGATCAAATGCCCAGCTGACGCTGCATACCTTGCCTACCCGGGCTACTTTCTTGAACATAGCTTTAGGGCCAGAGCAGGAGTTTGTATGTATGCTCGCGATGACATTTGTTATCGACGTCTCCGTAACCTTGAAGACCCCAAATTTTCCGTCATGTGGGTTCTGGTGGACAACGGCATGGAGAAGATACTTTATGCTAGTGTCTATCGTTCGCACAGCGGAGATGAGGAGACAACCAGGCTCACAAACTACCTCAGTGAGGCAGCTGACGTGGCCCAACAGAGGTATCCTTCTGCTCAATTAGTGCTTCTGGGGGATTTCAACGCCCACCATCAAGACTGGCTATACCCATACCAGAGCACAGACCACGCTGGTCGAGAGATGCGTAAGCTTGCCTTGACGCTAGACCTCACCCAGCTGGTCCAAGGAGCTACAAGGATTCCAGATGTTGATGGCCACACAGCCAACTGCTTGGACCTTCTGCTGACAACAGATCCAGACCGCTACTCGGTGTCGGTTTCATCACCCTTGGGTAGCTCCGACCACTGTCTGGTGAAGTCTGTGTCGGTCTACTCCCCGCCCGATCCCAGCCCAAAAGGCACCCGGCGGGTGTGGCGATACAAGTCAGCAGATTGGGATGAGATGCGTAATTTTTTCTCGTCTTATCCTTGGTGGAGGGTTTGTTTTTCTTCTAGCGATTCCTCAGCTAGCGCGGATGCTGTGACAGAAGTATTACGACAGGGTATGGAATATTTCATTCCATTTTCTGACATCTCGCTGTCCAGCAAAGCTCGACCATGGTTTAATGCCAAATGTGGAGATGCAGAAGCGTCAAAACATGAGGCCTACTTAGCCTGGGCTGATGCTCGAACCCGCAAATCTAGAGATGTACGTGAGAAGAAGAAAGCATTTAACCTTGCCGCCAAGTCCTGCAAAAAGGCCCTCAAGATGGCTCGCTTCGACCACATACGCCGGACAGGGATCAAACTTGCTTCTTACCCTTCGGGTAGCAAAGCGTTCTGGTCCCTGGCGAGGTCGATCGAAGAGAACTTCTGCCGTCCCTCACTGCCTCCACTGCTGAAACCCGACGGCTCACTAGCGCATACTGCTGAAGAGAAAGCAAATTTATTTGCCACTCTGTTTGCAGAGTCTTCACGTCTAGATGCTGGTAATGCTGTACCTTCTAGTCTGCCAAATTGCGGGACGGTAATGTCAGAAATCCGCATTCGACAGTCTGAAGTCCGCAAAGCGTTGCGCAATCTAGACGTGAACAAAGCTAGTGGTCCAGACGGTATACCAGCTGTAGTCTTGAGGATGTGTGCGCCAGAGTTGACTCCTGTATTGACTCGCCTCTTTCGCTTGTCTATGACGACTGGTCAAGTGCCAAAGTCCTGGAAGCTTGCAAACGTGCAGCCCGTGCCCAAAAAAGGTAGTCGCGCAGACCCTGCTAATTACAGGCCTATTTCAGTCACTTCCGTACTATGTAAGACAATGGAACGTGTACTGAACCACAGGCTCCTGGCATACCTAGAAGTGAACGATCTCCTCAGTGACCGACAATACGGATTTCGCCGAAACCGGTCTACTGGGGATCTTCTAGCGTATGCCACTCACATCTGGAACTCAGCCATCGAGAACCACGGAGAGGCGCTTGCTGTCTCTCTCGATATCTCGAAGGCTTTTGACAGGGTCTGGCACGATAGCCTCATTAGCAAGCTTCCTTCATACGGCCTTCCCACTGGTTTGTGTGTCTGGATTTCAGATTTTTTGAGGGATCGGTCGATTCGAGTAGTCATCAATGGCTGTTCTTCCGCCCAATTGGCTATAAATGCCGGAGTCCCCCAAGGATCAGTACTCTCCGCAACACTTTTTCTGCTGCATATTAATGACCTGCTGAAACCCGGTATTTTTGGTTACGCAGATGACAGCACCGTTGTGGAGAGTTACACATCTAACGCGCGAACCAGTGCATTACAAATCCAGTCTCATAGGGAAGCGATGGTTCAGCGCTTGAACTTTTCTTTGCAGGCAGTCTCCGATTGGGGCGATGCCAATCTAGTTAAGTTCAATGCTGCTAAAACCCAGGCGTGTCTTTTCTCCGCCAAACGGAGCCCTTTTCAGCTGGCTCCTTCTTTCAGGGATGTGTCCGTGCCGATAAATAACCATTTCGAGCTTCTTGGCATCTCATTAACACCAACTCTCAATTTCGGCTCCTACATTGAGTCCAAAGCCCAGCTTGCCTCAAAAAAGCTTGGTGTTTTGGCTAAGGTGCGACAATACTTCACACCGGGACAGTTGCTTAATCTTTATCAAGCCCAAGTCCGGTCGTGTATGGAGTACTGTTCTCACCTTTGGGATGGTTCTGCCAAATACCAGCTGGAGACACTGGAAGCTATTGAGAGGAGAGCCAAGAGACTCATTAACGACGACCACCTAGTACGCAAGAGACTCCAGAGTCTCGAGCATCGCCGCAAAGTCGCTTGTTTATCGGTTTTTTATCGGATACATTTCGGTGAGTGTGCAATGGAACTTCACAATTTGATTCCGCCATCCCCATTCTATAATCGGACATCCAGAGATACTCAGAAGCGCCACCGCTTTATGGTGGATATTCCATTTACCCGGACGAAGCGATTTACTTCTTCGTTTATCATACGAACCGCTCGGGAATGGAACACCCTCCCTGAGTCGGTGTTTCCGGTTAAGTACGATATGGGGGTCTTCAAAACACGAGTGCATAGGTATCTTCTGGGTAAGCGCGCTCCATCATCGATCGCATCATCACTTAGCATCAGGTGAGATAGTGGTCAAGTGCTACCCAGTTCGGTATAAAAAAAAAAAAAAAAAAAAAAAAAAAAAGCAATATAGTTTTAAGTCGAGTGCAAAGTTATTAAGAGTTATAATATTCTGTGGCATAAATTATCCAAACAAGAAGTTTGGAAAATTCGTACATGTTAGTATTTTAGTTAAATATTTCCTGTGTTAAATATTATTTTAATATTAAAAAACGTTTGTGCTGTACATTTACAGACTTCGAACTGTTTTAACTTATTTTCTTTAGAAAGCAGAATTTCTCTTGAGCGAGAAATAATTCTGGCTGACCGCACCTCCATCCCTCTGACTTTACCAAATGTCATCGCTGTCAAGTGCATCTTAATTTTATTTTTTTTCTACAGTGGGACGGGAACAAGTAGTGAAGGGGATTTCCAGGTTTGCATCTGCTAATATAATTTTTAGAATTTGTAAATTCCCCTAACACTGTTTGGTGTGCCCAGTGTTGGCTTTACTAGACAAAAGTAAAATATTAGAAATTAAACTTGATCTTATTGTAAAGTTTTCTATGAATACTTTCTATAGCGATCAGGTGTTTCAATTCAATGTATCGTTTCATTGGTCAATTAAATGTAAAATCGAGCTACGATGTCGCTACCGTCGGATATTTGCATGGTGGCAATGGCTAAATATTTAGACGAAGGTTGCTTACATTGGCTAGGTTCTACGCCACAGATGTATCAATAAGTATGTTTGGTATCCTCGACTACATTTCTCGGAATGCATTCTTTCCACGTAGTCCAACCGACATCACTTGAACTTAGCCGTTATGGAGTTACACTTGTTTGGTTTTCCAGTTTGCCCGACCACCACGACGACGACGTTGGCAATTGCTGGGCTGTATCAATTAATTATCGCATAAATAAATGTTACATTCGAAGAATCAGCTATAATTGAATGAATTCTTTGTCCATTAACGCTACGTTGCGTAGTTAAGTTATTATAATGTTATTGTTTAAGCTCGACCACTTAAAACGGCATTTTGATCAGTAAAAAATGAATTTCCATGTAATTCTTCATAGTAAGATTGTTTTTTAAAATACCTCCCAATAAGGTGCTCCTGAGTTGCAAAATTTCTGAACTTGCGAACGCAGTGGATACGGCATGCGCATTATTTATGAATAAGTATTGTATGTCATTATTCTTAAGGTGCTGTCAATTCTGTACGTCGAGAAAAATTAGGGATTTTGAAGCAGTTTATCTCATACCAGCGACCCGCCCCGGCTTCGCACGGGTGCAATGCTGATACTAAATAATATACCTACCTACTACAGAATGAAATGTAAAGGGCCACATTGATCTATATTGAATGGACAATGTATGTAAGGTACTTCATTGGATAAGCGTTAATGCTGTATTGCTTAAAATAACATCCTAAATAAGCCATTTTTTCACGTAAAATGTAAAGGATAAAAAATGGTTATTGTGGGTTATCCTTAAGAGATAGACATATACCGCCGCGGACTTTTTTGTTGAGCTTTTTGAGGTGTACATTACCGTAGTACATTATTTTTATTTATCTCGTGGGGTTCAGTCAGCGTTTGCAATGTAAGCGCAATAAAATGGGTTTATTTACGATATCACATTAGAAACCTGTAAATTCATCAGTGTTTCTCTACAATATTATGCATGTATCATACATATATACCTTCCTCTTGAATCACTCTATCTATTTAAAAAAGCGCCTCAAAATCCGCTGTGTATTTTTGAAGATTTAAGCATACATAGGGACGGACAGACAGCGACAGCGACTTTGTTTTATACTATGTAGTGATAGTGATAGTGATAGTGAAGCAGCGATAAACTTAAAATTACAAAAAATAATACCTATGTCATTTCTGAGACTTTTAAATACACATTGACGGACTCAAAACATATTTTAACATACTAAGTATATATAAAAAAATCAAACATACCATTTAATTTCAACTATAAAACAGTTTTGCTCGTTATTCATAATAAAATTGTTTTTGTCATGAAACACATATCATAAAATATTAATTTGAATACACATAATACACTGACGGATACGGTTTTTATTGAATCATAACATCATAATCCCATTTTGTGCCCACTGTTGGGACTCAAGCCTTCCTTTCAGAGAGAGGAGTTGAGCCATAATACACCACGCGGGCCCAGTGCAGCTTGGTTAGTGGCCAACCCATGTCGAAGTTTTCAGGCCGCCCGAAGGCCTTCAACATAGACTAACGACTGTCGTCCTAAGACAAACAACCGGGGGCTTAACGTTCCCTCCAAAGCACGGAAGCGCTCAGTTGAATAATGCCACTAGCAGTCACCCATCCAAGTTCTGACCGCACCAAGCGTTGCTTAACTTGTTGATCGGTTAAGATCGCCAAGTCAAGCTCCGCCACGAGCGCTTCAGTCAAGTTTTATTGAATAGTGAACATTATTTTTTATGATTTTTGGTAAGTTTTTACGAGATGCGCTTGCTTGATTTCAAGTGAAAGAATTCAGGCTCTGAACTGACAGCGCCTTAAGCTCTTTTTCATTCCCATATAAATTGTAACTAGAATCATGAAGGTTCGATTTCGTGCGTGATTGTCAGAATCAGCACAATGGCTAAAAAATATCTCGCTTTTTTCATTAAGCTACATGCATATTTTTGAACAATGGGCCTGAAATACTGATCAAATATTTATTGGAATATCTAGCAAATTAAATAAAAGTGGATGTGGCATGATGTGTGTGTGGTGGATTGTTATGGATAAATATACCAAGCCTTTATCTTTAAAACTGTTCCAATCACTGAAACGTGATTGGAGTTGGAAATGTGTAAATCTAGTAAGATGTGTTTATGAAAAATATATTTTAACATACATTGGGAATTGGAATTGGAATATACGTACATTGGAAATTTAAAAGCTTTAATTTTGTCTTTGAAATTTGATCAAGGGTAGTATTGCAGAACCAATCATTTATTTCGTGGAAGGTCTAAGTCTACAAAATGTTCATACATCGTACTTAAATTAAATTTAGTCGTGTTCTTGCTGTTGGTTGTTGTATACACTACTACTAAATACACTACTTCACCACTCCGGATTATTTTCACCATTCTAAAATCGCACCATTGTGTGAAAATACGACAAAGTAGATGATATCATGCTGTTTGTAATCTATTTGTATGAAATAATGAAGAAAAAAGTTAATTTACAGTGATTTCATATAAAACTAAGAAAGCGCCAAGCGTGAAGCATTGCCTCTACGAAACAGTATTTATTTTTGATTATATTCTGATAGAGGAAGAGCTCACCTTACGTAAATAATTTCAAAGGAAATTACATACAAAAAAAATTTATTCATCTACTCGTATCTAAAAAATGTTATTTGTAAACTTTTAAGTCTCTAGAAAAACATAAGAATCTTTCATATATATCTATATATGGTGGTATTTGTTAAAGCAAATGTAACATACATGCTTTCAAAACAAAGCAGATAACAATAGGAGCTGTATAATTCAGCCATTTGAACTATTTTCCATACAAGCTCAGTAAATTGTTCCGACTGACTGTCCCGTGGGCGCTTAAATGCGAACTTGAAGAATAAATACTCTACTTGCAGTGTTACAAATATGCAACATAGAGCCAACCCAAACTTTTGCCTTGACAATACATAAAAAAATGTATGCAAAAAAATTATACTTTCTTGATAACAATATATTTTTCCTGATAAACTTTTTTTAAATATATGTAACTGCTGACTTTGTGCTGCGAGCTGATCAGAATGATAATCTATTTAAGTAATGTCTTGCTCTTGTTTTTAGACGAAAACATGAAAAAAAAAACAACAAGTAGCTGAATATTGATTGACGATATAGAGTTTTGCATTATTATTAAATTAAATTAAACGATTAAAACCGCTTAGAATCATAATATCATAAATACAATGTCTCTTGAATGATGAATATTAGAAATTAAAGCATACTGAATCTAAACACTTAATTTTAAATGAATCATAGTATAATACTCTTTGAAATATTGAAGACTTTTTTCATAATCAGTAGTGAATTTTTTGGTCAATGAGTACCTATAAATTCATGGATATGTCATGTTCTGATTTCGTAGTGATTCGCGTGCGTAACTTTCATCACCCTATCAGCCGTGCCTTGCGACACCACAAGCTTAATAAATAACTATACACTACTTACAGGCATTTTTTGGTAATTACAATAACAAACGATCGTCCACAAAGGCGTGAATACTAAAAAATAAATTTCTTGTTATTTCGAGCTACTTGATTTGATCTCAGATCTAATTTGTTCTGTACACAACGCAGATAATGTTCATATACTTTTTTACGTAAAGTATTGGCAAATGTTTAAGAGTGAATGGGATGCGCGAGACTAAAAGAGATAGCTATCTATAATTAATTAAACTTGCAGGAAATGGAAGGCTAAAATTTCGCGATCGTTGGTAGTTCACGAGGAAATTATCAGAAAGATTCATTTGGGACGTATTTTCAGTCAGGTTTATCTGCCTATATGGCATATCTAAACTTTTTTAAATCATTGTGTACAATATATTATGTTGCCTACTTGTTCGTGTACGCATAAAATTATAATTAATAGATGACATTTATAAATCTATTGGAACTAAAATCTTTGTGCATCGACTGCAAATAATTGACTAATGGCTGACTATAACTCAATACAACCGTTCAAGTTATGTCACATCTAAACTCTTACCTAAGCGTAGATTTTTAGAATAATCATATGCAAACATTAATTATAAAGTCTATGATTAATATTATTATGACATCAACGGTCAAGTTGTGCTCGTTATTTTTGTAAAGTTTGGCTCCGGGTCATCAGAGTTCGTAAACATCTAATTAAATACCCTTCACACTGTACATAGCGCTTTATAACTGTAACCAGTTAAGCCCTTGCAGTGTTTTTTATTTTCTATTTTCTTCTCCCAGTGTTTCGTATCCCTGTACAAGTGTCCAAGGTTATGCAAAACTTTCTGGGATCATTACTGGACATATGATATTTTCAATCAAGCTTTTCCGCGTATAAGTACGTTCTGTAGTATTAGTAGTAGTAGTAGTAGTAGTAGTACATGCCCGAAGGGGTCGGTAGAGGGTTTTCTATAAATATGTTTGGGTCCAATGTAATAGGGGGTGAGCCTAAATATTTATCGGACAGAGTCTCATATTCAGTTGTGATTGTTAGTGTGTGGTAGTGTTCTAATAAGTAGCTAATTAAAAAGTAAATTCATTCCCGAAGCAGTAACTTCTTTTTTAACTGTAAAATTTATTTTTTAAATGTTTCCCGTTTTGTATAAAAATAACACTTAAAACTTTTGCCCCCAATATTAACCCTACCGAATCAGCAAGCCTCCAGTCCATTTATAAATATTTTTTTATAGCATAACCCCGATGCGGATAAATTAGCCCCAATATTATTATTTATCGAGAGTTCCAAATTCCATTGTGTGATTTATAGTAGGTAGCAGTGTTCTAAAAAGTTGTTATTTTTATCAAGTTCTGAAACAATGGAGAAAGTGTGAAATTTCTGTTATAACTGTTTCCCGTTGTATATTAAAATAACACATAAACCCAATATTACATTTTTTGTGTTTTAGGAAATCACTAGCCGGGTATTCCGCAAAGACGCTCAGTTTTCATCTGCCACCTATAATATGTAATAATAGTAGTACATAAGTAGAACCACTTTAAAAATCTATATGAAAAGAATGGCCCCGAGTTTCTTGCCGCGTATCCTCGGTAGGCTCTATATATTTTACACGCGGCGGTAGAGTCTTTAGAGTACATTATAATGAATAATTGACGTTTTTAAGTGCGTCTTTGATGCCTTTGTTAATAATAATAATAATTTAATTTATTTAATACTTTAATAATAATAGTATATGTTTGAAATGTTTGTTGCCGAACTAGGCTCATCGCCTGTGTTTCAGCATACAGCGCCCTCTCCCTTATTTTTCTTATGAAGCTAGCCTCATATTAATTGCTAATAACCTTAAATATTATTAACTTAAATCTTAGGCATATTATTAACAATGTAAGTACACTATACAGCTGTACTGTTAACTAAACTTAAATAGGTTAGTACTTTATATACCAAAAATGTTGAAAATGTTCTTCTCAGTGTGTACAGTAATTGAATAAATGATTTCGACTTTGAGTTGCTAGTCTAGACTTGAGTGTATATTTGACTGTAAGATTTACTCGAGAACTCGAGACTAAATTCAATACTGAGCGCCCTGAATACGGCCCAAATACTCATAAATAGTTCAATGCGCGCTCTAAGTACTTATTATCAAAACGTAGCAAAAACTTCTAGGCACAAATTCGCCTTACCTTATTTTACTAGTACATTTGGCGCACACCTACCCATACATTATAAAGTTCACATGGTCATTATCAGCTCCAGCGATCTGTTACTGTTATTACCATCGAACCAATAACATGACGTAACAGCCATAAATAAGTTTTCTCTTGGCCTCGATTAAAGATAGAGCTATTATAACCTTATTATTGTATATCTTTGTTTATAGCTCTCAGATATAATGGGACGATAGTGTTGTGGTTGACGTTTTTAATTATAATATTTTTATTGTTACAGGTAATGGAAGGCGCACTATCGTGGAGTTCCTTGTTACTTAATCAGCAGTGGCCGCTTACAGGTACCGAGTTGAAATGATAATAAATGGAAATCTATATTCTACTGCAACAGTACAAATAAATGAAATGAATGTGCCTATTTGAAATGTTGAAATAACAGCTTTTTACTAAGCACATATGAAAGTAACCTACTGTTTACAGTATATTAAAATGTTTGTCTGTCTGTTTGTTGGTTTCGTCTAATTGCCAGTGGGCCTAGCACGAATAACTACATAAGTGTAAAGTAACGTGTTGTTCACGTGAAACAGTACAAACTGTCATTTATCTAGGGCAACGGGTGACACAGATAACTCAAAGTTTGTACGTGAAAGTGACATGTTGACGCTTACGTACCTACGAATACTTTTTCGCAAATTGTTTGTGCTACGGCCTCAGGTGGTAACACTCTTCGGCAAAGCCAAAGGAGAATCCGTTTGAAATCGTGCTAGCATAGTGCTATTCTGCCTAGCAGTAAAGTGCCAGGATCCAGGTCAAGTGCTATACAATGATTAATTCACTTGTCGAATTAAATAAAAACATAAATTGTCTTCATGTACTTTCGAACGTACTATTATCATTTGGAAAGATAGTGGTCAAACATAAGCCTATTAAAGTATAAAAAAAAAAGTAGAGACAGCATGTAGAGACGCTCAGAACTCTATGAGTGACATCGCAATGTAATTGACATGCTCGAACTTTAAGGTTATTGCTATTATGTATGTCAGTTACTAACATTCGTTGATTGAATCCAAAAAAATGGCGGCTCTTTGTCACTTTTGACAAATCCAGTACGCAAAATGTTAGTAAGTTGATGACTGGAGCTGAGAAAAGTGACATAAATTTTAGCCTTTTTTTCGTATTCAATCAACATTTGTTAGCAACTGAGATACATAATAGCCCAACTGGTCTCATTAAAATAAAATAGTGGACGCGGCTACAAAAGAAATAGATTATGAAATTCCCACTCTCAGATTATGAAACTTGCAATTTAGGTTACTATCTTCCATCGGCCGACTCAATTAGTTCTCGGTTCCGACAACTCAATCGGTCGTAGTTGACACTAACTGGAACATTGTCTACGATCTGAAACTTGCTCGCGTTAAACAATTACGAGTCGAGAAATATTAGCTAAGTTATGTCGAGTAAAGGTTTTATTATTTACATTATGATATTATGGTTACAACATTAGATACAATTAATGTGTTTTAGGTCGTAAATGTTTTTAAAATTATGATTACTGTTTAGCTTACGCGGTCGAGTATCGCGACCGGTCAAAATAAGTACGAGGCTGTACCAACCGCGTAAGTTAAACGGTCGAAATAAATACTCGGCTGTACCAACCGCGTAAGATAAACAGTAAAATAAATACTCTTCTGTATTTACCTCGTGAGTTAAACCATTAAAATAAATACTCGGCTGTAGGTACCGAGTAAGATCAATATAAAATTAAAATCAAAAATGTTCTAAAAAATTCTAATACTGCAGGACCTCTTTAATCTGAACCCCACTATAATCCGAAGTATTCGGTAAGCAAGAGACGGCGAGTGAAGGAGGGGTCCTTCACTCGCCGTCTCACCTCTTGCTTTCCGAATGTCGAGTGGAGGTGTCGTACGCATTTATTTGTTATTTGTTGTTGATGAAATTGGGCTTAGAGGTAGCAGACACCCTGGGTAAACATATATGTTTCTTTTTATCGTCATCATCAGCACCGCGGGGCGCAACTGGTATGTAAATATTATAATCCGAACGGGGGATACATTTTCAGTGTTCGGATTAAAGAGGTCCTACTATACTTATGAATGTTTCAACCATATCGTAAAATCGTTAAAGAAATATTTCATCACACAGTCTCGAATTAATTATGAACATATTTTACCACGAGTTGATCACCTAGTTTTATTAACAGGTATATTTGAAATGACTAGATTCAATTTCCAAAATACTAATTGGCTGAGAACATCCTGCGATACTGCGATAATACGATACAGTTGCAACCACTTAATTATCAAATTTCGTGACAGACCAGTGTGATCACTCAGTACATGATTACAATGCGGAAGTTATTGACAGTGGGGCAATGTATAGACTATGAGAAATCGTGAGCCACGAGTTATCTCGTATCGGTCAACATTCATGTCTTGTATAGAACTACATTGTCGTCATCATTGGGGAACTCATTCAACCCACTGCACTTCCCTGTTTTTGGGAATTCCGTACCTACAAGGTAAAAAATTACCCTTACTACTCTAAGAACCGTGTAAGACACGCGTTATGTTAACAGCATACATATAAATTTTTTACCAAAAAATGGAACCGACTGCAACACCAAAAAGTGTGAAATAACTTGTTGAAATCGGTACCATTATAGTTCAAAAAAAGGTACCTATTATCACAATATTGTGCACATGGTACATACTTTCACATGCATTTAGTGTAAAGCTTTTAATTTTGAATTACAGAACATGAATTACATTTCAATTTTATACATACAATATATAGCACGGACGAGGTCCATGACAATATCGGCGGCTGCCTTAATCAAGGATGTCTTGAGTGACTCCAAATTGGGATGAGGCTTTCAGCACGCCTTTTCCTCCAAGTGTTGCCATATCTTGTAACCTAATGGACTCAAATCTGGACTGTAAATTT
This sequence comes from Selenia dentaria, assembly GCA_917880725.1. Taxonomy (NCBI): domain Eukaryota; kingdom Metazoa; phylum Arthropoda; class Insecta; order Lepidoptera; family Geometridae; genus Selenia; species Selenia dentaria. Next base: position 35,716,625 of record OU862878.1, on the reverse strand, counting down.
ATCTGTAAATACATAGATAGAAAGATAGATAGATAGATAGATAGATATATATACTCTTTATTGAACACCTCAAAATTAAACAATCAACAAAGTTATACAGCTTAGAAAAGTGTAACAATAGGCGGTCTTATAGCTCAAAGCAATTTCTTGCAGACAACCTTTCTGTGTATATAGATTGCAACGTATGTATGTATAGATTGCAACCCAATTTCATTCTGTGTTTTGGTTGAAAGAGTAGGTACCAACCAATTATTTTAATAGACTAAACTTTCGTATCTTATATGTCGTATATACAAATATTATTAATGATTAAGTCACCATTTTATCAGTCGTTGTACTAAACCGATCATGTGTATTGTTTACGGCTATTGTTTTACTGTAATTTTATCTAATCATTTTCCTGCATATCAGTCGCGCCATGTTATTTAATACTTATTTGGGTTTTCAGATATTACTATTGTTCTAGAATAACTAAATTTAACTAAATTCAATTATTTTTTTCTAGCAAAAGTATATAGCAGTAAATAACAAATCAGCCTTATCTTAATTAAACCAAAAAGTTATACAACTATTAATTAAGTATAGGTACTTATATTTACTAAAGTTTTAAAGTTATACAAGAAGATTTTAGAGATACATTTCTGTTAACATAGCTTTTTCAGTCTGGATTGATTTTTGGTTACTAATCCAAAAAAGTGGTAGTTTTTCAATTTCTAATCCATATTTTGTTTATAATAATAAAAAATATTTTTCATTCAGCTCCACCTAATCATTTATTTGCCTTCTTTTTACGTAAATAATGTAACTATAAATAATTACTGCCGAAATAAAGAACAGTAGCACGAACATTTGCGTAAATGTAACTTATTTGTATATACAGTACAAACTGTGAGTTATCTGTGCCACAGTTGTGCTAGATAAATTATAGTTTGTACTGTACACGTTAAAGATACGATTACGTTACACCCAAATGCTAGGCCCATAGTAATAAAAAAAACATTAAGCATAGAGTATTTTTACGCTTGTTTTCAACAGCTCTTAATCCATAAATTACCTCGCTTCACTGACTCTCTTAACGTTGTCTTTAGCGAAACTTGTTTTAACTCCAGCCTTTATTTTATTTTGGCTCCGATACTCCGTGTCGTAGTGTCGTGTCGGACGATGTTCGGCCGATAATAAATCGTATCGGCCGTCAACACTTTGGTAACAATGGAAAGGAGAAAGTCTAAGGAAATTATTGCGGGTGCAATTGGACAAGACAAAAATTCGCTTCTTATTCCGTCGTTTCCTTTATTGTTTCCATTGTATTTTATTATTAAAAAAGTTGTCTTATTATTTTAGAGTTATTGATAAGAAGATTAATTTAATGAATGTGCTTAGTGCTTACGTGCTTTTTTTATAATGGTTCATCAATGTGACTTTCTGGGCCATTGATAAATCTTTTACCTGGAAAAACTGTTCAGAACTTCTGATTTGTATTGAACTTGGCATTTTGTGCTGAGTTTCAAGACTATTACAAATGAAACTAGAAAACAGCTAATTAGGTCTCTATAATTTTTGCGATAATTAAAAACCAACGTGGCTCCTCGCGCATAAAAGGACTATCCCAACCCAAGAGATTTTTGGGTTCCAAATTCAGCCAATTCCATTCAGTAGTTTTGGCGTGAATTTAAATTCATGTAAGTTTCTAATAAGGCTCTATTTTTTTTGGAGCGCGGCAAGAGTGTGATTCAAATCCATTAATTCTTAGTGTAAAATTTCAATTAAGAATTTTAACATGATATTAAAATTTCTAGTTTACTTAGTTTAATAGTTTACTACATTGATCTAACCTAATCTACTCATTAAGATTAATAAGTAGATTAGAACCACTCATTCGATAATGTATTTATTAAGAGCCCTCTTTAGATCAATTCACTGAGATAAATGTACCTTAATAATTAGAATAGGTCCATCCTTTATTTACAATTCATTAACTCCTGATAATCAGACTTCTCGGTGGTCGTGGTAGCCCACTGATAGATAAGATGGATGAGCCTTAATTGTAGATGGACCACATCTACAATTAAGGCCTTTAGATCTGAGTAGTTTGAATTGTAAACATTACACGTACGTAACAAATTTACAAGCTACTATTTGTATTTTATTACAGATAAAATATGTACTTTTAAAGCGGTATCTGGGACATACGACTTGTATTAAATCTTCTACATACTTTCACAATATTGAAAAGCCCTCTAAATCTCCATAAACTATCCAGCTTTAACTATTTCGGTCCATCATTGCATGAATGATTGTTTATGCGTCAAAAACATTGGTACAATACACATATACAAGCCGAGCTGTTGGTCATAACGTGTATTCTGTAGCGTACGCCAGTATGAACTCTAATGTTAATACTACTTAATATATTTCTACTACCTTTGCTTCGGCCTACATGAATCGGTTGAAGAAGTCATAGGCTGTTAGATCTAATGCTTTACTGCTTGTATTATGTATGTATAGGTAATTTATTTGAATGAAATGTTAAGGGGAGTTTCCTTTCTCGTGATAATAATATTATAATATGGGTCAACATCCACACAAGGTCTTAGGCATAGCATGTACTATGGTAAATGGTAACCTGGTGGCTGATATACAAATATTCACACCCAGACACTGGTCAAATAGACATGTTTAAGCACACGAAGGTTTGACCTAAACGGGGATCAAACCCGGGGCCAGCCGTTCAGGAGACATTTTGCTACCAACTTATAAAAATAAAATACAGTTTAATATTTGTACTTTTTATGCAGGTGGTAATTTCATTAATCATGAGACTTACGCGTTATGCATATCACGATCGAATCAATTATTTGGGCACTCCTGCACCCACTCAAGATCCTGAAGTAGGCTTCTGGATGTACCAATTATCAATCTTGATGTTGATGATGGTCAACGCGTAAGTCTCACGTTAATCCCGTTTTATAATACAAATATAATGAACGTGAGTTTCAATAAAACTAGACGTGATAAAGTTGTAATAGCGGAAATGAATATTCAGTGGACTGAGTTAAGAGTTCGTGCAAACACGTAATAAGGCAAGATCACAAGGAAAGGATGCATTAACAAGCAAGAATGCCTTGCGAGCTTGCCATTCCGGCGGCTCATCAAACGATACTGCCAATAGACTAGCTAATCTCCTCGCACGCAGAAGCTGCTTCCTTTTCCAACACCGTCGACATATCCGACAATTTATGAGCTACCTAGTCTCTAACACATGATTAATAGCCATAATCGATTGACCGGGTCGTCTAGATTCTCATTTAATCGCATCAACTTTCTTGAATTTATCTATAATTTCAATCGCTCTCATTCGATAGTTTGCACATTCTTTTAATATGTTAACATTTATTAATTTTATTATCGCCATCGTAAAAGTTGAAAGGAAATAGCGATGTCGATAAATGCTAGGATAGCTGTAATCGCTGACTTTGTAGCTTTTTTTAACAAACGTAACAAGAATAGAACCACTAATTTTCTACCGACTTCCAAAAAAGGAGGAGGTACTCAATTCAACTGTATTTTTTTTATGTTTGTTACCTCATAACTTTCGACTGGGTGAACCGATTCTCAAAATTATTTTTTTGTTCGAAAGCTTCCCGTGTGGTCCCATTTAATCTAAAATAATTTTATCAGATTTGGTCAAGTAGTTTTTCAGATATACTCCAATAACTGATTTTTACGAAAGTAATAGAATGTTAAATTTTTCAAATTGTACTTGTGTTCCTAATGTTCATAATGTCTGTATTGTGACCTAGACTGTAACAGATTACCAGTTTGAAATCGATAGTCTGTAAATAATAAAAAAACACTAACACACAGTCTGCGAAATGCTATAAAGAATATTTCAGATGGTAGATAGTTAGGGCAGATATCGTTATCTCGGAAACCCACAATCTCGGACGTGCCCTGGAGGTGTAGGCAGTCAATGCGATGATTATTCAAATAGGCCGGTGCATATCGCCGGTACCGCAGAGTCGGTACCGTTGCGTTGCGGCTACGTGATCCTAGCGAGTAGCGGCACTCTACCGTCGTCACTCATTATCCACCCATTAACTTCACTTCAGGATGTGACACACTTTCCCATTTCAATAGACAATAAGGTTCAAGCCTTCATTGCTCTCGACGCGAGAAAGTTCATTATTGTGACTCATTTAGAGACGATTCCACAGCTCGAGTTACGATCTGCATTCCCATGAGAATAACAACTTTGCGATAATTCAGGGTGCCGTAAAAGGCGTGAATAATTATATGGATTACAGAAAAAGTGGTTGGAATCCTCGGATAAAATTGCGAATAGGCGAGATGCTGCTTTATGCGACCGAGTTTTTTGCTAGGGGTGGAAAAATGTGGCTTGCGGGGTCGGGGGCGTTGAGGGTTGGGAAGATGCGGTGGTGGCTGTATACAGGACTCGCGGCACAGATTAAGCTCGCGGGAACGCAGGCGGTCCGGTCCGGTCGGTACGTCAGTCGCGCTGAGCCCTGTGCGTACAGCGCTCGTGGAGGGGCGTTACCGTCGCGCAGTATCGATACCGACTTGTTATTCGCGGTTTTCCGTCGAAAGCGCACGTGTCGCCGACGCCAAACACTACACATATTTACGATCGCGCACCTGTGACTAAACAAATATTTGACGTGCTGTGAAAGACCATTATTGGTTCTGTTGTGTTTGTTATCAAAAAGTAACGTTTTTGAAATTGTGATGCATGCTTAGTTTGTGTCTTCTGCTTCTGTGTTTAGTGTTATAATCGTACAGTTATACAAACGCTAGTCATGTTCTGAAGTGTTCGAATTTCGGCGACAGCCAAGGCGTCTTCTTCGAAAGTTGGATGAAAGCCAGCGTCTCTGGTGCTAAGGTGAGCAAAAATTTAGAATACCTTGGAATCTGCGAATGTATTTTTGAGAGGTACCTACGCAAACTTCAATAAGTAGGTATTTCGTTATCTACGCCAATGGCCGGCTTATCTGTCGCCTCGTTAGGTATTTTAACACATTTAAATATTGTTTACGATTCAATGACTTTATCAGAGTTTGTGCATAAATATAAGTCCATATGCTTCACACATGCTTTTGAAAAAAATAATATATTACCTAACAATTTTTTTATTTTCACTTTACTTGTAAATATCGGCACAAGGTTGCTAACAACAGTATTTGAACATCTTGCGTTTGCAGCAATCTTTTGTAAAGCGATTGTCTAATTGCTTACACATGTTCCAGTGTCGGTCGTGGGTCCGACATAATGGCTCCATTCTGTGGCGCCTTTTGCTATTATCCTACAACAATCAGAGCATCACGATTCTCATTACCAATAATTAGCTCCAGAACTATTTCTAGCGTCATTTAAATGCTCCTTATGATAGACATACCTATTGTTTAGGTATATTCAGTATTATGTTTATCGGAATTTGTTTACATTACATAGAACAATATGAATTCTTTGAAAAAAATTCGCATATTGGCAGTTTGGCACTGGTTTGAAATTTTCGACATACGAATTTTTATCTTCTTTTGTTAAGTACTGTATTATCTGCTTTTCTTATCTTGTACTTTTCAAAGGCAAAATTATACTTTATTCCACTTACCTATGTGAATATTTCACTTCCTATATAAATAAAAAATATCAAAATTGTTACGACTGTTTGTTTTTATTTAACTTGACCTGAATTCCATACTTGGTATGGTTCAAATAGGCATAAATTATGAATCAATTATTACTCTTCCGAGTATTGACGTTTTGTCCTATTTTCTATACTGAAGTGGTACCTATATTATGCATTTCAAAAGTTCTATGATTCATCATGTAATGTTATTGTGGGTAAACAGAAACGAATTAATGCCTTTAATGGTTTTAATTGAACATCATGTTGAATGGTGGTACTTGTGTTTCTGTATTAGTACCAATAACAACTGCGTAATCACTACAAATACTGCTCGATACATTATACATTCTACATATTTTAAACATATCAGTTGAAATTTCTTAGTTGTACGGAATTATAAAAAAATCTAAATCTAATTAAGCAATAGATACCTACCTATCTCTAATATACTAGTACCTCCAGCCTGTTCACTACACTTACTAACATTCTGGAAAACTACTTTTCTAAATAACACTTTTAAACCAAAGGCAAGTATGTATACCTACTTACATTTATGAATTATTCAGTCATATTTATATTCGTAAATACATACCAAAAAGATTTTATATATAAGGTAAATATTATTCTCATTGCATTACAATACAGTCGGTGTTATATATGTTATCGCAAATTAACACAGTTTCATAAATGATACTAGGTACTTGCAGTAAAGTTAAAGAAAATGATTTTTGGAAACAACGGAATGGAAACTATTAAATTGTGATCTTTCAATAACTTCTATGTCGATAACGTGGTCAGTCAGACAGAGCGGCGCGCTACGTGCCTCCAACAAGGCCTCTTTGGTAACCCGCCAGCCCGTCACGTCTGACACACTCAAAGAACCTCCTTCTAGCTCGTTTGCTGGTACATTATCGTCCATTTGCTTACAAACTTGAGTGCCATCGTGTGGAGCCCCAGATAGGACAGTTAAATTATATTTAAAAGTTTGTGAATGTAGGTTGAAGAGTTTGTTGTTACATTTTATCCTATCAATAAATCTTCTTATACGAGCATTTAAACAATTAATTGCTTAGTTAATATTTCATTCAGCAGTATAAATATCGCAAATGGAAGTAATTAAGCCATCCACATGGGTGTATATTTAATGATCTTCAATGAACCAATTTTGTAGAAATATAAAAATAATACCTACTATAAGAACTACATGTTTTACTGCCCTTTATAATAGGTGCTCAAAATTTACTGATTTTGATTATCTGTAAATACGCTCCATATTTTGCTGTCAGTGTAAAACGCTTGCCAAGATCCAAAGCATTTGTACTCGTAAACAGATACAGAATACGTATTTCCTCTAGCTCAATGGCCGTATCATTGAAGTGGACTGACTCAGGTACTTCAGATATTTCGACTTTCCCAAAATAGACTGTTCGTTGTCCGTCTGCTTTTTTTCGCTAATCGTCACTCATTCAATTGACTGCATTGGCCTTCCGCCAGGACAAGGATGCCGACGTTATCTAGTTTTATGTGCACTGTATTTGCGGAATGAAGTCACGTCTCGGATCTAAAACTCCAATGGTCATTTTTCACTGCGAGTTTCTGAATGCGTGAGCATTGTCGCATTTTCAGTCACATGTACCTATTTCAATCCTTGAATATTCGAGCGGTCATTCCGCGGCCGATGGCAGTTGCTCGAACTGAATTTAGTTTTAGGAGTGGCTGTCGTGGTTCTGACGCGCTTGCTCACATCAAGTCATTGTTACGTGTTATTATTAGTTCCCATGAGCGGTTTACGTTACACTCGTATGAACGAGTCCTCATTTTTCGTAACCTTGGCTACTGTTTTGAAAGCGCAATTACTCACCACCATTATTCATTTCGTGCCGTTCAGCTGATTAATCTCCCGGGCTTTGGTTCCTACTTATCCAATATTGACAGAATAAAGGACATCAATGCATACCGGACAATGTGAACAAGGATAGCAACGGTGTCATTAGGCCAACGGCTTGCGAACAATGTACCAAAATAATGTTAAGTTACATTATTCATGTCGCGTCGCCAAAAAGTCAGTCATGCGCGGCGAGCGGTCTCTGCGACCCGTCCGCGTTTGACTAATCGAACTAATTAGTTGTCGATTTGGTTTCACTTTCCGATCCTGCGACTAATCTGAATCGGTAAACAGCCGTGATCCGATTTTGACCAGGTCACGATGTTAAATCGATTCGCATAGACAATTTAAACAGTTTTCAATCAAATTTTAGTAATGCTCGCCGTGAAGCAAAAACTTTTCACGTCTCATTTGTCTCGGCTGGAGATTTAATGTTTGCAAGTATTGGTTAAGAGGTCGGGTATCGGTAAACAGACGATTCCGACGACAGTTCACACAGAGTTAACAAACTCCTTTCGATAGCTATATGAATAAATTCACGTTAAACTTTATTGTTGCATTGACACCAATATGTCTTGCAAGTGTAGGGCCGGATGGAAAAAAAGTGGAAACGTACGATGGGGCTAGAAAATCGGAACAAGACGGGACCTTATAAGGCAACAGTGACAGGTTCTCGGCGATTGTCGAAGTCATCGAATAACGGTCGGGTTGGGATGAAAAAAAATCAGTATTTCGTTCCCGCGTAATTGGCCGGTTGCATTCGGAATGCAGTCCGAAGATGTTTCCCAAAAGGAAAGATGGACAGCCGTAAACGGCGCAGCGGATGCCTATATTAAAATAGAATGTCGCCGCGGTCCGAGAAGAGGAAAAATATTTTTAAGACTTTCTTGTTTCACTATGATATGCCATTTTAAATACGGATATTTACTGACACGTGTATAGGTGTGCAATATCAGTATGCGACAAATTTCACATTTCGCAGTGTCGTGTGCAATTAAAACATTTAAAAGTGTAATTACAGGCACTTCATAATGGCGCTGTCTGAATGTTTTACAACAGAGTTATGTGTCGTTAAAACGGGTCGATTCATCAAACTGTCTCGTTGATCGCGATTATTCAATATTCTCGTTTCTCGTCAGTTTTACTGCCGAGGTGGAGTCAAGCTTCACTTAAAAGGCAGGGAAATGCATCTAAATTATTGTGATTAGGTTGTCTTGTCTCGTAGACTGTTCAGACGTAGTGTATTGAAGGCGTAATACTAACTAGGGTTACCCCCGCCTTCAGTCATTACTTTTGAAGATTTTGTGCAAAATACAATACATATGAACCTGATGATTTGGGTACGTCCGTTCTTATCTCACTTTGTTATCTCACGCACAAAAAATTATAATAATTAATCCGTTTTTATCTCGCTAAATTACAAGAGTGCGTTTTTATCTCACCGCAGTCCTACGCCCCAGAATAAATAATAGTACTCCGTACCTGCACCTACCATAAAATATAATACCAATTATACGTTACTAGTACTTTTGATTATAACTCCGGTACAGATGAAAAGTAACTAGCCAAAATAATCATATCACAAATAAGAATGTTTGTGCATAATACATTATTCAACATCTGTTGTTTGCTGTGTAGGTATATTTAAAAAGGATAATTGTATCGTCTTCACTGTATATTTGTTAAATACATTATAGGCTAGGTAACGGCAAAAGAAAATTTTACCTTGATAGAATATTCATCAAACAAACTTTTCCCGAAAACTTCGTCCAAGTGGCATTTGAAATCCGAATGAGAAATAAAACTACTCTTCCGATTTTTTTAGCTTTCTATAATGTGAGCATGAAAATATAACAAATCAGACAGATTTTCTGCTTCAGACTCTTTCTACAAACGATATAGTCAAATTATCTTTATTAATCCTTTGAGTACAATTCACGTAAATGTACGTTCTTTTCATTCATAAATCTTTTGTTTTAATTATCACGGTATATGAAGGGTCGAATTAGAACTATCTCTTATTCTTATTAAATCACGTCAGTCATCTATACTATCTATTCTATAATATAATAAAGAGGAAAGATTTGTAAGTATGTTTGTAACGAATTGGCTCAAAAAGTACTGGACCGATTTCAAAACTTCTTTCACCATTGGAAAGCTACATTCACCCTGAGTAACATAGGCATATAAGATTCATCATCATCATCATCATCATCCATCACCGCGCGGGTGAATATTATATACAGCTAGTATACTTACTTAATATTTTGTAAAATTTGTACATATGCAGTTTCTCTGACAGCCCTAATAGTAACGGGACTCTAATCATAACATTATTCCAACAGTTTGAGGTCTAAGTCATGGTTAGTGGTTACCAGAATACCCTTAGCTGTAGAATGTGTGTTAGTTAACCACCATCTAAATCTCTTCTAAGAAGGACCGAGATATAAAACTCTGCTTTGCTTAATTACGAATGGCCGTTTTATCTTAACCACTCGGAACATAGCTACGGAACTTTGACGCCATATTTGCTATAAATGTATTGCGCAGTGATGTTCTCGATGTTCAGAGCGGCTCAGTTAATACGGTCGTACATGTATATACACACATAAGGTGTAAGTGGTATCAATCTTTATACAAATAAAGATGTAACTATTGATATTTAATATTATTTTTTTAAATATAGGTAGGTATATGAATATTTTAAAAAGGAGCACAACTTTATAATAAACTACCTTCGAATATAAAAAATGTTAGCTCATTTAACGCATTTAAGAATGAGCTAGCTGAGTATCTTACGAAGGAATAAATGTGTTAAGTAAGTACAAAGTGATTACTGTATAACAATTTATTAGTATTATATTATAATGTTTTAATTTTGTTTAGTGTAACGACGAACGAATATTAAGTTTTTTAAGTATCGTTATGTTCTCAAGAAAGTGACTAAGTGTCTTATTTGAGAATAAAATTCTTTAAACCTGAAAAACTATGGCTCTAATCTTTCTATAAGTGTCTTACTGTCTGTGTGGAAACTGTTCAAAAATTAGTGTTATTAAAAAAATCTCCAAGTAATTTTCATATTTAACATATGAATATATATTTTTTGCAAAGATACGCTTCGGTCCTGAACGGCACACCAATCAATTATTACATATTGTTTTATTTAATCGCCGGACTCAAGGATAGTAGAAACAGGTTAAAAACAGCATCATTATTTGCTAAGTAGGTACTTTGGTACGAGTGAAACGACACTAATGTAGGAAACTGTCTTGATTTGTACCGTAGTGCCTGAAAATCTGCCCCCGAGCTGTAAAACATAAAAGTAGTGTGATTTTTTAGTTTGATTTTAATATCTATAAGACTTCTGTGCTTTAATATTATAAAGAGAGAAGATTTGTTTGTTTGAATTGTATAGGCTCCGATAATACAGGACCGATTTGAAAATTATTTCACAATTATAATCCTACGTTATCCAATGAACATCGACTATTTATTCATCAACACGCGGGTGAAATCGCGGAGCTCAGCTAGTTTTTATTAATTAAGGAATTGTGTTACTCATTAGAAATAAATCAAACATTTAATATATTTATGTGTTAGATATTAATAGCATGACTGCATCAAAATAATATAAATAATATTTAATATAACAGAATCACCATTATAACTTTTTGATATGTTTAATGGACCGATCGATCACAGCTTAAGAATGTCAACGTACAACTTCACTATAGAAAGTGTAATATGTTATCGCCGTTTATCTGAGAATCTAAGGCCACTTTCCTTTTTTTCGTCTAAGCATTGCCAACAATATTCAAACATTAATATTACTACAAAACCCAGCTGATACCTTTTTAGTGTGTTTGAATATGGCACATTCAACTAAAATTGTGTTACAAGATCGAACAGTGGGCCGAGAACGAGAATCTGCTTAGGTGTAACGTTTTCGTATCCTTTGCGTATTCAATACAAAATATGAGTTATCTGTGCCACTATTGTATTAGATTAGATAAATGACAGTTTGTACTAAATACGTTAACGATGCGATTACGTTACACTTAAACAGATTTTCGTGCTCGGCCCACTGATACGTAATATATATAATAAAAATCATAATTATATATTATAATATTTTTTTGGATTGAAGATTACATATATTTATTTATCCAAAGACACTTAATATTTATTTTTGGGATTGATGATTCCATATGGTTAGTTATTAGTAGTTTTATAAGTTATTTTATTAGCTGTGGTTTACTATCGAAACTGATTTTAGACTGATTCAGTATTAAGAAATATCTATGCTATGTTCTTATGAGGAACCTGGCTTTTGAACCTGGTTGTTTCTATATTTCCGGTCATATAAATCATCATCAACGTCACTGAAAAATAGTCGTCACCTGGTGGCTCAGAATACAGGAACAAAACACTTTTGGTCATACTTCAACTATTAATTGTAACAGCTGTTTTAACTCCAACGTGTTAACCTATGTCACATAAGCATCAGCAAATAGTGCAAATCGCTAATTCCTAGTACTAGGTATAGATGAACAAAACACTATCTGAATCTCTAACATTTAAACAAATAATATACCTATTTAATAAGTAAATTCTGCGTACAGTTTTTGAAGTCATTTTATAATTGAGATAATTCATCGCACGAATTATTTCAAGAACTTTCTTCGCAATTACAATTGATGCAGCAAAAGTTCACGCTTTAGGCACAACAACATAATCCATATACGAGTTTAACATAAAACATATCAATTTAAGGTGCGTTCGTCTAGCTTTTAGAGCATTGGTGGCGTTCTCATTGATGGCTCTTTTGTTAAAGTATTCGTAAAGCTCAAAAAAGTTATTTTTGCCGCTTTTGCCCACACCCTATTCGAATGCTCAACTGAGCATAATACCTAAAATCGCATGATTATGCTGTCAAATACATAGCTGTCAAAAACAATTCACAAACAACCATGCTCCGGACGTGGGTCAAAAATTTTTAGCTTTCCGACCGCTAAACAAAAAGAGACATGAAAGACAATTTCACCCACAGATTCCCAATTCGAACGCCCCTTGTGAGAGTTTTTAGCGTTATTTTCGCTAAAAACGCTCACAAGGGGTCTATTCGAACGCACTAAAAGTGCATAAAATAAATCATTCAAATAATTATTGTTCCTGTACTTTGTTCTTATATTCCTTATAAAAGCGAAGGTTGCTTCACAGATATTGTTGAATCAATTAATAAAATTCACATCAACGTTTTTCTACGAATAGTTGCAGCTGCGGGAAAGGAGAAAATTCCATATTGCACGACCGGATTATCTTAAAACGGTAATTGTGACATTCCAGTCTCAATTAATGCGAGTGTAAATAAAAGTTGATTTTAAATGGTGACAACTGTAGAATACCAATCAGATGCTTAAACATGTAATTATTCATACACAGCCGTTTAAAGGTACTATAAAAACAATGGTTTTTATCTCTGTGATTATTAGCTGAACTTCAGAATGAATCAATTTTGAAGAACTTGCCGAAGAGAGAGATATAAAGGCAAACAATTGAGAAATTGATACGGAAAAGGAAGACATCGTTATGCGATGAAAAATATTAGAAATAAAGAAAGAAAAAAAGAAACAATATTTATTCTCACTTCAATTACTGCATTCACACGGTAATAAACCAACACTATATATTAAAACCGACTTTACTCACGTAATTAGCCGACGTTCTCGACCTAGGTTTTGGTCATAAGTGGTCGCCGCGATCTTGCAGCGTAAACTCCCTAAAGACGGGCTTCAGACATGCCCGAAACCTAGGTCGAGAACATCGGCTAATTACGTAAGTAAAGTCGGTTTTAATATTAAATAAATATGTGTCAAACTCGCGCAGAGTTTTCAAACTAAAATAACAATATAAATAGAATAAAACGTAACAATTTTTACTTTATGAATGTGGAATGGGCCCTAGCTAAGCGATTTGCTGAGTGCCAGCCAAGACCCTGTTGGGAAACGAGGTTATAATATTTAAGAAGAAATTGAATAGGTAGTAATGTTTAAGAATAATTATTAAATTATGTTTATGTGCTAGTGCACCTTGGGGTTTCTATATTCTATATATATATATATATATATATATATATATATATATATATATATATATATATATATATATATATACAATTTTTATATATAATCATTTTACCACTTAATTTAACTTAATTAATAGGTAATCACCCTGCCTTCAAGGTATGGGGTCCCAGGGTCGATCCGTAGCAGTTTCAAATATTTGTATTTGATAAGCAGAAATGTTTAATCTAGGATCTTGGATGTTGTATGTGTGTCCATGCCTCCCGCAAACAGGAAATTCTGGTGCAGTGGACCTAGCACAATTACCTGCGTAAGCGTAACGTAAAGTGTCTTTCACGTGAAACAATACAAACTGTAATTTATCTAGGGCAACTGTGACACAGGTAACTTATAGTTAATATGTCGAAGCGTGACGCGTTGACGCTTACGATCATAATAATCATAATTATAATCAGCCCATTTTGTTCCCAGTGCTGGGACTCGAGCCTTCCTCTCAGAGAGAGGAGTTGGGCTATAATCCACCACGCGGGCCCAGTGCGGATTGGTGGATAGTTTAGTGGCCAACCCATTTCAAAGTTTTCAGGCCGCCCGATGGCCCCCGACATAGCCTAACAACTGTTGTCCTAAGACAAACAACCGGGACCGACGGTGTAACGTGCCCTCCAAAGCACGGAAGCGCTCAGTTAAATAATGCCACTAGCGGTCACCCATCCAACTCCTGGCCGCAGCAAGTGTCGCTTAACTTGTTGATCGGTTAAGATCGCCAAGTCGAGTTCCGCCACGAGCGCTTCACGACGCTTACGATACAAATACTTTTTCGCAAATTGTTTGTACTACGGCCTCAGTCTGTATGAGTGTAAGTGTGTAAGCGTTATTTATTTTTCTTTCTGAAAACGTTTGTGTTACAGAAACAGTTTATTTAAATAGTAAAGTTTAGAGTGGTCGTGCTCTCTTTGGCAAGAATGCGTGTGCTCGTGATTTTACAGCATGTGAAGATTTATAGCTTTATACACTACGAAAAGTGAAAGGGAATCTAGAGCAAACATTGTGAAAGACCCGTTTTAATTATTTCAGAATATTAAGTAACATGCATGAGATAAAAAAGATGCCCTCAAAATAAGTAAAACAAATCAAGAATCGAATGTTACCTGATAAATGATTCGAAGATCGTATTTAACATTTCTTCTGAAGAAGGAATGTGTTTTACACAGAACTGCCGTAGATCAATAGAATATAATTATGGCAATTGCAGTTGGCATTGTTTAATTTTTTTTAGATGTAGTTTTTAGTATCGATATAGTAAAGCAATAGTGTCCACAGGTTATATTGTTTATTTTCGTAACTGTGACTTTCCAGTTTAAAGTATCTATTTTGACATAAAGTAGCGTTTCATCTATACTAATGTTATAAAGATGAAAGATTTGTATGTAAGTATGTTTGTAACGAATTGGCTCAAAAAGTACTGGACCGATTTCAAAAATTCTTTCACTATTGGAAAGCTACATTCACCCTGAGTAACATAGGCTATATAAGATTCATCATCATCATCGTCATCATCCATCACCGCGCGGGTGAAACCGCGGAGAGCAGCTAATTATCCATATAGTAATAAGGTACTGAAATATATAGTAGAATTGCATATTACCCATATTTATCATTTTCATCTTTAAAGTAACCACGTTTTTATTCTAGTTTCTTAATATTGACAGTTGGTAGCGACCGTGTTTTCGGAGTGTAGGGTCCCGTGTTCGATCCCTGGCTAGAACAAATATTTGTGTGATGAGCAGAAATGTTTGTACTCGGATCGTATATGTTGTGATGTGTTATTGTGTGTGGCCATGCCTACCGCGACACAGAAAACCCTAGTGCGGGAGTGTAAGTGTCATAAGAGTAATATTACTATTAATAGTAATAATACTATTAAGTAATATTACTATTAATTATAAAATTAGCAAACGATCACTGAGTTCTAACGGAAAAAAAACCAGCCATGTACGAGTTGGACTCACGCACCAAGGGTTCCGCTTTGAAAACATCCGTGAAACAGCGACGAGATGACAAGGAACGTTGGAAAAACAACTTTATGTACAAGGGCGATATCTCTTATATATTTGACATCGATGAGCTCGTAGACGATCGCAATGACGAATCATTAGGCTGAGCGCATATTGGAGGCACGACAGTTTTAAGACAGACTTTCCTCATGTTTTAAATGTTTATCGGGACTTCGTATTATTTAATATAGGTAAAATATGTACCTTTCGCTCGACGTTTCGACCATTTTACAATGGCCGTGGTCACGAGCTGACTGAAAACTGCGGGTGAGTCCGGCGAGAAGAGCGGGTGTTTTGTTCTCCTACCCTCACTTGATCTTGAACTTGAAAAATCGCAGGGTTGTCACTACGACACACAACACTGACTGTATCGGTAAATGTCACTACGGGATTCCACGATGCCGCTAACCTAAATCCATCTTCCCGGTTGAAATTGCGATGTTTTCTACTACTACTAGACTTTCCTCACATAGACAAGTCTGTCTTAAAACTAAAACCAAATTGTTTTGCCTATATGACACGTCGCACATCTAACGAAACTGTTTTGACTATGAGACAATTTTGTCTATGAGACGTTTTGTTTGAAGTGTGCGCGTCTTCATAATTTTTGTATAGCAATAGTCTGTCTAAAAACTATCGTGACTCAAGTCTGCGCTCAGCCTTAGAGAATCGCACGGTTGTAGGTAAGGTATCTGATTAAAGGATTAACTTGTCTCGCTCAATCTCTAGAAACGGTTGTTGCACCAACTCCAAATTATAATATATTTATGATTTTAAGATCTTTTCGTTTGCTGTACGACATTGCTTCTTGCCAAATTTCGTGATTCCAGATCAACGGGAAGTATACTGACCCCCGTGTGAAATAGCAAAAATATGCGATATAAACGGTCATATCTTTTAATTGCGTTGACGAACAATTTTGATTTTTTCACAGCTGAAAGTGGCCGAAGAGTCGAGTATTTGATATAAATTTCAACTTGATACCTTTACGCGTTTCTGAGAAAAAGGTTCTTGACAGGCAGACAGGCAGGCGGATAGGCATTTTTTTATGGGATAGGTTGGCAAACGAGCAAGTGGCTCACTTGATGGTAAGTGATACCGTCGCCCACGGACATCCGCAATAGGTCTCGAAGATGCGTTGCCGACCTTTGAGGAAGAAGAGATAGAAGAGGACGGGGGGAGGGGAGGGGGAGAACAGGGAAAGGAGGAGTCGGGTCTCCGAAACTTCTAACAAACCGACGAAACGCATTAGCAAGCTATGTTACTTCACGTCGATGATATCTGGGAGTGTGGTACTTTTCCGGACGTGCCGGCCCATTCGGCTGTGGGGTTGCAGCGTGGCACTACCACAAAAAATTGGATTAACAAGGCAGATAGGCAGACAACAAAGAGATAGTTTTCCTTTTGAGGTTCGGAAGAGGAAGAAGAAATTAATTAAAACATACAAATTACATTTCACCATGTGATATAAGTACCAGATTAATCTTATCCCCGTTCGTGAAGATGTAAAACCATTGACACACATGCTTATATCTAAAACGTTCTAATTAATGTGATTGTTAAGAAAACCACGGATGCGCGTTGTAAAGATAAATTAGCATCGAAATGGAAAGTAAAACGATGACCAGAACGGCATCGGCGCATTCATGTCTTCCGCATAATTTGCATTAGTGTTCGCTGTTTTCTGACCTGCAAATGCAAATGATAACATTTCCGCCTTAATGCATTATTTATGATGTAATTTCTAGTTCTAGTGTGATTTCTACCTACTTCCAAGAAAACGAGGAGGTACTCAATTCGACTGTTTTTTTTTATGTTTGTTACCTCATAACTTTCGATAGAGTGAACCGATTCTCAAAATTCATTTTTTGTTTGAAAGCTGGTGCTTCCTGTGTGATTGATTTTTACCAAAGTAATAGAATGGAATTCGGTATTGGAGGATTAGATTTGGATTTTGAGTTACACTCCATTATTTTGAGATATACTCAAAAACTACTGGACCGAATTTGATGAAATAGAAAATGAAACAATGACAATAAAACAATCCTTTAAACCTTTTATAATCATAGTGAAGTCTTATCTATTACTAATATACTTACTAATATAATATTATAAAGAGGAAAGATTTGTATGTATGTTTGTAACGTATTGGCTCAAAAATTACTGGACTGATTTCAAAAATCTTTCACCATTGGAAAGCTACATTCACCCTGAGTAATATAGGCTATATAAGATTCATCATCATCCTTCACCGCGCGGGTGAAACCGCAGAGAGCAACTAGTAAGCTATATGAGACAAGATAAATTCGCATTAAGTAAATTTTCTCATCATTAATCTTAGATACGTATACTTACTACTTTACAATTACAGAGGAAAAAATAGACATACTCAAACGGGATCAGAACCCGCGTCTTCCGTCAATAGCTTTCAGACTGTAATTAAGTGTTTATAAAAACATTTCTATTAAAACTTTACCTATTCGATAGATGTTGCTCCGTTCCCATGCGACAGATAAAATGTTCCAAAGAATGGAATTCGACGCTCGGACAGATTGCCTTGGTGGTCTAGAGATCATGGCGTCTGACACGGATTGTCAGAAGACGCGAGTTCAAATCCCGCCTGAAGACGTGTAATTTGTCTCTCTAAATTTCCATATGTTGTCTCGCTAAGCATGAGTTAGTGCTTATTCTTATGCATCATTCATGATTCATCGATGAGCTCGTCGACGAGGTCACCGATGTCAAATACTTGATGAGATATCGCCCTTGTACACAAGGTTGTTTTTACAACCTTTCTGCCATCTCGTCATTTGTTTCACGGATGTTGTCAAAGATGTAGAAGTAACGATGTTTGCTCTTAGAGAATCGCACGGCTGATCGGGGGTGCTAAGTCCTGCACTGACGTCCCGCTTTTGGTGTATTGTGCACTTACCCCGAGCCATCCCAATTCCTTAATATAACGGAAATGAGCATGGGTCGCTGGCGCAACTGATCCAGTAATATTTGAGTGTGTCGGCTGATGATGAACTATAGTGATCCTCAAATAATACACTTGTGTTCCGTTTACTTGCCGTAGCCAGCACTGCACGTACCTCACGATCTCGTCCTCCTGCGAACATCCTCACAGTGGACTGTCCGTTGAACCAGTTTTGTACAGATGATAGTTGAGGTCGCAGTTACATTTAAAAGGCGCAGGTCCTGTCGTTTCAACAAATTTTTGATAGTGTTTAAACACCATAAACTTAATAAAAACAAGTATACGACTCTCTGGTGCAAAAGTGATGATTATTATATCTGAAATCGTTAAATCCTTCCTTGTTATTATGCTGTCTAAACGTACACTAATGGGCTTCCATTAAAATTCCCTTTAGCTCGAATATCGAGGCCCTTACAACACCAAACAAGAAAGGTCTACAAAATGTCATCATTTCACGGATTCCATAAATTCTCTGTCGTGATTCAATAGAGTCTTTACACCGCGCGACATAAAGGGAGAACATTTATAACGGCGGCACTTTCGCACGACACCGCGGGTCACGCGCGACTCGATTCTACACGACTGAAACGGCGCGATAAACCCACGTTCACACTGAGATACTCGAAATATGCTCCAAATTTGAAAATTCGTCCTTACGAATATTTAATCATCATCATCATCATCAGCCAGTA
This sequence comes from Selenia dentaria, assembly GCA_917880725.1. Classification (NCBI taxonomy): domain Eukaryota; kingdom Metazoa; phylum Arthropoda; class Insecta; order Lepidoptera; family Geometridae; genus Selenia; species Selenia dentaria. The sequence continues at coordinate 35,697,290 of OU862878.1, read as the reverse complement.
TCAGTCCACTGCTTGACATAGGCCTCTCCTAATGCAAGCCACTGAGCCCGATCTTTGGCTTTTCTCATCCAGCATCTCTAACGAATATTTAATACTAGACCTTTAAAAATGGATAATTGACGTTATTTTTCATGTATAAAAAATGACATTTTTTTATGGGATTTGTTTGCAAACGAGCAAGTGGCTCACCTGATGGTAAGCCATACCGTCGCCCTACGGACACCCGCAATACCAGAGGTCTCAAGGATGCGTTGCCGACCTTTGAGGAAGGATGATAGGAAGGAAGAGATAGATGGGGTTAGGGCGAGGGGGAGAGGGAAGGAGAGGGAGAACGGGGAAGCAGGGAATCGGGACTCGGGAACCTCTTACAAACCGACGAAACGGAATAGCAAGAGTCATGTTACTATATAAATAATACCACAAAAGATGTTCACAAAATACTTTATTCGGATATGTTCACTGATAAAGAATTTCTTGGCTCGAGAAAGAAATCGCTAACTTCCAAAAAACACCCTTGAAGACGTTGTCGTCGATGTAATGAATTAACTCCATTCAGGTTCTATGGAAGATAAATATTTCAAAAAGAGAATGTATGTAATCCTGCTAAATATTCAAATATACTTTAGTGAGGTCAGATTTTAGTAAAAGCGCAAGTTTATTTTTTTAGATAATAATATATATTGTTAAAATATGAAAGCGCGCACGCTGAGTATTTTCTTACCTTATTTTATAACCTTACAGCTTCGCTACCATAGATGCGCCTGATGAGATTAGGTTTAGATGTAAACATCTTGTTCGTATTCGATTCGTATTATGAAAACAATAAACATGTTATTTGTACAACCACTATACAATCTTTTGAACACTTACTTTTTTGTAACAGACACACTTTTATTGTTTTCAAATAACAAATTCATTATAAAAGATTCAGACTAAATATATTTCGCAATAGCAGTACAAAGCTTTCTTGCCGCTCTAATTATAGTGAGAATTCTCCTACGCGTCGTATGTTTTCATCTATAAGAAAAAGTGTAGTGATAATAACCTAGACATCTTTAGTTCAACTGCCAATTTCTTTAAACGGCAACTATTTTATAAATTTAAATAACTCTGTTTAATGTAATACTCTCAATATTTTTCATTTTATTAATATTTTTGAAAGTATAGTGTACCAAATGATGAAGCTTCTACTCGTATTTTGAATGTAGTGTTCACTTATTGAAATCATCTTAAATTACCATCATTCTATCATTAATCTATTATTTTGTTTCATTTTTCAAATTTATTTGTAACGTCCAGTTTTGTGAAAGTATTAAAAAAAAGTAAAGAATTTTTTTGATAAGTCTTGGTCCCTAGTTTCTACAAAATGTACTTTCATGTGGCCAAGACACAGTAAGTACTGAATCGCCGCAACTTAGGGAACAACCGCGTCGAACACGTCAATTACACGTAGATCAAGAGTTGCTACGTGGGCATAGTTGGTATTGAATTAGTAATAGCTCACATGTATTGTTATACTGACGCACTTTACCTGTTAAACATGTGATATACTTTTCTCTTGATATAACGACGGTATTGTTATTAATATTTATTTAAAAATTTAATTCAAATAAAGAAGCAATAGTTCCTTCGTAATGTATCCTTGGTTAATTTACATTGTAATTCATTCGTCTTTTTCAGCGACGCTATAACTACGCGTGTAATAAAAGTGTAAAAACTGTTATATCGATATTTTTCGCTTATCCCGTTGACTCGCCATTCCCCATATTTGGCCAATAATACAATAGATTTCGCAGAAATCAACCTACTTTTCCAGGAACTGCAACGTTTGTGGTTATTTAGTAATTAAGCTACTATGTGTCCCTTTAAATAAGTGGTTGAATATTGTAGTGAACAAGTGACAAACTCATATTTGCATTTAGAATATTAGTTTGGATATCTCAAGCTTTCTATATCTATAAAGTAAACAAAAAACTCAGGCCCCAAATTCATCATTACAATACCTACTTTCTACACATTTCAAAATTTCAAAACCAAGTTCATCGTTTGGCCTCGTCAATTTCACGGCAACGTCAGATCGTAGATAGTCTTGGCACGACCCAGAATGTCTCTGCCCGAGGCCTTCAGAGTGTCCATAAAGTTCTGACACCTTATCAATCACTCTATCAATCTTCACACACTATTGTAGGCGAACAACGTGTTTGTTTTTAAGATCATTTTTAAAATCTGCATCACATACTGTATGAACTTCGCCTAATTTAGGTTCCTCTACTTTTTATGTCAGGGTTACAGGGTCAGTGTTAATGATCTCTACTTTACCTATAAACTTTATCTACCCTGAGTCATAAACATAAGTGCTCGTACTATGTAGCTAGGTATGTGTAAAAGCTTTTAAGTCTTAACATTACTTCTGTTTTAGTGGGTCCCTGGGTTTATGGTTAAATTAAGGAAAGTGTAAAATGTTTGACAAATGTTTAACTTCCTTGTGCTACTTTTGAGCTCTTGCTTTTTTGTAATTGTTTATTTTTACTTTTATCAGGTCTCCTTTTTAACAGCTTTAAAACTCTTCCCTATCGGAATGCTTAGAAAGTTTTATATTATATGTGTAAAGTGCATTGTATGATCATTATATCACATGATGTTTCTACTAGTTTAGATTTTTGTATTATAAGTGTTTTGTTGTTGTGTTTTATGAGATGGGTTTGTGTTTTATGAATGTTCAATACTCTGTTTGTATTTCTTTAATACGATTGAATGTCAAGGATAGTATGTGCGTGTTAGAAATTAGTGGACCGAATTGGTCACGACAACATTAATCTTTTTGAGTTAGTTACACTCGAATACACCGCTGGTATCGAGTGTCAAGCTGAATTCTTTTGCACTAAGAATTCAGTCATCATCACTATGTATTGTCTTGTTTACTAAAGCTATTTTTTAATACCGCGATTGGTTTGCATTATGTGACGTTGAAAAAGATGCTTTGGGTAGTCCCGTCTCCTTTGCAACGTGGATCCACATCCTCTTTCACAACCACCTCATTCCCAATTTAATGTAGATACTTTTGTTAATTCTGCGGAGAATTTTCGAAGAAAATTTTCGCCCGTTGCTATATGCCTCTTGTGATATTTCTATGAGCATTTAATTGATAACATCAATTGTCAAAGTAAATTACTTATATTAGATTGTTCGCGTAGGTAATGTAGTTTATTCGTATCTATATTATGGCTGTTTCAGAAAACGTTTCACTGGAAAATAGGCATATACACGCTACTAATTTTCAATATTGGTTTACCTTTTTCCAGAAATCTTACAGAGTAATCGAGGTTTTTCTTTTACAACAGTATTACTTTAAACTCTTGTTACATTATTATCTTTGATTACGTAAAAAAATATGAACCAACAATTAAAAAAAATATTTCTTTCCAATAATGATTTATCTTTCTGTTTCAGGTACTTAACTTAACTCAATTAATTTAGACGACGATGACGTGGGTCTCAACAAGGTACGATGTTTTTAGTAATAAAATTCACAATATATGGAACCCACGGAATTTGTATGTAGGGTAATGATAGTGCTACTATTTTTCGATCCGGTTGCCTAGGTTAAATTACTCGCAAATACCTCTAAATAGGTTTATTGTTTATTAGTAACTCTGTATCTTCCAATAACCTATTGCCAAGATTTCCTCCTAAGATCAGGACAAAAACTAACACGATTTCAACAGCAGATTGTAATCTAACTGACTGATCGTGTAAAATGCAAAATGATCGCTACAGATAGCCTGATTGCCTCCATCCCAGGAATGTTGTCAAAAGATCACAAGGTCTACCAGGGAGCACTTATTCAATTGCCTTTCAATCTCGTACCGTTGACATGCGGGCATTCAAATCATACGGGATGTACATTAATATACAAATTACTTAGCCACTTCAGTGGAATGTTGATTTATTGATGCGAGATTGTGCTGGACTCGTGAATATGAAGTGTACCCTACCGCCATTGATAATATGCGTAGCTATGAGATGTATGATAAGATGAATTCTGCGAGTATAAATTTAAAGAGATCTGAGGAAATTCATTCGGAGCTCTATTATCTATTCAGATATCTCACAAGAGGAACTGATTGAACTGTGGATATTATTTTTATGCAGCAAACTTTAAATTTTAAAGCTCTTGGATAGAGCTCAGAAACATTGCGAAGCAACTGATGCGCGCAGAAGTACAGTACGAGTATAATATCACGTAAACGAATTGCACATCCGTTCACTTGATGGTATAAATAATATATTATGTACAAAGGCAAAATACCCATTCAATTTGATTCTAAAACAGATAGGTCATGGACTTCTTTTGATGTTTCCTCGAACTCATCAGGTTTAATGCATTAGATAAGATATTAAACGAATGATATTCGTTCCATGGATTATATCGCAATATTGCGGGAAGACCCGAAATGACGTCAGACTTTCAGGGTTATGTTCTCATATAATTTTGTTGAGAGCGGTTAGAGAGATTATTTCAATGTAAAAATGTTATGTCCGACAAAATCCTCATTGGTTAATTTTATTTTTTTAATGGTAACAATACTCCGTAAGTAATACAGTGGATATGTTCAACAATGGAGCGCCCGTTTTTTCTCTTAAGTTTACTAAAATTTGTGTAGTGTGTGTTGTAATGTTCTTTCAAATCCGTTCCAATGACTACTTTTTACACTTCATATAAAACATGTTGCACTACTGTTCCTACTGAATTAGTTTTAAGTTGAAGTACTGAATGCGATCAAGACAAAAAGATACGTGAGACACTTAATATTTTTCGCACTAAATAAATAGTAAGCATAATAAAGTTACGACCTATATTTACAAAGTTATACTTATAGTATGTAAGTTATGATTAAACGACTCAATGACTAATGAAACGTTAATCTAAGTTCACTCTTCCCGCATGCCTGTAATAGTAGACATTTCACAATATCCAGCCAGACATATACGTAGTCGCCGTACTCAAATAGATTAACAAGTCCACACAACTACCCGTCTTCACCGAGTTAATAACCAGCACACATCATAACTTTCTTAATTAAACTAGCTCTATCAAAGTTCTAAGCTATGTTAAATGCAATATGGACTTTATGGCTTTGTCTTAAAGTTTTTCGTAGTCGAAGAGCGGTGCTTACTTTAGGAAACTGGCTTCCCACTACTGTCTGTGAATAAATAGGTGTCAATGAATGCTTTTATCACTGTGATATATTTAATGTAGACATAAGTTTATGTGAATGTTAATTAAAAATAAAGTCAATCCTAAGCATTAACAGTATTCTTAGTAATGATTGTCTTTCACAAAGAAAGTTAGAGCCTAAAGGGCTTATTGGAAAAAGATTGTACACTTTTTTGATACAACTTTTTTGTTGTTGTTTTGTTTTTTGTTACACAATTGCACACACACACATTGTTCCCGCCTCTTACTCCTTTGCCTTAATTTTGCTGAAAATATGCGTTAGAACCTATCAAAGAATACGCTAACACTTGTCTAGTTTTATTTGAGCTGAATTATTTAGGATTCGAAATTTTAATCTGATATTCAAAAACAAAATTGAACATGAAATTCTAAACACACTTCCCTTTTTTACCTTCTGGGTTTCTATTGTAATATCACCTTGATCCGTTAAGTTTGTTCACACACAAACTCTGAGTTGTTTACCGTCTCGCATCCTTTGTTTACTTTTATCAATACTTATTGTTTGATTTCTTATGTTTGCGTAATTTTAAAATGTTTCCAAAACAACCTCTCGATCATTGTTATCAGTGTCAGATGTTTGTACCGATACATATAATGTACTTTACATCATTGACAATGTATGTCCGTGTGCTTGTTTTAGGTCTATTTAAATATTAGATTAAGCATTTATGTTTGTATTTGTAAATATATTAGCTATAGCTAATAATGCCATTAAATAAAAATCAAAAGCTTCGGGCGGCGCTATGTGCAAAGTATCCAATGCTTTCCTTAAATATAGAATGCTGCAAATCTATACTGCTAGTAACTTTTACTAGACACAAACTGTTTATGTCAGTTCTACTAAGTTTAGCTATTGTTCTAGCTACAAACTCATTATTCATCCAGCTGAGTACAGTTACGTTCGACACACAGGATACAATGCGGTTCAAATTAATTGCGGCCGATGCGCATACGTTTCCGTTGCGCTGCAATGTATCGAGGGCAGACACTGCTTTTGAACCTTATGACATACTAAATAAAATGGTAGGTATCTCTATATTTCAAGACCTACCATATAAATAACCGTTGTAATGTTTTTAACTAGTTAAATAAGCAATACCCGAATAAAAAAAGCGATATAAAACATTAAAAATAATCTTATGCAAAGGCTACGAAAACTGCACTAATTTATTCTTCTTTGATGGGTAGATGAAAAGAAGAAAATCAGTAATTATAAAGAGTAAAGTTATTATAGAACTAATAATTTGTTTCAAACTGTATCGCATAATACACAAATTAGATGTTTAGATTTTTCGACCAGACCAGTACATCTGCCGTGCGATTCTCTAAGAGCAAACATCGTTGCATCTTTTAAAACATCCGTGAAACAAATGACGAGATGACAAGAAACGTACCGAACGAAACGAAACGAAACGAAAACGAAAAACAACCTTATGTACAAGGGCGATATCTCATATAGTATTTGAGATCGGTGAGCTCGTCGACGAACGTAGCGACGAATCATTAGAGACTCGCAAGAAAGATTATTAGTACTAGAATATTAGTATTAGACGCACACGAGACAGTTTTAAAATATTTCAACATCATCAGCCTATAACAGCTGCTGGACATATAGCTCACCAGTTTCCCGTTATTGATCACGATTCTTCTCTCGCTTCGTCTAGCACCAGGTACCTTCCAAAGAACTTCGCTGCACAAATCTGGAGGATGTCTTACATTTTCACGGTCCAGAACATCTGTAACTTTATCTTGGTTATGCAAATAATATGGTCAGCTATTTACCACTTCAGCTTTTTGCTCCTGTGGCTAGGCCGACAACTTTGATTCTGTGTTAAATCACCTCTCTCGATCCTTCAACAGAACTCTGAGCATTGGCCTTTTCATTGCTTGGAGACCGACTTTAAATTTGTGAATCAGCCTGACCGTGATTATCAACCTCTTAGCTCCAAATGTCATGACAAAGTAGGATGCAATAATGTAAGACTATAATATTATCTAAATTTGTATGGTTCTATTGGACGAATGCATTAGTGATGGATTGGATTTGAATTTCTGTGATAAAAAGCGATAAGCAAAGTGATGTACCGTGCTTAACTTTCAAACTACTAACTCAAAGTCAAAGTCAAAGTCAAAATCATTTATTCAATTTAGGCATCAAAGACGCACTTATGAACGTCAAGTTTTCATTATTATGTACTTTAAAGCCTACCGCCGCGTTCCAAAATACATAGAGCCAACCGAGAAGAAGCGGCAAGAAACTCGGGGCCATTATTTTTATATAGATGTTTTTACAATGTTTTTACTTAGGTACTACAAATATTAGCTCCAGTGTGTTGCCTTACAAAAGAGAACATAATAATGGTATCAGTAGGGCAAGACACGCTACACTTTGACATCTTAGTACACGAGTAGATAGATCCTGGAGTGATCAGTCCCAAGCTGTTTTATCCTCCAAGTAATCCGAAATTTTGTAATAACCTTTTTGACAGAGTTAAGTTTTAATAGTAATTTTAAACTTATTAATAGGCAAATCTCGGATAACATTGGGAACTTTATTATAGAATCGTATACATTGTCCCATAAAAGAATGACTTATTCTGTGGAGACGCGTTATATGTACGGATAGCTAACTGAGAGTAAAACTGCAACTCCGCAACTATCTGTAACCGTTGCCGTCAGCGGGCGTGGTGCTAAAAATCAGACGAAAGAAATGTACGAGTATACCTTGTAAAAATCGAATGCTGATGAGGTCAGGATATTAACGACCTACACGTGCTGCACGAAGATATACTAGCATTACGTAGGCTCAACAAGCTTTTAGCAGTGTTAAAGTGTAATTTATATGTAAGCCGTAATGTGGTAATTAACTAATAAAATAGCATCCATAAAAATACACTCAGTGCAAATCCGCCAAGCAACTCCAGCTAAGAAGAAATCCGTCTGGATGTTTACCAACTCAAGTTTCGATATTTTGGAGAACGTCCACATTAAACAAGTTAGCGATTGAATTAAAACTGTTAAAATTCTAATAATGTTAGACGTGGATACATTATGTATATGTTTAAATACAGGCAGATTCAATACAGACGATAACTGCACTAGAATTGTTTAGAACATGTTTTTACTGCCTTGGATGTTAATAATTAAAAACATTTCTTTGAAAATATTTCTGTCCTGTTTTTTAAATATTTATAGACAAAAAACAGTGGTAAGTATTTATTCTTCTTGTTATAATATTGCTATTCCAAAGATAATGTGAAAAATAAACATAATTTATGCAGTTTGTATTTTAAATAAAGGGTTATTTGTCCTGTTTTTTAAATATTTATAGACAAAAAACAGTGGTAAGTATTTATTCTTCTTGTTATAATATTGCTATTCCAAAGATAATGTGAAAAATAAACATAATTTATGCAGTTTGTATTTTAAATAACCCTAACTCCAACTGACAACTGCGATACACATGACCTATCAGACTTTAAACCTATCTAATAAATTATTTTGCCGTTAACCTTGAACTAAGGCTTAGGCTGTCTATTATTATAATTTATTATCAAAATATATTTATTCACTTATATATATTCATGTTCATATTTTAAGAGACTCGCATAAAAACTGGAAACTAGGTGTATCTTTGATTCATAAACCTCCGATTAACATTGTATTATGTAGAACCTCTAAGAAATGTTCTTAGAGGTTACTATTGTATATTCCCCATATTTAATAACAATGTCCGACATTTAAGTCCCTACTTTCGAAATGTCATAGAACCTTTATTACAAGGGTGACTCCTAGCACCGGACCCTTCTAAATCATATCTACAGTCGCTATAAAGTGACAATTTATTGGCTATTTCATTACAATGGAATAGAAAATTTATAACGTGATAACGCCCGTTTCTCATCCTGTTTATTTCGCGCCGAGTTTTCATTGTAAATCCCATGGATTTATGGAATTGTCAGTTAAGCATCAACGTTTATCAACGGGGATTTCAGTGTGTTCATTAAAATAAATGCACGCTTTGGCGCATTGACTATTTCGTTATAGAACATATATTAAGTTTTATAATATTAGCAATAATTACGCATATCATTCACTGTGTGGAGTGTACATATTGTGTGTACATACTTTGATATAGTTTGACAAAGCACAGTGTAAGTGTATAAACAAAATTTAGTAAGTGTAATTAAATAAAGCACATTTCGAAAATAAAACTATTGGCTTCATTATTTCTTCAAAGTAATGGTTATGTTCCTCACGTTCATTTCTCAGTCGATGAGGTACAAAATTGCATTTCTAAAGTTGGGGTGCTCTGCATGCGTAACTAATCAGGACACAGACCTGAATCTGAGGGCTCTCCCTCATTTCTTTGGTCCCTATCGACTCTTTCCAAGCAGAAGGGCGCGTGTCAGTCACGTGCGATCAAATATATAGAGCGTGGATACAAAAGCTACCGAAGTTGATGTGTTCATTACTGGGATAGACTATTTTAGCTTCGTTCAAACAACAAAAATTTGTAGATATTTCTGGTAGGCGTAAAATATTTTGTAGTATTTTACGATTATGCTGCACCATAAGACGTGTAGTTATTAAGAACCTACCTACCTTACTAGTGGGTTTTTATACTACTTATGCCAAAAACCAGCGTCACGTCACAAATAATATAGCTATAAAACTAAAGATTGTATGTATCTTAAATCTGAAATATAGGAAAATAACGGTTCTTATGATGTCAAGGATAGATTTAAAAAGATAGGTTGTCAAACATTAAAGAACGCTGTCTCTCAAGTGTCTATTGTAAAGAAGTAGTAAAATAATTTAGCAATTTGATAATCAAAACAGATTATGACCGAATTAGTCATTGTATAACGCTTGGGAAATAGCACAGCGGAGATAGAAATATATGATGTAAAATACATCAGTTCGCTCTTTCATAGCGATGATTAATTTCATCATTGCATTGTTGTCAGCCGTGAAGCGTGACCCGCCCGGTGACCGAATGTTTTGTGCAATCCTTTGTTGCATAAAAAAATAGTCTGCCAAATCGCACAATGCACCGCGCATGCGTTCTTTGTTCATATTGTTGAATCGTATAAGGGCTGGTATTAAAAGACCCTCAGTTTACCCCTTGCGTCCACGATATATTATTATCTTGAATCATTCTCACGGGACGTTTTCCAAAGTGATTATGCATGTCCCTTATTAGATTTTGAGAGTTTATCGTTTTTTCATATAACATAATTACAGTGTAGTTTAGCTGCTCTATGGGTATTTTATTGTCACTTCAATGTTGTGTTCTTTAAATTTTTACGTATGGAGCCTTTTAACGTTTTATTGACAATTTTCTTCTTATATAGTCCTTTAGAAAAGGTTGTATAATTATTTCCTGTATCACTATGAAATTACCGTAGCATGACTAAGTGCAGAGCATAGAGCGTTAGTACTAGTTATTGGTTCACCTAGTTTGTTCTCACATCGGCCCTTTAACCGTTATGAAGTTTCTATATTTATCTTTAGCCAACGCTTTGTCATAATCTTTATTGATGGATGCTGCTTTCTAAATTAAATCTATCTCATTTGTCATAGAGATAATATACATTTCGCTATACCACACTTTGTTAATCGCGTCTGAGCCTGACACATGGTCGTATCGGTTTTTTATGGCAGATTCACTATCTCTAGGGGTGTAAGCAAACATCAGGGATTTTCCACCCCTGTGTAGTATGTTATTTTTTTTTTTTTTTTTTTTTTTTATTATCAGAAATACTTAAGTTAATATACATTTATTTTTAAACCCCATTAAACCTCGCAGAGGTTTGTGTTGGAGTTAAGTTCTCTGCTATTAAACATATTTTGAACAGTGAATTGCAATGTAAGTTATTTATTTTTATTTGTGTGGGCAATAATGAGTAAATCGAGCTTTCTTATGAAATGAGCTTTTTGTTACAATAAATTGGCACCGTCTTGTACGTACCTACTCTTCTTCTTTTGAAACCTTTCAGTATCAGGCCAAGGTTATAAAATCCTGTGTAAGAATATTATTACAGCGTGGCTTGGGCACGGATACACTCCAGCGCACACCCTCTTGTCTGCAGCGCTGGAATTTTCCATGGCTCCACATTCCCCCACACTATGGTATATTCCCCTAATCGTCCTTGGTGTCTACGTACCGTGACTGCACATGTCAGTACATCACCTGTTGTCTATGTTCCCATGGATCAGTACCTTTCCTCACTTGAGTTAGTATTGTGTCTACGAAAATGAGTACGTAAATAATGTCCACGTATATTTTTTCTTACAAATAAGGTCATAGTAGTTACTGACCAGTTCTTCATTATCGTGGATTAATGTTATTGTGATCCCTCAGAAACTACCCTTTCCAAACTCTATGTCTAGTCTATGTGATAATACTGGGTTAACCCCAACTCCATTGCGAATTTTGTACATATCTACTGAGCGGTCATCTTCATCATCATCTCAAGACTCAATCAAATCTCTATTAACTCATAAACTTTCGTATTTATACTAATACGTATAATAATAAACACATATAGATTTATATGACTTATTTTTAACTGAAATACGAGTTCACTTGATAAGAATTTGTATAATAGAATCTCTATTTGGTACTTCTAATTAATTAAACTGTAACGAGACTGTGTCTACCTGTACTTTGATTAATTATTGAAATCGAATGATTTAGTATATATTAATATTAATATTAATTAATAATAATTTTCTGTTATATTGTTAACACAAAAAGTAAATTACCTTTCTGTACGCATCCGACGGAAGCCATTGGCTGAATTTTGACGAACTTAATTTAGTATCTAATAGTTCATCTAAGGCATAAACACAGGTACACACAGGTGTTACACAGGTACGTAACAGCGCGACTCTTTCGAAAGATATAATTCTACTGTAGACTAAATTTTGGGTTCGCTTTGCTTAAACATACGTTTCTTTACACACGGTGGTATTAGGCATGTTAAAATATTGATGTGTTGTTTGAGAATAATGTGATGTTTATGAACCTTGCATAGTTAGCCCTGTTTCCTGTAGGCCACCAGAACTAAGCTGGGTCAGCAATTCAAGTTATATTACCGTACTCCACAATACTACTGGTGACGACCCGAAGTACATTATCAAGAAATCAGATAAATAATACGGTAATTGACCACGGCTTACAAATTGGTCTAGGAGCCCGTAATACAAAACATTTCATCAGATGCTGATCTTTTGTATTGATACACTGCAGCTTTGCTTTTTGTAGTAAATATTTAGTACAAAAGTATCAGCCATAATCCTATATAATGTGTGTTCTGTTTCAGCTTTAATGAAGTCATCTTATTCATATTGCAAAGCAATCGTCAACCATCACGACGGATGAAATATTTTATAGTTTTCAATTATGACCGTACCCACGATTGGTTCTGGTATTAGCGGACGAGATGGTTCTATGATACAAAGTTCTCCTAACCGCAGGTATATCTCAGAGTTGTGCTACTTAATGGAGACTGCATACAGATTTGCGACTTAATCGTGATTAGCGGTCGCGTTGCCGACTGTATTTGGATTCAGTAGGAATTATAGCGAATTACCTTCCAAATGAGCAATGCGGCATTGAACCAACAACTTAAATAATAAGCAAAGCTAAACTGCATGAACATACTATGTTGTGTTTCGAACTATGAATGGAAATTTAGGTATTTACGAGTGGATTACGTTTCCAAATTTATTGTTCTATCTGCATTTACTGAATTGAAAATTTTACTGTGTATCATAAATCTTCGATAAATCTGTTGTTGTGGAGTGCAGACAACTGGATCTTTTTTTATGTTAACACTCTTTGATATAGAAGAGTATAAACATTTTTCAATACCACTATTTTGTTCCTTTTGTTTGACGTACAATTTCCGGTACGTTTAAAAATATCTGCTGATGCTTTATGATACGGATTACGTTTACAAAGCATGTTTTATAGCTGGAGATGTCCAAGGACAAACATTAGAGAACATTGTATCAAATGTTTGCTCTTTTACGTTATTATTAATAGAAGCTGCAATTTGCTCGCATAAATTAATGTTCGTACTAGCTAGTGTTGACCTCTAGACGACGTTGAACAGGCCAAACTGGGACAGCGTTGCACTATGCTGCAATTTATCTTAACCACATAATTCTTGGTATCATTAAAAACTGATCTGTAGTAGCTGTTGTATGTTGTTTCTTGGATAAAAAATTTATGATAACTGATAAGATATCTGAAAACTATGATTTAAACGGAGTGATTGAATTCTTTTTGATTTGAATTGAAACTTAAGAGCCGATTGATGCACGAAAACCCATGCAGCTGTTAATTTCATCGCGTGTTTCCAATGCTGTTTTGATACATTGACGCAAAAAGCTCCGCCCGCGATCTCGACACTTAGAATTCGAACCAGCATTTTGCAAGAAAACAAAATAAAATCTCTTCGAGCGAATTCACTTGAGTTTGGAGAATTTATTTATATGTGGCTCAAAGCGCGCATGCCAAATATTAGTCTCGTACAAAATAAAGGAAATATTTTTGTGTGATTCGATCTCCGTCCTCGTTTCCGTAATCATTATGCCCAAGAATGAGCGCCTGTGTTACTGCCGAAAACAAAAAAGTTTTTTATTATGTCTGCTGGTATAGGTATATTTGCTGTAGTGATGCCGTGGAAATGCCGATCTGATTTGACTGTCTATTGTTTTACAGTATGAAAACAAAGTCTTATGATCAAAGCTAGTTCGTAATAGTCTAAGAGGGATCCCTGGCAAACCACCTTGACCTAAAATCGTGAGCAACGCCGTGCGATCGACGCGTGCGCCCGCTATTTCTGAAGTCAAAGGTCCACGGAGGGTATTTTGTATCACCTTCTTAGGAAAGGTCATTCTGATAACGTGTACATTTTGTAACTTTATCTTAATAAACCCATTTGGCTTAGCAATTCTGCACGACTGAACTAGAACGTGTCAACGATTGGATCATCGGCAAACTGTTTATTCTTTATTCTTTTCTGCGTGTACTAGGTTAGTAACTGGTTCAAACATAGCTCCAATCCTTGTAAGGACCCATAATTTTCAATAGGATTAACGACAGACAAAAATATGATTTCTATTGATCATCATAACTTTAACTATGAATAAAGCTTGGTCCTCGGCCACGTTATATCAGTCATTAACATATTCGTTTTAATTTATATATAAAAATGAATATCTATTTCCTTTGGTCTTCGCATCAATCAGAATCAGAGAGCAAGGTTCTTATAAAAGGAACAACAAGAAAAGACGAGTGGTTATGACAACGCCGAAGGCCGAGCCTACTACGCGAACGAAGTCGCGGGTATTCGTTGGTTACTTTTGTTTATACTATCAGTAATGATCATCATATAAAAATGGTATCTTCATGCTCAGCTATATCTAGCGTAAGAAAGGAAGAAAAATATATTGTTACCACCATTTTAGGACTTTTACTTACTATAACCAAATCAACAACTGTGTTGCGTAGTAAAACGTAGTGGTTTAAGGGATTTATTGTATTGGTACCACATGTGACAGTTTGTTGTAACACGCATCGATTCGTGCATGGAGATTACGTTCATCGCGATACTCCATTGTACCATTTGTTAGACAAATTGTATACAATTTTATTATACAAGGACATCCTTATAATAATACATATACTCGTACATATACCATACTTTTTCACTGATCGCTCAGACATGTACACTAACTTGCGGCAGATAGTTAAAACCTAACAAAGTTCGCTGGAATTTGTTACTGTGAGTTGAGCCATGTTCCCTTTCTCCTGACGACCATGCATGATTGTATTATAGAAGAAGTAAAAAATAAACTGTAAGACCCCAGTTTTAGATTTCACGAATATTTTTATTGGTAACAGCTCACTGGAGGGGTAATAGAGAAACTAGACATTTCGACATTGCTAGCACCATAACTTCTTGAACTTACTTTTCGATTGTTAGGTGCAGTGCTAAAGTTCAAGATCATGAAAATGTACCAACAGCTGTGTTCCTAATCTATACCATTCTATAAACTAGCAATTTATCAGCGGGAAGTACGGAGCGTGCGCTTGACATAACAATGGCTCATCCATTCGTAGATCCACCTCCTCTGGTATATGCAGCCCTGGTAACTGGCACAGTCATGACAGTGTCACGTGCTTTTTCTACGTTTACGAGCTTTTACTTTTGACGAAATGCTTTGAAGTATTTGATGTAGAATCATAAGTAAATAAGGGGGTCAATTATTCTTATTTTAGGGCACTAGTAAAGTAAAGTACTGGTAGACATATTCAAATCGAGGAAAGATAGCACACTAATTCAAGTAAACAACGCTCTATCTAGTATCTCTAAATGGTTCTCAATTAATAATTTACTTCTGAATTCAAAAAAGACAAAATGTTTGAGGTGTTCTTTGCTTACTGTTCCATATTGTGAGTCCAACGTTACGCTTGATGGAGCTAAACTCGTAGTGGACAAGCAAAGGTCTTCCTAGGCATTAAAATTGATGCAAAATTACAATGGGATCCTCATATAAATGCACTGTCTGGGAGACTCAGTTCTGCTGCATATGCGGTACGTAAAATAAGAGAGCTAACAGACGCTTCTACGGCGCGGTTAGTATATTTTGCATATTTCCACAGCGTAATGTCATATGGTATATTGCTATGGGGTTCAGCGGCTGATATAGAGACCATCTTCATCCTACAGAAACGTGCTATTCAAGCTATATACGAAATGGGTCCCCGTGAATCTTTGACAGATTTATTTAAAGAAATCAATATGTTAACTTTGCCTTCCTTATATGTATTTGAAAATATAATGTATGTTCGTAAAAATTTACATAAATTTAAGTTTAAGTAATCACCACACTTTCAATACTAGAAATACAAATATAGCTGTACCTAGTTTTAGACTTGCGAATACTAATAAGTCATTCCTAGGAAATTGTGTGCGCTTTTACAATAAAATCCCAAAACACATACTGAGCTCATAGAGGGCAAATTTAAGTTGACTGTAAAAAACGTTTTAATGAAATAAGCTTACTATAAAGTCCGCCATTTCCCTTCAAGAGTCGTTATATTATAACAATGAAATTTCTATTGTGTCTGACCCTATGATGACCAACGACCTTTGATGGATTATAGAAGGTAAAGATGCTTGGAATACTCCACTTCTGGCAAGCTGTCACTCCGCCTTATAAAATGTAATATTTGTAGTACCTAAGTAGAAACATTGTAAACATCTATATAAAAAGAATGGCCCCGAGTTTCTTGCCGCTTCTTCTCGATAGGCTCTATATCTTTTCATTATAATGAAAAATTGACGTTCATAAGTGCGTCTTTGATGCCTAAATTGAATAAATTATTTTGACTTTGACTTTTGACTTTTAATCTTCAGATAGGTAACAAAAGTTCTTCCTTGAATTCTGAAAAATGTATCTAGTTAATGTAATGTTTTTTACGATAAAATATATACATGATTTATACTATCTTCAAGTCTTTTTTTAAACAACGCAACGACAGCAAGCCAACGTTATTAAGATAGTAAACTTTAAAACCTCTTGTTTTTCCTTTCTCAAATCTTCGAGATAAATGCTTATTAATAATAATATTATTAACAACAATAATCATATTATTATAAGTATTATAACCTTTTAACAGATCTTCAGCTTCATTTCACTTTCGCGGTTTTTAAGTATGTTGTCATAAGAGCTCCTTTTGTCAATGTTAGAGTAAGTATTCTTCAGATTTTTTAAACTTTTAAAGAAAAAAAAGAG
This sequence comes from Selenia dentaria, assembly GCA_917880725.1. Classification (NCBI taxonomy): domain Eukaryota; kingdom Metazoa; phylum Arthropoda; class Insecta; order Lepidoptera; family Geometridae; genus Selenia; species Selenia dentaria. The sequence goes on along the minus strand of OU862878.1, from coordinate 35,680,231 downwards.
AAAGGAATATTTCTTACGTCATGTAAGATAATTTCACATCCTAACCTAGTAAAACTTACGTAGCTGCTTCTAACCAAGACAAATCTTCCTCTAATGAATGAACCCACTCGTACGTAATGCAGTAAACGCTATCTGTTAACCTTTAGCTTCCTCACAATGTTTTATCTGAACACATTAATTTAGTAGATAGGCCATATTTACATCCGCAGCCGTGCACCGAAGATTAATAAAATTCGGTAAGTAATGATTTGTGTGCCGTTACAGTACTAATAGCTATATTATGGTGCTTTGTCAAAATAAAAATAAGTTGACTATGTTATAGAGCCATAGAAGAGCGCTGATTTGTTTACGATGACAAGGTACTATTTTGAATATACTTAGTCACATAATAATATTTTATGTCGCTCTTTATCGGTATATTAAAGATGCAAGTATATGTTTAGTTTGATTTGTGTTTTAAATGGTTTCTCTTGTTATATATTGCAGTTTCCAATCAATAAATGTTTTGTTAAAATCAGTCCTACTCTTCGGTAGAATTTATCCGTACTCATAACTCCAACAGCTCTTTATATATCTTCAAAAATATTTTTTTTGTTCCACGTGTACGCTTAAAGGCACTTTGCGTAGACAATAAACGGTTTATGAATGAAACTGACTATTGGCCCCCAGGCACTTTAAACTCCGAATACATGTTTTATGCTTCAATGTTTAAGGCGCATGTAACATGCAATCATCGAAGGAAGTAATTGATATCATCGAGATAGGTGAAACGCTTTTCAGTTATAGGATTGTAACTCAAAAACCTATTGTCTGGACTACCTTGGGCGTAAACCAAACGAAAAAAAAATAATTATTATAATCGGATCTTTGGTACAAAATTATGCGTGATTGACTTACGCTCATATTCGCGTGTACATCATGACGACTATCGTCTGCCGAAAATGCCTAATTATTTATTGAAATAACTACTATACTGTACTATTAAGGTGCTGTCATATCACGGTGTCAATAAAAATGAAGGTTTTTGTATCTCTTAAGCAGCGATTTAATTAAAACTACAAAAAATAATATGTCATATTAGGACTTCTACGTACACATTGACGGAATTAAAAACATACTTTAACATACTAGAGTACGTTAAAAAAATTCAAACATACCACTTAATTTGACCTTTAAAGCAGTTTTTCTCTTTATTCACTATTGTATTTGTTATGAAACACATATTATAAAATAGTAATTATTAATACACATACATTGACGGATTGTTTTTTTTATTTAAGAGTACACATTATTTTTTATGAATTTTGTACGTTTTACGCCATGCATTTGCTTGATTTCAAGTAAAGGAAATTGAACGTAGCCAAGCGCTGAGCTGACAGCGCCTTAATAAAAGAAAGCAAAAAAATTCGTCATTTGAAATAAGTCAACGCAACATATAAGTGTGTTTCATATTATTTTGATTAATACTGATAAACGAAATAGTTACAAAATTGGAACATATGCAGATTTGGAGTTTTCAAGTTATTTTCACAATAGTCAAGAAAATTTAAATGATTACTGAAAAAAGTATGCCATGAATCACAGATGCAACTTTAATATTTTCACATTAGTTGAGAAAAACAAGTACAATTTGAAAAAAAAATAATACCAACTTCCATTCTATTCAGTTATTGGAGCCTATCTCAAAAACTACAAAAAAATTATGAATACCAAGACAAATGGTAACGAAATTTTGATTTCCAATGCAAGTTAATCTTAGCCCTAAAATACATATGAGATACGTCGTATGGTTCAAATACATTCGCACAGGGTATGAAGACCATTTGAACAACGGACACCTAAATTCGTTCTTCTGTGACCAAAAGTAAAATATCGTAGTATTGATTAAAACCTGATGGAGACTTAACTACTTTTAATACAGCCAATTTAATGTGTCTATAAAGCGCGATGTACAAACAGCATAAGCTATTTAAGACATCGTATCGATTATATAGGACATCTTTCAGTACAGTTTCCGCTTTATCAATTTAAAATAATGTATCTGTGACCGTAAAACAATCGATAAAATAATCGATATGATATTATATATTTAATATATAAACAGTCAATATTGATTCAAAATTTGCATAATTCCAAACGTAACATAATCGAGATAGATCATAACAATTAACAAGTTCGCATGCGCAAGCGCAAACGCCGTGAGTCACGATTTGCCCCCGTGCACTTTACTACACACATAATTTCTACCATTTGAGAAATCAATTTAACACACAATGTCAATATTTGTTAATTGTTTTGTCAACAGAGTCTGATATGAATGAGCTTTGTTTGTTCACTGCCGTATTACGTAAAATTTCGGCTTGTTTGTCTGTCTAATATTATCGTGTACGAGTTGTTTGTTATGCTTTTGTTTACAGAAATTCTGGTATTTTTATTTTTACAGGTGGCCTGCTTACGTAGATTTTTTCTCGAAGGTGACCAGTCGCGCATTAATGTTCTACTTTGCTTTATACGCCTCGAGGACTAGAAGGCAAAGCCACGTTACAACAAAAAAATAAAATTTATCGTTTGTTATCTACGTGAAAATATCCTAGGAGATCCGTTATTATGGAATATTATCTTCGATATGAGACATAGGCATACTTAGTTGCTGGGGAACTAAATGATAAAATATTGTTTAAATTATCTTCCTTTCTAAATATACATACTGCTAGGAGGAATAATCAATGCTGCTCTACTTATATTTACCTGAATAAGTCCTACCTGAATAGATTCAAAAATTCATTCAGTGACATTATTAATATTCGTAATTGAAAAAACCTTTTCTGTATAGAGGTAGTACTCTTTTAAATGTTTTAGTGAGATGTATGTGTGACTTTACAAAACATTTTTTAGAAAGAAAAAAAAAAGACGTGTGGCACTCGGAGACTGCCGCGGTAAAGCTATTGCTATATTTTTATAAACTTATGCAATTATAATTATTTAACCAATGCCATCTAGAGGCGAGTTGCTGAACTAAAGAACAAGCGTGATATTTCAAAAAGTCATTAAAAGTTCTGCTATTCATCGATAGATGCCAAATCAACTTATGCAATTGTAATTATTTAACCAATGCCATCTAGAGGCGAGTTGCTGAACTAAAGAGACAAGCGTGATATTTCAAAAAGTCATTAAAAGTTCTGCTTTTCATCGATAGATGGAGTCGGAGTGGGGGGTGTTAGGTTATTTTCGTTACGAAATTTCTGGATTCGGTCTCTACGCTCAAGGTCTTGGAAGCTATGCAATGGTTTAATAACAGATAGAACAAGATAAAAGTGCTTGATCACAAAAATCCTTTGAATAATTAGACTTTCCAGGCACTCTCTTTTGATTACTTTTCCCCGAACCCTATTTCTTCATAATTGAGTTTTGCTGTGTTTTTTCTCATCGCTACAAAATTAAGCTACCCTTTCCCCTTGTAGATGTCTGTCTACGAGCGACGAAATAGCTTCCGGCATTCCGTTACGCACCCATACCAGTTTCTTATCACGTCGATTGTATGACCAATATAAACTTAACTGTACTATATTTATACTGATTAATAACATATTAACAGTAACGAGGTTAGACTCAGATTGATTAGCACAATCTCTGGAGACTTATTCAGAGCAAATTTTAGCAGTGATTTACAAACTATCGGTCGATAAGATGAGCATTCCATGCGGACAGCACCTCTCGTGACTATATCAACAACAGTAACATCCAGAATTGTAACTGAAGTTTGGCGTCACACTACACTTACCTTGACCATGAGAATTTGATTTGTCTAATTTGACCAGTAATTTACAAAGCATTGAAGCAATCGATCTGGCACTAGAGTAGTACCCAATATGAATGTATTTTTTACTAAAGTTATTTCGCTTCGTCAGTCAGGTTTCTTTGCTTCTTATGATTTGCGTCCGATCCGACGTTTGCGATAGAGGAGAAAATTTTAAAACTCCATCCCCTCACGAAGTATTACTGAATGATAAAAGATTTAAATAAATTTAAGTACATTCTGATCTATATAACTCAAAAACATAATGTCATCAACCTTTTTGTATTCGACCAATTCCATTGGGCTATCTATTATAAAAGTATTTATGTAAGCGTGAAGTCTACAATTCGATAATTAAATACAACAACGACCGACAAAACCACCCACATTTTTTCCAATTTGAAACTTCGCTAACTGCGGCCACATCAAATACTTAGCGGTACAAATAAATCAGCCGTGCGATTCTCTAATTATTCGTCGTTGTTCACGAGCTCACCGATGTCAAATACTTTATGAGATATCGCCCTTGTACACAAGGTTGTTTTTCCGACGTTTCTTGTCATCTCGTCATTTGTTTCACGGATGTTGTCAAAGATGCAACGACGTTTGCTCTTAGAGAACCGCACGGCAGGGCTGGCACAAATCCGGCTTCATTTCGTCAAAGATAACCGGACGTGAATAATCGGGGGTAGTTGGAAACAAAGTGATTTGCATAAAAGTCTAAGAAGGGTTTTATTAAACATAATGTTGTTTAGAAACGGGATATTTACCATGTATTGTATTTATTGTGAGCGTTCTATATTTCGGCACAGTAAACTGAAGTATCTGCGGGTAGGTATTGTTATGAGCAGACGAAAAGATCTACAACAACAACTACTCGCAAATATTTCAGTTTACTCGTGAACATGGCGCATGCAATTGTGCCGAAATATCGAGAGCTAACAATTAATACAATACATGGTAAATATCCTGTTTCTAACGTTAATTCTTGCATTAGTGACCATGTCAGTTTAAAAACTTATATAATGTTGTTTGCATTGCAAAGGTGCCACATATAGATCTCTTAAATATTCTTGTCTGATATATTTACTATATTTAAAATTTTCAGCAACTCTCCATACTGGTTGGTTTATATAACGACATTATTTTGTTTTACCCCAATGAGCATTACGGAACAGTCGCTTTTTGTCGACAAGTTTTTAGAGCTTTATCTTTTCAGGAACGGAATTCGACAGCCGTTTCCGACGGGTTTTACTCGTATTATACGCGTTTACGCCTTTGTTGCATAATATTTAGTTTTATAGTGGCTTGTTTCATGCAGGAAATATTGTTGGACGGCTGTCAATGACTTAATAGTTTTATCTGTTTGTCAAATCCTACGCGAAAGTTTGTTTGTATGGGTGTATGAATGATTGTTACTCTTTCACGCAAAAACTACTGAATGGATTTTAATGAAATTTGGTATGTAGATAAATGAGGCGCTCGAATAACAATATAGGATACTTTTCATCATCATCATCATCCATCACTACGCGAGTGTAGCTGCCGAGCGCAGCTAGATTATTATAATCGATTCAGTAATACACATTGAAGAATTTAGAGAGTGACTATTATATTACTGGCTGCGCCCCGCGGTTTTACCCGTCTAATGGACGATGATGATGGCGATGAAAAGTAATGCGTTATTCTAGCGCTTCATCTATCTACATACCAAATATCATCATAATCCGTTCAGCAGTTCTGGCGTGATTGAGTAACAAATCTTCTTGCACCCAAATATTTTTTTAAAGTAGTTTTGTAGTCAGCAGTCTGTTCGTCATTTCCCTTATTATTGTAGGAATTTTTAACAATTTGAAAGTCATAGTTATTATAAGAGAAAGGTTTTTTTTGTTCTTATTTATCTATACCAAGAGTATTCGTAGTCTCTTTCACCGAATGCCTATTAGATATTACACACACGTTAATACAGGAGTTTACTAATCGGCAAAGATTACAAGCAAAGTTGTTCAATCAAATCGTTAATCATTGTTATATCTAAACCTGTTTCAAGAAAGCTCATCGATAAATCTGTTTATGTAAGCGTTTGTTGGCCGACTGAAGCCGACGTCATCAAAACATCTTGAAAGTCTGATGCTGTCTGTGTTTCGTAATCGGTATTGTATCGTAGAGACAAAACGGAATCAGGGTACGGCTTACTCTGTCAGGATGTTGTGGTTGAATCGTAATATCGCACATACCTACTATACATTTAACTGCCGTGCGGTGCTCTAAAAACATAGTTGCTTCTTTGACAGCATCCGTGAAACAAATGACGATATGATTAGACAACAGTCAACGAACGCAACGACGAATCAGTAGAGCATCGCACTGCAAGAATCAATGTACCTATTGACAGTTCTATAAATTTTAGTGTACCCTACTTCCTACTAATATTATGAACGCGAAAGTTTTATGTATGGATGTTTGTTACTCTTTCACTCAAAAACTACTGTATGGATTTTATTGAAATTGCGCTGGATTAACATGTAGATACTTTTTCATCATCATCATCCATCCATACCCACGTGGGTGAAAGCGATAGTAATCTAAATATTTTGTTATAATATTAATATTTTTTTTAATACAGTTGCTCTAAAAGTGGCGTATTGCAGGGACGTATAGCGTTCGGGATGTGGGCTATTACATACTCGTGTTTTTTTTACCTTTCCCGAACTCGTGCGTTCTCTTTCCTAACTGTCAAAATAATGTCTATTAAAGAGAATAACCAACCATGAAGTTTTTACAAAAAAATATTCATAGAAGTTTTTATGATTCATGCAAATACGTATATTTCTAAAAAGAAGCTACTAATTGGTTTCAATATCAGATTTAATGATTTGATTGAATGAGTTAGGTTTGGTTTCATTTCATTTCATCTCATTAAATTTCATTTTCATTTCATATCAATTAAAAAATTCTACTGAAGACTTGGCTGTATGGGCATAGTTTTCTTTGCCTACCAAAATGGGTGAAGAAAAAAAAAATCTCTGCTAAATCTAAATTCTCTCTAATCTAAATTCTATGGTTGGCGCCATTTTCCAGAAATTTTCTTTGCGAGTTTATTTTATTAAATTGCTTCATTTTTTCGCACCTGTATTAAAAGTAGTCGTTCAGTACACGTGCGGAACCGTCATTGCAACTTGTTCCGACTGTCAACCCTCGCCTTCGGCTGCGCCTCGGCTCGGGTAGACATTTGTCGGAACTCTTTGCAATGACAGCCTTTCCCCACTTGTAATGAAATATACTATTTCTTTATATACAGTTATAAATCGTAATTTAATCGACATGTGGTCAATGGCTTAAAAACTAAGGTAGTATGATTGTTTCAACTGGTCCTGGTCATGCATTACATACCATTCATACATTGTAATACATTTTTGTTTTGGTGATTGATAAAAGATATCATTTCGTGCTATATTGTTGATTATGTAATAGAATGAATCATTGAATGATGATTCAATAACAATTATTGCATCCAGTTCAAGCACAATTTCTAGTTGCTTCTTTTCTACTCGACTGCTTCACAGATATTTTGTAATCTTCCACGCAACGTGTGTTATCATCCGACGTTGAATTATTTAGTACATTTTTTGCTTATTATATCACGTTTTCTTTCGAAGTATTGGTGATGAAACTCCTTGCACACTGATGATGTTTAGCAGTCATGTGAATAATTTATCTCTTTTACCCATTTAAAAATGTTTTATAATTCTATTATATGTATTTAATAATATTACCACATAGCGAAAACTTGTCACTTAAAATACGAGTGTTTGTTTATTTGTTTAGGTTTTCCAACAGACTTAACAATAAATAAGCATTTCATACAGAGTTGATAGACAAATTATAGCCAAATTCCAATTACAGGAAAACACATCATGTAGTGTTAGACAAACAAACAACCAAATGAAACGGCCTAGTGAATTTCAATGAAATTCAGAATAGAAACAGCTATGAGATTTTTGTCCCGAGCGATAAAGCGATCTCGCGACGACGTTACTGCCCACGGAAGCGGTCGTGCGATTCTCTATCGTTTCATCTTTGACAACATCCGTGAAACAAATGAAGAGATGAATTAAGAACAAACGTTGGAAAAACAACCTTATGTACAAGGGCGATATCTCATAAAGTATTTGACATCGGTGAGCTCGTCGACGAGCGCATCGACGAATCATTAGAGAATCGCACGGCAGAGCAGAAAAAACATAAAAGCTAGTACAAAACATTGGTTAAAGTAAGAGTACGATAGTCATTTAATCCTTTCCTATTGATGTTCTAAACGCGACAGTTTGTGAGTATGTATGTATGGATGTTTGTTACTATTTCACGCACAAACGACGCAAAGAATTTTGATGAAATTTGGTGCGGAGGTAGATGAGGTGCTGGATTAACACACAGGATACTATCATCATCATCATCATCATCCATCACCATGCGGGTGAAAAAGCATAATGTTCTTGGACACAGCATAGACAAAATAACAAGATCTTGGCCTACGTTAAGATCGTAATGATTACAGTTCTTTCAAAGTTTGTGTCAGTTTATGTATAAGTTATCTGTGTCACAGTTACCCTAGATACATAACAGTTTATACTGTTTCACGTGAACGACACGTTACGTTACACTTACGTAGGTAGCTTGGCCCACAGTGGAATCAAACGACGGTGAAGCTTCGCAATCCGTCGTAGCAGTATCGCATAGAGTAGTAGAGAGAGAGTAGAGAGGCAACATCACCCATAGTTATATCATTGTTACCACGCCACTGTAAAGAGTAATATAAAGTTGTGCTTACCACAGCCACATGCTCCTTAAATCTAATTTTCTGACTCCTGTGTCTCAGGAGCTAAGTCAATTATTGAATAACCTTTTCCTAGATTCAACACATCGTTAAACGATGTTCGTAACAAGTGCTTCGTAACTTTCTAACTAACTAACTAACTAACTAACTTCGACTCTGTGTTTGTTATCTCGTGGTTTACTTCTGACGCTAATGTTTACTTTGACTGACGGCTACTGATACCCTAATGAAGAGTGATTTGACGCTAAACGCGGTAGTACAAGTAAACTGGAGGATTGATTTACTATTAGGGCTACTCCGTTCAATTTTAAGTGCCTTTGTATTAATGATCACGATGACAAATCTGTTAAATTAAATTGTCATAGTAATCATTGTGTTTCGAATAAGTAAATATAATTTGGGTAGAATTTCTTGTAGTTTTTTACTTGGCTCTGGACAGTGTTAGACTCATATTTATAAACACGTTATTACTTGTTGCTAAGTAAATTCTCAATGAAGTAATTACTTGACGATATAATACATTAAAATAAAATCTTATTCTATAGTCGAGCATAGAACGTTACTTACTAAAGTAGATATTTAAGTAATGACATAATCCTATCAAAATTGGATGTATCTTTTTACACTTGTATTAGGTTGTTAGGTTTATATTTTTACAGTATAAGAGATCCTTCATAGTTTGTCACCATAGTAGACTTGTGTGCGAATGTCATCTTTATAAAACTTCACTTTTGCAATAAAAACTGAAAATCGACGTGTTCCCATTGCTAAGTAAAGGAAATGGTAAATATTACTCGGCTAAGAATTCTAGCCTTTGATAGTTCTAACTTCAGGCAAATACTAGTCTCTAGAATTAAATCGTTTCTTAAGTAATAACTTTTACTTAAGTTCAATATGGCAGCAAAGAATAAGCTTCAACACTCCTCGAAATAACAGCAATTATCGAATTCTTTACAAATTACACTTGGTATTCTATGATCCCGTGGTCAATTGAAGTTGTACCTTTAGGTTTCGACCTGCCAACCCTAGCAATTCAAGCGGTGAGTTGCGGGTGTTGTAATTGAGTAACATTCGTACCGAAATAGAATAGTACCAGTTTGATTTAGGATTGTTTGTGTTCGGAATACGGATTGTCGTAATCTGGCAAACAATTCCGGTGCGGATTGTTAAATTGTTTAACTTGTCTGTCAGATGATACAGTTAGCACTTCAATATAGTGTTTATTATAATCGAATATCTCTGTAACTGTGACTCTATTATCAAAAGGCTTCCTGCCTCTGATCTCTGAGTTTACTCGAATATCTCAAAGGTTCAACTTAAAATCAAAGTTAGAATCTTGTAATTATGTAATACAAATACTCTACTGCCCCTTGCCCAATTAAATAGAGCAGCTGAGAAAAACTAGCAGTACTAATTTCGTATTCTTGAAGACTGTACCACTGTTTTTAAGATACGCTTTGGAGGAGAAGTGCTATAATCTATGGGTCCCTTTTTCAAAATAGGCTTTGTTTATATGATATTTATTAATAGGTGACAATTGCCAACTCGGCAGAAGTTGTGTAGTTACTTACTTTATGAAACGAATGTTTTTACCAAAAAATGGAGCCGTCTCCAACACCAAAAAGTATGAAAACCTATTATCACAATATTGTGCGCATGATACCGACTTCGACAAGTTATGTTGATGAAGTCGATTGTATGTTTTGGTAGGAAATTGCTTAGTGACCCTTGCTACTTACGGGATCGATTGTCATTTACAGTCAATGATATCATCAAGATAGGCGTAACACTTTTCAGTTTTTGGGATGTAATTAAAAACTGCTTGACTGAATTTGATGAAATTTAAATGGAACCTTAGAAGTATATTCTATCAACAAAAAAGATTTTGAGAATCGGTCCACAAATGGGGGAGTAATTGGTCTATAAACATACACAAAAAAAATAACCGTCTTCTGTTTTGAAGTTGGTTAAAATCACGAAGCATCAACGGTAGATATGGTACAAGGGGCTGAACTCTTCCAGCAACCAGACCAAACTGTCTCTGATCACTTTTACGATAAAAAAACGTAAAATAGTAAAGCCTTGCACCCATATACATATAATAGATACAATATGTTTATAATGTTATAACCGGTCTTTACAATTTGAATCCTAATCGAAAGAGGTGACAGTACACAAAAATTGCCTATTTATATGTGAAGTGGAGTGTAAACAATCATCTCAATTATACTTTTTTGTTGCAGGTACGTTACATAAATATGATACAAGCATTCTATTACATTATTCACAACTCACACGTAATAAAATGGTAAGTCTTCTCTTGAATCTTGAATGTATAATAAATAAAGAAAATTCGCTGAATCATATCAGTTAGATCATGTTTTTGGTGTTTAAAGATTACAAAATCTACAAAGGTGGATACTACTACGGTACTGTAGTACTAGCTAAGAGACGTCCGACCAGCAGTGCGCAAGCAGTCATGTGAAATATCGTTGCAGTTTTTAAGCCGCTCATATTACAGTTCAATAGTTTTTTAAGATAATGCGTGCGTGTTGCTATGTCGCTCAGAAGTTCAACACACAGCACAGGTGGGCGTAACGCATTACCTTATGATATCGACTGTACAGACTAAATAAACTAATTTTCTGAAGAAACCTACAGGAAGTAGCTAGCTACACTATTGATTATTGAAACTTCTAACTTCAAAGTCAATTTATTAGTCAGTAAACCAGTCCGATGAAAATAAACTTCGCCAACCAGCCGTTAGCAAGCTCATGTCCTGAATCACCAATCCAACAGTTTCGGCGATGAATACAAATGGACATAAATACAGTGACATGTGACTCATTTGAGAGAAAACCATAAACTCGGACTTGATTTTACACGTAGTTGAAAACACGTTGTCTATCATGTCATTTATTTAGGAAACAAATGACGAAATAATAATGAAGTTAATAATAATAATACTGTTTTCTATCGTGTCTGCTCCTGATACAATTGAAGGATTAAGACATATTCTTGGAAGGCTTTCACTTAATGGCACCATCCAGAGGTTACCTGTAGGAAGTCTCCCCTTACCACATGAAAGGACGATATGGACTGATTTCCAAAATGCAAAATACCTAAAAAATAATTATATAACAAAAAGCAGGTATTAATAATTTTATCAACTATTATTTTATCACCTAATGACACCATCCAGAGATTACCTGTAGGGAGTCTCCCCTTACCACATGAAAGGACGATATGGACTGGTTTCCAAAATGCAAAATACCTAAAAACTAATTATATACCAAAATTTAAATGCATCATGCGTATTTCATCATAACGGTTCGTTAGATAATATGAAGTGCGTTAGTATCACAAATTACCATTACCGCACCACAAAAGTTTTTTCGCCATTGATCAAACTTCTACTCACACCCATTGTAAAATTCATATCATTTCTTACGCAACAATGTCCTTTGATTTCACTGCAAAAGTCTCTGACTGGCCTGACTCAAGCATTTATTTATCATCAGTCATCTACTCACTATTCTGTGAAAGTTTTTGATGCGACTTTAACTGAATGAAAACTGTACGACACGTCATGATTGATGAAGCCTATTCAGGTGTTAAGTGTTTTTCATTCTTTTGTTGCAAAGCAAGTTGTTGATCTCTGCTGGTAAAGCCGTTTGCTGTATAACGACCATTAGACTTAATGTTCGCCATGGTTTGACCTTAAACTTGACTTTCCATAAATGCTACATTTCGTCCCTAATACTTGATTAGTATCACCTTCAAATTGAACCTAAATGCTTTTGCTTTGCTTCGGTATGATTAATGATAATGATGATTCTCTCTGTGTGGTCTTCAATGGCAAGATTATTTAAGTTAGTGTAATGAATTCATTATAAATTCGCTGGCAGCACTAGGTATTCTTCTCTTAAGTTATGTTACTACAATGTTATTTATATAATATCTGTTACTTTACAGGTTATAGAAAATAAACATTTTCAGATATATGTTTGCTTATGTGCATTGCTGATATTATAAGATGGAGCACCTTTGCTAATAATATAGGGTGTTTGGTTGAGGGACCGACAAACCAAATGAGCGTGTTCCGAGGCCCACTTGGAGAATACAAGTTGGCCAAAAAAAAAATCCCTGACACCCCAATTTTTTTAAACTTTTTTTTGTGAATTTTCTCGTTTTCTCCAATATTGTACCTATTTACCACCATAACATTTGTAAAATTTGTAAAAACTAAAAACATCCGGTCTAAAACATACTTTACGTATTCAACGTTAGGCTCGCATCCCAGTATTTTCATTTTCTTTTCCAACAACGTTCTACGTCATCCATCTTGCAATATATTTTACTAATGGAGATAGACATTTGGCTGTAGTGAGCCAATTAACCTATTCACATAGTGGTAGATCAAGATTCAAAAAACAAGTCGGTCGCGGTCTGAATCTACAATCGCATGCTTCAGTGTTGAAATGTTTTAGGATTATAATCTACCTTTAAAAGCTTTCGGTTATTAGCTTGATTGTAATAAATGGCGTCGCTCAAAGTCATTGAACTTTTGGTTCTTTTTCTTGTACTAATTAGGTCTAATGAGAGCAATTAACAACTAGACGTATCTACCTAATCGACACAGAATGTTTCTGGTGATGCAATTTATGGAAATGGCAATTTGCGCTTTGTTAATTTAGAAATAGTGCCATTCTTTTTCTCATTAATCAATCTAATTTACACTAAGTTTCCATTACGGACTTAATTTTATACTGTTTTATAGATAGTTTGATACCTTCTTATCTTGCGTTTTTAGCAGGGTTCCAAAGATCGAACGTTAGTAAATCTTCGAAGAATTGCTTTTCAAAAATGTGGAATCTAGGAACTGGTTTGGTTTCACTTAGCACCAGTGCCAGATATTTTGCCTTGAAGGAATAGCGTACTGTTCAAGTTACAATTATACCTACTTACGGTTTCAAAGTTTCAGGAAACCAATATCTTGGGGTGTCCAGTGCAGAGCACCAACACAGGTTAAAGCTCTCGGTTAATATTTTTCGTATTTCTCTTCCACCTGCCACTTCTTTGCTTGCTCGACGTAGTCCTGACTTCGCTCATATCAACACATATAATAAAGTGTCCAAACTGTGTAATATCTTCCTACCCTGTTAAAACTAGCAAACTTCCTAGTAATTTGCACTCAGAGTCTCAAGATACAGGCTCTCTAGTTTGAGGCTCGACGGCTGTTTTTATCTGTTTTTATTGAAATGCTAACTTACCTAGATTAGATTCATAAGAAAAATGTATGTTTTCGACTTGGAAATAAATACATTTATTATTATTATTCCTTTTATTCAAAATAAATCACGGATTTCATCCGGTCCTTTACAAAGGCATAAGTGGGGCTGTAGCCAACACTTAGAGGCCTGTTTGGTATAAAAATACAAAGAAGTATAATAAACAGAAACTTATGGATGGATGGTGACATGGTATATCTATTATAAAAATGGGTAAAATGACAAGGCTATTGAAATGATTTTATTAGTGATAAAAAGATAGTGGGCTATGGAAGAGACTACGGCACCTGCCAAATTCAGTCTCATTTTAAATATTTTGGGCAGGTGGTGACTTGCCACCCACTAAACGGGCCCCCCATAAAGGCCACCATGAATGGTGACAGAAAGGGCAACGTTGGTGTGGCTGGCTAAAGGGTGTCGAGAGGTGTGCTGCGGTTTCACTGAAGCGCTACTACCGGCGTTATGCCCTTTAACACTTCCACCCTTGGAGCTTTTTGTTACTTGCTCTTGCGTCTCCACCCCCAGACGGCCAATTAAGGCAAGCCGGGGGTCAGGGGTCTCATTTAGCCCCAGGGAGAATCATTATTATTATTATTTATTAATACCCGGGCAGAGATCATCAGAGATGCACGATGAACCATCTCATTATTTGACAGTTTAAAAAATATCTAATACTTTCAAACAACATTCAACTGTCTGAGAATACTTTGTACTCTTTGCATCTTTATGTAAATTACATTTATAGTTACGAACGTAAATGTAAGTACGTAACGTAAGTTATATACTCTTAACGACATTTATCATAAACGGCGATGTCCAGTGAAGTGTACCACTTTTGCCGTATGTAAACAAAACCAGTTCGAGTTTGTTTTTATGCCAGTCACAAATCAAATAAACAATCATGATGAAATCAAAACAGAACCGACCAATTAAGTAACAAAACGTTTTGTTTGGCTATTCAAATGGCAGTCAAACAGTTATGCAACTCAAGTCATTGCCCTTAACATATTGCAGCGTGACAGAGAGACAGCTTCCTCTTAACATTAACGTAATTATTTAAATGTTAAGATATAAAAAGTATTTCAAATGGAGAATAAATGAGTGACTGTATGTTGAAGTGATTAACTATAGTCAGTAAACTATGGCCAGTTAAGACTATGTGTAAGAATATAATGTATAGCAAAGATTTTGGACTTTTACTTGAAATATGTTCACTGCAAGAAATGAAATTTAGTTTTGACAATTAATAACATTATTGCTGAGTACGTTTCGACTAAGTTGCATGTAATCCTGTATGACTTTGATGGGTATGAAGCTGTGTATACTAACAGCAACAGTGTAGGGCTCCTCATATTTCAACCTAAAATTCACTGCAAATACACTGAATATTTTTCAAGAGAGTCAAGAGAAGTTTTCTATCATTATGATAAATATTTAGGCATACTATTACCGCCCTGTCGGTTTTTACGACTCTGGCAATGAAATTTATGACATCTAAAAACGATAGACGTACAATTCTTAAGCAAATCATAAAATTGAACCTGTTCCATTCGATTACATATATCTTTCTAACAAACCCTGGCGAAATTCATTACCTATCCAAAATGGCATTCTAAAATCAGATACATATAGCTCAAAACATACGTATACTCATTCACATACAGTTTTGTACTTAACAGAAGATAAAGCGGAATTAGCATGTAAATAAAAGAGTGGTGGTGCAGTGGTTTCATTTGACCGAGATTGCTAATTGCATGTTATTAGCATGCCATTGTGTGTTCCTGTTTGCATGGTGTTGATTTTAGGGCGGATGTGGTTCCGTTAAGCTGATTTGGTAGGACTATAGAAATAGAAACTCACAGTCATTGATATTCTCTCCCCTTATTCTAGTTTAGGAGTCTCAGTAATATGGGAATTGAGAGTAATACGTAAAGACTTAGGTCTGGCTGACTGACTTTATGTATGACGCTAGTATAGACATAAACTGTTCGTCCGATGAAGACCAGGGAGCACATGGATCTTAACCTATCTCATGGATAGGTAGATAATAGGTTCGAGTTTGAGTCGAGTTACTACATTTCATTTTTTAATATTAACACTAAGTTCAAATAAAAATAAAGTAATAAAAAAAGCTTATTATAAAGTCCGACATTATATAGAAGATAAAGATGCTTGGAATGCTCCACTTTTGGAAAGCTGTCACTCTGCCACCCATAAAATGTAATATTTGTAGTACCTAAGTAGAAACATTGTAAACATCTATATAAAAAGAATGGCCCCGAGTTTCTTGCCGCTTCTTCTCGGTGGGCTCTATATATTTTGGACCTCGGCGGTAGAGTCTTTAAAGTACATTATAATGAAAAGTTGACGTTCATAAGTGCGTCTTTGATGCCTAAATTGAATAAATGATTTTGACTTTTGACTTTTTTCAAATTAATTGAGCTTAGTGTCCCGTTGAAGTTCCCAAATTGACCTTTTACGGCCTCGGATGGCCATATTTCGTTCGGTATTTGTAGTTCCAATTAAATGAAACAAAAAATAACTTATTCAATGAGGCATCTAATACACACTTATGAACGTTCATTATTAATAATTAGTTACTACGTTCCAAAATAAACTAAAATGAACAGGCAAGAAACTCGGGGCCATTTTTTCAGTTTTTTCACAATGTATTGTCTTAAATTACATACAAACGTTACATGGGTGGCAGATGTCGACTTGGCAGACGTGGAGTATTCCAAGAAAGCCTTATTTTGTTTCGTATCAATATGGATCGCAATTCAAAAACCGCGTTCCATATTGAAGCGTATAATAGCATTGTGTATTGATAGATCGTGGTACGAATCATAAGATTTCTATATATCTTTAAGTCCCGTATATACGGATATATAAGGGGGTCTAGTGTGCGCCTAAGAAATATTATCTCTCAGCAACTGTAGTGCGCGTTTTTTGGTGTACAACCAAAAGTAAAATGATATTACAACTGTCGTGTAATAATTACGTTTAAAATACAGTTCATTTTGTGTATAATTCAGAAACCTGAATTGTTATGCAGTTTTATTATAAGTACATCAAAAATTGAAATGGAACACCAATGTGTGTCCTGTCTGTGTTTAATGCTTATACTCGTATTTACAAATACAAACCAGTCCTTAATCGCGTTCGTTTCGCTCGTTCAGTTCAAGAGATCGTATACTTTCGTATAATAGTTTATGACATTATCAATACTCTACAAGAATACTAAGATTTAACAAGAAAAACATTTAACCAGTCACAAACGCAGCTTTAAAATTACTTTCCTTTAGAATAAAATACAAGCGAGAAATAATGCTAAATATACGAATACGAAAGTCTTTGTTTTTATTAACCTACATACCTACTCGTGTTCTATTAATGTTAATTGTGTGGTTAGCAAAAAAACATATTGGTTTTAAATAATCTATAACGGGTAAGAAGATGCTGAAAAATACTTTATTGCCATGGTATTCCTGGGGGCAGGATTGCATATCTTAAATGCACTAAAAGTACTAACGCATAAGTATTCTGAAGTTGATCAGCGATCTGACGGATGAAGTCATTAATCTATTTCCAACCATGAGTATTGCCATGTCATACGCGATAGGTACTAATTAAACGAGTCATGTCCATCGCCGCGCAAAGCAATTGTTCACCACTGTCTAGTTTCCATAAAATTCCTATTTAAATTGTTTTTTATCAGACAAACTGTCTGGAATTTTGTTTCTGGGGCATAGTTTCACAAAGAGTCTAACTCATTTGTTTCGTAGGATCCACAAAACCGAAGAACTTCTGATACCAGCCATCAAGGAATTAAATATAAAAAAACTTAATACGAGTATAGTAAAGATCCAGAGCACGATAGTAAAGAGAATACGTAACAATAAAAAACAAATGAATAACATCGTCAACTACGATAGAATAATCGAATGGGCTTTCATTAAAATAAAGTTCATTAGTTCATATTACGCCACACTCCAAAGTGGCTCCACAATGAATACTCAGAAGCATTCATAATTTATTTATGAACTACTATTTAAAATGAATTGAATATTAGTACATGTTTTTATAAGTTTAATAATATCAAAAAACATGCTGAAAACAAATAGAAAATATGGCCGGATTTAGAACAGATTTCATGTTTGTTTTTTCCTAATTTCTAAAAGTAATGTAAACTACAATGAAAAATAAGTCCCACTTCATTAACCTTGGTTGCATGACTGTACAAATTTCTACTGTATTATAAACTATAAATAGGAGAGAGAACTTCTGTCACGAAGTTTATATAAAACTCCTGTATTTGTTTACAATAAATAAAGGTACAATAATGATATGTAATTTAAATAACTTCACAATTTTTCTATTAGCTCTTTCCGATACAGAGCAGCCAACCTAACAAAACAAAATTAGCATCAGGTCCGGTAACCGCTTCCGCTCAGTTTTGCTCTGTTTGACAACTCGATTAGCATGTCTGTTTACTCCATTCTGCAGTTTATTCGCAACTGGGTCGTTAAACAAGGCGTTAAGTCGTTTTAATTTGCAATTAATTATTGTTGTACAGTGATTTGGATTTAATGATCAAGTAATTAAATCGTCATTCATGTTAGAGAACCACGTCAGACATGAACTCGACTTGAGTGAAGGCTTAGTGAAATTTTGTATGCTAGCACCACTAACCAATATGCGTCTGTCCACCATCTATTGGTCTGAGTTTGAATGATATGTTGGTTTTCTATCTTTACTAAAATTATAAAGAGGAAATCTTTGTTTGTTTCTTTGAATTGAATAGGCTCCGAAACTACTGGACCGATTTGAAAAATTCTTTCACCACTAGAATCCGACATAATCCCTGATGATCATAAGTTATATATTTGATTAATCGTCATCAATCATCACCACGCGGATGAAACCGCGGAGCGCTGCTAGTAACTGATAAACATACTGTTACCTTAAAGTAAGTATGAGTGCACACTTATTTACGAGACATGAAATATCATAAGCTTTGTTTTATCATATCAAGATAGATAGTCTTTATTGAACACATTAAAATAATATAATCAATAGGTTAGTTTTACAGCATTCACGTGTTCATGTATTTACGTATTACAAGTCTACTATTACTTATTCTATGATACAAGTTAAAAGTATATTTTTTATTGAAGTAAGTACATGTATTTACGAGTTCTGTTCGTGGCAGCAATCTATTACTTGTCCTGATTGACTGACTGACTGACCGACTGACTGACTGACTAACTAACTGACTGACTGATTTAACGCAGAACCTCGATGGGGTTACAGACTTAAATGTTGGGAGTCGATGCCTATAAGCATCCACTTAGGAATATACACTCCTAAGGTTAAGAAAGCGAAGCCGCTGGCGGGCCAGTTAGTAGCCAATCATATATATCCAGAGATGTGCGTAAAATTCCTAAAACCATATGTTAAAAACCAACTCTGATAAAACTAATTTTTATAATATGATTTTTAAAGCACTAACGCCTGCTTAGCGATACTAAACATTGCAATTTTAGAGAGATAAATTTCGGGACGTAATTCCTCCGTCCCAATACGAATCATATAGAGAGTTAAAATTCGATGCTTGGACGGTAACCCTCGGTGACCTAGTGGTCATGGCGTATGATACGGATATTCGGAAGACGCGGGTTCAAATCCCGTCTGAGGTAGTGAACTTTTCTCTTTAAAATTACAATGTCTGATAAAAGCATTTAAGTTTGAAAATTCACGTGAGTTTGACACATATTTATTTAATATAACCGCTGATAAATAAATAAATAACTAGTAGATAAGTAAATTAAAAGAAAAAGAAACTGAACATTTGCGATACTGTCCAATAAGGAAACTGATGAACTAACGATACTAACGAATAAGAAAACCGACCAGTGATAAGAAAATCCAAAAAATATAACATCATTGAGCCTCTAAGAGATAGGTATTATGTATATCTATGTATCAATACGAAGGTACCTGTGAGTAGATCTCATACAAACTACGTTTGCATTATGTATGTGATATACGTCTTGACAACCCATCATAGAATACCCACACAATACATCCATTCTAAACAAACAATTAGCCTATTAATACATGGATTAGCATCTTATTACCGCGCATTTGCATATGCCATTCAAATATTTGCGAAGTTTATTCACACATTTGCAAATGGTTGTGACTTGTGAGACATCGTGGTTGGTCACCACGTGCTCCGATCCGACACATGTAGAGTTACTACTAATAAACTATGCATATTCTTGGTTTGATTCTTCTTGGAATGTCGCAGTCTGAATGTATTCAAGTCGTAAAGTATCGGTCGAGTATTTTGTAGAATTTCTGGGTTTCACATCCTCCCATTAGATAACTAAGGCGACTACAGGAAAAAATTGCGCAGAAAGATCAGCATGCCATTATTACAGTCGAATGGGCTGGTGCGACCGGGAAAGTACCACAATCCCACATAAAACCAACGTGAAGTAACATAACTTGCTATTCCGTTTCGTCGGTTTGTGAGAGGTTTCGGAGGCCCGATTCCCCCCTTCGACGTTCTCCCTCTTTTTCCCCATCCCCCTCCACCGTCACCCCTTTTATCTCTTCCTATCTCCTTCCTCAAAGGTCGGCAACGCATCCTCGAGACCTGTGGTATTGCGGATGTCCGTGGGCGACGGTATCACTTACCATCAGGTGAGCCGCTTGCTCGTTTGCCAACCTATCCCATAAAAAATGCGATATACTCGCGTCCTCGATGTGTACACGAAATATTATACTCCTAAAATGTGTTCCAAAGAGGGTTTGCGTAATTCAAGCGGCTCGTCAAAAATCCGAAAATCAATACATTTAACAATAGGTGCGTATGTGGTCATCGAAAGACATATTTATACAGAAATATGTTCAATAGTATCTTAAATGCCCTTTTCTAGGCTACGGGCCATCACTGTGTTTCATCAAATCGGTTTAATAGAATACGGATGAAAGAAGAGCTAATAACCAACAAACACTCTTTTCGAATTTTTATGATACCTATAGTTAAAAGCTGAATTCGAAAGCTGCCTTGATTTTCTTAGCTGCCAATAGTAATGCTATTGAGCAACCAGAAAATGAGAACCAAAGATCATTGCATTTTTAGATTTAATCCGTGTCAGTCTGACACGGATTGTCAGAAGACGCGGGTTCGAATCCCGTCCGAGGATGTGAATTTTTCTCTCTAAAATTTACAATGCTTGGTATCGCTAAGCAGGCGTTAGTGCTTTAAAAAAAGTAATACTATAAAAATTATAAAGGGTTGTGACGTCAATACGAAAGTATGTATTTCTAAAAAAATCTTCTTTCGGTTGGATAATGCTGTCAAAGCTGTTCAATAGATGTCGCTCCGTCCCCGTAAGTCGGTTAAAATCAGTTATAGAGGTAAAATTCGATGCTCGGACCTCTAGCCTCGGTGGCCTAGATGGTCATGGCGTCTGACACGGATTGTCGGAAAACGCGGGTTCAAACCCCGTCCGAGGATGTGACTTCTTTCTCTAAAAATTGCATGTTTGGTATCGATAAGGAGGCGTTTGTGCTTTTAAAAAAGTAATCCTATAAAAAAAAAAGAGATCATTTTAAACTAATTTACCATTTTAAATAATATCTACTCGACAAGGTAGCACATGTTCGCAATATTATAATCAATATCAGGAATAATATGAGATTATGTATACATATATATTGGTAATGGTATGATTGTGTGTACAATTGTACATGAATTGAAAATCTGTTTAGCAAATTTTTTGATACGTACTTATACGTATAAAAATATAATTTCAAATTAATTAACTACCACGTTATCACAGCACTTTTAAGGCCATAAAGTGTTTAAATGCTTATAGAGAAATTAAAGGAAATACTTTAATTATAAAATAATTTCTACCGTTCTCATTGTAAAATATGCACGTATTGAGTGTTTATTGCCTGTTTCTATTCGATAATAACATATCTAGAGTAAAAACGAGTTTTATGGCTACAGGCAAGCGTGTGAACTCGAAGTAATAAACACACCTAGCTTAGTAGGGTAAGAAGCCACTAACGGTTGTACTCGTAAATTTGTTATACCTACATCAGCTAGTAAAATTCTACTTTCATTCTTGTTATATTATACTATAGAAATTAATCGAGCCCATAACTGTTTCACTGCTAAAACTAGAGCCTGTTAGAGAGAACCAATCGCTATTTTGTTATAAAAACTAACGTGGTTTTCACAATTTTTTTAATAGAAATACGGGATTACTCACGTAATATTTATCGTATATTTATCAGTGCTAAGCGAGACGTCATCGACGCGGGCGTCCCGAACACTCCTTGAAAAAAACCACCGAGCGTGGTCGAAAGTATAGTCGGACCTATCCGATAAATATTACGTGAGTAATCCCGTATTACTAAGTAAAAACCAATCGCTATTCTAGAGCTAGCGTGATATCACTTTCGACCGCATCATCACTGATCATCAAGTGAATGGTGTTTGTTTATATATAATAACTTTCGTGAGTATCAAACATTATCTATATAATATATCTTGTACGAGTATATATAAAAAATGAATCCGTATTTCTCCTGGGCACGCTATAACTTGGGAACGGATCGAACAATCTCGCTAATTCTTATTTCGATGTGGTGTATTGTCAGAAGAAGGTTCCTGTGAAAGAAAAACCAAGAAAGAAAAGTAGGTTATAGCGAGGCCGAGAGCCGAGCCTACTACGCGAACGAAGTCGCGGGCAGTCGCTAGTCTTATATATAAAAATTAACCCCTATTTCGGTCACACTATAATTTAAGAACGACTTTACCGATTTCATTCATCTTTTATTAAACGTTTTCTAATACTAGATGGTTCTTACATAAAAAAAACAAATATCTATCCATACATACAAGCTTCGCGTTTATAATATTGGTATTACACATACATAACATTAATATGCTTAACATTATTTCTTACATTAAAGAACAAAATGTGCAAAAGAATTATTTCAAAAATCTGGCAACTTAATTTACTTTATTACTTTTACAATTTACTTTTAGGAAAATTGTTCTGCGCCGTACTAAGGACGTTATTTAAATTTAAGCAGCGTTTATAAGTAAGGCCGGTTATAATTATTGTGAACAATTCAGGGTCCGCATTTATTGCAAATCATGCATTATATATTAAACATAATAGTTATGTAACTTATACAGTTGCAACTAGGCCGTAACTAACTACCGTTTGATACCTCTTGGAAATCATTAAAATGAAGTCAACGACGCGGCTGATGAACAATGCTCTGGATCTAATTAAGATCAGGCTTACAGTGGTTACTAACTCCTATCTCTACAAGATTAGGTTCAATTTATACGAGTACATTGCAATTGTAAATATGATAAGTCCTCCTCGCTGCAAGTTATTTTTGATTACGCCTTGGCTAGTTTAATTTCAGTCATATTATATAAACGTTACGATGCCATTTCCCTCGCTGGTTTTAAATGTGATGCTATTTTATCCATGCAAGGAACAAGAATGCTGACTCCTTCAATTAATCGGCCGCAGCTTTGGAGACATTTGAATGGAGCACCAAGTTTTTATAGAATATATAACATCTCTAAAAGGACTTTCTGAGATATTTTTAACTGGCTCTGTTCTATAATTGGCATAGAAGACAAAGCACTTGTTAAAGTTAAGTATATGGTATTTGTATTCAATACAATGTTGCAATGCGATGCTAATAGCATCTTTAACTTTACTGTTTGCCGTTTACGACTGTGCTTCCTTTAGAAATGGAACATATATAGGATGTGGGGCTTAATATTTCACGAAATGATTTTTTCACTTTAGTTGGGCTTTGGTTTCGTTTATATTTTCATTTTGTTTCATTGTTTCGTAAATTAACATTATAACATTCAGTAATCAGTCCAGATTTCTTAGAAATTGTGTATAACTATATAAGTTATTGTGTTGAGTTTGATCTTTACGGACTTGAAGACCATACATAGAGAAGATTATATATGTAGAGTGTGTCAAGAAGTTTGCCATAAGATAAATCTCGTCGAATAAACTTTAATGTATATATCTAGCTTCTCTATAAACATGTAAATAAATAACATAGTAATCTCAACCGGAAAATGTAAAGGTAAATTTATTGTTGGATTTGCAAGCTGGTATTCTTAATGACATCGGATGGAAACACTTCGATTGCTTACTAGTTGCTAATGTTGGCATTGATCTGAATCTTTGATTTGCAAAGTCTTCAATCGACTCGTCCCATATATGGTCAAGTTCTAATTAAGTAATATTTTATATCGACAGGATATAAATGTTAATGAGTTCCATCTAAGAATATGAGAACATATAAAGGTTCCGACTAGAACTCTAAGTCTATTTCTAGTAATTACTATGATCAGCACTCGTAGCGGAGATAGTCTAATTTCTGACAACTGTTCGAATAGAAAGCCTTGCTGTGGACCAGGATGGGTGACCACTAGGGGCATTTTCCACTAAGCGCACCCGAGTTTTGGGCCCACGTCAGGCTATGGTCCTGTCGTCTCAACAGCCGTTAGGTCATGTGATATAGGCGAGATAACTCCGATACTAGCTAGGGCTACTCTCCTGACCCCCGAACTAGGATATATCCTAGTTCGGGGGTCAGGAGAGCATTGCGGTATACCGCAAGAACCGACACGCACATAAACACATCACATAATGTGCCACGCCCCAAGATCAAACTTCGAACCCTTAGCTTTGTGAGCAAGATAAGCACCAACTCAGCCAAGAGCGTCGTCACCTCTGGCGACTACATTGTAAAGTTAAAGGCTGTATTTATAGCATAATTCTAATTTCTGCACTTATCTACGCGTTAGGTTTTAGTTTATTTCATTTTAATTAAACTATTTACGATTCAAAAGCAACCTTTTTTTATATTATCTGGTTGTTTTGGGTGTCTGCGGTCTGGAAAGAAAAAAGAGAGTTAGCCCTGGGATTATGAACGAGCTGCTAGCATGGATATGAGAGATTTATTCTAAATTTGTTACAAGAGGATTCTATTTAAGGTAACCTTTGCATGTTTTATTATTCGATATCCTGACTGTTTCGTGTAGCTGAATACTTGGCGTTTACAAACGCAACCAAAACTTTGTTTGTCCCGTAAGTCCGACTTCCAAAAAGCAGAAGGTACTCAATTCGACTGTATTTTTTTATGTTTGTTACCTCATGACTTCGATTGGGTGGACCGATTCTCAAAATTATAAATTATTTAATAAATTTATTTTAAAGCTGGTGCTTTCCGCGAAGTTCCATTTAAATTTCATCAAATTCGGTTCAGTAGTTTTTGAGTTACACTCCAATAACTGATTTTTAGCAAAGTAATTTAATGGAAGTTGGTATCAAATTTTTCAAATTGCACTTGTCTTTTTACTACGTTCATATAACAATTCAAATTAATATTGCATACGTTGAACAAGGCAATCATACGAATAGCATACGCAACGCACCGGACTGTGATTGTGTGCAGTGCTTTCACTATAATAACGTTGTTAATTATTCAAAACCATTCCGCTGTGAAATAACGCTTTTCCATTATGAAACTTCCTATACGATTTGATGTACTCGTACCGACGTCCAAAGTTGATGTAACCAACGTTTTTGGAGCTTGAATCATTTAGTAGTGGAACTGCCCCTACGTAGTTTGTATTATAAAGTATTGGTTGACGTAAAGCATTTGTCGCCCTGTGATTTTTGAGAACGATAAACAGACGTGTGCTTCTATAATGATTCGACGAGCTCACCGATGTTAAATACTTTATGAGATATCGCCCTTGTACACAAAGTTGTTGTCAAAGATGCAAAGCTGTTTGCTCTTAGAGAATGGCACGGCTGGACCATCGATTGCGATAGTAGATCAAGGTTGTTAACGAGGGTTGGTCGCTGTTCAAACCCATGGATCGATCTCACATTTGAGCCTGAGTTTTTGGTGAAGGTGTATCGTTTAAAATCCACAGCATGATGGAATAGCACTTTCTGTTTCCAGTCTGGCTAGTTACCTCCATAGTCAAGATAAAATCTGTCACGAAGCACCAAACCAACTGAAACAGAAAACCACCACAAAAGGTGTGTTTCAGAAGATTTCCTTGAGAAGCAGTCGCAAATCGAGCTCTAGTGCCATACTACCTTCGACTGCATCATCACTGTTCATCAATTAAGATATTGGCTTATAGATGACTTATCTATCAATTTCGCTGTAGACGAAGATGCGTCTGTGCAAATAGGGAAGCATCCTAGGAATTGAGGTGGTGCGTATTATTGTTAATTTAATTGAATGCATTTATCACTAGTTTACCTACTGTTTCAATGTTAGTAAATATATAAAATGAATTAAAATTGCTCCTAATTTACTGTTTTATAGTTATATCGGGTCTAAGTTTACACTTGAAAGTTGAATGACGGACACATAATAGCTGGATTGGGCTCCCTTAAATAAATCTAAACGTTATTTTCTTCTTAGTATTTTCAAGATTGAGTACTTTTATTTATTCTGTAACGACTGTTCTCCTTTTAAACAGACTTTAAAGGTGTTTAGCTTTGAGGGCAGTGGTGGCATTGTCATTGATGGCTCTTTTGTTAAAGCGTTCGTAAAGCTCAAAAACGTTATTTTTACCATTTTCGCCATTTTGCCCCACACTCGAACGCTCAACCGAGAGTAAGACCTAAAATCGCATGATTATGCTGTCAAATACATAGTTGTCAAAAAACGATCACAAACAACCATGCTCTGGGTCAAAAATTGCATAACTAGCTTTCCGAACGCTGAACAAAATAAATACAAACGACATGTATACCCACAGATTCCCAATTCGAACGACCTTGTGAATGTTTTTAGCGTTATTCTCGCCAACAGAGGTCTATTCGAACGCACTAAAAGTATGCAATTGCATATAATTCTTGATTAAAAAAGGCCTTTCAAATTTAAAAAAATTTGAAAGGCCTTATTATTTTTATAAGTAACTAATATAATAGTATAATTACCTGTAGGATAATATGATTAAACTTTAAAGTCATACAATACTTTTCACACACACGTACTATCAAGCTTTAACGTTTAATGTTTTTATTGTATAGTTTGTAATTAGACGTGTCATAAATGTCATAATCCTCCGAACATAGCGGACCATTAAGAATGACCTCACCAATTAAAACAATGTTTGTTTCATGGGAATCTGAATGTGTAACTAGTACGTAGTAACGTATACTATATATATATATAGTTTCAATAAGCACTTGGCATTGGCCCGGTCACTACCATATCTTATTCGGTAAGATTGCGCAAGATCTATTGTTGTTACCGATCTTCAGGTTAGATAGTAGGTAATGTGATATTATATCAATTGCTTTGTTTTCTGTCGTATTTGACATTGTCCGATATTCGACCTCCGAGCAGTAGTTGTTGTGGTGGCTTTACCTATTGCAAGCAAGATTGACTAATGCTTTGTTTAGGATTGAGGGACACTGTAGAAAGTGAAATGAATATTGAAAAAATCTCTGAGGGTGACGTGACAAAGAAATTCTCATGTTGTAGGTCTCATTTCAATTATATATGTAGATACTAGCTGGTGCCCGCGACGTTGTCTGCGCAGGATAAGTACTTCGAGTTCAATCTTCTCCATGTGTCATAAATAAAAAAAAATACATGCTTAGATATATGAGTAGATTTAAGTTAATCAGTAAACACTAATAATAAAATACAGTAGGTACCTATACGTACATACAAATATAAAATTAATCACCATGGAAGAACTGTCATTACATTTCATCATCCTTGACTGTATTTGTGCTTCATCTTGACGGTCGCTGAGCACTTCTAATGTATCGAGCTGTCAAAATGACTTGGCTTTTGACTAAGCTTACACAAACTTTGACTGAACATTACGATTTTAATGCAGGCCGAGATCTTGTTATTTTGTCTATGCTGTGCCCAAGAATATTACGCTTTTTCACCCGCGTATGATGGATGATGATGATGATAAAAAGTATCCTATGTGTTAATCTAGCGCCTTATCTATTTCCATACCAAATTTTATCATAATTGGCGCCGCCGTTTCAGCGTGATAGAGTAACAAAGATCCACACGTCCATACTCACCAACTTTCGCGTTTATAATATTAGTAGAGTAGGATAAGTATGATATTAGTTTTAATACCACAACTTAATAAATACATTTATAGCACATACATAGCTGGTGTATTACACTTAGGAATTTGAGTGAAAAAACTATAAGGCTTAGGCTAGTTACAAATGATACATTTTAATTTAGACGTTAAGTAATATTCTATTGTTTCTGCATTCTTCCTTTACTACAGATCTATAGCTAAGACTTTATAATGAAAGAATGAAACTTCTGTAAACGAATTGAGTGCAATGGCTTGTATCTCAGAAGTTACAGGTGGTTATACTATGTATATACATAATATGTATATACATAATATGTATATATAAATAATGCATTGAAATATTTTTTTGTGCAGTAGAGCTCTTTGCGAATGAGTTCTTCATATTTTGTATTTGCATTCCACAATGTAGCTTAATAATTTAGCTTCTTTCGGGGAAGTATTTCTTAGTTATTTATTAGTCATCATACTTAATTCTACCGCGAAGCAGAATGTTCGCAATACTGTGTACTGGTTTGAAGGTATGAGTGTCGGCGAAATCACAGGCACACGAGACTTGACAACTTAATATCTCATGGTTATCGGCGCAGTGCAGTTCGTAACTTGTGAGGAAATGCATCTGTTATAGGCAGAAGTTACCGCTTAAGACGCCCTCGTATCCTGATAATAGTAAAAAGCAGAGTTTTAAACAACTAGTGTAACGAAACAGATCGATAATATATTTAATACCTACTAAGGTTAGAAAAGGAATAGGAAAAGAGTAATAACCGAATAGAATTTATAAATATAATCCTCTTTCTGCAGAAAAAAATCCTGAATATGTCCACAAAAATAAACTTTCACGTCCAAACTCTCAGAATTTTCAGCGATAACACTATATTTTTTTAGGTAATACATAGCCAACGTATAGTACTAAAGTTATAACCAGCAGTTTTTTCGATTCTGTTAGTATATATCGAAAAATATAAAGAAAACGTACAAAATTAACGCATTTTCGCATTACATCGTCCAATCTAATTTGATTTTCAACCTTACGTAAAGCATTGTAAATTATTTTAAAATTGGGGTTGGACCGCGCCTTAACAATACGTCTTTTTTATGTTACTAGTAGGAAACGATACAAGCACGAGGCCCATCTGATCTTAAATGGATACCTCTGCCTCAAACAGATTAATTTCCTGATGCACGTGGACCTCGTGGTTGTACCATTTCATAATAACAATAAAAAAGTATCATTTAAGTTATTAACTCAAAAACATGTCACTAGCCATACATTTTGCAAAATACTTTAACAAACATAATGAATATACTCGAAACAAGGTGCCGGTCATTATAACTAGTTTATGAAGGTTTAACACCTCGGGACACAATCATCTGGTAATGAAATCACCCAAGATGTCAATAATATGATCGTTCATGTGAAAACCTTTAATTTTAAACAAATTATCACTTACTTCAACGGCTGGCTTGTATTTAGTTACCGTATGTGAAACTGGCATTTCATTTATTTTTCATACACTGGCACTTGTTCTAAATGAGTCGACATGTCTATTATTATGCGTTTAAAGTGTCTTTTAAGCTGTTATTTATGGGATGCAGGCATTTGTATAATGCCTGTAAGTATAGACAAATTGTAGAGCTTGCTCAGTAACTTGGTCTTCATTTCATTTAGGTCTGTAATAACTCTGCCTCTCCTTAGACTTTTAAAAGTTAACTGTATTTTATTATCATGCATGTGAGTTATTTCTCTAAGGACTTGAGAAGAGAGATGATTCTGTCTTTGTTGAAGAGAAGAGAAGAAAAGTACATATACCTTTAGGGCAGAATTCATTGCATTTCAAACTTTATCTATATCATTAACGTACAAGTTGCAAATGAAATCAAAATGAGTCTCTTCTTGAGAAATTTACGACTTACTTGCTTTTGTAACTCGTGCACACATAACATGTTATATTGAAAATGCAATGTAGAACAAAAATCTGCTTTACACCCATCCAGTCATTTACGCAGTAATGTAAGTTACTCGTAATAATAAATTTTGGGTTAACCCTTAAATATTTCCACATATACTATGTTTTATGTATATATATGTTTAATGTCTTCTATACGCCTGATAAAGATTCAATTACATATATTCTTCTATCATTGATAACTATAACTAACTAGCTTTAGGTAAATAATGTCTTGACTGGCCGGTTGGCGCTGATGGTAACAATAACAACCCTGTCGTTTGAGCCGACCCTCCGGTTCTATCCACGGATAGGTCAAACATTTGTGTGCATGAATATGGCTGTTTGAGCTGTGTCTGGATGTGTACATGTATATAAGTATGTATATCAGTCATCAGGTTACCGTAGTACAGGATCTGCCTAGTCTTAGAACCTGAAGCCCTTGTGTGTGTGTGTGTGTTGTATGGGACAACATACACACATGTTCTTCAGGTCCCATTCATTATTATATTAAGCGAGAAGCGTTTTGCACACATTTTGAAGAACACTATGTATACGGTTATAAAGAACTACGAACATCTCATTTATTTATGCATAAGTGTATGCCGTTTCGAAAAATTGCTTTAAAAAATAGGAATTCAAGTTATTTAATATTCAGGCAGTCTCAATAATCCCATTGCATTGTGACTTATGGCATCTAGTCATAAAAAGTTGTACACATATTACATACAAGTACCTACTTCTACTTTTCAAAATGTCCGCTTGTGTTCTTGTTCATCTCAATTTAACCTCACTTCGTTTATTTCTCGAGCAATTTCATAAAGCCAAGTTGTTCGTATTATACGTCTACTGTCACACACATACATTAATTCACAATTTACTACTCTGCTCGTGCTGACTAATTTCTCCAAGGCCAAGAGACGATCCATTATTATTTATTACCTTATTATACACTGGATCCAAATAAAACTCTATTTCAGAAAGCATAGGGTCTATGTTCATTCACGTATTGAAATCTCATTTGGACCCTTTACGACGTCAACAGAGTGAGTCACAAAGACATCTGAGTTCTCTAAAAATAGGACTGCGTATAATTCAATTTCTTTGTACAATTACATAGTAGACTTATATTTTTGATTCAGTATCTTGACCATATTTTTAAGTGTATACCCGTAATAAATCTTTAGTTTTAAGTAACTTTGACTAGCTCTTGTTTTTGATCATAATATGACGGACTAGCTGCGCCCTGCGGTTTACCCGGGACATAACATAACCTACTATTTCCTTGCCAAATTTCATCACGATTCGTTCAACCGTTTAGGATGTGACGCGTAATAAGGTAACAAACAGACAGAGTAACAAAGAGTTATATAGTTGGTAATGTGGTAGTGCCACGCTGTAAACCCACAGCCATTGGGCCGGCACAACCGGGTTGGTACTCACTCCCAAATAACACCGGCGTGAAGTTATAAAGCTTGCTATTGCGTTTCAGTCGGTCTGTGGGAGGTATCGGAGGCCCAATCCCTTCCCCTCCTCTCCTTCCCCCTCCGCCCTCACCCCTTCTATTCCTTCCTCAAAGGTCGGCATCGCATCCGCGAGATCTCTGGTATTGCTGATGTCCGTGAGCGACGGTATCAGTTACCATCAGGTGAGCCGGTTGCTCGTTTGACAACTTATGCCATAAAAAAATACAAACATTTTTATATTATGGATGTGAAAAGTATTTTTTAAGCGATTGTAGCACTATTTAAAGTACTAAAACGCTACATAAACTAAATCTATTCATGGGAAGATGTTTTAGAGCTGTGCCATGAATCCGTCAACATCAAATTTAATTTTATGAGGAGCTCAACTTTAACAACATATTCTCATACATCAATATTCGTCGAGTACATTTTATTTCTCTACTAACTTCCGTAATTTACGTCGAGTTAACCTCGTCTGGCTTCCATCTGTCGGCACAGTTGTTTGTAAGCCCTACATTATTGGTATAGTGTCGTAATACCGCCATTCCACCTAAAAGTTTTTACTGTACGGATATATGTTGAGCAATGGCCATGTGATCTGAGACCGGGATAAGCATAATAAGTATATGAATATCAGATTAATAGAATATAGAAGCATTCACATCAGTTACATGATAGTTATCTTGTATATATATATATATTTAGTTTCCTATATATCAGAACTGCAAGAGCCATGATCATGGATGAACTACGGGATAGATATTTCTAGTTAATGTATTTTCTAATGTGAACATGAGACACTAAAAACTTTTTATAATATAATGTAATTATTATTGATGTAATTTATATTGCTAATATAATATTGTTTACACATGTAATATTCAGTCATTCTAAATTAATGATCTAAATTCTAACGGTGTTATTTTCAGTTAGTATTATAAGTATTATAAAGAAGTTTTTGTAGAAAATATTTTATATCTTCTTTATTTTTTTTTATCCAGCTTTATTTACAAATTATCAACTACCAGAGTGGATATTTTTTAAGAACAATCAAACCAGTAAAAGTACATGATATTAAAGATTATTACAAATATTGATAAAAAATACGAAACCGAAAAAGCAAAGCAAATACTTTTTCCCTAACAGTGTCCATAACTCAAATTAACGCGACCGATTCTGTTGCTTCATCATCATCCGATTGTGATCGTGATTATTATTTGTTTGGGTACAAATAAGAATAATAATCGGATGCTCTAGTTACAAGTTATGCAAAGCCATAAATAAAAACCAGTACACGCCGTCATCGCAACCTCCTTTTTACTAAACTACCGAACTAAATTTTTTTGTAGTGGTCCTTATTCTGTTAACAATAAAATCATTTAACACTTAGAATGATACTTAAAACCCACTCTAAAAATAGGATTATTCTATTCAATTTTGGGTTATTTTAGGTTAGTTTAGCAAGCACCAAGTTACGTGACGACTAAACTGTCTAAAATATGCCCAAAATTGAAGAGTAATACCTAATTTTAGTGCTGCCATTCGAAAGTGTTATACTAATTTGGATTTTAAAATAAGTACTGCCATAATTTAGAGATTTTTAGTAAAGATAATGCCTAAAGAATCGACACCAATATCTCTGTACTCGTAAAGGAAGCCACTCTACTTCCTCCTTGTACCAAAGCAATTAGTTTGAAGAGAGTAAAGAGTACTCGTATGAATACACCATTATAGTCTATATCCAAATTCAAAAAGTGCGAGGGTCATTACTGACTCATTGTTGCAAAACGTAGGGTTATTCTGAACAAAGCCCTAAAAAGTGAGTGACCCTTGTGTGTAATACGCCTTTAAAACCTTTGTTCCTGTCGGTGCCAGTTGCTAATTTTTTCACGTACTTAAACGGCACATGCTATACATACTTAAATAAATTCTGCTTTTTTATTGTAAGTAACAAAAGTGGTGGCTACTAAATAGTCACTTTCATAATCAGGAAACCATTTGCCAGAATTATAAAAGTTGTTAAACATTTGTTTGTATGCACATATCTGACCAGTGTCTGAGTTATATGTTTATATATTATTTATGATATGTTTATACCATTATATCGGTCATTAGGTTACCATAGTAGGGTTTGCCTAGTTTGAAACCTAAAGTAATGGTAGCGATTCACTTGTTCAAAAAAAGTAACTAAACTACCGAACTAAAAATGTATTATGGCGTTTCTTATTCTGTTAAATAAAATCCAAAATCATTTAACACTTACTTACTTCTAAAAATAGGATTATTCTATTCAATTTTGGGTTATTTTAGGTTAGTTTAGCGAGCACCAAGTTACGTGACGACTAAACTGTCTAAAATATGCCTACACTTGAAGAGAAATGTCTAATCTTGTGCTGTCATTCGGAAGTGTTATACTAATTTGGATTTTAGCCTAAGCAAAATAAGAACAGCCATAATTTAGAGATTTTTGTTAAGAGAATGCTAAGAGAATCGACACCACTATGTAGATTAAAAAATACAGACAATATATTTGAATGATTCGAACCCTCGTCTAACACCTACACGGTTATTTCTACACCAGTGACTTCAAAAGCATCCAATATATTCCTGCTAACTGGCATCCCACTGGGCGCAAGTACCATTGCTATTATTTTTTTCTTTTGTTCAAGTCACCTGCTGCGCTATGGATATAAATTATAGCCCAGATATTTTGCTTGCATTAGAATTTCAAAGTGCAATCTTGAAATATCAACAGGGTTCCCTCTTTGTTCATTCTTGTCTTCAAACTTCAGTTCAGTTATCAAGCGGTACCTATATATAGTCTCTTCAGTTTGTATGAAACTAGTATCTGCCCGCGACTTTATTCGCTAAAAATAGTAATATCGCGATGTTTTTGGGACAGTCAGCATGGATTGTGAATAGGACAACATTTAACCCTTTGCGTCCCAGGGACGTAAATATACGAACTACTAGTTTTGCGAACTGTAGACCTCAGCTAATTCAGACAGCGGCTAATTTCCGCAGTACTTTCACAATCTCAGAAATCACTTGACCACTTATGCTTATATTCGAAATTCTTCTTTAACGTCGGGTATCTAATGTGTGTATAAACTTTATCAAAATCGGTTGGTAAATAACGCCGCAGCAAGCTTTCCCCTTTTTTCGGAAAAGTACACGACAAACACAAAATCGCGACAGAAAAAATATATTACATACCAAGCTTCGTCAAGATTGGTTGAAAAAAGAGAAAAACGACCTGTACAAAAAGACGTGCATACAACCTAACAAACGTACACACAGATGAAAGTCAATTTGGCCGGTTAATCCTTCTTATACCGTGATATATAAACAGAATGACGCTGACGTATATGTACGTCTTTGGGACGCAAAGGGTTAAAGCAGAGACGCTTCGCTCGCTCGTTCAATTAGAGCTGAACCAAAAGATTTATTTCTTCAAATATGTGTTGTAGCAAAATATTACTGAAACAATATTTCACATGAAATAGAATTTATACCTGACCTACCACAACCGCGGTCATTCACCCCGTCTACTCGACACCATATCGTCTCCCTCGATGCTGACGGTGTAGAGTAGACTGCATTCAAGAGCCTTCGTCTCCTCAGAGATAATGCCGACGATGCACAAAGCCATTTCAAGTGTACTTGGAGCGTTCGCGATTCTATTTTTAAAAAGCAAAAATGGAGATGCATTTTATGATGTGGAGCTTTTTGTCGTGTTGAGTGAGGGCTGATTCAGGCGTTATTTTGAAGATTAAAAATGTTGCAACACTTTTGTAGTTTCAACCAAAGACTTTTTTATAAAGAAGTCTTTGATTTCAACTAAGTACGCAATACAGAGACTGAAGTTTAGACATTTACTGCACTTATTTAAATGGATCTTATGCTCTTGAGTGATTTAATACTAGTGTTACATCCTTTAGACTTCATTGTTAATATTTGTATAATAATATACTTTTTATCCTTCTTGCTCAGAAAAATATTATTTACAAAAACAATACGTAAATCTCTATTTCGGCACGCGGCGAAATAGAGATTATATATATTAATAAATTACTAGGGAACTAAAAAAATTGTGTAGCCGTAGTAGTAATAGTTTGATATTGAATAGACTGTATATGAACCTCTTTTCTACCGATTTCCAAAAATGGAGGAGGTACTCAATTCGACTGTTTTTTTTCTTTTTTTTTATGTTTGTTACCTCATAGCTTTCGATAGGGTGAACCGATACTCAAAATTCTATTTATTATATAATTATTAATTTTTGTTTGAAAGCTGGTACTTCCCGTGTGATCCCATTTAAATTTCATCAAACTCAGTCCAGTACTCTTTGAGTTACACTCCAATAACTGAATAGAATGGAAGTCAGTATAAAATTTTTCAATATGTACTGGTTAAAGTTTAAAATAAGAAGGAACCCGCGTGCGGTCGATTTGGCCAGAATGAGATTGTTTATTATTACCTCCCGAATTAGAAAAAAATACTATCGCGGCCAAAATAACCATTAACTTCGTTTATTTGTTAAGGGCTCCGATACACCTTGTCCTTTTAATGTTGTCGTTGTCAGTCGTTGATTATCTTAGGCCTTATGAGTATAATAATATTCTATATTTTTGTACTATTGTCATTATCTAAGTACATACTTGAAGGTACATGGTACCTACGTGTGTACTGAATCTTTAAAGGTTACCATCGCACCTTCGGCCATACACTAGCCTTTGTAGTGTGTAAGATGTTAGATTAAGAAAAATGTATTATTATTAATTTATATAGCGGTAATAAACAGAGCGTAAACACGATTGGACGTCTCTTTGTATAGCATAGTTACTGAAACATCGCCTTATCTCCCCATGGCGATCCTGCCAGAGTAAACCTCTCCGCAACCTTAAAGGATAAATAGCCCAACATAAAGAGGAAAGATTTGTATGTATGTTTGTAACGAATTGGCTCAAAAAAAATATATTTCACCATTGGAAAGCTACATTCATCCTAAGTAACATAGGCTATATAAGATTCATCATCATCATCATCATCCATCACCACGCGGGTGAAACCGCGGAGAGCAGCTAGTGTTTTATAAGATAGTAACTCTTCAGCAAGAATCTATCTTATTTAATGCCTAAGTGGGCACCAGATCATCTGATGCTGGTAATCAAGGGATGGGGTATCAACCTTATCTGTGTTCAGGTCTGCAGAGCTCTGTAACAAATTAATAGACTAAGCGAATGGGGCTGAAGAAAATCTCCTGAAGTAGGTACATTGCAGTGCAATCTAACGCTGAATGGTAGAGCTCACCTGGCACTGCAAGAGTTGGACATTTTTATCATCAAACAAAGGAGTTGTCAACGTCAGTTGATTCCATAAAACAAGAAAACATACGAAAAATTTAATAATAACCCGCAGGGCTATTACCTATGTATCTCAGTTGCTAACAAATGCTGTTTGAAATCTTCGATCAGCGAGACGTCATCGACGCGGGCGTCCCGAACACTCCTTGAAAAAGGCCACCGAATGTGGTCGAAACTATAGTCGGACCTATCCGATAAATATTACGTGAGTAATCCCGTATTTTTAAATAATAATGATTGAAAACCACGTTAGTTTTTATAACAAAAAAGATTGAAATCTTGAAAAATGGCCGCTCTATGTCAGTTTTGGCAACTCCAGTAAGCAAAAATGTTAATAAGTTGGCGACTGGAGTTGACAAAAGTAACATAGAGCTGCCATTTATTTAGATTTCAATCAACATTTGTTAGCAACTGGGATTCATAATAACCCTACGGGTTACGAAAATTAAGGTCGCACATTAAAGAGCATAAAATCCGCCAATTTGATGTTTTAAACATTTTATGACGAATCTAATGATAAGTATGTCATTTATCAAAATCAGTTGAGCCGTTTAGTTACTGTCAGACATGGGAACATATACATACAGGTCAAACACTTAACTCTCCTTTTGGGTTTCGCCGCGGTCGGGAAAACACTGTAAAACACTTAATGTTCTATAACTAAACAAAACAGTAACTCGAAGTATATCTAAGTTATTGACTCAACACCGCTTCCGTTCTACTTGCATATAAAGTGTACTCTACTAATGAATTCACTTCATACTCCAAGATCTAATGATATGCTCGCCCGTGCCTTAGGGCTGCTAAGATTGTAATTTATGCGTGGAAAAAGTTTTCTTATTGTTTTATTTCTACTTGATAAACTAGTGTTTGGCTGCTATCTTACTCGATGATCAGTGGTGGCGTAGAATGTGAATTGGCTCTCAAGGATACACGGCGTACGGCCGGAACACGCCATTCAGTGTTTTGTGATAGTTTTTCATACTTGATAATGGTAAAACACTGTTTTAAACTATCACGGTTGTTCTCTAAAGTTATATGATTATTAACGGGATATTTACCGTGGTAAGGTTGTGGAATGAGCATCTGCTGGACGCGGGTCCTAACCACTGGATTGAATTCCATAACCCTAAAATCTTGTCCACCGAACGCCATTACATACCAAGGCTAGTAAAGGAAACTATTGAGATCTCGAAATGTCAGAATTTCAATCGAGGTGATGGTTTTCAACTCGCCAGTGCGTGGAATCCAGTATTAGGTTGTTTTAAAAATAAAAGTCCGCGTTCAAAATGTGTTCAAAATACTATACGCAGTGATACAGTGAGTGTGTTTTGTCGGGACTTAGGATCGAGTTCGAGTTCCAGTGATAACCGTAGCAAAAGACTAAGAAAGAGGGTAGATCGTTATGTCTGCACCTAACTTTTAAACTTTTTGACCAACCACCCGCATTCTTCAGTCTTCCCGTGAACATGGTGCATGTAACTGCGCCGAAATATCGGGAGCTCATTCCACAACCTTACCACGGTAAATATCCCGTTAATAATCATATAACTTTTGATAATGGTAGTTGGCCAAGCGGTTAAGGCGCGGCCCAACCCCAATTTTAAAATAATTTACGTTGCTTTACGTAAGGTTGAAAATTGCTTGTTAGATTGGACGATGTAATGCGAAAATGCGTTAGTTTTGTACGTTTTCTTTATATTTTTCAATATATACTAACACAATTGAAAAAACTGCTGGTTATTACTTTAGTACTATACTACTACTAATTGAAACGCCCTACTTTGGCAGCAGACATGGCCACACACAAAAGCCACATATTAAAATAAAACAGACGTACAGATTTATTCACAATTAGCTCTCAGATATGAATGTCCAGCACGTCCTGCCAACTTCCGTTGCCGGCGCCTCGGGCTCTGACACTGACCCGTTCCCACGACCAAAGGAAGGTGGCTATCTATACTCACGTCGTATTTGTTATATGAAGGCCAATATTTTTAATTACAATGACATAAACTGTGGGCCTAGCACAACAATTTGCATAAGTGTATCGTTTTCATATCGTAGACGTATGTAGCACAAACTATCAATTGTACAGTGTGGCACAGATAACTCATAGTGTGTACTGCACTTGTGCAAATTTACGTACACTAGTTCATTGCATTAACTGTTTATTTTGACACACAAAACTAACTTAAATGCTAAATAATAGTATTGACCAATAGATGCGATTGATAATTTTAAAACCTGTGATATTTTGGATGAAGGGACAAATATACAAGGTCTTATCAACTTTATATTCAAATGTAAAATTCGTTAAAAAGTCCTTACTGATCACTGACTTACTGAAATATCAACACATAGTGTAAAGTCCTGGCCCAAGAGACATGCACTTGGAGAGTATTTTCCTTGTTCTCAATAAATTATCTATATACATAGAAAGATATATACACGAATAGTAGTAGAATCACACTGTTTGCGAAATTTTTTAAATAAATGTCTATTTATATATGCCATGTCACTGTCACCCACCTCATACGAAATAATCTTATTAAATATATCTACTTATAGGACTTCTGTCGGCTTCACGTGTCTTGTGGAATATCAAATGTGAATGGAAATGTTTCTGCAGCTGTCATTAATTAGATTTTCAAGCAATTCTTAGTTTGTGACAAGAGTAGCTTTATTTACAACGTCATTATTGTTGCTGGTGAGATCTTATAATTTCCTATACAGTTCTTCATTTGGTCACGCAATCTTTATACTATGTACTTAATTATAACTATTCCGTGCTGTAGTATTAGTAGTAGATAGTAGTATCTACTATCTTCTTCAAAATAGTTTATTGGAAATATATTAGGTGTACAAGTAAATAATGAATTATTTTCTTTTTCACAGGTATGTTTGTAAACAGAAGTAACTGGATCGAATATCATCATTACTATGTAAGTTTTGCATCACCCAAATTAAAAAATATATTTCTACAGATTTGTGCAAATCATCAAGTGTTTCCTTGACCACCACCTTGGCAATAAGTTCTAATTTCACAACACTTACAAATTCAACTGTTTCGCATGCAACGCAAATTAAATATTGTATTACTGAGAAATGCGTTCAAGAGCATTTCGTGTCCATTGATATAAACATTTGCGCATGCGTGCTCCGGTCAGGCCGCCCGCGCCGTTACGTCTGCTCATTCCCTATATATAACCTCTCTAGGGTTTCCTGCTCGAAATGTTTATTAATTTATATATGATGCTAACAGTTTGTTTACGCGCGTACCACGTGGCGAGGGCAACGAACTCGGCCTTTCTATTTGTGTTTTTCTATTGTGAAATTCACTTCATTCGTGTTTTCTTAATAGATCATAAATGGCTTTTCCTATGAACGTCTGTTCTTTGACATACTTTAAAGTCTCTTTGATTTAGCTTTACACAGTAAAACTTTTGTGCTTTGGTTCTTTGATTACATTATCTTTACTTTTTTCTCTTGATGTACTTCTATGAATAAATAGGATCAATTAACGGGGACACTTTCATGGAGTATTATAGTAATAGCAATTTCACACTCCAGTTTCCCTTTGCGAATGTGTTATGCGTATCAAAGCAATTATTTGTATTAGCTTGGGCCTGTCAAGGGACCTGAGTCACCTGGAGTGCTGGTATATACCGCTTTCTACCCATTTGATATTTCAAACTCGTCAAACTCGCTGTCCTTCTTGAGTACAACCACGTTCATAAACGGTTATTAAATACCATATCCTGTACTACCAATCAATCAGATAATTGTTCCAACACCATAATTATAGAGTAACAAAGATTTTGGTTCATTTGAAGATAAGGTTAAGGTGCTTTAGCACATTCAGGAAATGTCGGGAGTTGATTAGAATAGATCAATTATTGGATCAGTACGGAAGATAAGTTAAATGATTTATTAGTCTCACGTATTTCACGGTAATAAGGTTTCACAAAAATACTCGTACAACACCTTTGTTTTCAATTAGTTATTGGTTCTTTGCCTCAATTATATTTACGACTAGCTGACCCGCTTGCAAATGGTATAGTCGGGAAAGCGACGCTTTGGAAACTCCAGATCCTGGGTCCAATACCTGGGTCGGACATTTATTAGGTTTTATTTGACAAATAAATTCTCAATAGTAGTACGGAGTCTAGCGTATGTTTTTAGCCTAACCATAGAAGTTCATGTGCGCCGACCAGTCAATCTAGACCCCAGTATTATATGAGAACGTGGAGCATAGAGAGATCAAGCTGCCATCTTGGATTTATGTGACGAAACAAGATAAGAAGTTTATAGTTGAGAGTTCCGGGCTTTATTCTATACATATACTCAATTTCATCGAAATCTGTGAGGTGGTTTTAAAGTTATGCGTGAGCATACAGACATACAGACGTACAGACAGACTTTAAAAAAAACTTATCTTCTTGTTCAGTAGATAATTTAACGTCTTCTGACCCACATTTATTTTTCTTCCAAGTACAGACTTTTTGGCCTCTACTCTTTTATTATAAATATAGATATAGATTATCTTTTGGTTGTAAAGCAAATTTCTAAATGATTTAAAGATTTTAAGAAGCATTAAACGATCAATGTTAGTTATCCTTTAAAGTAATTTCCTTGTCAAATACCATTATGAACACAATGAGGTGACTTATTATTTACAATTACTTCTCTTCTAATACAGTATTTATAACGACCACTATTCCCGTTTCGTCCAATATTGCGACTAAATGTCCATTGTCGCACACCCTTTCAATGGTAAACTATTCGACTAGCTCTACATTTGATTATACATTCTATTCGAAAGGAATAAGTTTCATTTTACTGTAGACTAGTATCCCAAAGAGGTAATTACATGGTGTTAGGTGTAATTTGTGTGATGAAATGTATTTGGAAGGGACACAGTCGCAGGTGTTTTGAAATACATGGCCGTTGTCACGCCAACAGTCGATATACGTGATGTATTGTCGACTGATGTTTCGGGCCTTTAGAATGAACACATTCATTACGGGTCATTTTGAATATACCAATGACAATACCAACCAGATAGAAAAGGTTTTGTCAGAATGTTAATAATAATGGCAGATTCATAATATTAGTATTTTAAAGTCAAATTCAAAATCATTTATTCAATTTAGGCATCAAAGACGCACTTATGAACGTAGTTTTTTCATTCTAATGTACTTTAAAGACTCTACTGACCCGTTCCAAAATATATAGAACCTACCGAAGAGAAGCGGCAAGAAACTCGGGGCCATTCTTTTTATATACATGTTTACAATTTCTACTTAGGTACTACAAATACTACATTTTATGGGTGGCAGAGTGACAGCTTGCCAGAAGTGGAGTATTCAAGCATCTTTGTCTTCTATATAATGTCGGACTTTATAATAAGCTTTTTTATTAACATATTTTTACAGTCAACTTGAATTTGCCCTTTGTGATCTCAGTTATGTGTTTTGGGATTTTATTGTAAAAACGCACACAATTTCCTAGGAATAACTTATTAGTCTGCGCAAGTCTATTACTAGGTACGGCTATCCTATTTGTATTTCTAGTATTAAAAGGGTGGTGATCACTATTTAACTTAACTTTTGGGTACGCTTGTTAGAAATCTTTATAATATTGCATAGGCTATTTTAAGTACATTCATGGTCCAGTCAGTAACCATATCTAGAATTTTAAGTAGATCAAAAAGAAGACAACATATTCAATAGTATAGTAAGCTTTAATAGTAAAAAGATATTCTCGTATTAAAACCGCTAACATGCCAATTCACGTGCAATCGTTTTATAAAAAAGTATCATTTTATTTTCGTTGAAGTCCGTCTTTAAAAAGTTGCGCTAGAATTAAAAATATTGAAGTTATCATTGCAAATTTCTACCTTCAAAATCTATATATCACTGACTATACGCCGCCGGTTGAAATAAAACCCGCAACTCTGAAGTGTTATAAATTTGAATAATGTATCTTAACTGTCAATCACATGGTTCAATGTCGGTAATGAACGTAATATTTTTTTATTTTATAGCGGATATGGATGGTAAATCTTTTGCTCATGCGCAATAGAGCACAATAATGTAATGACGTCATAGACGTGCGGAATGCCTGTGAAAAGTACAGCTTTGAAGTATCAATCACGAGGTTGCATAAAAATGGGAGTGTCAATGAGGTTATAGGTTAAGTTAAGATGACAAGCCAAATCCGAACTGTACTTTCGATTTCTAATAGATAACACTTTTAACGTTGTGAGGAAGGAAAGTAGGTACTTAGGTAGGCACTCCTGCTGGCTCAGCGACCCAAAGTGAGTCTTGGCCTCCGATATGAGAACACGCCACTGGTTCGTAGGGCTATTATGTTGCTCAGTTGCTAACAAATGATGATTGAAATCGAAAAACAGCGGCTCTATGTCACTTTGGTCAACTCCAGTCATCAACTTACTAAAATTTTTGCTTTTGTAGTTGTCAAAACTGCCATAGAGTCGCTATTTTTCAGGACTTCAATCAACATTTGCTAGCAACTGAGATACATAACAGCCCTGCCGGTCTTTTGCAGTTTCTCGCCAGTCACATGCACAAAGCTCGTTCAGATCTGCATTCACCGCATAACCCCATCTGTACCTGGGGCGACCGACTATTGGTTGACCTAAATAACCCCTTTTTACCCCACGATCCTCTCCCATTCCCTCTAAGTAGCCAAGCCAACGGAGTCTGTGAGCTTTACCTCCAGTTTCTGCAAGGTTTGTCAAAGTTTGATCAGCAAACAGACGGAATACTAACCTAATACCAAGTGAGTGAAGCCGGTATCTTTATATTAGTTGGAATACTAACCGCTAATTGGTCACATATCGCGTCATAAAGCACCATTGACCAATGAGCGTTTAGTATTTAGTTGGCCAACTAATCAAGGCTTTGATAAACGTCCGAGAAACTGGGGGTTAGTCTCTCCAATTATATTTGGTTTTTTGTACTTCCATTCGTTGTTACCAAGTCAACAAATGGAAGTACTACAAGATCTTTTTTCTGGTCATTGTAGACAGCTGTAAAATTGCCTTTATAAGTATACAGAACTGCTGCTACGAGTATCTTCCCATTAGGCCATCGTAAACGACGCCTGGCAGACAAAACACGTCGAATTAGCAACACCCTCAAAGTGATAATGTAGTAGGGTATTGCTGAAGGTACCGGGAATACCTCTAAAGAGGATTGGCGTCAGGGAAGCGGTTAATCGATCCTGACCATTTTATCAACCGACTT
This sequence comes from Selenia dentaria, assembly GCA_917880725.1. Taxonomy (NCBI): domain Eukaryota; kingdom Metazoa; phylum Arthropoda; class Insecta; order Lepidoptera; family Geometridae; genus Selenia; species Selenia dentaria. Next base: position 35,636,067 of record OU862878.1, on the reverse strand, counting down.
TCAAAAAAGAGGTGGTGCTCAATTCGTCTGTATTTTTGTTTATGTTTGTTACCACTTGTCATAACTATTTATATATGTAATTACATATGTATATTATATGTTGTTGTGCAATAGAATTTATAAACTAGAACATTATACGTGCTCCTGATGTACTTGTGCCGCATGAAGTTTAACAATCTGCACCTAACAAGAGTATCGTTTTTGCCATACCTTATCAATATTCAATAAAAACTGAACACGTCAAATAATTGCCTCACGCGTCCTAAGTCATGATTTTAGTTCACTCTCAAAGTTGCCATTACAAAAAACTCTGCAAAAACTAAGGGCACTTACTCAAAATATCATTAGGTTTTTTAGTGTTACCATTGTACTAAATGGAGATAAACGTTGATAGTGATAGATTGCCATGAATCATATTGTCGGTGTCAATGAACTTGGTTTTTTTTAAGGTACGGTGACGTAAGTTTGCCATGGGATATTCAACTATCGATACGTCAATTTTTTGCATAGATTTTATTAAAGAAAGATATAAATAAAAATAAAGTTGATAAAGCTCAAAACTAAAATAACGATTATACAAACAGAAATAAACATGAAGGCCTGTAGATTGATGGAATCGCATATTTTACATGCATGCATATTTTTTGTAAAAGCACTTTATTTTTATTATATTTATGTCGTAACCATTTATACTTTAATCGGCGTCTAAGAGTAGTAACATCCTTTCTTTTTATTCTGTGCATTTTTATTCTACACTAGCTGCGCCCCGCGGTTTCACCCGCGTGGTGATGGATGATGATGATGATGATGATGAAAAGTATCCTATGTGTTAATCCAGCGCCTCATCTACCCCCATACCAAATTTCATCAACATTAGCCCCCCCGTTTGTGCGTGAAAGAGTAACAAACATCCATACATCCATACATACAAACTTTCACGTTTATAATATTAATTCTACATTATAGGTATTTTATGAAGAAAAAAAAGCAGAGGTTACCACTTAACATCAGGTGGGTCTCGTGCTGGTCAAGCGCGGATCCGCCGTTGTAGGCACGATGGGCATGCCCACAACCCTAAAAGACTTGTGACTTTAGACGTCACACTTTCATGTTTGACAGGCTGATGATATGGCCTTTTACGAGTATATCCAATGCCTTAATAAAATATACAAAGCCTGGATATCGATGAAGTTATTAACGTTTTCGCGAAAAAGAAACGCAAGATTCTGAATGGCACTGGACTGTTATGGACAAGCGTGACGCTTAACATCAGGGGAGCATCTTGATACTATATCGATCATGAGAGAGTTCATACTCCGACTCGCACATGACCGATTTTCGGGTGGCTGTGGCCATAACCTTTTTTGTAGGCTGGATCCGCGCCTGGTGCTGGTACTGTTTCCTAATAACATAAAAAAGAGTAGATAGAGGGCGCTTTCGTCTATCCAATATTGAAATCCAACTAAGGTTACCATATCTCAGTATTTGTCCTGAGATTTCATGATTTTTGGACTCTTCTCAAGATTGCGGCCGGATTATGCAAATCTCGGAATATCTCAGGATTTTTAGAAATTCATATAATATATTTAGTAAAATACAGTGCATTTTAAAGATATGTTTGATGAAAAGTTAAATAAACTAAAGCGGCGAGGTGGTTGAAAGGGGATGCCGCTCCCACCCGAGAACCACAGTGTAAAATGGTAATAAAAAGATTATATTAAACTGTTATCTACGTTCGAGAAAAAATTCTCAAATTGCAACAAAATCTCAGGATTTTTCAATAGAAATCGGGCTTTTCTCTGGATTTTTCATTGTTTTATCTGGTAACCCCAATCAAGTTTCTCGATAGTCGAGCATTGTTCAAAACTAGACAAAAATAACGCACTGAAGCGCAACAGTCGTCAGACTTCTGTGATTGCACAGTTTCGTTAAACGGTTATAATTTACAGTTTCAATACCGTTACGGTAACGAACCTGAACTTTTTGTGAAACCTAAAAACAGAATAGTTAATCGGTTTTCCGTAAAACGTAAAGCTATCGAGGTTAACAGCAAAAAGTTTACCGCTGAACGGTACGTCATTGTTTATCCGACAAAAAGTAACGTAAGACTGAAAGTGAACATTCTACTGTATGGACTATTTAACTTCTGTGGTGAATTTTCTGTGATATGTCCGGGGCGATCGCTCGTTGGTCACACAGAGCGTTCTTTTATATGTATTGCACGACGACGCACCGGTCGCCCCATCGTTGCTTCTGTGAAAAATATCATATTTCACGTTATTAATAATTGTTTCATCACAAACTAGGATTAATCACATATTCGTTTTTTGTATGTTTCTTTTCTAAAAGGACTCAATTCGACTGTTTTTTGAATTTTTTTTTGTTACCTCATAACTTTCGATAGGGCGAATCGATTCTCAAAATTCTTTTTTGTTTGAAAGCTGGTGCTTCCCGTTTGGTTTCGTATAAATTTCATCAAGTTTGGTCGAGTAGTTTTTGAGTTGGGATGCAATAACCGAATAGAATGGAAGTCGGTAATAAATTTTTCAAATTGTACTTGTAGTATTTTCGTTTAATTTTTTTTTTATTAATTTTGAGAATAACGGACACGGTACCGTTCGGTAAGTCGTTTTTAACAGGAGGATGACGAGCGTCCTGCGTCGCTGCTTGGAGCGATAATCCGTCATATGGCGAAAAATAAAAACGCAACTTTGGAGTCACAATGAAGCTTTACATTATAACTTTTTTTATATATTCATGTTTTCTTTCATTAATATTACGCATATAATGTTACTGATTTCACGCTTTCCATAGAGCAGTAGTCCCAAAGTTACCAGTAATGGTAAGCAAGTTAAAACTCGCTTTACCTACATTTTATCCATATAAATTAATTCTACCGCTCCGGTATATATACCCCTAGGTACTACGACCACCTTGGCCCCGGAGCCTTCTTAGTTCTTTTTATTATTGTTATACGTTATTTATTATCTTTCTGTCCAGCTGTGGGGACACTTGGTCGAAGCATCTTATTGGGCTACGACTTCTTGGTCTCTTTTCTTCCAACTTTCCCATGATTATATATGTCTCGAAGTTGTCGGCTGGTTTTTGGGCCATTTGGCCAAAATATTGGAGCAATCTATGGAGGCAGACGCTCGAAATCCTCTTTGTGATCTTTAGCTCCTTGAGGGTAGAGACATTCGACCTTTGTCTACGGAATACCTAACATTGGCCGCAAGCACCACATTTCCAACGCGTACAATGTTCTTTTACCCCGTACTAGGATTCCTCTTGTACCAGTCACACACATAAACATAAAGTTTCAGAAACGTCCAAGACCCGAGAGAAAAAAAAATGATTATCTGGAACGCCGCGCTTCCAAGGCACTACGAACTAGGCCATCAGCCGTGCGAGCATGGATCTCACGCTAAACTTGTCCAGTCGATAAGCTGACTTTTATCAGCTACCTTACCTTGTCTCTAGTATGGGTCTAGCTGCGAGAGCTATATCGCGGGTTGTCTTCTACCGATGGATTTATCCTATCGACAACCCATGCTTCCACCGCAGGGTCTGCAATTGAAGTGACTGTCCCATTTCCACAGTTGATAAACTGCCTCAGTAACTTAGAGTTTCGTCACTTTAATACTATACAGCTTGCACTATCACACCGACAATCTTACAAAGCAAATTTCGATTCCCAAAGCAATTTGCAAAGGTTAACGCTTTGTCCAATTAACTGTTGCTAAATAAGCAGAACTGGTACTTGATAACAGTAGCAACAGTCTGGTAACGGATTTATTGCTTTAACAAACATTTCATTTCCTTTCAGAGATTGAGCTTTGGATTAGTACCATGAAGATATTATCTCTTGCTTATGTCGTACGTAAGCAACAAATCGCTAATAGATTGCTTTAGCTACAATTTAATTAAATAAAAAAAATACTTGCATGAAACGTATGATCATTAAACTTACTCTAGATATAACCAGGCCACTGTCAATCACTTTTGGAAAATTATACGGGAGGCGTATGTTCAGCAGTGGACGTCCTACGGCTGAGATGACGATAATGGTATGATACGCTTTGAGATAAACATGCATCGGTTATTATTTTCCTACTGCACCCCGCCGTTGAGTTCACTCAGCAGAATGTTCAAAAAACAAAAGTAACTTAGGTGATATGCCATAACATAACATATCTAAGAGTATGTTCAAAATTGTATCCATCAGGCGTTTAAGCGTTGAATGGTAGCAACCATATTTAACTAACACGGTACACATCAGCCGTGCGATTCTCTAAGGCCTCATTTACGGAGACGCGGCGCGTCGCGCGTCGCGATAGGCTGCGCGGTCCGCACTAAATTCAAATGTAGGGCGTTGGATGAGTGCGTTTACGGTGAAGCGATTTTACACGCGTTTGCTTGAAATGGAGCGTGTTTTACGGCCGAGCCCGCGGATGGCATCGTCACGTCTCACGCGGCGTTTATCGCGGCGGCGCACGCTGCGGCGATTCTCGATGAAGCGATGCCTGTGGCGGAACCTTCTGCCAGTCTCATTTGGTAATCGTACAACACAGACGTAGTTACCATCGCAATGGAGTATGATATGATCGATTTTTTTTTAGAAGAAAATTGTATCTTAAAAAGTGAGTTATTTAATATAAGGAGTGGCCCAGTGTTTACAGCAGCGGAACATGAGAAGTTTGGGGAATATGCAACTCTTTATAAGTCAATAAGAGAAAGAGGTTATGATGTATTTCATGGTTATACACGGATGTCTAGTACAACTTTTGATTACATAGTAAACAAAATACAACACCGCATCAGTACTTGTAACAGCAATATATCTGCCGAAGAAAAGTTACTACTGACTTTAAGGTAAGAATAAAAACTTGTGTTTTTTTAGATCTTTTAATCAACATATTCTTATAAAATCAACTATTTTTTAACTAATTAACTAATTTGACACATTGACTTTCAATTAATATGGACAACTTTTTGTATTACCCCTTAAGGTTGAGGCTACATTGAGGCGCGACACGAACTGCGATACATGAGCGATTGAAACAAACAAATGTATCAATGCTCACGTATGTGGCTTCTCTGAATATCAGAACAATCTGTGTAGGCACATACGTCAGCGTTCGTACATTTGTTTCAATCGCTCATGTGTCGCAGTTCTCGTCGCGAATCGCTAAATGATTAAAAAATAACGCGTTAAATGTAGGTAGGTATAATAACATAATTATTATATTTTTGTAGTAAAATAATTAAGTTATAAGTTCACTGTGCAGAACTTTCATTTTCATTTCCATCATCCGCTGCAGGAGCCCTGTGTTCATCTTGAAAATCAATATTAGGTCCTGATATTATATTTTGTGTTGAAGCACAAGGTAACATGCTCGACGAACCACCAGCATTGTGTGAATCCGATGAAAAGTATTGGGGTTGAGATTGAGATACAACATAATCGCCCATAACAGGTGTATTATTCTCAAACATATTAGCGTACTCGTTCTGAGTTGTCATTTCCAGTATCATTTCACTTACTTTGTGACGAAATCGAAGTTTTTGTAGGTTTGTTAACCTTTTAAACGGAGGTAGCATACTCATAAAGAACATGTAATCTTCATCATTTTTCAGTTCTTCTTCTTTCTTATCTTGTATTCGTGCTTTAATTAATTCAAGTTTTTCCTTCTCTAATCTCAACATTTCATTCCTCTGGTCAGAAAGAGAACGTCGAGGTGCACTATCACACGTCGACAGATTCGTATCAATGGATGGACGTGATTCTGTCGTTCTTTCATCATCGTCATTAATAGTAGAGAGTGGTGACATACTATCTTGGGATAAATTAGCTGGATTAGACAAATTACCAGAACTTGGTGCCGGTAAAACTTCGTCTTGAAGAAATCTCATCAAATTATAATATTTCCATTGCGGTATCCACTCGGTATCTTCACTTGCAGCACCCGACCGAGGTGTGGGCTTCTTTTTCAGTTCCTTTCTGTACTGATCGCGGAGGTGCTTCCATTTTTTTTTAACTTCTGTAACTGAAACAATCGACAAGGTAAAAATATTAAATGGAACAATAAATATGGCTGTGTCAAACGATTCAGGCAGTGGTATATATGAGTATCTCTGTCTAATTATTTAGAATGCTCACGAATTAGACAGACATACTCATACATACATACATGAAATGAAAGATACTTGCAGAACTTTTCGGACTTCTACCACTGTCAAAAGCCCGAAGTACGGAAAATCCTAGGATCCAACTCGTGACGGTAAAAGTCCGAAATGTAAGTACGACACTTACATTTCGGACTTTTACCACCATTTAGTTGGTAAATTGATTTACCGTATTTCGGGATTTTACAGTAACATATACACATAATCACTTTTAAATATATTATTATATAATGTATTTTTAGAATTTTCATAACTAGGGTTTTATTACATAAAAACATTAGGTAACCTAAAAAAATAACTTATTTTATTTTGTTTCAGTTTTCTAGCCAGCGGAATACCGTACAGAAGATTAGCTTATCATTACCGCATAGGTACAGCAACAGTATCCAACATAATAGTTAAAACATGTTCAGCAATATGGTCTGAGTTTGTAAATATACATATGCCGAAGCTGTCAGTACAAGATCAAGAAAAGATTGCCAATGACTATTTTGAACTATGGGGATTTCCTAACTGTATTGGATCTATAGATGGGAAGCATTGTAGAATAAAGTGCCCTTCTAACACTGGGTCTAACTTTCGCTACACGCTTGAGAATACGACGCGGGCGCAGCGGCGGGCCGCGCCACTCTTCCCGCCTCGCGTCTCTATAAACAACATCGTATATTGCTATAAGTTTGTGTTTACGCGTGCGATGATACGTGCCGCTTCACGCGCCGCCGCTACGTAAACAATAAAAACGTCCGACGCGCCGCGAGACGCCACGCCACACGCGACGCGCGACGCCCCGTGTCTCCGTAAATGAGGCCTAATGATTCGCCGATGCGCTCGTCGACGAGCTCACCGATGTCAAATACTTTATGAGATATCGCCCTTGTACATAAAGTTGTTTTTCCAACGTTTCTTGTCATCTTGTCATTTGTTTCACGGATGTTGTCAAAGATACAACGAAATCAAATGAAATATGCATTTACTAACTGCGCCCTGAGGCTCCAACCACGCGCAATAATTTAACTCAACAGGAATACTTTTCCGGTACAAAAAGTAAGCATATTTGTTAATTCAGGTCACATCTTTATCTTAAATTATTATGTTAAACCAGGTATAGGTATGGCATGACATTCCAATACAAAACATCCAAACAAACCTAAAATCCGATTTTGTACTACCTCGCATAATAATATTGGTGTGGTGCGCGGGCATAAAACACAACAGATTGATACGCGTACTAAAACATACTTCGAAAATTACTGCTAAACCTTCAGGTTTATATCTTCTATTGGTAGCAGTATCCATTCACATTTACATACTTACCAATAAAAATATCGATAGATAGTACAAAAACAAATATTTCACTAACACACATTTTAGTATCGATAATGATCGACAATATTTCCAAATAACCGTTTTTCCCACAAATGTTTGCTCATCTCTAATGTATTCAAAGCATATCAATGTTATTTATTGGCAGAGAAACTCATGTGTGAGGTATTTATTGAAATATTTATGATGGAAGTTTCTTTTCCGTCAGTATGTGCTGTAGATTCTGTCGTATCGGAAACTATGCCTTGTAGAGCCAAAGACGACATCGGACGGCACATGTTTGACCCACTTTCGGTATATGTTCAATAGAAGGCCAATATTTATGAGGCCAGGGAAAAGATAGAGGTATAAGAAAGACCTGGACTACATTGCGTTTGCTGTAGATTAAATGATTTGTTTTGCAGCCAGGTTTGGTTGAATTTGTCCTCGATGAAAATGTAAGCAATCTTATTGCCTACATATATTTAGCTCTACAATAGAGCTATTATAGATATTTTGTGTGATATACCATACAGTATCAACTTTTAATGCATTATTCACTTAAATACTTAAATTGGAACGTATCCTCGAGCCGCCAAAGATTTTTGGGCAAAAAAAAACGCTAAAAAAAGGTAGAGACTGTCCTTGCTTAAATTTGAATTCAATAAATTAAATTGACTTAAGTAATTCATGTATCTCATGTAAATAGGTATTACTATCAATCAAAGGAACTACTAAAAGTATTTATTAATATTAATCAAAGTCGGTACGTTACAGGAGTCTACTGCCGCGTTCCAAAATGAACGGAACCATCACTGGTTATCAGCAAAGCCTAAAGAGAGATCCAGAATGTGACAAAAATATATAATTTTCCAAATAGGGCAAGTAGTTTCGTAGCCTATTTAAAACAAACAAACAATTTTTTCCTTCTTATAATATGAGTGTAGATACAAAATATTATTTTTTATAATAGACAATATCTAATTCTGCGATGCATCTATGTCATAAAAGTTTGTAAAAGCACAGTAACTTTTATCAGCGCAATAAATATCATCATCATCATTATGATACGTCCACCCACTGCTAAACAAATGCCACTTCGAACGGCTGCCTTTTGCATCCAACGGTTCCCCGCGGTTTTGACGAAGTCGTTGGTCCACCTATAACCAATAAATATCCACCAATCATTCCACCACTTAATACATATAAGGAAGTATATCGCGAATTCTTACAATTTGTAACAAGAAACCTTAACTTACATTGTCACTACCGATTGATTGTGTAGATTAGCTTTCTATTAGCCCCACCTACATACGAACAGCACGTGACATTTCCTACTGTCTGTTTATCTATTGTGCTTGTACGTAACTTGTAATCCATTGAACAAACATTTTGACACGAAATGTGATATGCGGTAAAACTGGTGTCTATCTGTCCATCAGATTGATAGACCAGTGAGTAATATGGCGGGCAGTGTGCTCATATTTTAAGCAAATTAGATTAAACATACTTAGACATAAAATAATAATGTTAATTATCTCGGAGTTTTACGTAATTAAATAATAATGTTTATATTATCAATCTCAATACGTCCTATTAAGGTACAATATAAATAAGATACATAAAATAATTTTCACTGTGGGCTCTAAACTAGACTAAGCCAGCGGGAGCCCGATATAAAAACAATTGTATAAAGGATATGTAGGCTGGGTTAAGATTTCTATTGGAATATTACACAACTACATATTTCTTATATCAATGAATTGATACATAAACAAAATATATCATCAAAAATGTTTAATGTTATTATTATTAACGCAAAATTCTGATTAGTTACTTCAATCAACATTGTAATAATAGGGAGATCCAACCATGATCAATTTGTGAGTACTGCGCCTACAAGTACTGCTGCTACACTTATATTTATCTTTATCGTAATACGAAATGAGCGGGTTGTTGGTTTGATGATTGGCCATGCTATAACTGCCTTACTTGCAGTTTCACTCCAAACTTTTGCGTGTCGCGGTACTACAATTTGCTCTTCTACCTATGATCTCGTTCATATTAACTTATCTTTGCTATAATGCTTTTTAAGATGCAAGTTGGAAGCCGGCTACCAGCCTAGCCAGCAAACGACGTGTCGCTTCAACACTTCTGGTTTCTATGTATTTCTATGAAATACCATTCGTAGTTAGCGACACGAAGCTAGCGACGCGTCGTCGAGCGGCAGAAGTCACTGTCGCTCGACCGCAGATCAGTAGTGCCGTTCGCGGGTGCCAATCTACCTAGTAAAACAACTGAAAAGCTTTTAAACTAAACCTTTCGTATCGCTTTTCAAATGGTTGATGCCATCTGCAGTTGCCGTCTGCAGGTGGGTTCGAAATCATGACTGCAGCGACATGAAGCGACGACGTGTCGCGGCGACATAAAGCGGCAACACGTCGTCTGCTGCTGCTACGTGTAGCCGGCTACCAACTTGCACCTTAAAACTCGATAATGTTTGATCACTAACATCTGGAAGCAGATTATCAAGCTTTGCAGTAGTAAAACACATCAAGACTGTTCTAGATAGACAGTTTTTCTAACCTATGTAGTTTAGTAGTATTTATAATCAAAAACTAATTCGTCATGAATTAGTTTTTGATTATATGATAAAATACCTGTCACCAATACATTTACCATTTTTGTCAAATCATAGATGAAGATGAAGCCTGGGAAGCCTGCCTGTATTTATCACATGTTCAATTAAAAATACCATTAAAAATTGCCAAGAAAGTATTGGAGATAACACGCTCGGCTTTAACGACAGCAAAAATGACAGGAGCATTAGCGACAAAGTTGCAAAACAATTATCACATAGTTTCACTAGAAACCTTTCCTGCCATCTGGTTTCGCTTGTCTATCCATCCATCCATCAATCCTGCTTCAAGTAAACTTGCCTGCCCATTGGCAGCTACTGGAATCACTATAAAAGGCAATACTGACCGACACGTGATTTTAAAACTATCACTCGATTTTGTACTCTAAAACTAAAGTGTTGAATTGAAATTGGTGTGGGTTTGGGCAACAGATGGCGTTACGTGTGGTGTCGAGGGTACAAATCACTATTAGTTATCAACTAGTAAGTGCTTTTACCTTACTGTGGAATGATTCGAGAAGGATGGTGATGAAGTTGTGTGTGGCGTATGAATGGGAATGGATACTGGTAGTGCTAACGAAGAATTATGGTTATTGTCAACGTCATTATTGAGCCTGACGCCTTTATAAGTGCCACGCCTTTAAAGTGCCACGCCTTTTGAGATTTAAGATCCTGATTAATTTACCAATACGTATTGCGAGTTGCGTCACTGACGAATATTTGTTATAATCTATGAAAGCTTAGGTGAATCCCTTGACTAGTTGAAACTAGATGAACTGGCTGGTAATAAATGAGACGATGAGTGACGCACAGAAGGCTACCAGTTTAAAAGTTTTGTTATTTTGATTTGTGATATACGGAAGTTTTTCTACCTCTATATATATTCACATCAAGTTTGACGCTTGTATGTTAGTATTACATTTATTATTTAAAATTGACGCTTAAATAAAATTAATGATTCTTGGTCAACCGAAAGAATCCCATATGGTATAGACTGTATTGATTTACTAGTTTACTGGTTATTACTGGGGAGTGTCAGAAAATACAGCATAAATGGCCGTATACATATATTTACATTGCGTTAACATAGAAATTGGATTTATTCACACCTCCAACGGGCCGTAGAATAAATATAGTGCCATCAACTTTTCCACGCGTTTCTGAGAAAAAGGAACAAACATACAAGACGGACAACCAAGTGATCATCCAACGATTCCTTTTTCCTCTTCCTTCTTCTACCTCATAAAATGAGAGTAACACAACAAAGTACCTACCTACATATCTATTCATAAATAAAATATATATTTTAAATTGGCATGGTCATTAATGCAAGAATTAACTTTAGAAACGAGGTATTTGTAATTTACGAGTTTATTCGTAAACATGGCGCATGCAACTGTGCCGAAATATCTCAAATTAAATACAATACATGGTAAATATTTTCTAGTTTCTAAAGTGAATTCTCAAATTATATCTTCCTTGATACATCATAGCTTATTTAATTATAAAAGTTTTACATCCTCAATAAAACAATCAGGTTTATAACACTGTAAATAATATAAAGTCTCGGTTAGTGCCGTTTCCTTCGATCATTGACTATTTAAAGAGGCCGCATAAATAAATAAACAATAAATTATTCTAATAGGTCTATAAAATAATTATTTAGATAGTGTAAGTAAGGACATTCTTAATTCGCGAGGAGTCAAGGGAGAAATTCAATTATGTTGTGTAACAATTTTTCATAGAATGTTGCAAGAATAATAGTACGAGTAGATTACTAGCCAAGGGCTGTAAGGCATCAATTGCAGCCCGTGATATTTAGGCGCACAAGCGCAGCGAGGGCGCCTATAGTTCGAGGGTGCAATTGATGCATACACCCGAGCTAACTACTCTGCTTTACATCTCGATTGTGGGGTAAGTAGAAAAAAACCGGCATTACAAAAATGAAATTTATGACTATTATACTCACACGAAGACATAAATATAATGAATTGAATAGCGAATAGCGAAGCGACCTCTTTTGTCATTGGGCTGAATGCATGATGTCTATTGCCAGTATGATGGTTAGATGTACGACAACTTTGTGAAAGAGTGGTTTTTTTTAATTACTTACCGCCCTAGATCTTTTCTAGCTACATTATTACCCTAGAGCGCTAATTGGTCACCTACAAGCCCCGTTTGTATTTATTCAATTACTTACCGTCCTAAGGCTTTTCTTGCTACATTATTACCATAGAGCGCTAATTAGTCATCTACAAACCCCATTTGGGGGTAATAAGGACCTACTTAACGAATATGAGAGATGTAAACTTAATTTAATCCCTGTTGCCCGATTCAGGAAATGTAACAAGGCTGTGATCCTATTTAACATGAGTGTAAATGAACTATTATCATTCTAGAGTAGGTATAGAGAAGAGAGTTTTGCGGTCAAACGCCAAGGGAAGTTTTCTGTATAAAGTAAGCTACCGTGCGATTCTCTAAGAGCAAACATCGTTCCATCTTTGACAACATCCGTGAAACAAATGACGGGATGACAAGAAACGTTGGAAAAACAACCTTATTTACTAGGGCGATATCTCATAAAGTACTTGACATCGGTGAGCTCGACGACGAACGCAACGACGAATTATTAGACAATCCCACGGCAGCTGTGTTATTACAAAAAATATGCTAAATATGAGTATTTAATAACACAAGATTCTAACACCAATAAAATTATAAGACTAATGGTATAAAACGAATAACTTCGATTAAATCTACAGAACTACAGTCAAAGTAAAGTCGCAGTTCTTTTAGTTCTTTCTCAGTTGCTTCGTGTTCATGGCGCTTGCAATCGGAAACTTTATACCAGCCTAATAATCCCGACAGCAATATTAAAAAAAGTGTTAGTAACTATGAAAGTTTAAATATATAAGCAGATATATAGAGCTGTGACTCACACGAAGAAAGAATCTCAGGAAGATTCAGAACAAATTCCACACAAAAAGTGGCCCTTCAAACCAAAACGACGTGTAATTCCAAATACGAATTACTTCCGAGGTTACAAATAGACATGTTCGGTGATTGGTTTAAATTCAGAAGGAAAGCAGGGATTGGTCCACGCGCGTGCTGCAACGTCTACTATGACAACTGGGCCATAGCGGCGTGAACGATGTTATTGATTTAGCACGACTTTTAATAACCTACACCTATAATTATCCACGTTGTTTACCTGCGTAACACTGCACAACATTAATTAGAAGCTTATAAAATTAATCAACGATAAAATTAGGAAAAACCAAAAGAAGTTCTAGCACCGTCGCGATGGTAACAAATTACACGAAATTATGGGTAATTTTTTTATGGCAGTTACTCTTCGTGATATTATTTATTCGTAGCTCACACCGCCATAAACGGTAACAAGTAACGATAGTGGCTTTATTGTCCGTTATGTACTTTCATGAACATTAATATTAAATTATGAACATATAAATATGTATTCAAATTATCAACGGGATAATTACCATGTACATTTTCTAAGAGTTTCCGATATTTCGGCACTGTTACAAGCGCCATGATCACGGATGAACTGGTACGAACCACTGGATCGAGTTGTATAACCCCCAGATACTTTCTACAGAACGCCACTACATACCAAGACTCGTCAGAGAAGCGATTGAAATCACGAAGTTTAAAAATTTCAATCGTGAGGATGGATTTCAACTGTCGAACGTCTGGAATCCAGCGGTACGATTGTGTAAAAACAAAAACCGTAATAGTCCCAAAGTTCGAGCTGATACGGTTAGTGTTGTGTGTCGAGATAATACAAAAACTAACAGTGCGAACAATAGTAGTGGTGCCTCGCATAGCAAACGAGTACGGAAGAGGGTAGACCGTTTCGTCTGCTCGTAAAACATTCACCCACCCGCAATTCCTCAGTTCATCCGTGATCATGGCGCTTGCAACAGTGCCGAAATATCGGAAACTCTTAGAAAATATACATGGTAATTATCCCGTTGATAATTTGAATACCTCTTATGTTTGTGACCATGATAGTTTAAAAACTTATATATAAATATGTATATCAATTCCATGTGGTAATTATGATAACAATCTCAGATGATATCATCAATTATCAATAATGATATCATCAATTGTCCATAAGAAATAGTAATATATTTAGATGTATATTTAACCAAGTGGAAAACCGCCTCCCAGCGCCAGATGGCTGATTCTCATTGTAACCTTACATGCTTATGTAACACAAATTTAAGTATGTATTAGCGATCGCTTCTGTTATATAACATGTCTCTTTATACGGGAAATTGTAAATATACGAGTGTTACGTCAATACCATTTTTGTTAATAGAGAAAGCTTGATGTCGCAATGTCTACTATGTACTACATAACTGGTAATAAATGTTTAGAAATTAGGATAGGCTGAATATTAACATACTGATTCAATGGAACCTTTTTTTTATTAACGTGTCCGTTTTTAGGCGTTTTTAGATATAGGTCTTTCTCACAATACAAACCGATATGGTTAAACACCATTTTACGGTGTCAGCACCTCTTTTGAGAAATAGATTTCACTATATTTCTAAGATGATGTTTCTCAAATAATGTTTAAAATTGTTTTGCCTCTATAAGTAATGATCAAACGAACTTACCTGTACGTGAAGTTCGATCATTATTATATGAGCAGCTTCATTCGACGCGATTAATAACAATATGTAAAAGAAAAAATCGCGTCGAATGAAGCTGCGAAATATAATTAATCGTAATCAACAGAATCTAAGGACAATTTTCAGTTTCATTATCAAATGTTATGGTCCGGTCAAAGAATTCTAAAATAATAGAAATATATGTAATTGATTGCTACGAGTTAGATATATCAGTAACTTATTTTAAATTATTGTGGACATGGTAATTACTTTGACATTAATGAATTATTATTTAAATTTAATAAGAAATGATACTTATTTAAACATGTTAATTATGTATGCAATTGTTATTTTTCTTTCTATTGTCAATAATATTGTACCTTCATTGAACTAATACATTTAAAATAAATAGTCGTACGTTCTATTAAGGTAGAATTTTGATGGAACCTTAGCATTAAGAACTTAGCTACTATTGTTTATACTTACCCAAAGTTCTTACAAATAAATAAATTTAATTTGATTTGATTCAATTTGATTTAAAAAATCTGGGTTACAAAAAATACCTATAATCTCTAAGTAAAAATATGATTTATCTTCTCATATTCTCATATTCTTTATTGTACACAAAACACAGATACAGTGGAGGCATTAGATAAAGGCATGTACATAGGCGAGCTTAACCCTAAAGAGAGTTTTTTTCCAGCAAACCTTAAGGACAGATAACTAAGTATAAGTGAGTAGGTTTCTGTGTACATCAATCGATAAGATATAAAATAATCATGATTACTACTACAAAATAATATTAAGACCCTATATATACAAACATAAAATATAATACCAACCAAAATATATACATACAAATAGCTATAAAATACATATTAGTCTATAATAAATATATAAGCAATACATACATACAGCAATACATATATATTAAGAATTATTTATCTTCCATGTAACATAATCAACATGATGGTTAAACATATTTTTTTCAAGTCTGTAAGTTTGCTAGGGCCATTTGTCTGAGCCTAACAACTAGATACATGTTTCCTACATCGAATGACTAAGTACCATACTACATTCACAGAGTGAATCAACGTCCGCTAGACATTTGGACAAAGGCCAGCTTAAAGAAAACAAAAAATCTCGCTCTAACCTTGGAACTGATTCTCTCGAGCTAACTGATGCCATATATATTTCTGCTAATTAGTTATACTCCTTAATGAGGTGCTGAAACAAATCTTTAGTAATTTACGGTATAGTTTTTCTTGGTCTTGTTCACATCCTGTGTGGGATAAGCCATTTTATCCACCATTATTTTAGTTAGTGTCCAACCGAAACTGGGTTTTCAGTCGTTGCTCTCTGTTTCGGCCGAAACCGAAACTTATAAAAAAATACGATTATATGTATACAGAAATTTACTGTTTTTTTAACATGTATCAGCATATATATACAATTAAATATCTACACTAATATTATTAAGTGGATGTATGTTTGTAATGAATAAACACAAAAACTACTGTGCCGATTTCGAAAATTCTTTCACCCTGAGTAACATAGGCTATATTTGATTCATCATCATCCTCAATCATTACTGCACTGGTTAAACCGCGGAGAGCAGCTGGTTGTTAAATAAAATAAAAAGCAATCGTTTTTTTTTTTAAATAGTATATTGAACGACGCATGAAAATCCATGAACACTGAGTTTCGGAGGGGCCGAAAGTTTCAGCTGTATTGTGGCCAAAACCGAAACTAAAGCCGAAACTGTATTTTTTGGCTGAAACTGGTCGAATCCGAATCCGTAGCAGAAATTTCGGTCGGTCACTAATATTAGTTAGACATACACTGAGCTTAAAATTTATTTTAGTACTCGCATCATCATTTATATACGTATTACGCTACATATGTTAGTAATTATGCGTATATCCATCCAAAATATAACTATTTATACCATAGATAGAGATACCAACTTTGTATTGCCAAGAAAACTTCGTAAGTCCATCATACAAGTTTATGAAATATACGTAAGTCCATTAATTTAATCATGTTCTCAGACAATGAATCATAATTACAACAAACACAATCACCATTAATATTTTAATGTACATAAATCGGTTTCTCTACTTTTTTATTGTTAGTTATTTAATTAAACAGTTTTTTCTTCCTCCTGTAAAATTTTACCAAATGGAGATACGATATTTGAAAATTAAGCCAGCGATATTAGGTTCTATCACGTTTATTTTGGCATGTATTTTTAAGACAATACAAGTGATATTCGTATACTTTACGTAACGTATAATTATTTATTTAAATATTAGTCTCCGATCCCATCAGTTTCGCTCCAGTTATTAACAAACACGTTACATTTTTATTCGAAGCTACTGGTCTACGTTTAATTCTTATTCAGTATGATAATTTATGATATAAAATGTGATACAAATTTACATAAAGACTGATATTTTGTATAATAATAATGTTTAATCAAACGTGTACTTGTGACCCAGGAACAAAACTTTAAGAATTTTAATTATTGTATATAAATTTAAAATTTAATAATGGTCGGGTTTGATAACGATTTCATGTTCTTGTAACATATGATTACTTTAATATATCAAGGATACTAATAACATTATATGAAATTGATATAAACATTAGTACCACTCGTAGTGGAGCCTGACTTGGCGATCTTAACTGATCAACAAGTTAAGCAACACTTGCTGCGGTCAGAACTTGGATGGATGACCGCTAGTGGCATTATTCAACTGAGTGCTTCAGTGCTTCGAAAGGCACGTTAAGTCGTCGGTCCCGGTTGTTTGTCTTAGGACAACAGTCGTTATGTTATGGCTATGTCGAAGGCCTTCGGGCGGCCTGAAAACTTCGACATGGGTTGGCCACTAACCTATCCACCAAGCCGCACTGGGCCCGCGTGGTAGATTATGGCCCTACTCCGCTGTCTGAGAGGAAGGCTCGAGTCCCAGCAGTGGGAACAAAATGGGCTGATTATGATATAAACATTAAGGATACTGAAATATGCCCTGACTTTTAAAGATGAACATTATAATATAATACTTACCTACTACACCGAGGTCGTGAATGTTGCAGGTTATAAATTAGATACCCTTTACCCTATGACGCGATTCCTATCTTAGTAAACAAAGTTTTTACATGAACTTAAAATAAATTTTTATAGTATTACTTTTTAAAGCACTAACGCCTGCTTTAGCGATCTCAAACATTGAAATGAATAGAGAGAAAAATTCACATCCTCGGTGTCAGACGCCATTGACCAACTAGGCCACCGAGGTCCTGGTCCGAGCATCGAATTTTAACTCTCTATCTGACTAACCGTCTTACGGGGACGGAGCGACATCTATTGAACAGCTTTGACAGCACTATCCAACTGAAAAAATAAATACTAAATTATCGCAATATTACTCTACTGTAGTGTATATAATGATGAACTCGAAGATACTATTAATCCGTTTCTGAATAGGTTAACCCTTCCTATACCGAAATAATTAAAACAAAATGTATATGAATGAAACGCACGTACATTTACTTCCATGGTACGCAAAGGGTTAATACGTTTTATGAAATTAATTCAAATAACTTAAAGTGTGATTTCTTACAGTACAATCAATTTAGCCTAACCTGAGAAACGGATTAGTAGTTTCCAAACTCCAACTCCAGATATCCAAACTCACATTTCACAAACAAATCTCTTTATAAAATTACACGACGCTAGTGTAGACTATTCTACAAAATTAAAAACACAGCTAATGCTATGACATAAAATTATAAAACTGACATAATATGAGTAATGTCCCAGTCACACGTTTCATTAAAACTATCATTTTATATGCGTAGGAAGCTCTTACGACCGGCGCCATATTGTCGGACTCAATCTGTTGCCAAAACTATTTCCTACATTAATATTCACTACGTCTCGTTCATCGCCAACCGTGAACTTGTGCTTTGTAATTCAGGCCTAGTTTATATTACACTAGTGTCCGCTCACGGCTTTGTTCGTATGGAATAAAGTTCACGACCGTTCGAGAACTATCCCTGGATACCGGGTACAAACCAATGATGTTAATATAGACTGAGGTAGATACGCCTTACTGCGCTCGGCTTGGCGACATCAACACGAGCTACGTGTCTTGAGTGAACTTAGTTCCAGCCTGTCTGGGAACGACGCAGCACGTGTACTATATTTAGGAAAAAAATGCCTTCTTATGTGTTCAGAAACTGCAGAACATATACTGGAACAAGTGTAAAAAACAAGAATGATGTATCTTTTCATTTGTAAGTATTGTTTATCTATGTTATTCATCAAAAATTGTATATTAATTTAAAATAACTCCTGCGACGTTTCCGCTTCGCCACCCTCGAGAACGAGACAAGTAGCGAGCGACAGAGAGAACGAGTCTGTCATTGACGGTCGAATGGTCTTTCACAGGCGAACGTTTTTAATAATATATTGATCTCTTTCTGACAACTAGGATTCATAATATCTTCGTGCTTTTTTAATCTTGTCAATGTAGTTATTGTCGTGGTGCGAGTTGTGTACTTTAGCTATAGGTAGGCATAGCATAAAATTTGCCATGTTTATACTTCATATTCAAGGAGTAAAACGCCTCTATTAGTCAATCTCATTGGTACAAACCCTCTCCACTCCAAATTTCACCCAAATCAGTTCAGTCGCTTGATTAAGTAACATGCATTTCTCCTTCTAACTACCTGGGTATCCTGAGTACAAACTACCTCCTCTCCAAATTTCATCAACATCAGTTCAGTCGTTTTAGCATTGAATAACAAACATCCAAAAATTTCGTATTCATAATATTATTGTGATAAAGCGCTTATAGTGGAATTTATGCCGTATACGGAACAAGGTTCTTGCAGTCGCTAATCGAACGGATGAATTTCCAGCTTAACGTTATGTTAGGGTGTATATTTAGTCCAGACGTACACAGAAAAACACACTATATTAAAACCCAATATTTATACAGCTTAGTTGTATAATCTTATTTTGTGTTTACTTGTAAAGATCTATCTAGTGTAACAAGTCTACTCTGTCATGGGCTCCTTAAAACCTTGTGTAGAATACGTTTCTAATTTACGTAACGCATTTATCCATTACATTATTAATACTATGCCTAAGATTTAAAGTAAATATATTTAATGCTTATTAGGCATTAATATGAGGCTAGCTTCATAAGAAAAATAAGGGAGAGGGCGCTGTATGCTGAAACACAGGGGATGAGCCTAGTTCGGCGACAGACACTTCAGACATTTCAAAAAAAGATATAAAAAAAAAGTGACACTTCCGCTGAAAAAACAATGATTTTGGCATATTTGGGGGTGTGCACCACCCTCCCTCCCGCACAAACTACTTAATAGGAAGAATACAAAATAAAAAACACACAAGAAAACCCAAATAAACCAAACTCAGTGAGACTCACTGTCTAGCGCTCGACGAGTCAACATGTCCTGAGGATGCCTCGTGTAGAGGCGAAACACGTGTCGAATCGTTTTTGGTTTATTTAGGTTTTCTTGTGTTTTTTATTTTGTATTCTTCCTATTAAGCAGTTTGTGCGGGAGGGAGGGTGGTGCACACCCCCAAATATGCCAAAATTATTGTTTTTTCAGTGGAAGTGTCACTAAATAATTTTTATAATATCGTTTTTTGATAATGGATTTCCGCAAAGTAACGCCTGAATCAATAAATTATCTTCAGACATTTCTTGTGTAACATTCTAGCCATATTTATGTATCAAAACTGTGTAAGTGCTAAAATTATGAAATAAATTATTATTATTATTATTTGTATTTTTAAATAGTTTTCGCTATCAAGTGACGAGCCGGGAAAGGACTTTGGTAAGCACCACTTCTTTTATAAAAGTTGCAATGCAATTTAAAGCTAAGAATAAGAGTTTGATGTCCTGGTACATTAATACCCTGTACAGTAATTCTATAAAAGTCTCATTACGTAAATGGTATGTGTTGATCTTGCAGCGTAAACTCCCTGAGGATGGGCATCGCACATGCCTGAAACCTAGCTCGAGAACGTCGGCTAATTACGTGAGTAAAGTCGGTTTTAATGTGAAATAAATACGTAAATTGTAATTGTTGTAGTGTTCTTAGTGACCTACAATTAATTAAAAAAAAGGTTAACAGCTTATCTTCTTGACGTTAAGTCTCTTAGCATAAGCCAAAAACTATAATGCCTGCACATTATTCTTCCAGGCAAAATATCTATCACGATCACGAACAACTCGTGCGTTATAAAACCTACTTTTTTATACTTTATTGTTACTTCAGAAGGACTATATTGAAGGATACACTCAATAATTACTGCGTCGGTGTCACCGACGTCGGTGCCTCTGCTCTCTCGTACAAACTCTACCATCGACTCTACAACCGAAAACAAGGCTTAAATAATACATATTTAGTGACGTTATAATGCGAGAGGTTGTTGCCCTCGCGTGTCGTAACACTTGTAACAAAACGTTTGGGTGACAGTCCGATTTGTCACTCACAGATGATTGAACCCAGCCCGTGTCGGGCTTTATTGGTATTATATATGTGTAGCTAGGTACTAGGTGTAAATATACATAATAGTTATATGAGTAAATGTGTTTTCTTTACTTTCTTTGTTATGTTATAAACAAGAAGCATATAACCTGTCAAAGGATCCGCCGGCATATCACTATTTTCTACCGACTTCCAAAAAAAGATACTCAATTCGGCTGTTTTTTTTAAGTTTGTTACCTCATAACTTTCGACTAGATGAACCGATTCTCAAAACTATTTTTTTGTTTGAAAGCTTTCCGGATGATCCCATTTAAATTTCATCAAATTCGGTCCAGTAGTTTTTGATATATACTCCAATAACTGAATAAAAGAATTGATCGGTATTAAAATTTTTAAATTGTACTTGTTTTATGGAACTGATGGATACGTCATGCGTGCGCAAATATTTCAACCTCTATAGAGGGTTAAAATTAGTACTCACGGTACTTAGACCACGATTTAATTGTTTTTGGTTAGTGTACATACCGTAAACATGGTGCATGCAACTAATGTGATGTGAGTACTAATTATAAACATAGTTAACAACCGCGAAAGTCTATAGAGGCTACTTGTTTTGTGGCTTTTGGGCTCGAACGAAACTTTTTTCCATAGGGATTCCATAGGTATTCTTGAAACGTACCATCAGCGGCTAAAATAATCGACACCTGACTAAAAAGCTGGGCTATATTTCGTTCTTAAAATCAGCTTCGCAATCTATCAACGCAGCCAGCATTCTTCCGAACATGGGCAATGTCTGAACCTCTACCTATACAGTCTAACCTATAGAGGTTAGAGGTGGTTCAGACACTCATGTCATTTATAATTATAAAAATAAGAAGAATAAATAAGTACAACAAGTACTTATTAGATAATTTATTGATTAAGGCGTTACTTTGCGGAAATACATTATCAAAAAACGATATAAAAAATATTTAGTGACACTTCCGCTGAAAAGAAAACAATGATTTTGGCTTATTTGGGGGCGTGCACCACCCTCCCTCCCGCATAAAATGCTAATAGGAAGAATACAAAAGAAAAAACACAAGAAACCCCAAATAAACCAAAACCTAAACCGATTCGACACGTGTTTCGCCTCTACACGAGGCATCCTCAGGAGATGTTGACTTGTCGGGCGCTAGACCGACAAGTTCTGTCGGTCTAGCGCCTAAGTACTTATTAGTCTAAGTACTTATTGGTTATTTTATGAACGATGTTTTATCATATAATATATGTTATATTATACATATCAAATGTTTGCATAACCATTTAAATTAAAAAATTGGGAGCAGAGCCACTTAAGTGGACAGAAACTTACCCATTAGCAAATGTCTACATGTAGCACCTAGTTATATGTATATAGTACTCAAGGGACAGACATAAATGTGTTTATAGGTTTGTAGATCACTGTAAAACTGAAATTATTTCGGGCTATGAATTCAGTGTAATGTCACCCAGAACTTTAAACAATACTGCATCTATTACAGTTGCACTCCCACACAGTACAGAGGCGTAGCACGCGAAGTCCGACTTGACTTGAGACGGTAAAAAAATACTATACACGAAAATATATCTTTTATATTCGGGCGATCTGTAAACTTCCAACAAAACGTCCCGACGGATTGAGTATTGCATAGTGCTGAGTCTGCATGATAGACACCACCCATGCTCTTCTTTCTGGCAGAACTGGACAGGAAGGCCTATTGAAACCCAATTTTATAAACAACCTTCGATTACCACTCTAATTAAAGAAAACGAATAACGGCATATTTGTGGAAGTAGCCGTGATAGTTTAAAAACTTATAAAACCAAAACAGTATAGTTTACAAAACAACAATGAACAATGGCTGGAATAACCTATATTAGCAGTTTCTTACAGGCTACCTTGGTATATATAGAATTTAATGTAATTACATACATACCTACACAGAATTAATATTAAATACATTACATACATTTCAATACTGCTATAGTATATGTAT
Source organism: Selenia dentaria (assembly GCA_917880725.1). Lineage (NCBI taxonomy): Eukaryota > Metazoa > Arthropoda > Insecta > Lepidoptera > Geometridae > Selenia > Selenia dentaria. The sequence continues at coordinate 35,612,746 of OU862878.1, read as the reverse complement.
ATTTCTAAATAAAACCTACTATAGGACAATAAGTAAAGACCTTCTAGGTCACAGATTTATGCTTTTGATCTATATATTGACAGCCACTAGCATACGCCTCTCCTGCCTATCTATATTGGTCAATCCTGCACAGCATATTTGTAATACCCTGACCTTAAGTCTCCCTCTGATCTTGGTAGCTATTTATAAAAATCATTGCTATTGTTTGTACTGCCTTTTCTGACCTTTACCCATGCCTCATCCCATTATGCATGGCAATTTGGGCACAACATGTACTAGAGACGCAATTGGTGATTTGGCCGGATAGCGGATCCGGTCAAATTCTGTATTTTGCCTTTGCATTTACTATAATTTGTTAAGTGCTAACACCAGCTTAATAACAAATATACTTATAGAAAAATTGTGTGTAGTGGTAGTGAATATTCTCAGCCGTGCGATTCTCTAATGATTCGTCGATGCGCTCGTCGACGAGCTTACTGATGTCAAATACTTTATGAGATATCGCCCTTGTACACAAGGTTGTTTTTCCATTGTTTCTTGTCATCTCATCATTTGTTTCACGGATGTTATCAAAGATGCAACGATGTTGCATCGATTGTTTGCTCTTAGAGAATCGCACTTCTGAAATTGCAAAGTTGACGTCTATTACAATATTTACTGTCTTATCTGCTAGGAAGTGCTGTCAAGACTGCCATATTGTGCGTCCGATGACCATCACCACTATACCACTGTACACCTATGAATAAGTCGCAGTGTTAGCTAAAGCTTTGCATGACACTGCACTGCTGTCGCCATCAGTTTTAAAAAACTCTCACGTTCAAAAAATTACTCGTTGCAATGCCCTTCAAACCATAATACAGTTTTTACACTACTCCTTCAAAGCAGAATTTTTGTTACAGTAATATTACCAAACAAGAGGCTTCTTTAATGATTAATGGAAAGCCCCGATAGCCTATTGGTAGTTTTACCTTCAAAGCGAGGGATCTCAGGCTAGATGGGTCTGGATGGTTTATGGATTACCCTGGCCGGGGTAATAATTACTGTGTGAGGACCTGAACCTTGTACTCGGGTCTAGGAAATTTGTGATGTGTTAAAAGTTTGGGTGACGATAAATCGATCTAGCTAGTCTTCATATTCAACAAAAAGACGTTTTATCTGTGTTTTCAGTCAATGAAAAACTGCTACAACAAACTTTTTTACCGACACAGCAATATTAAAGCTACTTGACAATAGATATGTTGTAAAGCAACACTAACCCAAAAACAGGTCAGAATTCTCATCCAGGTATCAGCAGGCCTAGACAAAATTCAAACAGGCGTGTTTCCGCACACGCTACAGACAAAAATGTGTTCTCGAACTTAGCGTGACGTCACGTGACTTTTCCACAGGTAATGTCAACGCCATACATTCTGAAGTTGCCGTTTGGCGTTAACGATAACAGAAACATCTTTTGTCTAGGCCTGCAGGTCATCCAGATACTGAGTTATTTAACACGCAAGTATTTCAATCAGTCATACATCGAATAAATGGTCGTAATTACGCCGAATATTTGCCACATCTCTATTTTAGTCTAGAGACATTGACCGAACAGAAGTTCATATTGCCTCATACATAACCATGTTACCTCGACTTACGCAATATGCGGCTTACCATTTATTACTATTTTTATGAGTAACGTTACGCATAATATAGAAAAATAGAGCTCTATTGCGACACAGAGATAAACTGTATTGTTAGTTAAAACTAATATTTATCTCAGGATTACAGATGTGAAGTGATGAGACTAGGCTTAGAGATGTAATGTCTTCGTATTCTAATCCTTAGTTATTCTTCAGAGGGTACATTAAGTTAAAGCCTATATCATAGTTTGCTACATGTATTTATCAGTGTCAGTTACACTATGCATATCGCTGTGTGTTCCCGCTGCTGTCCTTTCGAGCTACCTTACCTGTAGTTTAAGTGAGCTACAATCTTTGACTGCAGCATCACATCATCAATAGTTTTCTTTTTTTAATTGCCATAAGTTGGCAGACAAGCGGACGGCCCACCTGATTGAAAGTGGTCACCGTCGCCTATAGACGTTTGCAACACCAAGCAAGGGCGTTAACGCGCTGCCAAACTCAAAGAAATTTAATGACGTCCTATTTAAACAACCCTATATCGTAGCGCAGAGGGAAAACCTCTGCGGTGATAGTAGGCAAATAATAATGAAAAATCTGTTATAACCGAAGACAGAGTTTCTATTCTTATTCTATGAAAACATCGAATACAGCAGAATACGCCAGCGTGATATATATTATACATGAAACTATTTGTGTCAATACCAAGGCCCTTGGGGCTGAAAATAGTTTGCATAAATTAACATATTTTTATAATGTGTTTCATTGTATAAATCCTGTAGATAAGATAACGGCTCTGTATGATTTCGAGTGGTTTATTTGTCGGTGTATTGCTCACTATTATAATTAAAGGCCTGAAGTACTTGACACGAGGGTGACGTCAGTTGGGATCATTCGTTATAAAAAGTATTTATGTTTATTAATGTTTTGGTGGCTTTTACCGTTTCTTGTCTCTTAGCTTAAAAAATATATAAATATTTAAGATAGATCATCTGCTTTACCACTGAACTATCATAAATATGTTTTCATATTTCATGGAGGTATCGGTTGAGTGCATAGGTATAAGTATAGGTAGGTAGTACTATAGGTATGCAGGACAAAGCATCTCCATCTAATGGGGAAGTACTTCCCTCTGAGCCAAGTTTTATTGGCCCAGGGACAGCAGTCTAGAAAATGTTACTGATGTTGTTAAAACTTACAGTTTTACTTACATTTTTATATATATTAATTATTTTCATCTTTCATACTTAAAATCAACGAGTTCATGTTCAATAATAGGTACTTAATTTTGCACACGAAGCCAACAAACGGCTAAACTAGACTGATCACAGTTTTCTGAAGTTTATCTTATAAACTTCAGAAAACTGTAATCAGTGTGACAAATATTAACCACCTTCAATACCATAATAAATTATAATATTTTCTTTGTTTTTAATATTTATGTCTGTACTGAGCACGTCTATAATTTCTCCGCAGGATTCACATTTTCTTTCATCGAAGTCCGGTGTAGCTGCCAGAAACAGTCTTCAAGACAGTTACAGCTTCATACAGCCATTATTCCACTAAACCAACAATAAGAATTAGGCTCTATCACAATCTAGAGTAACGACGGTTAAAGTCTAAAGTATTATTTACGACTTCGATCCTAGAGCAGACCAGGAGCTTTCTAAGCTTTAAGTTACGATTGAAGTTACTATGGTTTTCTTTAAACTCAATCTTATTGTTGACGTGCTAAAGTTCATAATCGGGAAAGGATCAGGAACGCAGGTGTCAGTTTGTCATAGAATGGGATTACCGTTCGTCACTTTCACCCGATTGCTGGAATAACGTAGTTTTGAGGTTAAACGTTTAAGGTTGATCGGCTTTGGCATTGTTAAGTTTGGTTTGATATGGTCTTTGACGTTAATCCTTTGTCGTCGTCTATTTTAGGTTAATTACTAAGATCATACCATAATATATTTGACGAAATTTATTGCATAAGTCGTGCTTAATGATAAGTCAATAAAATAACCCGCATTGCACATAGAGCAAATGAACCCGTGACATTAGCAGCGTTTCCTCGTTGAATTGTTATCCCCAATCTTTGCACCTGGTATGACTCGTACGAGACTCAAGGGCTCTGTTCCTGTCGGCCAATTTATTTTATGGAGCCTTACTTCCCCAACTGCCTGTTGCCTCCACTGCTACAGGAACAAAGTGGTCACTTTACTCTAGAATTCTCCTCCCGATAGTTTATTGCTTATATATATATATATATATATCGTAGGTGGGACAGATTCAAACTTTAGAGTACCCTAGCCGGGCGGACACTAAAGAGTGGCCTACCACCATGCTGGGGTTATCTTCCTGATGTTACCTTTTCCTGATGTTATCTTTGGCGTATTTTGAAGTCGAGCCAGAGCCTGTAGTCTTGACATAGGTAGCGATCGCTTTACAACCGACATCGATTGGTAACTCTCCAATACTTGAAATTTACCTCAACTGTAGCCATCCTCGTGACGGACTGCGCTAATGTAAAATCCTAGATTGTGCCGATTTATCGACTGTGGTTTCGGTGCCTAGCTCATGCTAACATGTAGAGATTTCCATCCCAGAGTGGCGACCGCTTCATCGGTGACTATCCCTCACTATCTCTGAGATATCATTGCTTCTAAAACTTGCTTGTTAGTCAAAGTAACTCAAGTAGGTTTAGCAACATTCAAAACTATAATCTGGTCTTTCACACACGTCAGTATGATTATCCATTGCGACATAACACTCATGTGCGATGCGCAGACACAGGCCCTTCGTGTGTGGTTTATGTGAAGAGAGACTGGAACTTAATCGTCCTTTATAATCATTCAAACAATATAGAACATCAACAAAAACACAAAAGTCTATCCGTGACCATGATTACTGAAAAATGTTCGAAAAGTCAGGATAAAAGAATATAAAATTATATGCGATTTAATCTGTTTAAAGTTTCGATGTATAAGAATCGTTGAAGACTAAAAAAACATTTTAATTTTTTGTACAGAATGGAGATATTTATTTTTGATCAGACAATCTTCATTTGTTTTAAACTTGACAATTTAAAAGTTATATGTGTAGATTTACCATACATGTTACGGGTGCTATGCTAGAACGGCACAAACGTACATACATATTATATAGACGTGTATATGAGACTGCCTTGTTTTTAAAGCCTTTCTTTGAACCATTATTCTTAGATACCTAGTGAATTGGATTGTCACATAATAATTATATTTAGTGATTCCTCAAACAAGAAACGTGTTTCTATTTCAACGCTCATGTTTTTAGTTATGTCAAATCACTATCAAACCACATTCACGACCAAACTAGGTGTTGTTATATATATATATAGAAACGGTAAATTAAAACAACACAAAATAAAAACTTACCAAGGGCGAGTCGGGTTTTCGCTAAGGACAAAACACCTATGCAGAACACAAATATGACACGGAATGTCGGAAAACCTCAAGAGTCCACACACACAAACACACTAAAACTGAGAACCAAGAATCACACGTACAGCAATCATGCGAAGTACAGCCCAACATCTCTTCTCATGTTCAAGTTCTCAGAGGAAAATAAATTAGGTTTTATAATTTCTTTGGTACCGATCTATTTCGTTCGAAGATATAAACGCATATTCCAGGCAAATAGGACTGTTCCCCAGTAAAGCGCTTAACAATGCTAAATCCATAAACCTCCTTTCCCATCGCCTACACCATGCGGTTAACAAGGCAACAGAAGCCACTAAGTGGATAATATCATCTGGCTGGGCCATTCCGCATTCCACCAACGAATGGGCCATTTGACACTAATGTGGGGCTACTTCATTAACTACTGGACGTGTGAATATGATAGCAATGATGCGATGAAATGATTGTGGACGTAGAACGTCCTGGTGGGACGGACTTTTGGTGCAATGAAAGTGGTTTAATGACCTAATCAAATAACAGGCCGTAAATTCGTAAAAGGTATAGAAATATAAAGCACCTGAATGGCCATGCTTTGCTAGATTCAGATACGTATACAAAATAGCAACACATGTTCCGTGAGAATCTTATCACCGCGATTCAGGATTTGCAATGCGACTGTTACGCCATCTAGTTTGAACGCAAAGCAACACATGTACCCTGAGAATCTTGTCACCGCAATTCAGGATTTTGCAATGCGACTGTTACGCCATCTAGTTTGAACGCAACAAACTGTTATTTATTGCCAGAAAACGCGTATAAAACGACGTAAAAGTAAAACCTAGCTAGATCGATTTATCGCCCCCGAATCCCCATACCAAATTTCATGAAAATAGCTTTAGCCGTTTCCGAGATCCAGATTATATTGTATATATATACAAGAATTGCTCATTTAAAGTATTAGATACTCGTATACATTTAGAGTGTGAAAGTGTAAATAATACTAATATTATAACAGGAAAGATTTGTATGTATGTTTGTAACGAATTGGCTCAAAAAGTTCTGGAACGATTTCAAAAATTATTTCACCATTGGAAAGCTACATTCACCCTGAGTAACTTAGGCAATATAATATTCATCATCATCCATCAATGCGCGGGTGAAACCGCGAAGAACAGCTAGTGTTATATAAATGTATCCTTCATAAATGATAGCTAGGACTTTTATGTGGGAGTCCTTGCCGGTACTAACAAGCAATTTTGCGTAAGTATTACTGTGTTAGAGTGTGAAGGACACTGTAGCAAGTGAAATTACAGGGCGAATGAGACTAAAAACATAATTAGATCTTTGCTAGATAATCAGCTAGTAGTAGGTAGTGTGTAAACATGACTGTGTTACTGTGTGAGGATGGGACGTGCCCGAAACCTAGGTCGATAACGTCGGCTAATTACGTGAGTAAGGCCCCTGATACACGAGCAGCTTGAAGCAGTCAGCATGGACTGCTTCAAGCGACTGAACACTGAATTATAGTCTTCTGCATACACATATACACGAAACCGCTCGAGCAGTTGTAACAGCTTCGGGCGGTTGGCGGTCGAGTAGTCGCCAGGCATACACTGACTGCTCGAGCTGTCGACTGCTCTCGCGCAGTTACTTCCTCCCGTGCTTTTCATTCCACGTCGCGCGCGCTTCCCGCCCTCGAATTGAAATTGTCACTTGTTGATCAGCTAATACCAACTGCTAGCTGTTGACTATGACTGCAAGAGCGGTTCGTGTATGTTATCACTGGCTAACTGCTCGAGCAGTCCGTGTATATCGGTTCTAAAGTCACATATTAAATAAATTACTGTGTTTTGTTGAAAGGCAATCACAAGTCCTCAGCTCTTACGGTTCGCATCACGTCAGCGAAAGGATTATTATTAACTCCGTCCCCTAACGTAGTAAAACTCAGTTTTAATAATCGTAAAGCATGATAGGTACCTATCAAAGTAACGAAGGAAGTTTTGTGTTACACTTTCTTCTACGGACGCATTAGTAACATGAAATGCACAGCAATGACTCAGTGAGCTCAACCTTGTTACATACAACGTATCACTAACAAACTGAGTATCAAAATAAATGAGTATTACCTTTTTTCAAATGCAAATGACAGTTTAACTGACACACGAGTGACAAGTAACACGCACAAGACGTCATAAAATATCCAAAGACATGTCTAGCGACCTACATACAAAAATAACGGGCTAATTAAAGTTTTGGCAGTCAGTGATGAACTATTAATATAATGTGCAGTGAGGTATTTTGTTATATCCTTGAAATACATTCTAAACTTCAATTAGGTGGATTGAATTTTATTAATTAACTCTTAGTTTCTGAGGCATTGTTATTTGACTGAGCGAGCGAAGCGTCTCTGCTTTTACTGGCCCAATTGATTTTCATCTGTCCGTATGTTTGTTAAGTTGTATGTACGTCTTCCTATACAGGTCGCATTTTTCAACCAATCTTGACGAAACTTGATAGCATGTTCTACTATTTAATATTTTTTGTCCTCGGCAATTTTTGAGCGGGGGGATACTTTTCCTAAAAAGAGGGGAAGTTTGCTGCGGCGCTACTTCTCGACCAATTTTGATAAAATTTGATACACACATTAGGTAACTGACTTTGAAGAGGAGTTTCGAATATAAGCACAATTGGTCAAGCGGTTGTCGAGATAATAGGTTGTATAGTCTAAAAACTGGACGAGTTGGATAGCTCAGCCTGCCAAAAATGTCGTTGATAAGACTGTGCTCGTGAGGTCTACTGTTCGCAGAACTACTAGTTTTAGTTTACATTTATAACGTTCACACACTCATACCCAGCACTAGGTTTGCTTGTATCGGCGGTGTAGACATACACAATAACACATTAAAATATACAAGACCCGAGAATAACCATTTCAGCTCACTACACAAATAATTTATCTAAGGTTAGGATCGAACCTTAGACGTGCTTGGAAGGCAGGGTTGCTACCATAATATGTCGTGTAGCTGATTTCATCATCATCTAATTCATCAGCTAATTTGACTGCTTCTCGGTGGATCCCGCTTTGGGCTTCAGGTTATGGCGAAAGTAACAGATTTTCTACTTTGAGGGTAGACGTAGCTGTAGGAAGTGGCGTCTGTGAATCTACCACTATGTCTAATTTGACATACTGTAAGTATATCTACGAGGAAGTAGTTTTTAGGGTTCCGTACCCAAAGAGTAAAACGGGACCGTATTACTAAGACTCCGCTATCCGTCCGTCTGTCCGTCTGTCGGTCCGTCTGTCACCAGGCTGTATCTTATGAACCGTGATTTTTTATCGTTTTTATAGATACGGAACCATTCGTGCACGAGTCCGACAAGCACTTGGCCGGTTTTTCAACACCGTTAGTTTTCATTAATAAAATAGAATAACATCTTTTCTACATTTAAAACCGTGTCATCAGCTTCTAAGCTTCCAGTTTTAAGGGTCAGGAGACACATTAACATTCTCATTAAACCCTAGTTAAGTGCTAAGTGACTTCCCTTGTATGTTGGTGAATGCGTTTAGTTTCCAGGTTTATTGGGAGGACAGTAATGACAAAACTTTCTGCCGTTTACCTACTTGTACAGTATGGTAAGGTTACTTAGTAGGATGTGAGCGTAAACTATAATAAACTGAATTTTCCGCGAGTCTAACCCGAGCGCCGACGGTCCCGTACAAAAAATCCGATCTTATTAAAGGGCAAACTAAACTTAACTTTGGAAACATGTTCACCCATACATCTTTAACTACTAATTCAATTCTATAACTTCAAACCTGTAACGTTACTTTATAATCGTACTAGCTGTTGCCCCCGACTTCAACTGCTTAGTACTTTGAGTAGCTTATTATCTTCTCGAAGGCCTATCTTTATACCAAATGTCATAAAATATTTACATGGTCAAACGCAATTACTACAATGGTATTATATGAGCAAATTTAAATACTTAGTAAATCAATCAGTAAACACTAGTAATAAAATTGCCGAACACGTCTAGTGTATCAAGCTGTCAAAATTATAGCGTGCTTTTGACTAAGCTATCAGAAACCGACACAAACTTTGACAGAACGGTCATCATTACGATCTTGACGTAGGCGGAGATCGTGTTATATTGTCTATGCTGTGCCAAAGAATATTACGCTTTTCACCCGCGTGACGGACGGACGGTTGATGATGATGAAGAAGAATCTACCTCCACAACAAATTTCATCAAAATCCGCACACCAAATTTAATTAAAATCCGCCCCGCCGTTTGAGCGTGAAAGAGTAACAAACATCCACACTCACAAACTTTCGCGTTTATAATATTAGTAGGATAAAATAATTAATTTTGTTTGATACAAATACGGTCTTACTTATAAACGCTGCTTTAATTTAAGTAACGTCATTTAGTACGGCGCGGAACAACTTTGCTGTGCGCAGTACTAAATAACGTCATTTAAAGTTAAGTAGCGTTTATAATTAAGACCCACGCTTCACTAAAAGTTAACGACTTGGAATTCTTTGAAATTCTTCGCAAAAGATTTTCAACGATAGGAAATATGGTATAAATGACCGTATTTTTTGATCGCGTTGACTCAAACTATTTTTATACAGTTCTATAGAAATGTCAAGGTTGCTGTTAATATTTTGTGCATTGATCTATGTATTTGATATTTACTTCAGCTTGATACCTACACGAAATTCAAAAAAAAATTTTTGACAGAAAGACAGACACACAAATAGGACCTCGAAATAGTCCTATAAGAGTTCCATTTGCCTCTTCAGGTGTGCTCAATTGGGTTGTTTTTTGGGGAAAAAGAAAGGTTTTTGGTAAGGATCATAACTTTTTAACATTATTTTCACAGAGTATATTTTATAACAATGACGCGAATTTGTGTTACAAGTTTAAAAAAATTACGAGTAGATACTCAAACGATTCTAGACACCGATCACCTGAGAGGGCTATATATTAATTGTTTTTTTCTTTGTTTCAGGTCAGTATTGCTGATACCCGTAGATTATACGAAACAATTCGAAGTACTCAGTAAGTTTTATTGAAATCAGAACGTTTTCTACTCACAAATTAATAAATCACATAGTGTTGCTTGCATATATAATACGTAGCTATATTTTTTATAGGTGTGTTTTGAAAGTTCTTTGCCGTTATGCCTCTCTAAGTCATCAAAAACGAAGCGGATACATACAAACTATTCTGTAAATTTCTGTAAGTGAAACGCATTTGACTCAACATCGGCCTGTTGTAATAAACGCTCCCGAAATATCTGCAGTTAGTTAATATCTGAGTAACGTGATATTTGTGACCTGAAAGCACTTCCTCGTGCGTTCTATGGTGTCTGATTCAACAGACATCACATGACGAATAAAACCAAAAATACAAATATACCAACACAGCTTGCATACGCGCTATGTTTTACGATTTGAAAGTGGACCGATTTTACGAATAAGAATATTTATTGGCTTAAAATGTATGTTACAATATTAAAGTAAAACACCTCGTACAACTTGTATAGCTCCCGTTTTATTTTCACAATCGTTTTCCTTTTTTCACATCTGTGTCTCAAAGCCGCCAAAAGCCGCCATTTTTATGTCCCATCCAAGTCCACCAAAGATAATATAGTTACTTCGTTTTACTTCTACTATGACCGGTTGGTGTTGCCAATCGTCATGTCATTATAATATCCATAATAAAAATCAATATTATAAATTGTTATTATAAAGCAAACCTTACAATATAGTTGAAAACTTAAAAATAAACAGTACCATATACATTTTGTCGCATAGGGACGGTCAAATATTCCAATTTAACATATTTAGTTAGGTGGGTTTACAATTAATAATGAAAAAATGAAAATTATTGTCAAAAGTGTCATTTCAAAAAACATAATAATATTATAATTTTAATAACAAAATTTTAATTAGATTAATCTTTATTACTAGCAATTATTGAAATCCAGCAATGAATAGTATGACTTTTCTACTCGTATAAGCCAAAGTTTAAGTCTAAGTTTCCTACATATTTTGTAGGCTGGCAGTTCTTTGATTTCTTGGGGAATAGAATTATATAAATGCCCACACATAGCATAACAGTTATTCAGATACAGCTTTGTTTCCGGACACTTGGTAAGACAATTCTATCTGGATTTCTTGTATTTCTAGGAAAAATATCTTTAGAAATTTTAAATAACTCTGGATTGAATTTGCAGCTCATAGATGTAATTAAATTAATGTACACGTGCAAAGACTCTAAATGTACTTTATTTGTTACACTCCGCATGGCAAAATAAATAGTAACGCTACCGAGGAGAGCGGCTAGAAACACGAAGCCATATATTCTATTAACAGTTTTATTATAATGTGATATATAGGGTGTTTGGTAGAGGGACCGACAAACCAAATGAGCGTGTTCAGGGGACCACTTGGAGAATACAAGTTGGCCACAAAAATCCCCGACCCCCAAGATGTTTAACTGTTTTTTTGTGATTTTTCCCTTTTTTCCGAAATTGTACCTATTTACCACCATAACATATGTAAAATCTGTTTTAGACCGGATGTTTTTAGTTGAATTTGGTCTCTAATACACCTGCAGGCCACGCAAAGCAAAATTGGATACAAAACAGAGCTAACTAACTGATTTAGTTGAAAAAAAATCGGATGTCGGGGATTTTTTATGGCCAACTTGTATTCTCCAAGTGGGCCCCCGAACACGCTCATTTGGTTTGTCTGTCCCTCTACCAAACACCCTGTATATTAAGTCTTTTTTAATTAGTGCACAATTTTGATTTCATGATGCATTACAATATTTAGGGTGAGTTGCACCATCTATCGTGAACGTTAAAGTTACGTACAAGCCAATCCTCCTCAGTCGTTTCCTCAGTGTTGAGGATCGTGAATCTTCTGTCTGCTTCCCTCCACCTTTTTCGGTCAGTGGCTTCATGGAGAGCTACGTTGACCGGCATATCTAGCTGCTGCTAAACCTGGTCAGACCACCGTTTTGGGCTTTTGCCTCTTTGCCTTTTGCCCTCTATATTTCCTGTGATAATTAATCTTTCCTGGTTCAGGGATTCCGCTTGCGACATGACCGAAATACTGCAGGACCCGTTGAAGACAAATAGTAGATAGCCTTCTTACAACAAGTCAATACTAGAAGACAATGTTTGACGCTAACTTTAACGTTAATTTTAGATGGTGCAATTGACCCTTAGTCATATGGGTGACAGTTAATAACTTGGTAAGTTTACTAGAAGCAAGTACACCTGTTATGAAAGAATATATATCTTGATAGACCTTCACCGACAAATATTCAGACATGGAACAGTAGCTCGTTTCCTGCTTATGAATGGCATCGTAGCAAGTAGAATCCTGACTGAATGAGAAATAAAATCCTTAGTATACAGTGCAGTTGCAAAACATTAACCTTCTATTATATATCTTCATTATAAAATAAGGTCATAATATTGTTCCGAGTTTAAACCATAGTTTAAGGGAGTTTCATAAAGGAAAAGTGCTTTTTTAAGTTTAAACGTTTGTTTAAACTCGGGACTATCTTTAGTCCACGTTTTATAATAAGACGGTATACGTTTAAAGCTTCTGTTACTGCTAACTGTTACACAGTGCTGACAACTAGCTCGTGTCGTCACATAATGAAATAAAAACATTGAAGTCTTGGCATTTTGAAGAGTGACGTAGACATTACGTTATCGATGTTACTCATCGTTATTTCAATTCACGTGTAGGAATGCGATACTCATAAAAATAAGAATTACGATCTGCTGATGCGGGAGTCCGTGATGACGATGGCGGGTACTCGTTTTTATTGGCAGTTTCTTTCACAACTGTTTGTGTTCGCTTTCGTCAGTGTTTAAAGCATTTCCGTTTTCGACTTGTCTAATCATTATGAGCTGAATATGTTTTTTTAAACCTGACGTTAGATTGCTCAATACCTCCAACAACTGTTGCTTTATTGCTTAAGATTGCTCGTCTACATCGTAAGCTAAATCTCGTTGGGTGCTGTCAATTGTTCAAACTTATGCAAATGTGTAATATGTGTTTACGGAATTACGACCTCTTTTAACGTTATAACGGCTTATAAATCGATGAACGCCGGCTGCACGCACGAAAAAATATGTCTCATTGTCACGTTCCGCCTGATCCGAGCGTGCAAGCGAGAGCGCGGAACATGCGATAGAGGCACGATCGGCCTAAGCGTTCGGCTTGTCTTATGACGTTATCACTTAAAATTATCGTCCGTAAACCGACTTTACAGACAACCAATTTTTTCATTATTTTCGTTTATTATAGATACCCTCCGAGAAAACAGGAGTGTAAAAATCCCATGTTTCATGTTATGCACGTGTCCGCCCACTGATGACTTTACCTGGTCTGTCCTTTGCAAATCAAGATGTTCGCGCGAGTATTAACCGCGTTTTGATCTAAAGATTTCTTATAGTTAACTCTATGTTTATTCACACAGTGCATCGTCAAACGCGTCATCCGACCCTGCGATTCAGACGTTTACCGACACATTTTATTTATGAGCAGGCTAATATTATTTATGTGTCAACTTGGTCTATTTTTGTTAATTCCGTGACGGCATCGGCGGCTCGCCCATTCGCCCACCGTTCAATTCACTTGACTCATTGCAAGGATATGAATGCATTTCATTCTTAATGAACCAACCTGAAGCATGGTCGCATAATGTCATGGTACATGTTATCTGCGAATTCATCATATTCCAAGCGAATTGCTTTGCCGCGTTCGTTGCAGTAATTGATGTGCTGTAATTCATTTTGCTCCGAGATTGCTTCCTATTTTGATGTTTTGAGGTTAGTTAGTCAGGGCACTCGAGCGTAAAATACTTTGGCATCTCAGATTTATGGTTAGAGAAAATTGTCGCTAGATTCAAGGATGCAAAACGTTGCAGCAGTTAGTCCAATATCATTTTATGTTGATAAACTCCTCAAATTTTACAGTTATGATCATAGATTGAGTAAACTTGAAATCTCTACAAGAAATATACAATTATTATCCTTGTATAAGTTTGGACACCAACTCCACATGATCTCCAGCATATTATCATATTCATATAGTCACAATATAATTGAATTGTATTCAAACGCCAACGAAATAGTTATTATACCGCCCATTGTCCTAACAGCGGGTACTCATTAGCGCAGAGCATAGAAAGTGCTCTAAAAGACCATAAATCACAATGATTGACAGAGGTGACGAAACTTGCTCATGCGTAGTTTCTTGGGTATAATAGGCAACGAACTATAAACCGCTCAAACTACTCTGTGCCATTTTTCTGACAGGTAATCCTTTCTTTTTGGAGGAGTTGGATGGAGGAATAAACCCGTAGCATGCTGGGATTATTTCGCACTAAAACCAACTCCATAACCTAATTTAAAACCTGACTGGCTCACCGGTGCCCTCCTAACAATATACCTACTCAGCTAGTCTCTCAGTCAACAATGCTGATGCTTCTTAATTTAAGCCATGCCAAAAGTAACAAATCATCACGTACAACTCCGCGATGACCCTCTTTCTGTGCTCATTAAATTGGATAATCAGCAAGTTAGTTAGTACGCTTCTAAATTTGTAATATTGCCCGCGTCTTGGTGATCCGTGTGCATTATTTTGGCTGTAGAGCATCCTAATATTTCAAAGTACTCCACGTCTAATACGTACAAAAGTTACTCTACGAGATATAGGTGTCTGAGATATATATATAAAGACGTTGGTAAAAAATGCTGAAGACAGAGTATTTGCAAGCACAGTATCTGGTGTCAATGAAATGAAAAAGCCAAAAAAATAATGAACGTTTGTAGAAACCTTACGAAAAATCTCGTGCAGTGCCGAGAAATGCCTATGTTGTCATCAAAGGATTGTTTATTATTCGAAAGTTACCACATTCTCCTGATTTACCTTGATGTCGCGCCATCACTTTTTAGAATGCTGACTAGCTGACACAGCCAAGGTGTACCAATTCCACACATATATCTTAATTTCTTAATAACTATGGTAACATGGCACCAGTAACAATGGCCTTTTGCAATCGCTGACACAATAATGATGAATTGGTTCGTTAAGCAAATGCTGTGTTTCTTTCATGTAATCTCAACTTTAATGGATAACGTAAGTAATTACTGAGCTTAATGCCACTGAGCTTTTGGTGATTTCTCAACACGAGCTTTACAATACGAAAATACAATTACGTGTTAGAAGAACTACTTAACTTTTTTTTACAGATTTGTAATTTACCTGTAATTTACGTTTTTGTAAGAGAGCCATTTCTACGTGAGTGGAATGAGTAATATAATATTCCCTACGCTATTGGGATGCGAACCATAACTGCAGAAGAACCCCCACTTACCAGGTGGCAGGCCATGCAAGAGTGAATATGCATCTTGTTTTTCATGTTCTTCGGCTTCTTAACGTTAAAAGACATCCTTATGCAGGGTCAGAAGTATCTTCTATACATAAATATTATGCGTTGAGGTATCATACATACACACATATCTATAAAATCACTTCAGTTTCTCAGATCTTCACACACCTCTTTCGATTCATTCACATTGGTCAACATGATGACCATTGATAATCAAGACCATTGATGACCTGGGCCTTCGTGGAGGTATTACCACAACAGTATGTTTATATATGTTTATTACCTCTTTTCCTAAAAGCCCACCAATGTTTTATTCTGTAAATTTGAATTGAATATCTATTACTATACAAAAGATACGGTCTTATGTATTTAGGACAGACATAGGAACAGAAAACATTAGTAGTAGGGTCCCGTAGTCCCGTATGGATCCCTAAAAAGAGCAACTACAATATCACCTGATAATAAGGGACGTTGCTCTATAGCATTGTAATTATAATTTACATTAAAATGTCAATGGTAAACTTGTAGCGCACTAAATGGAATGAATAAGTATATGAGTAAAAAATAATTTGGTACCATTTGTAATACTTACAGATACAATTACGTTTTTACCCCTCCACGTGCAATGCATACATTTAAGGTACTGTAGTGCGATCATTTTCCGAAATCACTCCCCAATTGCGAGACAATGAAAGTAGCTTACACATAAAAGTGGTAAATACGGACTTACCTCTTTCTGTCACCGTATTTCTACTTTGATCGATAAAAGCGGCAAGTGGCGACTAACAATATCGTCGCCGTAATGAGCGCTGGTCACACCAAACCGTCATTAGCCCCACAATATCTATGGTAATGAACGAAAATGAAAGTCAACTTGACGTTAAGGTAAGCTTAACTCCACCAGCTTGATTCTAAGCGATATTATGCTTATTGCCTTTAACTGTTTCCGTTTTTAAGGCCATGTCACTTAGCGAGCTTTTCAATTCTTTCACGCTTTCTTTGGAATAGAAAGCTAGAAGGCCAATTCAGTATTACGACTAGCGAACTAACTTTCAGTGATATATAGCGTGTAATAAAAAAGTGTAGTAATACTAAAACCACACACGTAGAAGCTTTCATACAATTTGGAGCTATCTACTGCGTCCCAGGTAGCAGTAAACATTCCGAGTTATGGAAACCAAAGTATTTCTTATACTCAAGTAGGTTCATCCCTGAAATTCTAGGCCAAATACGGCAATCACCTCCGGAACTGAGACTAGGTAAACAAGAGGCATAAGCCGAGTTGCGAACGCATGCAGGGTAGAGTGAATGAAAAGGTGTCGTGGGATTTGTTGATTGTGGTTGCAGAGCGCATTGACCCTAACGAACTCCAAGAGTAGCAATAGGGCTTTCCAAAAAAAGTTACACGCTGTAATGATGGCATTGGTGGTACAATAGACGAAACATGTGGCGTGCTCAGTGTGATGCCGCGCACAACTTTGACGCTGGGTCTGGCTGGTGTTGTGACACAGGTTGTGACGTTTATCATTAAGCAAGTGACGAGCCCGTCGTGTCACTTAAATGTATGTAGATATTAATTTAATATAACGTCAATAAAGGTGATTTTTGAGGAACTGCACACTTAAATGGTATCAAAACAAATATCCACAATGCACTTTACCCTTGGACAAAGTGCTTAGAACTATTGTGAGTAACTTTGTGAGCGACTGAAAGTTACAATAAAAAAAATATCAAATTTATTTTATCAAAAAAAATATGCTTCAGTCATTGTTTTCGTATAAATCGATGGCATGACTCCTTTCCCGACTTTCCTCTGACTCTCGAGGTTTCGGACTTGGCCATCACCACCAGTCGATAAAAACACCTTGTATAACTAAATAAATAAATACTATAGTATCTTAAGGATATCTTAGGCTTTCACGATTATTAGACATTGAAATTAAACTACTTTAATCAGATGAAATCGCATGTTATAATTTTGTCTTATTTTACATTTGTGAATTTGACATTTTGAATCATTTTTGAATAATTATTTTTATCATAGCCATAAGTAGAGTCTATCCCTAAACATTATAACTAGACAAATTTTACTAGTATCCCTAGCTTTGGCCTAGACTTGAATAAACCTTTATGATAAATACGAAGTCAAAGGTAAATAGACTCATAAAAAAACGCAAATGAATCTTAAAGCCATTTAAACAAAATTTGTACAACGCAGCATTTCCTCAATAATCGCTACATGCTGCCACTGCCACTTGGGTTAGTGAAATGTTAAAATAACCACCAGTATTGGAAATCCATACTCAAAAAAACAGCTCTCATCTACCCAAATAACTAAGCATATGCATATCCACCAGCAATCACTTATAAGCCTCTAGCGTGACATGGACTATATTTAACCGGCTCGTGCGTGCAAATAAATGAAATTGGCAACCTTGGCAATATCGTGTTTCACAAACCGCTATGTCCGTGCGAGGTGGTCTCTATGCAAACAGCCGCGTGTTCCACCAGTCATTACCACTCAATGGTCGACCATTGCGCGTAATTTGTCGGCACCGTGAAAATGGAGGTTCCCCTGATTCGGTTTCGTCACGAAGTCTTGCTCAGAGAAGGACTTTTTATTCGGATTTTTACTCGTTTGAAAGTTTTTGGTGGAGGGATAGACCGTTGCCTGAGACGTGCTGTTGCGCTGTCACGATTGATGATAAAAATGCCCGGAACCTTATAGACCTTTAAATATGCCACAACCAATTTTTAATCTTATTATCAGCTTATGCACCTAAGGGTATGGGAGAGCAAAGCAAATACGCGTATGTACGTTTGCTATGCTGTTTTGTTTGCGATTAGCGCGTAACTTAAGCTTTACTGTTAAAGTTACATCCTTTTTCGTAACTTAATATGGGATACCATGCGAGTTTCCTATAACTTACAAGGTGGAAGATCTCTTGGGCAACAGACTCTTTTGGTTTGTACCACCGCAGTGCCAGATCTTCTACCGCAAAGCACGCAAAAAACAGCGCGCATAGCGTGTGAAGGGCACTATAACAAAATAAATTGTAGGACTTAGACTCAAAAATATCAAAACGCAATGCAGTACGACACAGTATGACACGCAAATGTTCAGCCCAAAATTTTGGGTGGCACTACAACATGATCACGCATGGGACTCATTCCACGCCTGATAGATAGTGCATGACTTTACCGTCTCTTTATTTGATAGTATTAAAAAAACGTTGTAGTAAATCGAAAATTATTGTCTTTAAAGTTCATCACAATGTGCTCATTATTCCAGAACATCATCGTGATTGCACTTGCTACAGTGTACTTTAAACTTAACCTATCATAGCATTGCTTTGAGACAGAATCCTTGAAGGCACTGGCGATTGTATCCATCAAAGGCGAAACAGTTCCTGGCTTAAAATAGTCCAGGCCTGTTCCATCGTTTCATTCGGATCCATTGTTTAGCACTGTTTGGTGCATACTAGGTGCACAACAAGACATCATACTATGTTAACATAACACTCTTATGACCCACGAATCATAGAAATATATTTAAATGGTCAAACCGGCAAACACTCACGTCTATCATGTAGTCATTATTACCCCGACCGGTGTTCGGGCAGTACTGATGCCCATCCTCATTGAGATCGTGTCTAGCAGCGAGAGCCACTAGTCGCGCTCTAAAACATATTTACAAGCCGGTAGGTCATAAAAACAAAGCCAAAACTTTTATAAAAGGCATGTTTGATTAGCGACTGACATATTGAACCGAACTTGATAATAGGATCAAAGACGGACTCTTGTAAGAGGATTAACACCAGGTGTCCATGTTATGTAGTAGCCATATAAGTTCAAAACCAGACAAAGTTAAACGATCACTGCACCAAAACTCTCAGTTGTCATATTACTTTATAGCCAGTAAAAACGTGAAATAGCCACAATAAAAGTGGGATTTATTTGAATGTTTCACTAATTAATTGATTAGTAACGAATGTTCATAGGTTGTAAACTGTATTGATGGTTTTATTGCCCTATCATCTAATGAAATTATCAGAATGTTTTGGTGGAATTCAGGAGAGATTACTGATGTAGGTATATATACCCAACAATCTGATGTTTATCTCTGGGTTCTGCAGAAGTTTAAAACACCAAAATTTCACCAGGAATTAATTTCATCTTCTTATCCTTTTATTCGTTACTTGGTCTCATATAAAGATAATATTATGAACTATCTCGTGTAACAGGAAGACAAACCTGTTGCAACCTATTCCTATTTGTAAATTTTATTACTAAACAGTTATGTATAACAATCCGCTAAATATAATACCTTATTTAAATAAATGCAGCCGGCCACATTCTATCGTTAAATGAAGGATATGCTCATACTTACCAAAAATATCACAAGCAGGAATCCTGAGGATTTATTTATAAGAAAATAAAATTTGTTTAAATGTACGTGACCAGAACTTAAACTAAACGAAAAACGAGCGTATCCTAACATCAGTTAACTCTAACCATGGTGACATCACCCCTCGGTCATGTGGCTTCTATGACTAGTAACAGGATGGTCCTCCACCATAAATCCTTCTCAGCACAAGGCATGTAGTGTAATTTTTTTACCATTATGTCCACTTCATTACCAATGCCTCTATGAGAAGGTATCTATCGCGGTGTATCCATCAAAATAGGCGAAGCACGTCATTGTTTATTAACCATCCAAGTAGGTAAGTAATTTAAAAGTAACATTCTTACTTGCTTATGCTTTATTTTCGTTAACGCATGACTCATTAGTTCCAATACTGTGACATTTATTGAGTACAATGATAATATCAGTAAGTTAATGACATGTAAAAATAAGTATTGACGTTAAAATTAATTAAATTGAATGCAAAACACAGTAAACGACAGGGTACTAAATGTAGGCTGTTTCCTTATATTGACAAGTGTATTATGGTTAAAAACCTTATTAAATGAGATAGGTATACAATATTTAAAACAATGCCACGAAGTGAACGGAGCCCGAGAAACAATGATAATTCGGATATTAAAATAAGTAAAGTATAAATCGGCTTACTATTGTCATAATAAGTAATAAAATATTAATGCATACTACCTGATTAAATACAGCATAGCATTCTCGGTCCCGTTACGTTCACACTGCCAAGGCAGACATGCTTCGCTTCTCTCAGGAAGGGGCTATACTACTTTGCGCAGGACCAATGCGGTTGGATGTATAGGATAGACTAGTTACCCTTAATACCGACGTTGGCAGACCTTTCCAAAGTCCAATGAACCTGTTTTGAATGCTGTGCACTACCGCCACGGGCCCGTGTGTGAAGAATGGAAGTGTGTGGAGCGCAAAACCACTAAAACCCCCCCGCGAGCTGTCCTCCGCCAAATTGGGGCGAGAGTAGGTTGCGGTAGCGTTCATTATCTCGCCCCAGTGGTAGACCCAAAATGATCTTAGCCGGGCCACAGCTCCAATGAAGGACCGCGACTGTTACCCTAAAATAATCTCCGGGAACAGTCTGGCTCTATCATCATCATATCATCACCTGTCGAATCGTACTCATTTCGTACAGCCGTAGCTTTTATCATTACGTGCCCCACGCACTTGACCAGTTTGATCAAAACCAATAAACTTAATTAGTTACATAATCTATTATTGTATGTAAAACATCGAGAAGTGTTTTGATGTAACGTCGTCAAACTTCTTCGGTTCATACATAAACTTTTTGATATCGCTTTTTGGGTTTAAAAAGACCACCCACTGCTTTCATTTTATTTAACGTGGTTTTCAATTACAGAAGTGATAATTGTAATTGAAATGTGAGATTCTGTATTTGATTACGTTTTTATTCTGTTGAATATCATGCAAATCAGAATTAACTACCTGGCAACCGAAAGAACTTAACGAGTAGTTTCAATGAATCATTCATTTTTACAAAAATATACAAAAAAGCATATCAATGAAATCAGTGAGTCACCGTTCGATTTTGCTTGAACTCGTTTAAATTGACCGAAGCTTTTGAATGAAATGTATTTTTCATTATTCAAATAAGGTGTTCAGGCGTCCAATTAGCGACTTAAAAGTTAAAAAATCAGGGCAATCGTTTGAGGTTACAGCCCTATTAGTAGAGACGGGTAAGACGGGTTTGAAAGTATCGATGTCTCATTAAGGGGGAGGTCGGGTTTAAAACAATGTATCGATATTATTAATCGAATCGAAGGTTATCGGAGTATCACGGACCTTTTAAGGCGATGGACAGATGAGTGGGCGGTGGCGACACGCTGGCTATGTCGGAGCTACCGAATAGAGATGGCGGTGCCTGGCATAGTTGTGATTAACTGGTTGCTGTTATGTAACTCGCTGACATTAGATGGCTTTCTGGTTTTGTACAGAACTTTTCTGTAAAAGTTAGATATTATTTCAAATTTTTCGAAAGTGAAAAACTACTGCCGTTTTATTGCATTTTCTATCGACTTCCAAAAAGGAGGAGGTACTCAATTCGACTGTATGTTTTTATATTTGTTACCTCATAACTTTTGATTGGGTGAACCGATTCTCAAAATTCTTTTTTTGTTTGAATCCTGGTGCTTTTTTTTATTTAAATTTCACATATACATTTCATCTAATTCGGTTCAGCCGTGCGATTCTCTAAGAGCATCATTGCATCTGTGACAACATCCGTGAAACAAATGAAGAGATGACAAGAAACGTTGGAAAACCAACCTTATATACAAGGGCGAAGTATTTGACATCAGTGAGCTCGTCGACGAGCTCCTCGACGAATATTTAAAGAACCGCACGGCAGTTCTTCTTGAGTTACACTCCAATAACTGAATAGAATGGAAGTCGGTATTAAATTATTGAAATTGTACTTGTACTTATTGCAGCGTGATAATTATGACCTAATTCTTATTCTTTGCCAGGACAAGCTTTAATTAACTTTAATATAACATGAGTTTCAGTCATCACCTTTTATGAACATCAATTATAAGATTCTACTGACCTGTGCGAAAATGAATAGAGCAACAACCAGGAAAAAGCGGCAGGAAACTCGGGGTCCATTATTTTCAAATTGTTTCTTACAACGTATAGCATTAATTTCAACGCTTATTAAATTACATGGATACAACCAGCAACTTACGCATGTTTGTTTCCTGAATAATATCTATACACCTTAAAATGTATAAAAGAAATCTAAAGTAAATGTATTGGTGTCCATAAATATCTTTTAGTTCGTCGTGCACATGTTTACGTACACAACATAAGATTAGTGATCTGGAATCGCTAGTACTGAAGGTGCAAGGAAGATAAACATTTGAAATTGATTTCTTGGCTTAATATAACAAGTTATCTATATACATATATTCTGTCTCCATGGAAGGTGGTCATATATTTTTTTCCTCAAAATACGTCATATACTGTTTAAAGACCGTAGCCGTAATATTCGCGTAACACTTCGTCTCACATGGCACGTTTTTCGCCATTAAAACCATGTCAGGAAACGTGATATTTGTACATTTTCCTCTCTAAAGTTTTCAATTACTCACTCCGTACTCTCCGTATCTCGTGGCAATGCACGTGCAGTAGAAAATCGACAAGTTTTAGAAATATGTTTTTGGTTCTTTTTCGCTGCGACTATATTTATTATTTCAAAGGCTTGTTTGACCGGATAACATTTAACACTAATAATAATATAATTCAATAATAATTCAACAGTAATACAGTACTGTGCATGTTGGTAGCCGGCTACATGAAGCCGCAGTAAACGACGTGTCGCAGCGACACGACTGGTTTCTATGTATTTTTATGAAATACCATTCGTAGTTAACGACACGAAGCTAGCGTCGCGTCCTCGACGACACTGTCGCCCGACCGCAGATCAGTAGCGCCGCTTGCGGGTTCCAATCTAACTAGGAAAACAACTGATAAGCTTTTAAGGCGCGCTCGTATCCCGGTAATAGTAAAAAGCAGAATTTTTAAACACCTAGTGTAACGAAACGCATCGATAGTATATTATGAAAAAAATACAAAGGTTAGAAAAGAAATAGGAAAAGAGTAATAACCGAATAGAATTCATAAATATTACTCTCTTTCAGTAGAAAAAAATCCTGAATAGGTCCACAAAAATAAACTTTCACGTCCAAACTCTCAGAATTTTCAGCGATAACGCTATATTTTTTTTAGGTAATACATAGCCGATGTATAGTGCTAAAGTAATAACCAGCAGTATTTTCAATTGTTTATATATCGAAAAATACAGAGAAAACGTACAAAATTAATGCATTTTCGCATTACATCGTCCAATATAACAAGCGGTTTTGAACCTTACGTAAAGCATCGTAAATTATTTTAAAATTGGGGTTGGCCCGCCCTTTAAACACAGAATTCGCCCTATTTACATAGATATTTTAAACTAAACCTTTTGTATCGATTTTCAAATGGGTGATGCCATCTGCAGTTGCCGTCTGCAGTCGGGTTCGAAATCATGACTGCAGCGACATGAAGCGACGACACGTCGTCTGCTGCTGCTACGTGTAGCCGGCTACCGTTATTGTCGATTTCAGCGCAAGCTTAAAATATAAAGATAATATGATCAATTTAAAGTCTTTTTTAGAATATTTTTTATATCAATCTGTGACGAGAGGAGCAAGTCGCTCGTTTGATGTTAAGCGTCATGCTTGCCCATAACAGTTCAGTGCCATTCAGAATTTTAAACTAGAAGAGTACAAAACCCTGCATGGCAATGCACTGTACTCGTCACCCTGATATACCTCAGACCGTAGAAGCCATGTAATCAAATTGATAAACATTGCAGGTGTTTAGATTTAGCTAAGTAGTTCATTCTGATCCCATATTCCCTAAAATCATCGCGTTATATTACTGATTCCTTACCAAGAACCCCGACGAGCGTTACTCCTGGCCTCAGAGAAGTGGATCTGGCTAAGTGAGCTATTGTTGTCTTTCTTCGCTTCATTTTTTTACTTTGTAATGTAATTTTGATTTTTATTATAATTTTGATTCTATTTATTTTGATTTAATTTTAATTTTATTTAATTCATAACAATGAATCTTACACCACTGTATTAGAACATTTCTGTAAACTGGTTGTAATTGTATTTTGAATATATTTTTTTATTTAAATTTAATTGCAGCAAAATAATATTAATAACTTATTTTATACTTATATAAGTCAAACTGGACATGGTTTATGTGAGGATATTGTTATAAATAGTTGATAATTAAAATTAGTTTAGTCTGTAGTCAGGTATAGAAATTTTACCGACCATGGCCCGGATGCTAAGTGAGATGCGTATCTCCATATAAAAATAGTTACACGTATAAAAGAGTGTTATACTTATTGTGAAATAATTAAATAGTAATGTTTTTTATAGAAGGACGAAAAATTGCAGAGCAGAGCATTTATAGGGGGTTGCAAGTTGCAACGCGCAATTTTTGTACTGAGTGAATTTTCGATGCTCATACGGTTATTACGATATTTTAAAAACTACCTGTTATATTTAAATGGTTCAGCATCCCGGGGTGTACAAAATTAACTGCAGCTGCGGAAGTTCGTACATAGGACAGACGAAGCGAACTGTTTCATGCCGCATCAAGGAACACATAAAGGCAGTAAAAAACAATGAAAGACACAAATCTGCCATAGCTGAGCATCTGCTGGACGCGGATCCTAACCACTGGATTGAATTCCATATCCATTCCATATTCCATTCCTTGTCCACCGAAGGCCATTACATACCAAGGCTAGTAAAGGAAACTATTGAGATCTCGAAATGCCAGAATTTCAATCAAGGTGATGGTTTTCAACTCGCCAGTGCGTGGAATCCAGTATTAGGTTGTTTTAAAAATAAAAGTCCGCGTTCAAAATGTTTTCAAAATACTATACGCAGTGATGCAGTGAGTGTGTTTTGTCGGGACTTAGGATCGAGTTCGAGTTCCAGTGATAGCCGTAGCAAAAGACTAAGAAAGAGGGTAGATCGTTATGTCTGCACCTAACTTTTTAACTTTTCGACCAACCACCCGCATTCTTCAGTCTTCCCGTGAACATGGTGCATGTAACTGCGCCGAAATATCGGGAGCCCATTCCACAACCTTACCACGGTAAATATCCCGTTAATAATCATATAACTTTAGTGAACAACCGTCATAATTTAAAACAGTGTTTTATAATATAGACGTTAAATTAGCCTTTCTTTTTTTAAAAGTTGCAGTTAGTTGCACGCGAGTGTACCTACTATAAATATCATTAAGCTGATTTCTGTATTTCAAGTATTTGAATGGCGTTTACTCAATATTTTAAAATTTTGTGTTATACTCGTACCACCTTAGACCGCAACATCACTGACTTTCAAGTGAGATAGTAATCAAACACTCATCAAGTTAAATTTAATTTAGCATTTGTGGTTATTCTACTAATGGAAAGTGATATTGGTATCAAAACACCTAACTTGTAATGACAGAAAGCACCATAATCACCGCAGAGGGAGAGTGCGCTTTGAAAACGAAAGTTGATTGCTTATCACTATATCATTATTTGTTTTTATGCCACTGAACATAGCTGTCATCTACCTATTGGTCGATTAGCTGGTAATGGGGAAATTAAGAGCCGTGTATGTGTTTTACTGACTCAGTGAACCCAGTGAGTAGACATACATGTACGTGTTGGCTTATCACGTAGGTGCTTACGCTGCCTTTAGCAAAGTCGGAAAGTTCTGCAAATCTGTAAATGCATAAGTCTCACAAAATATAAAATAACATGTTGGTACTTTTTGTGATCTGTACATAACAAGTTACATACTTATAATATGTCTCTTGAACCGCACAGTCACATGTAGTTGATAGACATACTAGTATAAATCTTATTTAAGGAATATTTTAAGTCTTCATTTGAACATCTGACATAAGTATATTGGAATCGGGCCGAGTCCACCGACTCAGTTCACCTGCGTGGACCTCGGGCCATTTCATTACCCATAGTGTGAACTATGGGTGTTTTTCTTGTCTGCAATGTATTTAGACCGGATTTATCAAAAGTCGAAAATTGTGAGCATATAATCGATTGACAATTAAAATGTTTCTTGTGTGATTGATAAGTCCAGGGAACGAGTAGCGAGTAGAGAGTGCTCTACGGAATTGCAACTCTCTGTATCTGATTGACAGTGCAACTGGACAGGCGTTACGCCTTATACAAGACGAACGATATGCTTGTCAAAGTAGAACAACTATTGACATTAAAATATATACCATATACGTCTATATTTTTTTATGTTTGTAACAATGTAAGTATCAAAGGCTCTTCACATCAGGCAAATCACACATTTTCACGCAGCTATATTATCATTATGTACTATATACTATTTATCATTTATAAACCAACAAACTTCTTTCTTTTTTGTCGTTTGAGGCTAGATTCATCTAATAGAGACAGATAGATTCAAAAATCATATCCATTACAACCTGTCTTAAGTATTTTTACGTGATGTAGTAATTTAATTGGATTACATATACCTGGTTATGACCAGCTATGAGGACTACCTTTTCGATTTCTTCGTTTCACCGACCACCCATACCATCCACCATCCAGTCACAGATTACTTACAATACCTCGTAACCCGTCAACTAATTGTGACAAACTAGCTTTTACAGCACCATCCGTCATTAAATCTCGTCTGTCTATCGGCAGTCAATCTGGACCGTTCGGTAGCCGTCTGGATATGGACAGTCGAGTAGTTGCGATCTTATCTCTAAATTGGTCTCGTTAACCGTACGTAATCGATGTTGTAAAAAGGGCCTTATAAGCTCTGCTATCTGGTAACTTACACAGTTGATTGCTCTCCAAAATAAACCGCCGTGCGATTCTCTAATGGTTGCTCACCGATGTCAAATACTTTATGAGATATCGCCCTTGTACATAAGGTTGTTTTTCTAACGTTTCTTGTTAGCTCGTCATTTGTTTCACGGATGTTTCAAAGATGCAACGATTTTTGCTCTTATAGAGAATCGCACGGCTGATATCTTGTAACTTACACAGTTGGTTGCTCTCTAAAATAAACAAAATGGATGGTTTCTGGAAATGTCGGATGACATTAGCCAAAGTCAAACATTCGATCAATAACGAATTTCCACTTTTGTGTAGAAGCAGTCACAGTAGATATATAGAGAATAGTACAGAAACTACCTACAAACGTTCCAAACGGCTCACTCACACAAACATGCGCATAGACGGGACCCTAAGCGGTTTTCGCGGTGCTGTCAGTAGTGAAGCCGCGTCAAGACGAGTGGTCACGTGTAAGTTTATCCGTACTGTTGCATTTTTATACTATGACGCAGTTCCCTATCACAGTACTCATATTAAATGACGCAGGAAATTAAAATTATATGACCTAATACTGGTAGCCATATTTGTACGTTCCTGGTATTCGTCATAAGCTTGTTGCATCAAACTCTAAAGTCATATATATCCTTGTTTCATCATATGTATCCAATTTTGGCTATGCTCGGTTCTGAACAACCAACGATGTAAAACCACAGGAATTTTTATCGGTTTAGTTTAGGTAAACATATAATTATTGTAATGTTCATTAGTAAGTTAGTTTTAGAAGCCAAAATTCCACAAATTTCATTGACAGAGTTCAATATCCAAAATTTTAGATACGTAAGTAACATATTTTGCGCTTGTTAATATTTTAGTCTAGTGAAATTAAAGTCAACTAGCACAAGGTCGACGCTAGCCCTAGATTATAGTAAGAAATGTATTACTGCATTTGTGTCTTACCATGAGTAAAAGAGACAATTACTGACCGAGAGAGCGAAGCGTCTCTGCTTTAACTAGCCAAATTGACTTGCATTTGTCTTTATGTTGGTTGGTTCTCTTGTACAGGTCCCATTTTTCAACCAATCTTGATGAAACTTGACACACGTGTTTTACAATCAATATAACTTTATTGTCGTCGGCGAATTTTGAGTGGGGGGTAGTTTTCCTAAAAAAGAGAGAAGTTTGCTGCGGCGCTAATTACCACCCGTTTTTGATAAAATTTGGTACACACTTTAACCCTTCATATACCGTAATAATAACAAGTGCAATTCGAAAAAATTAATACCGACTTCTATTCTATTACTTTGGTAAACATCAGTGATTGGAGCGTAACTCAAAAACTACTAGACCGAATTTGATAAAATTTACATCGGACCACACGGAAAGCAGTTTTCAAACAAAAAAAATTATGGAAATTGGTTCACCCAGTCGAAAGTTACGAGATTACAAGCAAAAAAAACACCGGCGAACTGAGTACCTCCTCAAGGAAGTCTTTTGGAAGTCGGTAGAAAAAACAAAAGATTTATGAATGAAACGCAAGTACATTTACGTCAATGGTATACTCAAAGGATTAAAGAGGAATTTCGAATATGAGCATAACTGGTCAAAGTGGTTGTCGAGATAATAGGTTGTGAAGTTTAAAAACTGCACGATTTTCGTAATATTCGGTAATAACATTTTGCTTGCGAGGTCTACTGTTTGCAGAACTGCTAGTAATATTTATGTAACCTTCATACACTCATAACCCTGCATTATGATATCCGATGTCGCAGGGGACATGAACACAGTGACATGAACACAGTGTCATGAACACAGGGGACATGAACACATCAGAAACAGAAATCAGCCCGTCACATACCTTTATGCCGGTCAGAGATTTTCAGTTCAGGAACACACACATTTGAATAAAAAATGTTTTATTTCATCTAAAAATAAGTAACAATGGTAAATGGTTGAAGCCCTGTCTACTGCTTTAGTATACACTGTGTTGCAGGAGGCAGTGTCTTCCCCAAAAATAAGCACAATTACAATATATAACCTAATAGGTACCTATTATAACAGAATTCAATAATTATTTTACAAAACTTTTATTTGCTTTTATAGTTTACAATAAAAAAGGATTAATAAATATTTGAAAGTAAAGTTAAAGCTTCTTGATTTATAAAGACTAAAAACTCATAGAGAAATCTCATCATTTGTATGTGTGGGTATAATACGAGTACATATATCGTATTTAGGGCTCCTGAGTGCTTCGTAGAAATTACAGATTTTCTCAGGCATCGCTGCATCGTGTTGAATTTATTTGGGCATAATTTATAAATATAAAACTGAACCCTGTTGCGGCCATGTCGGCAAACTCTTGGCAAATTGTAATCTTTGTTTTATGTTTGCAACTTTGTCGTTTCGCCGTTTACCCAAGACTTTATCGTGATCTCTTTGTTATGTTCTGTTCTCTACTTTGTCAGCTTACTGCCGAGTAAAATTATGCAAGCCATAAAAAGTTCCAGTAGGTATATGACACTATCTTTCTGTGCTATTTGTTTGTAGATAGTTAAATATGCCTAGTTAAATATATTATATAATAAAAAATTAGCCACGTGAGTTATTCCACTTCTAGTTCTATGATACAGTTAAATAAAAAAGCAGCTTGTGTAAATATTGTGTGACATGCTTTTTATTATTTAAAAAATCTACATCTCCATGTCTGTCTTCATCGTAGGCCTCCATGCATCAAGAGGAAAAGAGGTAGTCTTCAAAGATTACTTCATGGTCTGACCCTGATTCTCAAGAACGATTAGAGGTATCAATTTGTAATTAATACCGAATACTTTAATATACCAAGTTAAATATATTAAATACTAACATATTAGCCACGTGAGTTATTCCACTAATGGATTCCAGTTGTCGAGGAGTTTGGGAATTTTATTATTTTAATTGTAAACTTTTATTAAATCTGAGTTTTGGCAAAAAAAATAATAAGTACATTATAGTTTATCTCTGCAAAATCTATTAAAAAAACAAATGCCTTATTATAATTTTCAGTGTTATCATATAATTATGTGTGATTTCATATAATGAAAAAATAAAATATAAAATAATGATTACACGCTCATACCCCGCACTAGGATTACCTGTGTTTATTAAAAACTTGGATTCTTTGTCGCGGAAGGCATGGATACCCACAATAACACATCACAGATCCAAGACTCGAGAACAAACGTTTAGCTTTTCATCACACAAATATTTGCACCAGCCAGGGACCAAACCTGGGATACTGCTTTTTGAAGACAGCAACTGAGCTAACGCATTGGTACAATATACACCTTTTGCAATACAAAGTGACATCTTGTTGATAGAACCTGTTAAAGATGCTTTAAAAACTCACGAAGTAATTACCTGTACCTATCTATCTTATATACTTTAAAGTTTTAACGAGCAATTCTTGTATTTACATATATGTACTCGTAATCTGGATCTCAGGAACGGCTCCAGAAACATTCATGAAGATTAGATTTCGGGGGCAATAAATTAAAAAAAAACATATTTTTTTTAAAACGTCTTTTTATCCGTGTTTTCAATGAAAAACAACAGTTTGTTCGTTGCGTTCAAACTAGATGGCGTAAAAGTTGCGTTGCAAAATCCTGAATCGTGGTGACAAGATTCTCATAGAACATGTGTTGCTATTTTGTATTTGTATCTAAATGTAGCAAATCTCGGTCATCCAGGTACTGACGTTTATACATATAGGCCTTTATTAATAAACGTTGCGTAAACCTATATTAGGCGTAACATGCTTTGTCTTGCTTTCACGCGTGACATTTACTGCAAGCGAAAAATTGACAGATAGATGTTTTAACTACTCCGGGTGTAAGCCAAGTTTATTAATAAGGCCGATAGAGGATAAATCACCTTGATACTTTTAAGAGCCTAGCATTTCAATTAAACAATGTCACTTCCATTCCATATTTAAAACTTGTGGTACCGCACCGTGTAGAAGTTTTTATCTAAACAGTATCTTAGCACTTAACCCTTGGACAGAGTCCTTACCACATCACTAGCTCATTAATAGGTAAAGTGCACTTTAATGTGGCTTATATGTAAATCTACGATTCCATCAAAGGATTAAAAAGTTTACGTTACGTAGAAAGTATTTCCGGTGGACATCCCCAACAGGCTATCAGTGAAAGTATCACGAGATTTAAACTCAATGGCATTCACATAAAGTCTAAAATAGGTAGAGTACTTTCAAAGCCATTCATTGGTACTTTATTCCTTGTCTATATATATCTTAAACCGAATATCATGACTATAAATATCGAATATTTAGTGGTCGTAAAAGTCATAAATATTTACACATCGGAATAGGGCAAGTTTTATGACGCTATGGATAATCAAATCTGTCACAGACGGGGAATATGAAGTGAAGTGAATGGATATATAAGACCGAGTACGTAGTCCTTTAAAATAAATAAATAGGGAGACACCGTCCGTTTTTGCACAAAGTAAAAGTAAAATAATATGTTCCATTTAGGCATCAAGGCTAGCCTTGTGAAAATTACTTACTAGTTTATGCACTTTTAAATAAAAAAAAACGATATTAAAAAATATTTAGTGTCACTTCCGCTGAAAAAACGCGCCTTTTCAACGGAAGTGTCACTAAATATTTTTTAATATCGTTTTTTGATAATGGATTTCCGCAAAGTAACGCCTGAATCAATAAATTATCACTTTTAAATACTTTACTGCTTTTTCGAAAATAAGAGCCTGCCGAAGAAGGGTAGAAAACACTTAGTCATTATTTTCAAAGAGTTAAACTTGGCAGGATTATGTACTGTACATACCATCCTTGTCTCGTAAATGTTTTTTTTTTATTGTTAAAGCATGTTTCTAATTACTCTATTCCATATCCTTTCAAATGGTTGTCGTATGTGTCGTAGTAGTAGTGTCGGAACGTCGTGTATGTTCCTTTTTAACATGACACCCTGAACAGAACTACTGAAAAGTGGGTGTTGAATTATTGATTGAAACTATTAGAGGATTAAACAATAGTATGTTTAAATGTAAATTAAAGAAATTGCTTGCATAAAATAGTAGTTTATGCAACTGTCATATAATAGAGGGTATTAAAACATGAGTGTGTTTTTTCAAAATAAGATTACACGAGTATTTTAATACCTAATTATATGCAGTTGCATAAACTACTTTATTTAATATCATGACATTTTTGCTACTAAAGTTTTATTTTGACAATATCAGTGGAAAAAGTCTGTTATTGGTCTATTGGCTCGGAACCAGCGCGTTGCGCGCGCAGCGCGCTCACCATAAATAATGGTACTGATTCGCTTGTGCGTACACTAAACTAAAATTCTCTAAACTATGGTAGTTCTTATTATGTTAATACTAAAATCTACATTCGAGTAACACTCAGAATGATAAGGTGTTCTGAACAAGCGAATTACTACCGGTTCGCTTGTTCAGAACACCAAACTAAAATAGCGAACTAAAATCTATTTTTAGTAAATATGTGGTAGTTCTTATTCTGTTCATGCTTAAGTCCAAATTCGTATAATGCTTGCAAGTGACAATTCTTAAATTTGCCGTTTCTGTTTTATTGTGGGTATGTTTAGTGCAAATTTAATCGTCATCCAAGTTCGTGCTCTCTAAACTAATCTAAACTGATTTAAAACTACCCACAATTCAATAGAATAATCATATGTTTAGAATTATCATTCTGAGTGTTACCTTAAATTGAATTGAAACTTCCTTGGTCGGAACACATTGTACTTTAATAATTAAAAAAATGTTTTAAAGCATTGTTTTGTTAGGAGAATAATGCTTTAATTTATTTTTTTAATTTTCTTAAAGAAGTATGTATATATTTCATACTTAGAATATTACCGAATGAGATTTTATACATGTTATTATAGTATTGCCGATTTCTTAAAAGACAAATCCATTGATAAATATTCAATACTAACCGTTTAAACCGTATAATATATGAAACATAAATTACTCGTAGTTGTCTACAAATTGCGAACAATGTAATGATATTAGACTGTACACGCTGGGGTGTCACTAGATCGTAGAAGACAGAGGTAAAATAGTAGCTAATAAAAAATATAAGTCCCAAGTCTACGGTTTTATCTTTGCTGGTTTTAGTAGTAACAGGATATTCACTACGAATACTATCAGTCGTATGCTTATAAATTCGATAACGTTACCAGTTATTAGAGTTGTAAAGCTAACTGCAAACCCTGGGGGCCTACTCCCACCTTTTACGAAACTATCATGAATCAGGAGCGTTTTGTAGTAAGCTTAGAATAATCATACTTACTATCGAACTCCCACCGACACATAAGGTCAACCAAATTTAATGGTAAGGTTGCCTGCTGCTTTAAGAGATGGGAGTACGGATCTACAGAAATTTAACACTGGAGCAATGAAACTTGTGTCAAAAGTCTTGTCAAAGTACGCGAATTGAGTGAAATATTTGAAACTACGTCATCAAAACGTCTACCGTAATGCATTATTATTTTAAGCTTGCTATATTGATGTGGTGGCACCAAATTTAATGGTAAGGTTGAAACATGACTGTTTTAAGAGGTGGGAGTAGGTCTTATTGCAAACGATCACAGGAGGATGATTGCATAGCTAGTACTGTCCATGCTAAAAGAGAAAACTCTTTTCTACCTCTTAACATTGTCCGATTTCAGTGATTTTTTTTTCATGTAGTCATGACATTGTTTACTATGCCCGTACGTTTTGATTTTTTCAGTATTTCAAAGTGCTATATATTTTCTTTTTTAGAACTAGATCGTAGAAGACAGAGATAAAATAGTAGCTAGTAAAAATATAATTCACAAGTCTACGGTTTTATATTGGCTGGTTTTAGTAGTAACAGGATATTCACTTCGAATATCCTGTTACTTTTAGTCGTATGCTTATAAATTCGATAACGTTATATATACGTTATAGTTATTAGAGTTGTAAAGCTAACTTCAAGCCCTGCTTATTGGAAACGATCACTTAATGCTGACTTTACACCTACTGGACCCTCGTTACATGCAGCGTCTGAGGCACATTACTTAACATAATTATCGTAACTTTAACATAATTATTGCAAATTCACGTGGATTGGAAAGTTTTATGTGATCGAAACGTAAATGGTATGGTAATATTGTTTAATATAAATACGGTTTTACGCGACTTTCGCCTCTAAATCGATGCACTTAGTATTTAAGTATTTAATTTTGTCACATTAGTTATCTGCGTTATAGCTGTAAGTACTATTTCGTGAGCTTATATAATTATTGCGTCATTTTGAACCATCAAATTTTTCATACACACTTAATGTTCTTTTCAAAATAAATAAAGTATAACAAGGGATATGGTTAAGTACTAGTGTAAATAATTATGCGATAATTCCAAAAATACTAATAATTAAAACTATTTTTACAATTTTAGATAAGAAAAATATGACTGTGGGCCGAGCACGAAAACCTGTATAAGTGTAACGTTATCGTATCGTTTACGTATTCAGTACAAACTATGAGTGTATCTGTGCCATTAACTGTGCTAAATGATGATGCGATTACATTACACTTAAACAGATTTTCGTGTTCGGCCCACTGATATATACAAATAATACATATTGCGTTTCAGTCGGTTTGTGGGATGTTCTGGAGGCCCGAATCCTCCCCCTTTCTTCCTCTCCTTCCTTCTCCACCCTGGCCCCTTCTATTCCTTCCTCAAATGACAGTAACGCATCCTCGAGGCCTCTGGCATTGCAGATGTCCGTGGGCGACGGTATCACTTACCATCAAGTCGAACAATTCGAGTCGCGTTTCCATGAAATCTATTATTTGTGTAGTTGTAGTGGTGCATGGCTTACGGAGCTATCGATTTCCTTAGACCCTCCGGTCAAGACATTCATTCAGGCAATGACAATTGACACATCGTTGCGTTCAAACTAGATGGCGTAACAGCCGCATTGCAAAATCTTGAATCGCAGTTACAAGATTTTCACGGAAAATGCGTTGTTTTTGCGATCAAACTAGATGGCGTAACAGTCGCATTGCAAAATCCTGAATCTCGGTGACAAGATTCTCACGAAACATGTTGCTATTCTGTATTCGTATCTAAATCGAGCAAACACCGGTTACCCAGGTACTTTCATTTAATGTAAAAAAAACGGGAACGTTACTCAAAATCAATTTAAATAAATCTACCTCATTATATATTATTCTCACCTACTTATTCAACTTTACTGGTTTTTATCATACTTGATGCAAATTGGTTTTAACAAAATGTAATGTTTCACGCCTTATCCATTACCCTATATTGCGTAATGACCGGTGTCTAATCTATGTAGGCAATTAGTCGGTAATTTCAATATGATTATCTTATTAAATCGCGGTTTTAACACTTTAATTATAAAGTGCACTTTACCGCAATTATTATAATTATCAATTAGTGGTTGTTGAGGCTTGAGAAGTTTGATAAAGTCCTTTTTTGGGATTAAGGTTGGGCTCATGGCGCCTTAGAACTTAATAAGCTTAATTTACTAAAACAAACATTGACTGTTTGCTTTGTTGCCATATTATGGCATTTGATTAACAGAATAATATTACATTACCAGATTCGCCCCGCAGTTTCACCCGCGCGGTGATGGATGATGATGAATCTTATATAGCCTATGTTACTCAGGGTGAATATAGCTTTCCAATGGTGAAAAAATTTTCGATATCGGTCCAGTACTTTTTGAGCCATTCGTTACAATCATACATACAAATCTCTCCTCTTTATAATATTAGTATGACTAGTTGCGCCCTGCAGTTATACCCGCGCGGTGATGAATGATGATGATGAAATAGTATAACAATTTTTTAATCTTTTGTATTTTTATGGTTATATGAAACTATAGTTAATCATTTCTGAGAGCTATGAAGACAATGTAGATGTGTACCTGTGAACATGGTGCAAGTAACTGTGCCGAAATATCTGGAAAATCCAAAATTTATTAAATCGTGGTCTACATCCGATCGTCCGATCTCCGATCCGTGCGTACTAATTATAACTTGGCTAACAACCGCGAAAGTCTAAAACGGGGTGTTAGTTATGATGAAGTTATATTTTTGAAGATGATTTTCAATAATAGTTATGAAATTTTGTTTTAAAAACGTGGTTTTTACTCATTTTTAATTAGAAATACGGGATTACTCACTTAATATTAATAGACAACCGAATGTGGTCGAAACTATAGTCGGACCTATCCGATAAATATTACATGAGTAATGCCGTATTTCTAATTAAAAATGTATTATGAAATTATCTGCAACCGCATAAGTACAATACCTTTTATTTTTCCAAAAACCCCTTAGTACCCAAATTAAGTTGTGGTTTGGTGCCAAAACTAGTTTTTAAAAAACCTTACCTACCCTATTAAATACGTAGTTGTTTTGGTACCAAAACTAGCCGTGAACTCAAACGTACTACATCCGAACGGAAACACCCCAGTTCCCAACCGTCTACAAATCTGGCGCAGCTGCTGTCACCCACCTTAATCTCTGTAACCCGACACCTGTAGGTACCTGATGCACCCGAGTACGGCTTCTCGCCACACTGACTCACGGCACGGACGTTTTGTACCTGTCACCAGCATTTATACACCTTCATAAATACTTTACATATCTATATGTGGGTAGTACATACGCGCAGGCTTCACATGATGAGGCATAACGTGCTATATCCTCAAAGGCTTGTTTTATGTTTGTTCAAATATTATTTATATGGGATGAGTTGTGATTGTAAATTATCCTTTTATTTTTTATTGAAATACAACCATGCTGTGTAATTGATATATCATTGACGCAAGCTTAGGAGTTTGTTAAATTGACATTGTTTTTACACTGAAGTCCTTCGGATAATGTGATTTTAAGAACTTACGTGTCTTTCAACTGCAGCTAGCTATCGATTGGTATGCTGTGGCCTAAGTATAAGGTGAATAAGATGAATAACTACCTATATAACTGTCGCTCTATTAGCGGGAAATTAAAAAATGTTTTTTTTTACATTGCAGCTAGGTAATTGAATAATTAGAAAATAAAGAATATTCTTCAAGCCGTTCGAATCACATTGCTCAATGTGTCTACAAACCGAAAAAAAATTGACATTAAAATCGAGAGCTTTCGTATAGGTACTCGTCGTCAACAAACAAATCATTACAAGTAAAATTCAAAACTATTAAGTATTTCCAGCACTTTATTTTATTTCTAAAGTGAACAAAACAAGTGCAATTTGAAAAATTTAATACCGACTTACATTCTATTATTTTGATAAAAATCAGTTATTGGAGTGTAACTCAAAAACTACTGAACCGAATTTGATGAAATTTGATAAATGGGACCACACGGGAAGTACCAGCTTTCAAACAAAAAAATAATTTTTAGAATCGGTTCACCCTATCGTGAGTTATGAGGTAACAAACATTTAAAAAAATACAGTCGAATTGAGTACCTCCTTTTTTGGAAGTCGGATGTCACCTCATTTACATCTTTTCAAGCGACTCACAGATAACTGGCAATCGTAACGAGGGGTGGCAAGATTTGCAATGAGCAATTTATGGTTTCACGTTTTGCCTCATCGGCCCTTTATCGCAAACGAGGTGTCATCAGGAACAGTGCGTGGGTTCCGTAGTTCTGCAATCAGAGATACGTAACAAGCTGCCTGTGCCACTGTTGCGTGACAGCCCTGAGGATTAGTGCAAATAGGAAATGTTGCACGTGTAGGTACAGATGTGATTTATGATAGTGGTCGCGACGCGGCACGTTAGTGGTGATTTAAGACGTATAGTAGTAAAATAGATAACCAATATGAGACTTCTGACACTAGTGTATAGTTGCATGCAAGAATGTTGACTATAGAAATAGCTTCTGTAAGGGAAATGATTCTAGTCTCAACACGATATTATCTATTTTTGATCAATAATGTGCGCTAATGCATCTTCAATCGTTTTCTTATTGTTTAGTCTGGGATTCGTATTATAGCTAGCTGATTTACCTCAGCCCAGCCGGTACCTTTATCTCCGACGGCGCCAATGAAGATCCTGAAAGCCAATATTGAAATGATGTCATGATCTCATATGGCGACGTAACTTCACGTCTGGGCTATCTATTCTCTTAGCTATTGAACTGCGTTATTGCAACTCGATTGCACGGAAATGGTCGTTTTTGACAGTTTTGCGTAGTCTGCTCGCTATTTAGATTCGAACGCGATCGAAATCGACGCAATTGAGTTGCGATAACGCAGTTATGGTAGGTTCCCTGGGTAGGTTTCGGCAAAACAAAAGACAACAATTTGATTCTGGATAAAACAGCAAAAACAGCCGTGTGATTCTCTAAGATTCTCTAACATCGTTGCATCTTTGACAACATCCGTGAAACAAATGACGAGATGACAAGAAACTTTGGAAAAACAACCTTGTCTGCAAGGGCGATATCTCATAAAGTGTTTGACATCGGTGAGCTCGTCGACGAGCGCATCGATGAATCATTAGAAAATTGTACGGCAGGCTTCAAAGACATTGATCTTTCAATGTCTTTGACAGGCTTAGATAGAAGCACCAACAAGACAACTACAGAACAAAGTAGGGTACTGAAGTGTGCGAGCATGTTAAAAAGGCACACAAATGCTTGCTTCAGCAAGTAAAATCACTAGGAGTACTAAACATCTCTTGTTCTTGATCTCTTGAAAAATACCAGTCACCAAGTGACTGGTATTTTTTACAAATTATGATGTGCCGATTTTATACATCATCATCACTTAAAATTATACACTAACTCTCAGTTTCTAGAACGTGTCAAAGCGTTGATTAGTTGACCAACTAAATACTAAACGCTCATTGGTCAATGGTATTATATGACGCGATATGTGACCAATCATCGGTCAGTATTTTGTCTGTTAGCTGATCAAACTTTGACAAACGTTCCAGAAACCGGAGGATTCTAACCTGTCAAACGAAACTTCGTAGTTCGTTTTTGGGAGTAGGTCTCCAGGTTTTGTCTCACCCACAAAAGTCATCTGCCAATATACTAAAAGTTCGTTTTATTATTTCCAGCCCCAAGCCGTCGCCGTCACTCAACCTCTGGCGTTACCACCAGCTCCCGTCGCTGCAGCCCCCGCCACGCACCTCTCCGCGCCCCGCACTATCGTCATCCAGCGGCCGGACGCGCGTCACGGCTTCGGGTTTACGCTTCGACACCTGGTAGTCTACCCGCCGGAGTCGGTGCAGGTACGTCATGCCGTCTATAAAAAAATATCTTTACTTGTGAACATGCTGTTTTATTTATCATTTATGTCTAATACCACCAGCAATTGTTGTACTATGTTGTACTTGTATATATATAATCCCAATCTCTGAAACGGCTCTAATAGATTTCATAAAATTTAGTATGCAGGGGGTTTCATTTTTAGAAAATTTCGTTTCAATCCGTGTCTTCAGGCAAAACTGCTACACAAAACTGTTTTACCGACACCACAATAAAGCTACTTGACAATAGATGGCGTTGTTAAGCAACTCTAAGCCAATGAGTATGATTTGAGGTTAGAACAAGAAATCAATTATTTACATACAAGCAAAGTCCGGTCATCCAGGTGCTTATAGTGAAGTACCAATTTTGAATTAGAAAGGGATCGTTTATCTTGGTAAAGGCATTGTTATGGGTAGATGATGTGGTGCTAGTAGAGACAGATGAAAGGAATAAAAGACTAAAATTATGCTTGCATTGTTTGACGGATGAAAATTTTGTAGCGTCCGCAAGCAAAGTAAAAGTAAAATACCAAGTGGGACCAGGCTTTCAAATATTTGCTTATCAAGCCTTGTGGTCATGTTGTTTAATGTAGGATTATTGAGGAAATAGTAACGTTCACAAATATTTTCTATCAATTTAGTGTGTACGGACCTACGTACACCGGGGTCGGGAGAACCCGTATTTTCAATGATTATTTATACCTATATGTCATCAAGGCATTGTATGGAATAAGTTACTTATATAAAAAATCGGAATAAAATTCAGAATGACAATATTTTGTTTGTTCATTTAATAAATTTTAATTATGTTATAACAATGCGTGCAATGAATCTGTAACTATCCTATGTTGCTTATTTAATATAAAGATAAGCGAGATATCAATACGACAACATCTTGAATGTGCTAAGCTGGATAACATTATTTACATTAAAATTTTAAAATTCTTCAGATCCCTAATCAGGCGACAAGAGCAGGCATCTGGCAATACTGCTGACCGTTGACAAAATCTCCTGCCTTTCCGCCCCGGTGCATGTAGTCCTTAAAAATAATGGGTATATTTCGGTCTCCCTCTAAAACATGTATGAGCATATTCAAATGTATATTAACGCTACCTGAAATTCAAAAGGCGTAATAGAAAACTTGTTATCGCCAAAATCGAAAAAAAAGTATTTGAAAACCTATGGAAATTTTGTTCAATGGAAGAATGAAAGATAATAGAAATCCTTATCCGTTAATTTCCACGCATTATTTGAGAAAAATACTATACAAGCCTTGGCCACAACTATAGGCCTTGATGAACTTATGTATGTGTGCCTCGGCCCACATTTACACATTCGTCCATCAATGCAGTAAAATACATAACGTTGTTCTTTATTCAAATTCCAGGAGCTTTACGAGGATGCGCGCCACCTCGCGGTGGGCGCAGTTGGTGCGCCAATGGACACGATCTTCGTGAGGTCAGTGCGGCCGGGCGGGCCGGCGGCCGCGGCCGGACTGCGCGCCGGCGACCGCGTCCTAGCCGTGAACGGCGAGCCGGTAGCGTGCGGCCGCTCGCGCGCGCCCTACGCCAGGGTCGTGCAGCTGGCGCAACGGGAGCCGAGAATCCTCAAGCTCACTGTGGTGCCGAGAGATCACGACTTGTTGCAGAGAGTGAGTTACTCGTATCACATAAAATCCGTGCTCGTAGTTCGATGAAAATTATTGGACCATTTAAAAATAATTTTGCGATTGACCTAAGTTGAAAGCAATGAAAAAACTTAATAAGTCATCTATTATAATGGAAGCCGTTTCTGATTATAAATTTATTAAGTAAAACTATAAAGTCGAGATTATCGAATATGTCAGTTAATTAAAGCTAAA
Organism: Selenia dentaria; assembly: GCA_917880725.1. Lineage (NCBI taxonomy): Eukaryota > Metazoa > Arthropoda > Insecta > Lepidoptera > Geometridae > Selenia > Selenia dentaria. Next base: position 35,571,260 of record OU862878.1, on the reverse strand, counting down.
AGAAAACTGATTTTGTGAACAGGACTGATAAATGTTGTATCATATGTAATCATAAGTATTATAATTTATAATAGTCATACATACTATTATAATTTATAATAGTCGTACATACTATTATAAATGTTCTGTTAAAAGCAAACGTATTTGTTACGTAGGCACACAGGCAAGAACAAATGACAAATTATAAGGTAGGTATCTAAGACTTTATAATATGTCTTAAACCCTACGAAGCAATAATAATTCTTCGTAGCTTAAACCCCTCAAAAAGAGACTATGAAGAATTATATTTCAGGTAAAATTTGTTAATTTTATTCCTGAAACATATTCCTTTTAGAATTAGACCCATTAGTTCATTAAGTTTCACCTGCTACAGCTCGCTACTTACTTATAATAATCATGTATCATTGATTTAACCTTAAATATTTATGCTTTATGATTATACTTATTCCTTGATGAAAATAAGTTGGTATGTAATGATGTTTTCTGTACAGTATTTCAGCGAAGCTGCTTACAATCCCGAAACGAACATGCCCGCGCCGGTGACAGAACATGAGTCGCGACTGTTTGACGCTTACCGGAGGCCCAGGGCTTCGATACCAGCCCCGCAAGTACCAAGCAGGCATCGAGACGATCCGGAGTACGCCAGTGTGGCTTCATTGGCACCTTCAAAGTTCGATGTGCCCAGGATTGGTGGGCCACCGCATTATATGCTACATGATGTGTAAGTTTATCATCTTCCTACTTGTGTATGTTCTTACAACCTCAGTAACAGCTACATTCTGATAATTATACCCGGAGTAACAAATGCTCTTTCTGTTCTCATTGTAGGAGAAGAGAATCGGACACCTCACTCCCATCATCGGCAACAGAAAGCAAAGACAGTCTCGGATCGTTCGACTCGAATTCGACGTTAACTGGCCGAGAATTAGATGACTCGATAATTCTTTCACGAATACGAAAAAGCCTCGAACAGAAGGAGGCATTCCTCCGACGTCCGAGCCAGCCCACCGGTTGGGTTACACCCGACGCCCCACCACCTATAAAACAGAAAGAGTTCTATGCAAGGCCTCAAAAGCTACAAAAGCCAGCATGGCCTCCACCTGCTACATCTCCTCCCCTGGCCGCATCCCCACCGCCTCAACCAGAAAACCAGGAACAGAAACGTGATGAATGTTCCGCCAGTGTCGACAGCGGTACTTACAGTGCTTACGGGGAGGTCAATGGCACACATGACAAAAACAGGCTAAAGCTAGACAAGAATCAATTTGTAGCGACGTTATCGAAAATACAAGAAACAGCACCTAGTATTCAAAGCACGAATGTTGGAACCATAACTAATGGATCATCGATGGAGGCTAGAGAAGAGGCTTATCAAGACAGCAGGTATATCTCACGGTCTACAAAAAATATAATCTTTAGACTCGTTTCATATTGTCCTATAATTTCGTGCTACTTTTCAGATACCCAGTACCTGAATTACAGTTAGTGACAGCGCGAACGAAACAGCTAGAAGAGGCACGCGGTGGCTGTGAAAAGCGAACAGAAGTGGCTCGTAGTGAGTTGGCCAGGCTATCTACTACCAAGCTTGAGCCCAGTGTAGCCTTGAGACGTAAGGAATTTGAAACAAGAGCAGCAAGAAGAGAAGCAAGATCTCTGGATGTGCAACCACAACAAGGTAACGTGTATCTAATTCATATGATCATAAATGAATGAGCTAAGTTTTTAAATTGACATGTTTATTTTGTGCAAGATTTCACTTCAGGAACGGGATATTTAGTGTATATTGTGTTGTATTTCTTCAGATATTTCGATATTTCTAAACAGTTGCATGTGCCAAGTTCACGAGCAAAACGAAGTTACCGCAGATAGATGTTTTTATGAACAGACGAAACGGTCTACCTTCTTCCTTTTGCGTGCCTTTACGTCGATACTATTTGCCACTAACACTAAATGTCAGTTGTACCTCAATTTTGGTCCTTACATTATCTCGCGGTATCCACTCGCGAACTTATATTTCGATACTTGTTCGGTGTTGGTGTGTTCAGTATATTTCGATACTTGGCGTGAAGTTGAACTAATGGACTCGATATAACTCAATACATTGTTTCGAGCCTTACTCTAAAAGATGTTGGTCAATAATCCATTTTTGAAGGATTTTTTCCGTATGTTCTCTTTTATATGACAAGAAATGGTTTGGTTGTACTGTCGTTTATATAATAAAAACCTTTGAAATTTTTTTTTGTAAAATGCAAAATAAAAGTCATCTTCAGATGAACGCAACATCTCAGCCATTAGGTATTTCCTTTTGGTAAATCAGGAACATGGAACTGTAGCGCAATACCGAGAACTAAGACATCTCAATTGTTCTGCCAGACCTGCAAATATTGTGAACAAATATTATCTTCATCAATATCAATGTATCATTATCATTACAATATTTACGCCCGTGTATGTATACCTATTAGATATTAATGTTTACTATAAACAATATTTTCCCATCCACAGAATTAGATCATGAAGGAGCCCTCGGCGGAAGCTTAACAGGAAATCAATTAATGATCACCGGCAGCAAACACCTTCATTGTCCTCCTCCAGAAGGATTTAACCCCGGTAAGTGTCATGAGCAATCTGTCCATCAAAATAGATATATTCATTAGATGCTCATAAACATGCTTTCATCGCTTTACAGAAACAGAAAAGGTTCAAATGCGAACAAGGTCAAACAGTACCGGTAGTGAAGGATTACCCATTCGAAGACATCATGCCACAGGTAATCCTCACTTTCGATTGCCGCGTACCAAAACAGAAATAGTCAATTTAGATCCATCTACGCACTTAGAGCCACTTCACTAGAAATTTGGATAACCGTCACATTTGGACGGTTGACCAACTTTCCACCCAGGTGCTGCGTTTTCATCGTCATACGCAAGCTGTAACCGTCATGCAGATACTGAGCTTGTGCTTTCTCACGATCATTCGCTGATTGGTTGAAGGGATCTTAAACCGCATAGAACTTGCAAGTATCATGGTTTTGGAACGATAAGCATGGCAATTGCAGGGTAGCAAAACCCTTAACTGTATTTTACTGCTTGCGGTTGACCATTAGTATAAGCACTGAAAGAAATAGATAAATCGGTTAGATATTTGTGTGTTAAATCAGCGCCCAACATTGAGCAGATTTAGGGATAGCTGATTTAGATTACTTTAGCGGTTTGCGTATAGATGAAAACGGGGCCACTCACGGCTTGAAGCACCGCGTCTAATCGCAATATTACGCCCCAAGATGGCAGTCACGCGAAGAGACGAATGGGGCTGAACAGAGAACAAATGGAGGCGATGAACCGTGTGTCGCTGCCTGGTGCGGTGAATGGCGAAGGACTCCAGGGGCTACAAGGGCCTCAGAGGCCGACGCAGCTATCCCTGGCGCCACCGACCCTGCCTTCAGGGTCTACATCAGCTGCTACATCACCATCACCGACGCCCAGCACTCCCGCCGATTCAGGTCCAGCGTCGTCTATCGGAATGCTGCTTCCTCCCTTCTTCGCTTCCGCTTTTGCGAGTCGATTTTGGTGCTAGGACATCATGTTGCATCAGTTTTTGATATTTCTTGGGTGGGAGGTGATCTTTTTTCAGAGGACTTAGTAATTAAATAAATAAAAATAAAATAAGAGATCACCGAACAAAATTCGACTTGCATTTGTAGCAGGGATCGCTTCAAAACAATGTTTGTTCTGACTAACACATTGCTTTGAAGAAAAGGGAGATCAGCGACTTTTATCTTTTCATCACTGTTTAACATTGCATCGAATGAATCTGTGTGCTTGTCGGTGTGCTATAATCAGGCTCTGTTCCTACTGATAGAACTAAAGTAAAATGGGTGCATTGCACGATAAAACAGTTCCTTTCAACATTTCCAATCTTTTTCATCTTCCTTTGTACATTAAAACAAGTTTTCGATACTAACAAAACTAAATGGTACTGATTTCTAATATCACAAAAAAGATTGAGATTCTTTCTGATAACAATGATAATTATTTTTTCACATTTTCTTCTCAGTGGGAATATCCTTGGACGTTACTAACCGTGTTTATTGGTGTCTAATCTATACTAAATATAATAAGTAATAAATATTGTTGTAAACTAATATATCTACTACGTACGTATTATATTTTATGAATAATATTGCTATACAGGTTTTGCCGATGATGTGGTGACAAGAAGACAAAAGAAAGATGCTCTACTTGGTGGTATGTATTCTGAGCTAGCTTTACTGGTTCTATTAAATATTCTTGAAGGCTACTAACTAGTTAACGACATTTTTCTTGTGCCAGCAGAAGAAGAACGAGCTATGCGAAGGGTTTCTTACTTGAAAGCCACGTGGGGCGACCGATTGCACTTAGACAGTGATGTCGAACCTGAGATCGACCATCATGCCATGAGAAGGTAAATCATAAATAGCATAATGGACATTATAGCCCTTGAAAAGGTTAGAACACTCAATACTTAGTCACATTTTTGCATATTCAATTCATAGTTCTGAGTAGAATAATCTTCGAATAATTGACTTAAATGGTAATTTATTCTTGTGCGTAATAAAATTAGACAAGCGTAGATACTTAGAACATTAGATTATAATATACTTACACAGAAATGCATTTATCTATAGATCTTGGGTAGTTCTGGCAGATATTGTATGATACTGCGTTACTAGGTAGGTACTTCATCAAATTCAGCAAAAGCCTCAAGTATGCCTCTGTTAAAGCCAAATTCTTGGAATTCGGATTTAGTAGTAGCTGTTATCTAATCTTATAGTAACTCTCAATTTCGTCCTGTCCAACTATTAGTTAATTTTGCACTGAATCTTTCATTTCTTTGGGCGATCTGATATTTCTGTTACACGTTAGTTTGTTGTAGTTAATAATATAGTTAATAATCTAAGTCTCGAGTAGTTTAGAATTACCTAACCATTTTGTTAGTGCCTAACTCCCCAAAAACTAACAATGGACTCAAATTTGATCTTTTGGAATTAACTATTATTGTACTTTATGTGTTGGTGATTGGGTTCAAAATACAGTATGCACCGCAAGTGGCGCCCTCCTCGGTTCACCGATGACATTACGCCGCTGCTCCGCATATTCGACCCCTACGCTGTACTCCCATCGCGGTACGTCGCATGTCGACACAGTTTCGACTAGTAATAATAGATGGCGCTTATATAAATGTGTGCCATAGCTACACGCATGATATAGATGGCGCCTCTAGTTGAAACTCGAAATAAAGTTTGGATGAAAGCGAAATGCTGTAAATTTTATTGATGCATTGCACAGCTTTATCACCGTTGAAATTACATCATGTCAGAAAAAAGTTACGGAAACTACGAAACTAAAGTCATACTAAAAATCATGTATAAATTGTTCAAAATTTAAAAATAATTTGCGCTACATTTGTGACCAAAGTTAAAAACGGTTTTGGTCACATTTTGAATAAATACCAAAACTCTTTAAAAATTAATACTGTATAGTCACTAAAATTAAAAGCATGTATTTTAGAAATTTTCGAATCCTTCATTATAATGTTGTAACCTAAACACTGCATGTCTTTAAACTTTATGTTGTCGCTGTCGAGCATGGATATGTTGTGTGTGGAATGTTGTAGTATTGATGTACGATAAAAGATGGTGTGGGAAAATGTGCGAATCCAAGAGGTATCGTATACTTTTAATATTAGGTAGGTGTAACAGCCAACAAACCTAACTGATAGAAAAGACTGAAGTTTTTGGGACATCTTTCTAGTGCAACATATTGTGTTAAATAAAAAGTCTAGGCAATTAGCGGTTTTCTGTACAACTTTTTTCAACAGTCTCGGAAATATGTGAATGAGGTGTCATTCGATTCGGATAAGCATGTGTCTACATGATTAAAAAAAATATTATCGGTCGATAAAACTGTTAAATATGTAAACAATTTACTGAAAATACAGGGTTATGTTTTTTGCAAATATCTAAAAAACGAATTAAGTTTTAATTGTAAATAAATTAAAAGGGCAATAACATTTTTGCTGCTTAAATAAGAACATTGCTAGTGTGATAATATTTAGAATATAAATCAGATTTTTTTTTTGCCTGCTATGGAGCTAATCTTGATAGGCTTCAGAATAGATCCCCGTTGGTAATTTCTTTTGTCATTTATTAATATAATTATTTAATTTAGTGTCGTTAATATCATTCATCTTTTCAGTGAGCACCTGAGTTTTATATTTTTTAACGCGGGCAGGCCTTACGCAAGCCGGAATACCCATTTTCGGTTTATTTTCACCTGTCTGGGAAAATTATAAACATTGGTCCTACATTTCCCGAAGTTAAATTTTTTGTAGCAATTTTCCTCCTCTTTTTTAATAACTTTTAGCTTTATAAAATCTTAGTTTGTTTTTGAGATAGGTATTTGAACAAAACACCTAAACCTCAATTTGTTTTTTCAAGAAATTGTTTATAAATTTAGCAAATTTTCGAGCGGAACCTTTTTTTCCAAAAACCATCTACATCCTATTTTTAATTACACCTAAATCATATTTTTCCAAGACTGCTGAAACTTGAACATAAAAGCACTAAGCTGGCATACAATAAATAAAACATGAAGATGAAGAATAATTAGTTTAATGTACACTAAAAACAGAAAATAGACCAAAGCTTACTTCGTTACCATTTCTCAAAACACACGAGTTGAATTGGCAATGCTATCATAGAATTAACACTAATATTGTGTTTTACTTATAGCCCTGAGAAGAAGGGCGAGGATGCAACTGAGATCCTGGTGGAAGCGGCTGAAGGTGACGTGGAGGGAAATGTGCAGATCAAAATGGTGGTCAGCAACGGGAAGGTATGTATTCCACACCTATATATTTAAATGCATAAACAGCCCGTTCACCGCGGGCTGTATCCCTCGTAGCAAATATAAGTAAAGTGGTTTTTTCAATAAATGACCACGTTAGTATCTGCTTCGAGTGCTACTTTAAATCATGAACTAGCTAAGTAGGCTATATTTGAAAAAAATTCTCTAATATTAGAAGTTTTTTTTTCAATTATAGGCTAGTGGACAAAGTGAGTGATTTGATGACACGAGACAAAAAACTTGCTCTCGTGTGAAACATACAACTTTTCACCTCTGTACCAGCGAGAAAAGTTAGCAGAGCATTTAATACCAGCTCCAGCAGTCATCAATGGCAGCTTGAAGCTGTTGACTATGACTGCAAGAGCGGTCCGTGTATGTTGATCACTGGCTAACTGCTCGAGCACTCCGTGTATATAAAATGAAATTAACGTACTATTTTTTTTACAGCGTGCGAGCGACAGATCCTGGAAGCAAGTATGGGCGGTGCTGCATGGGACCAAGCTGTACCTGTATCGACACCATCCTACTCAGGTCAGTGTCTAAATAAGATCTCTAAATGGTACATCATAATTACGTTGATTTATTTTTTAATTATTTTTTTTAGTCTTCACATCAATATATATTTTATGGATTGGACAATGAGAAAGACCAACAAAGATTATACAATGTAACTTGTTTTTTTGTCCAAGGATTCTCCCATGAGTGTGTATTACCTTGCAGTGTCATTGGTTTAAAGTTTAACCTTTGAACTTTCAATTCAGCAATTATTTAGACGTTCGTAGACAAAAAATAATAATTGGGTGATCAAAAATATTGAATTAAAAATACGCATAATAACAAATTTAAAAAAACACAAATTATTTCACGAAATTGACTTGGCAAAATACTGTATATAAAATAATATACGTAACCAAATTTATATTTACCTACAGTCATATAAACAATTAAACAAACCCTCTTGATAAAATATACCTCGAAAAAGTACTTGTTAAAACAAATAATTCCTTATAAACGTATGCCATTAGTCGTAAACGTTCAAAATATTTGTCGTGCAGTGTACACACGTGCACTGTACCACATATTTATTGACCGCGACTCCAAGGTTACAATGAGTGACAAATAAAGTGTACGTGCCTTCCTTTCGGAGGATTCCACTCATAGATATTTGAGTTTATTTGAGTGGCGAGGGATTGATTGGAAATGAGAAGCTGGAATACTTCCAGATGTTTGGCTAGACGTGGTTACCTTGCAAAATATTACCGCTGATGAGTTTTGGAACATTTTTGGATGTTTCACGTTTGTTTTTCTTTTTCTTGGATCCGTTTAGGGTGTACAATATATTATTTTCTTCAATAATTATTTTACCATAAATTTATCGTTGCATATGAAATTTTTGTTTTATGTTGGAAAAACTGGCCAAGAGCGAGTTGGACCCCGCACACTGAAGGTTCCGTACATTAAGAAAGCATCTAACATTATCGCTATAACGAAATGAAAGATTAGAAGAAAGGACAAACTTTGCCATTCGATCCCTAGACACGATTATTGTACCAACCGCAAACAATGAGTATGTAAATAATAAAGTAGTAAATTAAACTATTAAAGTACATATTTACAGATTTTAGATATTTTCTATTATAATGAAAATATCTAAAAACCGTAAATATGTATTGACATGTGAGACATTACTTGTAACTTGTAAGAAATTTCATCATTCTATATGATATGAAGTCTCGACCTTTGCAAGATTAAACTTGTATTTATTTGACACATTACACAGTAAAAGGCTTTAACATAAAATGAAATCCTCTAAGCTAATACCACTAATACTGCTTTATTTAGAAATAGTATATTTGATATGATTCCTAAAATATATAATCATCTACCGAATAGTATATTACAAGAGCAAAATATTCATACATTTAAGAATAATTTAAAAGCTTATACTGAATAAATGTTATAGAGTTAACAAATATTTAAATGAAAAATAAAATAAAATGCGACTGTGGCTGTTACTGTTAGTATAATTTCCTTTGAATTATCAAATATTTTGATTATTCGCCTCATTTAATAATTCTACATTGTAACTACTCGTACTTAATGTTTATTTGACCTCGTGATCTAAATACTGATTATTCTATTATTTATGACCAATTTAGTAAGTAATTATTTCATTAAAGTTATAAATAGTATTTATGTAATATTGCATGCCTCATGTAAAGGCCGAATAGAGTGTATCATAAAATGTAAAATGTAAGATCTCTGTAACACCTTTATTCGCAATAAATGGCTTGAATTGAATTTAATTGAATTCTTATAAAAGTCAACGGCAAAACCCTATAGGTTTTGGTTCCCTTGTGAAATCGCATAATATGCTCATATTAGCGACATAAACGGTCATATATGTAGATTGCATTGTCTTACAAGTTTAACCCTAAAACAAATTTAATTAGGTAAGTACTTATTTATAATGAATTAGCCATCCTTGTTTTTTTCCATTTTATTGTATTTCCATTGACACCTCTTCGATAGAAGTCCTAGGGGATGGGAATGGTCAACTTTTCAAAGGCAATTTTCACAGCCTCAATAGAATTGAAATGTTTGCCCTGTAAATTAACTGACTGATAACTGACAGTTTGTACAGTTTCACGTGAACGACATGTCACGTTACACTTACTACGCCAGTTATTCGTGCTAGGCCCACTGCATGCTATTTGTGCTGCCTATACTGGCAATTCAACTGGTTTATCTTCTAGACTAAATCAGTGACTTTTGTGCGGTTAATTGGTTGTGCGGTGGTGAAGCTGGTGAAGCGCCTGCTGGTATGTGAGGGGACGTCCCAGCAAAAAGAGCTCACTAAATCTGCATCATTTGCATCAGTATGAGCTCCATGAAGGCAAGGCTTCCAAGTATGTGGTAAGAACCACATACTTGGAAGCCTCATAATTACAAGCCAAACAATACCAATAAGTGTCACATTCTAAATTCATAAGGCGTCTTCGTTATCTCGACTGTAATGATCTACTTCCCGTGCTGCACACCTGGCTTCCTTGCGCACGTGCCGTTTGTAGGGTTGCCACATGTTCAAAGTTATCTATATTCATTACTAGTATCTGCTTGCGATTCGTTCGTGTGCAATAATAAAGTCCCTTGCGACCCCCGTGTAATACCCGTTGAATCTGGATAAAAAGTAGGCTATATTTTTTTTATAATAATTCATGAAAGTGACTCCGTCTCGCCTGGTGGAAAGCGAAGATGGATTCAAGAAGCAATGACCATTAGTGCAGCCGTAAGCTGCACTAACCGCCACGCCCTTTTCACGCCTCGATTGAAAGACCCTACCAGGGTCATAGCTGCAAGGAAATACGTACGCCGGCAGAGCATTCCACAGTTTACCTACACGACAGAGGTAGAAACTGTCAAACGTTTTGGATCGTGGTAAGAAGATTTAAACAGTATATGGATGCAATGCTAGGCTGGAACGAGTAGTTCGGGATCGGAATGGTAAGGAAGGAATAAGATAAAAGAGCTCTTTAGAACATTCGCCATGATGCAAACGGTAAAAATGTATTAAGGCCGGGTGCAAAACATCTCCACTCCGAATTAAGTCCTATTCCGTTATACCGTTTTTGCGTGATTGAGTAACAAACACACAAACATACAAACTGTCACATTAATAATATTAGTGTGATTACATCAAACATGCTTGAAATAACTAATTGTACTTACCAGCGTTCATTTTAAGGTTTTGAAACCTATAAACACACCTGTGAGCTAGACATAGTTTTTAATCAGTAGAACTCAAGCAGGAAGCAACTTGATCAAAAAAGGTACCTTCTGTGTAACCACCTACATACACATATTTCTTTTATTTTATTAACTCAAACATAATAATGTTAGTTAATTTAACTAGTGATTGATAACCCTAACACGCGTCCAACCCACACCGTAGCAACCACCCATGTGTGAAACCAACGGAAACTTGTGATGTTATGTGATCTACAGGGTGTCATTCCAGGAGCTTTATTCGCTATTGATATGAACATCAAACACATGGAGTGATGGTAAAACTGTTTCATACAGTTTTACCATCACTTCATGATCATTCCCCGAAGATATCTTAACGCACTGCGTTACGTGTTTGAATGGTCATAGCGAATAAGACCCCTGAATATCAAGTACCCGTGATCAAACATCAGCGAAATTGATTCACTAGATTTGGCGTGAAAGAGTAACAAATATAATCCATCAATTCATTCAAACAGCAATACTTTCGCATTTATACCTAATAATAATGTGATCGGCTGCCTTTGAACACTGTCTCACTTGATCTATACAGAACAGATATACAGAAAAATAAAATTGAAGCATCTGTTTGTTAAAATATTTTTTTTATTTTTGTATGTCTGTTTGTTCCGGCTAATCTCTGTAACGGCTGAACCGTTTTTAACGAGATTTTCACTGGCAGCTGATGTTATAAGGAGTAACTTAGACTACTTTTATTTTAAGAAAAACCTTATCACGGACTGTTCCCGGGGAAGCACATGATACTTTTCATCCCGCGACACAGGGAATTCTATGACCCTAGTGCAGTGCAGGGGTGAAAGTGTCTAAACGTTATTAAAAACCGTTATTAATAAGAGCTTTTAAATCGTTTTGTCTGTCCTGTCAATCTGTCCGTCCTATGCCTTAAAAGCTTAATAACTTCTACCTACAGATATAAATATAGGTTCTTATCACAGACCAGTGGTTATATGGTCTGTGGTTCTTATAGTTAGAAAATAGGTTAGTATATTATATCTCAATTTAACAAGTACAATTAGAAAATTTTTATACCGACTTCCATTCTATTCAGTTTTTGGAGTGTAACTCAAAAACTACTGGACCGAATTTGATTATTTTTAAATGGAACGGGATTCACCAGCTTTTCTAACTCGTTTATTTCGACGTAACGACTGGACTATGAGTAAACATTTTAGTATTATTTTGACTTACGCGTAAGTTGAACCGCCAAAATAACATTAAAATGTGTAGATAGATAGATAGATAGGTAAACTCTTTATTGCAACACCACATTATAAAATACAACAAACAAATAAAAAACTTTAAATTAAGTGTCACAATTGGCGGTCTTATCGCTCAGAGCGATCTCTTCCAGACAACCACATACTTACGAAAGTTTCAATCAAGTTATTAGTAAACCATTGAAAATTCAATACAAAACCTCAATGATCTGATGAAGTTTAGATGTGTACTACACGTGGGTATAACACTCCTTTATAAACTTGTTTGTGGGAACTATTAGTCCATATTACAGACACTAATCAGTTACAGAATATTGTACATTAATCTAGTTACAACAGCTGTGCTGTCACATATTCATTGCCACTTTATAAGGCAAAGACCGTTTCCTTGCGTAGCGACCTTATGCCGTGCCCTCTGATCTATAATATACAATGTTTGACCCTGTTTATAAATAATCTTGTTATTCCGTATGTTACTTGAATTATTATTGGTTCTACTCTACTGCATTATCAGTTATTCCGCTCCCGAAGCAGTAGTGTGCAAGAACTGCACATTGCGTTTGGTTTTGGGCATCAGATTGAAGAGTTAATGTCGTGTGTAGAGAAAAGTGCAGGCAATTAAATATCTATATAAAGCTATTTAATTATAATGTATTGTCTATTATTCACTGCTGTAACACATAGCAATAGTTGTAGGCAGTTGTGATCTTTACGATAGTGAAACCCGTGATTATTATTAATTTTAAATATTATACGCTTTATGTGTAGTATGGAACTTCAAAATAATAGATGTAATAAAAACACACGATATAATTACAATTCCAATTTGAAAAATTTAATACCGACTTCCATTCTATTCAGTTATTGGAGTGTATCTCAAAAACTACTTGACCGGATTTTCTGAAATTTAAATGGGACCACACGGGAAGTACAAACATAAAAAGAATTTTGAGAACCGGTTTACCCATTCGAAAGTTACGAGGTACAAAAAAGAAAAATAAAACAGTCGAATTGAGTATCTCCTCCTTTTTTTGGATTTCGGTAGAAAATAGAGTTAGGAGATGTTATGTTATAAGATTAACATCTCCTATCTATGTAATCTGCTGGACTTTGTCATGATGACAATAATATTTTTCTATCTATAATTATCTATCTACTCTATTCTAGTTAGTCTATTATATTTATTTAGTATTTCAGTTGATATTTATACTAGATACTGAAGACTAAAGACTAGAGACCGAATCGACCTGTATCCTGTCAGGTATTCCATCATTTATTTTATTATATATCATTCCAAAATTAGAAGTAGGTACATAAGAAGAAGGTTATTCCCAACGTCACTCCCCGCAAGTTGTCGCTATAAATCTGGTTGACGAAATATTTCCAGCACACGACCTTTACTGAAGACATGTCGCAACTCATTGATTAACTGTTTATACAGAAGCAAAGATTTTCATCAAAAAGGTTGGATTGAAAATGATAAAATACTCATTATTGCGGTGTCGATCCTGTAAGGATTCTCTTAACTAATAATCTTTAAATTATGGCAGTTCTTATTTTGTTTAGGCTAAAATCCAAATTAGTATAACACTTTCGAATGACAGCACTAAAATTAGACATTTGCTTCTATCGTGGGCATATTTTAGACAGTTTAGTCGTCACGTAACCACAGATTACTGAATAAGACGTAACTTGGTGCTCGCTAAACTAACCTAAAATAACCCAAAATCTATAAGTCTTATTCTAAGCCCAAAATTGAATAGAATAATCCTATTTTTTGAAAGTGTCATTCTAAGTGTTGAATGATTTTGGATTTTAGTTTGAACAGAATAAACACCACCATAATATTTTTTTGTTAGGTAGTTTAGTTTAGTTGTTTTTAGCAAGAGAATCGATACCATATGTTGCGTTTACTTATATAACTACTCGTATTTGCTTCGTTTAGTGTTGGCTATTACAAGATTGAGCAATAGCCACATAGAGCCTACTTTACCTTACTTACCTACTTTTCTAACCTAGCGTATTCAGAATAATATTTAAATTATATTTTATTTATATTTTTCATTTTAATTATATATTTGGTAAACATCAAAAATGATTTTCAGAAAGTTTGTTTTTACCGAATAATTATACCAAGGTTTTGTCACGTTTTAAATTATTTGTGTAACACGTCAACTTCAAAATAGTATTATTGTAGAGTACCACTTATTTCAATCTTTATAATATACCTATCTATATATAGGGTGTTTGGTAGAGGGGCCGACATACCAAATGAGCGCGTCTCTATACACCTTCAGGCCAAGCAAAGCAAAATTGGATACCTGGATTTTGAATTGGATTGGCCTGAAGGTGTATAGAGACCAAATTCAACTAAAAACATCCTGTCTAAAACAGATTTTACAAATGTTATGGTGGTAAATAGGTACGATTTCGGAGAAAAAGGGAAAATTCACAAAAAAAGTTTAAAAAAATTGGGGGGTCTGGGATTTTTTTTGGCCAACTTGTATTCTACAAGTGGGCCCGAACACGCTCATTTGGTATGTCGGTCCCTCTACCAAACACGTATAGACACTGCACAATATACAAAAACAAATTTTTACTTAAATGTTTATTTTAATTTTCTTCATATTTTGTTCTTTATTAGGTATATTATGTATCTTATACTAATATAAAGATACCGGCTTCACACTCTTGGTATGATGTCGGTTTAAGAAGAACGTCTTACAAGTTCCAAACGTCGTCGGACTTAAACCGACATAATACCAAGTGAGTGCAGCCGGTATCTTTATATTAGTATAATGTGTGATACTCACGATAGTTTTCAACTCTAATATTATGTATCTGTATTGTTTTTGTTACGATTAGAAATACTTAATTAATATTGTTATGTATCACGAGTGAACGAGTGAAAGGTTACACTTTAATTGAACAATATAGATTACCTTTATGTTACTACTAATTATTATTTATTACCTCCTTCAGATATAAGTTTTAATAGACCACATTATGTGGCCTTATTGCTTTTAGCAATATTTCTGTAAATTCAATAAAATCTGAGTATACACTGGATAGCCTCCAATCTCTGAAATAAACCGCAGTAATATAATTTTTATAGACACATAACCCGGGTTTAAACCAAAGGTCAGCCCCTGGCGGATCTGAGCCCCGTTAAAGTTGACATAAAGCTGCAACCTCGGACTGATCCTGTTATTGTGGTATCTAGGGTGCGCGTGACGTACGTGGAGTATTGTAGTCATGTCGAACAGTACCTAGTTCACGTCGGTTACTTTTGGAAACATTCAAAGCTTTCCCCTTAAGCTCGATAGTTACAATCAATCTGAAGCAGTATTGTTATAAGCTTGGTATTAAAATGAATCCTAAGTGAACATGAATGATTGTGACAGTACAACTGGCCCTCTAATCTATATAAGTACATATTATATAAAAATTAACCCATATTTCTCCTGGTCACGCTTTAACTTGAGAACGGTTTTCCCGACTTCATTAACTTTTTTTTTAATTTATTTCTAATACTTCGTAGAAGGTTCTTACATTAAAAAAACAAGAAAAGACGAGATGGAGGGCAAGGCCGATTCTAGGTAAGTCGCTACTAAATAAATAAAATTACTTATGTTTATATACACCAAAAATATGTTAATTATTTTTTATTTGCTTCATATTTTGATTGATTGATAAAGCTCAAAGAAAATTGATTTATTTGAATGTGACTTGAATCTAACTATAACAAAATCCATCTCGTTTATATATCTTGAAACGATTTCTTAAACCCTAAACAAAATTACTTTTTCAAAAATCCGAAATCCCACAAAAATATTTAACATTATTTAATCTCTCATAATATCGATACAGTAAAATTAAAAATACCGATAATTACCTTTCTGATAAAACTTAGAACAATCCGATCATTACTCTGCTCTCCCTACTCCCACTGCTGGGACACAGGTTTTCCTCTCAGGTATGGTGTGAGTAGGTATATAATACACTACGCGGTCCCAGTGCGGATTAGTGCTTCTTCTCTTCTTCTCTATCTTAGTGGAGTGTCCGAATCTGTATAATGCGCTTTGTAGGTATCTATAAAACGTCGATACCTATCAAAACCAAATCTTTTTAATACCCCTAGAAATTAAGCCTTTTGAGATTCTTCAACCAAGAATAACTCTATTAATCAATCCAAAAATTCACAAACTTTTCCTCTTTATGCCGTAGGAATGTAAAAGGGATAGATCGTATAGAATCCTTATCCTTACATACCTACATAGTCTAAAATAAAATCACTTTCTGTCACCACGTCTGTCTGCATGCTCGCTTACTCCTTAACCACGCAACGGATATTAATGCGGTTTTCAAGCAGAAAATAACAAAGTTCAAATTTATCACCCCTTTTTTTCTAAACCACGTAATATAGATAAAGTAGTGCGCATATATGCTAATATAGCATGGTAGAGGCCTGTTCGGAGCTCAGTCACTGACCAGCGCTATACCAGGAAGGCCGGAGAAGGGCCGTGACACGCAGGACTATGACGGAGGCACAGCCCTTGACCCACTGAACCAGGGAGGCTGCGGATATACGTCACTGATTGTATGCGCTTTTCCGGAGATGTATTGTGGTGTTGCTTTGTATGGGAATCCGGATATAAATAGTACTTTACTGGATTGAGGAGAGTTTTTGTAAAAGTACGGGAAACCGAAGTGTTTTTATTTACGTTGACTTTACGATATCTCCGCGAATTCAAGGCCAATTTGAGCGTTTTTGATAAACTTTGGTTTGATAGTTTTTAGTTTTATTTTACAATGACCCGTTAGTGTAATTAATTTACCTACATATTATTATATGTATAAACAATTATATAAACAATAATATAAAGCATAGACAAAGTTCAATTTGATAAGAAGATGATTATAGATCTTAAAGAAGCTTACTGATTAGTTAGCATTTCGAATACAGTAAAAGCTCCTTATTCGCGCGGTATATGTTCCATATATGCCGCGAATACAGAAACCGTGAACACGGAATGGTAATTTGTATGGGATTATAGGGAATATGTTACTAGGGACAAAATAAAAAAAAAAAAAACATCAACTTAATTGAAGTTTTTTACATTTTGATTAATTATCTTAAAGCTTAGGCAATGGTTTGAAGAATGTTGTAATTTTCTCTTGCTTGGCAGTTTTAAAAGCTCCTTCAATTCAGACTGATACGCAGCAGTCGCACTAGCAATTTGCCTTTCATAAATAAGAGGCAAGTTTCTCGTAAGTAGAGATGTCTTCCTCGATCACAATTTTTGAATTTTGAAAACGAATGTGATAGACGAAACAATAAAACACGCAAAGCGGCTTTTGCCATAGAATGGAACAGCAACATTTAAACTTATTTTAAATGTTGCTGTTTGATAATAAGGAGTAATAAGGTTGCTTTCATTCTGTTTGTTTACATTCTCAAAAATACCGATTGCGGCGAAGGTGATTTATGCCAAATTCCTCGCGATATCATTTAACAACATACTTTAGGTAAAGTTATAATAAGATCTATTTTACTCTTTTTTTTATTAGTCCATTTGACGGCATTTACAAAGGATATTGGGTATGCCTAACTATTCGAATCCTTTTGTTATTATGTATGTACTTATTAGATCCGCGGATAAAGACATTTTTAACCGCGAATATAGGAACGGGGTCGCATTTTTTATCCGGGTATAATGAAAACGCGATTGAAGGAAACGCGATAAAGAAGATTTTACTCTACTGATTAAAATACGAATCAACCTCTGACACGGTTAGTCAAAGATGCGGGTTTGAATCCCGTCCGATAATATAGTTTGTCTCTCTAAAATTAAAAAGTATTGTTTCTCTAAGCGAAAAATGTTAGAAACAAAGTATCTGTAGTCTTTAGAAAATAAGTAGTGCTCCCTTGGCTCCTAAATTAGCTTTGTTGTCTTTAAAAATAATTGTTGTTCATAAATTGCAAATAATTAAAATAAAGCACGGACCCTGGAGTATGAGGAGTGTTGTTATAGGTATCTAATAAAAAAGCGACAAACTTATATCATATTTGTACAAATAAAATACTCAATGTTAAAAATCAAGAAGTAGGTGCTTATAATTAATTGATAGAATAACTCATGATCATAATACACGTAGCTGAAACATAAATACATTATACCCTATTACTTAATAACATCACGAATTTATGCTTTGAACAACCCTACCGCAAAATTAAAGCTATTATTTCACGAGTATTTTTTCTGACATTACCAGCGTTGTAAAACGCGTGTATTGAAAACAAAAGATAGAAAAAATGATGAATGATCGACACGCAATAACGCTGAAATCGTTCGAAATGTGTTATTACAATAACAAGTTTTGCTCAAGGTCTTACACGTGCAGAAAAAACTCCGATGTATACACAAATATAAGCCTTATATGTTTCATCATAAGATGTATGATGAAATTGGTTATTTTAGAAAAAATATAGCCCAGGGCGGACTCTTACTATGCCATGATTAATTTTATCGATATTTATTGTTATGTTTTGGATTATGCTCAAGTATTCATAATGCTAAGTGTATTATTATGACTAGCCGACGACTTTATGGCCGATATTTTTTAGGGATCTCTTGAGAGATGTGGAATCATTTAGTTTTTTAAGTTTACGGTTTGTTTAGATTTAAATAGACAGTATATAGATAGTTATATGTCAGTATTTTAGTCTCTCTTGTCAGTATTTTACACTCGTTTGCACCAACACATTACATGTTAGTCAGTTAGAAAAAAAGGAAACAAAGCGGACCGGTTATAAAATTGAAATAACGTATAAAGTATTATAAATCATTCTTTTTAAATAAATACTAAATTTAAGTCCATTTAATCAAAAAATAGAAACCCCTGTTTTTCTTTTTAATATTCCCATGTTCACTAATGCACATTTTACTATCTTCTGACATTACTAACGTACTGAATGAGAGGTCTTTTGTGATTAAGTGCGTCTTAGGTTGTATATAAATATAACAACCATTTTCCACTTAGTACACCCTTTTAGGAAGTATTCGTTACATTATCATATTACGCCACTTTTTTTACTCGCAGACAAATACGTGATCCAGTAGATATCTTGTCCACTTAGATCCACAGCTTGGCTTCACATGTGGATCCGCGGATACCTTTATCTCTTCTTAAATCCACCATTGAGAGGATCCAAAAATAATAACATTTTCCTATGCCACATGAATCAATCCGCTATGAAGGCCATTTCAGGTCCTTTCTTCTTTGTTTCTGCAATATTATTCTTAATGCCCTTTGCTGAATTTTTTTTTACTACTAACTAGCCGTGCGATTCTCTAACGGCCGTTTTCAATATCTTACCTATCGTCGATTTAACTTACTAGAGATAGATATTTGACACTATTTTTATCGCCGTTATGTCAAATTTCTATCGGTAGTAAGGAAAACTGTGGATAGATAGAATATTGAAAACGGCTGTAAGAGCAAACATCGTTGCATCTTTGACGACATCCGTGAAACAAATGACGCTATGCTAAGACACGTTGAAAAAACAACCTTAAGAACAAGGACGATATCTCATAAAGTATTTGACAGCGTCAAGCTCGTCGACGAGCGCAACGACGAATCATTAGAGAATCGCACGGCAGTGTGCAAGCATGACAATGACGGGATCTCCAATTGAGATAGGTAAATTTGTAGCAGTAGTATAAAAAATAGGTTCATCAGGGTAATTGAATAATAATAATAATAATATAATATTAATATAGCCTTTATTTCCCAATATTCACACTAATTTACAAAGTTTCTAAACATTTCTAATACATACTAAACACACAGGTTAATTGAATAGGAATCAAAATATTCACAAATCCATCTGTGGATTTAAGAAGAAAAAGTAGTATTCACAGATCCACCCGTGTATTTAGAGGAAAAAGTAGTATTCACAGATCCACCCGTGTATTTAGAGGAAAAAGAAGTATCTACGGATCCACCTGTGGATTAAAAAGGAGATAAAGGTATCCGCGTATCCACATGTGGAGCAAAGCTGTGAATCCAAGTGGACGGAGGCGATATCTTCACTCATCTGTAGAACCATACGGCGCCGGAAGCCGAAACAAACTTGACGAAAGTAAAAATAGTATCTAAACTATAACTAACTATAGCTAGCTAGACCGTTAACAATTAATCCATTTTCACCTTGCACTTGTACGCTTTACGACGGGATCGTATTTATTGGACGAGTTTTACTTTGTAAGATGGGGATTACTATTAATATATACCATTTCGTTGCCGTCTTCTTAACATTGAGCATGTAAGTACCTATTACCTCTCCTATGACCTGTATGCACCTATATGACCTCTGGACACTATGAGTGACTACTGCGTGCATCGGGAACGTTTTGATTAAAATGTGATAGGCGGTCATCATCATCATCATCATCTCAGCCGTAGGACGTCCACTGCTGAACATAGTCCTCCCCCACAAATTTCCAAAAGGACCGGTTGGAAGCGGCCTGCATCCATTGTCGTCCTGCTACCTTTATCAGGTCGTCAGTCCACCTTGTCGGTGGATGATCTACGCTGCGCTTGCCGGTCCGTGGTCTCCACTCTAGAACCTTTCGGCCCCATCGGCCATCTGTTCTGCGTGCTGAGTGGCCTGCCCACTGCTACTTCAACTGGCTTATCTTCTGGGCTATGTCGGTGACTTTAGTTCGTCTACGGATCTCCTCATTTCTGATTCGATCACGTAGAGAAACCCCGAGCATAGCCCTTTCTTCATGAGGCCCATAGTAAGAGACCACGTTTCAGTGCCATATGTCATCACTGGTAACACACATTGGTCAAAGACTCATGTCTTGAGGCACTAAGGTATTTTTGACGAGAAGACTTCGCGAAGTTTCCGGTACGCTTCCCAGCCGAGTTGGATTCGACGATTGACTTCTTTCTCAAAGTTGGACCTCCCTAGTTTGGATGTCTGTCCTAGGTAGATGTATTCGTCAACAACTTCGAGAAATGATAGGCAGTACATCAAAATAATTTTCATAAATCGCTGTTTTTGTTACGAGTACTTAACAGACAACTGCCATCCAGTCTATTCGTGACCATGTTCACTGAAAAGAGTTCGAGTTGTTGGGATAAAATTATAGGCGATTTAATCCGTTTAAAGTTGTTAAATTTCAATTACATATTAAATCAACTTGAACTTCGAATATCATACCTATATCACAGATTAAGCCTATATGAACATCTTGTCCGAACAAATCTGAATGAAAATCCAACTCCTATTTATTGATTTCTTTTTAATAATGCAGACAGATGTGTCCTGTTCAGACGAAATACGCTCACGGCCACTATTATGAAGTTATTTGCGCATATAAAGCCGCATTCCATCATTCAGTCAAGGCTGAGACAGGCTTTCATTAATTTAGCTTTCCATAAATGAAAAATGGAGTATTCACTTTATCAATAGACAGAACAATCCATAATCCAAGAAACACGCAACACCACAGCAAAACAACGCAGAATCGGATTGTTATCGTAAACAGCATAGCATCAGGTTTTAATCGAGAATCGACCGTGTAATGGACGGGAGCACGCGATTCATGATCGATGGTCTATTCTGACCTTTGGTGTTTAGCTATGAACCTATGCTTGTTGCATAGTTTGTTGATTTTTGCGGGGGGTAACCGACCCGAGCACACGTGTTTTTGTACCTCTGTAATTAATTTTAAATTATCGTTACAATGTCGCAAGCTAAGCTTGAAAAAGTTGTGCTAGATATGCAACAAACCTTGTTGTACGTTGTGAATAAGTTGGATTCTCTGGATGAAGTGGTACGAGAACAAAACAAGACTATAAATTACCAATCGGAACTATTAGCTCAATTGATTTCACAGCTGAGTCAAACTGCGGGTGAGGATAAATTACAGACACCTACCCGAAACGTTTGTGATAAATCCGCGCCAGTTGAAACAAAACAACGACGAGTGGCTAGCATTCGAGCGGCATCGGCCATCACCGAGAAATCTCGTACTAAGCGAGCGGGGTTACCTATATCTATAGCGCCCGCCACAGCCAGTGCGAGCGACAAATCAGCTGTTTCAACGCTAAAGTCGCCGCCAGTCATCTCTGTCACTCCCGCGTCGCCGTCCGACTCAAATGATGTCAATGACCATATTCAACCAGCTGTCAAGGAATGCAATGTAAACAGTGATTGGATTAAAGTAAAGCGCAAAAAAACGCGCTCACCTGCCAATGTAGTAAAAGGAACTGCTGCCCCGGGTAAAACTACACTGGAAGCTTCTGAGCGATGGAAGTACTATCACTTGTACTATGTTAAGCAGGGCACTACTGATACAATGATAACCAATCATCTAGCTGCTAGCTGCAAGATAGATGTGTGCACAGTAGAAGTTTTAAAATCTAAGGGTAACTACTCGTCATTCAAAATTGGCGTGCCTGCTAAGTTATGTGAGCAGCTACTAGATGTCCATAACTGGGCCGTAGATATATGCCTAAAACCGTGGCGCCATAATTTTCGTGGTACCACTAAAGAAACTACATAATAACCACAGGTTACTACATATTGTCTACCAAAACGTCCGCGGTCTGCGCTCAAAAGTTGAACCATTTAAGAGATCTATTATCGCTAACAATTATGACATCATTGCGGTGACTGAGACATTTTTGAATAGTTCGGTGTATGATGCTGAATTATTCCCACCTGGATATAAAGTCTTGAGGAAAGACAGGAGTGGTGAAGCTGGCTGGGGAGGAGTTATGTTCGCCGTGCGTAGTCACTTCACTGTAAAACACGTCACTGAAATTGATGGTCTCACAAATGATCACGAGATAATAGTAGCACAGCTCTCACAAAAAAATTACAAATTATTACTCTGTATTGTTTATATTCCCCCAGCATACAATAATGATCAATATTTAAGTGTACTCAATGTTTTAGAAAATGCCGTCTGTAAATATTCTACCTTAAACATTATTATCGTAGGGGATTTTAATTTAAACTCATTTAGTTCTACAGTTTCCGAACGTTTCAACATGTTTCTTGACTTTTGTAAGTTAAAGCAACATAATAAAGTAAATAATGTTTATGGTGGTATTCTAGATTTGGTTTTGAGTGATTTGTCTGAGGACCGCGTATGTATATCTGAGGAGGAGGATGCTCTCGTAAAAATAGACAGATATCATCCATGTCTAGAGGTCACGGTTAAACTGACGCGGAACGCGAGGTGCAGCTGCAGCGACCGCTCCTTATCGCACGCGCCCCACTCTCAGGTAACAGATAACGAAACACTAGCTGATTGGAACTTTCGCAAGGCCGATTTTAATGCCCTTTATTTGTCTATAGCTAATATAAACTGGAACGGACTATTTAATATTAATGATGTTAATTTGGCTGTTGATACATTTTACTATGAATTAAATAAATGTCTCGACACATGTGTACCACAAAAAATATCAACGCATCAGACACAAAAGTATTCATATCCTACGTGGTTTACGGGATATATTATTCATAACATAAAAAATAAATACTTCCATTTAACTCGTTACAAGCAAGAACATAAAGTGTTCAATCTAGAAATGTTCAAGTACTATAGATGGCTAGTAAAGCAGCTCATTGACGATGCATTCCATGGATATATGGAACGTGTTGAAAATAAGTTGTCTCAGGATCCCAGAAAATTTTGGACGTATGTGAAACAGCGACGTGCAAACCAGCATCATTGTGACGAGCTTACATATGAGGGACAATATGTCACCAGACAGGAAGCAGCAGACGCATTTGCTAAATATTTTAGTTCCGTATTTCTGAATGACATACCAAGACTAAATGTAGCGGAGGCACAGACCCGCGGTGCATCTAACTCAGCCTCTCATATAACCATTGATAGTATATCCAAAGGTGAACTACTCAAGGCCATTAAGCGAGTACGAACTCGATCAGCTCCTGGTCCTGATGGGATTCCTTCTTATCTTGTTAAAGACTGTAAATCAGTGCTTCTAATGCCCCTCTTGCATATATTTAATCTCGCAGTAAAAACTGCAGTGTATCCTGAAGTCTGGAAAATATCTCGTGTCACCCCAATCCACAAAGGAGGGGACAAATCGGATATATGTAACTACAGACCTATAGCAGTACTGTCGGTGTTCGGAAAATTATTAGAATCTATTGTGAACACTCGTGTTGTCCAGCAGATCAGCGTATATCTCGACGATAGCCAACACGGCTTCCGACCAGGACGGTCGACCGTGACAAATCACATCAATTTTGTTAATTACGTTACCGCCAAGATGGACGCTGGTTTGCAGGTCGATGCAGCATATTTTGACTTCGAAAAAGCGTTTGATCGCGTAGATAATGACATTCTTTTGGCAAAATGTGCAACTATAGGTTTCAACCCAAAGCTCCTTAGTCTTTTTGCTAGTTACCTTCAAAATCGCCTGCAATATGTTAAGTGGTCGAATTTTAAATCATCGAGTTATTATACTAGATCGGGCGTCAGTCAAGGCTCTACATTAGGACCAACGCAGTTTCTGATAATGATAAATGATCTACCGAAAGTTATCAGTGCTGCACGATGTCTTCTCTTTGCTGACGACCTTAAACTATTTACTGCAGTCGCAAATAGTGCTCATTGCGATTCCATGCAAGCTGATATTGATCGGGTAGCGGATTGGAGTTATATAAATCGACTCCATTTCAACTCCAAGAAATGTAAGGTTTTCACTGTTACTAGAACCCTTAACCCCATTCATTACGAATATAAAATTACAAACACAAAAATAGAACGCGTGACTACAATTAAAGATCTTGGTTTATCTATGGATGCACAACTTAACTTCAGAGATCATATAATAGATATATGCACACAAGCCTATAGGATGTTGGGGTTTATAATGCGCACATCATATAATTTTAAAAATATCAATGCCGTAATAGCATTATACTATGCCTACGTTCGTAGCAAATTAGAGTATAACGCAGCCATTTGGGATCCGTACGAGAATAAATATTCTCTTATGGTCGAAAGAATCCAACGTAAGTTTGCCAGATATATTTATAAAAGACTATACGGGTACTACCCATACATGTTCCCATCTTTATTTGTTACGGGTATGGTGGGCCTTCATACACTAGAACTCAGACGAAAAATGTTACTCATGTTCCATTACTATCAACTCATCCATAACGTAATAGACAACCCATCCGCGCTAGAGGAGCTGCGGCTGCATGTGCCGACACAGTACATGCGCGGCGCCGACGCCGAGCATGGCCCTCGCCGTCGACGTCGCTTGTTCGCTGCACCGGCACACATCTACTCCGTCCGCGCACACAATGCACCTAATGCTAGGGTGATAACGCTGCTCAACGACATGATCACTCAAAAGCCTTATTTAGATATATATTGTGATAGGGTAGGCAAATTTCGAGCGGAAATTATTGCTTACCTTAGTTCTGCCTTGTAACGATTTGGATTAGTCTGTAAGTTACATGTGCTAAATAAATAAATAAATAAATAAATAAATAGTGCTAAAATCTGACAAACATATTGGGTTAAATAACGTGCCAAATAAATAAAGACCTCGCATCAGCCGGTCTGGAAAATATATATATATATAGTCAAGTGTATTTTTTAATAAACAAGAGAAAAAAACTAAAAATAGAATAATACGACTAAGGAAATATAATAAGCTCGCAAAATCCACCATTTTATATACCCAGTGATACTCTCGCCATCAAGACAAATTTTTAGACGATTATTATACAAATTATACAAAATCGTTTGAGCAATCGAGTAGTTACGACCGGACATAGGAACGGGTAATACATACAAATTACAGGTCAAACACACAACCCTCCTTTTGGGCTTCGTCGCATTCGGGTAATAAAGTCTAGTATTTTTTATTGCCATAAGTAGGCATACAGCCAGGCGGTGAACCTGATGAAAAGTGGTAACTCTCGCCTATAGACGTTTGCAACACCAAGGGCATTGCCAACGCGCTGTCAACTTCTAAAAGGGATAGAATGTGTGGGGAGAGAAGGGGAGAGGGAGAGGGGAAGGGGGTTAGGGCCTCAGGAAGTAGTATAGTGACGAGACGGACACTACGTCATCGCATAACAGCTGCAGCGCAACAATAGTTGATAATACACCTTCACTTGAACAGATTACTGAATAGTTCAGGGGGCCTACTCCCACCTTTTACGAAACTATCATAAATCAGGAGCGTTTTGTAATAAGCTTACAATAATCATACTTACTATAGTACACCCACCGACAGAAAACAGTCAGCCAAATTTAATGGTAAAGTTGCAATATAACTATTTTTAAAGAGATAGTAATACGGATCTTCAAAAATTTTACGTTGGAACAATGAAACATAGTGCCAAAAGTCACGTCAAAGTACGCTAATTGAGTGAAATATTTGATACTACGTTATCACAACGTCTATCGTAATCCATTATTATTTTAAGCTTGGTATATTGACGTGGTGGTACCAAATTTTTATGGTAAGGTTAAAACATGATTTCTTATTATATCATATTACTTAAAGAGGTAAGAGTAGGGCCCCAGATCACCTTAGCAACAAGTTTAAAGCCAAGAACATAGTAACTAAATCGAGATTGTGACAGCAAATTGCGTGCGTGTGTTTCCGAGACATAAAAATTGGTTCAGTAAAGAGCTACAGTACTTGTGTTCAGCTGATTATGACATCTTCATCCAGTCAGTCAACAATATAGATGTTTACGTAGATTTATTTAAGAGGAATTTATACTACAAGGAGAAGAACAAAATAAATGGGGGTGTTAGCTTCTCGTACGTATTCACGACTCAGCGCTTCTTTAGGTACCTATTTTAAGGCGATATTATTTGTGTAGACATAAATTCCAAACTTTTAACAAATTATACTCACAGAATATGTATTATATTTTATATGCTAAAAAGTACCAAAAAAAAGTTCCGATTTCATCTATTTTCTTTGGATACGTTTTGGGCATGTATTTGTGTTTGACGTTGAAGTACAGACCCAATAAAGAAGTTAATGCTTAATTTTTAACATGTAATAATAATGCAGTAGTAATAACGTCTTGAATGTAAATGCATAAATAACCTAAATACAGCATCTCCAGTCATATTTATATTACAGAAACTTGAAAAACTACTTACACGGTACATTATAAAAACAATATATCGGCACGGCATTGCACACCATACCATACCGAATTTCGGTTTTTGAGTTCCATTTGCTCAGTAATTATTAGCTTTAATGACCCTCAAACCCTAACACAGTAATGGATGCACACTTCGAGATAAAATAACTTACACCAACCAAGACGGTATTGTTCAAGAAGCCCACCTTAACCCATTCGTCAATTCATTCAACAGCAGAAAGTTTAACATACTTAGTTGAATTATTATTTTTAAGAAAGACTCTTCAGGCCACAGAGAATTTCGTTTTTTTCCTCAGATCAATGTTTCCAGTTTTGATTTTAAGTCCCGTGGTTTATATTCCTACGTAAACACGCCCAATGCCATACGACGATGGTAGGGAGACATTTGGCTCAGGTGCACGACCTCAGCAGAAATAACTTCGCTTTTGTTATGTTGCACATAACAAGAGATAATATACAACCTGTTAACGTAGTTATAATTGTTCTCCATTGTGCACCACTCAACGAGGCCTGAAATAAACGTGTTGAAAATAAACACAGAGCAATTAACCAGAATACAGGTAAATATAGACGTTGCGGCACGTTGCAAATAGAATTTCTATTGTTTCGTTTGAAGTTTTGAACACCATTGTACTGAATTGTGCAAGTTATTTTAAGAAATAGATGTCAACACACTCTTAATACTCTAGGATTAGAAGATTGAGAGATATCAGAGATATTTTTTTTCTTCAAAATAAAACCTGCTTTAAATGTTAAGTCGTGAGCAATTTGCAGTGAAGTCAATAACCATCGCGAAGAGCAGGTTACTTGGAAAGGGATTTGAAACAGTCTGAAAATAGACCGGTTAAGCAAAGTGGATGTATAGCGGTCGGACTAGTCCCTATTTATAAACACCTGGAAACAGCCTTGAACACCATCATCGTATAATATTTGCCGGACTCTGCTCCCGCATCCAATAAATCATTCCGATAAGTTGTCACACTCTCAACAACATTCGTGGGCGTCTTTCATGCTTCGTCGACAGGGATATAACTATTCAATCCCTAAATCAGTGTGAGGTTATCAACCTTTCGTGACGTAGTTGGAAATTGGAAAGGTATGATGTAATTTTAGTTTAGCAATTGAAAAAACAGATAACGAGGGACGAACTCTTAGCTGATAAGCGGTCCAAAATGTTATGTTATGTATTATGTGCTTTAGCGCTACTCTATAACAGAGCTATTAGCTAACAGAGTTTAATAAAAATATAAGATTGGAAAAACTATATTTTATTAACATCGTCGAGTTTCTCGCCGGTTCATCTGGTAGTGGTTCTATTCATTTTGATACGTGGCATCTGTTATTACTTTCTTAAAAATGTATGACTTTAATTTGGAGATTTAATATGATTTACTTATATGTCCACGACACTTCACCTTTTATTGAATAATACAAAATACTTATCTATATTCACCAATGTGATGAAATATGATTTCATAGATTTTCACGAGTATTAAACATTGAAATTTAATAACTTTCAATCTGCATACATTTTATGAGTATGACAGTGATCATTTTCGTTCATATCGGTAGGCTAAACGATAGCCTGTCGATATAAATGATATATACGATAAATATACTGAATACTATATATACAGATAATATACGACTCAATCAGTTTATCGCTGTTGAATTGCAATATATTATAATTTTGTTGATACTGGCACCTTTAGGGATGAAATTTCTTATAGTCCTTAATTGGTGCAAGCTTCTTGCAACATGAAAGGCATCAAGTACGAGTACTAAAGGCAAAGTCATAAACTAACAACAGATTTTATAAAACTAGAGTGTGAAAGAGTGTCCTGAAACATCCAGTAGTGTACAAGGCTTGATAATGAGTATGTTTAATAAAATCGCGTGAAACGGAAGTCAGATATTTTTTCAAAATCTTGTACCTGTTAACATACCGGTTTTCACACACTTGAACCTGTTACATTGTCACATTCAATATCTGCAATGGTCGTCAGTTTTTATGTAATTCCAAATGAAGCCTTACCGACTGGAATACTCGCATCTCTGACGCAAATTGGTCATACATCACCCGCAGACGGAGTTACTCAATTATCTGTAGTGATCGGCATCGCTTCTTTTCCATCGTCTGATTTAATTCTTTGAGTTATCGCGGTGTGTTGCGAGACTTCCTGTCGCGCCAATTACAAAAATAAACAATAATCACTTCCTACGGTGTTGAGACA
Organism: Selenia dentaria; assembly: GCA_917880725.1. Taxonomy (NCBI): domain Eukaryota; kingdom Metazoa; phylum Arthropoda; class Insecta; order Lepidoptera; family Geometridae; genus Selenia; species Selenia dentaria. The sequence goes on along the minus strand of OU862878.1, from coordinate 35,541,901 downwards.
GGTCGTTATGTGTCGATGACGGCGGCTGGAGGTAATTTGAGGGCGGCTCAGTGTCCAATTTGCGTAATCGAGCGACGTGTGCGGTGGAATGGACGGAACCACTACCTTATGAGGAGACAGAGAGGACGCGGCCCGAGGCACCGGACAGACAAAAACCAGCAATGGAGACACGACTCATCCTCTTATTTATCGATCACAAGATAAATTATCGAATGAATACTGTGTTTAAGGTTCCGCATCTCAAGAGAACTCTTATAGGATCACTTCTCCACTTCGTCCACATGTCCCTGTGGCTGTCGTCAAGACCTTTTTCTCGAACTCGTGAAGGTATTTAGTTTAAATTAATATCGAATATTTTGGTCTACGATTCTTTTGGATCTATGTAGAAATATCGAATAACTAAGTCTACGCAATCATAAAATACGACCCGCAAATTTTGACACCTTCTCTCCTTTGTTTTTTTTTTTATATTGAGTAGACTTTTTTAACAGTGTTATTGAGATAGGCACCTATGCCTGTGGCTATATGCAGAAAAATACGAGATCAGCAACACTTTCCACATCTAAAGCAGATGTCAGTTTCTTCAGGTTGGCTGGTTTCACTGGCATGCGTTCGTTTTAGCTCTTCTACTCGTACTAGCCAGTGAATCAAACCTCACCTCTTCGTGGCGCTTCTGAACTGTGTTCACTGATTTTCATCATCATCATCGTTTGAATCATCAATACCTATGGGGTTCTTACTGTCGATCCAGCTGAAATCATGAAAGGCTAGAAGCAAGATTTACATTACAATTAAAAGAAATTGTAATCCGAAACCGGTTTCTTGAATATGTTCTATCGTCAAAACGATAATTCATAACATACATACAATCGTAGAACATGATGTGATTATAGTGTAAAACAACATATATTTATATAATATTAACGGGGCTTAATCGCGTTAGTAATAGTATTTATTTACCTCAATTAAGACGCGCTCGTATCCTGATAATAGTAAAAAGCAGAATTTTTAAACACCTAGTGTAACGAAACAGATCGATAATATATTATGAAAAAAATACTAGGTTAGAAAAAGGATAGGAAAAAAGTAATAACCGAATAGAATTCATAAATATAACTCTCTTTCTGCAGAAAAAATCCTGAACAGGTCCACAAAAATAAACTTTCACGTCGAAACTCTCAAAATTTTCGGCGATAACACTATATTTTTTTTAGGTTATACATAGCCAACGTATAGTACTAAAGTTATAACCAGCAGTTTTTTCGATTCTGTTAGTATATATCGAAAAATAAAAAGAAAACGTACAAAATTAACGCATTTTCGCATTACATCGTCCAATCTTACAAGCGATTTTCAACCTTACGTAAAGCATCGTAGATTATTTTAAAATTAGGGTTGGACAGCGCCTTAAGCCCCGTTAATATAATATAAATATGTGTTCACATCGCGAAAGTTTAAAAGTTACTAAAACAACATATTTTTTAATCGGCCTTGCCTATCTATACTAATATTATACAGGGGAAAGATTTGATTATTGTAAATTGAATAGGTTCCGAAACTACTGGACTGAAAAATACTTTCACCATTAGAATGCTACATTATCCCTGAGTAACATAGGCTGTATATATTTTGATTAATCTTCATCATCATTCATCACCACGCGGGTGAAACCGTAGAGCTAGATAATTATAGTATTGTTTAAATTTATAAATTAATGAATAGCATGCCGAGCTCGGACTAAGGTTCATATATTCTATAAGTTTGTGCGTGGTGTGTAAGTTTGTACGGAAACCTCGGTGAGCAAGTCTCATTCGGACTTGGCCAGCTTTTTACACTAGATCTTATCAAATCGGTTTAATAGTTTGCTGTACAATAGGCGAGGTGATTGGTCCCAAATAGCGCATTTGAAATTGTATAATTGCAAGTTGCAGCATAACCGTTTCTGATAATGTCACCGTGTCAATTGGGCAAGTGCATCGCTGTTCCTTTAGTTTATTAAGTGTCGTTAAATAATATTTTATTGGGTTTATTAAGGACTTCTGTCATCACACCACAGTATGGCTTGTTAATAACATCTTTATATATAAGATAAAATATAAATGAAAGATTCATTTATATTTTATCCGTGAGGAAAATAGTTCTTCATCTCGTTTTCCCTCCACCTTCGGGCTACGAATCGTAAAATGCAAGGAAACCCGACTTGGAAGGTCTCTTATGCAAGAGGCGGTCTTAGTTACAAGTGAAATTACTGGGCGAAAGAGATTCAAAACACAATGTCTTATGGTGACGAGTGCAGTGCAGTGCCACGCAAGACTTCAGTTGTAAGCTCTGGGTGGCACTGCAACTGTAATGGGCAAGCGTAGTGATTACCATTAGGCGCACGACTTGCCTGTCTCGTCATTTAATTACATGCTTTTTAATAATGCGCTCCGCGGTTTCACCCGCGCGGTGATGGATGATGATGATGATGAATCAAATATAGAGTGTGTTATAGGCATAGCTATATGGCTAAATAGCTGGTGAGAGAATTTTTGGAACCGGTTATGTAGTTTTTGAGTTTATCTGTTACAAACAAACTACCAAATCGTTCCTCTTTATTATTAGATTAGATAATGATTAACACCAAGGTACGAATACAAAGTAAAAAAGACCTAGTTTGTACCGGCGCTAATATTGCATGTATTAACACGGTAAAGTAGTTATTGTGACATACTATATGTCTAACTATTACAACTGTAATAGTTAGACATATAGTATCACACACTTTTTTGTAGACATTGATGTCCTCTATAAAACTACACTACCTACATCACTTTGCTCTATTGTCAATAGTTTCCGCAGTGTACGCGATATAATGATGTTTTTTCGTATTTTTTCACACCTTGGGTTACATTATCGAACTTTTCATACGGATCCCGACTTTTTTGAAAATATTATATAGCCTATGTTATTCAGTGATAATGTAGCTTTTTAACGGCAAAATAATTTTTGAAGCCTCCTCCATAATTTTCCAAAAGGACCGGTTAAAAGCGGCCTGCATCCAACATCGTCCTGCGACCTTTATCAGGTCCTCTGTCCACCATGTTGGTGGACGACCTACGCTGCGCTTGCCTGTCCGTGGTCTCCATTCCAGAAACTTCCAGCCCCATCGGCCATCTTTTCTGCGTGCTATGTGCTCTGCCCATTGCCACTTTAACTGGCTAATCTTCTGGGCTATGTCGGTGACGTTCGTTCTTCTACGGATCTTCTCATTTCTGATTCGACCACGTAGAGAAACCCCGAGCATAGCCCTCTCCATAGCTCGTTGTGCGACTTTGCGCTTACTTATGAGGACCTACTAATATGAGCTACTTACTAATATGAGCCTCTGGTCTCTTACTAGACCAGAGGCTCATATTAGTAAGTTTATTCGTTACATATAAAAATACAAATATTTTCTCTTGAGAATATTAGTATAGATCGATATCTTTATACCTACCTTACAATAAGTACGGGTTTTATGTCATCAAGTGAAGAGGCTATCAAGCCTGGGTGTCACGGCTGGTCAAAACAGGTATCGGTGGATCTCATAAACCTTTTGTATATTTTAAAATGAAACTCGATAAAAGTTCATAAGTTAATAAATAAAGATGATCCACTTTAAAACTGCGTCCTTTCAATGCCTTGATTTATTTGACTTCTTTCTTTCAGTGCCTAATCTAATTTGTTCTGTTATTAGGATTTTTAGAGTATACCAATTTATTTTGTAAGAGTAAAGAGTTGTCTTTTTAGAAAATGTATGGATTCAGGCGTTACTTTATAAAAATCCATATAAATACGTTAGTGAAACAAAAATATTCGGTTACTGGGGCCTGTCTGCTTCTCTGGGAAAATGCATTTGGCGAACATGCAGTGTATCTTTTCGCCCGCAAAACGTTCATGCAGGAAGTTAACAAAGTCAAAGTCAAAATCATTTATTCAATTTAGGCATCAAAGACACACTTATGAACGTCAACTTTTCATTATAATGTACTTTAAAGACTCTACCGCCGCGTTCCAAAATATATAGAACCCACCGAGAAGAAGCGGCAAAAAACTCGGGGCCATTCTTTTTATATGGATGTTTACAATGTTTCTACTTAGGTACTACAAATATTACATTTTATGGGTGGCAGAGAGACAGCTTGCCAGAAGTGGAGTATTCCAAGCATCTTTATCTTATATATAATGTCGAACTTTATAGTAAGCTTTTTTTATTAAAACGTTTTTTACAGTCAACTTGAATTTGCCCTCTGTGAGCTCAGTTATGTGCTTTGGGATTTTATTGTAAGAACGCACACAATTTCCTAGGAATGACTTATTAGTCTTCGCAAGTCTAAAACTAGGTACAGCACTAGTAACATTATAGCAACACATGCTATTCCGCGATAACCTCTTCAACGCGTATTTACCTCTATCTCCACAGGAGCATCTGCAGGAGCTGATGAATCGCCTAACGCTGAAACAAGAGCTCGTTCCAGCGCTGAGGAGTTTTCGTTAGCAGAATTGGACGTGTTGCTATTCTATAATCTTTCTTCATACCCTTTTTGCGACAGTGTACAGTGTACACTCCAACTTGAAGCAGTGTTTTTCAGCGAAATTGTCCTTAATTTTTTTTCTTATAATGTCAAGTTTCAAAACGAATACTAGATATCTGATTTGCAACGAACCTAGAAACAGCTTCGAGTATGCAAGCATTCTTGTAGGTTTGAAGCGCACTGGTTTTAATTACTTGGAGTGAGACTAGTATATGTTCGGAGCATCAAGAATCACACGAAGTTAAATAAATGTCATGTCCGCCTCGTCACTTCATAACTTAAAATTATCTCGGTAATGTAACTACAGTACAAAAAAGAACCAATATCCAAATGTTATATAGGTACTATAACTATATGAAATAACAGTATTTAGATTATTAGCTATACCCAAATAAACATTACCTTAAGGTCGACAACGCATCCTCGAGACCTGGTATTGCGGATGTCCTTGGGCGACGGTATATTACTTACCATCAGGTGAGCCGCTTGCTCGTTTGCCAAGCTATCACATAATATAAATCTGATTTGGTCTCAAACACGTGAATGCCAATGTTAAATGGCGATGGGAAACAGAAATAGAACTTTACAATAATGTTTGAATGGTGGAAAAACTAACCTATTCGGCCGGTGCCGGCTTCGGTTTGGTTTTATTTATATAATTATACGCTAGTCTTAATCTCATAAATTTTATTTTTACCCACACTAGTGCCGGCATAATTACATAATCTATTATTCAATTTTATATTTTTTTATTTTATGTTAGATATCACTTATTTAAAATAACACGCTCATTTTATTTCGTTAGTTTTTGAAAATCTCCTAGTCTTTATATCGATCATTTTATATTTAAACTAGATATTTATTAAACAAAACAAAATCTGAACAGAAAAGCCTAAAAGGGCGTACTGGAGCAAATAACGAGACAGCTGAGATGCAAAAAGAGGTTAAGAAATCGGAGAGATATGAAAATTACTTATACTATATAATAAACTCTACTTTAAATAAATAAATAATAATTAAATAAATATTATTTTGTGACAAGGACAAATATTTGTTCCTAACGAATTAATTCATCAACAACACCCAAAACAAGTTCTTAGTAACAGTCCTACTAAAGGTATTTAGTTATTCGGATTTTAATAGCTACCCTAAATAAGTAATTTGGTCCACTAATCCCCAGGGTTGACCCAAAAACGATTATGTACCAATCCAACTGAAGGATCACTTAATCTAGGTGAATGAAGCTCGCGAAATTGGGAAACCACCCGCTTAGTGCCCTACATTTCACATTGAGTGATGTACTATGTAATATCCTTCGGCGTAGTCGATAAATCTCTAATTTCTATTTTTAGACTCACTGTTAACAGGCACTATAATTCTTGCCGTTTCACTACAAGCCTTATAGGCGCTTTAAAGTATATTTTCTTAGAAAATGTTGATTTACCAGTGATTAATTTTATGTCACGTACAAATACTAATCGTATACAAGAATCAAAGTTGACATTTTAGATTTGATGTCGTCCGCGTCGTGTCGATGGCGAGTGGCGACCCTGGCTATTTTCTGGCGTGTGCTCGTGGCTGGCAAATACAAACTTTGTCTTGAATACTCGGTCACAAGCCATGCAGTAGAGCTGACCTGCTCTGTTGTACGTGTAATTGTAGTAGGGTTTAGGTCTGTTCTTGCGAGCTTGGCGCTTTGAGTCCAACTCGGAAAGTCATCATGTCGTCTTATAAATAAATAAATAAAGGACATATACAGTCAACAAATATAGACGGAGAAACAGTGTCCTATTTATACTTACTGTACAACTTCCACGTTCATAAACGAGCGTTTGCTTACGTTTTTAACCGACTTCAAAAAAAGAAGGTTTCTCAATTCGATCTTTTTTATGTTGGTTCGCTTCTTCGTCATTTACGAACTGATTTAGCTGATTTTGTTTGATGGAGTATACTTCCGTGGTGGTCAAGCAGTTTTTGAGTTACTACTCCAAAAACTGAAAAGTTTTTGTGATTTTATCTTAATGACGGTCATCATTGACGGTGTATCCCGTAAATAGGTCACAAAGGTCACTAAAAAGGGTAAAAAAAAATCTTTTTCAAAAAATAGAACTGACTTCTTCACTAAAAAGTGTCTAGTATGATAAAAACCATTTCTGAAAAATCCTATGGGTTTACGAGTCCTACATCAAAGCGCGCAATTCATCCACTTTGAAATCAAGAGCCTAGATATTACTGTGTATCGCAATTTATGAGTAATTTTACTACGAATAGTGAAAGCTCTCAAGTATCTCAAAGAAAACTATGTCATATCTTAGCTCTCAAGGGTTCAAAGAAAAACCAATGTTTAACGTCTGTCAGGATTAAATATGAGAATCGTAGGTACCTGCGTGTTTTAAATATTTAAATCGCCATTCATTTATTTCTTAGTACGTGGACCAATTTCTCACAGAACAATTAAATTTAAGAGTACGGCGTATTTTATACGCGCAGACGACGCGCGTTTCACGAACGCGCGTTTACGGCGCCGTAGATTAGACTAAATCTCGACTGAACCTCTTTTGAAGCAAGCGCAGATCCACCGGGCACGGTAGGCATGCCCACAACCCTAAAAGGCTTGCACATTCCACAGGCTCATGATATGACCTTTCATATCCAATGCCTTAGTACAATATACAAAACCTGGATATCGATGAAATTATTAATGTTTTTGCAAAAATGAAACGTAAGCTTGCATTTTTAATGTAATCACCTAAACAAAATTAGATACCTATTTAATTAAAAATGTATAAGTACATAAATTTCATTTGAGATCCTTTGTGAAAAATGAACAGTGCCACCGCGCTCAATTGTAGAACTAAAATCGGAGTACGCCAATCACAAGCTTATTATGTAAGCGAGATCGAGTATCGACTATAGATGACATTCATGTTGCCAACTCATGGTAGAGCTACAGGTGGTCCTCGTGCGTGTTCCGTAACCTAATGTCATAAAAAAGGGCCCGTATTACCTAAAGTAGGCCAAACATTTCCTGCGGGACTCGGCGCGTAAATATTTAGTACACTAAATATATAGGTAATGTTCATAAAGTGGTATTAACATTCACCGGTAGCTGAAGCATGATGTAGGATTTGAAACCGCGATCACCAGAGTGGCGGGTAACCCTCGTGAGTTATCATTGACTCGACACGTAATGACTTAAAAACAAAATTGTATAGTTATTGACTCTGAACAACAGAATATTTGAGATATTTTGGCAAACGTTATATAAACAACATTCAGAAGGAATCGATGGCCAATTTACGCTGGAACAGTACACAAAACAGGAACAACAGGAAAATATTTGTGTCTGTCAACATTTAATCCATCATTACTATAATGGAGACTGGAGCCGCTGAATATAGCACACTGAATATAATGTAACATCATAACATCGTCAATGTCGAGGTTTTTTTTAAATAATTTTGGTAAATAATAAACTTTTTTTTATTTTTTTTTATTTTAGAATTTCCGTGAATGAACATTTGAAATACGAATTATAAAAAAGTGTTCTTAACTAGCTGACCTGCTTATTTGGCTTTTTGGTCTATGAAATATTTGACCATATAAATAATTGCATTGAAAAGTAAAGTGAGACACGCCCGCGAGCGTCACGCGCACTCTTTGAAAACCAATGGTGCGATCGAAACTATACGATCATTTTCTATTTTTAAATCATCCTTGTATCAGAGCGAACATAACATTATTATATAATATATTAAGTTAAGATCAATATTATATTAAGAATTATTCAAATCGGTAACGTTGGTTGGAAGTTATATGCGTACATACATTTTGGCAACTCATTTTTATTTATACAGATATAGATAGAAGATAAAAATATTAACCTTTTCAGGTTTCATGATATACAAATTAAATTAATAAGTTAATTTCTGCGTATTATTAATGTCTATGTCTAAACGACAGTACAGTTCCTGCATATACTATTCCAAAAAATAGACAAAAAACAGTGAGTCATTATTCTAAAATAGATCTAAGCACTTATAGTTAGATGATCACAAAATGTGGAATCCCTCAACAACAAGGTAACATATCATCACACCATGCACTAATTAAAAGCATTAATTTATGAACACTCATTATTCCTAAAATTAGCAAGTAAAATGGCGCCAATATACCCTGACATGACACTGGCGCCTCGCCTGATTCCAAACATACTTCACAAATGGGAGCTGTTATTGGAGTATTACGCCAATAGAAAACAGAGCAAACCTAAATACATAGTCTTACACCGATCACGTAATTAACACGTAATGATGATGGACACCACCAGCCGTCGTGATACACGAGTCTGTTCAAGATGACCTATTACGATGATAGGATAAGTGGAAAAATAAGTACCTACCTATTTCATTTGGGAGACTGTTCGTGGAATTTGCAACTGAATCAAGAAGTCTGGGTCATCGATACGGTCACAGAAGTTCTCGTAACGTGGACTGTAATTAATGCAGGGGAATATAGGTCAAATGGCGCCAGTACAAGACTTGAAAATACTAAAGAGCCAAATACTTACATACTTGACAAAGTATATGATAGAGATGAAAAAAAAATCGTTTGTATATTAGAGCTTGACCGAATAGGTAAATTATTTAAGAATCCCAAAGTTTCTTTTGAAACAGCTCTAAGGAACAATTCAATAAAAAACAATGAAATTCAACGTATGTCTTATGTATCACTTAGTGAGAAAATTGCACTTTTCTGATAAAAATATTTAGCAACTTTTTTAATATATGTCAACTGTTGACATATATAACAACAATGAAATTAATTCAGGGCAGTTTTCTTGAGTCACAAACTCAAGAAAACTGCCCTGAATTAATTACCATATGCAATCCTATATGATGATTCCTTTAGAATTACTACAGGGAATTATGTAGTCATGTAACTTCAGAAAATTACGAACAAGCTAAGCTCAGATCCATGTTTATGCTCGTATGTTGATCACTCGTCTTATTTTCCGGGCCGATCGTCGAACCACAACTAGGTCAAATTCCATCGACACCACTTCACACACATCCATTAACTTCCTCTTCCTTTAATTTTTTCCACATTTTCACAAGAACACGACACATTTCTGTCGGCGATCCATTTGTTTGGCACTTACCCGAAATCTGTCTCCCAGAATATTATTCAATTTCACGAAAGATTAACTTTGTTATCTAATAAATGACAGCTCGTATTTTTCAATAGCTACTATTTGGCCTATGGGCTCAACCATATCTAATAAAGACTTACGTTTTTCAAAATGTTTCTCGTGCAGTCTAATGCGTTGATCTTGACCTAATCTACTTATTCGCGTTATTCAAATGTTTTTACAATTGCCCATGAACTGCCACAGAAGCTTAGCAAAATAACAAAAGAGTTTCACGAGATAGTCTGTTGACTCACGGTCTGAAACCAATACAACCCTCACGTGCTTCCTAACTTTTCCATCCATCGTTTGTCATAGTGGCTCTAAAACCCACATCATGACCACTTGTCAGCCTTTAGGGTTGCCGTGTAACCTCATTTTGTGTGGACACCCTATGAAGGCTGCGAGTGTTTTTCCACTTTTCCATTCGGCCTTGTTTACGAAGAGAGCTAAAAGGGTCGTAGGTAAACAATTGATTTCGGGTCACGTAGCGATTACCAGGCGCACGTTATAAAGCTGGTGACGTGATGATTCTGAAAATCGGGATTGACCTTAATGTCTGACCGCTCAATCGGTGAATCTGGTGTAGACGGATTGTTAAATATTTGTTGAGCTGAATTTGCTGAGTTTTGGTGTTTTAATTTTATTTAAGCTTCCAACTTAGGTTTTAAATTTTAGGTGGTCTACTCGTATATTTTATTATATTCTGGTGCCTTATGTGGGGCAGTATGTATGTTTCGTTTATATAATTCATGATAGGATCCTGGTCCTCATAGACGAAATGATAGAGTTACTTCAGCTCCATCCCATGCAAAAGGATAGAATCCTCTGGAGGGTCAATACTGTCGGGAACGCAGACGAGTGCGTAATCGTTCCCATACAGTCCCGACATTAACACACGGTGAGCATACGAAAGCCTTAGATTTTTGAATTTAGTAATCCATGTTTCGGTCTAGTTTTGTGTGTATGAGTATTTATATACCCTGCCCAAATACCACTTTTGTAAAACATTTGACCCTACCTTGCAAATGTAGTCGCACGCCAACGGGCTTTCTTAATTCTGTCCTCCTATATTCCTCCATCCTTTCTAATTATTCAGAGGTAAAGAGGAATATCTCACATTTTCGATAATATTAATCAACTTTAATTATCACTTGGAATTTTTCTAAAGTACATGAGTTCTCTTGAGAAAGACACAAAGTTGTGGCATTTACAGAACGCTTAAGTGAAACTGAAAAATAAAACTGAAAGAATGCATTTCCTCTTCGCCGCTTCTAAACACGCTGCGCTATTTCTAGTGAATCGACTAAAAATATACGCATTGTCTTAATAACGTACTTGAAATAGTCTGTTTACTTCACTTTTGTGGTGTGCTTCTGTTTTTACGCGAAACTAACACCGCTGACCTATATATCATGTTATTAGTTTGCGGCGAGCCACACAACGGTGATTTCGTAAGATATTGGCACTCGAGGATGAATGGTCGGTATTTTTATTGTTTTCCACGAAATCAAATTACAATGCGTGCGATTACATGAAAAAAGAATTTTCCTCAAAAGATCTGCCAACGGCAACAAGTTACCTGTGTGACCTAAATTATGTGGCGTGGACACGAGTTCTACCTATTGAGTAATATCATTTATAATAATAATCATATTACTTCAAAGGCAATTGAAATGAATAACTAGAATCTAAGTCCCGTATTATATAAATACTTTCAGTAATCGCCGAGTGCTGAGTAAGTTTGTATGAGAATTCAACAAATCGAGATTTACAACTAACCTTAGGTACTTCTAAAATTTTACGTTCTGGGCCTCAAATTCATGTCGAGAACATAAAATTAAATACTTTCATGAGTATTATAGCTAGTTGCCTTTATATAGTATACTATATAAAGGCAACTAGCTATATATATAATATATATATATATATATATATAGTTATATAGTATATTGATGAACTTCATATTATGAGCGTTGGAGCTTGTGAAAAGCTTCTTAGTTAGGAAATAGCGTCGATTGAGACAAATCTTTACTTAAGGGTGCTTTTTAGTTCCTTTGTCTTCATTCTCATGTTTCCTAATAACAACAACCTAGTTGCAAAAGGAAAAGGTAACGTAGAGATACTCCTGCTATTCTATTATGTTGTCACGCCCTGCACATGCTCTCCCCAAAATTTTAAAATGTGTCATATAACTCTACATTTGAACGCTCATTACTTTACACAACAGTAAGTAACGTGAAAAGTACTCGGCTTTTCGTTAATAGATAAGGTCTAAAATCAATGTCAGTTATTCATCCAATAGTAGGTATTGGTCTATGGACACATAAGATGTAGGCTCTACACTAATGAGAAAAATAAAAATGAATAAACAGTAGGTACACATTTTATATAACTTTCGACTTCGGACGCGTGGAATAATATTAATTATAACGTATATACGTACGTTAACCCTGGTTACACGCTCTCAAATCCGTTGAAATGCTTCACCACTGAGTGAAAATAAATATATAAACTAAAAACAGAACCCATGCAAAATTTTAAACTTTTAGAACTCGCAGTAACGAAGTTTCATACAAACTATCAACCCCAAAAAAAACCCTTAGGGGTTGAATTTCATAAAATCCCGTCTTAGTGAGCACCTACGTCCTAAAAAGAACCCCCATGCAAAATTTTAAACTTTTAGCACTCGCAGTAACGAAGTTTCATAATAAACTATCAAACCCAAAAAATACCCCTTATTATTGAATTTCATATAATCCCGTCTTAGTGAGCACCTACGTCCTAAAAAGAACATGCAAAATTTGAAACTCCTAGCACTTGTAGTTTCGGAGATTTTGTGATGAGTGAGTGAGTGACCTTTCGCTTTTATATATATAGAAGATAGATTAGGACTAAACTAATATCGACATTTATAATATTTCGTTAAACATTGTAAATTATTAATAAAACTGTTAAACTGTTTACTGTTCTTGCCATTGCGAAAGTCAATGTCACTACATAATTAGGTAATGTGGTAAACATGTTATCGTTAACACTACACCTTTATTTTTACCTAAAAGTGGGGAGTTTCCTATATGTGGCAACACAGGAAACCGCCATGGACGCCGAGTTGTTTATTTCACTAAATTAATGAGATAGTTCATGTTTTGCAGGTAAATACATCTTGTAAAATTAGTACTTTGATTAATAGTGTCCGCCCTTGCGATAATCATAAAAATTGCGTAGTTGACCACTCGATCATCGTTTCTAAGAACTTCAAAGAGAGACTAAATCAAATATTTTTGGGGACCGCTAGACAAGAGTTATTTATTGCACTGTTATCTCACTTTCTTTAAAAAAAGGTGGCCAATGAATCAGAGAACAGTTGTCCTGGAATGCTTTCATTAAGTAAGTATATAAGTAGATATTTAATCGAACTGATTTGGCTAGTTACACAAAAAATTACTTAGAATCTGATTACTTCAGTAAAGGTAGTACGGACTTTGCTGCGGCATTTAAACGACCATTTCAAACAACCAAGAACATACAAAATGTATATGAACACTTTTTTAGACATGAAAACTTGTGATATTAGATTTTGCAATAACAAATGAGTAGAGGCAGAAAATAGCGGCAAGCTGTTTTCGATTTACATATATTAATAATATTCTTCATTTTAAAATTAATTGTGAATATGCAAAAATCAAGAAAATCAATGAAATTCATTGCTTATGCCGTTAAGTTTAGGCACTATTTAATATCATTATTTTTTTCAATATATATATATCAACTCATATATATGTACTATATATAATATTTAAATAGAATTAGATAAAATAAAATAAAAAATTAAAATAGAATTTATACTTTTTAAATATTCATAAATAGTTGTTGTTCTTTAATTAGCCTTTTGTTTTACGCTGAGGAGTCATAAGACATATTCTATACAATTTTTTTCGCCAAATGCGTATAAGTATAACCAAAACAGATGATCACATGCTTATCATCAGCACAATTCCACAGAATAGACGATAGTTGTCACTTACATACAAAGCACATAATACATATTTTGCAAACTAGACCCAGTTGCCAACTTGAAACAGTATACGGCTGGGGGTGAGGTTGTGACGTCACCAACAACATGTATGACGTTCGCGGTAACAAACTAGATTACTCGGGATTCAGCTTACGGTTATTATGAAATACCTACGTTGATGAGAAAAACTGGTTATATTAGTTTGCTCTGGAATACAACTTTGATACGTTATCAAATCACCTCAAAGTACATTTTGAATTCTATGATATAACTTTTTTCTGGGGTGAATACAGCTATCTAAATCGGTGGAATATACATATACAGCTCAACACGACCTCACTGCTGGGATGCAAGCCTTCACCTCAAATAAAATGGTCCACTACGGAGGTCTAGTAAGTACTTGTTTCAGAGTTTTCAGACGACCAAAAAATATACAAACATCCATCGGACGGCATACATCCATAGACCCATCGGAGTCTTGCAGATTCCAAATAGATCCTAACTTACTAATCTACTACCTGATTATCTACCATACTAGTATGTACTAAATCACAGTGTTCAAATAATGAGTACATTTTTCGAATCTACAATTGGTCAAAGTCAAAGTCAAAATCATTTATTCAATTTAGGCATCAAAGACGCACTTATGAACGTCAATTTTTCATTATAATGTACTTTAAAGACTACCGCCGCGTGCCAAAATATATATAGAGCCTACCGAGAAGAAGCGGCAAGAAACTCGGGGCCATTCTTTTTATATAGAAGTTTATAAAATGTTTTTACTTAGATACTACAAATATTAGCTCCAGTGTATTGCCTTACAAAAGAGAACATAATAATGGTATCAGTAGGGCAAGACACGCTACACTTTGACATCTTAGTACACGAGTAGATAGATCCTGGAGTGATCAGTCCCAAGCTGTTTTATCCTCCAAGTAATCCGAAATTTTGTAATAACCTTTATGACAGAGTTTAGTTTTAATAGTAATTTTAAACTTATTAATAGGCGAATCTCGGATAACATTGGGAACTTTATTATAGAATCGTATACATTGTCCCATAAAAGAATGACTTATTCTGTGGAGACGCGTTACATGTGCGGATAGCTTGTGCTTATTTCTGATCTTTGATGATCTTGGACTTGACTTGTCCACGTCTAACCTAGATAGTACAAGAAATAAATAAGCTGAACTTTATTCCGAACACATGTAGCAAACTATTTGGGTAGAACTTTGACCAAACGACAGCCTGATGGCCGAAAGGGTTACCTTCTGAGAATTGCGGATTAAATATTCCTATGACGTAAATGCCCAGACTAAGTATTACGTATCGGATTCCCTTAGAGCAAATATAATAATGCTAACGTTGGCCTTCGAGGTGGTGTGCATTACGTGACAGACAAACTGTTACCATGGAGAACTTTTTTACTGAATAATGTTTCTCTTTTCGTTCAAGTTCAAATAAAGGTGGAGTTCTCGATTCGTCGGTCTTTTTTATTTATGTTCCCCTATTACTCGAAGACGCGTAGACCGAACCAGAGCGTAGAGAAACCATTTTTTGTTTGTAATGGTTTACTCCAAGGTGGTCCCATTGGCACCAAGTCAGGATCTGATGATGGGATTCCAGAAAAATCGAGGGCAACCCTAAAATTGTATAGAGCCTATACAGATATATTCAAGTATTTGTGTCTGGTTTCATCATCGCATGTCGCTGAGCTGATGCTGGAAAATGTATAACTTCTTAATTATTAATGGAAAACCTTTGAATATTCTTTTTGATTTTTGATGGTTCTTATAGACCCCTGCTTATTTTCCTTTGAGTTATCTATGGAAGTGTTCGTTCTGTACTGTCTGTGTTGTACTAAGTGTTATTTAATCTCTGGCAGTAACACGTCATTAGTGAAGTCGGTTTCGTATTATTCTTATAATCACTTGTCTCTAATGCAGGTAGAAATCATTAGTAGACCGTAAAGAAAGTAGATTCTGCATGTAATCGAGACATATGAGCCCACCTGCTAATGTCTCGCTTGCTCCCGTAGACATTATCAATCTATAAAAAAGTACCTGATCACTCAAAACTATGTGATTTAATGTGAGCTCAAGAGTTCTGTTCCATGCAGCTTCATACAAGATAGGATATCCTGGATTGTAGCTTACGCTCGGCAGGGGGTCCGGCAGGACCAAACACTATAAGAAACAGACGTCTGCAGTTTTATTATTGGATTAAATGTCGAGACAGACATGTCATTCACCTGGTAACCCTTACGCCCTTTTAAAGAATATTAAGCTAATGACAATTGCAGTGTCTTTCAGCTCTTAAATAAGTGTATGCGGTTTCATCACCTCGAGGCATTAGTCACATTCGCGCGGTAATTTCACTTCACACACGCAACATTTAAACGAACTTACATCTTGAACACCTTTGAACTGACAAATGAAATTTAGGTTCGCTAGACCTGTATACTTACATACATCAAGGGATCGTCACGGTGGAATAAACACCCACGTTTCGCCACTCTTGGTCTCGAGATATGAAAAACATTTTTACCCAAAAATTAAACCGACTTCAACACTAAAAAGTGTGAAATAATTTGATGAAGTAGGTACCATGATAGTTCAAAAGATATCACAGTATTGTGCGCATGTTACCGACTTCGACAAGTTATTTTACACTTTTTAGTGTTAAAATCGGTTCCAATACATGGTAAAAAAAAATTTCGCCCATATTAGTGACCCTTGGCACGGTAATATACCGTGCCCTGCTACTTACGGGATCGATTGTCATTCACCGTCAATAAGAATATCATCAAGATAGGCGAAACACTTTTCAGCTATTGGAGTGTAACTCAAAACCGCTTAACCGAATTGGATGAAGTTTAATTGGAACCACTTCGGAAGTTTACTCTTTCAAATAAAAAAATAATTATAATAATCAATCCACAAATAAGTAACAATCGGTAAACAAACAAAAAAATACATAGTAGTACATACTGTCGAACATATAACCTCCTCGTTTTATAGTCGGTTAAAAGCCTGTAGCCATCTTATCTCTTTCTTGGCTTTGGCGGCACGAATTTAGGAAGATGTGAATTACAATAGAACAGTTCAAATATGTGAGGAACTGCTGTGCGATTCTCTAACGGCTGGTCCCAATAATATATCTATCGCCGGTTTACCTTACTAGAGATAGATTTTTGTACGGACGTTATGTCACATTTCTATCGGTAGTAAGGTAAACTGTGGATAGATAGATTATTGGGATCCTCCATAAGAGCAAACATCGTTGCATCCTTGACAACATCCGTGAAACAAATGACGAGATGACAAAGAAACGTTGGAAAAACAACGTTGTGTACATTATTCTCATAGAGTATATTTTGACATCGGTGAGCTCGTCGACGATCGCAACGATGAATCATTAGAGAATCGCACGACTGTTAATGTTTCATTGTTTAAGAAAATTCAGCAATTTCTAATTTTATATCCGAAATACAAATCTGGTACATTTTTAGAGAAGTATAAACTGTAGCTCTACAGTTTACAAATGTGGAAAATGTGTTTTAACAACAAACATTATTGGTCGGTTAGTTCATTTTACGAGGATTTTAGCATTGTTAACACATGTTCCGGTGTTTATGTTTCAATTAGAAAATGGATGTTACGACATATTTTTATGTGTCGCGGATTTTTTATGGAGCCATAAAAACAGATTCATGATGTCAGTCACCTACATCGAAATTTTAATCTAATAAAATAATTTGATGAAATTCTTAAAACCTGTATTTGGAAACTTTAGTGTATCGATAGCTAAACTGGGTCTACCCAGTAGTTTGGCTATCGGATTTTTGAGTCTTATTACTTATAAATCAATTAGTAAATATGACGGCCGTAGTGCAGTCCACACGAAACTTCAGCTTTAAGCTCTGGGTAGCACTGCAATTTTAGAGTCGTCATCGTGCCGTACAGAGCAATGAAAATGCGAGGTAGCAAAGATATTAAACTTTAGTATTGATAAATATTATATTATATATTTTTATAATATTTTAATTATATTATATATAATATTAACCATTGAAACAAGCGCAATTTGAAAAATTTAATACCGACTTCCATTCTATACAGTTATTGGAGTGTAACTCAAAACCTACTGGACCTAATTTGATGAAATTTAAATGGGACCAGCTTTCAATTTGTTTGAAAGAAATTTGAGAATCGGTTCACCCAATCAAAAGATATGAGGTAACAAAAAAATACAGTTGGTTTACTTTTTGGAAGTCGGTAGAAAATTACTAGAATATATACTCAAAAATCCGATAGCTAAACTCTGGGTCTACCTGGTAGTGTGGCTATCGGATTTTTAGTCCCATTATGGCTATAGTGCAGTTCCACACGAAACTTCAGCTTTATGCTCCGGGTAGCACTGCAACTTTAAGAGTCGTCATCGTGCCGTGCAGAGCAATAAAAATGCGAGGTAGCAAATATATTAAACATTAAAGTATTGATAAAAATATTTAGCATTGAAAAAAATGCTTAAACTAAATTAGTTTTAGGGTTTGAATTATAGTTCCAGAGCTTTTTGGTAAATTACGTTTCACCTGTATAATAGATGTATTGCAGTGCTAAATATAGCTGGTGTCAGACCCGCCTAGGTTATTAATAGCTAATTATGATAATGGTGGAAATTCTATTCAAGCTATTTTGAGCTCAACACGTGGACATAGAAGTTAATGGCCCTTTAAGGTGGATATTACAGGGTATTTCGTAATCAGTGACGCAATTTTAGAATTTTTGTTGACGAAACGGACAAGGCCTGATAGTTATTTTATTTCTGTCAATGACGGAACGAGCGATTCGCTCGTCTGATGTTAAGCGTTACGCTTGCCCATGTGCTATTTATAATTTTAAAGTACTCACTACTTGCCACCCTGAGATATAAGAGGTTAAATCTCTTGCCTTGTAGTTTCTTTGGAAACATTGTCCTGGAAAAAAGTACAGTGATGTATGGACACTACTGATTTGTGATTGAATAACTAACTAGCTTCCGCAGGTGGACTTTGCAAAAATCCTATCTTCTTCTCAGCTGATCCGCTCTTGGCAGAGCGGTCGTGGCCGTCATGTAGTAGTGGTATTGGGGGCAGATGTTATTCGCCTCACCACGTCCCGCCATCTCTCTCTGTTGGCCGTCATCCTGGTACACTCACTTATTATATTACACACTGGGTCCACCCGCTGCATTCTTGATTTGGTCTGTCCATCGCATTGGCGACAGACCGCGAGATCTTGTACCGTCAACCCTGCCTTGCAAGTCCTATCACTACAGATAAACTCCACGTCTTTTTATAGCAGGCGTGCGTGCTCAACTCATGCTGCGTGGACTATTCTCAATTGACGAGATGGATATGTTCTGCACCTGAACTAAACAACCACTGCCCCTGCTTATATGTCTAGTTGCAGCTCCCCTCAGAGCTTTAAGCTGAAGTCTTGCTTAATCTGATTCCTCGTTGGTCTAGTGGGCATTGCGTCTGACACATATAAGGTATCGGAAGACACGGGTATGATTTATAATATTGTTTTCTTAAACTGCAAAGGTAATATGCTGTTTTCATTCGAAGTAATGTCTTATTATATTGTATCATTTTTCTTTATATATTTTTGTATATACGATTTAATTTTAGATTAAAGGTTAAGGTTAAGGTTTAGATTAAATTTAGTTGAAAAGTTCAACCAAAATATTAATCTGGTAATAAACTTTTTTTTCGTTTTTGGCGTATAGTGTATTGTGTTTCGGTAATGTATTCTTAATTAATTTATGTTTACTAACTCATTACCTGGCAACACATAAAATATAAAGGAAACCAGTGCATAATAAATTTTAGTACTGTAGTCACAGATAGAAGATAGTCTGAAACTAAATTTTGGCTATTTTGGGATTGAGACCAATTACGACTGGTCAATATCCCCACGGACATCCAATTCTACCTGAAAAGCGATAAAATCATAACCAAATATAAACTACCGAAACTACCTAAAAGTTTTCTCACCAATGAAAGTCTCTACGTGTGTACCTACCAAACTACCTACATAGGTACCATAAAGGGGAAATTTCTATAAATAGACTCGAGCGTCAGCAATTTGAAATTAGATTAACACGTTTTGTCGTTATACCCAGGGTAGAGTAGGGACGCCGATTCGATTACCGGTCCATCGCCTCTGAGAGCTTTACCACATGAGGGCCACGAAAACTGCTTGAAGCGAATACGTCGTGATAAGTATCGCTACAAGCGCGAACTTAATAAAGCCTAAATCTTACATACAGTTTTCATGATTACAATGAAACTTTGTATTCGTAGCTCTTAAGGTACTTTCTTGTCATAAAATAATACCTGTATAGATCATTATTGGAGGAAAGTAGTCGTAAATATGTGTCAAAGCGTTGTTCAGGTAAAACAAAATTTAAAAACAATATCAATCAGTCACCGTATATCAAAGGTTACAATGTTTATAACTGAGACACATAATAGTCTCAGTTGCTAACAAATGTGGATTGAAATCTGTAAAAATGGCCGCTCTATGTCACTTTTGTCAGCTTCAGTGATCAAATTACTAACATGTTTGCTTAATGGAGTTGCCAAAACAGACATAGGGCCGCCATTTTTCAAGATTTCAATAAACATTTGTTAGCAACCGAGATACATAATAGCCCTGCGGTTGTATGAGAAATTTAAAAAACAAAATAATACGAAATAGAAAATCAACAAATATCTACTATCTGCTGTTTTCATATCTCATACAAGCCGACAAGCCAGCGGCGTCGCTTGCTTGTCCATATGATACGCAGCCACAGAAATAAATTGAATTCACCTCAGGGGTGGAATTTACTAAAATTCTACCTTAGTATATGCTTATAACAAAAATAACAAAAAAGTTGATGCTTTTTTTGTTATTTTTGTTAGGAATCCCGAAATTTTAGGTTAGGAATATAATAATGTTATATTGGGACAACATACACACAACATCTTCAGGTTTTAAATTAGGCAGAGCTTGTAATACGGTAACCCGACGACTGATATTCATACTTATATACATATACACACCCAGACACAGCTCAAACATGTTCATGTACACAAATGTTTGACCTGTCCGAGGAACAAAACCCGGGACCAGCGGCTCAGAAGGCAGGGGTGTTACCAACTGCGCCAACCGGCCAGTCAAAGTCATTTATATATTGAGTAGTCCCAGCGGTCTAGACTCTTCGTTGGAAAATCGGTTAGTTATGGTCGTGTGGTCTCTATTTATCATGTGGTCAAGACAAGTAGGTAATTATATACAGTACAGATTGTTCAACCAGTATTAAAAATCAGATAAAGTTGTATCTTAAAGCGACATCTACACAACAGAACTGTAGTAAATGCAACTTAAATACGATGGCAACTATAAGTACGTTCGTTTCGGCTTCAGGCGTCAAAACTCAACAATTCGACAACAACAAGCGACAAAAAATTCGTAAAGTTCATTCATTCCTTTCAAATCGCTCGCGCTTGTAGCGCAAATTGATTTACTGCACGTAATTTTCCGTGGCCCGTATATTATAGAATGTGATCACGACCCGTGTACGTCATAGAAATCTTTCGTTGTCACGTTGCGCGAGATATGGCTATTCAAAATCGCAAGTAGAAATGACCAGACTTTATGAGCACATTTAACTTTTATAAGCATATATTATTTATTAAATTTTAACATAATGTGGGGAGGAATATATTTAGGTCCTTTTTAAAAAAATGTCGTTAGTCTAGTTGGTGTGACCCTGCCTTCGAAGCGAGTAGTTCCAGGTTTCGGCCGAGTCAAATGTTTTTGTGATAAGTAGAAATGATTGTTTTCGGGTATTACATGTTTTTATGTGTTATTAAGCCGCGGTCCAACCCCAATTTTAAAATAATGTACGATGCTTTACGTAAGGTTGAAAATCGCTTGTTAGATTGGACGATGTAATGCGAAAATGCGTTAATTTTATAAGTTTTCTTTATATTTTTCAATATATACTAACACAATTCAAAAAACTGCTGGTTATTACTTTAGTACTATACGTTGGCTATGTATTACCTAAAAAAAATATATAGTGTTATCGCTGAAAACTCTGAGAGTTTGGAAGTGAAAGTTTATTTTTGTGGACCTATTCAGGAAATTATTTCTGCTGAAAGTGAGTTATATTTATAAATTCTATTCGGTTATTACTCTTTTCCTATTCCATTTTTAACCTTAGTATTTTTTCATAATATACTATCGATCTGTTTCGTTACACTAGGTGTTTAAAAATTCTGCTTTTTCTTGAATCAGGGTACGAGCGCGCCTTAATAATATGCGTGTACATGCCTCCCGCAATCCAGGGAATCTTTCTAAGTAAACATACGAGAAAATAATAATGTAATATTATAATAGTAATGTAAATGTTCAGTATATATTAGAGAACTTCAATTCAACGTACCTATTAAACCTTTGCCATTTTTATTTTAATAATTTGTTTATAATATATAATAATATGCTATTCGAACTTAGCGGAGATCGTAACAGCTATGTTGTAGCACGTGGAGGTAGAAGCATTTGAATATTTGATTTATTAAATGTACTGTAACTTAAAAATATACCAAATATCGTCCAGTGTTTGAAAACTCTTGTATAGTGCCTAAACCATTATCAACCGACTTCCAAAAAAAGAAGGAGGTACTCAATTCGACTGTATTTTTTTATAATTTGATTTTTATTTTATTTCCTCATAACTTTCGACCGGGTGAACCGATTATCAAAAAGTTTGTTTGAAAGCTGGTGCTTCCCGTGTGGTCCCATTAAAATTTCATCAAATTCGGTCCAGTACTTTTTGAGACACACTCCAACTGAATAGAATGGAAGTCGGTATTAAATTTTTCAAATTGTACTTGTTTCATTAATGTTATTACGTATATACGACTAAGTATATTGTTACCACCGTATTATTGCCATTATATGCCATATAATGTCACTATGGCTGTTCTTTGAAGGCTTATTTCGTTAAGAAGCACGTGTCGCGTCACGCATAAGCACAGACCATATATGGTCTGTGCGCATAAGGTTCCGTATAATTTATTCGTTACAGATACTATTAATCCTTATCAAATCAAAAACAAAATCATTATTCACTTTAGGCGTCAGTTATTAATTAATGTACATACCTTAAAATAATTTTACGTCGCGTTCCGTTTACAGAGCAGGTGTGTACTTAGCCCAAAAGTTGAGCCTGACAATTCAACGAGGCAATGCGACCAGTGTTCTAGGAACCCTTCCCACACTGGTGATTTAGACGGTGTTTTTGTTTTGTAAAATCAATTTTATATATGTTAGATATGTGTTTTTAACATTGTAATGTAATGTTTACTTACATTGGTAGAATACCTAGCTGAAGGCCTAGCTAGCTAACTAAAAAAATAAAAAGGAACATCAGAAATATACCTAAATAAAGTTATAATAATAAGTATTACGTGACCTGGCGGATAACACTTCACCACAAGTCCACACACACACGTTCCATCAAAGGTTCCAGTTAGCTTCTTGCTTTATCGAATGCTTCAGTTCTGAGCTCAGAGTACACAGGATACTCCCAAATACTTGTTTTATATATCAGGGTGAGAGTATTTATCAAACCAACACCCTCGATTTGTTATTAATTAATACATATGAAAATATCTTTCCAAGTCTTGACTTCAGGAATGTAATTGACAATATCGAGAGTGACTCGTCGGTTACAAATCACTATTTCACCAACTTCAACACCTCACCGTCAACTAAGGTTTCCAGGGAATATAATTATTTCGTATCTCGGCTCATCAAATTGGAATCTTCCTATAATCTTTTTTAATCGGACGTAATTCAATACTCTCTCTCCCAAAATCCAAATCAAAAATTAATGAAAAATCCCTGACGTCTCTATTCTGTCATTCCATCATGGTTCTCCTTTTTTAAAGTTTGTCACATTTTATGTTAATCAAGAAATAGTTTTTAAATACACAAAATAAGGATTTAATGTAATGAAATATGATCATGAAATTATATTACAACATGTAACATTTAATTAACCCGTCCAGTGTTTACTTCCTTCGGTTGTTTTCCCGAACTACGCATAAAAGTTCAGATAAAAAATACTACACTTGAATAGTTTGAACACTAAAAGCAAGTTTATACCGGTGGAGTGAATTTGATCTGATAAAATTTGTTACAACCCAGAGGTATAAATATGTGTATACATAAGGTGTACGCGAGACATGGCTTAGCACTGTTTTGTACGTACACATGGTGTACGCTTGACACGCCACGGGTTAAAGTTACGTTCCAAAATATATAATAGGTATAGCTATATAAGTACACACTTATTATGATATGATTATGATATATAATAGGGCCTCTAATAAACAGCTACATTACAAATTACAACCACAAAATTGACTTTTTCTGATTCTGAATTTGCAATGGGTTTAAAATCAAATATATTTGTACATAAAACTAAGATATTTATGCCAGAACCATAAATTGCATATTATTCTAGAGCAGGTGAATTCTTTGTGAATGAATTCGTCCGGGGAAGTACTGCCACGTTCGTCGTTGTCACGGGTTACCATTTAAAACCTCTACAAGTACAATTTGAAAAAAATAATACCGACTTCCATTCTACTCAGTTATTGGAGTGTATCTCAAAAACGACTTTACCGAATTTGATGACATTTAAATGGGACTACACGGGAAGCGCCAGCTTTCAAATAAAAAAAGAATTTTGAGAATCGGTTCACCCAGTTGAAAGTAATGAGGTAACAAACATAAAAAAAATTAAATAAAATACAGTCGGATTGAGTACATCCTCCTTTTTTGGAAGTCGGTAGAAAACCATCAGAAACTCTCCTAAAACCATTTAATAAAACATGAAAATATTTACCTTTAGTTTACACCGAATTCGGCACATGTAGTGACTACACGGAACCCTAAAAAAGACACTGATTGGCGATTTGAACAATAGAAGCGATTATGCATAAAGCAATTAACAAAACAATAGCTTAATTCGTCGAATAAACCTTGAAGTTATCGGCAGATAAATTACTATTGCCTTCCGACCACGCTTCCACAACTAATTAAATCATGTTGTATGCATCGTCTATTATAATAAGTGAGTACATTACTTATTCATGAGATGTTGATAAGCTTGTCTAAAAGTGTTTATAGATTTTGATGTAAGTAGGTAATAGCAATATTTAACTGTAGTAGGTGTACTGCCGCGCGATTCTCGATGATTCGTCGACGAGCTCGTCAACGAGCTCACCAATATCAAATACTTTATGAGATATCGCCCTTATACACAAGGTTTCTTGTCAACCCGTCATTTGTTTCACGGATGTTGTCAAAGATGCAACGATGATTGCTCGTACAGAATCGCACGGCAGAATCGCACGGCTGATGTATGGCTTATTTACTTGATTAACGTTACTTACTCGTACATAGCTGCATTTTGACATTGCATTTGAATTGGCTGGATAGCGGGTATATCAATGGTTCCCATCATTGATGATTGATTGGTGATTGTATAACCGGCGTGATAGGTTCCCCGGGAACGTTGACGTCAGGAAACAACCGAAGTCAAAACCGGCACACAACATTTACCTCATCATTATACCAACCGAAACGTCCACCGTTGAACGAAGTCTTCCCCATTGGGCGGATTTGCCATAAGCCCCACGCTTGGCAGGCGTCTTGGGGATCGCAGTGTAGATTAGCAGACAGAGAATCCTCAGAGATCGTTGTTGCCCACCTTCCGGTGTTTTTCCAATAGTCGCCTCTTACGACACCCACGGGAAGAAATGGGATGACATATTAACCCGGCACCGCACGGGGCAGCGAGGTTTATTTTTCGAGCGTGCGAAATTTTTCGAACTCTCTAAATACTGTTTACTACTACCATTTGTATAGAATTTGCATGATTTATTATATAACATAAGTCATACGTCCAATCGTTATATATGTCGTAGGATAATTTAATACTTCGAATCTTCGCGAAAATCCTAGGGGTTTTGCGAAAACGCGGATAATTAGACATAGGCGAAAAATTATCAAATCTTACTGGACAAAGTCAGGATTTTTGCGAAAAGTGCGAAAAGTGCCTAATACCTAAAATTAACGTAAACCAGTCTAAGGCAAAGTCACAAATAGGTACGACGACGAGCGAAGCGAGGAGGAGTGTTAGGTTACTTGTGACCACAACGCGCGAGCCGAGCGAGCGCAGCGAGCGTGCGCTGTTCGCAAAAATCCTGACTTTGTCCAGTAATTAAGATAAGATAATTTTTCGCCTATGTCTAATTATCCGCGTTTTCGCAAAAACCCTAGGATTTTCGCGAAGATTCGAATTATCAAATTATCCTACGACATATACACACATCAAAACAATTTGAGATCACTAACTAGCATAAGCTGATATAATAATTTAAATTAAATAAATAAATTGAATAAATTAAATTTTTAAATTGAACGTAATCAACAATTTATTAATAAAAGAGTTATATTCAATGTAATGTAACTCCTCCCCTGGCTCGAACACATGCGGTGATTCTCCTGGCCATGCTTAGAATCAAATTATCCAGCATTTCTTGGGGTTACCTCCCATTCTTGAATAGCGGCTTCCCTGAGCTCTGGCACTGTCTGGGGATGTGGCTGACGGACCAAACAGCTCGCTTAAGAGCATCCCACGCGTGCTCTATGGGGTTTAAGTCAGGCGAGCCGGCAGGCCAGTCTAACCTTGTGATGTCGTATTCTCGGAGAGCTGCATTGGCTCGTTGAGCTCGATGGGCGGGCGCATTATCATCGACCAGTACAAGTTAATGCACATGGTTTACTCGGAATGGTCTAACAATTCCATCAATAGCAACTAAAAAGACGAAGAAATCATAATATAATCTACCGTAACCAAAAAGATTTCGATTTTTCTAAGTGATCGCAAACTTTTGTTGATGTGTGTAGTTTTGAGATACATAAAATAAAGTGCTGGAGCCGCCAAGAATAATTTCTTGTAATTTGCGAATTATGTAAAGCGAGAAAACAGCATTACGTTTCAGAAACTTAATACGAGTAGGTACAAGAATGTCAGAACACCAGACTGAAGGTGCAAGGAACTTAAAACATTCGAATGGCAAACTGACAAATATTTATGACGGCTTTGAGACTTCCGGAATGCCTTCATTTGAATTTTACTCCGTAAAGAAAATACGCCCCAAAATTTCAAATATATTATTTTAAAGACACAATGCGTGTTACCCAAATGGGATGGCTCAGTTTTTCATGTTTCTTCATTCTTTTCCTGTTTAGTCATCCCAAATAAATTTTACTTCACACTTCATTTAATGCCATTTATTTGGAGAAATCACAAATGTTTCTGGGAGATATGAAATTGAAATTAACGTTGTTTTTATTTATGGCGATGTAAATTTGTTGAGAATCGCTGAAACTACGGATTTTCCGAGTTACCTATGTGTAATCTAAAGCTGAATTTGTGTTAGTTGTGTCTTTTTAGTTGGCGTAGTCATTTAGTCAGAAATCATTCCGCTCATTGAAACATTTCTCGGTTTACTTTATTACATGAATTCTTCAGATTATATTAGTTGTCTAAGATGTAGGAAGGAAGATGTGTCCACACCGCTTATTCGTAACAATATTAATTTAACGACACGGATTGAGGCACGATTGAGACACTCAATCCGCTCAATAAAAGGTGGCTTAGAACAGCTTCCACCGCGTTAAACATTTTCTTTACCCTGCTCCCTCAGAAACAGCTCCGTAAATCGGGATATAAATATGTTGTAAAAGATTGTATAATATTTTATGTAATAAATTTCATCCCAATCAAGAGTCGTTTTGGTGGTGACACTAGAAAACAAGACATCTACACTACACACCCGCATACCCTTTAACCCGTAAAGCTGCCTTGGCATACCTGTATGCCAAAAAACATTCCGTAAAGCCGCCTTGGCATACAGGTATGCCAAGGCCAAATCAAATAAGGATCCAATTAAAAATGTTATCTATTCAAATATACAATATATTTCAGATAACGTTTTGTTTTTTGATGCTGTAAAGGACCTGGAATTTTTTTTAAATAACAAATTATCATTTGAAAGATACCAGATCGGTAATATCAACGAAAAAGCGACAGTCACTTGTTTTTTTGTGGGGTTTTTGCAACACCGGTTTGCAAATTTGATCATAGTCGGGAGCTCACTAGGTCACTAAGATTAGTCTTAGTCTAATAACTTATATTCCGAAACATTTATTTAAATACGTGCCGCCATAGAAAATACTAAATTTCCACAAGATTAGATTTTGGTATTGTGCGAAAACTGTATGTTTTGCATTATATACCTATTAAAACGTACAAAATTTCAACCAGATTTGCGTCAAATATAGAAAAGTACATTCGAACTGAACTTGCTTTTCTTCTCGACTATTTTGATTAATCGAAATAAGCTCCAAAACCAAAAATGAATAGCCGATCCACTGTTGTAGTTCGTTTTTCTTTTTGAATTTTAGTTACTAAAGCGCGATTTACACTTCAATAAGTACAGTAGCGAGTTAACTTGTAACATTGGCGAGTTAAGTTATTATTGTCGTGTGAACTTATTGAACTTGTGTGTACTTATTGAAGTGTAAATCGGCCTTTAGTATATATGTCTTTTTGTAGCATCTCTACATAAATCATTTTTCGGGAGCTCATTCCACAACCTTACCACGGTAAATATCCCGTTAATAATAATATAACTTTATAAATCATTTTCTTTGTATAGGTTTTTTTTTCCTTTTTATTCCATTATCAACCCGCTTAGAACCACCGTACAATAGAACTCACTCTCGTTTTTGTGGTAACACGCGATGTTGATACCACATGAGTATATTTACTCAGGTGGTTGATACGTTGTATGTAGTTATTGACGAGAAAAAGTTTCCATCTCAATAAAACAAACAAAAGCTATCAACAAGAACACACACCACAAAGTATTCGCCGAGGCTACGCAACATTTAACAAAGTGTTTCAATCGTACGTTGAACCCGATACAGTTTGAAAGATGGAAGAGAAGTACCTATAATGTTGCCGCAATTTATCCTATGAATGTTAAACGAAGTGGAAATATCCGTAACTTTTCTTTTATTGCTTGAATTTGGTCGTATATTGTTTCATGTCTCGAGCTTAGCAATATTGTTAACCGACTTACAAACTTCCAAAACTGATGAGTATCTCAAGTTGACCTATGTTGTATGAGCCTACGTATATATTTTGCTGGATCATGCAATTTGACGTTTTTTGACGTGATAACGTCTTATAAATCGGTGAACGCTGGCTAATCGCACGAAAATGTATGACTCATTGTCACGTCTGCCTGAGCCGAGCGTGCAAGCGAGAGCGCGGAACAAGCGATAGAGAGACACAATCGGCCTAAGCGTTCGGCGTCTTATGACGTTATCACGTAAAATTATCGTCGGTAAACCGACTATACAGAACTTTTTTTTTATTGGATAGGTTGGTAGGTCCCAGTTGTTTTCCATCACCATTTTATTTTCCTCAATATTGCTTGAAAACTTTTCGATTATGTCCAATAGTAGAAAAAAATATTTGTATACTTCAATTATGTACCTGTGTCATGTTTTTAAATGATAACTTGTGGTTACTTCAGAAGTCGACTCTGAGCTATATTGCGCTAGCTTCCATAATTTCGAAGTAATGGTAGTTACAACGTTTGGGTACATAATCCCTACGTCCGAGCTACATAATCTTGTTAAAAATTAAAAACAAGTGATAAAATTGCATAAATACCACTGAAGCGGGGATGAGACATTCTTAGCTTTGATGTGTTTGGAAAAAAATGGTAATAAGGTCATTGGTACAAACAAATGCTGTGTTAACTCGTATGTTTTTAAGATCTTAAAGTTACTTAACACTTTTAATAGCTGTTCACTCTGATTTATAATATTTTCGTCGCTTAATGTTGCGTTTGAGCGCAGAAATTATGTTACTTTTATATTTCATCCATATTAACTTATCGTATTTTTATACATTTACATGTAAACTCATTTATATTTTTAATTCGGTACAAAACGCGAATAGATTCATAAACCGTAATCTAAAACCTTTTGGCTGTAAAAAGTAAATTGGAATTTTATAATTCACGTAACTCGGTTTGCGAAACAATCATCCTGAATCCCGGGTGAGGCAGTTGCCGCGGCGGCGCGCCATTAAAAAAAGTATAAAACAGACTGGCAGCGTTGACCTGTTTCGGTGTTTTGTTTACCTTTTTTTCCCGCGTTTATGCACTCGTTTGCAAGTAATGAACACGCTGGCCGAGTGCGGATTATGTTCTTGATTATCTATACGGTCAAAATAAATAAACACTGGAGCGTTTATGCTTTTAATTGTGTAAGCATTAGGTTATCTCATTGCTGTACAAAAAGTTATGAAGTAGGCTTTTTACAGGCGTATCTTATACTGTGCCTACACGTCAAAATATTCTGACTATGAGTCGAGTATACTACTTATCTACATCTAACACTTCTACACTATATACGAGTATATATATATATATATGTATATATATATTGTAGTATTATAAAAAGGAAAGATTTGTTTGTTTCTTTGTCGTGAATAGGCTCCGAAACTACTTAACCGATTTGGAAAATTCTTTCACCATTAGAATCCTACATTATATGTGATGGTCATAGGAGATTTGCACTAATTCAGGGAAACGTATGAAAACTTCGATAATGTAACACAAGGTGTGAAGAAATCCTTATATCGCGTACGCTACGAAAACTATTGACATATAGGGCAAAGTGATGTAACACCTTCTTATAAAAGACGTCAATGTCTACAAAAATATCAACAATACCTTATGTCTGACTTTTAAAGTTTGTAATAAATTCATTTTTACATTTACGCCATTGTATCGCCGAAAAATCCTTAAATCGCTTACGCTGCGGAAATTATTGATAATAGAGCGAAGTGATGTAGGTATTTTAGAGGACATTAATATCTACAAAAAAGACTTCAGTGCCATATGTCCACTATTACAAAAGAAAGAAAGACTAAATATTGTAAAGAATATTATTCAAATCTCGAGAATCACAAGATTAAGTTGAATAACTCAGTTACAATAACAAAATGAAAAAAAAAACTCGGGAATTTCCCACCGAAACCGAAAGTTTTAGCCTTAAATAGAAAAATATGTGCATAACGGTTTCAGTTTTAATTATCTGTATCTGTTTGTATCTATCTGTAGGTACCTATCGTTTTAGATACTAATACTAGCTGACCCGCCAGCGGCTACGCTCGAGTGGCCTCGCGGGATACGGTTAATAACATTTTTTTAACTATCCCACGGGAATTCATTAATTTATTGGAATCAAAAGTATCCTATATATTGAGCATTGATATAAGCTACGACTATACGAAATTTCATTTAAACCGGTCCAGCGGTTTCGGTTAGCCCGTACAAACAGACAGACGAACAGAAAAACACACAAACTGAGAAACAAAAAAAATCAAAATCTATTTATATTTCACTATTTACATCCCTCTGACTTGTAATTTAGCAATTTTTTTCATGGTTTAGAAATTCTACCTCTACAGTTTTATTATATGTATAGATAATATCTAACGATATAAACGTTACTGATTATTATACATTTGATTATTTATTTAAAATTTGTAATCGATAGCTGTAGACGTTATATTTAATTTAGGCAACTGCATATAATAATAAATGCCTAGATGTAATGTTAAGAGGAATTT
Source organism: Selenia dentaria (assembly GCA_917880725.1). NCBI lineage: Eukaryota > Metazoa > Arthropoda > Insecta > Lepidoptera > Geometridae > Selenia > Selenia dentaria. The sequence goes on along the minus strand of OU862878.1, from coordinate 35,510,304 downwards.
ATAAATATAGATATTAAATAAAACGATAAAGTAGCAACATCAGAGAGCTTCGTCCCACTCGCATACAACTCATACAAGCGTTGTTAGCGCTATTTTACTCAATGAACGCTTACGTATTTTCCACTATACTATCGCTTTTGAGAGTGTGTGTTTGTTTGCATTTAAGTTATTACTACTTACCTTTTTTTGTTTACGAGGTGAAAATCTTACCAGATACCCTATGGGGAGCATCCGAGTTATTTGGACTTTCCATTAAAACCCCTCTTGATGGCCTTGCTCGTTGTCTTACAAATGACCCCAGGATAGTGATTTTCGTTGGAACTAAATTACCCACTAAGACACAGATTAATAAACTGATTATTACTTAGGTAGTTTTCTAGGGAGATTTAAGCGAATTTCTCATAAAATATAATTTTATTATTTTAAAGTTTACTTATAATAATTAAATTGGAGTTCTGTAGGCTTAGCACGAACCTTGCGTAAGATACATGTAAACTATCATTTACATACGTGGCACACACAACCTTTTCATATCTTCTACACATACGAACAGGTTTATTTATTAAAAGTCAAACTCGCATCTCGTGTAATTGATTAACCCTTTGCGTCCTAGAGACGTACATAGACATCAGTTTCATTCATAAATCTTTTGTTTTAATTATCACGGTATAGGAAGGATTAATATCGTTATATTTAGCACTATTTTTTACAGATATGTTTAATATTAAATACGTATTTAAGGAAACATACACGGTACGACGGTAGTGGGACCGTCTTACGAACTTTCAGTCGTATGCGGCAATCTTTAAACGGCCAAAAATATACAACAAAGAGTCCAAAAATCCTGAGATCTGGTAACCCTATTTACAACCTAAATTGAGACTTCGGCGGTTTGTACGACCACTATTACGTAGGTAGGTAAATACTAATTTTCTCAAGACAAGAGTCTTTGACCAATGTGTGTTACCAATAGTGGGCTCTCACTATGGGCCTTATAAGCAAGCTCAAAGTCGGACAACGAGCTGTGGAAAGGGCTATGTTAGGGGTTTCTCTACGTGATCGTATCAGAAATGAGGAGATCCGTAGACGAACTAAAGTCACAGACATAGCCCAGAAGATAAGCCAGTTAATTGAAGTTGCAATGGGCAGGCCACATAGCACGCAGAACAGATGGCCGATGGGGCCGAAAGGTTCTAGAGTGTAGACCACGGACCGGCAAGCGCAACATAGGCCGTCTATCGACAAGGAGGACTGACGACCTGATAAAGGTAGCAGGATGACGTTGGATGCAGGCCGCATCCAACCGGTCCTTTTGGAAATTTGTGGGGGAGGCATATGTTCAGCAGTACGGTTCCTACGGTTGAGATGGATTGAATACTAATTTTAGTAGAAAATAAAATATGTCTTTACCAGAAAAAAAACTAAGTAAATGCAATGCAATTGACACAAGCAAAATCGCAAGACAAGAAGTGAGTGCTTTTAAAATAAACTAAATAGGTATACTCATAAAACCACTTTACGGTCTGTCAAAATAATGATTTTATAACTCGTATTCTCGGAGCCCACCACAATATATCACGCTCATAACCGCACGTTACAACAAGCACATTTCTAATTCTAGTAGACCTAATTCTAATATAGAAACTAATTCTAGAATTACTGCATTCTCAAATTAGTCTTTATGAATCTTGTCTGAACATTAAGTATCTTAGGGTTTACGTGGTTTCCAAGAACATCCTAAACAGAATTGTTGCGAACTGGAGTAGTAATGTTATAGAATAATGATAATAATTTATATAATAATATATAATACTTGTGATATTCGATTTATATTAGTAGGTAACGCATGAAACGAGACGTAATATAGAATATTCGTCTGTTGCAAACAATAATAATTTCTTTAATTTTTTACGTAAAATGTATATTCAATATTTTTTTAACGTTACTAGGTCAAAATTTAACGCTGATTTTTATTTTCATGAATACTATTACCCTTTTATTGAGTACTTTTTCACGAGTGTAGAGCCTCTAGATAAAAAGTGACAGATTTTTATTACTGATAAACAACAGTATAAAAATAAAAATGGGGGCCATTCCAAAATGGGGCTTGGTTACCCTGAAAGAGGGGTGATTTGTCGATGAATTTGACAGTTTTAAACGCCTTTCAAATATCGCTAGTTCGAATCCTACGTATAATATTAATGAGTAGATGTCTGTTTTTTTTTATTGTTACTTTTATAATGTTCATACTAAAATATTATACGCGTAATATTATTCTTGAACAATGGAAGTATGTTGTGTGCTTTGTGTGCCTTATAAAAATTATGTTAGGCCTTAAAAGTATTTTATTAAGACATCAACTTGAATATTCTGAACAATGTGTACGGCACATAATTAAATTTTGGCTAGACTTAGTAATCCTAATGAAAGCCTCGTAAATTATACACCTTTTATTAATGACTCCTCGACATCTTATTCACGCTTATAGAACTAAAGATGTTTGAATGAAACTAACGGCGACGGATGCGTAAAGGTTAACGGCAATCTATACAATGTCATATATTACTAGCGACTGCCCGCGACTTCGTTCGCGTAGTAGGTTCGCCCTCCGGCCTCGCCATAACCTACCATCTTTTCTTGTTTTTTTTTTCTCCTTACCTTAACTAACATAACAAAAAAGAAGTAGCGAGATTGTTCATTCGTTCTCAAGTTATAGCGTGACCAGGAGAAATATATGTTCATTTTTTAACCGACTTCATAAAAAGGAGGAGGTATCTCATTTCGAACGTATATTTTTGTTATATGTGTGTTCGCGGATAACTTCGTCGTTTAGGAACCGACTATGATGATTGTTTTTTTTAATTAACCGTAAAATAAAACCGACTTCTACACTAAAAGTGTGAAATAACTCCGGAGTAAGTACCATGCATGCAGTATTGTGATAATAGGATACTTTCGAGCTATCATGGTACCGACTTCAATTTTTAGTGTTGAAGTCGGTTCAATTTTTTTTTTTTTTTTATAATTTAGACATATTATCTACTGTACATCGTAGCCTTTTGCACATCATCTTACTCCCATATTATTTTTCACAGATTTTATTTCTCGTTTTAGTCATCCAGTCTAGTACATGTCATGAAAGGTAGGTAAGGAAGACATTTATCTTCCCACTTATTCTCGGGACGACCTTTGCTTCGTGTTTCGTTTTTTGATATATCCATTCCAATACTATTTTGGTCCATCCTGTATTGTCTACAAACATATCCAAATCCATGTTCATGTCAACAATCTCAAATTTCTTACAATATCAATAATTTTTAATTGTTGCTATTTCTAATTCGTTATATGCCTATGATTTAAAAGATACACCCGGTAGAGTGGTAACGGATCATTAAATTGCAGTTGCCGTCGCCAGCTTTTATTAGAGGTCGTAATATGATGGTGGAAAAGCTCAATTCACGTAATGATAATCAAGCCGCGTGGGCGAATGTTTGTCAGACATTAAGGAAGCGGTGTGCCGTGTGCCCTTCCCTGCCACCTCGCATTTTCATAAAAGACAGTCGGGTGCAAAAAGGGTTCCCTCACAACTCGTACTCACGACCATAGTGTCTTTTTATAACAAGTGCAATTTGAAAAATTTAATACCGACTTCCATTCTATTACTTTGATAAAAATCAGTTATTGGAGTGTAGCTCAAAAACTACTGAACCGAATTTGATGAAACACGGAAAGCTCCAGCTTTCAAATAAAAAAAATATTTGGGAATCGGTTCACCCTATCGTAAGCTATGAGGTAACAAACATAAAAAAATACAGTCGAATTGAGTACCTCCTTCTTTTTTTGGAAGTGTGGTCCCATATATTTTTTTTTAATTCGGTCCAGTAGTGTTTGAGTTACACTCAAAGAACAGATTTTTACCAAATTAGTAGATTGGAAGTCGGTATTGATTTTTTCAAATTGCACTTGTTTTGGTAATTTTTTGAATGTGTTACCTTATAACATTGTTCTTACTTACTGGTTTTGATGATTCTTTTCTTACTTAATCCTTCCTATACCGTGATAATAAAAACAAAAGATTTATGAATGAAACTGACGTATATATACGTCTCTGGGACGCAAAGGGTTAAAAGCTGGTGCATCTCATGTGGTCCCATTTAAACTTGATCTAGATCTGATTAGTAGTTATTATTGATCAATAAAATTATTGATCATCAACATCCGGTATGACAAAAAAGAAACCAGTTTTAAATTTTGTTCAAATAAGTTATTATGTACCGCATGTTTAACCTTGAAATGCATTTAGTAAGACGCAAACGTCATGCAATCGGCCCTAATGCTAATTTTCTGTAATTCTGTTTAAGAATCTTCTATCTGAGTTGGCGACTTATTTATTACGTCAAACAAAACGTCAACATGTCTATTATTGTTATACTATTCTAAAAGCCTCCAATCATTTTCCTTTTGCCAGTACACAAGCATAGCTGATTTGGCGAAGCGTCTCGTCTTAAAATAGAACTGTATGACACCGCCCTATTCACCCACAAAACTCAGGTAGGGTTAAATTCCTCATATGCCAGGTGAATAAACGCTCCATTTGTCTAGTGAAAATAAATTTCCAGTGCATATTGAAACCGGTATTTTCAGGCCTGAAACTTTGCTGGGGGCGCTTTGGCAAAATGTTCTAAAAATAGAACTTTTAATTAAAGCCTCGGAAATTCACGCTTTAACAACTTTATGTGCTGAAACAGAAAGCGCATTGAATAATAAAGATTATGAAACAAATGTACATATAGTTATACGGCTATAGGTATATATAGGATTAATGTGAGTGCATCAATAGCCGTTTAAAGGAAATAGGCTCGTCCATCACTAAAGATAATTCTTCTTATCTCATGTGATGACGTCAAGATATTCATGTTTTTGTATTGAAATTTTCGTGAGCTTGGCACATATTAAACTATTATTTACCGGTAAAATACTCACGTTAGGGATCGAATACTTCGACCCGTCCTTTGAGCATCGCTCAACTTAAGGTCGAGTGCACATCTGCGTCTGCTAGCATGACAACATGCTTGCATGAGTGTTTTGCCGGTGAATAGTAGATTGAGATCATTAATGTCAAAAAGTGTGTCTGTCTGTCTATGTGTGTGTATGTGCGTGTGTGTGTGTGTGTGTGTGTGTGTGTGTGCGTGCGTGGGTGTGTGCATGTGTGTATGTGTTTATACATTTCGCTGATCACAAACCACTCCTTCTGAATACTGTTTTTTTTGTGCTCTCTATTCTGAGTATCTAGAGAATTAGTAGAGAAGGTACGAGTATGTAGCGCTATAACGGATTGTAGCTATCTTAGCTTTTTTAAATATTTTGAAACCATGCACTCTAATAAATGGAAGTTTGCTTGTATTACTTACAAGGACTACTTAGAAGTTTTTACTCAATCACGCAAACACGCCTGAACGGATTTGTATGAAGTTTGCAGTGGAGATGGTCTGTACCTAGAATGTATTGACTACAGTGCACGGAAGCTCCGAAGCACGGAAGCGCTCAGTTGAATAATGCCACTAGCAGACACCCATCCAACTCCCGATCGCAGCAAGCGTTGCTTAACATTGTTGATCGGTTAAGACATATGTTTGAGCCCGAAAGGTAGTAGTAGGGGTATTAGGGGTAGTTCCCGAGGGATCGATAACCTTATTTCACGCGGACACAATCGCGCGCAGATGAATTAGAAATGAATATAGTTTATGACCTATTTATTTCCTTTCTTTAGTTATGTCGTCATATCTATCTCAACGACATTAAATAAGTTAAGTTCTCCATTGAGTGTTTTATTATGTTCAACAATATTTTTAAAAACAGTTCATTACATTTGTGTTGAAGTTGAAAATTAAATTATAACTTTTGGTCAAAAGACTTGTAGATACCTTCCATGGGCTTCTTAGAAATGTTTGATAGACTTTGATAAATTTCCTTTCTTTAGTTCTGTCGTCATATAATGAAATGAAATGAAATGAAAATGAAATGATATGCATTTATTTGACACACACACACACAAATAGAGACAAAAACAGTAATTAGTAAGACTAGAGTGAATAATACAACTTAAACACAGACTCATAAGAGTATATTGTGATGTCAAACCGGCCCTGTCTCAGCATAATGCTGCCCCACGTTTGTAAACATGAGACAGCGCTGGTTTTCAGACAGAGCCAAGGACAGGGTGACTTCACGGGCGGATCCCCGACAATATAAATAACGTATAATAACATATCTATCTCAACGACATTTAATAAGTTAAGTTCTCCATTGAATGTTTTATTATGTTCAACAATATTTTGAAAACACATCATTACATTTGTGTTGAAGTTTAAAATTAAATTATAACATTGGTCAAAGGACTTGTAGACACCTTCCATAGGCTTCTTAGAAATGTTTTGATAAATTTACATCACATATCACTATCTGACTCCGAAGATACATTTATAAACTAAGCACACCATCATGCGTTTTGCTGATGACAGTTCCAATTTCTGGCTAAAAGCTCCCTTTAACACGGCCGACGTAAGCGCAGCCGCTCTGACATAACTCGGCCATGTATTTTGCAACACTACTCTATAAATAATCTCGCTATTCACCCATCCAAAATAACCACTGTTTATTTTATACATGCTTAATTATAGTGCGGTGTCTTTAACCGCTAATTGGAGCTTACTCTGTTGCGCGTAACTCGAATATTTTCTAAGAATTCCGAGTGTCTCACACGTCCCATATTTAATGAAAGCAATGCGATAAATCAAGGGCACAGGGAACATTTTTCATGAGAAAAAGTTTGGACGTAAAGTGTAGGTTAAGAGGAAGCGGTGACCCACTGGCATAAACTACAAATTTGCGACCAATTATTAGCTCGTAAAAGGTTGATGAATCAGGAAAGATACGCGTTTCCAAAAACTTTTAGAAAATCTTTTTACTTGGAACTCATTTACACGTACGCCTCTTCAGTAGGTACCTGTGTATCCTATTTATTTCTCATCACAATACTGATATTAGTTTCTATAACGCCATCATTTTTGACATAAATTTTCTTCAGGCAATAATTTAATCAATCTTTTTGTTGTTCCAACAATGGCTTGGTCATAAATAAGACGTTTCCTGGTCTCGAGATGAAAGCGACTAAATTCTTCAACGTCTTAATTCCAGAACATTTTGGTACAGTATAATGTTCTGGGAAAGTTACCGTATGTCACGTTGAATGGTCCCCAAATTGTGAACGGGACATTTGAAGTTAGGAATCTTAAAGGGAGTGTAGAATGATATACGCGCTCGGCCTTGTACAAACAAGCGGAAACCTAATTGTTTTCAGATTACTTTATGGATTTGATAAAAGTTAGAAGTACATTTAATACAAGTCTTATTCAAATAAGACGATATATCGGGATGACAATTTCACGTACAAATCTTGTGCATATATTTAGATACAATTGCTACATTTCGCAGATGTGGGTTTCTACAATACTACGCCTGACGTTATCTCATTGAATCGACTCCTTAGCTTTCTGTATCCTACTGCTACCAGCCACAGTAATACTAGGTGCAAAGTAAGTAAATATCTATAAGAAAAACGTCTTCCCTACTACATCGCATCTACGAACAAATCTTATATCAACCTTTTTATTTTCTTAGCCTACCTACACAACAGAAAACAATGACAATTAATTCTGCCAACCCCGACCGCTCTGCCGATTCTTAAATGATTCAGCTCACCGATGTCGAATACTTTATGATATATCGCTCTTGTACATAAGATTGAATTTCCATTTTCCGATTTCCGATTTTCCGTTTCTTGTCATCTCTTCATTTGTTTCACGGTTTATCGCGAAGTGTAAAATGGTTCTGCTTGATTAACGGTGATTTTAGTAAATCACCGTTTATACATTAAGATAAACTTTTTAACAAAATTTTTAGCCGGTGTGTGCACATGAAAGATTAGTCTAACCAGACGCCTGGGCTTCATAGTACATAATAAACAAATTTCGGGCAATAATTTCATTTGCTTTTACGATCACACGCGGAATCACTCGGATTACAGTTTTCTATACGGAAACTGTACTTTATTGCTTCAAGGAACGTAGCGTACTAAAGTTCATACGCGGGAACGGTTCTGATAAGCAATAAACCTAAATCTTAATACCATTTCAGCATATGAAGAACTCATCAGCCTGATCAGCCTTATTTAGGTCTTATATTGTTATCTTCAAATATTATTATCTTATCAAATAAACAATCAATTTTGGTGAAAATTACTAATAATTTATCATAAGGGAATTTTATACGTACTTACCAGACGTATGCCCTACATGAAGTTCGTCTCAATAACGTCTGAAGTATTTACTTTTTATATACCAATTACATACTATTATCTGGGTAAATATAAACAGCTCTAGAGGGCAAGTAGAGCCTTTCAAAAACAATCATGGAAAATTGAGGTTACAGGTTCAAAGACTCTTCTGCCCTAAATTCCAATTAACTGAAAATCCGCTCAATTGATTTACTTTATTTTGTATTTACATTGAGTCCTATGTAAACTTGCGGTATATTAAATTAGGGTCCGAAATTAATGTATTCAGGAACAGAAATAGAATGAAATACACCACCACAATCCTTTACCGCTTTAATCAAAGTCAGATTTAACATAGCAGTGAATTAAATACCTTTTGTTATAACAGTTTCATGTAAAAGTTGATTGAAACTTCGAAAATCGCCCTCGTGGATATACTCGACCGGTCTGCGTATATTTTATGTATGTATAGTTATACATACATAAAATATTTTTCATATATATATATGAAAAATTTTGAACCTATTGACACTGAGACAATGTTCCCGATTGGACACATCGATTGACTTGACTTTATTAATACCTGATCCCTTAATAAGCATTATAAATCTGAAAGTGCCTGTGTAATCACTATTATAATAAATATTATAAATTAAGAAGTATGTCAGCTTGTTTTCTGAATGTATTTAGATGAAAAATGAAGTACCACTCGACCAATACTATGCCATACAAATCAGAGTTGAAATTAAGCGAGTAATATATACTTTTTAGTCTTATTAAAGACTTTATAAATGTTCAAAATAGTCATGGATATACATATATCATAATAATAATAATTATTTATTTGGAATCATAACACGATTTATTGTATAGTCATGGTATCTTTTTAAATCTATATCCTTATAAGTATCAGAAATCGGAGAGTGCACACCTGATTATGTATACCGTCCGGCTTTATAAGATAATGGTTATACATACTTAATGGTTGAACATTTTATATTAACGTACTTATTTGATAAGTGGATAAATAAAATCTAAATCCCGAAAAACTATTACTCATTATTCGACATAATAACCCTAGACATAGCTGCGACCCGCAGTGCACTTGAGTCGATCAATTCTTTTTTGATAGAAGCCGTTAAGTAACCGATATAAGTGTAGAGAAGAAGGCAAATCAATCCCCTAACCATCGGTAACCGACCAACCCTGCGGCCCACTGAACAATCAATTTCCTGGAAACGCGACTTGACAGGTTTTGGATTAGCGTTTTATCATGAAACAACAAAAGGTACATGACGCGACAAAGAAAACGAACTAAGATTCATGTGACCCATTTTCAAGATCAAAGTAAACAATGTTTGACAAAACACAAAGCAGTTCTTTGTTATAATATGATTAATACCGAAATATCAAGACATAGATTATAATGTATTCCGATTGATTTATAACAATAACAAATTTTATTATGAGAGGATTGCAGTGTAAGTATTTCAGTTTAAAGCCAGTTTTATGCCAGTCTGCAAATAAAACCAGGAAGAGGGACCGTCCCGGGTTAGACAAAGAGATTCGGTCGAATTGACTTTAATGGCACATCTTTTACCGTCATGCAGTGGAAATGTAGGTAGACGAATGTTAAGCAGATAATAAAATCTAACCTTTTCGTTTATAGTTAGAGACGAAAGTAAAGTGCCTTTGTCGGCACGCAACGCAAGGAGTAGCAAGACACGTACGACATTAGGTGACATATTTAGCGACCACTAAAAAGCTATGACCACAAACACTTTAGGAACACTTAATAAGCCAGTACGGAGACAAGTGTAGTTACAATATATAAATATTTTAGTTTAAAACGCGTTAGAGCACTTACTATCTCCAATGTGCCTTTGATTAGGGACTTCTATTGCACTTGCATTACTCTAGCTCTTCTTAAGACACATTCAAATAAACACTAACAAACTTTGTACTTATGGGAATTACTGTGATGTAATTATGTTATAAAAACTAACGTGGTTTTCTCTTATTATTAATTAGAAACACGGGATTACTCACGTAATATTTATCGGATAGGTCCGACTATAGTTTCGACCACATTCGGTGGTCTTTTTCAAGAAGTGTTCGGGACGCCCCCGACGATGACGTCTCGCTTAGCACCTCACGTGCTAAGTTAGCTCACGATAAATATTACGTTAGTAATCCCGTATTTCTAATTAATAGTGATGTAATTAGTTATCGATAAACGTATAAAAATATATTTTTAGTTTTTTTTTATAAGTTATGCAAACCTAATTATATGCTGCTAATTATTTCTCATAAATTAAATTTAATTACAACTAATTATATGTTAAACTAAAATGTACATCATTTATTTTTTAAATAAAAAAAACACTTAACTTTAACAAAACATCCTATCACCGCTGATCCCCAATTGATAAGATCAGGAAATCAGATTGGTCCAAGTTCGTGAGTCTGATCGAATCGAATCTTAATTGATTTATTTGTTCCGAGATCGGACGGATACTGCACGTAACGTAACCGAGACGATTATGTAATGTCATTATGTTACACGAACTTCAACACGTTACGATCTTACGAAACTTGGTCGATGGCCCATAAAATAGCACCTATGATGCGTTCACTGAGTGACTCAATTGAGTCATTTCATAGTGAATGCATTTGTTCAATCGAGATCATAGACTGACAAACCCGACTAGACGTTGCGTCGCGACGCTGAGTTAGATGCGGTCTTGCCGTCTGTCTCGGAGTTAGGTTTCATTTCAATCACCAGACGCATTACAGATTGATTACTTTAGGACGGCATCAAATGTTATAATAGGTATTGAATAAGTAAAAATAATTTAGATGTTAACCCACTTTATTGTAATGTTAATACATGTACCACTTGCCTGCATGTAATAATTTACCTTTAGCTGTTACTAAGTACTTCGGTACTAATATTGTTAAAGCAGTCATTATTAGAGCATTATTATGATAGTTGTGTATTAACAACCAATAATTCTCACCAAAGCGCTCGTAGCGGAGCTCGACTTGGCGATCTTAACCGATCAACAAGTTAAGCAACGCTTGCAGCGGTCAGAACTTGGATGGGTGACCGCTAGTGGCATTATTCAACTGAGCGCTTCCGTGCTACGGAGGGCACGTTAAGCCGTCGGTCCCGGTTGCTTGTCTTAGGACAACAGTCGTTAGGCTATGACGAGGGCCTCCGGGCGGCCTGAAAACTTCGGCATGGGTTGGCCACTAACCTGTCCACCAATCCGCACTGGGCCCGCGTGGTGGATTATGGCCCAACTCCTCTCTCTGAGAGAAAGGCTCGAGTCCCAGCAGTGGGAACAAAAGCGGCTGATTATGATTATGATTATGAATTCTCACCAAGCAAAAGATTTTCTGGCATCAGAGGTCTCTTTCGAGACATGGCGATATAGAGTGTGAGGCGATGATTGATGAGATTTAGGTTGCGGTGTGGTTGGGGATCATGTTGCCCAGGGTTCAAAGCTTACATCCCTGCGAACTGATTTAGCGACTTGAGCTTCCGATATAGGTGATGTTCTGAGACTATTCACACCTAGTTCATATGGTGCTTTCTAGTGCTCTGCTACTGCGTTGCAAAGCTCGTAAAGTACGCCCATCAGCTGCTGGAAACAGTTGTCGTTGTAAGTCTAGGTATGCATTACTGACCATCTAGTGAGTGCTCAATCAAACCTTTCAATAGATTTTAAATAATACTTTGTAATTCAAACAACTTTTATATTGGTGACTAACGAGACGAATAGCATGAATGAATTGGTACTATAAAATAATATGTTATGGCATTGTGCAATAATTAGTAAGCCGTCCAGGCTGGAAGGGTAACCGACTAGCATTCAAGGCCATTCTCCTTCGCTGACGTCGGTTGCGTCAGCTGCGTGCTTTTGTCTCGCAGGACTCAATATACATTGTGTCGCATATAACAGTGCATTACGAAGCTGACGCCGACCGTCTCGCTGACGTACGTAAACAACTAAACGGTACGCGTGCGACCGGTAGGGTAGGTTATTTCTTAGCATTCGTGTATAGAGTTCTCATCTCTAGGAAGACTCGGCTGCAGTACCAATCGAAAGCTATGGAATATATTGATTTGAGCATAATTCGTAGTGACTCTGATGATTGGTGAACTAGATTTGAACGCCGCCGTTCTTGGCTATCGGTAGCATCAAAATTATTATGCAGATACATTTCAGCGAGTGTAAAGGCACTGGAATCCTCTTTTCATCGGACGTCTAATCGCCTGTCAATACTTCTTCATCATTACTGAACACCTTTACGTACGTGTAGCGTTTTGCTTCCACTTTTACATACGCACTGCCCAGGAATGGAATTCATTGCCTGTGTGAGTCTACTTACATATTTGGTGTTTGCTATATCTTAGACCACATCATAGTTTAACTTCAAAGGAATTTGTTTTGGACAAAAATACTTATGTAATACTTATGTACTAACTTGATTAAGACAAATTCAAGAGTTTCTAACATAGGTTTTTATTTCTAATTTCTGTGGTGTTGAATCGACGTGTTTTAATCCTTCCTATACCGTGATAATTAAAACAAAAGATTTATGAATAAACTTGACGTATATTTACGTCTCTAGGACACAAAGAGTTAAAGGACCGTTTGTCATTACTATCGGAACAACTGGCCTTTATTCTAGAACCAACTACTTTAAAAAATAATGTTTATTTATTTAGATACTTTTACTAAACTAGCATGCCAGTTCCGTCATTCCCTAAACATAATTACATTATTTACACATGTTATAAATTATACAAAGTTATTGAATAAATTTATTGTAACTTTTTCTAACTATTTCACAAAACCAATTTTTTATTTTATAAGTTGTGGCTGATAACTAATAATATAGTGTCATAATCCTCAGTGGTGTGTCTAATTCCGTTCCTTGCTCTACGTCGGATCATAAGCGCCATAATTTTTAACGCGCCAGCCACTGCCTATTGTTTTCGATACAATAGTTTACTGTCACGTCATAAAGTTGCGTTATTAAATAATTTCGTTCTGTTCCGACATGGGCACTACGTGACGAGACGCTTCCTCAACACACTTAGCAATTAGCACTTAGATTTTAATGATCTTTTTTTTTAAATTTATTTTAGGATCAACAAACAGTACACAACAAGAAATAGTACAAAGGAATAGTTTAAAAAATTGCTGGTTAGTGTACCAACAACGTTGACCGCAGATTTATCTTATACTTAGTTATAATCTTGAACAGAACAAGGTAATAAAGTCACATTATGTAATGTTTACTTACAACAATTAATTACTAACTATTAGGTTAATACTACGTGAGTTTTAGTGAACCAAAGAGATTCTACTACTGCTGCAAAAGCAGTTAGAAATGCACACATAGAAATATTAAAAGAAAGAAACTTTTAGAAGACGCTCCTTGTAATTCCTAAATACGTTCCTGTATTTGACGGCTCCGTTAGCTCAGCTGGTAGTGACCCTACACTCAAAGAGCGTGGTCCCAGGTTCGGTTGCTGATCGCGGCAAATATTAATGTCAGAAATGTTTCGTATCTTTGATATTGTGATGTGTTATTGTATGCCTCTTGCGACACAGATTACTAGTGAATAAGTTTATATTAACTAGGACGATACAGTGCATGTACCTATCTATGAATCTATGCGTCAGTCAGCATTAAGCCGGGGCTCGACCGCGAAATGAGCGAGGCCATTAATAAGTCCGCTTAACTCGCAGCCATTATTTTCGTAGCAAAGGCTCGATCGCGAAAGAGGCTAGCGGTGGTTCAACTATGAAAATTGTCGTTGCGAGTTAAGCGGGCTCATTAATAACCTCGCTCATTTCGCGGTCGAGACCCGGCTTTAGGTACGAAGGTACTTATTTATGCTATCAAGTAACAATACGGGCATGTCGTGCGCCTTATGGTAAGCACTACGCTTGCCCAGAACAGTTGCAGTGTCACCTAGCGCTTACAACTGCAGTTTTGCATGGCACGGTACTGTGGTCCGTTACCCCAAGACTTTTCTTTTTAATCTCATTTATATATAAACCCCGGTAATACATAGATACTAATATAATAATAATATTGAAATTCATAGAGAGAAAATTCACATCCTCGGACGGGATTCGAACCCGCGTCATTTGACTCTCCGTGTCAGACGCCATTGACCAACTAGGCCACCGAGAATCTAGTCCGAGCATCGAATTTTAACTCTCTATTTGACTAACCGTCTTGCGGGGACGGAGCGACATCTATTGGACAGTTAACAGTACCATCCAACCGAAAGAAGCATTTTTTAGAAATACTTGAAACTTTCGTATTGACATCACAGCCCTAATAATTTTTATAGTATTACTTTTTCAAAGCACTAACGCCTGCTTTAGCGATCTTTACTTTTTACATTGAAATTTATAGAGAAAAAAATTCACATCCTCGGACGGGATTCGAACCCCGTATTATCTAATTAAAAGAAGATTGGCTAGTTGAAGTGGCAGTGGGCAGGGCACATAGCACGCAGAACAGATGGCCGATGGGGCCGAAAGGTTCTGGAGTGGAGACTACGGACCGGCAAGCGCAGCGTAGGTCGTCCACCGACACGGTGGACAGACGACCTGAGAAAGGTCGCAGGACGACGTTGGATGCAGGCCGCTTCCACCGGTCCTTTTGGAAAATCATGGGGGAGGCCTATGTTCAGCAGTGGACGTCCTACGGCTGAGATGATGGTGATGATGATTATCTAATTTGCACATACATAGTCTAATACTAAAAGTAGTACTCTGCAAGTTTCGGAAACGACAGTTTTCACTGTCTAACTACATATTATGTACTTAGTTATACAGTGGCACCTGTTGTTTCCGAAACTTGACTTAAAGAATGAGTCTGTATTTTCAGAAATAGCGATAGATATATAAATAAGAGAGCATGGTATTATAATATTCTACGTAATTAATTACAGTGTACAATATGTAAGTATAATATTGTTATACTTAGATTATGCTGGTACTGAAGGCTAACTATAGTTTCTGCCCGGAACTTCATCCGCGTAGATTAAGGTCGCTATCCCTCGGGAACTATTGAGGTCGGATCTGGATTGAATCCGGATTAAGTAGGCTGTGTTATTCCTGGGTATAAAAGCTTATGCATTTCAAATGTAGGCGAAATCCGTTGAGCTGTTTCTGTTAAGAATTAACAGCACCATATCTTACAAACTTTGCATCTGCCAAGCGCGGATCCACAGTTGTGGGCACGATGGGCATGCCCACAACTCTAAAAGACTTCTGACATTTTATATCCAATGCCTTAATAAAACATACAAAACTTGGATATCGTTTTCGAAAAACAAACGTAAGCTTCTTAATTATAATTTTATATCTAATTTGACAACATTTCATATCCTTTGGGATTGTTTTTAGCGAAATTACAGAGTAAGAACATAACGAGTAAAAAGCGCGGTGCATTGTTTGGAAGTGTTGTACCCTGTTCAAAATTCTGAATGGCACTGGGGCAAGCGTGACGCTTAACATCAGGCGAACGACTTCATACTATATCGATCATGAGAAAGTTCATACTCAATCCCGCACTTGGCCGATTTTCGGTCTGCTCGGTGGCTTTGACCACAACCTTTTTTGTGGGCTGGATCCGCGCCTGGCATCTACAGCGTAGAACAAAAAGGTGTAGTGATACTGAAAGGTGCATATGTGCCTAGTGGGGATTAACATGGCAAAGTATCAACATTTAAATCGCATATAATTTTTCTTCATATAAAGTTTAAAAATAGTATCCGAAATTTTTTGGGAGCCTTCTTAGACATGCCTATTTTTGGAGTTTGTTAGAGTCAATGCGCTCTGCAATCTCACACCACCTATTGATTTACTTTCTCCGTCTCTCTGCCCTGCATGCGCCCTCTCCCGCGTTTACTTAGTGTGTACGTTTTGGATGTCATTGCCGATTTAGTCCTAGTTTTTCAGAGATTATATGAGTGAGGGCGTGAGTATTAGAAATTGTACTAGTATACCTGGGACGCAGTATAGTTAGGTCCCAATTGTATGCAAGCTCCAGCGTGTGCTGTTTTAGTATTACTAAGTACACCTTTTAGTTACACGCAGTATAATATGAGTGTGATATTGGGATTTTATTTTTAAATATATTTTTACAAATATAGGTTTATGTTATTATACTTCTACGTTTGTTTAATGTTATTTTTCTTGTATTTAAAACCCAGATCAGTCTCGGGACCCGCTTGCGCAACTAAATCGCATTAGCAGCGAAAACTCGCGTTTGATATTCACGAATGATAGATCTAATGATGGATTATGATGATGATGAAATGGAAATTAGGTTGATATGCTCAGTCTTTGAAGATTTCTATTGCAAAATGCTTGTTTATCGTTAAACTAAACACGACTGGTTAGACTAGCTCGAATAATTTGTTAACATTTGATACTATTGTAATACACGAATGTTGTAACTTTTCTTTTTGAGTGGAAGTCTCGAGTCCCAACAGTGGGATAATATTTTATTTATATATATATATGTATGGGTCGATTATTTTATTTTATTTCATTTAATTAATTAAAGTGTTAGACGAAATGTGCTTCAAATTTGGCAACTCGTCCTCACAAATATTTAAAACTTGACCTTTGAGAACATTTACTTGACATAAATTATGTCAACTAACTTATATTAGTGGGTAGGAAATATTCACAAAATACTAGGACTATGTTCAACGATACACGAACAAGTACAATTTGAAAAATTTAATACTGACTTCCATTCTATTCAGTTATTGGAGTGTATCTAAAACTACTGGACCGAACTTGATGAAATTTAAATGGGACCACACGGGAAGCACCATCTTTCAACAAAAAAAGAATTTTGAGAATCGGTTCACCCAGTCGAAAGTTACGAGGTAACAAACATTAAAAAAAACGTACAGTCGAATTGAGTACCTCCTCCTTTTTTGAAGTCTGTAGATAAATGAATTTAACTCGATAGAAGAAAAATCGTAAACTTTCCCAAATATCACACTTGAGGACGTTCCGTTCAATGGAATTAATCAAGTCCATTCAGCCGTGCGATTCTCTAACGGCCGGTCCCAATAATCTATCTATCGCCGGTTTACCTTACTAGAGATAGATATTTGACACTATTTGTATGGACGTTATGTCGAATTGCTATCGTTAGTAAGGTAAAAAATAGATAGATTATTGGGACGTGCCTTAAGAGCAAACATCGTTGTATCTTTGACAACAACCGTGAAACAAATGAAGAGACAACAAGAAACGTTGGAAAATCAACCTTGTGTACAAGGGCGATATCTCATAAAGTATTTGACATCGGTGAGCTCGTCGACGAATCATTAGAGAATCGTACAGCAGTTACCATGGAAATATTTTCCAAAAAAAATGTGTGTAATCCCAACAAACATTAAAATAATTTAGTGAACTCAGTTTTTTGTAAAATCATCCCTTTTTTTAGAAAATCAAATACAACAAATCCTACTAATATTATAAACGCAAACGATAGTATACATGGATGGATGTTTTTGACTCTTTCACGCTGAAACGGCTGGGCCAATATTGATGAAATTTGGTATGGAGGTAGATGAGTTACTAGATTAACACACAGGATACTTTCATCTTCATCATCTACGTAGGTGAAACCGCAGGGCGTAGCTAGTATTTAAATATATGAAACGTGCACACTGAGTATTTAATACAACCATACAACAGTACCATTTCGTCATAAGACATGCCTTTGCAATTTTTTTATACATTATTATCCTCAAACCCTGCAACCGACCGTAAGTATCTGGAAATAGACATGTAAAGCGCACGCCACACGTCCAAATTACTTTGAGCGTGTCTTTTATTGAGCATCGCTTTTGTTATTTGTTAACGTCGTAAGCTGTAACCTACATGCGGCTGGTAATAAGTGGTTTGTCGTTCTACGGTCCAGCAGGCAACGTTACACATTATGTTACGAGCTGTTAGATCATGAGGCTGGAGCTAGGACATTTGTAGAGGGGGCTATCTACTAAGTTCGAGGTGTCAACAATAAAAATCTATGCAAATATAGGTAGTGATTATCACTTCCATCCGTCTCAGATACGTGAATTATTATTACAAGTAGTCTAAAAGGAATTCACTTCAAAGCCTGACTTTGTCTTTTTTAAGCTTGCGCCACCAGCTACAGGTTATACAAAAAGTGTCTATGCTATTCAAGCATACTAAAACATTTTCAAAAAACAGTTTTATGGTAAAAATATTTTTTTCACCCATTTTAGTGACCGTTGCTAATAACGGCATAGAATGTTTCGCGGTCAATGATGATATCATCAAATAAAATAGGCGAATTACTTCAGTTATTGGAGTGTAACACAAAAACAGCTTGACCGAATTTGATGAAATTTAAATGGGACCCCGCGGGACGCATCAGCTTTCAAATAAAAAAAATTCACCATAATCGGTTCACCCAATCGACAGTTCTGAGGTAACAAACATTAAAAAAAATAAGCTTCGACTTGAGAACCTCCTCCTTATTTGGAAATCCTCGGTTCATAAAGTTTACAAACGAATATGTTTATGGTACAAAATAACGAACACTTAGAACATTGAAAGAATGACTTCACTTAATGGTTTTTACCAGTTTCTCACAAACCACTTTGGCGTCTGAAGATACTCCCCTGAATACGGCCCTGAAAGATAAGATCAGAGTTGCGCTGTAGTGAGATGTGGGCGAAGTGGGGCGCGACGGTCGCCCCCAGTCTTTCCCAGCACCCGCGCCAGCCGTCCCAGATAAGTCGCCTGACTCTGGACTGTTTCCCTATTAAGTCGAATTATCGAAATTTCTAGTTAATACGTAATTGAGGCAATGCTCGATGTGTGGGAAGGGGTGACGTCTTTCGTTTACTAATACAGTATATATATTTTTTTGGTCAAAAGTTTGAGTTGCCTTGTTAGTTGACTAGTTTATATTATTTAAATAATAATCTTTTCCACAGTTGTGCCCACGCACCCCGCACTAAGATTCTGTGTCGCAGGAGGCATGGACACACTGACAGACACACAGAGAGAGACATACATATCCGTTATTTATTTTAACTGTTATATTTAGATATTTGCGGCCATTTTGCATTAAACGTTTGAGCGATTGGGGGATCGAACCTGAAAACTTATGCTTCGAAGCAAGAGTCAATATACAAGCTACGCCAACGGGACCATCGAAAATTAGAATATAATCGTACATATTCAAGTAAACAAATTTTAACTAGCAAGAAATTAATGGCGCCTTCGTACGCGTCGCTTCTTCACCTAAAAGTATTATCTATGTTAATAGTTGGTTTCTTAAAGTAATTACAACACATATATTCAAATTACTTTACTTAATACCAAGACGAAGTTATTAAATATACATAAATAAGAACTTGTCATACTCCACACGATCACATAACATCTCGCTAGAACGTCTAAAAATAAATATAAATTACACTCAAAAGTCTAGCCACGAAGCCTGAAACCAGTGACGTGGGTATGTACACACATCAAAACAAGTTTGCGATCACTGTTAAATCGAAATCTTTTTAGCTACGGTTGATTATATTATGATTTCTTCGTCTTTTTAGTTGCTATTGGTGGAATTGTCAGACCATTCCAAGTAAACCATGGGCACCAATTTGTACTGGTCGATGATAATGCGCCTCAACCAGTCAATGCTGCTCTCCGAGAATACAACATCACAAGTTAGACTGGCCTGCTGGCTCGCCTGACTTAAACCCAATAGAGCACGCGTGGGAATGCTCTTAAGCGAGCTGTTTGGAACCGTCAGCCATGTCCCCGGACAGTGCCAGAGCTCAGAGAAGCCGGTAATCAATAATTGTAAGGTAAAGGTTACCCCAAGAAATGCTGGATTACTTGACTCGCAGCATTGCCGGAGTTATATTGAATATAAACCTTTTATTTATAAATTGTTGATCAAGCTCAATTTAAAAAAATATATCAGCTTATTCTAGTGATCTCATACTTTTTTTGATGTGTGTACGTCAGAAACCACGTTGACTTGAAAGCTCGTGTAGATACAAACGTTTACAGCTGTAATTACTCATGAAACACTTTGAAAGGTTCGTACTTTGCCCTTTGGGAAATCAAGCTTCAGAGTTGCCATTTACGTTTATTCCTGGTTAACCAAAATAGCAAAATACAACTCGCTGAAATATGATTTGGTTATGCCAAGAGAAATTGCACGTAAAGTGATTTAATAAGGCAACTTGTGAAAACAAACACGTACGTTCTTAAATATAACTGTAATTAACATCAATGATTAATTTAATGAATATGACCCCTTTGATTTAAATTTTGTTTCAAGTTGTTTGCATGCAACTGACAATGTTTCAAGCTATTTTAAACCAAGGTGGTTATAATAGACATTCTTTTCTGCAGTATAAGCATGTATACACATTGATATGTACGAGGTTTTATATGCCATCCAAACAAAACTAACCTGACGGACTAATGTAAATATTTTTTTCCGATAGCAGACACTTCAATTAATTTAATCATAAAATTACTTGATCATCACCGCAAACAGTTTGTTGTGACACTTAATCTGAGAGTGAATAAAAATACCTACATCTCGTAAAGTCTCTCAACATTTGCCAAAATTATCAATGCTCTGCGGAAGAATTAGTGTTATTATCTCGATCGTGCAGTTGTTGTATTTATCATTTTTTTAATGAGATCAGATTGATTTATGTCAGTATGATGTTTCTGGTTCACATTTTGACGGCTTCTTTTTATACTCGTATCTTAAACTGGATTCGGAAATCACTGACTCACTTACATGGCACTCCGTCTGCGACAGTTTTCTTGTGTGACTCTTGTACTTGAATGTTCCAAAGGCTATCTTTAACAAATTCTTGACACAGTATGTATTTTCTGTGGTGTAGTTAACATAGCTTCAGACCAAATGGCCTGCTACGGTATACGCTTTATTATAATTGACAGCCTGTGTAAGAGAAGATTCTAATCCATTTTGGGTTGCAGTCAGTCAACTACTTTCGTTGCGTCTGTCTATTTTTATCAACACGTTAAATAATTCTGATCAATAAATTGATTACAATTCTGTTTGTTACAGGTACGTAAAAGCAAATTATAAAGTCTACAATTACAAGTCATACCTCCACTGGCAGTCGGTATGTACAATTTTTCACATTTGTTTCGTCGATCATGGTAAGTAATCGATTAAAACACAGGCACTTTTAAGATGTATCTATTCACTATTTCAAAAGATACATCATAAAATCGATTAAATTTGTAATCAATGAAAACAGATCACACTTCTAAGATGAAAATTAATCATAGATAACATAAGGTATAATTTATGGCATAGATTAACATGGGAACAGAAGTGAGCGACACCTGCCGAGGAGCTCAAGGACTTTTGCCTACAAATAGATTTCTATTTATAATAGAGTAGACGTCAAGAGTGATTACACTAGACGGGGCTTGGTCGCGCGTCCTTGCCGCGATTACGTTTGTAGCGTCACTGAAAATGTGATTTTTTTCACCTTGGATTTAATTTTGTTAATGTTCGCATCTGTTCATCTCTGACCTTCACCTTGATGTAACGTAAGATTACGTTTAATTTTACAAATATGCGTTTATCGTTAGTACGTCTATCATTTGTTTCTGTAGATAGGTACATTTGATACCTTAGCATTTCAAAGTTATGATCATTTGTGCGATCTTAATCAATTAATTTTCATATGGTTCAGGGAACAAATAATAACATTTATGACCAATCAACTGGCTATGAAATATCTCTTGCTGTTGAAATGTCAAAAGCACATGACCGATGAATTATAGCGCTTTTAACTACAAGTATTACAGGTATAGGCATGTTTAGGATTAAAGTGTATTATATAACAAGTACAATTTGAAAAATTTAATACCGATTTCCATCCTATTCAGTTATTGGAATGTGGATGTGTGTGAATGGTTACTGGACTGAATTTGATGAAATTAAAATGGAACCACACGGGAAGCAACCAGCTTTCAAACAAAAAAAGAATTTTGAGAATCGGTTCACCCAGTCGAAAGTTATGAGGTAACAAACGTAAAATAAAAAAAACATACAGGCGAATTGGCTCCTCCTTTTTTGGAAGGGAAAAACACGAATGGGATTGAACTCTTGGACCTGTGTTTTGAGCATATCGATTCTCACATCCAGGCTTCTGTCGAAGTATTGAATTTGTTGAAATTCAGAGGTACCATCAGTCAAGTTTATGCCTCACGATCTAAGGGTGAATTTTGTGTGAAATGACCATTCGCCTATTCTCTGCTTATTGGTGTGTAATAAAAGCTTATTGTAAGTACACGTTCTTTTCACATATTAATCCTTGGAACAGAAGTAACCAGCATACTTAAAATACTAAGTACTACTTTTCATTTTAGTATATTAAAATACAATAAGCAGGTTTAACGTTGTATTGAAAAAAAGTAGGTGGTTTGCCTGTTCATTATTAGTCTCATATGTTAGTTTTAGTACACAAAATCCTAACTTTAGACGGTAGAGCTTTTTAAATGTGGTCTAGTGTGTTTTCTATGTCAGTTGTTTACGGAACAACCACGAGGCACCTGTCGTGCGATTATCTAAGAGCAAACATCTTTGCATCTTTGACAACATCCGTGAAACAAATGACGAGATGGCAAGAAACGTTGGAAAAGCAAACTTATATACAAGGGCGATATCTCATAAAGTATTTGACACCGGTGAGCTCGTCGACGAACTCGTAAATCATTACAGAATCGCACGGCTGGTGTTAAGCGTCCTCTACCAATAACAGATGAATTTCATCACAAGTGACGAAATGCACTGCGCCCATTACCCTGAGATATTCAGTTGTTAAATCTCATGTGCCGTAATTTCATCGGCAACTTATAAACCGGAACACAGTAATGCTAATATTAGTGCTACATAAGCTAGACATAGGCATGATGGCAGTACTTCTCCGGCCGAACTCGTTCTCATAGAGTTCTACTGCTGTATGTAGAGGTAAGTGTCGAGTAAGTCCGATGATAATTGCCATATTTGCGCAGTAGTATTGTAATGGTAAACTTATGGCGATGAGTCTTTCCCCCTTTCAATAGTAGCAAACTGTATGGTTTGTGATTATATTAATAAAGTTCATACAAGCGCAAGCAAGCAAAAACCAATTTCAAGGATCACATACAAAGCTGACATGAATACGTCGATTCGGAGATGTACAGTACATCATATTTGACTTAGATAAGTCAAACAACTCACATGTTTCCTCACGTGCCCGACCACGTTGCTTCGCGTACTCACTCTAAAACTAATAATTCCTGCTGTTTTGTTTCGTGGCTATTTTCTGCATGTCAGAAACATTTCAAAGAGAAAAAATGTTGTACAAAGCGTTCTATTTATTTCCCTGTCATTTTCACAAGTTAAGGAGTGCCGGCTAAAAATAAAAACGTTACAGTAAACGTGATAAACTTAATAATTCGGTTTTCCTTAACCTTTTGATGGTACAAAAATAACTGTAGAGCTGCGACCACTCATGAAAGCTACAGACGTCATCCTGTTGATTAAGGCTTCTTCTAATTGCGGTAGAGTCTCATAATAGTCACGTTGTTGTCGTAAACAACGTGACTATTACGTCTCAGATAATGTGCTTATAAAAATAATGCTCCAAATGAAGAACCCTCTTTGGGCATCTGGGCAACGAGCATACATTTCTGGGTCAAGTTACCCAAGTTCGTAAGAGGGTAGGTACCATTCAGCTTATATCTACACACGGTCTCCAGTCAGCCAATCTAATACTAGATGACACAAAGTGTGTCCGTCTAGGTAGCACTGCAGTGTCAAAAACAGGCTCGAAACTATAATGTGTTACGGTATAGGTAGCAAATGAAATTACTTACTAAGATTGAACAGCTATGTCTTAAGGCCCAGTGCAGTGCTATGCAGAAGTTTGAAAGGCCTGCGGCGTATCTAATACAATCATATGCAGGTGTGACTCTTACCATAAGTTTTGTCCGTCTCGCCTCTTAATATAAAAAACTGTGTTTACACAATGGAAAAATAGTTTCAAAAACTAACGTAGGTTTTGGTTGATTCCGTAGATCCTGTTTATATGAATTACGTTTAGCTACAAACTAAAGCTGATTCATGCGGGGATTTTTGTTTTTAACTTCAATCCTAAATCGTACAAGTAAAAACTTCTACAATTGGTTCTGGGAACGACTACATAGTGTGTTATTTGTTTTTGGGCTGTATTAAATCGAGATCGTATAATATAATCGGTCTTCCCGGCAAAAGTGGTAATACAAGACCTATAAATAGTAACTGACTCTTAAGGACAGCTACCGCAACCGTTACGTTTTGAGTGACATATTTTCAATCTTGATCATCCAGGTAATAGCTAGCCAGAAAATACGACACCACGCTATGGATTCCCTCGCGATACGTTACACTACCCTGCACTGACAGCTCATGTCTGAGGTAGAATACTAACCGGTGACCTGATAGTGACAGCCAACCTCCGTGACTGCTGAACTGCTATCATTTAGATTCTAAATGATAGTAGTTCAGGGCTGCGTTCCAGCAAGCTTTAGACCAAATAATGTTCGGCCAAGATTTGATCGAACGTTGGTAGAACGTCTTTTACCATTTTCTCTCAAAAACGAGTTTGACATATAAAACTTAAGTCTTAGCTTTGCCGACCAAGATTTGGCTCTCTCAAAAGGTAGTAAAATTTTGGCCAGTCGGGACAAAACTTGTGCTGACAGGGTGTCGTGAAACGGGCGTGATCAAATCTTGGCCTAGAGGTGTCGTGAACCGGCAGTTTTGTCAAATTTTGGCTTGTCCTGTGGCTCGCTGGAACGCAGCCCAGCAGTCACTGCTATTCTTTAGAACAGTGGTTCTTAACCGGGGGACCGCGGACCAATAGTGGTCCCTAGAAGCACCCGAAGTGATCCGCGAAATCATCCAAACGGCAATCACTTTCACAAAGATTCGAGAAATACTCACACTGAGAATTGAACCAAGAATTCAGAAGTTAAAGTGTACCTATTCAGTCACAAAAATCGCATAAAATGATATACATCGGTACAATCGGTACCTATGTACTTATGTCTGTAATATAAAATTGAAGTCATATATTTAAATACTCCTAAATATGGCTTAACAATTTGATGTTTTTGCACATTTATGTATAGTTAGAACAAACCTTTATTCATTTACGTTTACATTACATTACTTACAAACAGGTGGAGGTCCATGGCAGTAGGGCAGTATAGAAGTTTTGTGAAATGGTCCCTCATCACTAAAAGGTTGAGAACCACTGATTTAGAACATAAAAATTAGGGAAAATCATTACCATCAACCGGGATCAGGTCCAATCACTACTGAGAATTTCTAGTCAGAGTAACCCCCAATGATAGTTTGTCTCCAGTTTACGCCCAATTCATTTTAAACTTATTTACACCGGCTGCATGAGATGTTCCACTGATTTATCAGACACCACACTTGTAGCCCAGCTTTTTTTGGGAAAGGTCATTGTAGATATTAATCTGTCAGATTGTTGATACGGTAACGTCTTGTGACTGAAAACAGTTTTCTGAGAATAGAGTTGCCATGATATTATGTAAGGCACTAAAATAGGGTTTAGTGGTGTATGTCTTGTTTCAGTTTATGTCTAAGAATTCGACCTTATCTTGAACAGGTGGAGTTATGGTTAACCTTGCTGGTTTATGTGTTTTGAACTAATATTGATTCGTATGTTTACTCTTTACATCCTCGGTTTTAAGATATACATTTATATTACTATTATTGATGGGACATGTGTACCATGTCCTGCGACACAGGAAGTCCTAAGGCATGAAGAACCCCATATTGCTTTTATCAGAGTCTAGACTAGATTGTATGTCGACTGATAGATGAAAATGTCGACAACAGTTTTAAAGTATTCTAAAAACTTTTACCTGTTCTGTTCGACACACGTCCACCCTTGTATTGTGAATTAATTCATCTCCTGGCTTTGCCTTGTTCTTAGGAAGGGTGCCTTTTCCGTAAGCGAGATGTTGACGAGTGCGCATTAATTTTATCCGTCCAATTCGTAGTTTGAATACTCTTATGCTTATAAATAGGTTGGTACATGTACGATTCCCTTGAAAATAACTAAATACCCGTGAAGTTGATAGACTCTAACACAACTGCTCACCTAATCGTAATGCGCTAATGAGATCAAGGCAAAAATGAAATTAATTTAATTATGTTTCATGGCCGATATTTCCGCGATCGTAGATTGACCCCCAGTTATTAACATTACGAAATTGAAGGGAAATCTAAATCGCAACAAGTACACTACGATGTCTGTGCTAAACAGAAGCAAGTTTTTGAATAAGAATCCGCCTGAATAAGTACCATCACCACGGTGCCAGTGTCTTTCTGTTACTAGCAGTATTCTGAAATAGCATTTTAGAGGGCACTGATATAGTAAAGCAAGTAAACTTATAGCGCGTAGGTATTGCCTGTGTGTTTACTACGCGGTGCATCGCTTACTATACCACTTAAAAGTAGGAGCGTAGAGTTAGCTTGCACCGACGGTATACAATGTACGTACTCTCCATAGCTCTAGTAAGCTCTCCTTTTTTTCTACGCTGTCCTCCCACCTCGGTGTTTACTCTACTCTACCACTAGCAAATTACACGGTGTATAGAATTAAATTGGTTTCCTCTTCTGTAGCGCGTGTCGTTCATGGCGTGATTTGGCGGCTTGTTTGTGTTTAAATGTTGTGAATGGTGTATGTCCATGCCTTCCGCGGCATATGGAATCCTAGTATGTAAATTTTATTATTTTATATAATTATGTTTGTTCTTAGAAACATTTACACTTGAAAATCATCCAGTAGTGAAAACATAAGTACATGTATTAATGAGGTATAGCATAAAAAGGGCTCTAGAAATAGCATTGAAAATAAAAATTTTAAACTAATCTCTCTACAGAGGTTTTTATTGATGAGGTCAACCCTAATATTTTAACTTAGGTAATCCTGCTTTGTGAGCGACTGGTGCATGAAGTAGGTTTGTGAAAACCGTATTACAAGCCACCAGATCCTCACTCCACGAGCCTTCTTTGGCAGCATTAGGCTGTTGAAATATCAATAAAAGTAAATCGTAGAAAGTAAATAATAAACAATAAAAGTAAAAGAAAAAAATCTCATTAGCAGTATATTTACATCGAACGTATGTCACGTAAATTCACCATTGAACTGCCTACATTCGCTAACTATCTCACCGGCATCCATATCAAAGGGCTACTATATTGCATGTTGGGAACAGTCTTAACACTCACTAGGTACTCTTGAGAAACATATAGAGTACTAGAAACCTGTAGAGTAGGAGGCTAGTTCACTCCTTTTTTACTCTATTAGTGTATAGGCATAAGAAATGTATTCTTATGGTGGCGATGAACGCATTGCACTGCATTCGCAGAACTTGTTGGTGACGCAATCACTGTAATGGACTAATATGGTGGTTACCTTCAGACGAAATATTTGTCTTTTTAGGGTTCCGTACCTAAAAGGTAAAACGGGGCCCTATATTACTAAGACACTGTCCGTCTGTCTGTCTGTCACCAGGCTGTACCTCATGATCCCTGATAGTTAGACAGTTAAAATTTTCACAGATAATGTATTTCTGTTGCCGCTATAACAACAAATACTAAAAAATATTATATAAATATATAAAAAATATTATATACCTACAACAAACGTGATTTTTGCTCGATATTGATAACGGCTACAGGTAGACGCTTGAAATAATCAGAGAATATTATAATTATTCTTATAACTTTAAAAATAAACAATTAAATTAAATAAAACATATATTTATAAAGGGCTTCCATACAACAAACGTTATATTTTTTCCTCGTTTTTGCTTGATATTGATAACGGCAACAGATAGCTTGAAATTTTGAG
This sequence comes from Selenia dentaria, assembly GCA_917880725.1. Classification (NCBI taxonomy): domain Eukaryota; kingdom Metazoa; phylum Arthropoda; class Insecta; order Lepidoptera; family Geometridae; genus Selenia; species Selenia dentaria. Next base: position 35,481,937 of record OU862878.1, on the reverse strand, counting down.
TTATATTATTCAATTTTAAAATAAATATTTAATAAAATAAATATTTAAGGGGGCTCCCATACAACAACGTGGTTTACCCAATATTTTTTTTGGTCTTACGATAAGAGGTAGAAACTTGAAATATTTACTATAGATAATGGTACGGAACCCTTCTTGCGCGAGTCCGGCTCGCACTGGGACGATTTTTATTTATATTTCTAAATTATTTCGGGTTAGGTGTTTGTCGAGGACATACAACTTCTTATTTTATAGATGCACAATTCTACGAGTATATTTTGGCTTAGCTTTGGTATCTACATGCAATTAAAAGAAGCTAGCCTTCAACCGGTCTCAGAGTTTCAATGCCTTTCAAACAAACATTACCGATAAATCCTTATTCAATAGATAAGACTAAAAAGATAAATGGTCTCGACGCCTAACCCAAAGCATTAAGCCTTGTTTACACTGAGGAAGAGTATTTATACAGGACCTAGACATATATAAATATTTTAAAATAATAAGTACAGGATATATTGAAATGATTCATTTTAAATCACACCACCTAAACTCACCTTGCGGTACACCGTATCAATAACTGCTTGTATTTTTTTTTCATATACAAGACTCCAAAATACCTAGATAGCGGTAAACGCTATTTTTAACTCACTCAACTCAGAAAAAAGGGGAAGCTACTTAAGGCTAGGTTTCTAATTAATGCTACAGACAATGTCATAGAGTGTTTATAGTTTAACCTTAATGTTTGACTCTTTTTGTTATTATGCACGCACGGACCAAGTGTTTTTAGGTTATGTTGGAAAATTAATGAAGAGTTCAGTACTTCATAAAGAAGAAAATTAACTTCTACAATAACTTTGTTGTCATCAATTTATGTCTCATATTTTGTAAACTCAAGTCAAAGGTTTATGTTGACTTAGAGTCATGAAATTAGGTGTATTTTACATATTAAAAGGATTATTTTATATAATTATTAATAGGATAGAGCTGTTTTCCTATTTAATTTTTATGTACACGCGCATAAGGCTATAGCGAAATTGCCATGTCTATAGACATGCCGCTCGATGTGCGTGCCATGCAAATTCATCCATTTATTTGTTTGTGTTGAATGAATGAATGAAACTTTTGAGTTTTTGTTGGTCATACAATCCTGTGTCTGTTTGTTGTGAAATAAGCTTTACATTGGGTTGAATAACAAGGCAGGTCTAGGTGTTTATCCTACGCGTTATGTGGGCATGACCTAGACAGGATCTGTGCCTACACAATGCATTAATCGGATTGCTCGCCAGATGTAGGTATAAGAGTGTCTTCTTGAAAGGTACTAAAGCTTGTTTTATTTGTTTATGTGTCCCTAGTACCTTTTTAGGTTTAACGTACACTACAGCGTCAAATTGCACAAATAAAACAAAATTTATAAATATATCATTTCTAAATCATTTCTAATTTAATTTGTATAATGGTCGATGATATAAAACTTAAAAAACAATTAAAAATTAAGAGTAATATACTATGTAAGTATTAGCAATCATTGATGTTCACACTATAACTTTCTTAGAATAAAACACATTCTATGTCTCACTTATCTTTTTTTTTCTTTTTTGAGGGGGGGAAATGCTGTCCACTTCCCTTCCGCTACGGGGGTAGACGGAAGGGGGTATGTGGGGCTCAGACCCACTAAAACCCCCCCGTGAGCAGTCCTCCGCCAGATGGTGCGAGATTGGGTTGCGCTGGCATTCACAATCTCGCCCCAGCGGTAGGCCCGGGTTGATCTTAACCGGGCCTCAGCGCCTGTGAAGGGGTGCCCTTGCTCACCAAGGGCATTCCTCAGACGTGTGGGGTCGTGCAAGCCGACGAAGAGTCCCCCGACTCTTCACCAGTGACCCCAGATGTCTCACTTATCTACTTCAACCGTTTCTAAGCGAAATATCATACAGCTGCGTTTGCACTCTAGCTAGGTACATAAAAGAAAAAACAAACCGATAAACCAACAAAGACACATTTGATTTTAAATACACCGCAAATTATATCACTATTCTATTCTATTTCTTAGATTATGGTCTCTGCGGTATTGCCGCAATTTCGCCCATATGGCGTGGATAGAGTAGAAAACAAACGAAATAGACTGGTCGGTGGAGGGAAGACACAATGATAAATTCATCATTCATACACATTCGTCTGAATGATAAAAAGAATGAAATTACTTAGATGGCTTGTGTTTCCGTTTAAATGTGTTATAACCAGCATTTAAAATGAAATAGAACAATGCTACGTCTCCATGAAGGTCTGTTTACATCGCCAATTCAATTTACAGCCCAGATAGCCACGATGTATTATATTAAGTGGACCTTGCACACTATCCGAGATTGCAGCATCCGGAAAACAGCTTTATTCAATCCATCGTAAAACCGATGATTTACACAAAAACCATAAAGGTATCAGGGACTGTTTGTAATCTGTATAGCAAACAAATAAATCTAATGTCTTTAAATCATCAACAAAACGGTAACAATGTAACGTTTATAGTCTATTGTCAAAATACAAATTACAGACATTTATTTGAGATTGCATTGAAACGCCAGTATTTTTACTACGACAGAGTGTTAAAGTTTTCTTGTATGTTGTACAGTACAAAACAAGAAATGGCGCAAGGCCGAGTGACCATTAATACTGATTCGCCTTGCGATTGTTTCGGTGTAGATAACATATCTGTTTTTCTTTATAAAGGTGCTACTGCGAAAAATTTTCACGTATCGTTTTCAATTTCATAGTCATAATTGTAGGCATATGTCAGAATCAATTCGAAAACACCTTAATCCATATTTTTGATCATCAACCGTGTAGGTAAAATTTTAACCAAAACAGAAGCAGGATTGTTTTCAATACGCGTCTACACATGTAGCAAATTTTTCCCAATATGATACTGCTTGAATGAAGCACATACGTTCGAACAAAAGTTATAGTTATAGAAGCATTAAACCCATATCTACTTCTGATAATCCTAGATTCATTGCTAAATAATCCAAGATACCAGCAGCATTACGCTAAGCTCGTCTAATTTATAGTAGACCCCCAAACTAGCATTTCAATGTCGTATATAAGTACTCGTAACACATAAAACTCTTTATTCCCGTAAATATTGACGCTCGTAATTGTCTATTGGTAAATAGTGATTGGTATCGAGGCGCCTAAAGTAATACGAGAGTTTCGGCCTTTGGTTCGAAATATCGATGTCTTCATTTGACTTTTAATAGATCCTAAACTTTTATTTACAGCAGTATTATTTTACGTTTCAAGTTCCTAGTTCAAAAAGTGGGCTCGTGTGTTTGGAAATTGTAATATTTCACACGGTATAGAAGCATTCCTAGAAACGGTAGTCAAGGATTAAGACTTGAATTAAGTATTGTAAACTACCAAATAGACGTCTTATAGTTGAATGAAAAATAAAAAGGGCACATAGTGAGCAGCAGTATAGTGAGATGTTATATATAGAGAGTCAATCTCACCATAGCCGTACGTGAATCACGGCTTTAATGAAATTGTAAACCACCTTATAAAAGTTTATATCAAACAATATTTTATGTTCACTTTCCGACTAGCTCTACACTTTAGTAGGTGTAATCAAATTGTAACTGAGCCAAATATAAAATATTTTTGAAATTTATGTAAGTAAAATAAAAAGGAAGAGTTCGTGTATTAGGTTCTCGAGGGTAGTTATTAGAACTTCTGACTGTTTTATACAACTTCTGATTCGATACAAAAAGCTAGCGAGTCCTATGCTACACAACTTGAAGGTTTTACTTAGCTTAAAAAAATAAAAAATGAACAAAATTTTACAAAGATGCGGCGGCTGAGTTCTATGTGTATGACAGATTTCAAATGGTTACAAAATTAACTTGCTGAATACCATCCAAGTTCACAACGAAAATAGCTACCTAATTAGGAAAATTCATAAACCGCGACGAAACTCGGCCGTGGATGTCGTATCCGAATTCCACGGATTTGAAATACCTAAATTAATTATAAACTAATTAAAATTACCAAAATTGCGCTTTCGTTTATTTTGTAATGTTTACATCGCTGAAGGTTTTCACTCGCCGTGGCGGTAGTTTCGAAAGCTTCATCTTATCAGATCGAATTAATTAGGACGGCTCAAAGTAATTAATTGACTCGCTCTACCATGTTTCCACTCGACATTTTTATTTTTCTGCCGACGGACGAATATATTTCGGGTTATGTTCGGAGGCTAAAATTAAATATCCAAAGTTTTAACTGAGAATTCGAGGTCGGATCGTCATAAATAATTGTAACGAATGAAATCTAACGCTTAGGAAGTGGCATAAAAAATGTTACCGAATTCCTTTGTCCATAGCAATCATAAATCAACATATTCTGTCAAAAAATCTTTGTAATACCTACAGCGTTCAACAAAATTATGATTTGTGATGACACAAACGGTTGCTCAATCAAAGTGTGATCAGTCATAAATTACACATAACACATTGTACAATTTGAGTAACTAATGCGGTACATTTTCACCTTGCTCTACTATAATTATAAATAATAACATCGTAAATGTCACATTGACTTTTATGATGCGCGAAAAGTATCCTAACTTACGACCGGATCCATGTCACGACAGTATTAGACAAACATCCGAAGACAGTGTGTGTAAAACGGGCTTTAATTTCGGGCTACTGCCGTTGCTTGCTTGATTGGCAGGAGTATAAGTAGACAGCCTGACGGCAGTAATTGTGCTTGTACACGTATTCATTATAAGTACATAGTAAAATATCTGCCAAGCCTAAGCAAATAATATTCGCATTTTTTTATATACGTAGGTATATCATATTACTTTTTATTGATACTAGTGACTCACTGTGGCTTCGCACTTGTGGCACTAAGTAGCTAAGTAGCTGTAGCTATACAGGCGGACAATTCATCTGGCGTATTGGCAAGTCTAGTTAATTGTTTTTTGCGTAGTGGTACCTGCATCTACTGGTCAATTGCGCGAATATTTTGTTTATTTTCTTCATTAATTTAGTATATAGAAATATATAATGACACGTACTTTCTATTCGCACATGTAGAACTACTCGAAAGGATTTTTTTTAACTCTAATTCATCATCATCTCAGCCGTAGGACGTACACCATAGATATCCAAAAAGGTCCGGTCGGAAGCCACCTCCATCCAACATCGTCCTGAGACTTTTCGCAGATCGTCTGTCTACCTCAACGGTGATCGACCTCATGCAATCCTTGGTCTCCACTCCAGAACCTTCCGACCCCATTAGCAATTATATTCATTCCAAGTACTATGTACCCTGTCCACTGCATCTTCAATTGTCTTATCCTCTCTCTACTTAATCAACAAGTGCTAGCATATTATACTAATATAAGTAAGTGAAGCCGGTATCTTTATATTAGTATAATGTGTGATACTCACGATAGTTTTCAAACTCTAATTGTAAATTAACTCAGTAAATATACAAAAAAGCTTCAAAAATTACACTTCATCCCACCGCGACAACTGCAGGCTATTTACAACGATATATAGACAACCTAATGAAAATATGTACCGCAGTTCTTAAGAATAGTAAATAAAAGTACCATACTCGTATTGCATAGAGACAATCCCGGCAGGGTTGGGACTGTGTTGACTATGTTAGTCGATACGAAGGCAATGCACCCATGTGGATATTGATAATCATTTCTTATTTACATAAAGGAAATAAACATGTGACAAACTGAAAACAGAAACTATATAAGTAGATTGATACATTAGAGCCAAGCCTTGCGAATTCAGATTTACAATAGCCACAGATTGATGACTGGCACAATGTCTAGTTCTTTATAGACGTTCTACCTACGTCATAAACCTGCTGTTATGGAAACGTATAAATAAGAGACATTGCATTGGACATTTGGCCCAATTTTTCCAACGCGAGGCCTCGGGTGTCTATCAAATGCAATGCCATTTGTCAAAATATATATATAAAGGGGTCTCGTACTAAACGATATTAGATTATGTCTACGTGTTTTGTACCGTTTTAAATAGAAATTTGTTAGGTATTTAACATATATTGTTTTTTTTTGTCTGAGAAGAAAAATATAATAAACTTAGTGGGCCTTTAGATTATATGAATGAGCACTCATTCTTTGAATCATAGATTAAATCCGTTTCACTTTTCCAACTATAATGTAAAAGCTACTGTTTTGTCATACATTTAGCACCTATCCCAAGAACAGAATTGCGTCAGGTTGTCACCCAAACTAAGTGAGCCTAATAATACTATTCCCACAATGTCGAAAGGGGTTTTCTAACGTAACGAGGCAAGTTTGGGCGGGCGGGGCAGCTTTCCCGAGCAAAGGAAAACGGTGCGCGCCATCGCCACTCGCGCCCCGGCTGTCGACGCGCTCGGACGTTTCGCGAGACAAACCAACGCGCATCTTAACTTAACATATATCTATTAAAAATAAAAACAAACATGTGTGATCCTTGTAGTATACCTTTTTGAAATTGACTTTGGACTCAATCGTGTTCTTAGATTAGGGTGTTTCGAACCCTGCTGGTCGAACCAAAGTGCACAGTGAGAGTGTAAAATGACATTGGACAAGGGAGAGAGTGTCGTGGGCAAGATCCAGCCGGCGTCTTCGGTCTCCTGTCTCAGTCAGTGCCAGAATATTTTCGGGAAGAGGCTTAAGCGCTGGGGCTCTACTGGCTCCTGGGTGAGTGGTTTGTGTTTCTATGAAGAGATCTAGAGATAACAAAAAAATTTTGGAAGAATTTATATACAAACTTATTTAAACTTTCATAACACAGCATTCATGTGAGATTAAATATGATTGCCATTTTATAAAAAAACCTTACTAATAGAATATACACATGACATTTGACTTACATAGCAACTAAAACACACAAGAGAGAGTTAGAGGTAGTGATCAAGGCTAAATACATATTTACACGAATGTACTTATACTAAAAAATATAAAAATTATGTATGGCTATGTATTATTTCTATAAAGTTACATAATCTTAATTATAAACAAAAGTTTTGCTGAAAACTTTCGACCATGAAATGAACTCAAGCTTACCAAAGCCTTACACCTTACAAAAGTTAAAGCTCCGTTGAAATCACACTTGTTTTCGAGTTTTTTCTTCTTGTCAAAATACTGAAGCTCTTGTTTACAAATGCATCAGTCTATGGATATGCGCAATGATTTATAATTTGACACACATTCATGTCAAATTACTTTATTTCTTGTCAGGTTCTTTTACCAGACCGATTTCATAATATAAAGTGAAATAATGATAATGGTTTGAAATATGGGATTTGTTTTATTTTGTCTAATGACGCGATGGTCACTCATAAGCCGGATGTCCAAGTGGTTTAAATTTGAAAATTTGTGTACATTGCACTAAAGTTCTTCTCGCTGAGATATATCAGTTTCTGAGTCTTATAACGCCCTAAAATATCGCTTAAAATATTCTAGTTAACTCTAAATAATAAAATTTATAAAAAACGGAAACTAAAAATACAGTCAAAGACGTACAAATTGTAAAGTCTTTTTCCAACGAAAAAGAAAACCAATATCCTGTTATTATAAGTTATTACAGTTATTAGAAAATCTATATTATTGTAATCTCGTTCAGCCGTAGCGACAAATCAATTCCTACTTAATAGAAATTCAAGACTTACAAAACTTATATACTAATGAATAATAAGACATTTACATAATATATGCTACTATATGGGGGGGTGACTGCTAGTTACAAGTCAACTGAGCGTCCGTTCTCGTGGGGTTAAATGTTAAGGTATCAGTATCGATTGTTTTCGGCAAAAGTTATTAGACCACGTTATGACTTTTCGGTGGTCAGATAACTTTAACGCCAGGACTGTCTACTAGCCTATTGAAGCCACACTAAGCCCCTTTAAGAAAACCTATTCTCAAGCAGTGGAAGCAAGTACCGCGAAGAGAAGGTTTGCAAACAGACTAAACATATCAGTGTTTAGCATTAAAATCACTATAGCAAAGGAATTCACTTCGCGTGGCTTAAAAATGTCTCCGAGTGACGAGCGAGAGGAAGTGCCTGCTCATAGCGCGACACATAGAAATCTGAAGATGGAAGCAATATAAAAGAACAGTTTACACACTCATACGCGCTGCGTTTACGCACTGGAATTGTGTCGCGATGGGCATGGACACAATAACATATAACAACATCCAAAACCCGAGAACAATATTTCTGCACAATTCTTTCACACAAATATATCCACAGCCAGGGAAGGAACCTGGGACACCGCACTTCGAAGGCAGAGTAGCGACCGTAGCACAAACAATTCGCGAAAAATTATTCGTACCGTAAAGGGCCATTTATATGGAGCGAGTTTCCCGTACGTTTCTAGGCGAGAAATCGTACGCTACTATTGCAAGCAATAATCGCCATAAGATTATCGCATCACATTGTTTACATACAGGCAAGAAATCAATTTCCGCCTACGATGTCATGCGAGACTCGCAAGCAATTATCTCTAGGCGATAATTTCCTGCGAGACATGGCGAAATATATCGTAATAAGATTTTTGCTTACGTGTTCTCCACTTGTCTAAACACGATCTCGTATGACATTTTTTCATGTTCATACGAGTAATGCACAAATCGGTTTGAACCGTTTCGAGTGCGAGATTTGCCTTTCGAGTTTGGAGATTAATTACTACGGAATTGTTCTGAAAATTATACAAAAATCATTCAATGTTAGGTACTGCTGGTATAGTAGGTAATTACGAGTGTTTGTGAAATACGGAGAATATGCATAATAAAATCGTCGTCGTGATGCTAGAAAAGCAGTTCTTAATGCATTTTTGAAAGAATTGAGATTTAGATGAATATAACCTAAAGGAGAATTACAGTAATAATAAAATATGTGAAGTATTTTATTGACCGAGCAAGTGAAGCGAGCGAAGCGTCTCTGCTTTAACTGGTCAAATTGACTCATCTGTCCGTATATTTGTTAGGTTGTTTGTTTGGCTTTCTGTACAGGTGTCACAGTTACGCAGTTTTCAAACAATCTTCACTAAACTTTGTATGAATGTTCTACTATTATATATAATTTTTAGTCGTCAGTGATTTTGAGTGGAGGTGAAGTTTCTTGTAGCGCTATTTACGGACCATAGTTTAAAAAATATGAGCATAACTGGTCAAGTGGTTTCCGAGATAATATGTTGTCAAGTACTGCGAAAAATTGCCGCCGATAAGGCTACGTGCTCGCGAGGTCTACTGTTTGCAGAACTACTAGTGTTAGTTTTATTAACTCTTGTCCTAGAAGAGCAGATATAATTAAACCACGCGCACTGCACTCATGGTAGCGACTGGCACAAATTCTCGCAAGGCAATTCTCGCTCTGTAGTTCTGTTTACACGGAGACAGACATCTTTTAGTGCGAGGCAATTATCACCCAAGAGGAAGAGCGAGAATCGAGAATGTTTAGACGAAGCAACTTCTTATGTTCAATTCGATAATCGTATCTTCAAGGCAAGAAACTCTCTCCATCTAAATACCCCTTAAGCGTCAACATGTAACGCTTCGGTATACAAACTATGAGTTATCTGTGTCACCGTTGGCCTAGATAAATGACCGTTTGTACTGTTTTACGTGAACAGCACGTTACGCATACGCAGTTATTCGTGCTAGACCTACTGAGCTGTCAAACGAAACAAAAAAGAGGCGAAGCTTGTAATTTGGCAAAAAAACTTTTCCGTGTAGTGTAATTACTTGACCCTTTAACCCTTCAGTCCTTGTGCTTACCTAGTATGTACTCAATGGCAGTTTGGTATAGGTAGTTGTTTGCCTACGGCGGTAATGAAGCCTTGTAAGGTTCGATTGGAAATGGCCGGCGCCGGGTAGGGTGCGATGCGTGCCGGCGGCGTGACACTTATGTTTCCGATATTCTATACGACGCATAACGTATTTGGACAAACTGTGCGGTAATTGTAATTAAATTACATATCCTTGACTTGTGTTGTTACGTTACTTATGTCTATGGAGGTATTAGTGTAGACAAATAAGCCCGTCTCGATGGAAGAATGAATAAAGACTTTAGTTTACGGTAGGTAAACTAAATAATTTCTAAAGGAGTTCTATCTGTACATACAAATAAATAAAAATAAAGTATCTTTTTATATTGTCAAAATAACAGCGTCTTAAATTCATATGAAATTATATACGTTACAGATAACTGTTTTATTCGGGAATAACTATGCGACGTGCAATCCAAACCACAATATATGTTTTAGACTGCCATTTATTGTAAACAAGGAGGTAGATATACATATTATACATGACATGATAATAAGCGGAGGTAGGAACAACAAGCTTACATATATAACAATAACAAAAACACATTCTTTTTTATTTTTTCTTTAGTTGCTTGTTTGTTCAGGCTAATCTCCAAAACTGTAATTATAAGGAGTAACATAGGCTTTTATCGTCAGGTTTCATTCAACACGCGGGTGACGCCGCGGGGCGCAGGTAGTTGTAAAATATAAGGGGTGAACGTGATGTGTACGTGACACGAATCTGATAATTAGCCCAGCTTGAAAAAACTGAGTAGGTAACTTGAAACGTTCGGTGACGATAACGCGAGTTCGATGATTTTTGCTCGCCCAAAAAATGCTCAATGCGCCTAAAGCACTTTTCACTTCAAAATTAATAGCACACAGTACATAAATCATGATTAAATTGCTTCACAAGCTTACAGCTAACACGAATCCATAAAGCACCCGATTGGCAATTAGCAGCAACGTCCGTCTGGGGTGCGTGTCGAAGTTACGCCACGGGTTGCGTTTCCGATACAATCGCTTGAAGCCAAATTGGCCGGCTGTCGTACGGACTAATTATATGGGGTTGATGTGAATGTGGAGGTATTTTTGAATAAAATATGTATACAGTGGAGAGGTTTCGTTTTGAAAGGTATTCATATTTATAAGTTTTTTTTTGGGTTTTCGTTTGTATTTTATAATAGAATTCAGCGGACGTTATTTTATATAAACATTTATTGATATTACATTACATTGATACTACATTAGTTGTAGGAGTTATACGGAAAATAAGGCACAATACGTATGTTTAGAGAATATGCATACTTTGATCTAGACTGTTGTATACCGGGTGGTTTTTAGGTCAACTTTGCAATTGTACGTCTTGGTGGGTAGCCAGATATTATTTCTTTAAGCAATTGTGTGTTCAGTGGCCTTGAAATCTATGTTCAATTTTGAAGGGCATTGTAGCAACTAAAGTTACTAGAACGCATGTCTTGTGGAGCTGAACGTAACTCAGTGCTACGCAGAAGTTAAAATATAAAAACTCTGAGGCTCTGCTATATCATGGGTGATGTGGCGCTTATTATCAGTCGAATGACTTGCCCTTCTCGACACACTGTCTCTTAACAAATTTCTTTTCAACACTTATATTTAGCAAAGTTTACAATCGGATTATGGAAGATATTATCCGCGAAATAACAAAAAAAAACATGTCTTTAAAAACATTACTAACTAAATGAGTTAAAACTCGATGCTCGGAGCATGCCTCGGTGGCCTAGCGGTCATGCTGTCTGTGTGCTTATCTAACACGGATTGCCTAAAGACGCGGGTTCGAACCCCGTCCGAGGATATGTAATTCTCTCTAAAATTGCATTGTTTGGTCTCGCTAAGCAGGCGTTATTGCGTTATAAATTATACAATAAAACTATGAAGGCTTGCGACCTCAATACGAAAAGTCTGAAAATCTTCTTTCGATTGTATAATTCTTGTCAAACTGTTCAATAGACTATCAATATCGTATAATATAGAATGTCGCTCCGTCTCCATACGACGATAAAATTAAATAAAGAGCTAAAGGTCATGTCGTCTGACACGGATTGTCGGAAGACGCGGGTTCGAATCCTGTCCTAGCATATGTATTTTCTCGAACATTGCAACATTAATACATGTGTATAAGTCATTATTGCATGTAATTATGTTTAGCACATGTTAAAAATATCTGGTATCATGTAGAAAGCAAATTCAAACTCTATAACTAAGAGTATAAAGTAAATAAAGCGGTGATGACAACATCCTACAGTAACTGTTATAACGAACTGAATTTTCATGAAACCAACGGCTTTATCTACACCACTTATACAACACATTATTGGAAACGAGTTAGTTGAACAGATAATGAAAACAGCCTTTTATGTACCAGTCAAACCAGTTACTTCATATTTATTCAAACCTTATCGAAGTTTTATTAGAAATACCTTTAGTTTTCGTCAGTTTTTCAAGTAATTTGGCAGGAATAAGTCAAGAGTCAAGGAGCTCTAGTAACTTATACTGAATACATATTTTACTCCAAGATCGTCTGACGTTTGCCAACTGTATCACCTGTATGAAGTAACTGTGATCTATAGAAAAAAAAACAGTCTCAGGCAATGAATCCCGTTCAGTATCATTCATACGCAAAGGTAAGGTTGAATTTCAGCCACGTAAAGAAATGTTTAGCGATTTTCACAACTATGAAATCGGAATATTAAATATTATAAATAGTATTTAGGGAATACCCCTAAATTACATAAAGGATACCCTCTAAATAGAGTTAAGGGGTTATCCTGCAATTCTCTTTTTGAGAATACATTAGTAACAATTTGAACCATATTTCCTAGGAAATTAATTGTTTGTTTGACAATTTAATGCTAATTACTTGTCAACAAAGCTTTTAAAAGGATTATTTTTAACGACTTGAAAGCTCGATTTTAGGGTCATTACAATTGTGACAGAGAGTGGTGAACGACAAAAGTGGTGTTTTATGTGAAACGAGTGGTGTCCTACTTCAAATGCTGCTAAAATTAAAACAAGTGCTTTTGTGTCAGTATGTAAAGAAGCGGCTGAAGAAAAGGAGAGGTTCTAAACTCGAGGTATGTATTGACGTTATTTTGACTCGTATGATACAATTCTGTACTTCTAAACTCTTCACCTCGCCCCATAGACAAGTTGGAATACCCCTCATTCCGCAATAGTGCAATCTATACATTTTATTTGATTACAATCAATATTGCAGATATTTTACAGACAATATTTGATTGCAACATTAGGTTACACCACTACAGTAACTAACGCAACCTGAGCATGGCCGCCGTCGGTTGTCGCGTAAAAAGACGCAACAGACATTTTGCAACTTTTTGTATCGTCGCATGTTAATATAAAAATAATAGTCGAGTTGGAGGCTATCGCTCCCGCATGTCGCCACAGGACTGGAGTCGCATCGATTAAAAAATGCTAACAAGATTAATAATTACTATTTTTATTTCTTACGCGATTGCATGAACATGAATCAAGCAAATGCAGATGAGAAGTTGATGCGATTCGCAATTACCAAGTTAGCGGTCGCCGTTTTATGTAGCTTTTGACATTACCACAAATTGCATTTTTATTTCTTTAGCGGTTTTTAGACTCAAGGTTCTTTGATACGGCCATGTGCGCGAAAGTTTTTCCTTTCGTGACATTATCGAGTTTATTGTGCGAGAGGAAATGGATAAATAGTTTATTTACTTTGCGATCGTACCGGTTGGTGTTTCATGTAATGCAGCCGGGTCTATGGCGGGACCTTGCTCCGAGGCGAGGAAACAGGTCTCGCGGACAGGTTTCTGTCTGGTGCAGGTCCACGGGCCGCACTTTACGTAATTTGCGGAATTATAGCTTAATGTCACTGTCAAAATTGTCACGGTTATGAACCGTTTATATGTGCGGTTGTTAATTTAAATGATGGTCGTTTTGCGTACTAAATGAATCTTATGGTTTATATTTATAGTACAAATGTAAAATGAATAAAATTTATTTTTTTCGTAACGAATACACATGTAAACGATTTATTTTTTATCTTAGGAAATGTCACATATTAAACATGTTAAATTACGCTCACCATTCTAAATTCTTATTATTATAAAAGATGTAATACAAAGATGAATTGACATGAAATGATGGCAATATTTAAAAGCAACACATCAAAGGGAACAATCAAAGTAAGTAGACGTTTTAGAATTGCAATTAAACCAACACAGTCTCATGTAATATTCTTGCACCGAGCGACAGTAAACCTGCATTGTTATTTTGAAACAAACTCGTAAATTTTAAGCTAAGTGCGTGTTATAAATAAAATATTCTCCCACGCGTCGTGAAAAGTAATATGTCAAGGTTCGTTTAGAAAATGTTTATCATCACATACGGAGCGTGTTATAATCTAATTACTAAAGCAATCGCGGAAATTGACGTGTTTAACATTTTTGAAATCCTTCTCAAATATTTATTTTTTCTGAATAATACGATAAGGTATTCCAGATTTATGATTAAGGCGCGCTCGTACCCTGATTTAAAAAAAAAGCAATATTTTTAAACAACTAGTGTAACGAAATAGATCGATAGTATATTATGAAAAAAATACGAAGGTTAGAAAAGAAATAGGAAAAGAGTAATAACCGAATAGAATTCATAAATATAACTCTCTTTCAGCAGAAAAAAATCCTGAATAGGTCCCTAAAAATAAACTTTCACGTCCAAACTCTCAGAATTTTCAGCGATAACACTATATTTTTTTTAGGTAATACATAGCCAACGTATAGTACTAAAGTTATAACCAGCGATTTTTTCAATTGTGTTAGTATATATCGAAAAATATAAAGAAAACGTACAAGATTAACGCATTTTCGCATTTTATCGTCCAATCTAACAAGCGATTTTCAACCTTACGTAAATCATCGTAAATTGTTTTAAAATTGGGGTTGGACCGCGTCTTAAGGATTGGAAGCGAAGTGCCAACTAATTTTGACATGCAATATTTTTTAGTACCTAGTCATTAAAACTAATTACAGATTATAATCATACTAATACTTATATTTACATTTTTTTAAGTAACTAGGAAGCAGTACTAGGCCCACCTTATATTAAGTGGCAATCTCTGCCTAGAACAGATGCAGTTCCTCACAAGTGACGAACTGCACCGAACCTTGAGACATTAAGTTGTTAAGTCTCATGTGCCTGTGATTGCGCCGGCACCCACACCCTTCAAACCGGAACACAGTAATGCAAACATTACTGATTCACGGTAGAAAAGGTATGGTGGTACGCACCCCGGACGAACTCATTCTCAAAAAGTTCTGATGTTTAATACTTACCAATATAAATCTGAAAACATTTGTGTGTGTACGATGGTTATCAATTAAGCGTTTCAGCGGCTGAATAGATTTGTATGAAATTCGAATTGAAATAGCTCATTACAATTTCATGCTCGGTAAACAGGAGTTTGAACTGTTCAGAATTATGTCCATAGTCAATGGAAATTGATTATGTTCATAGCTTCAGAATTAACAAACAAGCAATTTAATCACAATTTGATCGTGATACAAATTAGAAGGATGGATGATAACGTTTCTCCGACAGACAAAATCCCGGCCAGTAGGTAGCTTATATTTTTCAATTGAATGGTAACAAGCGATTCTAGGAAGCATTACCTTAAAATTATATGATTATTAACGGGATATTTACCGTGGTAAGGTTGTGGAATACCAGTCTTCCCGTGAACATGGTGCATGTAACTGCGCCGAAATATCGGGAGCTCATTCCACAACCTTACCACGGTAAATATCCCGTTAATAATCATATAATTTTAGAGAACAACCGTGATAGTTTAAAACAGTGTTTTAGCATTACCTTAATTATATACTAAGTAATAATTAGCAGAGCGAACATTATCCGACGCCGCCACGGCAGCGGTCTAGATCCAAAAATATGTAAACACATTTTTATTCGTTATCTGCAAATGGATGCTTCAATTCAATACATGAATATTTAAATAAAGTATTCGCTAAATAATATAGATACTCTAATTACACATTTATTTGAAGAAGTGGATCAAGCATTTAACACTATTTAAAAACTAGATGCATTTACATGGCGAGGATACGGATTTAAATAATGTATCCTACATTGCATCGTCAGTAGTGAATCGTAGCAGGCGATGAAACCCGTATAAATAGGTTATACCTATGCCTCTTGTGCAAGAGGCCGTCTTAGTAGGTACCACCGCAGTGCCACATATTATATCGCGAAGCAATAGTGCTCAACCATTACAGTATTGAAGCGCTCGTAGCGGAGCTTGACTTGGCGATCTTAACCGATCAACAAGTTAAGCAACACTTGCTGCGGTCAGGACTTGGATGGCTGACCGCCAGTGGCATTATTCAACTGAACGCTTCCGTCCTTCGGAGGGCACGTTAAGCCGTGGGTCCCGGTTGTTTGTCTTAGTACAACATCAGTCGTTAGGCTATGTCGATGGCCTTCGGGCGGCCTGAAAACTTCGACATGGGTTGGTCACTAACCTATCCACCAATCGCACTGGGCCCGCGTGGTGGATTATGGCCCAACTCCTCTCTCTGAGAGGAAGGCTTGAGTCCCAGCAGTGGGAACAAAATGGGCTGATTGTGAAAATGAATATTACAGTATTAGAGTGTGAAAGGCAACGTAGCCAGTGGTGATATTATTGGAAAAATGAGACTCAAAAATCTCGGGGTGACGAGCACAGTGCAGTTCCTCGAAAAACTTCAGTACTAGCTGCAACTGTCATGTGAAGGCGTAATGGATGCCATCGGACGCACGACTTGCCCAACTCTTCACTTGAGTTTAAAAAACAAATCAATACATAATCTTCGTCGAGAGGGAAAGCCTATCGATAGATTATGTATGACCAAACAATGGAACTTCTTTTCCTTCGAAACAAATGTTCCATTGTAGATCTGATGAGAAATTACATCTGAATGTCAGGGTTGCGGCCTCCCACGGTGACTTTTGTTTTCGTTTCGCTGATTCGAGTTCGAGACCCTGCTTGTCATTTGTTGCTGTTATGTGTAAATCGTTCAATATTAATTAAGGTTGCCAATTTTTGTAATGCATCATTAATAATCCCTATAGAAACTTTCATTTGTTTGTAGAAAGCTCGCTAAATTTTCTAAGGGTGCTATCAGCCGTGCGATTCTCTAAGAGCAAACATTGTTGAATCTTTGACAACATCAAAAAATGAACATATTACGAGATGATAAGAAAGTTGGGAAAACAACTTTATGTACAAGGGCGATATCTTATAAAGTATTTGACATCGGTGAGCTCGTCGACGAGCACATCGACGAATCATTAGAGGATCGCGCGACAGACAGAGAGCGGTCACGCGTTTACGCGGTCAGTTTTGCGTTCGTTGTGTTGTATAACGTTACATAGATATAAGTACTCAAATAGGAGGCGTTCTGACCGCGTCGATCAACTGTGGGTAGACTGTGGGTATATCTATGTAATGTAATACAAAACAACGAACGCACAACGTGACGCGTGACCGCTCTCTGTCTGATAGCACCCTAAACATGGTAAGAAAATAAAATATCTGGATACGTAATAACGTATCTCTGTTAACATAAGTTCACATTTGAATGTCAGGTCAAGTTTGAAATGTTTCAGTTGCTTTCTTTTATTCAAATTTCATTTTAGCTTTTGCTACTCTGTTTTTATTGAATTTAGAGATACGTAAATCATCTGCTTAAAATTCTAATACTTATTCGGTTTGAACGTGAAGATGGAGCCAAACGCTTGTACGGACAGATGTAACATTAGATAAGGTCACTTCTATTAGTTTACATAACAAAATAAACATGAAATAGCCAAAATTCCTCCACATATCGCTGGGATGCTTCAACGTTTGCTCTACGATAAAAAATATTTGTGATCCAGCAAAAAACGCTAGTTCCAAGAATGTTATGGGTTGGAGTTGTCCTTGTTCTATTTGATATCCACGTCGACCTTAGTTAATTTTTGTACGTTATTTATTATAATTGTTTCTTTAGAAAATGCGAAATACACACGCTCCAACACGGCTTACTTCCTTTACTTAATGTTTATATGAAATATTATTACTTAAGCCAATCAATGTACTATAAAATGGAAATACATTTTTTTTAAAGTCTCTTTAGAAAATGGTACCATGCACACGGCTTGCAACCTCGGAGGGGTACAAACACCCACATTTCTTAGTCTCTTGCGTGGTATTTTCTAGCTACTGCGCATTTTACATCCTAAAACAGTAATGCTTCGCGGCCACAACATTGCTTCGCGGCAGAACATTTGGCACGGTGGTGGTACCTAACCAAGACGGCCTTATACAAGAGGCCTACCGCCTACTAAAAAAAATATACTTTAACATTGATAGTAGGTAAAACGAATTCCAAATAGCCTCACGGCATTACCCGCAAGATGGATCTCGGCCGTTTTTTTTTAATTTTAAAGTTAGACAAAGTAAGGGTTTTGTATCATCAAGGAAAGCGTAAAGTAAATTAAAATTAACAAAAATGATTAATGCTAAATACTACAACTTTCTAATTTATCGCTTCGTGTATATCATATTTTATACTAAAATAAACAATGTTAAATTACAAAACGTTTTGGCAAACACCCTAATTACATATTGTTTTGACGATTAATCACAAAATACTACTTAAATAATAGTATTCTGTTCCAAGTCCTGTCTAAATATACATACACTATACTCTAAATATATAGTTGGTATAAGAAAGACTATAATCATCCTTCGATCTTTACATAAACTAGCTGCCCGGACATACTTCGTTCTGTCAATAAATAAAGTTATTTATGTCTTAACAATAATGCATTTTTTATTAATTAAAACTTTCAAACTGCCTTAAGGAACATAAGAAAACAAAAATTTGCTAAATTGGTCGAGCCATTCTCGAGTTTTGCGCTTACCAACATTCATTTTTATTTAGATAACAATAGAAGATTTGAAAGTTTGTATGTTTCGATGTTTGATCGCGCAAAAACAACGCAATGGATTTGGATGAAATTTGGAGTGGAGGTGGCCATTTATGTAGGTACAGTAGCGTTCGTAAGTCCAAAATCAGTTTTACAGCAAGCATTATAATAATAATCTTAAAACGCGACTAATTTTCTAAGTACATTTGAATGTACTCGTAATATTGTCTACTGCCATACGCAGTGCCATACATATAGTGCTTACAAGCAGGTGATCACGTTGCTAATTTTGTCACATTATAGTATATTTAAAAAACCATAACCCGTTGACTCGCGATTCGCCATATTTGGCTAATAATATACAATAGATTTCGCAGAAATCAACCTACTTTACCAGGAACTGCAATGTGTGTGGTTAAAGTGTTCTGATTTCCTAATTTGAATGAAAATTTTGAATTTGAATTGTAAGTGCACTTATGGAGGCGACTGTACTCGCTTATTGTGGCAACGGCTACGAAAACCAGCAGACTGCATTTGTGGCTGAGCAGCGGCTGATTGGGTATTAAGTGTAAAGTGTGAAATAATATAAAAAAAATCTTATTTTTAATTTATAAAACTAAAGTAATTTGTGATATAATTTGCATTGCAGTTCAAACTATATAAATATATAAAAGTACATCGGCTACGTTTACTGCTTCTGTTCTATACTACTACACACGTCCGCGACACGACACGATTTCTAGCGTTTGCGATTTTCTTCACCTATATCTTGAGGGCTGTGCACTCGGTTAACTTTGTTTAGTTAATGTACGTATAATTTTTTTAAATTTCGATTAGTATGAAAAAATATTTCAGGTAATTTATTGATTTATGCGTAACTTTGCGGAAATCCATTATCAAAAAACGATAAAAAAGGAGGGTGCACACCCCAAATAAGCCAAAATCATTGGTTTTTTTTTCAGCGGAAGTGTCACTAAATCTTTTTTAATATTGTTTTTTTAATATTTCAGGTATTATTTTAAGTCTTTAATAATGATTAGCATTAACATCATTTAAATATTTTATCATTTATACTTATTTAACGTACGTTTGGTTATACCTACTTTTTAAAGTTACGTATTAAAGCAGTGAAATATCATCTACTCTAATGTTACGAAGGAGAAAAATTACATTAAGTATATTTATTAATACTAATCTGAAGGTAGGTCTGTTCTAGTTGTATGTAATTACATTTTTGTAACAACTGAAAAAAATTCAGATTAAGATTTCTTTTTCTGAATTTTTTCAGGTGTTCGTCACTAAGTTACTTTGGTTGTTGAGTTAAATACTTTTACTAGTTTACAAAAGAATGAAATTGTTCAGGTAGGACATTATTGATATCAACGTTTATTCATATTAATTAGGTGCGTATATATGTTTAGGCAACCCTACCACCTGGTATAGGGCGGTTACACAACGGACGGTTAGTGCGGTTTACTCTCTGATTATCACGGACCAATTGGCGTGTGTCGTAAGCCTTACATGTGCCGTATGGTATGCTATGGCCCTAATATTGGATGATACAATGCTGTCATTATACCAGTTGTTGCATTATAATGATGAGTCAAATTTCTTTTTTCGTGACGTGCCAAATACATGGTGCGGTACATTTACTTAATTTTTTTCTGATCTGGGTTATTTAAGATATATTCTAGCATATACGAGTATGTCTAACTAATGTTCACTCAGTTGAGAGATTCATATCTCTAAACTGAGAAGTAGCAAGTTTAATCTGACCTTTCAGCAGTCACTACGGACACGGATCGATTGTCCCTTCATAAGACACTGCTGCGACGTATATAATTATCTAGGTGCCACATTTTAATTTTATTTTTGACTGATGGGTGTTCGGTAGGTCACCCATCCAAGTTATTGTTTCTTATCTAGTGCTTCTTGTGTTGGAAGACACGGGAGGCCATCGGTCTTGGTGTTCTGTTAGATTCTAACAGAACACCAAGACCGATGGCCTGACTGTTGTTCTAACAGTTAGAACAACAGTCGTTGGAGGCCATCGAGTGAAAGTGTATGGTCTGAAAACTCCGTAACTCAAGGGCGGACTGGCCACTAGCGCCACTAGCCCATCCGTCATATGCATACATACATACATACATACATACAGACATACATACATACGTACATACAGACATACATACGTCCTATCTCTGAGAAGAATATCCATACTCCAGCATTAGGAACATAATGGGTTGAAGTTGACTGCTACAATAGTTAGTTAGTTATATCTTACTCATTTTAATTCATGATATTATTGTCAAAACATAAACCAATTAAAGAATTATGTAAGTACAGTGCCTCCTACAAAAATCGCTCTGAATAGCGTATAATTTTATATACATTTAAGTATAATTTCCATTACTATCAGACCAGTATCAAGAAAATAAACATGTGTAATGAAATCTTAAAGAAGTAAGGTCAAAGGTAGGACGACGACCGAACTAATCTAATTTTCAACAAAATACCTTTTCATACTGATAAAGTGACTGTAAATGAAATACGGAAAAGTTGCGTGATCATCCTCGATTCCTTCAAAGAAACCTTTTTAATACGATCTTATACTTTGCTAGGGTTCGTCGTCCTGAAAATGTCGTTCTGACTTAAGAAAATCTCTTCACTTGGGTAAATATTTTTGAGGCGGTATAGAAAACCGAAAACGCTCATGAATCTTGTGAGTTTAACGACAACTTTTGTTCGCGGCAAATTGTTTCGTGAAACAAAGGCTTTAACCAAACTCTAAAGACCTTAATGTCTTAGATACATGGTATTAAAAGAATATATGTACAGAAGTGCGTTTTCCTGTACAACATCAAATTTAATTGTTATCTTGAAATAGCCAATATGAGTATCAATCAATGTACCTGCTTCCTCTATCAAATTTATAATCAAAATCGTGATGTTAAGATCGTGCCATAAGCGCTAAACAATATAGATAAACAACACGAAAAACAATTGATGCTCGTCAAGATATTCCCACCGCACACCTTGAACAGCCTGCACCTATCAATAGCTCCATACAAAAGTAAAGGAAAGGTTGAGGCGGCCTCGACAGCCTGCTGAGGTCACATGTCTATGCCTTCAATAGGCGAAAGATGACAGCTCGGATAAGACCTGCAATATGACGGGAACAGTTGACGCGAGCCATGCATCTGAACTGAGCCCTTGACACGCTGACAGTTCTCGTCTCTTTGTGTTTGAGATCCAGGCTGCAGATGCAAAATTATTAAATGGTACAGAAACTACCGACTATCTCGCTGCTAACCGATCATTCTCCAGCGTTTGTTGTCCACTTGTCTATCCGCGCAACCTGCAATTGGCAAAACTGTAGCAACGCCGCACAAGCCATAAAAACAAGAAGTGAAGTAAGATCCAGGCTGCTTGAAGTGATTATGGATTGTTTGGGCGAGTTTTGACACTGTCCACAAAATTGTTATAAGGCTTTTAGATAATGAATAAAGTTAAATTCTTAAGATATTTCGACAGCCGATGCTATACAAGTTTATCGCACAAAAATGTTAGAGACAATGCTTTACGGTAACTTCGTATTGTTCTGAACGTGATTCATTGCTGATTCAGGTTCGACCTTTCGGCCGCTTCCACGTTGGTTTTATTGAAACCCTGTCACTACAATCCGTCGTACATTTTTGTGGCCAACAATCATAAACGTCAACAATGCGTCGAAACTGCCGCGTAACGCCGAACATAGCGCTACCATGCGCGAGCGCATCGATTTTATTAATTACAGTGTCCAATTCAGTAGAGGATATGACGCCATGGTGTCGGCGTCCGCGCGTGACCCACCTGCCAATTGCTCCAGCCACGCAATCGGTATTCATCCTTGAACGATTCGAGCCGCAAACTTTATTGTCACTGATGCTCCTTTATCGATACCAACGCGTGCCATCTAGCATTGTTATCGCCATTAGCCATCTTAATGTCAGATTAAAATATGCACATTTAAAACAGGTCACAGGAACAGACTTGTTAACGTAATTGCCCCAATTTGTTGCTTTTTAGCAAAATTTGTTTTGCAAAATGCTTTTAGCCTGTTTATGTCGTTTGGATGGAAATAATGGAACAGCGCTTCGGTCTCCGAACATTATTTATATAAACTACACAATACAACTAAAATGGCTTGACAATTTGCTACATAAACTATTGAAGTATCAAAAAATGGATTCTACTCGTATTTTATCAGACCGTTATCGTAAGTGCCAGGTTTGGATTTGTAACTTCCATAGTCTGAAATATTTTTTAAATAGTTAAAGGAACTCGTTGATGTATCGTTTTACAAAGCAGTTAGACTTTCAGTAAACTCATGACCACCTACTTCGTTAGCTTACTATGTAACACGATAAACATCACCATGATTTCTCGCGACAGTATTCTCAGTGGTGTTATTTCACGGTTGTAAATCTGCAGTACTGACACTTCGAGCCTCCGCAACTGTACTTACACGCACTAGTTCTTTAGCGACACGGAAAATTCTTTTAACGCAAGTGACACATCTCACGTCCCCTTTCCGTATTTAAATATAAAGCACTTGATGATTTACGAGTACACCGTCAGTTACAAACAAATCGCTTTTCAAACTCGTCAAATAAGAAGCTAATGGTTTTTGAATACTGCAAAATTCTCGTCTGTTTATCTCGTTTGATGACATTGCCTACGTCGTTTACTCGTGATCAGGCAAAAACGAATGTCATTTATTTCGGATGAATGCCAGAAAGTTAACTATAGTGGTACTGATTGTGATTGCAGTTCGTTGGATAGGCACCAAATGGCATGTTTAACGAGTTTATGATCGCCGTTTTGATCAACATAAGTTACCTACTTGGCAACATGCTGTATACTATAGCCCGTCTCTCAAGACAGATCTAATATAAAAGGACGTTGAAAAGTATTGTAAATATACGAGTACAACAGTAGATCTGGTTTACGTTAGATGCTACTACTATGGTGAAATTTTTCATGATAAATCATCAGTCTACTCGTAGTATATTTGTGTAATAGGTTGTGCTATTCAGAAATGTGGGCTGCAATTTTGATGTCTATGATTCATAGAACAATAGTTTAGGTAGTCGTAAGTTCGCCATGGTGTACGTGGATTTCAACACGATGGCTACTCGCATTTTTGAATCGGTTTCGCAAGCGGCGCCGGCCGTAAACAAAACGTCCGTCAGACAGACAGTCACATCGCATTACATAATCTACATTTTATTGCAGCTCCTTGGCATACGGCAACGGTTTCCTAACACACAGCTATTCCAGGGATTTCGAAAATATCATAGTTTATGGCGAGTTATGCGACTGCCATTGACCCAATCTACGCTTTGATATTTCAAATTAAATAATTGATTTAAAGCGTTCATCGGGGGACTTGAGGCTTCCAGTGGAGCGAGGACGCGCGTAAATCAATTCTAGCTAGATTCAGTGTTTAATTTCGTAAATGTTTATTCGTATTCGCGAATAAAATAAGTTATTCTATTTCCATATCCTCACAACGATCCGATGTTAATGCACTTTCGAACCGTTCAGGTGAAAATTGTATCAAGTAAGTAATCTCGGGGCTTTTCAATCTATTTTTACATAATTATCATATCAGTTATCTTTTTTACTATCTTTACAAGTTTGATGAAAATTGTACAAACATAAATGTTAATGTCGAAATAGTTAATTGTATTATTGCAGTCTAGGGAGACTTATAGCAAATCTACTATCAATAAATTTTCATTTCCATTGATGTCTAGAGCGAAATATCAAGGCGTTATTTGTTTTAATCTGTCTGATTTATGAATTTAGAGGCATCGTACGATCAGATCTGTATCGTTTTAATATATTGTACAAGCGTCTATCTGTCTGCAGTTTCTGGCTTCGTGAACACATGTGGGTTCTAGGAACGAATGCCGGACTTGCACTCGAGTACGCAGACCATTATAAAGTATTAGGCGCGCTTAAACACCGTACTTACATGTTTTTGCCATTATTATGTGGCATTATGAAAGTATTCGTAATGAACCATTGACATGGAATATCTGGAATAGGGCACTGACCATCTGATACAACATTATTGTAATGAACCATTGACATGGAATATCTGGAATAGGGCACTGACCATCTGATACAACATTATTGTAATGAACCATTGACATGGAATATCTGGAATAGGGCACTGACCATCTGATACAAAATTATTGTAATGAACCATTGACATGGAATATCTGGAATAGGGCACTGACCATCTGATACAACATTATTGTAATGAACCATTGACATGGAATATCTGGAATAGGGCACTGACCATCTGATACAACATTATTATGTACACGTGCAGTGTATATTTACGATATTATCTAATAATAACTACTCATAGTTGTTTAGTTTCGCTTTCTAGTTCAAATCTATAATTTATACAGGCTTTTACTTAGATCACACTAATATTATAAAGGCGGAAGTTTGTCACTGTGTTTACTTCTTCACGCTCATAAACAGCTAGGCCAATATTGATAAAAAATTGTATGATGGTAGAGGAGCTGGATTAACACATAGGATATGTACTTTTCATCATTATCATCTATCATCACGCGGAGCACAGTTAGTACTTGCTATACACATGTTTAATATAGGCACTTGGTAAATTTCTGTTTTCAACGAAACGATTGAATTATTTGCCGATTCAAACTTTCTTATATTTGATATCTTTTGTTTTCTTGGAAACTGATCATTCGTATTATCACCCCTATTGATGTTTGTAGTTCTACTATAGTGGCCTGTGCTGGCAAATTACAGACCTACTAACACAACATTAAGTTCACGCATATATACATACGCATACATAATCATTTCTTCATAGTTATTATACGTACGGTTGACTACGTACGTAAATTATGTGATGTAGTAATGTATATAGAATATACTTACTCGTAGTAATATTAACCGACTAGCTGATTGAAATTTCTAAAACTCCTTGTTCTATAGAAACCAGTGTGAGTACGAATTCTTTATGTGTACCAAAGAAGGTTGTACAGTCCTTTTTTTGCTGGAGTAAAATTCTCCGACTTATATAATTAAAAATTAACAAAGACTCATGTCTTGGAAGATGGTTTCAGATCTCAAAGTCTATTTAATTAAATCAGTCAAGTTCGCGTTAACGGCATCTACGAGTCAATTGATTTTCAACAGTTTCTTACTTTAGGTATACTTTTATCAAACAACACTGAACCACTTGATTGGCAGAATGTGCAGTAATTGCACAAGCACTACACAAATAAGGCATCGCGTACACCACATGGCCCCTCGCACCAGACCGAGTGTCTGCCTTCTGCGAAACTTGAGTAACACATCGTAATTATTGGAGGATATAGGTTTTTAACAAGCTTTTTATGAGCTCGATGAATGGTGAATTGCTAATTTCGTGGTTTCGGACAACTCCGAGTGTCTGACTGTCTGTGTATGAGTGTGTGCTTAAAGAGTCGTTTCGCGCTCGATTTTTTAAGTTGCGTGTATCCTAGTAGATATTTTATTTAGATCAAAGCTGGAAGTTAGATGTCACGATAAAAAAGTAAAGAACGTTACCACTGTTGGGACCTGAGCCTTCCTCTCAGAGCAGCATGGACCGTAATCAATCACGTTGGTCAAGTGCAGCTTGGTGGTAAAGCGAGTGGCAAGCATAGCTTTGTTTTTATTTCATAGACCCAAATGCCCCCGCGCGAGCTAACCTAACGAGTGTATTCACAAGGCAAACCGGGATCGATGGCTTAGATAACTTTACCCTCCAAAACTGAAGCGCTTAGATGAAATGCCACTTTCAAGGTCGTGGCTGGCCACCATTCCAAGTCGTGCCTGCAGGAAAAGGCAAACTACACTATTTCAAAAAAATTTTAAAATAAGTAGTTAGTTATATGTATTTCTTATGTCCAAAATTTTGGTTAAAAACTCCAGTGAGTCTTTGATTATTTACTTGTTAAAATCAAAGAGTGAGACTATAAATATAACTTACTTTAGTCTGCGCTTATCGCATATGTTTCGCAGACTCAATATAGTAATGTTATCATTGCAAATGTAGCATCTCGGTGTTTACTGTCAATCTTACAATCGCATGTCTATGTGCTGCGCACGCGCACGTAGCTCGCGCAATGCGTCCGCTGTGCACTCGGGGTCAATGAACTCGCTTACTACTGTGTAGGATGGGAATTAAATTGTTGCCTAGGAATTAGCACTAACGAGGATGTTGGGGGAAGCTCTCCGCTCATAATTCTTGGCTGTTTCTTGCTCATTAAGATAGATAGATTTTAGGTTATCATAAAATTTTATTATAAATAACTGTGACTAAATATATGTAGATAGTAGCTACATAGTGATAGCTATAGCATAGCTTAATATAAATATAAGTGTAGACAAAAAAGAGACTGCTTTTAACTGGATTTCTATCACAGGACATCCTAATGCTTGCCTTAACTAGCCAATAGCAATTTTTATCTATTTGCATGTAATGTGCATCTATTTGCATCTAATAATTCAAAAAATGTTATTATTGCCAATGGATATCTGAACATGTTGTCTGTAAATAAACGTATTGTATTAATAGCAGTGCAACGTCAATTACATTTGAGACAAGATCTAGACTAACGTCACGGATGAAACTGGTTGCCAATTCTCGTACGTTTTGCATCCCACTCGCGCCTGCGTAAGGATTTGCCAGATAATTTGTCATTGACTAGAACTGCTAGACATTTTCCTTTTAAGTATAATAATTGTGCATCAGATCAAAGAAACACTATACACAGCAGTGTGGAATCCCCAGCAGATATTGTATTGATAATGAATGACGTCTGTTGTTATCTATTTATTGCTCTCAAAGCAAATCTTCTTTATCGTTAGTATTAGGGTGTATTGATCTACGGGTATGCACCATCCACCAACTATGCCGTTCAATAGATTCTTCACTTTAGCCTTAACTGAAGTATATATATCGAGATTTGCCCTTACTTTATTTTCAAAGCTTCCTATGGAAATACTTCTTTTTTTTACTAAATTGTATTAAACCATAACCGCAGAAGACTGCAATGGATGGAGGCGCATCACGAGGGCTGCATTATTTAAAGAAAAGGTATCGTCTTCAACCACGACCACTCTGTCAAGAGTGAACGACTAGGAAGGAATTAAACCATAATAGATGTTCTGAATTTCAGTATTGAAAAAATCGTAAAGATTGCATAGGTTTCTTAAGACAATCCCGCCCACGATCCTGGTCTTTCCACTCGACTGGAGCCACTGAATAGACGAGTGGGCACCCGGACATGTGCCAATACTGCCAATTGTGGCTTTCTATCAGCAATCGCTTGTTTAATTCCATCAGGGCGTTCCGTGATTCACGGATCGAATTACAGCGATTGGGTAACTAAAACACGTTTGAAAATAAAAGTGAATTCATTCAGCGACCACCCTCGAGACAGATTTGGTTGCTATATACAAGTACGTAATACATTCTTTCAGTGGTTTGTGGTTTCTGCTAATCGTTTCTGATTGAACATTTGAGTTATTCTGCCGCTATTACAAGGCAATTGGTTTCCAATTGCGTAACATCATTGTTTACAGTCACTCTTCCGAATAGAAAACCAATTAGTTTCCTTCACCTATGTTATGTTTACCGATGATTTCAGGTACCGATTTACCCGAAATTCAAGAAGCAAGTAAAGATAACAAATAGTTCAGTACAGTTCACTATATTGTACCGTGTGCAAATCAACATTCTTTATTACAGGAAAAAAGTGATGCTCCTGTTCAATGGAAAACATATTTTATTTCATCCAATGCACAAAATTAGTAAATAAACATTCGGCTTGTTCTTGGAAGACAATTTTGTTTAAAACTAACGTTTCTTATTCTATTCGCACGTTTGCAATATATATGTTTTACAGCTTTTTCTGTTGTATTTCTATATTAATCCAATAGTGATTTGGATTGATGACGCGAATATCATACTTACATTTAAATTAAACATATGTATGTATTTTCACAATCTTTCCATAGAAATCTTAATCTCAAAAATAATACTACTAAAAATACTAGGAATACAATATGTAGATTAATCGTTATTTTGATTAGGTGTGCTCAGGGGAGACAGTGTTTGTGACTTTCCGATGATAGTCATTACTAATTCTTTAAAAACATGTTAAAGCAAATTATTTTTCTATATTTCATTCCACTTCATGGGTGACCTGGTGCTCTAGGCATCTGTAAAGTGCTCTTTGGATTTCCCCATAAACTTACTGTATTTGTAGCCATGGACAAAACATCAACATAGAAAAGGCCCCCAGATTTCACGAAGAAGGTTACGAGTATAGAAGCACTCCGCACTATTGAGATGTAACGTATAATATAATAGAATATACTCTGCCAAGAACGTGATCTTTTTTGACATCTGGCCAGTGTTACACTCAACATCAATTCCTCTCTTTTTTCTTTGAAAATGTATTTACTCAAAACATAGTCCAATATACCAGTACACCAAGTACTGCATTGTAATAATGCATTTGAACAAAGTGCCATTTTGAGTTCAAAAGTAAAACACATCTAATTAATTTTTAATTGCCGCATTTTTGCCAAAAATATATCATCATGTACCCCTACCCTTTATAATTTATTTTTATTTCGTAGTTTGTTATATTTCTAAAACATTTTGGATTGATTGACACAGAACACTGCATTGTGTTGTATTTGTTTAAAATATCTTACCAGTACCTACGTACGAGTATACGATAATCATATAATTAGTAGGTAAGTCAAACATAATTTAGATAAATACAAATATCATTTAGAAAGTATATGAACAGTTGCAGAAAATTCTTAGAAAAAATCGCTAATTGCAGATTTTTATCAACGATCCTTAAAATTTGAGTTTAATAACTAATAATTGTATTCTGTTCATTAGTTTTTCTGCGGCAATTTTATAACACATCACATGATCATTTGAGGGATTTGCTAAACTTAGAAGGCGAGGAAATGCTTCGAGTATCCTTAAGATTAAAGTTACTTTTGTGCTAAATATTTGCAATACTAAATACATTATTAGCACTATAATAAGCCCATCATTTATCCATCGGATTAATTCTAATAAATCCCGCCAATCCAACACAGTATTGTATTAAGGTGTTACGTCAAACAACAACAACTGTTACGGCGCAGATTACGCCATTAGTTACGGCTTTGTCTTAATTGGGATGAAGACAACAAGCCTTTCCTCTGAAGTATCCGCAATACCGACATGCACTACTAATAAAGCTGTCTATACATCAGACAACACCCATTAAGCCGCGATTACAATGAAGTCATCAGTCAGAATCAGAAGACTTGCTTTCCGCGCGATCAGTAGCCGCCGATGCGTGTTCTCACTGGACCACTGACTTTCTAGGTCGAGACTGTACCATCATAAACTAAAGACATTTCTTTTTGAACTTTCTGTCGAATTCTATAAAGTGTGTACGTGTTAATATTGTGAAATAACAAATGATGCAAACATACTCAAAATCTGTAAAGGAAGAATGTAGGTAATCTAAATACTGGACTAATGGAAAAAAGTAGAATGTATACCTGCTTGCTCCAATTGCTTCTTTTGTTCTCATAACTCTGTTTTGATTGTATGATTACTTCTTACGTGGTTTCGTTACGTCAACCCAAATACGTAATGTACTTATTACAATTAGGCTATCGGGCATCTACTTAAGTTTATAATTACTGTAAATAGCAAGTATTCTTTGAGATGCTTTGATTTTTTCCGCTATCACAATTGCTCTAATGAACTATGGTAATAACGATACGCGGTAGATAACTTCAATGTACCTACAACTAAAATTCTACCTTATTGCTTGAAATGCATTCCAAATTTAAATGATTTCGTAATACATGCGATACTGGAGTTACTTAGGTATAGTATGTAATTTTCACCAACTACCCGTAAACTGATGGTGTTGGTTAATTGTTATGTTTCAGTACCTTTACACTAACAACATCTAGACTCATTCAATAAAGTATAAGAATTTATTCAATGAATGAAATCCCTCCAATTGCACTCTAGTGTAGGGTTGCCAAAACGCAAATCCACGTTTCCTCACGGAACCATCGCAATCCCAAGTTATCTGCTCTACTTTCTAACAATAACAGTATAAATAGAATAAAATAGGTTATAAAACACTGCTGTATGGACAAACTGACCCAAATGCGGGTGTGACGTCTGTACCTGACGTAACTGTATGTAACGCAGATCTTACAAGATCCAGAATGAGCTCATTGACTGTTTGGATTGATCTAGTTTCGGAAATTACTCTCTGATTACTGTTTTTCTCGTTAATGTATGCAGTGTTATCAAAATATTAGATGTTGTGTAGGTACACAACTTTCACTATGATTGAACTACATCGTCCTGCATCACTGTGCCCCGCAAAGTGAAAAGACTATTTACTTCAGAGGATAAACAGTTGTAACATATTTCTTGCGTCCGATTTGCAAATCGATTATCTACTCGTATAAGGCTTATTATTTAAAGTGGCATCAAATGAAGCAGTGCATCGAGCCGGTCACATTTTGATACAAACAAAATAGTACCTATTAACAACCATAATTAAACAACAAGGGTATGGGAACTTGCTTCTTGTTCCCAAGAATATTAGTGTAAGATAATCTGTATTCGAGGACATCACAGGAAGTGTTCGTAGTTATTCGTAATTGTTCAATTACGTAAACCTTCCTGCAGGCACTACTCTGATGGGTAACAGAATTTTTCAACTGAGTGCTTCCAAACTTTGGAGGCCTCGTTAGCCGTCGGTCCCCATTGTTGCCTTAGGACGACTGTCATTAGACCATGTCGAAGGCATTGATGTGGCCACTAGAACTGCCAACTAGCCCATCCGCCAAGCTACACTCTGCCGGCGTGGTGGAATGTAAACCATACTCATCTATATGAGTGAAATGCCCCTGTCCGAACAATGGTGCTGATTATGCTTACATGCAGTCGTAGGAGAGAATCTAGGTGCAGCCACCGTCTCCCTTCTAGCTAATGAGCAAACTGACAGATAACCGTTACAGCTGTAGCGATAACCATTTCGATGTTATTATGTTCTTACCTTCTACCTATGTGACTGAAACACTAAATTAAAAACATATAGGTAATAATAAATAAATCAACTTACAAAAACTACTTTAAAATGCTTGATATTTGTTCTGAGTGATATCTATTAACCAATTTAGTAATCCCGTATGGCCTTGTGCCGTTTAATATGAATTTACTATACAATGTACTCGTCCAATTACTTAAAATATTACCTAAGCTACAAATAATACTTGAAACTTAAATTGTTGACAGCATGTGTCTGTTGTCTGTCTCAACTCAGCTGCCATTTTTCAGTTTATGTAATGCGATTAATTGCTAAATATCTGATATCTCAGCTACGAAATAGCCCAGCCCTCTCTTAAAAGTCAAGTACCGTCTGGCTCTCGGAGTTATGTAAGGCTGACTCATTGCCGAATACGAAGGCTCTACTTGTAGGCACTTCTTTGCACCTTCCGAAGTTGACTCATCGTAAGCTTTTGTTTATCAGCTAGTTAGTCACGAGACGGTATCCAGCTAAGATCGTGTTAACAGTTGTAGGAACAAACTATTAGAGACATTACCGCTACCAGTTACGTAAATAAGAAACGCAAATGTTGCGGACAATGTTAGGCTTATTGGCAGAAAGCTACATGTACTCGTAGTAGGTATTCGAAGTACCAATTAGTGTGAGAATAGGCAGATTCGATCCGCAACCACTCTTCTAGTCGTCTGCCGGCAGGGTTCGCTTCGCTAAGAAATATTTACCGAACGGCAAACGTTCAATTACGTCAATGATTGATGGTGTGTTTCGGTGACCCAAATTGATTACGGAATACCATAGCATAGCACTTAAAAAGATACGAACAAATCACACAACTCAAATTGCTCTCTATTATGATTTTGAACTCGTGCTGAGCGGAAAATAAGTGCAAAAACTAATTGCGAAAAGGTCAATGACAAGACGGTGGCAAAACGGAAGGGGTGTATCTTGTGACAAGAAAACCGTTTTAAAAATACACTCGCTAACTGAAATACGGTATCCTGGGGAAATGTGATTCTTGGAAGTGTTGATTTCTCAGAATGGCTTGGACAAGGGTGAGAGAACTCACGTCGACGTGGATTTAATGTCGAAAAATTGGAATCGTTGACAGCCCTGTAGGTACTGGTACAGTTGAAAGAAGGAGAAGTATGACAAAT
Source organism: Selenia dentaria (assembly GCA_917880725.1). Lineage (NCBI taxonomy): Eukaryota > Metazoa > Arthropoda > Insecta > Lepidoptera > Geometridae > Selenia > Selenia dentaria. The sequence continues at coordinate 35,448,774 of OU862878.1, read as the reverse complement.
CGTGATTAGTGGTGCGTTCACGAATGGGGCGAAGCTAGCCACTTTGTAGACAGCGTTCACGACTCACGACTCGGCTAAATTATAAATCACTTTATCAATACATCTACCCGGATGTTGGGATAAATGACAGAGATGCATCGTAGGAAGTGCACAATACAGCCGTAAACAACCTTGTTTAAAACTCTTAATAATATGAACATACCATTAACAACATTTTCTTCTGAATTTATAGTCATTGAATATCTTATACACTAGGCAGATGTTGCAACTCTGGCTTCGAAGTGTAAATGGAAGTGTGATGTTGTAATCAACTAATTATTTATAAGTACCTAGGAAAGATATTGATGATTCTAATTCCAGTGATGATTCCAATTAGTTATTCTAACTTTCCAAGTAGAAGACAGCTGAAATCGAACCGTGTCAAAGGCTTGTTATTTATTATTTTCAATAAATTCTAAAAAGTAAAAGTACTCGTACTATTGTTGCGGCCGACCCGTCCGGAAAAAGCCATCAATTTCCGAAGCGTGAAAACGACAATTTGGCAGACGCCGCGGAGTCTGCACGGGAGCACTTTCTCTGTGGCTCTCTGCGCAGACGCCGCTTCGTTCTATAGTCCTTCACACGCCTGCACGCTGTCCGCTCGCCTTTCCGTGCACGCTTCCGCTATATTTTATTAACATCTCGTATATTATCTATACCGATGTGATCACTCACTGCACGGGCCGATTGATTTATCGACACTTTCAAATTGGAACACTTGAATTCAATCCGCGTCACTCGAGCTCTGTGATATTTCGGAAATTTACGGTTGACCGTTGGGGCGATGCCCTCATGAATTTGCATATATTTACTGGAACTATATATCCATATCGAGTGATCTGTGCATTGTGCTCGTCCGCATGCCGCCGCCAACATGTGACAATGACCACCGCTACGCACCTGTGACGCGCGTGGATTTCAGCCAAATCATGACCCTGTGGTACACCGACATACTGGTGAGATTTACCATTGCTTCCTATTCTCTTGTTGCAATCACTTTAAGATTTAAAAAATATCTTTATTGTGAAAACTGTAAAATGCTACGACTTGTTCCAGATTTTTACGTAAGTTCACGTTAGCAACGCTCATGTCAATTTTAGTAACATAAGCCAAAACTAATTTAAGAGTAGCGATCGCTCATCAAATTGTGAACTATTGTCATGTTCTGTCTAAAGCTATTTTATCTAGAATCATCCCTGATATTTAGATTCAGATTTATTTTATTGTTAGATTAACATACACCAATAAACGGTGGATAAACAAAGAAACGCTAGAGTTCATGAACTAAGAAAATAACTCAGCATGTGCATCATGTATCAAAATCGATTCTCTTATAGGATAAAATTAATCTGAATGTAATTTGCTAAGCGTTGTAGGCCGATGCTCTCGTTTCATTGATCAATGACTTTTTTAAAGTTAACAACTTTCGCAAATCCAAACTAAGGCAGACGCACTAATTGGACAATTAATCTTCACCTATGTGTCCTTCCGCAATCGAGGGCAATGTCGAATAGTCGTTAACATAAAAACTTAATTTCTCTAACGTCTCTACGGCTGGCCATTATGTTTATTGGAAGGTTGGGCAATTGACCTACAACTAATATGTTATTACTGCCCATATCGACAGTGGCCGCTGGGCTTTTATCGTACTCGTTTCTAATTTCGTTTGCTTTCTACGATATCTGTAGGTAGTGAACTTCTTAATTATGAGGGCTTTGGAGCATGCGCTCGCTAATTGTACGCGAGTGGGGTATTGTGTGCGATGTTACGTCACTGTGCCACTTCTGACGAGATGCTGACCCTCTAATTACATCTGATGTGAATAGGTTACGACCGACTGTCCAGTGTCGATGGACGACGTTTTCAAGCGCATTGCACACACGGAAACCACATGTGGGTCGCTCACAATAATTGTCGATTCTTATCGATGCAATTTCGAGGCTATTGAAAGCGTGGCCGTTTTCTCGCTTAAACCGAAACCCGTGGCTCCAGATGATATCGCATCACGAAATACTCGGCTACTAAGCGAGTTCACGCCGTTGTTATTTTTGAATGAGCTCTTGGTATTTCTTTGAAAGGCCAAAAAGTTCAATGTCGTGCCGAAACTATTTTGCGAAACATAAAGCCTTCTTAGATATGATATCTTTTACATCTTTCACGTAAGTAAGTACCTATGAAACTATCTCTGAATAGAATTTTTTTTTTTTCTTATAACCTTAATTGTACAGTTTCTAAAATTGAATAGTACATAGTTGGAAAAGCGAGTAATTTCCTTTAGCAGAGACCGTGAAGTGACATTGTGTCGATTGAACACGCAAAGTAGGAAGAAGCGACGGCGTTACCACTTTCGATTTCCTTCGTGTAGGTAACTACATAGTTACAACCATGTCAACACCAACGCTGCTGGCGACAGACAGCCACTTACAGATCCCATTTGTAGCTATTCATCTGAATAACAGTAACACTGCAATTCGACCTACTTAGTATTGTTTTATATTTCTTTTATTTGGAGACGGATATATATTAACAAAAGCTTCACTTGGAAGTAGGTTGATCAATGTCTTTTGGAGACACATAAACCTACATAGCAGTGACGATGATGGTTATCAAAGCTTTATTGTTTGAAGATCCGTAAATACCCGAGACGTAACGTTGGACAGTAATGTAAACAGGCGTACCGCGGAAGCTAATGAGCTTCGTTACCAGATATACGAGTCTTCATAAAACTATAAATACGCACACTGAACAATGCCGTAGTAAATATTGAGCGATTGTTAGCGAATGGACGTTCAAAAAAGATCACCTTTAAGCTTTTTCTCTGTCAGCTCTCTACAAACTACTACTAGTCAACATTCTCTCTTATGATTAATGCTATCATTTAAGATAATAGACTTAAACTTGAATCGCGTACATTAAACTACTTATTAATATTAATGTTCATAGATGTTGTTCTTCACTGTGGACACCTACAATTAGGGGTGAAAGCTAGACATAGAACTTTTTTATTTGTTAACCGTGATCTGAGAACCTGGGAACGCACGATCAGTTTTCGTCTTGTTCGACGATGATGGACGGTAATACCATTCTTTACGTGAATGCAATTTGAGTTTGCAAATCCTAAATTGCTCTGATGCGTTCGTGATGTTCACGCCCACGAACAAAGATTTTCTGATGGTTCATAATCATAATCATAATCAGCCCATTTTATTCCCACTACTGGGACTCGAGCCTTCCTCCCAGAAAGTGGAGTTGGGCCATAATTCACCACGCGGCTTGGTGGATAGGTTAGTGGCCAACTGACCAACAACCAAAGCTATCCTAAGACAAACAACCGCCACCGACGGCTTAACGTGCCCTCCGAAGCACGGAAGCGCTCAATTGAATAATGCCACTAGCAGTCACCCATCCATATCCTGACCGCAGCAAATGTTGCTTAACTTTGTTGATCGGTTAAGATCGCTAACTCAAGCTCCGCTATGAGCGCTTCATGTGATATCTGATGATTATCACATGCAAAATCTAACATTATAAAAAGTAACTTAAAAATCTACGCATAATGTTCCTTTTTATGAACTAGAAATCAACAATATTCACAGCCAGGTTGGTCAATTCTGGATTTGTGCGAAAAAAGCCCATAGCTGCCAGTCTTCATGTTAATTTATTCCTGTTACAGAGCCCCGGTGCAGTGAGCGGTTCGGGCACGGAAGCCCAGCCAGGGTCCAGAGACGCTCTGGACGTCCGCTACTCTTTGGCTGCCCTAGCTGACGACTACACTAAGCGGAAACACGTCGTCAGAGTCACTACCGCGGCCGGAGCTGAGCTATTGTTACAGGTATTTAAATGTTCAAGTTAGGTAACTTTACTTAAAGGTATGATTTACACCACTAGATAGATGAACAGACGGGTTTTTCGGCCTAAAATGAAAGTAGTACGCGCAGTTCTAAATGTATGACTACTTGGAAAAATAATTCCAGTAATTAAGTTAATAGTTTGACACTTAGGTATTTACTTACGTAACTATTTAACTAGGTTTTTATGATATATTTCATGTTCCAAACAGTTTACATGCTACTTTCTTAAAAATAATTAGGGACTTTCTCGTGGCCCCACTACGTTGTCCCACTGGTAGCACCATGTGGGCACTTATTTGTTGTAGTCCCACTGTTCCATACTGGCGCCAAATATACTTGCGCAAAAATAATGTGGTGCGTTTAATTGCTTTTGTTTTATAGCTATGATAGCTATCAAAGTTTATGTCATATTATTCACTCCAGCTGTTATTGATTGGCGTGATAGCTAACAACTGGCGCGTTTCAGTGCAATTAGAAAAAAAACCGTTGATCTTGGATTTTAAGCAAACCTGCAGCCTATGCCGCTGCAAAACAAATAACACCTACTGTTAGATACATATTGGGTTATCGTTACCAGGCGGATGGTGCAGCAGACGCCCAGCGATGGCTGGCAGCGCTGCGCAGACACTCAGCCGAGCCCCCACCGGCAGACCCCGCCCCGACCCCTCCCGCTTCTGCGCCCCCCACCACCACCACGCAACCAGATTGTCCGTCACCACTCCCGCCCCAGCGCAGCAAGAAGATTGGAAGGAACAGGTCGCCCACTGGTAAGAATTATTTATATTGTAATAAAATGTAATACAGAAAACATAAGTAATGATATAGTAGATATACCTAAGTAATAACATAACAAAAAATTAATCAGTTAAATCGGTGTGATGATAATAGCTTTCTTCAGACCATCATATTATGTGAATAGCAAGATCAGACACACGTTTTCACTGTTCGTGTAGAAATATGTTTTCCACTAGATTGAGTCATTGAACCATTTATTGAACTTAGACACTAATAACACTCTTTTTAACGTCAATAATCAAGTTATTATCTTTGAAAAAACTATAGCCAAGTTCTAAAATAATATAGAGCCACTATTGATAAAATTAGGTAGGTATAGTACTCCTCAATCGCCCTGGATAGCTCTGCCAATCCACCTACCGCTTTAATTAAGCACGACAGGTGCTTACTGATGAAACTTTTAGGTGACTTTAACTTGATTCTAACCAAGTACCAAATATGGCTCAATTTTCATTTATTTTCACATTTTCACGGATTTTGGAATGAAGAATTTCTTGCCGCTTCTTCTCGGCTCTATATTTTGGAATGCGGCGGTAGAATCTTTAAAGTACATTATAATGAATAATTGACGTTCATAAGTGCGTCATTGATGCCTAAATTGAGTACTTAAATGATTTTGACATTGACTATGACACGCAAGACATAAATGAGATGTTTATCACCTCCGTATGATCTGCAGGCCCTCCGACACCAACGCTGCCGTCGTCTCCCAAGAACAAGACGTGGAAGGGTCGCATGGCCAAACAGCTGCGTCGCATGCACGGAGGCACGGGGACTGCGCCCTCTGCGCCCGCTGTCACGGGCTGGCTTGGGGCGCCGCTCGAGCGCTGTCCACACGACCCGGAACATCCACTTGTGCCGAGGGCGGTCACTTTGCCTGCTAATGCTGTCGAGGTAATACTTATACCAACCATATTAATATTAGATATGCGAACCGACATAGCTCTCAAAATTTGTAAGTTGAAGTGACAATGGGCAGGCCACAGAACTGAACTGATAACCGGTGGGGAAGAAAGGTTCTCGAGTGGCGACCACGCACTGGCAGACGTAGTCTAGGCCAGCCCCCCGCTAGGTGGACCGACGAGCTCGTCAAACCCGCGGGGCGGTCGTCAAACCCGCGGGGAATCGCTGGATGCAGGAAGCGAGTAGCCGGTCTAAGCATAAGTTCTGCAATGGGCGTCTTCCGGCTGGTAATGATGATGATGAAGATGTTGCGAATTGTTGTGAGTGACTGAGGGTGTATGTGTGTGTGTTACTTCTTCACGCTGAAACGGAAATGAAGACAGCCTATACCCACGATTAACCTATGTTTTTTATTCCAATTTAAAGGGTGGTTCGCAATGTGGAGGAAGTCGCGTCAGTCAGTAATTAGTTTGAATGTATTTTATTATTTAATGATAATGGTGTCGATTCTTTAAACTAAAAATCTCTAAATTTTGGCAGTCCTTATTCTTTTTACGCTAAAACTCAAATTAGTTTAACACTTCCGAATGACAGCACCAAAATTATATATTTTTCTTAAATTGTGGGTATATTTTAGATCAGGGTCAGATTAGTGGGCACGTAATTTGGTGCTCACTAAACCAACGTAAAAATACTCAAAATTGAATAAAATAATCCAATTTTTAGAAATATAATTCTAAGTGTTACATGAATTTGGATTTTAAATAGAATAAGGAATACCATAATTATTTTTAATTCGGTAGTTTAGGTAGCACTATTTCTACTTAGAAGTTGAATGGTAAAAAAAACAGATCTCATGTGTTTGACAGTCTTGCGCTATCTTTAGTTTTGATTAAAAAGTTTTGGGATGCAGCATCACCTTCAGGCATCTTATTTACAGTTAGATCTTTAGTGGCTTTTTGTAACGATAAAGTATCGGCGAGGTGACAGAATAAATGGGATTGCTCATCATTAGGAAAACGGTTACATAAAAGGCCAATCACTGCTACGGCGGCTGTTCAAGCTGGAGAACTTCTCTGAACATATAACTGTTTTGCTTAGTGTTGGCTGATAAATGAAGTCAAGTTTAACTAGAAGGCACTGCGCTGATGCCTGCCAATTACCACGCATAAACTGTGTGAAACCTTTTGACGGCTCAAAGCCATCTATTATTCATGGAGCGCAAGCCATTCAAGTCCCAGATATGGTCTTGTGCTTGTTGTAGCATAATACCTTGAAACCATGCATGTCTGTTCTTAAGACTAAAAGACCGACTTTCCTTATCTTGTCTAAGATAACCATGGTCCGTCGAGTCAACCTTTTTCGGTATATAAAAGACAGGGGAAAGTGCGAACGCCAGTCCAAATATGTCAAATAAAACGATAACACACGTTCTTTACGGTCACTTTTAATATTTCACCTAATTGCAGGCTGTTTTGACAGTGGGTGAGTCGATCCTGATATTAACACTACGCCTTTCCGTAACGAGTGTAACACGAAGCTATGAAGATATTTAAGTACCATTCTCTCATCACCATAACAAAATTTACCTCCCATAGTGCTTAACACAATTCAAGTCATAACACAGTAATACTTCTTCTTCCGAATATCTATAGGTACCTGCGGTCGTTACCACCAAGACTTGCAAAATCATCTATGTATATATGGACATGGTTCCACTAGAGCATTCCTCCGGCAGTATCAGCACCCAATCTTCTTGTTCAAGCTAAACGAGCGCTATAGTCCGGCACTGTCGTACCCATTTTCATAAAAATTCATCAAAAGCCGTTTGAGTGTGAAAGAGTATCAAACATCCATACACACAAACTTTCGCTTTTATAATATTAGTAGGACTAGACATCATACATGAGTTTTCCATAATGTTAAGCATCATCTAAGCCGTAGGACATCCACTGCTTAACATATAATGCCCCCCCATAAAAATCCAAAAGAAACGATTGGAAGCGTCCTGCATCCAACATCGTCCTGCTACCTTTATTAGGTTGTCTGTCCATCTAGTCGGTGGAAGACCTATACGCTGCGCTTGGCGTTTCGTGGTCTCCACTCCAGAACTTTCCAGCCCACTGGCACTTTAATTGACTGGATAATGATAAAGTCATTTCAATGTATTATTTTTATCGTTTTACTTAATAAAATATTTCCTCTTTCCAGGCATACGGTCTCCGTACTGTAGGGGTATACCGCGTGCCCGGCAATGCCGCGGGTGTAGCGGCACTGGCAGCGGCTTTGGACCGCGGAGAGCCTCCACCGGAAGGAGACGGGAGATGGGCGGATGTCCACGTCGCTTCCAGTCTACTGAAGGCCTATCTCAGAAGACTGCCCGATCCACTGCTCACGGCGGAGATGTACCCTGCTTTCATTGGTAAGAATATCGGGAACTTGTCGGGATGAACGGGGTGATTGTCTTGCCGACTTAAGCAATAGTTAGAGTAAAAATAATACCTGAATTATGTGATAAGTATATAGAGAGATCATTATGAGAGTTCTAGGAGCCCTTAACTAACAGTAGACTGTTGTAACGTAATATAATAGAAATTCTGGATTAAAACTAGTAAGACATTCGTAAAGGTTATGCACCTGTCAGATATAGTGGAAGACCATAATGTAATGGAATATCAAGCCTGAGTTCAATAATTTTCCTTGTTATCGTGGTCCATCAAACACTACAAGTACATTTACGACTTTTCAGAACTCTATAAACATTCTGTTTTTGTTTACTAAAAACGTCCTACGCTCACATTTTTATGAAACTGCTTATCTTTTCAGCCGCCGACCGGTCGCCAGAAAGAGCGCGAGAGTTGCGGCGTCTCGTTCACGCACTCCCAGATGCACACTACGAAACACTAAAGTACCTGATCCAACATTTGCGGAGAGTTGTCGCGCATTCAGCTTTCAACAAAATGGAAGCGAGAAACTTGGCCATCGTGTTTGGACCAACGTTGGTCCGCGGAGCCAGTGATGATATGCTGGCAATGGTTAATGACATGTCCAGTCAGTGTCGAATCATCGAATCTTTCCTTACACATGTAAGTTGCGATATTGGCTATCTGAATAGTAGGTATTGTTAAGTAAATACTCAATCAAACCCAGGGTAGGAAGGATCGTCTATTTAAACTCCTTGGTATGCAAAAAGAGATGCCTTTGCTCATCAGTGGTGTCTTGTGCATTTGTTTCAAATAATGAATCCTATTATGATCGGTTTGTTTCGGCTTCTCTAGCTATGGATAATTTATCAAATCGTTAGTATCTTGATTATACCTCTTGTTACCTATAGGTATAGCTCATGTTTACGAAGTACACAGTAAAGTCCAAATAAGTCTTTTTTGTTTTGGTAAAGTAAAATCGCTTTTGATATACCTAATTATTATTGGTACAGTCGCCTGCAATAAGATATAGGTATACATTTCATAATTTTCAAAAGTGCCTCAGCATTCAATTTCATGAAAATGGACATCAAAATTATTCTAAAATGAAGCTATTTATATTATATTACTGTTTAAAATAATCCTTATCTACATCGTTATCAAATGTAGTACTGTATTATAGTTTTTAAAATTATGGAATGTAAGTATACATCTTATTGCAGGCGACTGTACTTTAGTGCTATTTGGATGTGAAAGCACTTTTTTCTCTTTATATAGATTCTCTTACACTGTTTCCCACCTCTTACATATATACCTATTAGGTATACGTAGCATCATGGCGGAAGACACACACACACATCCTAAACAAATGTTATGCCCGTTTTCTCTCATCCTGCCAAATAGCAGCAGCTTATGTACTACATATTATTATTAGCCTGTATTATGCTGAAGTGAATTCTATCACGTTGCAGTACGAGTGGTATTTCGAAGAGGAGGAAGGTAACGACCCCCCGATGGACCCCCCACCCCCTGCGGAAGAGCTGTCCCCCGCGCCTGCACCCTCCAGGGACCTTCTAATACACAATGTTAAAAAGATTGAAGGTAAGTGACATAATGTGTCCATCTTTTTCTGTCTCATTTGCGTCAATTTATTACCATAGTTAGACTCCGCGTTCCAATCGGCATGGACGTTTTTATTCTGAATACGTCCAGCCTAAACACGGAAAGTATTATAATACTTTCTTGTATTATAAAGTACACTTAATTTCTTTATATCATTATGAATATTCTAGATATTTAAAGGAAACTTCAAGCTAACACTTATTTTTCTCTTAAGCAGTATTGTTATAGTAAACCAACAAAGGATTAGGCATTTAACTTGTATTACAATAGACAAAAACTGGCAAATACTTGTATGTACACGTTACTTCTGCCGAGAATAAAAGCGCAAAGTGGTCAACTTGTTTTGACAAAAGTTTTCAGAGGGAAACAGATATTCGTTGTTTAAAGTGGTAAAATCTAATTTTAGAGATCTTTCATCATTAATTCTTTACCTATGAGTGGTTTGGTATAATGTTAGGAAAATCTACAGTAAGCATTTGCACTACAAGATTTTAGGTTACTTGCCTGTTCGTACCATACAGGTTCTAATTAAACAAGTCTCGTGTATTTATATGTATCTGTTCTTGGGTGTTGTCTATTAGACGCTCAATAATTTTTAAGTACCTATTAATAATAGGATCGGAAATTCTCATTTCAATCAAAAAGAATCAACAGTGGTCAAGAGTGAACTAGAGTAACAGATATCATTTCGATTAATATCGAATATTATTGTATAATCAAAATTACTTTTGATTTTTTGACCATATTTTCTTTTACTTTCAGGTAAAGACGTTTCAACGCGAGACATCGTATCCTCAATAATATCCGCTGCGAACCGCAAGATCCAACGCAAGCCGCGCTCTAAGCCCTCTACCGACAAGAAGTGGGTGGAAGAGAAAAGGGCGGAGTCGCCTGGAGGGTCTCCCCCCAACTCTCCGCTGACGTCACCCCCGCCGCACCTCACCACGTCCCTCGCAGAGTACGACGGTCTGCCGCATCGAATGGTGGCCAGACATGACGGCGTTAACAAGTAAGTTATTACTAGAGATCGGATTATGCACATGCAAACATGCAAATGCGTAAAAATTGATTATTATAGCGTTTATGTTTAATTTAGTACTTTTTTGCCAATCGTGCATATTTCGGTAACACTCGTGAGGAGTTGGACGGTGCGTGGATGGATTCCTAAGCCCGAGCCTACAGCTCTGGGGCGAGATGGTCAATGCTAGCGCGACGTCATCTTGACGGAAGACGCTGCTCACGGGGAGGTTTAGAGGGTATGAGCCCCATTCACCCCTCCGTCACACTTGTGGCGGAAGGGAAGTGCAAAACTTTCCCCTTCCCCCTCCAAAAAAAGAGAGATCGTTTTCAGCCTATTAATTCTTAGTGACAAACGCCAATGTTTGTGCTAGAAAATATAGAAAAATACGTTATTGTATTGTCACAAGATAACACATAAGTATTTTGAGATTGATTTAATTTGTTGTACATGACTTTGTATGATTTATCTTTAGTATTTAAAAATCGAATAGGTACAGAATTTTATTATTAAAATTATCATGAATAGTAATTTTAATAATAAAAATTAGTATTAGTTTTTAGTATGTTTATGTTTATTTTCTTATGTTTATATATCGCATATTTAAGACTTTTTCAACACATATTTTGGGGTTTTGTTATTGGATATAATCCGATGTCTAATTATAACGTTGCGATCTTGCTTTTGGATCTTCATCATCAGTTTTCGACTTGTGTTGAGTGTCTCTATCCTGGTAGTTGGTAATTTAAATAAACAGAATTTTATTTCGCTGACAATCTGATGACTCAGCTAAAAGAGTAAAATAGGATTTTGCTTGACTGGCAAATTCTAAACTCCTAAAACATGCAACCAATGCAAAGACCGATTAAAATGTAGGTGATGCCTTTTTTAGATCCACATCATATGTTTCTAAGACATGACTTTATAATATAAAGCGTTTGCCTGTTATGTGCTCAGCTAATCGTGTTTTAATTTTATTTCAGAATCGAGTTAGAGACGATGCCTGGGCTCACTCGTCAAGAGGTTTTACGGCATACGCATGCGCTTACCAACTTCTCCATTGATGGTTAGTAATCACATTAGTTATGATTTTATATGATTATCGTTATTTTTTTTTTTATTTGGATATACTTATTGTGTTAATTACGTGTATACAATAAAGGTGTCTACTATTTGCCCCACTAGGTGTCCAGTACTGACGTCAGAGAGTAGACACAGCAATCCCTTTCTTTTGTCCACAATAAAAGGTATAGGAATGTATGCGTGCGTGTTGCAAGTGTGTGCGTGCGTGTGCGCGGACGACCTAACGCGTTCACTCGTCTATTTCATGTGTTCTATTAAAATCTGCCTCGTCCGCACCCGTGTGTCGCAGTGTTGTCATAACGCCCAATGCGTGACCGACATCGACTAACGCTTTCGGTCACGCGGCAGTCGATTGCGCCGGACCGATCCATCGCATCCGCTGTACATATCGTCACATCATCGCTCGTATCATTATAATCTCATATCATCTAATCCGCGAGGCTCCGTCTAACACGCTTCCGTCGTTCGTGTCTAACAGCGCCCTCTGTTTGTTCTCGCGTTAACAGTTCGCTCGCTTGTCGCAGGAACCGGAGACCTCGTGTCCAGTCTGACGAGCACGTTCGACCAGAAGCTGCGGACGCTGAACAACTCGTCGCCGCTCGACGACGGCAGCATTCCTTACGCGGACGAGGGCCGCGAGGAGGGGGATGAAGGGGAGGAGGGGGAGGAAGGTGACGAGGCGGACGGCAAGTCCGGGTCGAGCTCGCCCGGTGGGTCGGCGCGCGTGTCGCCCGCGGCCCGCGCGCACGAGCTCAAGGCGGCGTGGCTCGCGCGCGACCACCGGCATTCTTCCTCCTCCAGCGACGAGCCGGACGCGCGCTGGCCGCGGACACGAGTGCGCGTGCGCGCGCGCGATCCCGACGACTCCGAGAAGGAGAACTGCGAGGAGAAGCGCGCCGATTCGAGCGCCGACGACGAGAAGGACGTAGACACGCGCTCGCAGGCTTCTTCCGGCCCCACACCGGATAACGACCGGTATGAGAGCGGCAAACGTGACGCGCCGCCGTCCGACGCCGCTGACGCCAAGCTAAAAAGGTCCGAGTCGCTGGACCGCTCGCCGGAGCGTGAGGCGCGTGTGCTGCGGTCCGAGTCGCTCAACTGGCGCGTGCAGCGATCCGAGTCACTCGGCAAGCGCGAGCGGCTCACGAAACTCGAGAAGGGAGAATGGAACGTGGTGCGGCGGCGCGAGGGCGGCGCGTGGCGCTCCACCAAGCTGAAGCGCAAGAACGGCATGCCGGAGCGCGGCATCAAGCGGCGGCACACGGTGGGCGGCACCAAGGACTTCGACAAGGACGGCTGGAGCGCGCGCCACACGCGCACCTCCTCGCCCGACCTCACGGCGTGTGCCGATGCGTGGCCCGCGCCGCTCGTGCCCCCGCCGCGACCGCCGCTCGAGTCGCACGTGTGACGCGCAACATCCGCCCCCCACACTCTGTGCAATGGGTTACTCGAACCCCCATAAACACAGGTGAAAACGATTCCATGTGAAGATCCAGACGTTATGTCCGGTGATCAAACCTGAAGAGATGGTACTTAGTTTTTTAGATGTCCGACCCTGCTGGTGCCTATTTTTTTGCGGTGCTGTTTTGATTATTTTTTCTGACTCGAAACGCATGTTCTGTAAAATAGCTTCAATTTAAAATATCGAACATTTCATTGACCGTACCTGAAGACTTACATTTTATTCGCCGCACGTCGACACTGACCGAGACTTTCATGTAAGAGGCTATTGTAATGATTCGATTCGATTGACTGAATAGATTAGGTCACAAATATCTATATTATGTATTATATAAATAATAAATACTCAAAGTCAAATATCGAGAATTTTAAATTCAATATTGTTCAAATTATTGCAAATAAATATTATATTGACGACATAAATATAAATTATTCAAAGATATAATTAGAACAGTGCAATACATTTCAATATCGTTGACTATATAGGAAATATCTGATGAATGTAAAAAAGTATTGGTGGAAGTGTGAAGGATCTTAGCTCACTAAACAATGCCAAAGAATGATATGAAACTGACATTTTGAGAGTAGCCGCTTGCGCGGAGCGTATAGAAGCGTGAAGGAACGAATTGGAGACGGAATGCAAGGATGTTGTATCAACGAAACTAACTGACCGTGAGGGAAACCACTGTTTCCCATTATATTGATTTGTAAGTACATAAGTACATACAGTGGTCGCTACCGTTCCACTATCTACACGATATGTTTGTAGTTTAACTCCCGTTTTGTAGAACAACACTACTACTGATGGAGTTAATGTGGAATTATGATTTTAAGATTTTTAGAGTTGCAAGATGCATAATATTATTAAAAATAGTGCTATTAGATTATGTAGATAGTACAGATAATTTAAATGTTTAAACTCGGTGCCCGTGGGCTTTATTATAAGTGATATGTACCCACGAGGGTGCCAAATGATATGACCACACTATAACACCATTTAGATATAAGACTATAATATAAGATTAATTTTAAGATCCATTCAATTTGGCAGAGCGCTTTTATGAAATGCGTACATCACCTACTTGCCTTTTGCAATAGTTTTAGCTGATTTGAATTTTTGCACAATTCTCAATTATACATTTTACGAATTAAAGTTACCTCTATTGTCGACTTTATGACAACAATATACGAAAATATCAATTAGATTATATTTATAAAAATATCAATTATTATCGATATATTATTATGAATGTGTAGATTGTTACTATAAAAGCTTTGATTTGAATTATGCGAAATATGTATGTTTCAATTTGTAAATACTAAAAATTATATGCAATATCTTTTAAATATTTGTAATTTAAAATTTAATTCAGTATAATTATATGTAAACGTATTCCGGGCAACCCCTTCTGTTGGCCGCGACTAACTAATAAATAACACTTACATTACAGTGATAATAATAAAGTGATCCATCTTAATTACATTGTATAAATTGTACATTTCTTTTATGATTAATTTATATTAAATTTGTTATGTAGCTTTGTTGAATGCAATTATTTTTATTGTTTTGTTTATCAATGAGAAGTATTCGTAGGCTAAATTCAATTGTTATTTATTTGTGGAATATGTAAAACGTGATTTGGCATAATTTCTTTTAGAAAATGAAAAGAAAATATATTTTTTGTAAATATTAATTGCTACTCGTCAAATATGATGAATTAGATTTTCGTTCTTTAACTTTTTGAAAAATTTTATACCATCTTTACGTTAAGACGATCTCAAGTTTGTTGAATGTTTGCAAAGCGTTCCTTTTAAAGTTTTATTTGTAAATATTAATGTAGGAGCCGTGGATTCACTTATTTTACTGGAGCATATTAGTACTTGTAGTACAGGTCGCAGTAGTACAACTCGCGCGGTTATAAAAGACAGGAGTCACGGCGGGTTCTGGCGCCTCTGCTTACTTTGCATTGTATTGTATTCAAGTAATCTGTTCAAGTTCTTCGTGTAATCAACTGTCTAATTCAAACACCTCCAAGACACTTTGCGAATAAGGTTATATCCACATTCTATGTCGATGTGTATATTTTGGAACAATGAAAATAAAATATTGAATCAATTATTCTGGAATTTTATTTACTTAATTTTATTCTTTATTTTATTATTCCTTTTAAGGAAGACCAACAGCAATATACATTTGTAAGCATAACGAATAACAGGAAGTAAATTACAGGTCCTCATGGTTAACATATAAATAAAAAAAAACAGTTATGGACACTACAATACAGTCTAAATATAATGGTAATGGAATGAACTCAAAGTCAAAGAATTCTGTGCTCAACTGCCACCTCAAGATGCCAAACTAGTACAGAATAAGTCGAAGCCAACTCGCTTATCTGTTATTATAGTTTTTACTCACTGGACAAGTATGAATTTTGCCTGTAGTTACTTTTTACTTTTTTTATGACTTAATTGATTGAGCTAAATGATCATGATGAAACGCTTAGGTAATTACTGTAGGAGTTTGAAATAATATCATGGTTAATAGCTCGGGACTTACTTAAAAAAAAGAAGAGAAATTGCCGTCATATGCGGCCCAAAAAAAAGACCTGGCTCAGCATAATGCTGCAGGCGAACCTACAGCGCTGATTTTTAGCCAGGGCCTAAGTGACACACAGACCCTAATACAATTAACTACAAAATATTTATGCTTAAATAACAATATAAAATTACTTCTATTAAAAGTCTTTAGAGTATATTATATACGGTATATAAAACGACTGCTTTGGAAAAGGAACGGTTGGAAGCGGCCTGCATCCAACGTCGTCCTGCGAACTTTATCAGGTCGTCTGTCCACCTTGTCGGTGGACGACCTACGCTGCGCTTGCCAGTCCGTGGTCTCCACTCCAGAACCTTCCGGCCCCATCGGCCATCTGTTCTGCGTGCTATGTGCCCTGCTCACTGCCATGTCAAACTTGGCAATATCAGAGTTAAACATTACATATTACTAGCGACTGCCTGCGACTTCGTTCGCGTAGTAGGCTCAGCCTTCAGCCTTGCCATATACTCAAATCTTTTCTTAATTTTTTAATGTAAGTTCTTTCTACGAAGTATTAGAAAAAGTTAAAAAAAGATGAATGAAATCGCTAAAGCCGTTCTCAAGTTATAGCGTGACCAGGAGAAATATGGGGTTATTTTTATATATAGATAGATACATTTTCCTTCCCAATGTAACTGTTTATTAAAAGATTTCCAATATTAAGTATAAAAATAAAATATCTAAATTCATGACAAGTAAATATTTATTATGTCAGTGTTACAATCATTCAATTCTACTACATTAAATTGTTACAATCAAAAATAGAAGTCTTTTTCAAACCAGATTCAGAAAGTCATATTAACCTAATATTAACACACCTCACACTACAAACTATACTAACGTGTTAGTTCAGTATGAGTAATAATTTAAAACAATTGAGCTAACACTAAAATAATTTAAGCCTTAATTATTCAGTACTCTGTAACCTCTTTACCGAATCACACAGGTTTGAACTTTTCAGTCGCTTCATTCTCATACATTAAGCTTCGTATAAATAAAAAAAGTAATTTCAAGTGACACAGGTGTACTACACGTTATTTCGAAATTCGTAACAGTGATATCCTAATAGACAGCATACGAATTTATATTTTTCGTACACTGCAATCAACAAGCACGTTTATAGTACATGATCTATAATGTGTACATTCCTGCACGCCTAGACAAAATTCAAACAGGCGTGTTTCCGCACACGCTACAAACAAATATATGTCTACGAACTTAGCGCGACGTCACGTGACTTTTCCACAGGTAATGTCAACGCCATACATTATGAAGTTGTCGTTTGGCGTTAACTATAACAGAAACATCTTTTGTTTGCCTACTGATCAGAAACTTCGGAAGTATAGGATTAAACCAGGCTCTCATTTCCTCAAATAGAAAACGTCAGCATGTATAAGAGGAAAACTTTTTATGTTTTAAGACATTGACAACATTTGCCGAAGCGAAAAAATACGAAGTGCTAATAACTGTGTGTAGTGTAATAATTGCTATAGTATTACTTTATCATATTTATATCGATCTCTTATCGATATTGGTAATTTTTACCCATCTCTATACTATGGTACATGGGGTCCAATCGACCGTTTGGACCAAACAAATTATTTCGTCCATCGCATAGTTACTGATCAATAAGAAAGAAATTAATACAGAATTTACGTTTACAATTTGTTTTAAACATCGTAATTTTAACACATATTTAAACACCTAAATTAACTCTATCCACAACAAATAGAATCAACAGCTATTTAAGATTACGGCAGTGAATTACATAGTAGATTCAATTACATAGAAATCAATTCGTTATTAGTATTAAGACTTTGGTAGTGCATCTATGACAGTGAATTCACTACTTGGCTATGGTAGTCAAAACGCGCTAACGTGTTAGAAAATTGTTGGAGAAGCTACTTAGAATATCTGGTTGAGGGCTACACATAAAACACTCATCAAATATAAGAAATGTATATAGCTTTACAGAGACACCGGACAACCAGTCTTTTGCTGCCTTGCATGGTACAGTGGGCCTAGCACGAAAATTTGCATAAGTGTAATTTAATCGTATCGTTGTCGTACAGTACAAACTGTTATTTATCTAGTACAACTCTGGCACAGTTGCATAACTCATAGTATGTACTGTTGATCACGCAAAACATTTTTGCGCTAAGCCCACTGGTCTATATGAAATTTACATTCTATAGCATCTTATTTCCATAATTTGGTCAAGTACTCAATTTCGAAATATGAGTAAAGTACCTATAGATGATACACTCTAATAACATAATACTGTGTATAATAATAGTAATATAATACTGTGCATGCACATTACAATTATCTCATAAGAGTATCATCAAAAATATAAATAAATACTGTTGAACAGTGTCTTTTTCTGTTATAATGTTGGTGACAAATATAAGAACGAATTTGATATGACGAATGTAAGAGTTAATAATTATAATTTAATAATACTTACTGTACTGTCTTAGTGCCATCATATTGTTTATACATACTAGATTGTACATACTGTGAGTTCATCAAAACGACACTTTAAACAGATTCTAATACATATACTAACATTAACCGCGATAAATGCTAAAGTGTTTCGTATGACTGCTTTAACCAAATTCACACACAGAATAATATCGACAAAATATGAACGAAGTTCCAATGCCAATTAAAAATTATAATTTCCGGTGTCTAAATAGTATTGGTTGCAATAATTCAATATTTTTATTATTATTATTAACAATGATATCTTATAAATTTTGTTGTTTATTTTAAAACATTCGAATACTAGATTAATCAGATTCAAAATGACTTGTTACATGTCGAAGTATACATAAATAAATGCATTAATAAAATCTATAATTACAAAAAAATATAACTTATTCATTGGTTGTCATAAAAATAGTATGTCTAAATAATTCGCATATTTCTTAATATTAAAAACACGCACACATTTGTTTATTAGCATCATTGTACTACTAGAATTTAATAGTGCCTTAAAATTAATACTATGAGAGATCCTTCACAATTTTGCTACCTAATGCCCACGCTTAAGGCTCCATCAAAAAGAAGCGGTCTAACAAAATATTGAAAAACATGAAGATAAACGACTAGAAAATAAGCAGGGAATGATCATAGTTAAAGCCAAACATCTCAGATCATATTTAATATCATAGACTTTACATTTGATGGAGCCTTCTAATCCAGAATAGATATTAAACTACACTAAAGGCCGTGTTTTAAAATTAGTAGTAACATTTTAATCCGAAACTCAGCCTAAGGCAATGCATATCACACTGCATTCTATTAATTTCTTACGCACAATGCAATCGAGAAAGCACATTTTTACGAAGCGTCAGGGCTGTCGTAGATTCAAGCGTTGCGACATCGCTTTGCGCTTTTGTGTTTCGGGCTGTGAGCTGTTCAGTTATAATTTTACTACCGCCATTGAGAGCATGGGTACAATAGTATGTCACGCTAAATGAAACCCTCTGAAGAAAGGCGCAGTAAATGAAACCAACAGTTACAACATCAGCTGCTATAACGAACTTAAAGCACAAGGCAGTGATTTTTGTATAGCACTGTATCTCAAACTTGTTATAGCACATTTATGAGCCAGGATAGGTACATTATGATGAAATATAGGTATATTATGATGAACCTAACATAAAATTTTTGTAATGTTTTGATAAATGATTGAGCACATTAAAGAGCAATGTCAGTTACTAATTAATAACTATCGAGACGCAAAAAGATGCTTAGAAATAATCATTATCAAACAAAGCATAACTTACAATATCTCAAGAAAACCGTTTAATGTAACGTACATACTGTTTTACAAAATCAACAAAGATAACCTTTAACAGAGGGGTTCATATAACGCGTACCGTACACTCATTGTAAAAAATACCCTTGTCTACCATGCCATTTATCTTTAGTATCGTAGACTTTATGACACATGATACTAATTGTAAAAATTCCCCTTGTCTAGCATGTAATTTATCTTTACTATCGTAGACTTTATGACACTCATTGTAAAAAGTCCCCTTGTCTAGCATGTCATTTATCTTTACTATCGTAGACTTTATGACACTCATTGTAAAAAGTCCCCTTGTCTAGCATGTCATTTATCTTTAGTATCGTAGACTTTATGACACTCAATGACACTCATTGTAAAAAGTCTCCTTGTCTAGCATGTCATTTATCTTTATCTCAGTTACAACTTGTTTTTATGCAGCCAGGAGATTTCTTATGTTTAACGTCTGTGCAATATATTAATCAACACAATGTATTTTAGACAAGCACAATGGTACATACAATACTTATTATGAAAATATCTATAACCATCGCGTATCGGCTCGCGCAAATCTAACCTACACAAACATTCACAACACTGAAGATGTAATTTTGTTCACGAAATGTATACTCAAAAACACCATAAGCTTTCGTTTACTAAAATAAAACTTACTGGTGTCCATTTAAAGTCCACTGTTATTTACCTGTATAGTTATGTGCCCAAATACCAGCTTCTAGGATTAATGTTGGTGAGTTTTGCAGGTACATCGCGGCAGGTTGCGGCGACGGGAAGCATGGTGGCTCTCCCTTGGTCAGTCGCCTTGTTCCGATCGACCGCCGGATGAACTCGAACCGACTGTCGCTTGTGCTTGAGCTGTAATACCAATGGCATAGAGTTCAGAATTCAATTGGTCGCTTCATGAGTCAGCTTTATTTTATTTATATTTATTTAATCTCAAAATACATACAGTGAAAACACATAGTGGTTCTTAGTAATACTTCTACAAATTATTACACTACATAACCAGTATTTCAAGACATTAGTAGTTGTGTTAGATTAACCTGTATTACGACTGCTAAGCGCCTTCCTTAACTATATTATCTTTTATATTACTTAGTATATTATCTTTATATAAATAAAACAGAAGAATGTAATAAAAACAGCTTTTAAGGTACGGTACGGAACGGAACGCAGATGTAAGTACCTAGCCTTGAACTAATTTGGTAAATGAGGACAATCAAACACTCGATGAAAATATTGGTCTCTCCGTACATTCATCTCCGTACATTGCTCATCCGAATATCGGATCTATCTAGGTTGAAGTTTAGTGTTTGTAGGAAAGTATATAAGACTTATTTTTCTTTATAATTGCCCACTTTCGAGTCGTCGTACGTTTGAACATCAACCATTCCTTAGTTGCATTAAGTGAGATTTTAAATCAATTAAAAGTCCGAGTCAAGTCACAGTCACATAAATAAGTATGGCACTGTCCTGTCAAAATCACCTTCGAAGGAAGCGGTGAATGCATTACTAAAACTTTCTAAGGCGATTGAGGAGGAAAACACAAAAAAAAACCTTTATGATTTTATACGCTTTGCATCATTTGTTCGCCATTAGGAACAATTAAAGAAAAATTAATCTACCACTATTCTCCTTCATCGCTACGCTCTAAACAGAGCGGTCGTGGTCAAAGTCAAAGTCAAAATCATTTATTCAATTTAGGCATCAAAGACGCACTTATGAACGTCAATTTTTCATTATAATGTACTTTAAAGCCTACCGCCGCGTTCCAAAATACATAGAGCCAACCGAGAAGAAGCGGCAAGAAACTCGGGGCCAGTCGTCACTTCAGGTTGTGTAACGCGCCTTATAATGCTTCGCCATTCCTCCCTGCCTGCAGCCTTCCTCGTGCACGTGTGTAGGGACCGTTATTAGTCGAAACAAAATCAATGCTAGCTAATCGTGGGTGTTTTCCCGCCTTTCAGGTTATTTGCATAATACTTATTTTTTCGGACAAAGATAAGTGGACAGAACAAAAACAGGTAAGCGTTCAATACCATTTTGAAGTTTTCAATGTATTATTTGAAATGTGATTATCATAATGATCCTCGAAATATTTTTAATTTTTTTATAATGTTTGTCAGTGTGGCAAATTATAAGTTGCTACGCAGCCAGGCGTAGATATAATATTGCATTTTGGCCGGCAATATTTCGCAAAAGGTACATGACAATAAGACGTGATGTATGGTAAATATTAGCTTTATATATACCTGTTCGATTTAAAAAAATAGAGAAACGCGTAAAAAATAATCATCCACATTTCACATGTATGAACGCCACCCCTAATACTAGTCTAGTCAAATTAGGCAATATTTGGCAAAAGAGTGGAAGTAATTCGTGAATGTGGGTTTTTTTGTCTTTTTTTAATGTTTTAATATGCTTTAAAAATCATGTCTAAGTCAATCCCAATGAAAGTAAACATCCGGAAGAAGGTTATATCGAGTAAAACTTTGAAATTGCATAACTTCATTCAGGAAAGAATGGTGATCACTATATTTTTATACTATACTTAAAGTATTATAATCTTCCTTCTTACTGAGTATTTTACATCCAACGTCCAAAAACAGGAGGATTTTCTCAAGTCGAGGTGTATATTTTTTTAATGCATAATCACGCACTTACGCACGCACGCATTACTATTTTGCAGAGTAGTCCGATTTTAATAATTCTTTTTGTTTGGTAGAGTACACGTATGAGGTAGTCCCAAATACATTTTATCAAATTCGGACAAAAAAAATGTTTCGATGATATCGTAATTGATATCATAGAGATAGGCTAAACACTTTTCAGATATTATATTGTAGCTCAAAGACCAATTGTGCGTACTACCTTGGACGCATACTCTACCAACGACTTCACGCATTTACAATTATTACAGTAGAGAACCTGGACGACCGTGCTTTGCAAAAGCAAGTAAACAAGTGATTATCTTGGTCTAACCTCAAACCAAACACTAACTATTGGTTTAGTGTTGCTTAACAACGTCATCTATGGCACTAGCTGCCATAATGATATTGTAGCAGTTTTTCATTGCCCGAAAACTCGGATAAAACGAAGTTTATCCAAAATTGAAATCTACCTAAATCGATTTATCGTTCCCTGAACCCCCCGCAGACTAAATTTCATGAAAGTCGTTGGAGCCGTTTCCGAGATTCAGATTATATAAGGTATTTGTTAATTAGTGCACAATATTGAACGGGGTGGTTTGGAATCGACAACTGGTCGTGAAAGAAAATGAAAAAAATAAGATAAATTGTTATTTATTATTAAACCCATATTTGCCGCTCCACATAGTGCGACTGAACGCACGACTCGAGGCACCTCTACAGCACAGAATAGATAGCAGTAAATACGCCAGACATACTTATTACCTACCCACTTAGAATAGGTAAAACCACTTGCAAACGTTGACCTGCCCGGGCCCGCCGTCCGTTTTAGGCATAGACATCAGCTGCATAAACATTCGCGAGTAGGTAGGTTCGTACGTCGTTGTACCTATTTTAAGTGGGTAGGTATGTCTCAATTCTCAATTCTCAATTGTTTATTGCAACATATGTAGCTACATGCAGGTCTTATTTAACATGTTTGTGTGTTTTATACATATGACCCTATAAGGGTATGGCAATGGTAGGAACGGAACGATCTATTTATATATCATTGAATTTATCGTTGAAGAATTCGTCTAAGGTATAGTAACATTTAGATTCAAGTAAAGATTTTAGGTTTTTTATAAAACATTCTACCTTTTCAATGTCTTTTAGCGTATTAGGCAGCTTATTATATATATCTATAGCCATTGAATTAGGGCCGGATCTGTACATTTCTAGATTGGACTTTGGTTTTATCAATTTATGCCTATAGATCGAATATCACGTCGTTGATCGGTATATTTTTGGAATAATGATGGGTATTTTTTTACAAATTTGCAAATTTCTAGAATATAAATAGATACTAAGGATAGAATTTTAAATTTCATAAAATATGGTTTGTGAAAATTTGGTATATTGATGTTAGGTGCTTTTATATTGGCAAGTATCCTAATACATTTTTTTTGAGCGATAAAGAGGTCACTGGCGTCTACACTGTTGCCCCACATTATGATACCATAACTAAGCCACGAAAACGCGAATCCGTAGTAAGCAGATATAGCTGTATTTTGGTCAGTGGCTCGCCTAAGTTCCCTCAATGCATATGAGAAACTAGACATTTTTCTTTTTATTTTATTAATATGTAATTTCCAGTTAATGTGCGTATCTAGTTCTAGGCCTAGAAGTGTCGCCGCATCGACACAAGCTAATTTATTATTATTGTATGTAAAATTAATGTCAAGGGGGGGTTTTTGATATGGTCTAAATTGTATTATTTTTGTTTTTGCTAAATTTAAGTCAAGATAATGGTTAGTCATCCAATTTATTACATTGTTGAGAATGTCTCGCGTAGTTACTGTTGTCTATTCTGTGATGGAGCGACGCCGTTGTGCGTTCAGTCACGCAATGGTTATTAGCTGCGGAGCATTGAACAGGTATGGATTCATAATAATAAAAAATACATGTTTTTTTCTTTCACTATAATGACCAGTTATCGATTCCAAACCACCCTATTCAATATTGTGCACTAGTTAACAAAGACCTTATATATATACATATTTACAAGAATTGCTCGTTTAAAGATATTACATTAGTGTAACAGATCGGGACACACGGATGAATAGACAGAATGATTTTATAAGGGTTCCTTGAAGTAACTCGCAACCCTAAAAACACACACACTATCAGTCTTGGACAGAGTAGGTAACCGACCTGCAGATGAAGCGTTGGTCGGCAGAGCAGGCACGGCTGGTGCAGACGAGACAGGGGAGGGTGCGACGGTGGGAGGACTCCAGGGCTGCACGGGAGGTGTAGTGGGGCGTACTTCCTCCCCGCCACCGCCCTCACCCGGCCCCTCTAGCGAGAGGCTGCTCAACAGCATCTCGAAGAGGGTATCCTGTAATTGTTTATGGTCCAATTAGTTGCCATCAAATCAATCAAAAAAAAGTAAATGTATACTACAATAGTATACATTTTGTTACAATTTTAACTGAGAAGCCACTGGTTCCCGAACTAATGGGTACTGGGTTACAGGCGCTGTTCTTCGAATATTTAGTGCAGCTTACATGTATACAATATTAATTAAATACTTTAAAGGGCATATTCTGTACATAAAAACAAACACCTTTTGTTCTACGACTTTCAAAAATTCGTATTTTTTTCTTCCAAACAAAACTTAAAAAATCAATTTGACCGGTTTAAACATAATTAACACTATGTAAAAAGCGCACGCGCAATGCCGACAAGCCCCGGCGGGCGGCAACTACCACCCGCGCAAGTCAAGGTCGTCGTAGCTGTGCTACGCTACGACGCGCTGTAACTACATGCATGGCTACACGTAGATGAATGAGACGCTACGTAGAGTTATGAAGTGTAAGAGAGAATCACAAAAACTTAAAAAAATATTTTTGGTAAATTTGTTTAGTTTTGGGAAAAGTTCTAGAACAAAAGTTGTTTGTTTTGATGTACAGAATATGCCCTTAACAGGATGCTAATTGATTACCAGTAACCCTGTATATGCCTTACTTATAGTATACTAGCTGCAATACGCGGTTTCAACGCGTGGTGTGTGATGATGATGATGATGAAAAGTATCCTATGTGTTAAGCAAAGCAAAGGCTCATCTACCTCCATACCAAATTTCATAAAAATTGCTAAGTCAGAGCTATTTTTGAAAATGGATAAAGTTGAACATCGTGCAGTGATAAAATACCTGAATTTGAAAGGTTTAACTCTAAAAGCTATACATGAAGACATGTCTGCTACTTTGGGTGAGTCTGCTCCTTCGTATGCGACTGTTAAAAACTGGGTGGCAGAGTTTAAACGAGGTCGTGAGACCATTCAAGATGAGCCCCGTAGTGGCCGGCCTTCGACTGCTTCCACTGATCAAAACAAAGAAAAAATCTGTGATTTCATTTTATCTGATCGAAGATTGACTGTCGAGGGAGATAGCTAAGACTGTAGGCATCTCATCTGAGCGAACACATCATATAATTACTACTGAACTTTGATTCTCTAAGGTGTCTGCGCGGTGGGTACCGCGACTGCTTTCAGTGGAACAAAAACGCAACCGACTCACAACTTCTCGCGACTGTTTAGAGTTATATGAAGCTGACCCAATAGAATTTGTTGAAAGATTTATAACCATGGATGAAACCTGGGTTCACAATACACCCGAGACAAAAGAACAGTCGAAACAATAGAAAAGAGCAGGATCGCCCACCCCAAAGATGGTTTTATCGGCGGGCAAAGTCATGGCATCCGTTTTTTGGGATGCAAAGGGTATAAATGAAAAAAAAAGGGTGAAACAATAAACTCCGATTGCAACCTGTTGCGTCGTTTGAGAGAAGAAATCAAAGAAAAACGTCCAGGTTTATTGAGAAGAAAAGTCTTGTTTCATCAGGACAATGCGCGCGTTCACACCTGTGTGCAATCCATGGCAGAAATCCATCAATGTGGCTTCGAATTGTTACCTTATCCCCCATATTCACCGGATTTAGCACCGTCCGACTTTTATCTTATCCCAAAGCTGAAACAATTTTCAGGTGGTAAACATTTTTTTACAAATGAAGAGGTCATAGCCGCCGTGGACGCTTATTTTGAGGAGTTAGACGAAGATTTTTTTTAAACGGGTATCGAAGCCGTACCGGGTCGATGGAAAAAGTGTTATGAGCTCGGAGGAGAGTATGTTGAAAAATAAATATAAACTCAAAATCGTGTGGTTTCATTAAGTATGTTAGGCTAAGAACTTTTCAAATGACCCTCGTAGTTTGGTAGGAGCGCTACCTTTATGGCCTGCCTTCAAAGTATGAACCGTAAGCACAAGATTAACATCACAGCAACGCACAACTACACTCGGTTCCAAAAATAACGGGTCAGTCACAAAAATTGAAATACCTCCAGAACTGTAAAAGCTAGATCAATGAAATAAAAAACAGTAAAAGACTTTTTAGTTGCGCTTCTAATAGCATATTATTGAAACTGGTTGATGAAAAAAACTTCAACAAAATTGAAAAAAATGACTATTTTTAAAAACAAAATTTTTGTTTCATGTCATTATGGATGCTTTCCATTTCTATTCTGTCACAAAAAAAAATATCGTGAACGTCTTCCACGTGCATAATTATTATTCTGTGAGGTGAAGCATGGCAGTCACGCTAGAGGAATGTACCAGAATCCTAACTTTTTTGGAACTTGGGCGGAGCCAGCGTGAAACAGCCAGAAACATTGGTGTATCTTTGTCGACTGTTCAGCGGGTAGTCCAGCGGTACCAAGAGACCGGATCACACCTTAGAAGACCAGGAAATGGCAGACCAAGATGCACAACGGCCAGGGAAGACAGACAACTGGTGGCTACAATGCTCCGAAATCGTTTTCAAACTGCTGTTGGTCTAAAAACTCACTTTATTCGCTTTGGAGGTGGCAATTTAAGCGCTCAAACAGTAAGAAGACGTCTTGCTGAAGCAAATTTGAAACCATTGAGGCAAATGGCCCCAAACTGGAACGGGGACATCGAATTGCAAGACAGAGATACGTGCGCGAACACCTAAACTGGACACTAGACGATTGGTCTAGGGTAATGTTCACGGACGAGTCTAAATTCATGCTTTATAAGCATGATGGTAGGCAGTTGGTGTACAGAAGACCAGGGGAGCGCTTCCATCAAGCGTGTGTGGAGGAGTCCCCATACCGCCAGAATTGTACATGACTACCTTGAAGAGGTCGGTATCGAACTCATGCAGTGGCCAGCGCGAAGCCCGGACTTAAACCCCATCGAGCACGCCTGGGACGAGCTTCAGAGATGCGTGAAAGGTCGAAACCCCCCACCAATCACGCTTCCCGAGCTCATACAAGCACTGGTGGAGGAATGGGAAGGTATTCCTCAGCACCGGCTCCGAAATTTGGTGTACAGCATGCCTAATCGCCTGGAAGCTGTCAGAAGAGCTCGTGGACGCAATACAAAGTATTAAATGAAGAAAGTGATGAAAAACAGCAAAAAAACAATCATTAAAAAAATGTAATCTTAAGAAAAATATGACTACTTTAGTTTTTTTTTAATTTAAGATTAATATTGTGGGTGTAACTAAGTTTTATTTTATTTTTTATCTGTATAATTAAATTCTCAATTGAACAGTCTTCGTTTCATTAGGATGGCATACGTAGTTCGGGAGATATTCGGGTTTATGTGACTGACCCGTTATTTTTGGAACCGACTTTATATACGAATAATATTGAGTCGGCGAGTATTTGTTTTTGTGATGTTATGATGGTGATTATCTGCGGTGCCGGGGTTAAAATTAGAGGAATAGTAGGTATAACTTATTTTCATCGGTAAGTGGTATAATCATCTAATAAAGCGCTATACCATAGTTATGTATGTATAAACATTTGCTGACGATCGGCACAAATGGACCGGAGCGATACGCGCGCTCTATAGCTTGTGATCGCGTCAAAGGCGCGACGTCACCTCAAGGAATGCTCCCCGCCCGCGCGTCCCGCCGCCGCTGTCCTGCAGCTGTCATACCACGAGCAGGCTGAAGGGAAGCGGAAACAGTCACCTTTTCGGCGCCGTCGCGTCCGCGCCGCGGCGTAATCGGCAACCGTCATCAGCATAAACCCTTCGCGTTACGCGTCAGCCCAGAGTGACCTTTAGGGTGTGTTCGGCACGGCCACACACCACCTCCTAAATCAGCCCGTGTTTACGCGTAAACCAGTGCACAACCAAAAGAACAATACCAGGACTTTATATCCACAAGTGAACAACAGTTCTTCAGCCCCTTCAGCACGACGTCGACAGCAAGACGCCTCCACAGAGGAACTCAGGTCAAGCAGAGTCTCCCGACATCCCGATTGGAACCCATGTACCTACAAACCTTCCCTAACTAGCGTATGGTTGCAGTAATCTGCTTAACCAGCTTGCTTACTCTAAAATTGGACCGAAAAATATAAAGGCGAAAGTTTGTGTTTGTATGTTTGTTACTTCTTCACTCTAAAACGACTGGATCAGTTTTGATAAAATTTGGTATGAAGGTAGATAAGCCGCTGGATTAACACTAAGGATACCTTTCATCATTATCATCCATCACCACGCGGATGTAACCACGGTGCGCAGCTAGTGTATAAATACTTTCAAGCTCTCAAGTACAGCTGCAAATCATGTATTGGAACTCTGTCAAACTTGGTTCGAAACGGCTTGTAAAGGGAATTTTGGATACCCCGGAACTACTCTCGGCAGTGTACCTGAGTATTCCTCGAGGTTTGCCCAGAGTGTCATGCTTTTTCACTAGGTGTTGTCCTTCCAATTTGGGATTAAATTCACCTTTACCTAGAATAGTTCGTCAGTATAACACTTTGTCTAAGACAAACAATATCGACATATTTGGAGACAATATTAATAGCTTCAGGATGTCCCTGAGGTCAGATTTCATTATATATACAATATATATTTTTAATTGACTTTTAAAGACTCTGTTCATTGACTATATTATGTTTACAACTCTTATTATTGCATGTTGTCTTGTACATGTACCTGTAATTATTGTGACATTTGGTTTAATTTAAATTTTTAATTCGTTGACAATGTATTGGTGTACACAATGTAGGTGGACTTAATAAATATATTAAAAAATATTAAATTATGTATAGTGATGGGAACGCCTATAGATACTTTAAAAACAAACTTTGATTCATGTTTTCTTGTGAATGTTTCTGAAACAGCAAACAAAAAGTACCTTCTACGCAGACCTTGAAGACATCACAAGTTAGTATGTAGTACGAAAGTTTGGATATGAATGTTTGTAACTCATTCACGCAAAAACGGCTGAACGGATTTGGATGAAATTTCGTTGGTTTCATCTATCTAAATGTGGCTCTGGACACAGGATATTTTTCAGTACTTTTTATCATCATCATCATCCATCATCACGCGGGTGAAACCGCGGGGCACCGCTAGCTGTTTATAATCTTTTAAAATCATGTTAGTGGTTAGTGTAACATACATCATATTAATTCCTATGCTCGCTACATTAAGCCGTGACAATGAATGCTGGATTATTGACGTGACAACGTCATAGAAATCGATGAACGCCGACTGCACGCACGTAAAAGTATGACTCATTGTCACGTTGTCACGTTACACCTGAGCCAAGCGTGCAAGCGAGAGCGCAGTACAAGCGACAGAGAGGCATGATCGGCCTAAGCGTTCGGCTTGTCTTATCACGTAAAATTATCGTCCGTAACCGACTTTACAGACAACTATTTTTTTATTTTTCTTTAGACGTATTAGATGCGTGACATGACGCTCGCTACCCTCGCCGTTAGTGATGGCGTGTCGCCGGTTAGTGCATTACGTTGTAGTCCAACATGGCCTCGACCTCGTCTGCGTCGCTCACTGACGTCACGGAGGGCCAGTAGTCGTGCAGAGTCACTGGAGACAGCGCGCCTCGCTCCGGCGTGCCCGGCGGTGTCCCGTACGCGACCATTTGACCTGGGAACAAGTTGATGTTTAATAGTTCTCCGAACATTAGACTTCGCGATGAATTTCTTGACTTTTAACGTCAAGAAATTCATCATCTTGAGGACTGCGCGCGGAGCTCGACCTAGGCGAATTAATATAGTTTCTGCACAGCAACCCCATGTATCCACACAGTACATAAGAAGAGATTGGCAAATAGCAAAACATATACAGCAGGGCAATCAAATATCGATAGAAATCAAGAAAAATGGCGGCTCTATGTCAGTTTTGATAACTCTAGTAAGCAAAAAGATGATGACTGGAAATGAAAAAATGACATAGAGCCGTGTTTTTTGGATATCGATCAACATTTTTGACTGCAACTGAGTTACATAATAGGCCTGTTGGTTACACTTTGGTCTGCTACATGGCAAATGCTGTTAAAAATGTTATATCAGTTTCCTAATTTTGGAAACCAGAGACTTTAACATGTGGTTCAAAACTTAAATTGCAGTCAATAACTATACCAAAGTATTTTATTGGACTAGTTTTTTCTAATCTGACGTCAATACGGTGTTAAATCCCTTGGCAAGGTCCAGGAGTATTGCTAGGCATTTATGACCACAATCAATAGAAATAATTTCTATTATTTATTTAATTCAATTAACAACGTAATTGGTAAAATCAGAAACAGCACCAGATGTTTTTTTTTTATAGTTGTTACCTCATAATTTTCGACTGGGTGGACCGATTCTCAAAATTATTTTTTTGTTTGAAAGCTGGTGCTTCCCGTGTAGTCCCGTTTAAATTTCATCAAATTCTGTCCCTTAGTTTTTGAGATACACATACTATTCTATTCAATAACTGAATAGAATGGAAGTAGGTATAACATTTTTCAAAATGTACTTGTAAACTATCAGCTCTAATTTTAGTTTAAAAATTCTCGTAAGTTTGACACATATTTAATATCTAAACAGTAATTAGTAGACTTTACTCACGTAATGGCCGAAACCTAGGTAGATAACGTCGGCTATTGATAGTTAACCCTTTGCGTACCATTGACGTAAATTTACGTGCGTTTCATTCATAAATCTTTTGTTTTAACTATCACGGTATAGGAAGGATTAATAAATATCAGCGCTATCATTTTTGAATGAGATGGTAAAATAAGTATTGGCCTGTTATCGTTTACTACGTCTTATTCACCATATTTAAATTTATCGGCATCACTTTTAAAATCAACAGTAATTGAACCGGTAAAACTGCTAAATTTCAAATGTAAGCTATTATCATCGGCAGAAGGCTTTATTAACTTTCATTGAAACATTATCAGAACCCAATAAAGCAGTAACGTTTAAGACATGTTTGTTCTTGGATAATTGTGATCAGGGATGTTATGCATATGATATTTCAGATCTGAATTATTATTTATCGACTTTTAAGTTTAATCTATATATTAAAAATATGCAATAACGGAGATTGGTAGGGTTTGGACCAAATGCTGGCCAGAAATGAAAATAACTCTAGCATGTTCCTGGCATCAGTTCCGGCAAGTCAGACCCGGCAAAAGCAAATTTATACATGTACATTGTAGTGCAATGCATTGCATCTAATAAAATTAGTTACAAACAAAAGGTATAAAAATTCTACACTTGGTGTATGCGCGACATGCCTTAGCAATTTTTTGTACGTACACATGGTGTACGCGCGACACGCGACGGTGTATGCAGATTTTTGTGCTCAACCCACATACCACGTCCCAGATACCGAGTACATAACCGGGCTTTTGACCTATTTGTAAATAGAAGGAGGCACGATATTCAACTGTATTTTTTATGTGTTACTTCAGAACTTTTTTCTAAATGAATCGATTTTGTTTTTTTTTTGAAAGCTGGTGTTTCTCATGTGGTCCCATTTAAATTTGATCGAGATCTGACCAATAATTTTTTGTATAATAATTTATCATTGTCATGGGGGTTGTAAAAGGTTTAATAATAGAAGGGAAGTCGGTTTGATTATTTTAAATTATATACATTGTATACAGAACAATGTATACGAAAATTTTGTTGGAAAGGATTATTGTAGGGATTTCATACTTCAGTAGTTTAAGTCAGTATCAGTATTTTTTTTAATAATATATTATATACATACCAGCGGCAAGTGCTCTTGTTCTCGAATGGCCCCTATCTCTAAGCTGTCCAGGCGACAGGGGCGGAGCGCGCGCGTGTCTCCGTGACCTCTGTCCAGGTGCCCCACCAGTCGAGGCCCCCCCAATAGAGGCAACCCCAGTGGAAGCCCCTCCATGTCCTGAATTGGACCCCGAATACCCAGAAGTGGAACGACGCGGAGTATGCCCCGAGTTATTTCGCGACGTGTAGCCGTCTCCCATCTGTGTACTGCTCCAGTGCCGTTTGGGGCCTGAAAAACTAGGACATCAGCAGCTGAAGAATTTTATTTATAAATGCAAAGTTAAGTGTGACGGTCAGATACCACTCAGCGCTGATACTACTCAATTGATTTAGGTTAAATTAAATAGGACATAGTTTATGCACAGAATTAACATCACAAAACAGAATGGGTTAGGTATATGTTTTCAAGTTTGAAAACTTGTCGCTTTATACCTGACGTGTTTCGGCGACTGTAGCGGTGAACCATCTGATTAGCGTCTGACAAGATAGTTTTTGCTATAGCAATGACTATCTCCATTCAACCGATAGTTTGGATTCTGATAACCTCATTTCTCACGAAAAAATCACGGACAGTAATTAGTCGATAAAAATAAGCTTCAAGTGGCCACTGAGGCCACAACATAACTTACATATACATTTTATAATAATGAAATGAGCATAAATGAAATTATATTGTAATTTGCTAGCCGTAAATGAGTAACTACTCTCGGTGTCTAACCAATACATAATTACTATAGATCACGCTAGATGGCACTGATCCATTCTAAAACACGTAAATGTTTGTATCGGAAAAATAAGGGGTCTAGGGCCAGATACGAAACAGCGGTGCGAGCATGGATTTTCGATAGGATTTTCTCGAAAAATGTCGGTTAAAAACAACCAACAATATGGCTATCGCGACTAAATCCATACTAGAGACAAAGTAAGACAGCTTATAAAAGTCAGTTTGTCGTATATCAGATTAGTGTATCGTGAGATCCATGCTCGCACGGCAGGTTCGAAAACATTTAAAAAAGTATTTGCTTTAAATGTAATTAAACTCTATATCAAACCACTGGCAGTGGATATCCTGATGATTCCCTCAACGAAGGTAACTCCTCAAACACATCTTTTGATTTGGCAAGATTAAACACAAAAAACACTTTCAATTAAGCAATTTTCATTTAGCACGCAAATAAGATTTGTAATGTCTGACCATGTCGATGAGGAGGAGGCTGCTTGGGCGTGAGGCCGTTGATGCGCAAGAGGTTGAGCAGGAGCATGTCCGTGTGTGCCGCGGTCGACATCTGCGGATCGGGGTCGTGCCGTTGTCGCGGCGGGGCAACCGGTACGGAGCCGTCTGTGTTCGCCGGGGTCAAGCTGCGACCCTGGCGGCACAACAAAAACCTTATTTTTCTACCAAGTTCGTTGTCTTTTATGAGCCGAAACCAATCGCGTCGTTTACACCCCCGTTCCCTTACAAGCCCAAGATTCTGGTTTCGACAGTAATGCAAGAAATAGCATAAGAAAGAGTGGTCAAATGCGAGCTACGTATGCAAGGTGTTGTTAAAATATATGGGTGGTTATCTGAAATTTGGTTAACTTGGTGTTAGCATCAATTTTCATAAGAATATAAAAAATATCCAATATTTGAAACTACTAAGCGATGTTATAAAGTCCATTTAGTTTGGCCACTCATTTTGATATATATCATAATATTCTTTATTTCCAAAAATTGACATTTGTTACTCCAAATATCAGGCCCTAGCCATGTAAGATCTCCCGAATTTAGTAATCATTTCACAGTAATTATAATTGTATAATAATAGTTTGATCACACTCTATTTAAATTCGTTTACTAATAAATTTGTAATTACGATTGAATTTAGAATAACTATATGTTTCATCACATAATTTAAAGGCAAAAAGTGTAAGCGATAAAAAATATCAGGCCCTAGTCATTTACGAAATTTAAAAATACGCGGCATCTGAGCATATGGCTTTTTAATAACTCACTCAATACGATAGTATAGGTGCGAAGTTAGTTGCAAACGCGACCCAAGCCGCGGCAACAGCGTTGTCAGATTGGGGTTTTCTTCCCCATTTCGGAGAAAAATATGGCATTTGGAGAAGTATTAGGGAAATTATATCTTTGGGGAAATATTTGGGGAAGAAATTCCGACCTTGGGGAAATTTGTGGTTAACTATTTCTGAACGAAGTCTTGTCTATAGATCTGGGCTACGTTCAGTTTGATCGCCCAACGATCACCGACAGCAGGATAGACTATACAAATTCAACTAGTTTGCACTAGATATATTAACACGATCGCCGGGTGATCAAACTGAACGCACTTCTGTAAAATTTCCAGCGAAAAAATAAATATTGGTCGACCATAAACATAAACCCAATATCACTAATTCGTTCGTTCGTCTGTGGTTGCTGTACGTATTGTGGTCGAGAACAAGCAGACCAAGCCGAAAGGCTGACAGTGAATCCACCGATGAATTTTGGGGTGAAGTTATCCTCATATAAAAATGACTGCTGGGGAAATAATGTTTCCTCACATAGTAAAATTAGCCACGTTCATGATGAGTTTCGCTGCCGCTCGTCAATGCGAGTGTAGAAAGAGCTTTCTCAATAATTATTCTGTATAAAAAAACAGGCTGCTGACCAAAACGGCAGGAAACAAGAGTTTTTATCATAATTATAATTTGAGCCTACTGCTAAAATGATAATACTGTTTAATTCCGAAAATGTTTCCTCTGCTCGAGACGATGAAGAATTATTTAGTCCCATTGAAAAATAAATAAATAGAAATAGATACTTAGAATTTGTGGTGTATTTATTTGTAAATTACGTTAAATTAAGTTTGGGGATTTTTTCTAAAATAAGTATCATTTTGGGGAAAACTAGTTTTGAATCTGGGGAAATCCGAGAAATCTCATCTGGCAACCCTGCGCGGCAACCATTTTGTTGTTAGTGCGGTCGCCGACTTTGCTGCGGAAACACGTGCTGTGCCAGTCAAACTCTCAGGCCCTAGGTAAGTCGTTTTAAAGATAGTTAATTACTAATTGTTCTCATTGCTTATTGTAAATATGAGTTTGGTATGTTGTTGTTGTTGTTATTTTGACCGCCTATTGGTTTTGATGTTGATTTTAAATAATAGGTTTCATTTAATTTTGTTTCGTTTCGTCAGTACCTAGACCGTCAGGCCCTAGTCGTAATTGTGACTAGGGACTGATGGTCATACTGTGTGATGCAATAATACCAATGTATTTGTTGTAGAATATGGCGCCTAGAAAGAATAAAACATTGTCTAAAGAGGAAATTTTTATAAAAAAAGTCTGAACAGGCAAAGAGGCGATTGGAAAAAATTCAATATGACCCTGTTTTGCTGGTAGAAAACAAAGAAAAGGAACGACTAAAATATCTAAAGAAAAAGGACAAAGGAAATGTGTAAAAGACATGATTCCACGTGAGCACAGAAAGGCAAGAAAAATTAGGTAGCCTATTCATCTGATTATAGAAAAAAACAAAAGATTCGTGAAAATACAGATAAATACGTGGACCAAAATACGCCGCCATCATCGGAAGATGAAATGATTCCTGTGGGGTAATTTAAGTTAGTTAGTTAGCGAAAGAGAAAGAGAGTTGAAGATATCATACACAAGTTTTATGAAGATGACAATAATAGTCATTGTGCGGCAGGAAAAAAAGAATGCATCACTCGCAAAAAATAAAAACCAAAAAGATATTTGCTGGATTCCTTGAAAAACTTGCATCGAAAATTCTCAATACGGGTATTATGAAAATTGGTTATAATTCGTTCTGCAAATTGCGTCCATTTTGGGTTGTTGTGCCTCAGCTTACAGACCGTGACACCTGTGCTTGTGTTACTCATGAAAACATTAATTTGAAATTAGGTGCCTTGAAAAATGCAAATGTTCTTGACTTTGCAACATATCAAACTGCACTGGAAACAATTTGCTGTGATCGTTATTCGGAAAAATGCTTAGCGAAAACTTGCCAGGACTGCTCGATGAAGATTTTACCATACAAGGAGTTTGATAATAGTATGGACATTGCTGTCAAACAATGGAAGCATAGCAAGGAATTGATTAAAGACATTAAAACTAAACAAGATCGATATGTCACAAAGTAAAAGAAAGAGATGTGAAACTTAAAACCTAGTGATTTAGTTATGCAATTAGAAGAGAGTGATTTCCAAAATTCCAACATGAACAGAACATCCGTCCACCAATATAAAACTATTAAATCTTTGAAAGAGTCCCTTACAGAAAACGATGCAGTAATTCACATGGACTTCTCGGAAAACTACACCACTAAATGCAACCAAGAAATCCAGTCGTATCATTTTGGCGGCTCCAAGACTAAAATTTCTTTGCATACAGTGGTGGTTTACACAAAGGATAAGGTAATCATTGCACTGTGTCGTTAAATTTATCTCACAACGCTGGAGCCATTTGGGCACATTTACAGCCTGTCCTCATAGGATTGCCATCCTCTATAGTAAACCTGCATTTTTTGAGTGACGGTCCTGTAAGTCAATATCGAAATAAAACAATGTTTTATATTTTGGGTTGCAGAATCGAGGATTTCTATCCACTGGCTATGAAATATACGTGGAATTTCCATGAGGCGGGACATGGGAAAGGGGCACCAGATGGAATCGGAGCTACATGCAAACGTACTGCAGACCAACTCAATGCTCAGAGAGGTGACATTACAAACTTGTACGACTTTGTAGCTGTGCTTCGAGAAAGGTATCCAAATATACAGATCTCTATTATCGAAGATGTTGACATAGAAAAGGTTAACAAAATGATCAAGGAACACTAGAAAGAGCAGAAACCGTTTAAAGGAACTCTCTTAGTGCATCAAGTCTCGGGCCATATTTATAACCTTAATAAACTTGTCTTGAAGTCTCTAAGTTACTTCTGTGATAATGTTGGTTGTGATCATTATAACTTAGGGACTATAACGTACCAAACCAATACACAGCGGCTTCATGTTTCAGATATTTTCACGGATTCTGAAGATGATATACCGTTAGCAAGTATGAGCCACATTGCGCAAGAAAAGTCTAAAACGAGCCATGGCAGTGTAGATTATGTACTACTTAAATTAATAATGACAGGAAAAGATTTTTTTCAAAATATGATGATTAAGATGGAGTGCTGTCAGTTACATTCCTTAAAGTTTGCAATGAAGATGACACAGAATTTAAAATAAATGATAATGATATCGCCGACGTGCCTTACGAAGACGTTATAGATAAACTGCCAGTTCCTAATCTAATCATCAAGAGAAATACAGTATTTTACAAATTTGAAAAACCCGTTAATGTTTACGAGAAGTGAAACAAATAGTTATAATAATAAATACGAGGTAGTTTAAGTTTGAAATATTTGTGATCTTATACTAATTAATGAAAGTCTGAATATTGTGTTCAAATTATAATTTGGTTACTTAGAACTTTAGAAGGCTGATTATTTAAAATAATTGTTAATTACTTAAACACTATTAGTTTGTAAGTATTAAACTCAAAGAACAATTTGATTGTTAATATGTTGATTTTGAAATAAAAATGTGATTTGACATAATAATCGTGATTGGCGTCAGTCCCTATCACGTCTCTTTAGTCCCTAGAACATAGATTTAAAAAAAAACATAAATTTCTTTAAAAATATCAAGTACAATGACTGTCCCTTTTAGATGCAGCAAAGTAGATGTTATACACACAGCTATTATACTATACAGTTATACTACAGCATAGAATATAAACTGTTCTGATTTTTAACTAAAAACACCACTTTCAAAATAACGTCAGAAATTAACCAAATTTCAGATAACCATCCAAATAACAAAAAACACAAAATGTAGGTACAGGATGGGATATTAAGACGTGATGATTTAAGTCTTTAAAACCATTTATTAAGAGAACTCCATAGCAAAGATACCGTGCAATTAAAAAACTTCCTACGAGTGACTGAAGTCATCGTCAATATTTTGCTTAATTTGATTCGCTGTGATAATCAAAGACAATTTTTTTCTTTGTCATGTTGAAGGCACTAATTTAGAATTTGACATATTTCTAGACTTTCAAGTCTATCCAGCAGTTACTTTAATATCCGTAGACGAACGAAAGTCTCCGACATAGCCCAGAAAATAAGCCAGTTGGAGTGGCAGTGGGCACAGCACGCAGAATAGATGGCCGATGGAGCCGGAAGGTTCTCAAAGTGGAGACCGCAGGCCGGCAAGCGCAACGTAGGTCGTCCACCGACACCGTGGACAGGCGACCTGATAAAGGTCGCAGGACAATGTTGGATGCAGGCCGCTTCCAACCGATCCCTTTGGAAGTTTATACGGATCGTCCACTGCTGAACATTTGCCTATGTTCAGCAGTGGACATCCTACTGCTGAGATGATGAAGAAGATGAAAAACTAAATTTATCTTGTGAACAAAATTAGGACGCAAGCTTTTGCTTCAAGGTCAAAACAACTCAATACAAGAGGGAATTGCACTAAGTTCAGGAAGTCATTACATGACACGTTGAAAGTCGTTTGCGCAAGTCAAATTGTGCAAAATTTATTGCTAATGGACAAATTTTGCTTTACGCTATGGTAGGAAATACATAGCTCAAACTCAGGATGAGTTTCAGCCAGAGTAATATTCAACTTTCTGATCTAAACAGTAACCTAACCTGTATAAAAATCGTACCTGAACTGCTGTCAACAGTCGGCTGAGTATGTCACCTTCGTCTGAGTAAATGGTGCTTCCCATAGCACCTTCCACGTCATTTTCACCTGCAAACAAACGCGGGTTAACGTTGGCACATGGTCGAAGAAGAAATAGTGAAACAAAGCTACTTACTGATCGTTAGTATTACTATGTTCGTTTAGATTTTGTTGCGTGTGTAAAGAAAAAGAGAACATAAAAAATTGTATCGAATACAATATTTATTAATTAAGCAATAAATAACAAAATAATAAAAGTGAGCTTTGCCTCGCTTTTGCGTATAAGAATTTGAGTGTAATTAAAAAAATAGGTTTTTTTTCTAAAATAAATGTAAATGAAGTAACAACAATTTTTCAGTTTTTAAATTATAACATTAAATTCAGTTCGTTAATTTAAATCCTTTAAAATATTTGTAATGAAAATATTAAGTAACTATATTATTATTTTTTTCCAAAACAGTAAGTTTTAGTTTAACCCATTTTTAGTGTACCAACAAAACCCCCACATCATTACAATAAAAAGTCGAAGTATATGTTTCCTAAATTTACGCATTTTACCAATTTTATAATTATTTAATCTCAAAATCAAGGAAAAACTAAGTAAACAGATGTAGTACTAATATTAATTCGTTCTGATGACGTATCAAAAAAAAGTATTGCTATTGGTTGATTACGACACA
Source organism: Selenia dentaria (assembly GCA_917880725.1). Taxonomy (NCBI): domain Eukaryota; kingdom Metazoa; phylum Arthropoda; class Insecta; order Lepidoptera; family Geometridae; genus Selenia; species Selenia dentaria. Next base: position 35,408,979 of record OU862878.1, on the reverse strand, counting down.
TCACCAATTTAGAATATGGCTCTGACGGTACTTATTTTAAGTAGCATTCCTATAACACTACAAAATGGACATATTGCATATGAACCTCAGTGTTTTTGTTATTTAATGCTATACACAGCAACGGTAGCACAGCGGTTTGAAATGGTATCAAAAAATGTCCAAGAATAATCTAATTTACGAAACATAATTAAAATATAATTGTAAGAGTGGTTTGTAAGCGCACAGTTTATTTATTTTGTAATAATAATTTATCATCATTATAAAAAAAATACTGTGCGCTAGAGAAGGGTAAATGGGGGGTGACGATCCTATTTCAGGAGACCGGTGGACAGTATTTATCGTTAGTTTCGTTAATAACGTATAAATAAAAAATCCTAAAGACCACACGAGTAGAGGAAACGGTATATTGAGCTAGTCTTCTTCTCTAATAGTTCTCAATATTCGACCGACAGGGTTATTTTGTATTTCAATTGCAAATGTTATTTGAAATTTTAAAAAATGGTGGCTCTATGACATTTTTGACAACTCCAGTAAGCCAAATGTTGGCAAGTTGATGACGAGTTGACAAAAGTGACACAGAGCCGCGATTTTTTTTTATTTCTGTCAACATTTGTTAGCAACTGAGGTACATAATAGGCCTGCTGTTTGTTAAAGCACCTCGTAATATTATTTGTTAATAGTAGAGTAATTTAATGAATATTTTATTCTTGGGAACATCACAAGTTAATAAAACATTCAGGTACAATATTCAGGCTAGTATTCGAGAAAAATGTGAATATCGACTAGTTGAGATTTGTCAGTAAATGCCACAGAAATTGTACTCTTATTTGTACTTAAGCCTGTATTCACAGCTGAGCGAGTGTGTTTAACTCGTGCATAAAACATGAAATGAAAATATCCATTTAAGTCGAGGATAAAATGGCTTTATACACTCTTACAATTTACTTGTATTAAACAGGCTTCAACATGTCAAAAACCAGTGCTGTATTTATTTACCACTTATTTTGCTGGTCCGCAACTGAATCATGTTACAAGCATGGCTGATACTCATAGTCGGTATATTTTTTACAATACTCTAAAAATGTCAAAATGGTGGTTTTTTCTGAGTTTATCTCTCATCGTTTACAGGCAAAGTTACTCCTCAAGGCAGGTTTTACTGTACTCTACCAAATTATTTAGTAACTGTCTCTCTACCATACCATGCTACTATTCCGTTTCATCGACTCGTGTTTAATACTAGACTTAAAACTATCGTAATCTTGAGTCAGTGTGCGTTTGTCGTATTATACAAATAATACGACGGAGTGTGTGTGATACAGTGTGTTCGAGATATCCTATATTCAATTCTAGGGGCAGTCAGATTACAACAAAATAAAAAGGTTAGTAATGAGTGTCGCAGGGTGATACCGTGTAAGAGAGAGTTTATTTGCGTTAATTACTATTATGGAATGGTGCACCTGTGTAATTTTAGAATAAAAAACACTTATAGTGAATGTCGCAAGGTCCCAAGATCTGCTGTGTTAAATAGTGTTTATCAGCGTGTGCATTAATTCATGTTATGTATGGCGCAATTATGTGATTTTATTATCGAACATAAGTAAGTCAGAGTTCCGTCAGTGTGTGTTATTCAAACAAAAACTAAGCTACTCATCATAAGTGAACCAAAAGTGTAAGTGCTAGTCAGTGTGTGCGTTATAAAAAAATTGAATATATATACTATTACTAAGTGTTGCAAAGTTACAACCGTGTAAGTGGTGATCAGTGAGTGTGTGTTTGTGTGTAATGTAGATGTCTTGGTAGGAAAGATGCTGTTATATTACAGATACAGTAATTTATTTTAAATTATAATTGGACAATAAAACTATACTAAGTGTTGCAAAGTTGCAACCGTGTAAGTGGTGATCAGTGTGTGTGTGTTAATCAATGTTATGCATGGCGCAACTGTGTGCGTGGTGCACGGGGCGGGGACGTGCGTAAGGGCGAGGGCGTGCGCGGGGGCGGATGCGGCGGGGGCGGTAACAGCAGCGCGCTGCGCCTCCCTCCGAGCAGTGCGAGGCGCCAGACTCGCCCGCGCCACACCACGAGCAGGACCCGCTGCCGGACGAACCGTCTGCGGGAGGGAGCGGGAGTTACGGACCGGGTTGGGAAGGGGGAGGGGGAATACTTTGAATGGAGCTTACTGGGGCTTGTGGAATGAATAAGTGATGTATGATAGGTACATAGGGAGGAAGCGGTAATGAGGTGGGTATACTCGTGAAGTAAATCTCTTATTACGAATTGATCTAGTTAAATTCATTGTCATACCTGTCACTACTACGTATAGTCCGAAGCATTAAGATATTATTTGTATGTACACCCTGACAATAATTCCTCTGTCGCTGAAATAAAACTTTATCATACTGCAATAATAAGTTTCGGCAACAGAGGAATTATTGCTATAGTGAAACCCCTGATTGGACAAACAAATCAACAAATGATTGGACTAGTAGGGTATGGACTGCGGTGAGCGAGCCACCAACTACTTTGACAAAGTGATCTGATCTGGGGAATCTCAAAGGCAAAGGATAAATATAGTATGTATAGAATGGCCTCACTCCGCCCCGCGCAGTCCGCGACCCAGTACCCCACCCTGCAGCGAAGTTTGATTTGAATCACAGCAATTTAATTCAAATAAAACTCCCGCAAACTACGCAATAACTTAGCGATGTTTGTGAGTTACGATCTAGATAAGACAATATTTGTGATAGCATTGGTTTCTTTAATTAATTAATAAGAATTCCATAATAATGTAACTCTTACTATTATTATTAGTGCGAATGTTTGAATTGATAGAGGCGTGTAACGCAATCACGGCAGAGCGGCTAAATGCACGCAACACATAGGACGGAATTCGGTATGTACGGAAATTAAGCGCTGGAATGATGCACATAATGTATGTGCACACTGTGCCTTTTCATCTTCAATTTTCGTTTTCATCTCTTTATTCAACTTTCGTTTGGATCTTTCAATAATTGAATGCGTTAGCGAACGCAACCACAATATAGTCATTTATGACTATATTGTGGCTAAAGTTCAGTCGTAGTTTCTGTCAGCTAGTGCGATGAGAATATTTTACTTGGCGAAATATGTGTGACTTACTTGGTCATTACAAATTCCAAAAAAAATAGAGCCAAGAGAAAGTTTTGGATACGAGGTTATTGTAATAATCGAGGTATCTATCGTGATTATGAGTGAAATACGAGAAGAAAATGATATATTTTTATTTTATTTAAACCACATGATCAGAATATATTTCGATAGACTTTTGAAATTGGATGAACCGATAATTACAAAGCAGTCAACCTAGTTACGTGAAGCTAAACCTACCTAGAAGCCATTTTGTTGTTGAACGCTTTGTGGCACAGAAATCCACCCAACGCGGAGAAACGTGTATCACAGCGCGCGCTTCGCTTTAAGCAGTCATCGCGCATGCGTTAAGGGCATGCCTCACGTGCGCTGTTGACTGCGCTATGACGCATGCCATTGATGAACAAAAAAGGCACAGTGTGGACATACCTATAGGATACTTTCATTATCATCCTTCAACACGTGGTTGAAACCGCGGGGCGCAGCTAGTATCGTTATATTATACTAGCCGCTGCCTGCCACTATGTCCGGCGTGAAATAACAATATCGCGATCCTTCGGGAAGTAGCCGTTGAATGGGATAGTAGCAAACCAAATTTCAACCAGATTTGTTGAGCTAGTTTAGCGTGAGGGATTAACGAACACATACTCTCATTCACTCATATCCTCACTCACAAAATTTCTTATTTATAATATTAGTGTAACTAAGTCATGCTGTCGATGCTTAGCATTATGCTCCCTGAACCAGTTTTGCAAGACACAAAGAAGCCTAGTCTGTCAATCTTGCAGGAATTCAATTTTATTAACACTTAATCTGTCCGAATCAGCAAGCCTCATTCGAGGCAAGTTTCATTCATAAATCTATTGTTATTTTTTGTCCTGATGCGGACAGATTAAGATGCTCTCCATTCGTCGAAAATGGTAATATTATTACATGTGACAACCAAGTTTCCAACATATGACCGACTAGATGTCAGGAGACCTGTGAACAACTCTCAATTTGCTACATTCACGGTTTTTTTACCTATTAAGAAGGGAAGGCCCCATTGAGGATGTATGAAGGGTGATGAGCGTGATGGGAGTTTGTAAGTTGAGATAGGTTGAGTATAGTATAAAATATAAATCATTGTCAATAAATCACGCGTGTAGTCAAATTCAATTCACTCATTGACATACAATGACATCATCATTCACTCATTTCATTTTTGGTGTTTAACAATAAAATTTGTTTAGTGCAATTAGAAAAATGTTTAGTGTTTTTAGAAAAGTGTTTTTGGGCAACTGTTTAGTACGATAAAGGACCATAAAAATCGCCGTAATGTAACACATGATGAGAACGAAGAGGCCAATTCTACTATTTCACAACATGCAACAATCTATCCCTCTGCAATTGCAGTTCGACTCTGTTGTTGAACTGTTGTTGTTTGATCATTACCCAAAAAGCCATTCAGCTATTTCTAGATACAAATTGGAACGTAACGTCATTTGAGTCATCTTAAATACTACTTTAAATTAAATATACATTAAACGCAAGAAACCACATTCCATCGTCATCCAAATTCCAAATCATATTCCATCGAGTTAGCAGAATATAAAGTACTAATTGATCACTGAAAGCTTTTATAAATAGGACCTAATGATATTAGTGCAGCTGGAGACCAGTGACTGTGTGCTGCCAGCAGATTACTTTAGATGAGTGGTTTGTATCTTTTTAGATGCAATAGAAAACGTATACTTATACTCTTCTACCAGTATCACTAACAATGCCACTTCAGCCAAAATTAAGAGCACAGCTATTTACAGATTGGTCACATATCGCGTCATAGAATACCATTGACCGATGTGCGTTTATTATTTAGTTGTTCAACTAATCAAGACTTTGACAATTGTTTTAGAAACTGCGGGTTGGTAGGATTGAAATGTAATTTATGGAAAATATGTAAGAAAATAAAGAAGCAGAGTTTTAGTTGTATCTTGGATAGCTCACCCGACATAGTTTCATCATCAACATCGTTCTCCTCGTTGGAGTTCTCGTCGACGTGACTCGGGATGTGTTCGTCCGCGAACACTTCGAGCTCGCTGAACATCAGATCCTGACGCCAAGGAAAACACTATTGTTTTCTGTTCACTTTTCAATATTATACAACTAATCGCCGGATGCCTATAGTTGAAACAGAACAATTCATAAGAATAGTGATGTCAGGGTTGGAAACTGATTCCATGGTAAAAATACTGATTTTACTGACTGCAAAAGCATCTAAAATACTGACCCAACTTCGAGAGGTACTGACTCTTCGTCGGCCAATTTACCATTGAAATATGCATGTTAGTTGCTGTTAGTTAAGATGTATGATTGTAGGTAAGAAATGTATATAAATTACTTGTATGTCACTCTACGGTTTCGTCAGTAGCATTTAAAGAATTACAAAGTATGTATAGTTAGCTGTGAGCACTACAACATATACATGATCAGGAAAGCTAACCGCGACCTAGAGGTTGGCGAATGTTGTTTAGTTTACAGCAATGGGCAATTCGTTTTTATTTGTTTCCATTACTTGTAATTAGTTTCTCGCCTTGCATGCATAAATTAATAAAAAAATTTCATTCAGAGTGTTCTTTTTCCTGTTTTATGGGTACTGTTTGAGGCTGGGCACCTATTACTAATGGCCGTTTTCTATCTATCTAATGTTGGGTTTCTCGTAAAAATTTTTGATACAATTTGTATGGAACTTATGTCAAATTTATATCTCTAGTAAGGGAAACCGCGGGCGGATTGATATGAGATAAATACCGGCCGTAAGTAAGTCTACACTGTACGTCTGTCTGACCTGTTTAAAAAGCTGTATATTTTGAAACGCAAGAGGTATCCAGTAAACTGGTGCAGAATGTGGGTGATAACGGCCGATATACTAACAAACGAAAAAAAACCTTAACCCTAGAAAGATAACCTACGCTTCAGAGGCGCCCGCACGAATTAAATAGTACTATATCTTTTAATACGAAACCCGTATATATCTGTGCTTCTCAGCCAACTCGGTCGTCGGTCAACCGCGTCGAGGGCCAGCTGTTTTTGTGCGGTAAGTATTATTATTTTGGAGTTATATGGACTGTCTAAAAAAATTTTATAAGGTACTGATTAGCTTTCCTAGACTTTATACTTATATTTGACTTATACTATACATATTAATAGTAAAATACAATATTTTATGATAGTTAAGCGATATTCATGATTTTTGTTACTTTTTAGAGGTCTACTCATTTGGTTTCAATTATTAATAATAAACAAATATAAAGTACAATATTTTTCGTTTATAAAAATGTGTCACCTATAATACCATTTAAATTGTAAAATCGAATCACACAAACCTTGCTAAATAATTTAAATATAAGCATTTGAATACCGTGGCGCCTCCGAAGCGCATGGTTATCTTTTATGTAAGATAGAATATGGTTATCTTTCTAGGGTTAAAAGAAAAAAAAACACGTTTATAGCCTTAGCCTTTTAGGCTATGCATTGCTGAATCGGTCATTTAAACCTTCCTATACCATGATAATTAAAACAAAAGATTTAGGAATAAAACGCACGTAAATTTACGTCAATGGTACGCAAAGGGTTAATCAGGGTAAGTAACATACTCGTAGATGAGAAAAGAGCATTGCCAAGAAATCTTTGACCGTATTATACTGTATAACAAAATAAATAAACACTGATAAAAACAGGTTTCTTTAGTACAACCTTTTTTCATTCATTGATATCATATCCACCATAATATCACATTTTGTGAAACTTTCATGCGACTACCTACAACAGTTAAATAGATACAGCCTTTTAAAAGTAAGTCAGACCGACAGACACACATACAGTCGAACACTGTAGGCTTAGTAATAGAGTCCCGTAGGCTCACACATAATCAAAAAAAAATGTCTTTACCCCGGTATCGCTGCTGGATTCTGAGGCGGCGTTGCCGATCTGTGCAGCAGTAGTGGGGTCCGCTTCGGTGTCCTTTTTGCGCGCTGTTGCCGCTCCGCTCGCGGACCCGTTCAACTCCGGCGACGAAATGGAACCGCACAGCGCATTGTTGGCAGCGCTCGAATCGGTCACTGGAACGCTTGCCACAGCTTTAAACCACAAAAATATATCAAAAAATGGAACCGACTTCAATACCAAAAACTGTGAAATAACTGGTTGAAGTCGGTATCTAATTGCGCACAAAACTGTGCGTAAAAGCACTGTAGCAAGTACGGGGCGAAATAGATTCAAAAACGAATGTCTCGGGGTGACGAGTGCAGTGCAGTGCAGTGCCACGCAAAACTGTAGTTCTAAGCTCTGGGCGCCGCTGCATCTGTCATGGATAAGAGTGCTCAATATAAAGTACTTAATATTAAAAGTAGTACATATTAAAAGATAAAGTTTTTTGCAATATACAGTGTAATCCAGTGGCCTTATTGTCTATCTTTACTGAGAATGGGACCGGGCTTCATTTTGACATTAGAATCCCATTCTGGACAAAACCCTGCAAGCCTATTGGTTGGAACCATCAATGGGAACGAGAATGAAGTGACATTTTGTTCCCATTCGAGTTAGACAATATGGCGGTCGGTGCGGGACCAGTTTGCGAAGCGGGAACAACGTCATCGCTTTCTTTCCGCGTAGGTTCGCGTAACTATATACGATTGTGTGAAGCATCCGCTCAAAATAGTACATTATGATACTAGTGTGGGATGTTGATCATTACACGCGCGTGTCATGCGACGTTTTTCATCACACTTGCGAGGAAATAACAGACTTGTATAATTATCGTAACCAATTAATTGTTGAAACAATTGCTAGAAATAGTTTTCAAAATAGTACCGGGCGCTTTTTCCCGGCATTTGTATAGGTTGCGTTATATTATTAATTTCGTTGTTTTCAATATCTTGCTGAAATATATAAGGCTATTGTTAAATAAGTGCACAATATCGAATGGGTGGAATCGATAACCGTAGGGCTATTATGTACCTATCTCAGTTGCTGACAATTGTTGATTGAAATCGAGAAAAATGGCGTATTTAAAAATAAAGTATCACCCGGGTAAATTAAGTTTGCTTCATTTCCCTACACTACATGCATATAACTTGCAACAAGATACAAATTTATTTTATATAGAATAATAATTCTATAACGTAATTGTGCGGTAATGGTAAAATAAAATGCACAATGTGTTTAAAATCTTGGATTCCAAGCCTAAAAACGATGCAATAAGAGCCACTTTACGAGCATGTGTGATGAAAAAGTATGTTGACAATAGTTTGATTTACTTTTTTTAGTCAAAAGTAGCTTACACAGGATTTTATCCGATTAAGTTCGGTACCATTTCAGCTTCCAGCAGTAAAAAGATACGGTGACATTTACCGACGAGGGTAGACTCCTTGGCCGGAACTTGTTGTTTGTCTGTGCGCGGCAGCTTGTTAGACAACTTGTTGGGCGCGCGGCTCGGCGCGTTTGCGGCACTCAGCAAAGTGTGGAGGCTCACGAGCGCCATGTTGTCCGCACCAGACACGTGCAGCGAATTGGCTGATCTGTGGGCGAAATGAATGTTTTCAATTAAATGTTTTTACCCGACTACGTGTTTTACCTTGTAAGTCGAGGGAAATAGAACAAGAGGGCGAAGTCCATTGCGGTAATCTAATTAAATCCGCACTACACTCAACAGAAAAGTACACGAAGTCATTCACGACGCCGAGAATAGTAGCCGCCTTATTGTATAGCTTGAAGGAGAATGAAATGTCACTTCATTCTCATTACCATTGTAGATTCCAGCCAATAGGCTTGCAGCGTTTCGCACAAAATGGGATTCAAATGTCAAAATGAAGACCATTCCCATTCTCCGTAAAGGTAAAAAAGGTAAAAGGCCGCCGATGGCGTAAGGCCATCAAAGAGAATATATTCCGTGGAGGAGGTCTCGACCCTCAGCATTGAGGAAAACGATGCAAGGAGGGACCCGACTACGGTGAAGCCAAAGGCGCTTATTTTTTTGACCGGTATGTATGTATGTTCACCTGTTCCATCATAACTACTAAACTACTTATTATAATTTGACAAATGAGGTGTCCTTGGACTCGTCTTGCTTTTTTAATATCACCACACACCAAGTCACACTGAAGCCGTTTCATGCATTATGGCGCATATTTCTCGCTGTGAAAGACCAGAGTTCCATTACTGGTCCCAGCATCCAACCAGTGTAGAGTTCGTAGTTTTTTCAACTCTGAAGGCCGAGAGTCGAAGAAATTGACGTGGCTCTAATTGACCCCGTAACAAATATGGAAAGGACGGATCGGCCTGCAACGAAGCACCTATTTACATGAACGAATCACAGACAGGGGCGATAACTGAGCAGTAAACTGCATAAGTTCGGCTAGTGAGAGGTAGTGGTATTGGCAGTCAACTGGATTATGCGTCTGTGATTATTTTAGTAGCTTTTTTCCTTTGGCTTCGCTCTCGTGGAATAGGAGTTATACGAAATATGTATTCATCACACAGGAATGCTGCCAATTTAGCTGGTGCTAATCGTAACTTGCAAAATTGAGGATAAAAGAAGGACTCATCAGTTAGGATTGCAGGTCAAAGTAGCCCGCATGACCGACGTCACGATCGCCAATAATAAAAAATTACGATTATGGAAAATAATTGAAATGCATAGTCACCTAGAAGTACTTGGCAAGCTATAGGCGGGCGTTATCGTCATGGGTGCAACTCTGCGGTCCAGCGGTTGGCCGTAGTCTCCGTAATGAGAAGATACTTCGTTGTTGCGCGTGTCTTCAGCGAACATGGCCGTGTTTAGGATATCTGAAAGTTGAATGTATTGACAGCTACGTTAGCTCAGTTGGCAGTTATACCTTCGAAACGCGGTGTACCAGGTTCAATCCCTGACAAAAATAAAATTAAAACAATAAAGAAGTAAGTGCGCCTTTGAGTATTAAATCAGAAGGTAAGGATCTAGAATCCATTGCATATATGTCATTTGTATTCAGCAGATCTATTATAAAAGTCACTAGCAATGAAATGTTGATTAAAATCTAAGGGCGGCTCTAAATCACTCTTGTCAGCTCCAGTCTCCAGCTCCAACTTACATAACTTTACTTACTGCAGTTCTCAAAACTGATATATAATTACCATTTTTCAGCATTTACATTTTTTTTTGCAACTGAGGTACGTACTAGTCCTGCGGATATCTAACCAACCAAAATTCGTATAAACTGTTTTTGGACTAAGTTCTGCAGCACAGAATTTAGTACTACTTGCAGAATGGTCACTCTCTGTCTGATCCACTTCATTGGATTTCATACGACATCAAAATCGTACGGCTGGCTTGGAAAGTGACTATGGGAGAGTTGGCACCGAATTATAGTCGCACTTAGACATTAACGCCCTTACTTATAAACGCTGCTTAATTTTAATATTTTAAAATAGCGCTGAGCACAAAATATTTGCAGTGTACAGTACTAAATAGCGACATTCTAAGTTAAGCAGCATTTATAACTGAAGCCGTAAATAAATCCAATAAAATTTCATCTACCTATACAAGTTATATAGACTTTTAACAGTTCACAAAACTTGCATAGCTATTGCATTAACAGCCAAACTTTCGGTATGAGCAAACCCGTCACGTCATAGATAAAGTTACCGTCGCGACTAAGAACTGGTAATACTGTCTAAACAATAAAATATCGACATAATTACGTTCCTCATACCCCAAAGATTTAAGCATCTTTATATATCACATCATTCTGTATTTTTTCAATGTCGCAATTCCATACTCGCACTGCCTGTAACACATTTCTGGTAATGACGAATACACCGCGAAATTGCCCTTTACGTCGCCTTATACAATACAATACGAATAAAAATGCTTTATTTTATTGTATACACTAAAAAACAAAGTCTCATCATCACAGCCTCAACATAGGCTCCATATTCATGTCATAATACTATTTTTAACATCTAAAACTGAAATTCTCTCGTAAATAAGTCAGATCTACCGAACTATAGTTTCAGTGCGAGGCGAGACGCAACCACGAGCGTTCTGCACTCTCCTTGAAAAAGACCACCGGATGTGGTTGAAACTATAGTTGGAAATATGACTTCTTTACGCGAGTGATTCCCTTTTTTTATATTAAAAGTCTATGAAAAGTCACACCTGTGTTATTGAGTCGCGGCTGTGGTGCGATACCATGCGGCCCACCGTACAAACAAGGGTTGTAAACAACGCCATCTGCGAGCGTGTTGCCGTCAACAGGGTTGTTGTGTGTAGGGTTGTCGTCCCCGGTGGCGGCCGCAATAGCGCTTGAAGGGGTTGCGCGGGTCGCGGCGATCGAGTTGCGAGACATTTCTAGTGTCAGACGCTGTGGAATAAATTATCTTTACATATAATGTACCGGATCGCTGTCTGTACATAGAAGATATATGAGAAAAAATATTTTTGGGACTTTTATAAACAAAAATAGAATGAAAAAAAATATTGTTCGAATTTTTGTCTGTTTGTCGGTTTCTCTGTTTGTCTGTCCGTTTGTGCACGATAATCTCAGAAACGACTAATCCGATTTAGATGCGGTTTTGCATTAATATATTGTGGTAAGCTTCACTTAACATTTGGTGTTTGTTTCATGTCAATCGATTCATAAATAAAAAAGTTATTAAATATTAAAGGTTACTTTTATATTAAAGCCGCCGCCTTTCGGAGCTCGGTCGGTGGCCGTCAGGACGTCTTACATGGTTTGGGAGAAGACGCCAATTGGAATCCCGCCCACGGATATAATGTGTCTATCCAAAATCGCAGTCGACATGAGCTAACTTAACTAAACGTTGATCAGTCGAACACTATATAATTAACTAGCTGAACGGCTTCGCTCGCTTCAATATTCGGGTCGGACATTATTGGTTTTTTCTGACAAATAAATTCTCAATGGTAGTCCGGAGTCTAGCGTAAGTTTTTAGCCGTTTCATAGAAGTGCATGCGCAACGACCAGTCAATCGAGACCCCAGTTTAAAATTAAAAAAGGAGACCGTATAGCATAGAGATATTAAACTGTCATCTTGGATTATGTGACGGATCAAGATAAAAAAGTATATAGCTGGGAGCTCCGGGCTCTATTCTATACATGTACTAAATATCATCGAAATCGGTGCGGTAGTTTATAAGTTAAGCGTGAACATACAGACTTTTTTTTTCAAAACCGTCATATTCTTGTTCAGTAGCAAAGTTAAAATTATAGATAATGATATCTCGTAATTCTATTGGTTTATATTGGTCATACTTATCTGCAACAAACATTGAATCTACTTGAAATGCAGATTCTTTAATAACACAATCACCACAAACCATTCTCATGTACTTGATTTTCTTTGGTGGTAATTAATTACCTTTTATAATAAGCTATATGATCCTTGCGAGCAAACCCTGTGTCTAACAAGAGTTTATATAGTTAGTTTAAGTGATAAGTTAATGTTTAGAGCAGTATAGTAGCCAGGTAGTCACCATACCTATTTCTACCTTGAAGCACTGACATTCGCATTACTGTGTTCCGGTTTCATGGGTATGGTTGCCGGTGAAATTACAGCCACATGAGATTTTTCAACTTAATATCTCATGGTTACGGAAGCAGTGCAGTTTCACTTGTGACGAAATAAATCTATTACTAATATTATAAAGAGGAAAGATTTGTATGTAAGTATGTTTGTAAAGAACTGGCTCAAAAAGTACTGGACCGATTTCAAAAATTCTTTCCCCATTGGAAAGCTACATTCAACCTGAGTAACATAGGATATATAAGATTTATCATCATCATCATCATCCATCACCGCGCGGGTGAAACCCGGAGAGCAGCTAGTCTATTATGGGCAGAAGTTACCGCTTAACAACAGGTGAGCCTCACTTGTTCCATGACCTAATGACCTAAAACAAAACTAGAATAATCTATAATAATGAACCGCTGAATGTGTTGCTAAGCGAAACTTTCGAGAGCAGCTTAACCGATTTAGCTAATTCTTTCATTAGAATATTCTTTGAAGTACGAGGATGGTTCTACTGAGATAAAAAAATAAGAATTGCCTGAAAGTATCTAAAAACAACACTTTTCTATACTCCCATACGATCAATACGTAATAATATGTATATACATAATAAATAAAGTGTTAGTGGAGAGGTTCCGGGAAGGCAAAACAATTGATTGACGTTGGTATCATATAAATATTAAGGGTGTTATTTAAATGGTTAGAATAGTATTAGTATTTTTGAAAGAAGAAAAATATAGCAGAAATAGCTAATTGGTCAGCAAACATTTCAAAATCAATCAGCAATTTATGTCATTCTGGATGGCTGTAATTATTTTTGTACTGCATATTAATTATATAAGCAACCATAAGCTGTTACTGTTTTATAATATTTGGGTAAGCACTCAGTCGCCGGCCGCTGCCACTGCACGCTCGCTTCGCTCGCTCGGCTCGCGCGTTGTAGTCACAAGTAACCTAACACTCCTCCTCGCTACGCTCGTCGTCGTACCTATATATGACTTTGCCCTAGACTAGTATAATTACATATGGAACATATAGACATGTTTTCTCTGCTGACCAATCATAAAATCTTGCTGACCAAGTAGTTATTTTGCGTGTTTATTATGCAAACTCATGGTATTGTTATGCTGCCTATTAATGATTAAATTTTTGACCATTATCAAAATTATCTGCGGAACAAAGATTGCTGCCTGATTTTTATTATTGCAGACAAAATCTTTGTATGCTGACTAAATCATTTCAATGCTGGTTTGGGTGGGCTTACCAAATTTTATAATTGCGTATCATTTAATTACTTCTCAAATATTAATGTCAATATCGTAAAATGTCACTTGAAATTTAAACACATCTTTGCTGTGCATCTATAATATTACTAAATCTAAGTAGGTGTTTTATCATTTTTATTTTTTGACATAATGTAACTGTTGACTTATTAACTTTTTTTTTATCTTACTAGCTGACTCGGCATCCCGAATAGCAGAATAAGTAATTAAAAAGAAATAAAAAATCGACTGTTAGGTGGTACGAAGTTCACCGGATCAGCAAGTAATAAGATAATAATATGAGACAACATCCACACAAAGACCTTCAGATCCGAAACTAGACAGAGCATGTACTATGGTAACCTGATGACTGATATACATACTTAACTTATCTACATATACACAACCAGACACAGATCAGAGACATGTTCATGCACACAAATGCTTGACATGTCCGAGATCGAACTCCGGACCAGCGGCACAAAAGGCAGGTTTGCTACGAACTGCGCCAAACGACAAGTCAAGGACGTAAAACAAAACTTAAGTACCAAGAACATACCTCTTTCAGATCATTGATTTGTAGAACGTGCTGGTTCTGCATACTGATGAGCTGATTGATGTACCACTGCTGGTCGCGGCATCGCTGGTAGAACGTCGGCGGACGGACCTGGAATCTACAAGTATCACACTATTATTATAATAGCCAAGTTTTTTGAGTAAGTGAAAGTATTACATAGGGAGAGATTTGTAAAACCACAGCTCACTTTATCGTCATTTTTTTCACTTTCTCGCCATTTCTGATGTTACAGTGTAAAATAACATTTATTTAATATTTTTCCCATAACAGTGGGTGAGGATGTGAGTGAATAGGTAAATGTTTATATTTGTTTCTTCTTCACTTTAATACGACTGAATTTGGATAAAGCTTGGAACAGAGATAGCTTACGCGCATAATTAAAGAAAGCATTGACTATCGCTCGATTATATACGTTTTAATCACAATTCAACAGGGAGTTTCTGAGGAATAGCGATAATCTTAATTCACGCAGATGAAGTCACGTACAGAAACTAGTAGTATACATTATCACGCTAAAATTTTGAATGCAAACGTTTGTGAGGGTGATGATTTGAGTGTCTTTATGCTAGTTACTTCTACACGGAAGAACAGAGGCCTTAACCCGTCCGCATCAGGACAAAAAATAACAATAGATTTATGAATGAAACTTGCCTCTAATGGGTCTTGCTGATTCGGACAGATGAATGCCTATCTTTACGCAGAATGGGAATGGGCTTCATTTTGACATTTGAATCCCATTCTGGGCAAACCTTGCAAGCCCGTTGGCTGGAACCATGATGGCATGAGAATGAAGTGACATTTCATTCTTTCATTCATTCAAGTTAGAGAATAAGGCGGCGGGTCAACAGATTTGGGTGAAATTGGACTGGACAAAGCCGGCCATAAGGCCCAGCTTATACCCAGAATTACCAGAGGCTATTTAGGCCTAGATTAGATTAGATACGATATTATATCTTTCCACTTCAGATGAACTGCAAAGTTTACCAATATGCTGCGTAATAATGACCTTTACATACCTCAGAATAAGCGTGTCTGTCTCTGGGTTAAGATACCCCTCGCTGGCCAGCAGGTCAAGTCTGAAGAAGCGGTTGTAGCCCCAGCATTCGCCCACTTCGAAGTCGGATGCGAACTCGCGTACTATGTTCTTGGACGGGTCACGTGACACTTGATGGAGCATCTCTACGCGGTATTCGTACCTGGTGATTATAACTGTTATAGTTTCTCACAAAGTATACTAGCCGAACAATCGGAAGGTAACTCGATATGCTTGTCACCTCTACACACACGCACATAATAACGACCGGTTAGTATAGTACAGTATGATATGTGGGATGCGACTGTCATAGTAATACTCAGTTACTTACCCGGAGCTCCTATATCCACAAAAGGGATATTTTTGCCTACGGGTCGTTACTTTATGACAGTTATCTCATAAAAAAGGGTCAATATGTTAGTTGTAAGCAAAACGATCCGTTTCTATTTATAGGAATCCATTATTACTGGTATACATAACACAAGAGTCCAAACGCACAATAAAACATTACTACATTATTGCATAAATTTGTGCGTAAAAACTTAAATTTAAGCTGAAAGAGATTTCAGGGGGCTTTTACAAAAATTGTGGCGCATTTTTACAGAATTTCGGATATATATATATATATATGTAGAAGAAAAAAAAAATATTAGTAATTAAAAATTATATATTATAAATGTATGTATATATAGATATGTTATATAATTATATATAAATATATTATTTAATTATATATAAATATTTAGATATGTATATATTATATAGCACATTTCACTCGCACATACCATGTTATTGGTAACTGTATATTGATATATAGTTACATGGTATGTGCGAGTTCATTGTAGAAAATTAGGACTAGGAAAAAAATTTTCTTCGATAAAATTATTAGTAGTCCTATAAAGGAAGTTATATAGAATATAGTTTCCAAGTCCTATATAGAAAGTATATTCATTTCAAATAATAATCAAGTATTTAGCGCATCAAACATTCGCCACATTCGTATTGATATAACGTGTAAACGGCCTTACAATATAAATACTGCTTAAATTTAAATAACGTCATTTAAAATTAAGTAGCGTTTATTAGTAAGTCCCAAAATGTGCAAAGTGTAGAATACAGTATTATCTTGCCGGGCGGTATACCGTACGTGTGTGATAGAGGCATTAATACACAGTAAGTACTTGATTAGAATGGTAGAAGAATGTGAAGTGATGAAAGCCTTATAACCATCTAGTATCTTCATTGTTAATGAAATAAATGGTTAAACATATGTTAAATGAAATGAGGGTACCCGTAAAAAAAATACTTAAGAATTTAACTTCTATCTGTCGTTTACAATGAGAGTGCTGTTGCGTTACTTAACGTTTCGTTTTACATATAGTTTTAGAACGAAACATAAAGCGTGGAAATACTAATGCATATGATTTTTTTACAGAGCTCTATATAACGCAGGAGGCAGAATGTTCTGTACAACAAAATTAGGAGCTATTAAGCACGTTACCACGTTATGGATGTCAGCCATTGAAAATGTGAGTATCATTCTGACCATCCTTGGTCAGTTGATACTCACAGATAGTAGTAATAAAACGGGATTAAATTTAAATGACGCGTTGGCGTCATTCGTTTTGGCTACGTCCGGAAGTCTCTCCACGGAACTTGAGCATGCGTGGTTGGTTCAAGATCTAGGCGAAGCCGAAACAATTGCCTGTCGTGATATTATCTAAAAATTTGTTAGTAAACCTTAATCCCGTTTTGTTCAAATAAAATTATAATGAGTGTCGGTAATATTAACATGATCATTGATAACATTTCAGAAAAAGCGTCCAGTCTATCACTGGCGACAACGACAGTTATTTCCATGAAAATGACATTTCATAGGAATTCTACGGCTTTCCAGAAATACTAGATAGCTGTGTATGGAAAATAGAAGTCTCAAAGATTGAGCACGGAAGAAGTCTAGAAGTCTTAGTAAACTACTCAGGTAACGACAATATCTGGTGATAGCGATAACGTTTATCGTAACATACGTTTTAAAAATGGTCAAATCAATTGGTCTGTTCAAATTATTATGATGTTGAAAATCTCATCACAACATAATATATAATAAAAGCATACCCAATTTTACCACGCTCGCAATAAATAACATTACAATACAACGGTCAGAAAAAGAAAAATATCTTGGTCTATGGATATATGACAAACTTACTATCTATGGATAGATGACAGCTCATATTGAACATGTCAGATCTAAGCTGATGTCGGTCTTGGGAGCACTACGAAAAGTTGCTAACTGTATTCCGAATAAAGTACGGTCGACGATATATAACTCTCTAATAAAATCAAACCTTGAATATTTAGAAGTTTGGGGATCGGCCTCAAAGACTAATTTAAACCCGTTGCAAAGAACACAAAATAAAATCATTTTAAAGTATTATTCCAATACCACTATCTCACTCCTACAAAGCTATTATATGAAAAACTAAACTATATAATATTACACAGCTTTACACATACAACACCTGCGTTCTCGTTATAAATATCATCTCGCAATCAATTCATTCAAATGTACAGCTCACACAAAAAGTGTATACCCACAATTTGAGAAATAAAAACAAATTAGATTAGATAAAGCCGCGTATCAACTATGGAAAAACAATGTTTCAATTTGAAGGAGCAAAGCTATACAATCAGCTACCAAATGAAGTGAAAGGATAGTGTTAACGCATATCGGAGTAAACTTAAGCAATATGTAAATAATCTAGTTTAAACAGCTAACCACGCCAGAAGATTGAGTGTAATTAGATATATTTAAGTTAATCTCATTGTAAGTGAACAACGGTTATTATGAGAAATAAAGTTCTTTAAACCTATATAATAATATTATACACACTTACGATTTTACTTTATTAGCTATGGATAAACATAATATTTACTTATCAATTTAAATGTAACAAATAATATTTTTTTGTAAACAGTTATCTGAACCTTATGGACCTTTATTAATAAACGTTGCGTAAAACTATATTAGGCGTAACATGCTTTGTCTTGCTTTCACGCGTGACATTTACTGCAAGCGAAAAATTGACAGATAAAAGTTTTAACTAAGCCAAGTTTATTAATAAGGCCGTATGAATATAAGTTCTAAAGTATCATGGCAAACATAGGTAATATTTTCAATATACACTGTACAAATACAAAACAAATATTAATATCAAGTAATGCGTATACAGCAAAAATATTTATCATTTTCGAATCATAGGTCGTAATCATTTTTTGCCACCAACTAAATATCATTGATAAATCATGATTATTATAAGAAACCCAAAAATCTGGTCAAAACAACGTAAACAGATACATATCGAATCTATCTCAGTAAAATAATAATTTCCTTCTCGTGCTCGTTTAGTTCTTGTTTATGTCATGAAAACTAAATATAGGACTAAAACGGCTCATATGCATTAAAGCATGATTTTTAAGCATAAGGGCATAAAAAATATTATTTTATTAAAAATTGTTCAAAGAGATTCAGTTTGTAGTATACTTCATGTAGGAAGTTTGACTGGATCATTGATAATACCCATAGATGACGATATAATTAAAGATCCAGATGTAAGTTTTGACAAACTTCGTGGTAACTTTAGGTGGTTTCTGATTTAAAATTGGCTTAAGCATATGTATACAAAGCCTTAATGTTACATAAAAATATATTACTTAAACATACTGTTTCATTTCCTCGCATTTAAAATGAAAAGCCAAGTGTATAACTCATGCATAAAACCCATTTTATCCTCGACTTAAATATCACCTGATATTTAAGTAGAGAATAAAATTGGTTGTTTTATGCACTAGTTGTACAATCTAATATTCTCACAACACACACACAACAATTATTTATGTACATTCATTAATCACCAGTTACTACTACATAAACGGCCTTACTTATAAACGCTGCTTAAATTTAAATAACGTCATTTAAAGTTAAGCAGCGTTTATAAGTAAGGCCCATTAACTTTGGCGCGGGTGTGACAGCGTTGCAGCAGAATGATAAGCGTCTTATAGATTGGTACATAAAGTTATGAATGAAGTTCAAAAGAGGCTAATACCGTCATGCCAGCGAGATGAACTACAGCTAATGAGAGGCGCAATTTCCTTTACTTACCTCTTGCCTATTCTGAACTTAGATTTGCTTGGAATAACGAAATTACAGGGGGGTTTATAATATATTAGTGAATAGCTTTACTCACTACATGAGTTCAATATCGATATATTATATCCAATAGTATCAAATATGTTGAAAACTTCATTAATATAGCTTTTAATATGCCGATAAGTGCTATTGCTTCTGCTTGCACTACTCTTTGATTTGTCTACAGTGATATAATTCAAATTAAGCAGGTTGCCGACAAAATGCAATCTACTATTTACTGTGTTATATATTTTAAATAGCTTCAATTGCATGAACTTAATATTCTGAACATACATTTTAAATCATGATATTTAATCAATATTTATACAAGAACTATGTGTTTCTACGAATCTCAAAAAAGATATAAATGTAAATACGATCGGAGTGAGTCTTGCCTTAGCGTTGTAAAGAAAAATAACAAATAATTTTAGGCAAGTTCTGCAGAAAAAAATCATGTATTCAAAAGTCTTCAATCTCCGCTAAATAACCTTGTTCCAAATATTTAGTATTCCAAGACAACACTCTAAATCATTCCTCACTCCGACCGTTACAACGCCACCAGTACCAGGCGAGCATACTTACTTGGAAGTCTCCGGCAGTCCAGCGCTAAGCTCCAGAAACACAGAGAGATAGTTTCCACGCACGACCCCATTCCCGTCGGGATACACCTTTAGTCGCCAACAGAGACCGTTGACGTGCAATGGTGCGGAGTAAACAGGCGCGGCCGCGTGTTGAAGCTGTGTGAAGTTGGCGAGGGGAAACGTACTGCTGTCGTAAGTCGGGACAATTTCGCTGTGGACAAAGGATGGTACTTTATTTTAGTTCTTACTATCATTTTTTAGGCTAGCTTTTGACCCAGTACCCTTAAAAATATGAAATTCATTCAGAAGTATTAGTTGCAATATGATTTTGAAATAAATATTTTATTACTCACAATTTGAAAACGATAAATTCTTGTCACCCTGGGGTGATGTTACAGCTCAATGTATCATATATTGAAGCTAACAGTCCGATTTGAAAAAACATTTATGAGAGGTTCCTGTATGATATTTATGTGAAATAGTCTATATGTTACAGTCATAGTGATTAAATAGTTATTATACATAATGACTGGTCATTATATATAATATCTACTCAATTTAGATAAAGTGATAATTGACACAAAATTAATCACATTAACTAGCTATTTTATATAATATCTTCGAAGACTTGGATAATGTAAGAGCACAAGTAGGTATAGGTTAGGTTAGGTTAGGTTATTTTCAATTTTGTTATTAACTTTTACGTTTTCATTTACTATTTTTAAAATCTTATGGTAATAAGATATATATGGATACATATTAATTATAATACATAATTTATGACTCTATTTGTTTTTTTACTTTTGACACGGTTTATTACTTTGGCTAACTTTTACCCGCTATGGTGAATAATATCCTGATTAAGTGATTAGTTTATCACATTATCTTGTCAATTTTGCTATTATATATAATGTAAAAGTTAATAACAAAATTGAAAATAACCTAACCTAACTTAACCTATACCTACTTGTGCTCTTACATTATCCAAGTCTTCGAAGATATTATATAAAATAGCTAGTTAATGTGATTAATTTTGTGTCAATTATCACTTTATCTAAATTGAGTAGATATTATATATAATGACCAGTCATAATGTATAATATCCAGATTTATTACTTTGGCTGTAACATATATATCATTAAGTTGTACAAGCCGTTTTTCATCCCAGAGAGCGCGAGCAATCCCGCAAGCCGCCGCCAGTCGTTTAATAAACGTTACAGCACCATAAGGTTACAATACAATTATCGAACATACCCGATATTATAGTAATATGTGATTTAAACATCAAATTAAAAAGATTACGATCAGAATTTTCAATGATATAATCCATCTCGCATCGTACGTGAAACGAGACCTTGCGACACTAGCTGCGTTTTTTTGCTGAATTTCTTTGTGCAGTCTGCATCAGCACAGCGAGAATGGATTGTCGATTGGATAAAATTAGACAGTAATTATCGGTAAAAGACATCCCACGATATTGCTATCGCGACTAGATCCTTGCGTGAGTACAAGGTACGATAGCTGATAGAAATCAGTTTATCGACGTGACAAGTTAATCGTGTTATCCATGCTCGCATTGCAGGTGCGATCCACGGGCGTCTCTATCCCTCAATCCACCAAAATCACCTATCATTGTTGTTTCATATTTTTGATCTATAGAACACAATGATTTTTTTTATTGTTACCATGCAAGTTGTGCCTCACAATGGTGCAAAAAATTATTACAAAATTAATTTTGAAATATCTGTAGAATATAGTACAGGTAGCGGCACGAAACTCTAGCGCTGACCGTTATTGCGCAGAAGTAAAAAGCGTAGGCATCACAGGGGGATAGAGAGATGAAGGGTGCGCGTGCGATAGCGCCGTTTGGCTAACCAGTCGTATTCCGTCCCCCACCCCGATACTCTGTCTCTCTCTCTCTGTATGTGTCACATGTGCGCGACTGTACCCATGCGCGGCTATCCCCACCACATTTCGCTCAGCGCTAAACTTACGTGCCGCTACCTGTATAGCATGGTCTCATTAATTTATGTTATATGAATCATAAGTGATATTTAAATTTTGTTTGTTTTATAACCAAAAATGAAGAATAATAATAATATTATAGCTTTGACAGTACCATCCAAATTGGAAGGTACCGTCAAAGCTATCCAATAGATGTCGCTTCGTCCCCGCAAGACGATTAGTCAAATAGAGTTAAAATTCGATGCTCGGACCCGAAACTCGGTGGCCTAGTTGGTCAATGGCGTCTGACACGGACAGTCAGAAGACGCGGGTTCGAATCCCATCCGAGGATGTGAATTTTTCTCTCTATAAATTTCAATGTTTGAGATCGCTTAAGCAGGCGTTAGTGCTTTAAAAAGTAATACTATATATTATATTATTATTTGTCTAAATATATTATTATTTTTCTCAATCAAACTCAATAATCAAAAATATAATGTCTAACTGTAAACACCTATTGGTAGGCATACGACAGAGGTGATACGAGTAAAATCTGCCAGGAAATCGAGAAAAAAAGAAAGTAAACGTTCAAACTTATTTCCATTAGCGGAAGAATATAGAGTATAGAGGTTTGGTGTCGCTAAGCAGTTGTTAGTGCTTTAAAAATCATACTATTAAAATTATAGAGTATGTTAAAAAATAAAAGGATGTAAAACATGATGGATGTGTACCTTATCAACATTACTTGCCTGTGGAAATCGGCCGGGACAGGCGCAGTGACAAAGCTAGCCATTGGCTTCTTGCGGACTTGGTGGATCATCTTCGACAAGTCTCCGCTCTTCGCGATCAACTCGGACCTGTTAACAAAGATATGTGGCTATTTAAATATTGATATCGGCGTCCATAGTATAATATAATTGATTAGGGTTCAGACCCAGGAATACCCGCAGGGCTATTATGTATCTCAGTTGCTAACAAATGTTGATTGAAATCGAAAAAAATGGCGGCTCTATGTCACTTTAGTCAGCTCCAGTCATCAACTTACTAACATTTTTACTTGCTGGTGTGGTCAAAAGTAACATAGTGCCGTTTTTCAAGATTTCAATCAACATTTTGTTAGCAACTGAGATACATAATAGCCCAACTGGTCCCATAAAAACCACGTCTTACTGGTTATTGTGACTCAGTATTAGAACCGAACAATATTGTATCCACTAGAGCTATTATGTATCTCAGTTGCTAACAAATGTAGATTGAAATCGAAAAAAAAGCGGCTCTTTGTTATTTTTGTCAGCTCCAAACATTTGTTAGCAACTGAGATATATAATAGCCCTGCAGGTCCAGTCAGCAACTTACTAACATTTTTGCTTACTGGAGTTGACAAAACTGCCATAGAGCCGCCATTTTTCAAGATTTCAATCAACATTTGTTAGCAACTGAGATACATAATAGCCCTACTGGTTATTTGGATACTTTCAGGACTCAACATCGACAATATTTTAAAAAAATGTTTTACTGCACAGAATAGGTACTGTTGCTATTGTGCCACGCAGCTCACAATAAACATAGTAACTGTTGACATCATAACTGGGCATTTACAATTTTCAAGTTTCGTATTTTTGATTAGATGACTCTCATTTAAATTATAATAGCCATAATCGATAACGTAAGTGATAGTAAACCGCCAAACATTGTGATACCATATAATTATGTTATCACGCACGACTATCTTGCACTCTCACACAAGCACACATCCCTCACACACACACACACACACACAATAACGCACGTTCACGCTTTAATATTCATATAGTATGATTATACCGTGTGCTAGTGTGCATCTGATGTTCAATCTCCTGCAGTAGATGCTCCAGTTGTTCTGTCTCTTGCGTGAGACTGTTCTTCTGTCCCATAAGTGTCAGCAGTTTAGCCTTCAAGGCAGAGTCTAGACGGGAGATCATGAGCTCCACTGCATTGCGTATCTCGCGGACTCGCTCGTCCTTAGCCGCACGGACTGATTCCACATTGCGTTCCTGTTATACATAACACTTTACTTATACTTGCCACACAAACATCAGGCAAATTGACTTGTTTCCCATTACTCCTATCACAACCTACAAATCATTTTAAACTTATTCGTTTCCGAGATCAATCAGCAACTGGTTAGTTTAGTATGTTAGCTCATTTTGTGTAGTAATTTAAGAAGTTTAGTGTTGTATCAATTTGTACCTGTTAAGAACTTTTAACTCAGATTTAAGTTTGGTACCAGCAAGTACCTTTTATAGAAAGTATTGCTTTTAATTAAATTATATGTATTAGATTTCTTTACAAACTATTGTATTAAAAGAACTTTATGTGACATACATACATGTTTTGGCAACGGTTTGCACCTCAAAAAACTGGAGAGTATTAGGTCACTTTTATTTTTATATTTTTTATTTTATATTTCTATCATTATCATTTTCAATTGTCAACAGACATACATGCAACTTTATTATTTCTAAGATTAAAAGCTGCTTTGTATAAAATTTGGACACATTCATTTCTAAGAAAGAAGAAAATGTAAGCAAAAAAAACCCATAATTACTTGGTAGTGTCTGGAGGTGGTAAACTAGCTAATTAAAAAAAGTATGTAGTAAATAATCCAATCATAATGATACCTCTTACCATTCGGTACATGTTCCGCCAATAACCACGTATTTTTTGAAATTATAAACTCACAACATCCTGAACAAGGCTGATGAGCTCCATGAGCCTGCGTCTCAACTGTGACACCTCATCGCGTATCTGCGTCACATGCTGCTCGTACACCTCCTCCAATGGCTTGAAGGTATGTCCGGAGTGGGTGCCTCCCCACAGAGCACACTGATGGCAGATGCACCGACGACATGTCCAGCAGTAGACAGTTAGTTTCTCAGAGTGAGTTGCGCACCTACAAAGTGTAAGGTTATTTAGGAACTGATCAAAGTACTAAGCAAAAACGGCAACATTCATGAAATAAATATGGATGCTTTTATGCTACAAGTAGTTAGACCACTTTTAAATATACATTTCACATCCTCCGAGCGTAGAAAATAACTCTCCAGTTAATTTTAACGCTCACACATCCTTCCACATTAATTTCATTCATAAATCTTTTGTTCTAAGCGCAAACAGCATAACAAGTCATTAACGGTTATATGGGGATAGGCTGATTGCCTTGGTGGCCTAGCGGTCATTGCATCTGACACGTATTTTTGGAAGATATGGGTTCAAATCCCATCTGAGGATGTGTAATTTTTCTTTCTAAAATTGCAAAGCTTAATCACAGATAATTTAATATATCAAGTGTAAAACGTTTACCAGACACAAGTCGAGGTATGTCACGAGTTGACACGTGAGGGGTGAATGGGTTTCAGTTGTTTAAGGTCACGAAAATTTTAGAGATTATTAATTTCTAGTTGACCCGCAAGTGGCTTCGCTAGAACAACTAAAAAATAAATTGAAATATAACTATTTCAATTTATTTTTTTCTTTAAATTTCAATAATATTTTTGTTTATGAACCGATTGACATGAAACAAACACTTACGGCCGTTTTCAATAACCTATCTATCGCCGGTTTACCTTACTAGAGATAGATATTTGACACTATTTGTATGGACGTTATGTCAAATTTCTATCAGCAGGGAGGAAAACTGTGGATAGATAGAATATTGAAAACGGCCATTAATGTTATGTGAAGCTTACCATAATATATATTAGTGAAACCACATCTAAATCGCATAAGCCGTTTCTGAGATTAGCGTGCCCAAACGCACAGACAAACAGATAAATAGACAAAAATTCTTACAATTTCTTTTTTATTTTCGTTTTTAAAAGTCCCAATCATATTTTTTCTCATATATCTTCCATTAAAGACAGTGATCCGTTACATATTTAATGTATGTATAGACATTACTCATTAAGATCAATAGAGTATATTGTACATGCATTCAGTTATGTACAATACAATGAAATGGTTGGAATATCAGCCATGCTGGTTGTTGTGGTTGAAAATGTTAATAGCGTAGTTGACACAGTAAAAACTAAATTGTAATGTTTACCTAATAGTGGTTGGAGCAAATAACTCAATGAATTAAAATGTTTAATATGTATTGGATTACTTTATTTTGAATAAACAAAATGTGTACAAAATTTTTTTGAAGTCACGTGACCAAAAACGGAAGTAGCCGAGGAAATGATGTCATAATGGCAAAAACATGATAGTGTTGTGCCTTATCAACAGATTGAGAATCAAGCAAGTGACGAAAGCATCTAATATTATTTAAATGAATGAAAAAGGGTCTTGACAGACAGACAGACGAACAACAAAGTGATCCGATAAGGGTTGATTTATCCTTTTTAGGTGAAGACACTTAAAATGTAGGTTTACTTTTGTAACTACAGAGTTATAACCTTTTTTTTTCAAGTAGGTAGTTAGAGTCTGCTCTTAGAAATAAGTCAGTTGTTTAATTACTGTTTTGTATAAGTCACATGGATGCTTTAAGTACTAAAACTTGCTAACACAATTGTAGAAAAAAAAACGAATGTTTCATGATTTTATACACTTTACTGACACTTGTACACCATTATGAACATCAACAGTTTATAATCCACTACTATTACACGTCAAAACTTGAGAATAAACACAAAAGAAAATAAAATTTTACTTCATCAGTCGAACGTCCCAGACACAATACGAATTTCATTGTTATATTGACAATCAACTGGTGAGGGGTTAAAAGTGTAATTGTTGGTTTTTTCCCACCATCTCCATGTTCAAGCAAGCAAGACATATTATAATCACAACACTATTTTGTTTTTGCCCTAGTGACGTCATTCGACGTATAGGCCGCCATTGAGTAATGTTTTAGCGCCAACTTTAACAGTTGAAATAATAACATAGTTTTTTAGTTTTCTGTAAAAAATTATAAAAAATGCTAGGTGTGTATTTCGGTATCCTGATTAATTTAACATACATTACAAAAAAGGTCAACAACCCTATTGTTGATGTATGTAACTAATAATAATATTTTAAGAAATCAAATGATTAACCATTTTTGAATTCTAAAGACATAAATAGGTGAACCACAATCCCAATTTACCTAGAGATATTAACACCTCCATTGTTGTTGAGGATACCAATAGATTATCTATAGTGTTGGTTTCGCTACAGCTGAAGGCATAATAGCTTCAAATGATTTAAGACTTACCTGTATTTTTTGTACAATGCAAAACGGAAGAACATAATGAATTGATAATGCAAATAAAACTTTTTATCTTTGTTTTTATCTCCAGTCCACTTGCAGATGTTTTGTGGGCAATGATGTTTAATGAATATGAAAACTGCCAGTCTTATGTAATAATGATAAAGCAGTCAATAAATTATTTACATACATCAAACAATTGTTTACATGTCGAATAATTTTAAACTATCACAATAATAAAATGTGTGATAACTACTCACCGATGATAGTGTGATGTGATACTGTTAGGCATGAATAGAAATATATATATGTACAGATAATTAGAATTGGAATATTTATTAATTAGAATATTAGAGTAGGTTCTTTTATAAAGGTTGCCAGTACCAAAAATCAATAAAATGGCGGAACCCTTTCAATGGCAATTTCGAACATGACAATAATATAAATGAATATGAACTTTATTTTATTTTATTATTCTTGGAGGTACTAGGCACACAATATTTATTAGTAAATAGGCTGAATGGGGACCTCTTTATAAAAGTAAAGAAAACTTCACAGATTCAACTTGTCCTCCCTTAAATATAATAATTCGGTGTGTATAGAACTAATAAATATATTTTTTATGTTCTGAACAAATTGGTATTTTGTGCACTATTATCTAGGTTTTTAATGCCTAAAAATATATTTAACCTTGTGTCAAATAGAGTAAAAGATTAAATCAAAGAAATCCAGTAAAGATTTTATGGCCAAATTATATTAAACTTTGTTCATAAATTGTAAAACTATAGAAAACCCTCTTGTTAGAACCTTGCAAATGTTCAGAGAGGTACGACTTTCCATTAACTTCTGTCGCGTTGAGAGGGGAGAGGGGTGAGGAGGTCGAGGGGTACTACCCCCCTTTTAAAGGAAAAACTGCGGAGCCCCCCGTTTTTGAGGTTTTTAAATTTATAGTTCTGAGGAAGTTATATATCCTTACAGAGATGTAGGTTAGCGTAATTCTGGCGCTTCACCCGGCCGCTGTCGCAGCACGCTTGCTGGGCTTGCGCAATGTGTGGTCACCATTCAACCTAACCTCCTCCTCACTTGTGTTTTTCATAAAAACTATGCATCTCTACAGGTTAATACTTGGCATGTGTGCGTATTACTTCATCAGTCGCACGACCCAGACTCAATAGAATTTCATTGTGATTGACATGTGAGGGGTTATAATAATGTAACCTTTCTGTAAAAAATATCAACCCCCAACTAGACGAATGTTAATGGAAAGTTAAGGCATTCAGAGATCCTAAATGCCAATACATATTTCACAGACAATGGCATAATCAAAAATAACATTATTGTGATGAATTGCTGCACCACTTTTTCCAGAGCTGTGTCTCTTTTTGCAGCCCTTCTTTTTTCAAACATTGCAAACATTAGACAAGCTTTTAGAAAAAAACTCAAGGTTATACCATGATTTACTTAATAGCCAGCAGTCATGTATAAACATGAGTACTTACTAAATGTCTATGTCAAACACAAATACCCCCACGAAAGCAGCGCTTGAATAATATAAATTCAAGTTACCTGTCCCGGTAACTCTCTCTCTGAGTGGCTGAGTTTGTGTGTTGCATAGTCTCAATCTGCTGGGTGACCTCCTCTACCCAGCGGCAGTTGACGAGCTCATGTAGGTGAAGCGAAGCTCGGCAATGTGGACACTGTGAGCGCTGCTCCGTAAGCCATCGTCGCACACAGGCGTAGCAGCACAGCTTCGAGCAATGGGGACACAAATGCGCGTCCACCAGCTTCTCCATGCAGATGAAGCATCGAAACACCTCCGCCAATGTCTGCAACTATCGAGCCATACAGCACAACAGGTAAAGTACAATTCAACAAAAAAATCTAGGCCACATCGATTTACCTCGACAATTTGCTCCTCGCCATTTCCATTCCCTTTGTCACCTCGAGAAGCCATATTGTTGCCTTTACTGCTATGGTGATATACTGATAAACACTTTACTACAATTTAGACATTTCTATTCATTTCTATAAACCGAATAAATTGGCAATGCGAGCGTCAATACAAAACACGAACAAAACGATAACGAAACAACTTGAAACTTCCGTGTTCGAATAAATCACAAACTCAGACTACATAGATCACAAACGGCATAGGTGGACCATAGACCAAAATATATACTGTGGTGGACATAGGAGGTGCGTTCGTTTAGCTTGTGAGGGCATTGGCGTTGTCATTGATGGTTCTTTTGTTATAGCGTTCGTCAAGCTCAAAAGTGTTATTTTTGCCACTTTTGCACACCCTATTCGAAAGCTCAACTGAGCATATGACCTAAAATCGCATGATTATGCTGTCAAATGTATAGTATAGTAATATAGGTATTTTTGCCACCAAAAAGTGCAATTTTTGACCCACGTCCGGAGCATGGTTGTTTGTGATCGTTTTTTGACAGCTATGTATCTGACAGCATAATCATGCAATTTAAGGTCTTATGCTCAGTTGAGCGTTCGAATAGGGTGTGGGCAAAAGTGGCAAAAATAACGTTTTTGAGGTTTACGAACGCTTTAACATAAGAGCCATTAATAACAACGCCACCAATGCCCTCATAAGCTAAACGAACGCACCTATGATGGCAAAAAATCCTCTTTTTTAGCTTTCCGAACGCTGAACAAAAAGAGACATGAATGAACGACATTTTCACCCACAGTTTCCCAATTCGAACGCCCCTTGTGAGTGTTTATAGGTTATTTTTGCTAAAAACGCTCACAAAGTGCCTATTCGAACGCACTAAGGGACGAATTAATCAAAGACCTATGCATACTCTAATCTATGTATATAGTCTGGTTCAAAGTCGATTCGTATTATAAATTATATAAATAGGTACTACCTAATCTGTGGCACAGTTCGAACAGACCACAGAGCGGTGTGCAGAGTAGCAGCAAACCTGTGTTGCAAGAATTACCGTACATATGTTCCCAAAACTACCGACAACGGGGTAATTTGGGATTGAGGGGAGAATAGTGAAAAAATTGGAATGTGAAAAAGTGAAATTACCATTGTAATTATTTTAATAATCTACAGCTACTAATAAGCTTGTAGACTGGCTCTATGTTATGGCACACTGGAATCTATGGCAGAATAGTTACTTTTTATTGGAAACACTAATTTAACTTAAAATTAAATTAGCAATAAAATATCTAACCGCCAATTTGAACTTTATTTCTTAAACTAGCCGGTGTGAAGTATGTTTTATTTTAGGGGTATATATATATATATATATATATATATATATATTGTTTTTGGGGTTAAAAAGTTTAAGAAATGCTATGTCCGAAATTAAAGTACTTCGTAATGTAAGTACATTTACATACGATTTTTGATCATAAAATTGTATTTTATTACAATTAAGTAGGTATTTTATAACAACTAAGTAGGTATTTTATTTACAAATTTAGATGTTTTCGGTATGCATCGGAAGTTTTTGCACGACTAAGAAGTGAAAAGGGACGAGATATTTAATAAATAGGGACGAAGTAGTATGTCAAGGGACTGTAAAGGGACAATAGAAACAGGGTTAACACTTGATTTATAAAGTCAATTAAAAGACCTACTTAGGTCACTACCTATTTCCATAGAAGATACCTAGTGCTTAGTTGAAATGAATAAATACTATGTTTAACTAATCTTAATTTTAAAATAAAGTATATTATTTTCTGCTTATGTATTTAAATTACAACTGCAAGATTTGATTTTAATCCTAATGATAGAACTGATTATAACATGAAAATTGTAGATGTAATAAATCGAAAAAATCGTTATTTTATATAAATGTATATTTATATACATGTTTCAGTGTGAAATCACCCTTAAAACAAATACTTGAAGATTACCTATGTTGGCGTAACCAAAGGTGCGTGCCGGCACCATGCATTAGCATCTGTTAGTGTTAGTTCTGTGGCCGGCACCTAACGAATATTAATGATACAAAAATTAAGTTTGTCTGAATTCAGAAAAGAGTCCACTTTTAAGAAATTAAGTTTTAAATTAAGTACCCTCGTACTTTTTAATACATGACTATATAATGCATGAACTAATAAAGAAAATAATCTGCGCTATGCCGGCTCTCCAGATGTCGAGAAATTCGTGCTTCATATTGATGATTGCATTGCGCCTTTGGAATTTTAAATAATTTAAGAATAATTAATTATTGAATAAATTAATTGCAGTGTTTCCAAATCCATCCATATCACTTAGAATAAACCTCATATTGTTCGTTACAGTAGCACACAGTAAAAAAAGATTTTACTAACTACTACAATAACTAGTAGTTCTGCGAACACTTGACCTCGCGAGCACATTATAATTAATATTTTATTATAAATATATGAACATAAGTTTATCTACACTTATATTATAAAGAGGAAAGATTTGTTTGTTTGTATTGAATAGGCTCTAAATCTACTAAACCGATTACAAAAATTCTTTCACCATTAAAATCCTACATTTTCCTTATGAACATAGCTATATAATATTTTCAAAAATGTAAAGATCCGTATGAAAACTTTGATAATGTAACTCAAAATGTGGTAAATATACCCAAAAAATTCCGTATATCACGTTTGCTGCGGAAACTATTGACTACATAATATTAGTTTATGCTATTGACATTCTGAGCAGAGTGATGACAGGGAGCCGATTCCACTAACTCAATTTGTTAGCTGATTTAGATACATTCTTATTCTGCTATGAGTAAACAGATCAGCTGCAGTTACGTTTCTATTGACGCTAGCGATCGAATAATATGTTATATTATGGTAACTCGATAGATCACGAACACGACGCTAACTCATATTAGTGTTTAATATTTAACTATTGTATAGGAGCGTTTACGATACGTTTACGTGACGTAACATTCCAGTTTGTCTGCAGAAATAGTAGAATAGCAATTTATAAATTGAGAGTAATTATCGGCAAATGGAGTCGAACTGCAGTTACAGCAGGGTGGATTGTTGAAATTTGTTAAATTTCTTTCTCTATTTCGTTTATTGCCCCCCTGTTTTATAGACGAAGTCCACATTACTATATGTCTAACTATTACAGTTAAGTAATGAATAATTTTTCGTTTTGAAATATGCAATAGTGGCGAAACCAGGCCACATTGCTCGTACCTTGGTACGAATGAATGGCTGTCCTATGGGAATCCTTACCTATTCTAATAATAAATAGGAAAGATTTATGAGTATTTGTTTCTTTTTATTGGATGCACGTCAAACTACTTAACCGATTGAAACGATTCTATCACGTGTACAAAGCTATACAAAGCTACATTGTGCCTGAGTAACATACGCTTGATTTCAGTAAAAATATTTCGTTTTCATTCCATTATTCTACGTTCTCTAGATAAATAAATCTTTATTGTTCTTGAAAAAACAGGACATGCCCTAATAATACTAATATTAAGTAATTTACTTATTAGTCTCTTAATTACAGAATAAACTTACAAATGATGATAGGTCGATCACAAGTCGTAGATATATATTATATAACTTGCTTGTTAAATAAACAATTTGAAAGTAGTAATTAATTATTGAAAATATTTGGCGCACATGCAGATATTATACTTAGTATGAAAATACAAACATATCCCTTCAAGGGTCGATGTCATTATAACAATGAAATTTCTATTGTGTCTGGCCGTGCGACCTTTGATGCAATCTTGTAATTTAATTGGATTTCAAAACTTTTTTGGAATTAGTAAATATATAAAGTTATATACAAGGTTACTGCTAATTAACTGGCGATACGCGACAGGCGTGTTGGGTATCGATAACAAAAACTAAAAAAAATGAAAAAAAAAATTTTTTTTTAAAGTTTTTTTTTCAACTTGTCTTTGAGTTATCAATGAGATAATAAGCGATACACAATACTGTATGGTGCTTAGAATCACTAACAAAACAATAAAAAAGAATAATCACTAAGTAAAAGCATCAGCTGTTTTGAATTAAAGACGCTCGCGCACCCACCCGCTCCGTTGCGATCGCTTAGTGATTGAAACGGCGGCCGCCGCTTGATATCGCTGGTTCGAAGTGCAGCGCGCCGCGGAGCAGCGGCGGCGATGTCGCATGTCAGTGTGCTCCGACGTCCATCCATCTTTTGTTTTAGCTACCTAATCTATCCATGAAATTTCATGTCCATCACTCTCTTGGTAAGCGTGTTGTCTTCGTAATGTTTGTGTATTTTTAACGTTAATAATTTATTGGGTAAGAAGGTACGTATTCGTGCGCAGATAGCATTTAAGTAGATAAGTAAGTACCTACTAACATCAATACGATCATAATAAAAACATTCATGGTTTTGTATGGTTACGCAATCCATGCTTACACAAGTTAAACTGTAAATAAAAAATGTAAAAACAGTGTCTAGTAGGTATACTGTTTTCACATGTTTACCTACCAATTTTTTCATTCGATTGAGTTCGAATCGTTGACTATCGTGCCGATAGGTAAATGAACCTTAGACTACGTGGTTTTCTTGTGAAGATGTGATGATATACCTACTAGGTAGTAATTGACATTAATTAGGTACCTACCTACTACTTAGGTACCTATCTTGAAAATTAATCTTAACAAATTGGTGTGAGTACCTACAAAGTATTCTACCTATCCACAAAAAGCAGCTGATTTTAATTACCTATGGTATTAAAATCAGCTGCTTACCTATGGTAGGTAATCATTGACCTGTGAATCGTAACTCAATGTAGGTAATGAATAATGAACATTATTATTCCAAATTTTGAATGAAATTTTTTTTCATTTTTTTTAGTTTTTGTTATCGATACCCATCACGCCTGTCGCGTATCGCCAGTTAATTAGCAGTAACCTTGTATTTTATTCTTGTATTCCTAGTTTAGTAAGAAATTCTTAAATAATATACAATTTGAAACCGAATACCATTCTGTTATTGAATATACCTATCAAAAAAATTAAGAACTGATGTTGATCATAAATTATTATCCAAAAAAACTACTGATTAGATCTTGATCGAATTTTAATAAACGAATCATCAAAATCGGTTCACTTGGAAAAAAGATCCGCGGTAACGCGAATTAAAAGAGTATAGTCTATGATATATCATAGATTCTATGGGTGGGAGGAGGTTTTCAATTCGACTATACTTTCGACGTATTAGGCATCTGGAGACTATATATCTGATATATAGTCTCCAGATGCCTAAAACGTCAAAATTCATGAAGCAAAACAATGTAACCATAGCAGGGATACTTGGTTTTCACTTGTCAAATTCAAAATCAGTCGACAAGTGTCACTCGCTGTGTATGATGAAATATCAAAAATACCATTTTGTGCAATTAGATTGCGTTAAAATTACAGCATATGTAAAATAAAGGGACCACGGTCGCCCTTCACGCTCAAAACCATCATTCATTGACTTCCAATTGAAGTCATAGGTAGTTTCGGTGTCAAATAAACGAAAGCGCCACAACGTAGACCAATGTGACGTCATGGATTACATCACCGGGGACGCCTTTTTGCGATTTAAATGACTACGCTACAAACTAAAATCACGGTGAGCAGGTCTGTCATAAAATTAAATGACAGTTGGTTTTAGTGTGCGAGTGTTTACTCTTCTTCGTTTCAAGAATATATACGATTTATGGTCCTTTATAAACGTTTTTTCATGATTTATTAAATCGCTTCTATACCGACTCGATAAATATCTTGTAAGTATAACGAATCACTGCACTGTGACCAACATGAGCGTGATTTCAACCCTTTCAAAATGCCTGACAGATCGTACGGCACCAGTCAAAAGCACGATATTGAATCGGAATTATGAAAAGTTATAATAACGCCAATCGATGTTAACTTTAATCGGAAACAATGAATACATCCTTTAATTTTTTTTCATTTCATAATTTATTTATAAAAGTAAAAATAAAAACTGATCTATTAGCCCTATGGTGGGGGCAAAAGTGCCCCAAACACTGGTGGCATTGCCACGCTGGATGACAATGCTAAGTTTTTGCCCAAAGAAGGCGCCAGCATTTCGGTAACCCGTCGCCTCAACTAAACGTTTCGCCAGATCCCTTAACAAGTTGAGAGCGGACGGCCCTATGAGCCTAAAGTTTCGACCCTAAACGGCACAAACATGTACATTCTGTCTAAATACACATGTTTATGACGTTTTAGGTCTTCCGCTTTAGATTCTTCAGATATAGTTTGATTTATCTATGCTTTAGACGCAGCAGCGCCAGCCCAGTCAATCGTCCCATGGAGATGAGATGGTGCCAGTGTGTCCACTTAAGTAATCGGAGGTGTCCACACATGTAGCATCTCAAACCAGGGGCTGCCCCATCTTCCACGAGACGATAATCATCCCATCAGGGGCCTTACTTGCCTTACTTTGGATGCACGAAAACTACACCGTCGGCGGCACTTGACGTAATCTTAGGCCTTACGCTCTTGCATCTTCACATACAGCAGGAAGCAATGGCATCAGTGCTACCGATAAAATCTACGGGCCAGTGGAAGGACACATGACCTGATCAAACCACAGTAGATTACTACGAAAAGCGACAAAAATCATACCAGAATCAACACAAGGCACTGACAAGATAGTCAGCACGTACCTAGATAAAAAAAAGGTACGAGCTGGCCACTGAGAAGACGGCTTTGGGTGGGTTCTCACCGTCATACAACATATACACGGACGGGGGAAAAAAATAAAGTGGGGCAGGTTGCGGATATTTCTCGCCGGAACTTGGCATCTTTGATCGGAAGGCCTTGGATAAGACCACATCACCAACACAAGCCGAGCCTACTGTTAGCAGCAAAAGCTATATCATATAGAGACGGGGTTGGTAGGTACCACAATCTCTGAGGAGAAAGAACAACTTGTATTTACCTTGGATAGCGCGGCGGTCATCTATGCTCTCAGAAGGCCAGTAACAAGGTCAAGCGGGATAGCTGAGTGTCACGCGGCTCTACAAAACTTATCAAACAGATACAGAATTTTAGTAGCATGGACAAACGGCCACGCTACAAACTGAGATCACTGTTAGCAGTCCGTCAAAAATGACAGTTTATTGATGTGTGCGTGATGCGATAGCTAGCATCTGTCTGTGGGTGCGTGTATTCCATGCCGTGAGCAACGTGAGCGTGATTTCAACCCATTCCGAATGACTGACAGATCTCATTTGTCAAAAGCGCGATTTTGAATTGGAATGGCAAATAGTGATAATATCGCCAAAAGCAGTGTTGACGCGACTCGGAATACAAGGTTACACTGCAGACACAACCACGGTAGAACATGTCTAACATGACTACATCCTTTCATGAGTTTCATGTCATCCAATGTCAATGTCAGTGTGACTTGACGGGATGTCAACTTCAAGGTCACTGGTCAGCATAAGATAGAAATAACCTCAATGTTTATTACAAATAAAATAAATCAGATGGTTTGTAGGATTGGTTATGCGTAAATAAAATTTGATACTCGACTACATATTACTTAACATAAATCGTGAATTGCTGTACTACATTCTATTGGAAGTATCACTATGTACGTAAATCTTTCATTTTATACGTAATACCAATCGATACCATTGACTAGAATTATGAGATAATCTTAACGTTTCGTAACAAATATCAATAGCTATAGAGGCAGGTACGAAGAATCTAATCCCAAAAATCTATATCAGGTCTAACTCCTGTACCAAAAGCTCAAAGCTATCTTATCCCACTACGAAGCTAGGTACCTACCTAAAATATTATTATCACATAGCTCTCGGTAACTGCGATAAGGTCTGGCTAAGTGAAAAGCTTTAGTACTAACGAAATCCTCTCAGCGACCAGTCACTCTGTGTAGGTTCTTCACTATTGTACTAGTACCTATACTGTAAACCTATGTACAGACTTTCCTCTGCTTTTATATGTCAAGTTAATTGTGTATTTTATATTCCTGTTACATTGAAACTGGTAAGTTTTTCACATATTAATTGTATTGTTACAGTTAATAAGTTGCAAAATATTTAACCTTCAAACAATTGTCAATAAATACTGTTTTATGAAAAACAAAACAAAATTGTATTGTTTGTTTATCATATATCTTCTTTTTTAATCATTCCCTCATTACTGAGGATTGTGACTCTTCCGTTGCAGTTTGTTAACTGTTTCTCTCCATTGAGTTCTGTTGCTGGCCTATCTATCTAACCTATCCTACCTAAAAAGCAGTAAAAATAAACTAATAGAGCATTATTTGCCTAATTTTAACATGTGCGTTATGATATATGTTGTATTGACCTTATAGTAGAGTATCTTCAACAAAATTAGTGTTTAAACAAGTGAGTAAATATTCTGTTGTAAGGATATTCCTGAGAAGAATTGTTCTTGGGCAAGTGGCCTCAAAAAATAAAGCCAAATCTTTTAAGTATTTATAAGAAGGCAAATGAGACTGTATTGACTCCACATGGCTGAAACAGAGTTAGGGGATGTCAAATATTTATATACAAGTTAAAATATTTATTATTATTTTTAACCATCTTACCAATGTCTTATTATATTAATATTTGTTTCTTTTTCAGGATGAAGGCACAAAGTATACACCTTTAAACTAAAATGTCTTATGTTAAAGTTCTGCACTGCAGATTTTGCCTCAAGCATGGCAATGTTGGACTTTCAACCAAATCAGTGCTGCTTAAAATTGGAGTAAGTATACTGATCTCTTCTTCTTGATTGTGCGTTTCGTGTGAGACTAGCTGCGCTTAACTTGCAATCAAACACCTTTTGCAAATAGGTATTAGTTAGGATTCTTTATAAAGCAGACATAAACATAATGTTAATATGTGTCAGACCATTCTGTTGTCCACACATTAGTCAGATAACAACTCACCAAAGTTTCATTATTAACAGCTGAATATAGGATCAAATAAACGTCAATTACATATTAAGATGAAGAAACTATAAAGCTTAAATTTTCCATTATCTTTTCATTAGTATGACTATCATTTACAAATGTAATAAGTCTATATTGACTGTTAGCAGAATGTATGTTTTTTTGCAAAAAGCCCTATTTGCATGGGGTACTTATGCTATCTTGTATGGGTGAAAATTAAGCAAAAAACTCAATTAATAAATATATGCGTAAAACTGAGAACCTCCCCCTTTTGGTAGATGGTTGGAAACTATTAAAATCGTAAGTTCTGTGCAAACAAAGCAAACTGGCATATTTTTCTCTTTATTTTATTATGACTTGCTTATATTAGATTACCAATGTATTGGCTTTAATAGATTTTATTTTAAATAATTGACAGCTTGGTATTTGACCACTAGCTCACTCGCTGGTCAGTGAGTATGTGGTGATTGGAGCCTGGCTCACAAAGACAACTGCATATATACACTATTAGGTTCTTTGAGACAGCTTTTCAAGATGAGTGAGTATCATCAATAGAAACTGCCCCAACCCCAATACTACTGTATACTCTACAAAGCTATTTTTATTATATGGAACTAATAGAGACATTTGGCATTGTAGAGTTTTTTATGTTTCAAAAGATGAACTGGTGACATTACTACACATAATATTTTTTGTTGATGTTTAAAAAGTGATAATAATATTTTATACTTTTATTCTGTTGCTAGAGTGCGAGATTTTGAGACCTAATAGGTCACCTTATAGATAACTTGTAAAGAGTGCAATTTATAACTATTTGTTAAGTTGATATATTTTAGTTTTAACTACAATTGACCGTTACATACTTAGAATGTGTGGGTTCCAATGGATATTAGATAATATAATAATTCTCACCTGATGCAAAGCAATGATGAGTTTTTTAAACTTTCATAATATTTAGGAGTTCCGGCTACCATTGTTACTGGCTTGGCCATGTTCTGGGGTTATCTTTTGTGTAAAAAAACTGACCAGGATATATAATTATGTGTATCTAATGTAAA
This sequence comes from Selenia dentaria, assembly GCA_917880725.1. Taxonomy (NCBI): domain Eukaryota; kingdom Metazoa; phylum Arthropoda; class Insecta; order Lepidoptera; family Geometridae; genus Selenia; species Selenia dentaria. The sequence continues at coordinate 35,369,527 of OU862878.1, read as the reverse complement.
TATTTTATTTGTATACTAACTGACCTGCCAGCGGCTTCGCTCGCGTGGCCTCGCGGGATACGCTTAATTACAGTTTCCTAACTATCACACGGGAACTCTTTAATTTACCGGGATCAAAGTATCCTATATGTTGACCAGGGATATAAGCTACCACCATACAAAATTTCATTTAAATCGGTCCAGTCGTTTCGGAGCCGGTACAAACAGACAAATAGATTAACAGAGAAACGCGCGCGTCCTCAGACTCCGTCCTTATATACGGTAGCGATCTGTGGCTGCCGCGCGCCACGCGTGTGGTTCGAACGGTGCAAGCCAAATTCAACCACTATTTGCGGTTCGTACAGTAATCGGGTCTAGGTATCGAAAAAAATAAGTTTGTTTTTTGTTGTATATACTTTTCCGGGATAAAAAGTACCCAGTGTGGTGAGCAGGATGTTAAAGAATAATTATACAAAGTTTCATCGTAATCGAACCGGTAGTTTTTGCGTGATGCCTGAACAAACAGACAGACAGACAAAAATATTTTAATCACATTTTTGGGCTCGTGTCTGTCTAGTAACACGCCCTGCCATTTATGTTTTTGGTATTTTCAAAGAACAGAATTTTCACTTCTACAGCTGTTTTATTATAAGTATACTCGTAGATTAGGGGACACTTATGGCAAGGTATTGTAGATAAAAATGCCATATGCGGCTCTGAATAGAGTTCGATAATATCTTGTATTTTCAGAGGTATTTTGGTATCATATTTCTGGTGGTGTCATATTGATGGTGATGATTATATATGATGCTGTATGGCTGCTGTTTGAAAAATTACTGTATGAATTGCCACAACATACACTTTCTAAACTGCGAATTACCAAGATTGCAGGAGAGTAATGTAAAGATTTTACCTAACATGAATGACAATGAATAGGTTTAATAAAATACTGCATATGACATCTGGAATATCCGTTTATTTTCCTCTCTTATATTTATTACTCATTCACAGGATGGGACTCTATCGCAGCAACTGGCCCGCATATCGACTACACAGTTCTGGAAGAGTAAAATGCCCATTGCCACGCAAATACAGACCTCGGCCTCCATAAAAAGTAAAAAAGAGAAGGACAAACAAGATACTCGAATGTGGAAGGAGATACCATCCATTGACAGGAAAAACAGCATATTGCAGTATAGCATGATGCTATCTAAATTTAGGTTGACTTGTGAGTAACAGAATAATTATTTTATATATTTATTTTATTTTTACGTCATATAGAGAACAGAGCTTATCACGCTCTGAGCGATAAGACCGCCCATTTGACACTGTTAATTTTAATAATTTTTGTGTTTATTTATTTTTCTGAGGGGTTTTAATAAAGAATTAATCTATATATCTAATCTATCTTAAACTTGGCCGGTAACATGATCAAGACATGACATTTTTTCGGCTAACTGGTGATCTGTCTGTGTGAGTAGTGATACCGTGGACCCCGAAGCTCCTTGCTAATGAGACCCCTGACTCTGGGATTGCCTTAATTGCTGTCTGGGGTGTAGACGCAAGAGCCACTACCAAAAAGCTGCAAAGGCGGAAGTGTTAAAGCTCTAAGGGCGGAAGTAGCGCTATAATGAATTCGCGGCTTAGTATGAATAGTCCGATTATTCAGTCCGATGATCGGACTGATGATACTTTGTCGTGTCAGTAGCGCAGTACACCTCTCGCCATCAAGGATACCGTTGCCTGTCGTCGCCAATGATGGCGGCCCTTATGTGGACCCGTTTAATGGTGAGACATTTTATGCTGAGACTAAATTTGGCTGGTGTTATATTCTTGTCCTTAGCCATTTCCCACAGAATTCATGTCAAAAGCTCTACCATTTCACCCATATTTGTATACTTTTGTACTACTTTGCATAAATATCCTTCATTCGAAATTTTTATACTCCATTTATTGTACTAGCTGCGCCCCGCGGTTACACACGCGTGGTGATGGATCGATGATAAAATGTAACCTATATGTTATTCCAGTGTCTCATCTATCTACTTACCAAATTTCATTATAACTCCATTCAGTAGTTTTTGCGTGAAAGAGTAACAAACGTCAATACATCCATACATACAAAATTTCGCGTTTATAATTTAGTAGGAAGTTTTTACCTAACAAGCACCTACGTGGTGGCGACAGCCGTAGGTATGACTTTGTAAAAGACCGGTGCAATATATTAATAAATTAATGTGTTTTTTTTTTGTGCGGAGTACTGGGTGTTATATCAATAAATCTTCCTTAGATATTTGCGCCCACTCGCGTTAATGAATGAATTAATCTTTCTATATTGTTTCAAAAATATACATTGATGTGCCTAAATAAAATTACAATCTTGTTTCTATTTAGGTAGGTAGGTAGTTAGGTATTATTATTATATTTAGGTATATATTAGAATAGCAATGCGATACAAAAATAAGTTTAGTAATAAGAAATACAGAAACAGAGTGAACAAAATTCACTAAATACAAGAACATGCCCAGGTAGTGTGCCTATATATAATATTGTTGTAATCGATTTGTCTAAAACAATGGGTCTCAAAGTAGGTAGGTACTTATTTAAAAAACACTATTAAAGTAGTGTTTGACACAATATTATTCGCCTTATGAGTGAGAAGCCTTCTCAGATCAGTGCTTTTGACTGTCATTTAGCACGCTAGCTAGAGCATACTACACAAAACACACATAAGCGCAAAGTAAAATCTAAGAGTAATGTTTAATGTGTTTTCTAGCTTTAGTGGTAATGACATCAATGGCGGGTTACGCGCTGGCGCCGGCTCCCTTCAACCTCGCAACCTTCGCACTTTGCGCCGCCGGGACGGGATTCGTATCGGCTGCCGCCAATTCTATAAACCAATACCATGAAGTACCCTTCGACGCTCAGATGTCTAGAACTAAGAACCGGGTCCTTGTGAAGGGATTGTTAGAGTAAGTACTCACTTACGGCCAGTGCCGATAATCTATCTATCCACAGTTTTCCTTATTTCGGATAGAAAATGTGACATAACGTCCATACAAATATTGTCAAATATCTATCTCTAGTAAGGTAAACCGGCGATAGACAGATTGGCACTGGCTGTTAGACGGACAAGTCAGTAGTAGCCACGTAGTAGCATATCTAATACTTAAAATATTTAAACTTTCTGTGGTTTAATTCGATTTGATATGATTGATCTCATACCTAAACTGGCCGGTTGGCGCAGTTGGTAGCACCCAGAAGCCGCTGGTCCCGCACGGCTAATATGTATCTCAGTTGCAATCAATAGATGACTAAAATAAAAAAATAGCGGCTCTAGGTGCGTTCGTTTAGCTTTTAGGGCATTGGTGGCGTTGTCATTGATGGCTCTTTTGTTAAAGCGTTCTTAAATCTTAAAAACGTTATTTTTGCTACTTTCGCCCACACCCTATTCGAACGCTCAACTGATCATAAGACCTAATATCGAAATTCAAATTCAAATAGTTTATTTGCCAGAATACAAGCATTAACATTAACATTTCTAGTTGTTGTACAAATGTGCTGCGTCTGTATTCAGCCTGCAAGCAGACGTGCAAATGATTGGTCTGAAGTCGCACTAATTATAGCTACAAATTAAAAATTATCTTAATTAAAATTTGTGCCCTGAAAATCTAAATATTCTTTAACACTATAAAAGGAATTATCTAACAGCCACTTAGTTAGCCTCTTACTAAAGATTTGTCCATCTAACTGTTTCAAATCATCTGGTAACTTATTATACACTTTTATACACATATTATACACATTTCTTTTATAAATGTCCTTATAGCACCGAGGTTGATATAATAAGTTTTTGTGTCGCATGATTATGCTGTCAAAAAACGATCACAAACAACCATGCTCCGAACGTGGATCAAAAATTGCGCTTTTTGGTGGCGAAATACCTCTTTTTTAGCTTTCCGAACGCTGAACAAAATAGACATGAATGACATTTTAACCCACAGATTCCCAATTCGAACGCTCATTGTGTGAGTTTTTAGCAAAAATAACGCTTAAAACACTATCTATGTCAGTTTGGACAACTCCAGTAAGCAAAAATGTTAGTAAGTTGATGAGTGGAGCTGTGAAAACTGACATAAAGCAGCCATTTTTTTCATTTGGGTCGATCCCCGGACAGTTCAAACGTTTGTGTGTAACATGTCTGTTTGACCTGTGTCTGGGTGTGTATATATAAGTATATATACTCGTAGATAGATATATATATATATATGTCATCAGGTTAGCATAGGTTGTCAATAAAAACCTAATCGTAAGTAAGGGGATGTCCCCTTAGGATCTAGACATCTCAGCAAGTGCATTTATCACTATGGTAAACTTTATGATACTTTTTTTGCTTTAAATCCGACTTTTGTATAAGATTTTACGGTTTTAACATAACCAAAACATAGCCAAAAACTTTGTTTTAACGCAGTTGAGATAATTTCCTTTTTTATTTCTTACTTTCGTATAAGTTAATATTTTAGAAGTGAATAAACTGAACAATGATTGAAACAACTTAACATGTTACAGCATAGATAGCAGTGGAAACATATTTATCAAATTGTACAAAAATTTTATAACCACCTTTTAAAAACCTACGATAAAAGCAATAATATCAACGGTGGCGTGACCAGTTATCCAAACAAATAATAAGAATTAAAAATAAGAGTCGTAGGCACACAGTAAAAAATATCGTCCGTTGCCACTAGCACCATAAACAGTTCCATGATGGAACTACTGAGATTTTTTTTTATCGTTACTTATATATTAATACTATATAATATTAAATATACTTATATATAAAGTCAAAGTCAAAATCATTTATTCAATTTAGGCATCAAAGACGCACTTATTAACGTCAATTTTTCATTTTTTGTACCTTAAAGACTCTACCGCCGCGTTGCAAAATATATAGAGCCTACCGAGAAGAAGCGGCAAGAAACTCGGGGCCATTCTTTTTATATAGATGTTTACAATGTTTCTACTTACGTATTACAAATATTATATTTTATGGGTGGCAGAGTGACAGCTTGCCAGAAGTGGAGTATTCCAAGCATCTTTATCTTCTATATAATGTCGGACTTTATAATAAGCTTTTTTATTAAAACGTTTTTTACAGTCAACTTGAATTTGCCCTCTGTGAGCTCTGTTATGTGTTTTGGGATTTTATTGTAAAAACGCACACAATTTCCTAGGAATGACTTATTAGTCTTCGCAAGTCTAAAACTAGGTACCTACAGCTATCCTATTTGTATTTCTAGTATTAAAAGTGTGGTGATCACTATTTAACTTATATTTATGTAAACTTTTACGAACATACATATAAGGAAAGCAAAGTTAATATATTGATTTCGTTAAATAAATCTTTCAAAGATTCACGGGGACCCATTTCGTATATAGCTCGAATAGCACGTTTCTGTAGGATAAAGATGGTCTCTATATCAGCCGCTGAACCCAGCAATATCCCATATGACATTACGCTGTGGAAATATGCAAAATATACTAACGGCGCCGTAGAAGCGTCTGTTAGCTCTCTTATTTTACGTACCGAACATAGTATAATAATAATGGAACAACTTTTGAATTTTGGCATTACTAGTTCCACGTAATTATATGCACTAGTGAATATTTGTAGGGGTGTAAAACACTAGAGGTAAAACACATCGTTTTTAATTATATTCAATTATATCAACAAATATTTATCTTTCATTTATGATTCGTATCTAGTATGGATTGATCATCTTTGTGAAGGAGGATGGGAAGTAAATCTCTTCATGCCCGATATCTCAGTGGACCAGTTCAAATCCTTCTTGGGAGGCGAATTGTTTTCTCCCTCTTTATCGTTGAAATCATCTCTATTTACAGTACGCACTCAACGTATTCTATCTAAAAAAATACCCACAGATATTTCGCTTGCTAATAATTGCATTTGGGCTTCAATAACTAAGTAATTTCTGTCTTGGTAAATTCTACGTCGTTAAGGTTGTCAGCTCTGCCCATAGTTTTGTAGATTAGTTTTTTACTTTACTAGTGATAACAAAATTCAACAGTACTTCCATCATTTTCATATTCTATTACAATTGAACTAGGGATGAAAAAAACAACAGCAGTTCCATCATGGAAAATTTATGTCTACCACGAGTCTGCCCCAAATAAATGTATGAAAAAAATAACAGTGCCACCCCGCGGTCAATTGTAGAACTAAAATTGACAGCGAGTACGCCAATCACAAGCTTAATAGGTAGGCGAGATCGAGTATCGTCTATAGGATGACATTTATGTTGCCATTTCATGGTAGACTTACTGTTAATAGTAATTGAACCAAAAAATATAATGCATACAAACTTCATACTTGGTGTAATTATAATGCAAACTTTTAAAGTTATACGTCGAAAATAATAAATATCGGGATCGTGCATGTAGGGCTCCCGCTTAGGATGAATAGGTATATACCTAACACGTGTGGCACGGAATAGAGGTACATATAGAAAAGATGATAAGTAATACCTACAATACACAAAGCGGTAGGGTTGCCAAGCAATGACTTCGATGTAAACTGAGGTAGAGCTGAGCAAGGAAATTCTAAAAGCAAACTACCACATTGTCAGTATAGTATAAGAAGGATTTTCCGGAAGTTCCGAAAACTTCGAGACGTCTTCTCGTCCAAATGAAACGTGCCCACGTTTATCTACTATGGGCTTCATAAGCAAGCAAAGTCGCACAACAAGCTATGGAGAGGGATATGCTCGGGGTTTCTCTACGTAATCGAATCAGAAATGAGGAGATCCGTAGATGAAATAAAGTCACGGACATAGCCCAGAAGATACGCCAGTTGAAGTGGCAGTGGGCAGGCCACATAGCTCGCATAATAGATTGCTGCTGTCGCCGGAAGGTTCTGGTGTAGAGACCACGGACCGGCAAGCGCAGCGTGTTGTTCACCGACAAGATGGACGGACGACCTGATATAATATCGCAGGACGTTGGATGCAGGCCGCTTCCAACCGGTTCTTTTGGAAATTTGTGGGGGAGGCTATGTTCAGCAGTGGACGCCCTACGGCTGAGATGATGAAGGAAGATTATTTATATATTAAGGCAATAAAAATGGCGACAACGTGACGTACAAGTTTGACAGCGGTATGAACTAAGTAAATCGGTGCTAATCTGCTCTGTTTGAGCGATTCAGGAATTAATGCGTAGGAAAAATTTACTTCAGTTTACATACAATTCTTTCCTGTCTTCAAGATTCAAAGGTTTGTTATTTTCCAAAGTTCATGATATTCGTTAATATGGTTTAGTCATGAAAAAAGAAAACAAAGCGGACAGAGAGATTTATTTTACCATATATAGTATTAATAGTAGTAATGGATAACTACACGAGTTCGTAGGTAGCGTACTTACTATCGATTACGAAAAGAGAGATAAAAAATAAAACAAACAATTACCTAGTTAAGGTCATCGAATGAGTTAGTAACAGTTGAATGTGTAAAGTATTTTTAAATGATAAGGCTTTTTAAACTAAGTTTATTAGTTATTTAGTAATAATATGCCTAAATTTTTATTTCTGACCGAGTGGCCGAGGTGCTGGAACTAACAGCCTGGCTGTGTAACGTTTTTTGTGTATCTTTATTTTGAAGCCCCACTCGATGGAATTGTTTTTTTTTTCATTTTAATTTAATATGCATATTGTGGTATGGTTTACTGCCGCCATAATATTGTACCGCTTCAAGCTGAAGGACAACCCCATGCCCCTGTGATTCTACAAGCGAGGAGACACCGATACATGTCATAACAGAATGTCCTAAGTTTGATTTGGACGCTACAATATAGAGCAGGAAATTAATGATAGTGTCACTAAAGAAAACAAGATTAGTTAAAAATAAAGATTTAAGAGATGAGTTCCCAAATTATTGTATCAAAATATGTAAAAAAGTTAATCACAAAAATAAATAGGTATGTTCATAAGTCAATTATATATACTTACTATTTACATATTTGTTGATTGATATTATATTGTATATTGATATTAAGAAATAGATATAAAACTAGAAAGGAATGTTTATATAATATGGAATTAGTTATATATTAGTGAAAACCACATCTATATCGGATAAGCCGTTTTTCAGGTTAGCGTGCACAAACGCACAGACAAACACAAAAATTCTAACTATCTTTTTTTATTCCATTTTTGTTTATAAAAGTCCCAATAGTATTTTTCTCATATATCTTGCATGTATAGACAGCAATCCGTTATATTTTTATTATATGTATAGATAAAATATTTAGCTTTTACTAGTTGGGTATAGGGTAGCATTCGAAAAAATACACAAAAGTACAATTGTGTACGTACCTATTCTGTATATACGCATTCTTAAAAATATAATAATATCGCTATTTAGTTTTGTTAATAAAAAACTTAACTAAAGTTACAAGTTTGCAGATATCGCGCATGTTATCTATTCGTGTGTGAGGTACGAGATACGGATAGGTTAGGACCTGCCTGATACCTTGCTCATGTAAAACAGTAGAATAGATAGCTTTTCGCCTTCATAAAACTTGGAATATACAGTTTTAAAATGCAGAGCAACAGAAATAATACGCAATGATTATATATTATTTTTATACAACTGAAAACTTACTACCTATGTTTTAACTATTATTATTAACCGTCAAAACACTCACGTTAGAGATGGAGTAGCGATGTCATCCCATGAGACGCTGCTGTACACTAGCCTTTAAGATGAGCATCTGACATGCGCGAAACCCGGGTCGACGTATTCGATCCCTAACATGAGTGGTTGCCGGTTATTAATAATAGTTTAATATGTGCCAAGCTCACAAGAAATTGAATACAAATATACTGTTCTTAAATGTTGGATACTAAGAATTAACGTAGGTGTATTTAATTTATAAACTCTATTAACCCCCCCGCGTAAGCCATTAGTCTTTATTAGTACGTATGGCTAAGGCACAGATTACTGAATAAGAAGCTAAGGTATTGCTTAATCACATCCTATATATTTTGTACACTGAACTGAACGGTGTAAAAGTGGCATTCTTTTGGATATTTTGGTCCAAATCCAGGATCTATGAGAATAAACAGCTGCCTCGGTGACGAGCACATTACAGTCCTGTTCAGAAACTTGAAGTTCTAACTCTGGGCAGCACTGTAACTTTCGCGGACCATCGTCACCCATGCCATCATTCGATCAAGTTTCTCACCTTGTCACTGGCATCTTAAAAACGTTTTTAGAACAAGCGGTATAATGTTACATAACGTTTCAGGCCTATCCACGCAATAGGCTTCGCGGCGATGACGAGCGCCACGGGTCTTGGAATCCTATACTTTGGGGTGAACCCGCTGACGGCGGCTCTGGGGGCAGGCAACCTCATATTATACACGTCTGTATACACGCCTATGAAACGAATGTCCATAATGAACACGTGGCTGGGTTCTGTAGGTAAGTCCATAGATCTATTTTGTACAGGTAACTCTTCGCCGTGAAGATATTGCAGATTCCAATCGTAAGAAGCTATGAAACCCGACATACTAGGTGGTAAAGCGATACGAGTCTTGGTTGGTCCACTGCAGTGCCAAATATTCTGCCGCGAAGGAACAGTGCGTAAGCATTACTGAGTTAGGGTGTGAAAGGCCTGTACAAAGTTAAATTCTGGGCGAATTTCCAAACCAAAGTCTTGGGATGACACGCGCAGTACAGTGCCACGCAACTCTACAGTTCTGGGTGGTATTTCAATTTTCCTGGGCAAGCGTAGTGCTTAACATCAGCATTGGCGCCCGACTTCCCAGTTTTATCACCTAATTGCAAAACCTATACCTTTCATATAACCATCTAAAATGTGACAAAATAGGGGAATTAGCAATTGATGCTTCCTTTTCCAAAAAAATAATTAAACTGTTTATTGCTTAAATGTTACAACAAGGAAACAGTCCAGACCTGCAAACCACATTAATTAAATTAATTGTATTTTTGGAGTATGAAGTATCTTTTTAATATGCTTTTGATTACCTACTTTAGATTTTTTATTTTTTCTGTTATTGTTCTTGCATTCCTCCAGCATGAGTTCCGTTTTGATCAGTATTAATTAACTACAGAAAGAACACTTAAGCTCTCTACACACCATGCAATTTTGAATGCAATATGCTGTAACAATCTGCTGTGATCCAGCAAATTGTATCGTATGTAGGCGTGTTGTGACTCCCTAGTCCCTTCCAACATGTTGGACGTCGTATCGTACGTCCTAGCATCCAGCAGATTGTTACAGCAAATTATAAGCCGCGTTGTAACGTGAGTAGTGCGGTTGCATGCAATCTGGGCTCAGTCGCGATCGTGCCGCCGCCCGCGGCTAGCGTCGCTGTGAATTTTATTAACTGATATAATGTAAATGGATGCAAAAATGTATATGTACTACAGAAAAAACTTTATTTATAAGAATTTCAGAAATCTATTAATGACTTGCCACATTTGTGGAATAGTAAAATAGTTATGGCGTATTTGTACTTTTCTTAGCAGCTGATGTATTTTTCTTTGTGAATATTTTTTTTTTCATCCTATCCAAATTTCTCTAGACTAGAAATAATGATTTTAATTATTAAATAACATAATAATAGGTATTATATATTGTAGTATTGCTGTGCATCTATTAACGTTCAAAGTAAAATTATTGTTTATTGTCTCTCAGTCTCAGTAGGTATAGTTCAGCGAACTCAGCGAAGGCAATCGCAAGACTGTTTTTTGATATTAGGACATCATTTGAGCCATTTTTGTGCCAGAGTGCGTACAACCGCGACTACTGCAGATTGTTACAGCATGTTGCATTCTGAATTGCATCGTATGTAGAGGGCTTTACGCAGAACTGAGTGATTATTTTGCTAGGGTATACTTACCCTAACATATACCCGTGATTCCTATAATTATATTTTACAGTTATGCTTTTTCTATATTCAATACCTTGGCTACTTTTGTGCGCTCGAAGGGGTATCATACTGAATCTCGATCGTTAAATACTTCGACAAGTAGCTTACTTCGAAATAACAATATAGTTCGACAAGAATTTTATCCCAAAAATGCTGCGTTATATCCTTATCGAGGTGTAGGTAGCTCGCGCGTTGTGTGATCACCGTTAAACCTAACGCTCCTCCTCGCTTCGCTTGTCGTCGCACCTATCGTGACTTTACTCTGACTAGATATATAGACTAGGCTCCCACAACACGGAATCCTAGTGTGGATTATGAGCTACTGCTCATAACCTAGCTTAAAAATAAGGATAAGTAAATTAAGTTAAGTAAAATTCTTGTCGAATAGAAGCTACGAAATTTTAAGCTAAATATTGTATACCTATATCCTGAAAATAAACATGATTTGATTTGATTGCTTAGATACTCCGCGTACGTTCTATGGGAGTAATTCTTGGTGTTATATGTTGTGTCGAAGCAATGACTTGTCGAACTATTCTTTTCGATCTAAGCGACTTCTCGAAGTATTGAACTGTCGAAATTCAGTATGACACCGACTCGAACTAACAATACTATAACACACAGCGTGGCTATGTACCTCGTAAGAGATTGAAGTTGACCTATTGAAGACTGTTTGACCAGCTCATCATCACCAAAGGCTATTCTTGTTCCAGTTGGTGCTATCCCTCCGCTAATGGGATGGGCGGGGTGCACGGGCACCCTGGACACGGGTGCCCTCGTGCTAGCGATGATCCTCTACTCGTGGCAGTTCCCTCACTTCAACGCTCTGTCTTGGAACCTGAGGCCGGACTACTCCCGAGCTGGGTATAGGATGATGGCCGTCACTGACCCCGGTAAGTACATGCTTTTATTTTTCTTAGGAATTATACTTTAAAACATCCTAATCACACTGATATTTTAAGAGTATGTTTGTTACTTCTTCAAGCTCAAACGACTACACTAATTTTTATGAAATTTGGTATGGAGGTAGATGACGCGCTGGATTAACAATTTAACACATAGGACACTTTATGTCATCCATCACCGCGTAGGTCTAACCGCAGTTAGGTAATTAAAGATGCGAAAATGAGTTCGTTTATTTGTAAGGTTACGCTTTCACGCCTAAACGGCTGATCTATATGAAATTCGGCAAGGAGATAGATTGTATCCCGGGAAAGGATATAGGATACTCGTACTTTTCATTGTCATCATCCATGAAGATGGCTCTAGATTGTCAAGCACGTGGTTCCCCCTGCCTTGAAGTTAATAAAGGACAATAAACAGTCTTGTATGGACAAATAAAAAATATTTAAAAACATGGTGATACAGTTCAATGACTTTGATCTGTCGTGAATTGCGATCAGTTCCAACAGTGCGCAAGACAAAGAAAAAGTGTAGACAGATTATGCCTGCTCAATGTTAATACTTCATCCACCCACTCGCATTCTCCAGTCGTCCCGCGATCATGGCGCTTGCAACAGAGTCGAAAAATCGGGATTTCATTATAAATAATTACCATGGTTTTCATACCCTAACGGCCGTTTTCAATATTCTATCTATCCATAGTTTTCCTTACTACCGATAGAAATGTGACATAACGTCATACAAATAGTGTCAAATATCTATCTCTAGTAAGGTAAACCGACGATAGATAGGATATTGAAAACGGCCGTAAGTAACATTATGTTTATCATCATCCACACCACGCAGGTGAAGCCGCGGGACACACCTAATAAGCTATAAAACTGTTGTTTCCTTCGTACAGTAAAATTATAACTGGTGTATATTTCAGCGTTGTGCAGACGAGTGGCGCTGCGACACACGGGCGTGATCACTGCGACTTGTCTGGTATCACCGTACTTGGGCGTCACCAACATGTGGTTTGCGCTCGAATCGCTGCCGCTTAATATTTATTTTATGTACTTAGGTAAGTTCAAACTAAATCACGTTTATTTTACTACTTTACCGACTAAGAATAGCACATATTTACCGTCGCGTCAGAAGTTACAGTTGATATCATGTATGAAACAATCACAGGTGTTGTAGATTGGTTTATCTACAAAGAAATAATGTCAAGAAACGTAACTCAGAACAAATTCCACACAAAAAGTGGTCCTTCAAACCAAAACCACGTATGATTCCAAATACGAATTACTTCCGAGGTTACAAATAGACATGTTCGGTGATTGGTTTAAATTCAGAAGGAAAGCAGAGATTGGTCCACGCGCGTGCTGCAACGTCTACTATGACAGCTGAGTCATAGCGGCGTGTACGATGTTACTGATTTAGCACGACTTTTATTGGGTCATTTTTTGAAGGCATTTACTCTTGATATTATTTCTTCGTAGAGGTTTATCTTTGTGGAAGAAGCGGTGTGAGCGATCGCGAACTTCGACACTTTTTGTTGTGGTACTTTTGCAAAGTCCCCCTGGGGAAGTACCACATCACTTTTTCCTAGTTATTCAACCATGCAGCAGTAGTGTGCAAACATGACTGTGTTTCGTTGAAGGGCAGTGTTTCCTGCGAAATTACAGGGCAAGACATTTAACATCTTATATCTCACGGTGACAAGCCCAGTGCATTGCCATGTAGGGTGTTTAACATTGTAATTTAAAATTTTGAATGGCACTGAACTGTCATGGGCAAGCGTGACGTCACTTGTTATCGATTGACATATACGGTGCGTTTGTTTAGCTTTTAGGGCATTGGTGGCGTTGGCATTGATGACTATTTTGTTAAAGCGTTCGTAAAGCTCAAACACGTTTTTTTGCCACTTTTGCCCACACCCTATTCAAACGCTCAACTGAGCATATAAAAGCTAAAATCACATGATTATGATGTCAAATACATAGCTGTCAAAAAACGATCACAAACAACCATGTTCCGGACGTGGGTCAAAAATTGCTCTTTTTTAGCTTTCCGAACGCTGAACAAAAAGAGACATGAACGACATTTTCACCCACAGATTCCCAATTCGAACGCCCCTTGTGAGCTTTTTAGCGTTATTTTTTCTAAAAACGCTCTAAAGTGGTCTATTCGATGTCGGTATTCGAACGCACTAAAAATAACATCCACATTTAACACGCCTTTATAGCAAAAGCTAACTGATTTTTGAGTCTTGTTCAAATATGTAAATAGCAAGATATTGGTAGTGATTTGCTTGTGCGTATACTAAACTAAAATTCTCTATACTATGGTAGTTCTTATTCTGTTTACACTAAAATCCACATTCGTGTAACACTTAGAATGACAATTCTAAAAATATGATTATTCTATCCAATTGTGGGTAGTTTTACATCAGTTTAGACTAGTTTAGAGAGCACGAACTTACATGACGATTAAATTTGCACTAAACATACCCACAACTCAACAGAAAGGGCAAATTGAAGAATTGCCATTTGCACGAGTTATACGAATTTGTACTTAAGCGTGAACATAATAAGAACTACATATAATCTAATAAAAATATATTTTAGTTCGCTAGTTTAGTTTGGGGTTCTGAACAAGCGATGCTGGTTGTTCTTTTAATTGAATTGACAGAAATGAAACTAAAAGAACTGCCGTTGCTTTTGGTCAACTTATATAAAATCGTCATAAACTTATACTCTGCCCGCACGGAAAATCATTCATTTCATCTCATTATTCTACATACAAGAATATTTTCGGGGATAAAACTGTTTAAAGTGTCAGCTATCAATATAATAATATTATTACTACATAATGCTGAATACACAAGACAAGTATAGATAAAATATAATGAAATAATTCTATTTTAGTTGTGAATCATCTTATTGTTGATGATTATGTCAACGATGTCATTTTTAAAGTTTTGTTTTCAGTAAATTTATTTGTTTTATCTGTGTCATTATCAAATGGTGTCCTTGCATACCAATGCTTTTTTACATGTGTTTGGTCTCTTACTTATGTCATGCCTCAAGCTATCTATACCGGGTATTGGTAATCAATTAGCATGCTGTTAAGGACATATTCTGTACATCAAAACAAACGACTTTTGTTCTACAACTTTTCCCAAAACTAAAAAAAATCGCAAAAAATGTTTAAGTATTTGTGGTTCTCTCTTACACTTTAACATCGCATCCACTTCATTCATCTACGTGTAGTCCGCCTGCCGCCGTCCGGCCGGGGCTTGTCGGCATTGCACGCGCGCTTTTTACATAGTGTTAATTATACTTAGACCGGTCAAATTGTTTTTTTTTTAAGTTTTGTATGGAAGAAAAAAATATACGTATTTTGGAAGTCGTAGAACAAAAGATGTTTGTTTTGATGTACAGAATATGCTCTTAAAAGGATGCCAATTGATTACCAGCACCCCTGTATAAATCTTTATAGTTGCATCAAGTTAGATTTTTATAAGTAATCAGAGTCAAGTCACAGTCACAAAAGAAGATGTTCTATAAATCACCGTCCTGTCTGTCAATTCTAGGTATGTAATAGATGTATCACTGAAACTTTCTAAGGCGATTGACAAAGCTAACCCGAAACAATGTTTCAACATAATATCGGTTAATAATCTAATCTAGGAAAATTAAACAAAATAAACCGATGGCCATTCTTGATCTTTTTTGCCCGTCTACTGTTGGTATTATAAGTTGTAACATTTATCTTTTCAGCATGGCAATTCTACCAAAAATCAGACAGCGGCAGTTCAAGAAAACTGTTCAGATTCTCCCTGTTACACTTACCAGCGTTGATGCTTCTCATGTTGGCCAACAAAAAGTATTGGAGCTCTGCTGAGACACAAGACCAGGAACTTAAATCTCTGGACCACAGCAAGCTGCCCGATTCTAAGAGAATAACAGTATTGCCCAGAGGGCCAGTTGTGGCTGCCCAGGATGACAATCAGTGAAATTAGAGGATAGGTTTATGGCCCTTGAAATAACTTACTTACGTGATTAAGTTACCGCTAGACTTTTTGTAAATGACAAGCAGTCAGCTCGACTGTAATGCAACATTATTAAAATAATGTACCTAGATTGTACAAAATGGTGCCCATTAGGAATTTTGTTTGACATAGTATCTTAATTACTTTTATATAAAACTTATTTGCGTTCAATTGCATGCTCATGGGAAGTAAAATAAGGTGAAAATTATCCATTATCCAGAAGTAACATGTATAAATCATTTAAGATAACTCTCTGGATTATACACGTCATCTTCAGATTCATTGCGTAAAAGTGTTATTGAAGTGCTTTCCTTATTTCTGCAGCCCCAAGTTTAAATAAAAGATATTAAGACTTTCTATTTTGAAAATGGCACACATTCTTTTACCAAAACGGTAATGGTATTTTTACCATGAAATATTAACTTGTTTTATGGGGTATTGTGTTGTAACAGTTGACTTTAGATTTTTGATATATAGCCAGGGCCAAAAATTTGACTAGGTAATCTACACAAGCGTAGATTGTAGGTAGATTGTTTTTGTTTGTAAATAATGTACAATTAATTATGTGATCACTTTAGAGACCTTATAAGTTAATAAATCAATCAATGTGATTTTGATTCTTTTAAAACATTATATCCATTGAAGATGTGTCTATCGAAAATTGGCTCTGAATGCAGTTGACTAAGAACCTTTCAAAATGTGATTGATTACAATATTTGTGTGTAACAAAAAGGTGTAGATACTGAAAGGTGTGCATACGCACCTAGTCAGCACTCACATGGTAAAGTGTCAATATTTAAATCGTTTAAATTTTTTTCATAATTTTTTTATCTGAGATTTGTTTGCGTAGCCCTATTAGACAAACCTATTCTTGAAGTTCGTTGGGGTTAATGCGCTCACCTCCGGCCCCCTATCCTGCATGCATGCATTTCCCCGCGCCGCCGTATCCCAGCCCAGGCCCCATGTTTACCTAGTCTACGTTCTGGAGGTCATTGCCGTCTTTGGTCTACTTTTTCAGGGATAAACCTGCTTGAGTATTAGAAATTCTGGTTACTCATAACTCGGAATGTTGACTACTTCCTGGGACGCAGTAGTTAGGTTCATTTTATACAAGCTTCTGCAGTGTGGTTTTAGTATTACTACACCTTTTTGTTACATGCTGTATAGTGAGTTCAGATTGATTAAATAAATTATTTGTAACACTATGTAAGTTACTTCACAAAGTATATTTTGAGCGACAATAGCTCTGAGGAAACGAGAGCCAGTCGTGAGGAAATACACAGCATTGTGAAGGTGGTAGAACATTTTGAAGAGCCCCCTCAAAATTGAGAGTCGCTAAGGACCTAACCGTGCATTCCGGCAGCTTTTCTTGAGAATTATTCTTAGTCCGTGTTGTCATGATAGACGAAAAGATGACAATGCAAATAATAGTAGTGGTGTCTCGCGTAATAGATGAGTACGTAAGAGTGTACACTGTTTCATCTGCTTGTATACATTAATAAACCCGCAATTGCTCAGTTCATCCGATCTTGGCGCTTGCAACGGTGCAGAAATATCGGGAACACAAAACCAATATACTATCCCGCAAATATTGTTAACATTTCTAAATTTTATTAGATTTTTTTTGTGAATATGAGAGAATTGTTTACCAATTCGGTTAAATGATTGTCAGTGCCCGTCTGACAGATGTCATAAATTTTGATCAGTAACCAGAGATGTTTCTGGTTTAGAATCAAACCAAACCAAATGATTGGAACTGGGTTTTTTCCCCACTTGTTATATTCATAGAATTAGTACCAAAAAGACCAATAACGCTGCTAAACTAAGCAGGACTGCTGGGAATACACGGTCTGTGAGGCCAACTGTAACACATGCGAGTTTTCTAAAAAACATTCAATATTTATTTTAATATAGAAGTAGACTAAGATTTGAAGAACTTTCGTACCCTGCATTCTCAGCTAATGGTAATAAAGCGATAGATATTTCTTCCTCCAGTTTTATAATTTATTTTAGAAAATTCCTTTATGACTTAATAATTTATTTTTGTCAATAGTTGAATAGTTCCTAATGTGACTCGGGAATAATTAAAATATGCGAAATTAATAAAATTCTTATATTTATTTGTGTTGGTGTAATTTAAATTATTGTGTGCGGAAAGAAGACCATCGCGGTAGTAAAGTGAACAAACAGTCCCAGCTGCTTGCACACATACACTGTAGGTATCATTATTTTTTTAACTAAGTTATTTAAACTAAGTTATCTAGCGAAATTACGACTTCGACGATTTAAACTATTTAAAATTTCAATTATGACATGTTACTTTTTGATAATTATTTCATAATGAATAAAAATAAAAGCTATTCATAACAACAGAACAATACATGTATGTATATTCTTTTCTATAGGAGCCGGGTTAACCCACCCTGTTGACCCTCAATCACGTAACACCATGAAACATCTATTATTTTAGCATTTTTCTCAATATCTCACAATAAACATGCAACTGCAGCCTACTAAACTACACGACGATTCTCTTTCCGCACATATTCTATAAACACTGGAATCGAACATAATTACATACATACAAACATTCAGACGTTTGAACATCAGCAGACGGACATTGGGTGTGACGTAACTAAATAAAATTAAGTATATATCGCGAGCCTTCCGAGGTGAATCCAGACCGTTCATATGATTACTCCAAAATGTATCTGCTGCAGCTGGTTATTTCCTGTAAGGAGAAAGATTTTGATTGTTCAAAAAGACATGATAAAGGTTTATTTCTTTCTTTTTAAATCTAATTTATTGAAAGGGAAGGGACTTTGAATCACACATTGACTATATCGGTCCCATAATCCATAACATACCATTACATGATAGATAAATGGATTTATAAATTAATATAATGTTATAACTATTTATCCATATTATATATATTTTGTCTATGGGCAGGTGGTACATGTCCTAAAAGAGCAACCAAGCTGCACCAGATGTTGGCGCAGCTAGAATAATCTGGAGTGGATCAAGCCGTCCAAGAGTCACTAATGTGAATATATAAGTCTCAAGTCAGCACTGACTTGATAAAAGTTGTATACAATAAATAAATTTGCGCAAAGTTAGTCTCACAAATTATAAATATAAAAAAATACGCACACTTAAGTCAAACTTGACACAATATTTGTAAAAACTTAGCCTAAATATAGACTACTCATTGATGCTGAACATCAATGAATAAAGGGAAGGTTTTATCGACACCTGTCACAATCTCCTTATTTAGATCATGGAAAAGTATTACTACAGGTTTTGTGACTACAAATAACTATATACATGTATTAAGGCAAAACAGAATAAACTCTATAATATACTGATACTGTTAAACTATAGATTTGTCAGTCAACCGTTTAATTCAACCGTTTAATAACATCAGGTGGCCCTTACTTGTACCTTCTCCTAATAACACTAGTAGTTCTGCGAACAGTAGACCTCGCGAGCACAGTCTTATCAGCGATATTTTTGGCAGGCTGGCTATCCAACTCGTCCAGTTTTGAAATTTTACAACCTGTTATCTCGGCAACAACTCGACATGAACTATGCTCATATTCACAATCTCTCTCTAAAGTCAGGTACCTAACTTGTGTACCAAATTTATAAAATACGGTCCGTAAATAGCGCCGCAACAAACTTCCCCTTTTTTACCAAAGTACCCTCCCACTCAAAATCGCCGACGGCTAAAAAATATATTGAATAGTTGAACATGCATTTCCAAGTTTCGTCAAGATTGGTTAAATATGTGACCTGTACAGGAATACCCACATACAACCTTACATACACGGGCCGATGGAAGTCAATTTGACCAGTTCAATCGCAGAGACGCTCGCTCGGTCAATTAAAAGAAACATACCTACGTATGTTACCTTACAGTAATGTTCTAGCAACACTCACTTGGGTTTCTTGGAGGGGCGAGAACTTTCGCGACTGTCGTCCCGCGAACGCTTGCTCGACTTGTCGCTTGAACTCTTCTTGCTCCTATCGTCGCGACTAGACTTGTGGTCGCGGTCGTTGTGAGACGACTTGTGCTTATCGCGATTCTTTGAAGGGCTGGAATTGATAGGCACTTAAGATAAGTATGAACTTAAAACACTGGTAAGAAAATATTCTTAAATAAGTTTTTTTTTCATACATGTTTATAGCTTTGTTAGTGTAACGGTAATGTATTTGTTTATTTACACTGGTAACCCCAGCAACTGAGCATATTAAAACACTAAAGAGTTGACCTTACTATACTAGACATAGGGTTCACTTCAGCTTGAACCAATATACCCTCTTTTGCATCACAAAGCTAGCACACTACTGCGCCAAAACAGAATATCAGACACCGTGATAATAGTAACAATGTTATGTTTATATATAATTTGATATCAGTTAATAAATATGTTGCCAAGTAATACACACCTTTTCTATACAAGATACTAAAAATAATATCCAAATGTTAATTTGTTTCTTCAGAAACAGAAAAATACACATCAATTTTATTAAATATGTAATTTATATGGCGAGTCATTTAGGTGCCACCATGGCCAATTAATGATAATAATTTTTATGAATGGCATAGTTTTTGCAATGAAATCATGCTAATCCAAAAACGCCTAGGGGATTCCAGTTAAGCAATTATAAATTTACGAACCTGCTGCTGCTATGTTTTGAAGGACTCTTATGGCTAGAGCTCTTATGATTCGAACTCGAGCTTTTATGATTGGAGCTGGAACTCTTATTATTGGAGCTGGAACTTTTATGATTGGAACTGGATTTATGGTGAGAACTTTTGCTCTTCTTCCTACTGCCTTCTTCTTCAAAGTCTCGTCTGCCGCTCGAAGGTCGGTTCTTCCGTTTTCCACCGCCGAAGTCTTCCGCTCGATCATAGTTACGCTCCTTCTTGTCCTCTTCAGCCGCTTCTCGCTCGAGGTCGGACCAGTCCTTGCCAGACTCTTCATCTTCCTCTGAAAATTTTGGAAAATGTTCAACTGTATAAATCTTTGTATATATTTTTTTTATTATCTTTTAATATTCGTACCATTTATATAATATTATATAAATAATAAATATAATATAAAGCGCGGATGAATCTTTTATAAAATTTAATAGTATATCAAAAACTATAAACTAAAAATAACAATTGTTTTACATTGCTTTTACACCGATTGCAGTATACTTAGCCCGAAAGGAGAGTTGATTTCATCAGCTATAATGTGTGGAGAAGTTAATTCCATGGTCTGATTATCATATTTTTAGTTTGTTTTCTTTTAGCAATTTTAGTTGGGCTAATTGATTTAACTTAACAAATCAGCTGGTAAGCACCCAATATTAAAAGCGTTTGTAGAGATGTTCGACTAGTCAATCTAATTCAACAATTGAACTGAAATACTTGACTAGCTGATTAAAACCGCTTAAAATTAAAGATGTATTTTGTACACAGGAAAGTAAGTTCAAGAGTCCAACTAGGCGATCTAATAAGTGGACCTAAACCGAACAGATAAACTATATTATTTACCTTCGCTATCACCAGAAACGTCAGACTCTTCGGAAGCCTCGGAGTCGTACTCGGACCCGTCGTCGGATTCCTCTTCGGACTCCGCATCAGTCGGCTCGTATGCGTCATCCTCTTCTTCTGTATCTTCCTCCTATGGTTTATATTTCAATAGTTAATTACATAGTTTATTTACCCAACATCTATTTATAAACTATATAATCATCTACCTATAATATGTCAGTGAAACAGCTTTAACTTACAATAATAGCATATTATATACTAGCTGCGCCCTGCGGTTACACTGCGTGATGAAGGATGATGATGACGCTAAAAAGTATCCTATGTGTTATTCCAACCCCTCATCTACATCATCATCATCTCAGCCATAGGACATCCACTGCTGAACATTTAAATCCATAGGGGGTTTTTTGCCAATACTCGCAGGCAGGTTGGCGAGCAGTTTTTGTGTGCTCGGAAGGTGCTGCTGCCCACTTTCTGATTGTTATCGCTTAGCCGCCTTGTACGGCACCCACGGGTAGAGTTGGGGGGTGGTATTCTAAGCCGGTACCCCACGGCCGGGGTGCTGGCCGTCTACTTCGGTTGTCCTGAAACTCAACGATAACCTGTTAGCGGGCGAGAGGCCAAGGTATACCAGCTATGAAAAAATAAGAAAAAACCATGTCATTTAGCCAAGCGATATTTTTCGAAAATGTTGAAATTTTTCTATTTTAATATTAATCTCAAATAACAGTGCAACTACGAATCAAAGTTATAAACATTGTATGTAAAATTTAATTTTTGGCGAGTTATGGTTTACCAAAATTATTGTCAGTTAACTTTGACGCTCCATGAGAGAAAATATAAATGTTTTTTTTTGTTTTTTCATAACTGGTATATCGCCCGATTCCAGGTTATCGTTGAGTTTCGGGAGATCCTGCATACATACACAATTTCATTAAAATACATTCAGTAGTTTTCGCATGAAAGAGTAACAAACATGCATATATAAAATACTAGCTGTAATCCGCGGTTTCACCCGCGTGGTGTTGGATGATGATGATGATGAAAAGTATCCTCTGTGTCAATTCCAAAGCCTCATCTACCTCCATACCAACTTACATTAAAATTGGCCTAGCTGTTTGAGCGTGAAAGAGCAACAGACACATCCATGTGTCCATCCATCCATCTAAACTTTCACATTTATAATATTAATAATATAAAATAATATAGTAGGATATATATACAGGCTGACTGGTTGAACACTTTACATATTGATATATAGTGCTCAGTACTCGATTCTCGTTCTAATTAAGAAAAAAAAATAGGTGCCTAATATTTACCTAATTTAACTTTAATTGTCTACTCAAAACAATAAACATGGTCACTCGCGGCGCGCGTGTAGTAATAAAATTTGCCTTAGCGCGGCAAGGTAAGTACTTGTTTGTTTACACCGGCGCGGCGCGGCCGGGCGGGCGGCCGACGATCGCGGCATCCTTTGATTCCTGTGAACGCGGCGCGGGCGGCGCGGCCCTTTGGGTCATTAACCCCGTTCGGACGCAGCTTGATTCCTTCGAACGCGGCGCGGCGCTTTGGGTCATTAACCCCGTTCGGACGGTGTCCATAATTTTCGAGTTATAGCACATTCATAGAATGAAGGTTTCCTCTGTAGTATAACGGTATTTTTTTAATTTTATTTTTTTAAACGTTTCATGTGACCATGAATTATCATGTCCTTGTTTATGTAAAGTGTTCAACCAGTCAGTCTGTATACATAATAAAATTTTGCGTTTATAATATTAGTAGGAGGATTGTTTATAATATAGTAGTTAATCATGTTTTGTATACTGTAATAGTTCATAAGTTCTTCAATATTTATTTATTATGCTTTGTTTATGAATGTCATGTGTGGACACTTTTTCTATAATTCAATTACGTCTTAGTGAACTGGCTGGGTGTTATAGGCGGTTGTTTTTTTGTTTTTAATAACTGTTCGATTAGCCTTTTAACCTTATCTCGCTTGGTAGTCAGTACTGATCAATCAAATAAGGTAGCACCCTAGAAACTACCTCTCAAGGCCAGCTGCAGTAGCACATTGTTAGTTGCTTGGCGGTAGATATCTTGTTACCTGGTGAGCATTTTCTTCATCTGACTCAGGATCCAAGAACGACCAGCCGCCATTGTCAAAGAAACCTTCAATGTCGTCTGTGATGGTCTTCATTACCTTGGTCCAGTTGAGTGACTGGATACCTTCCGAATATCGGATATCGCATGAACTGTGGACATAAAAAATGATTTTTATGTATGGGCTGAAATGGGCGTAATTAATAGCAAATCTCAATGCCGCAATGGTTAGTCCAGATACTTAATAAGGTTAAAAAGCTGTGAGCTGTAAAAGACTAGCACTTTATTTTTCAATATAGATAAATAGATAGAAAACTCTTTATTTGTACACTATAGTAAAACATAAATAAAAGTGAAAAACATACGAGGAATAAAAAATAACATAGTTGTACAAAAGGCGGTATTATAGCTTAAAGCGATTTCTTCTAGACAATATTCGGGTATAAAGAATAATATTTTCAGGGACAGTGGTGAATAGTATCATTGTAAGTATAGACTATAGTGAATAGGTACATATATCTAAATTCTAAACTAATTAAAAAATGTCATAATTATAATATAGCCTCTTATGTAGTTGGCTGGTTTACTAAAAGTACTGAAATCCTGTAGCGGTTTGTAATATATAATAATAGCCCATGAACACTCACTAATGTCATTAATTTTATTTTAGTTTACTCTTCACTCATCATTTTAGGTACAGACAAAAATACTAGAACATCAACTTACTTGAGCCATTCCTTCACATGATCCAGCATATTCATCGGCACAGCGTTCACCATCGCTACTTTCTTAGCGTAATCCTTAAATACAAACACCATGTCGAAGTTCTTGAGGTGGAACTGAACTCGTTCAAAGTGGACTAACTCCACATCTTCCAGCGCTATTACGAATGGAGGCCACTCGGTGAGATTCACAAGAGCACCAGATGTCGGCTGGAGCAGAACCGTGGAGCGGAACGGTGCACCAGGGAAGCCAAGTTCTCTGTAAAATTTATAATGTCAACAAAGATTTTTTGTAATTTCTTAAGCTATGGGAATTATTAATTATTGTCAAAGCGTTTCCAGCAGGGCTGTTATGTATCTCACTTGCAATCACATGTTGATAGAATTTAGAAATCTAAATAAATGGCGGATTATGTCAGTTTCGTCAGGTGCAGTCATCAGCTTACTAACATTTTTGCCTTCTAGAGTTGTCAAAACTGACATAGAGCAGCTATTTTTCAACATTTGATTGTAACTGAGATAAGCAATCGTTCTGCAGGTATTAAATAAAATTCATTTCTTATAAATGTTTATCTATGGACAGCCTGTAGAAGACCTGATAGAGCAACCTAGCTGCACCAGCTAGAATACTCTAGAGTATACCCACATCAGTACGTTTGTGACACATTCTATTCAAATAGCTTGGACTTATTCGGCACACCTTACCTGAATGGAGTGTCGAATTCCACCTCTTGCTTGGTCATATTTTCGGCTCGTTCACAGAAACTCTTGAAGGCTACCTTCAGTTTGTGTCTGAGCTCTCGCTCGCTCTGTTCGGCCGCCAGATCGTCTCTGTCGTGCATATGTTGGTGCTTTCCTAAATCTGTCGTAATCTCACCCACCTCCGTGTAGAATTGGACATCGACATGTTTCTTTTTACCTAAAAATATCATCTTGATGATACAAAATCACAGATTTTCTTAGAACTTAAAGCAAATTTTTCGAACGATCACGATGACAGCTAACAAAAATAATTAACGATTCATTGTTCAGACTATAAATAGAGCGAGTGAGTTGAGTAGCTCAATCATAGTCGTAGTAACATTGTACTGCAATTTAGTGTGTATATATATATATAAGCATTTTTAACCTCGCGTATCCCAAGGAGCAAGGCACAATTCCGAAGCAAAAACTTATCAATTCTTTACGGCCCACTGATTTTGATATAAAGTAATTTTCATACTTTGCTGTTTTGCTGTTTTATAATTAAATAAGAAGCAAAAATGCAAACCAATGCACGAAATCATTAATGTGTTAAAATAGTGAAATACATTTAAATAATTAACCAGTAAAATAGAGTTTCCTGTAAGAATTGCTGACCTGGAATTTGTTAAAAAATATTATTTAAGTATACTTACCAAACATAATAGCGTGTTTTAAATGAAAATGTAACAGAATAATCATTTCTCCATCGCAAGGTTGAAAGAATGCATTCTTTATATTATTGTAAAGGATATCCACTTTATCGCCTCTCACTGATGTAAATCTGAAGCCATTTGTATGCGATTCTAGGGAACCGCTCATTCGTTTCGTAACTATGTTGGGTCTTATGTACAGATCTTTTAATTTGGGATTTCCTTTGCTTTGTGAGAGTACTAAGGTGTCCTGTTTGACCAAGTCTTCCTTTTCTCGCTCCTCTGCCTCGCGCGTTTTGAATTTCTTTTGTACTTCTTTGATGAGCCTAAAGCCAGTGTTGAGGTTTGATGATGGTGGTGAAATTTCGCCCGGTTCTTTTGTGTTTGTACTTCGGTATGTTCTGGAAATAAAAACAATGACTTCAAATTTAGTAGTTCTAATTGAAGCTGATATACCTACATATCTATTAACCTAATCATAATATGTTTCTGATAAATGCTTCAGAAATATCTGAACCAACTAATGTTTTGGCATTTTTCGTCATTAATATAAAGTTAATACATTATGTTGTATCGAAGAATGGCTCTATGTCCGAAAAAAGCATTATATAAAAAAGAATAAATATTATATGTAGATAATCAAACTTTCAAGTGTGGAAAGTAGATGTGACTGAACCTAAAATGCGAGGATTAGTTTCGATTTACATAATCTCTTGCTCTAGCGACTTAATTTGAAAATAGAACGAGATTGCTTTACTCAATTACATGGTTTGTTTTTGAAACAATCGCAATGGCCAGCGCAACGATGGCATATATAAAAAAATTCTGTGGTACAAACTTATTAAACGGTAGCTATACATAGCAAAGTTGTAATAATATTTTAGTAATGCGTGGGGTATTCCCGGGTTAGAGTGTCACCCTCCATTTCTTGCCGTGGGTGTCGAAAGAGGCGATTAAGGGAAAAATACCTGAAAATGAGCAACAGCGCTTTCTTAAAAACTACCACATGCACTGCGATCCCCGAGATGCCTAATGCCGAAGCGTGGGGATTAAGGCAAATCCCCCATGGCATTGGGGGAGAACTTGTTCAACGGTGGACATTCCGGTTCATAAGACGACGTGATGATAATACAGATCTGACGACTGGACCAGTACAACTAAAGCCTTAGATAGTCATAAAATACCCCAATTTTTACAAGTATTTTTAGTAGTATATAGTTATTGCCTTTTTTGCTTTAGTAATAAGTAAAGTACTAATTAATGTGTTCAACTACACCTTCATCTTAAGTGTAATTGATAATCCACTTGAACTTCCCTTCCATGACAGTCTAGTTTAAAAGATTAGCAGCAGTATATACTTACACTTCTTTAACAAATGTAGCATCAGGCTGTGAGTAGTTGCCACCTTCATTCCTGCCCATTGTGGCTCCGGGATGAAAGAAGTTTATCCTAAGGTATGTGTAGTCTCCCTCCACAGACTGAGAAATGTTCTTTATGGTAGAAATATGGAATGGTACGGGCACGCCGAATATCGGCAGGATTACTGTTTCGTATTTACGATCTGAAATATTAATAATGTAATCATTTTTATGTAATAGTTTTAATGACATAAACAGTATTTGTATTTCTAAATCTAAAATGCTCACAAATTCCACGAGATGGTATGAACTATGTTCACACAATTGAGTACTGTCATATAATCATTCCGCTACATTTAGTTTATTCAAACATCTCTACATACTTAACTATATTTACGGGTAGTTAAGTAGTTAGGGTATAGTATATTAAGTTTAGTCATAGTAATTAATAGGTTTATTAAGCGTTTTGATGGGAAGTACCTAATCACCTACTTAAGGAAGTGACGAACTCTCTGCATAAAAAAATTGTTTTGTCATTTTAGCTCAGTTGTTCTTATAGCGATAAAACTGCTTTTAATAAGAATAAGGTTAGATCTACTTCGTTGTTTGGTGTATTTATGAGTGTACAGGGGTGAAATGGTAACTGTGTGAACAAACCCCTTTTAAAAATAAATGATAAAAAAAACTCTACAT
Organism: Selenia dentaria; assembly: GCA_917880725.1. NCBI lineage: Eukaryota > Metazoa > Arthropoda > Insecta > Lepidoptera > Geometridae > Selenia > Selenia dentaria. The sequence continues at coordinate 35,341,819 of OU862878.1, read as the reverse complement.
ACTTAATTAATATTATACAGAATGTTTGGTAGAGGGTTAACCAACTGTGGTGGGTGTTTATGTGGATCTATTTGAAAAACACAAGTTCGCGTAAAATCAGCTAGGAGTTCGTTTTTTTTATTGTTGTATTAGATAAAAAGGCAAGACAAGACCCACTTAGATTTCTAAAATACTTAAATAATACGTCCACGTAACTCTTAACACTAAGAAATTAAAAATACAAATCTAGTTGGGCTTTTTAGTCTAAAAATTTATACAACCGAAGAATGCTTTTAAAAACTTCTCTACCTATTACAATAGTGTAAGGGAGAAATTGAATAAAACCACAAAACACCATACTGTTACAATAAATGCCAAGTTTGGTTTAAATGTAGTATGAAGGGTTTAGTAATTGTCTGCGTTTAATTATGATTTATAATTTTAAAATCGGACTGAGACATACTGACGAAAATAGAGAAGCAATACCTGTTATCAACGGAAAATAGCAGTCCTGTAACAGTGACACTTCAATCGTGTCATGCCAGAAGGAGTCGGAAGACTGTTGTATAAAGTATCAGAGTTCTTTATCTCTCTGTGTAATTAAGATTCAATTTTTAACTGTTTTAGGACAGCTATTTTCCATTAATAATTATGATGTTGGTTGCTAACGAATCTTCAAGGAGTGTTGTCATTTGGCACCTGGGTGGCAAAAATACCAAGCCCAGTCTTTTAGCAGTATGAGGATAAGTCACATATTGTATCGACCCCAGATGATTGGGACAAGGGTAGAGAGATAATGACAGAAAGTAAATACTCACCAACATATAATTTGAGTTCCTTAACTTCGTTTTCTCTCGGCATCTGGCTGACACCCTTATAAGAAACTGTGCTCTTCCTCAATTTCTCAGTGTCTTTCCCACTAGACTGCTTCGCCAGACGCTCTTTAGCCTTCTCATTGAGGGTAATAGCCAGTTCTCTCTGATGCTCTTTACGTTTTTCTTCGGAAGAGTGTTCTGTTCGGAGTTTGGATTCAATGACGGCTGTTCTTTTGCCTCTTCCTGTGAATATATTTCAGTGGAATACTTTGGATGACTTTTAAAAATAAAATTATTAAATAAGCGATGTCTTGAGTTCTTCTGTTTTTTTGTTACTTGTTAGAATGTGAAATAATATTAAAGTACATTTTGATAATATAATGTTTTAATTTACCATGAATTTAAATATAATGGGTAGATGAGCCTTATTAATTACGTGTATTTAAGTGATTATTTTTACAGAATATTTTTTTCAACTGTTGTAGATTGAAATGATATTCAACGACTAATAGATAATAATTAATTTGCGTACGTATTATTAATATTACTAATAATTGCGTCAGCCTCTCTTTTAAGCTTGCTGTGCCGAGTAGTTTACAAAGTATTTAATGGACCCTCCATCAAATACTTTGTAAACTACTTAGTAATACGACTTGTATGATTTGTGGAGGAAATAAAGAATCTGAATCTGGATGCCTGAATCCGAGATTATGTAGTTTAGCTATCTCGGGACAAATTTTGATAGAAACAAATTTATATATATAAAAATGAACCCCTATTTTTCCTGGTCACGTTATTACTTGAACGAAAAGAACAACTGTACCAATTTCATTCAAGTTTTTTTTAAATGTTTTATATAATCTCATTCGGTAATATTCTAATTATGAAATGAAATACAGACTTTTATTGGCATATTTTATTTACATACTTCTTTAAGAAAAATAAAAAAATAAATTAAAGCATTATTCTCCTAACAAAACAATGCTTTAAAACATTTTTTTAATTATTAAAGTACAATGTGTCCTGACCAAGAAGGTTTCAATTCAATTTAAGTACACATTATGTGTGGTGAGCGCGCTGGTTCCGAGCTAATAGACCAATAACAGACTTCCACTGATATTGGCGAAATTGTGGTTACGCCGCACTCAAGCCATACAAACAAGAAGAAGAAGAAGATTTTTTTTTCCATTTTGGCGCTATTTCGTACATACGAATTTGAGTAATATTTTGTTGAATAACACTTTAGTAGCTAAAATATCATGAGGTTAAATAAAGTAGTGTATGCAACTGCATATAATTTAATTAGGTATTAAAACACTCGTGTAATCTTATTTTGAAACTACACTCTTGTTTTAATACCCTCTATTATATGACAGTTGCATAAACTACTATTCTAATACTTCGAAGAAAATTCTTACATTAAATAAAAAACATCGTAAGTTATGGCGAAGCCGAAGACCGAGCCTACTATGGCAACGTGGTATTGGTAATTAATGCATTTATATGGTAATTAATAAAATATCATAATTAATATGAATTATTAATTATTAAGATTAGAGATTTAAAAAAATGTATGCCAGAAAGCGAACTCGCCATAATTAATATTGCAAGAAATAACAACACAAATTTGCTTTCATTGTAATTGTACTTGCTGATATTGACGGTAAAAAATAACCAAATTCTAGGAAGAAATGCGACACGGCAAACTAAAAAGAAGACCTCAATTATGTTCTTTAATATGACTACCAAAGCAAACTTAAAAAACTCACCTATATATAGAAAAAAACCAGGCTTTATATGGTAAATGAAAGAGACTTAATGTTTAGGTGTGAAACACAGAACACTAACGGCCTTACTTACAAACGCTGCTTAAATTTAAATAACGTCATTTACTAAAGCGCAAAACAATTTTCCTGTTAAATTTAAATATTAAAATACAGCGCCATTTCAAACTTAAGCCGCTGTTATATGTAAGGCTCTTAACGTTCAAGCATATGAAACACTGGCGTTTAAGGGATTACGGATGTATGAAAGCAATGACGTAAAATTGAAGTACATGCATAAACAAAACACAAGTGCAACAATAGGCAATCATTCAAATAGTGTATAACTAAATCTATGTATTCTAAGGAAACAACCTTTATCTACAGACTTCCAAAAAAAGGAGGAGGTACTCAATTCGACTGTATTGTTTTTTTTAATGTTTGTTACCTCATAACTTTCGATTGGGTCGATTCTTAATTTTTTTTTATTTGAAAGCTGGTGCTTCCTGTGTGGTCCCATTAAAATTTCATCAAATTCGGTCGAGTAGTTTTTGAGTTACACTCCGATAACTGATTTTTACCAAAGTAATGAAATGGAAGTCGGTATAAAAAAATTTAAATTGCACTTTTTTTAAGCAAAATCTCTTGTGTACATCTAAATGATGAGATTCACTCCAGAGCATTCTCCTGGAATACAAGTCTATAAAGACAGGTCAAGGAATGTATTGGTAAAATATAGATTCGTTTTACAGTATTATAGAATTATAACATTTAATTATAGTTCCGCAGGGCCTAAAATAGAGTGCATGATTATAAAGGTTTTGGACAGAACTCAAGACAATTTCAGGTGAGATTATTCATGCAGTTAGTGTAAATATGTATAGACTTACCGCCGTTTTCTGTTCGTCCACGATTGCATGTAAGTAAATGGTTAAAGTTAAAAACAGTTCATAATAACTTCTTTTTAAAAAACATCATCATATCACACCTTTTTAGTAATGTTAAAAAGGAAATAAAAACTGTTCGAAAGTTTCTTTAAATTTTATATAATTACTTAACATTTTATAGGTGTTATATGGCATGATAGGTTAACTTCTTGCTGAATTTAAATAAATCTATTAAAAAAAACTGAATGTAATAATATAATATAAAGTTATAGAGAGCATAAAAAAGCAAAATCTATACAGAGCTGTTGAATCTTAATTTCAAATAGCTCTGCATTATTTACAAAGCTGTTCAAGTAGGGAAGATGCAACTTTATAGGTAAAAAACTAGGTAATTTTATAAATGCATTTTACTTTGATGAAAGTTGTAAGGTTATCTCATAAATTGCTCAGGATGTTTTCAGCTCAGTTTGTATGTTTGTTACTTCTTAACGCTCAAACGGCTGGACCAGTTTTGATGAAATTTGGTGTGGGAGTAGATGGGTTGCCTGATTAACACATAGGATACTTTTCATCATCAACATAATCTTCCTTCAACACGCGGATGTACCGCGGGGCGCAGCTAGTCTTACTATATATCTTTGGAATCCTATGATTAGGACATAAATTGTGTTAATGGCCAACCCATGTCGAAGTTATCAGGCTACCCGAAGGCCTTCGACATATCCTAACAACTGTTGTCGAAGACAAACAACCGGGACCGACAGCATAACGTGCTCTCCGAAGCACGGAAGCACTCAGTTAAATAATGCCACTAGCGGTCACCCATCCAAGCCCTGACCGCAGCAAGTGTTGCTTAACTTGTTGATTGGTTAAGATCGCCAAGTCGAGCTCCACTACGAGCGCTTCCTCTTTCTATTCCTTTTATCTATTTTCTCTCAATTTCTTTGCAAAATACGAGTATGTATTAAGCAATCATCAGTAGTTAACAGCTTAGATTGATTCATTTAATTATTTTAAGTGCATCTTCCCTATTGAACTTACCGAGTATTTCAGTCTTGTTTTCTTTTTCTTCTTCTTCCTCCTCATCGTCATCCTTTAGGAAAATGCCAATGTTTTTAATCTTCTTCTTTGATTGAGTGAGTAGCGATGCAGGTTGTTCCTCATTTACTAATACTGTGTCGCCAATGAACAGTGCATAGGTCTGAAAAAAATTCAGACTGAAACCTTCATAATCAATTAATGTAAATAAATAATATCCGCCATTTTGATTTTTTATCATTTTTTTGACACTCGCGCCATTAAGAGAAATCTAATGACGTAACACTGATTAACGATTGAGCCATTGAGTAGTTACGAGCGAACGTTACATACGAGGGCGGGTCAATAAGTCCGTGACTTTTGGAATAAAACACAGGTTTTTGATAAATAAATCATTTTATTTTTCAACATAGTCTCCCTTGAGCTCTATACACTTTGTCCAACACTTCTCCAATTTTTTTATCCCTTCCAAAAAAATATGATTTGTCGAGGTCCTCAAAATAGGCCTTTGTTTGCGAGATGACTTCATCATTGGAGTCAAATCTTTTTCCACCAAGCCATTTTATATTGCACAAACCAAGCACACGAAATTCACTTTTTTCCATTTCTTCCTTAACCCGTCCGCATCAGGACAAAAAATAACAATAGATTTATGAATGAAACTTGCCTCTAATGGGTCTTGCTGATTCGGACAGATTAAATTACTGGGTAGTCTGATAAAGATAGCTGTCAAACACAAACTAACTGACGCAGCAAGTTCAAATTTTGACAGGAGTCAACTGACAGATGCCTGTTGACAGGAGTAGTGTTGCTTTTTCAGTAAAGAGGTCAGAAATTCAAAAAGTCACGGATTTATTGACCCGCCCTCGTACAATACTATTTTACAAAGTTCAACAGATTATCCCGCTGCAAATGCAGTTGAACTCTAATTGTCGTTTGATAATTATCCACAAGCCCGTTCTAATATTTCTATAGATAAATTGGGACGTAATGTGCGTAAACGATACTTTATAATAAAAATATACTAGACACTTTTATATACCAATATCCATTAGCATCTCTTTCATGATCTATTGAGTTATAAAGCTTCGATCTATCGCTGACGTCAATAGAACTGTAACTGATCAGCAGGACTGTTTTCAATAGCAGAATAAGAATACGTGTAATTCAGCTATGGTTTGATTGCAGTTGGAACAAACAGTTAATGGAATCAACCCCAGGTCTGCACAAAATACCCCAAGCGGGACATCAGTGCAGGCCTCATCGCCCCCACGAATAAGACCCCAGGTTAAATACGTAGCCCTCCTATGGGCTTCACCGCAGTCGGGTAATAAAAACGAGCACACGGTCATTGAAGAACAATGAGCCTCAAAATGGGCCCAACCTAGGTTGAGAAAGGAGAAGATCGAAATTACAGGTTCAGAAAAATGTTTGCGAGTAAATACCGTGCGTGTGTGTTGAGAATCGAGTTGCGAGTGACTTTTGTATCAGTGGTAATTTTAATGAACGTAAGAAACGTGAAATAATGATGTTAGAACTTTTCGTCTGGTTAAGTAAGAATTCCACAGGCCTATGTCAGTTGTAGTGTCACCCAGAGCTTACGGCCGGTGCCAATAATCTATCTATCGTCGCTTTACCTTACTAGAGATGTATACTTGGCACTATTGGTATTGGTAGTAGGGAAAAATGTAGATAGATTGATTATTGGGAATTAGAATTATTTGTCAAATATTATTGTCATATTAGAATTTTAGCTCACCTTTCCTTCTTTCTCTGTTGAGGCAGTGTTGGTCAAATTAGCAAGACCAATGTTGATGTTGAACACCATTCCTTTTCTGGCCACAACAGAAGTTTTAGGACCAATCACAATGGAGCTTTCGCGAAACTCTATACCCGTTGCAAAGCTGTAACGAAAATATATAAAAAATTTGAAATTATATATAATTATATTCACTTTCCATCCTGAAACCATAATGAAAAATTTTAAACTTAATTTACATACCTCATAAAACTGTAAAGAAAATTTTCTATATTTAATTTTCTAAACTATATTGTAAAGTTGTAACAATTTTATTTACGACTAGCTGACGCATTCACGGCTTCCCTCGCGGGATAATGTGTTTTAATTTTTTTACGCGGGACCCTAATTGTGTTTCCAAAATAAAAGCCTTATTTACTCCTTATAACCCTCGTGACAGCTCAGGGATTGAGGAAGTAAGAATATACACAGATGGCAGCGTGCGTGGCTCCGTGATCTTACCAAGAGGAAGCATCGGGACTACTGGGCAAGTATCACGGATTGCAGGCAGTCGAAAGAACCTTTCCCGACTTGAGATACTCTAGAAAACTCCGCAATCTCAAACGTGACAAACTCCGACATTATTGTTGGTATTGTAACGGGACATTGCTCATTAAGCAAACACCTGTTTTACATTAGGTGTTACAGACATCCCCCTGTGCCGAGGGTGCAGGGTTTTACGCAAGTTGTTCTACGGCCTCAGCTCATATAAAATGTGGTGAAGATAAAGTAATGCAACAAATACTGACCCAAAAGACTTTGTGAGATTATTAACTAAGTTTGGCTTCTCTTTCATAGCCAGTTCCATTCCAGCTTCAAACACAGTAGATAATTTCACTCCGGCAACAAGTTTCTTCATAACTTCCTCCTCTAAAGCTAACAAAAAGTTATAATTGCTTTGAACTTCATCCGTGGGATTAACAAGCAGCGTTCGGACAATATTCGAACAGTATGACTTGTATCTGGCGCCGAGGGAACATACAATAGCACCAAAATGTAAATGATTCTTGTCCGATACTGCACTGAACTTCAAACTGTAATTCCCCCCAGACTGAATTATGGGAGGATAACACATATCGACTTGGCTTGTATCGACACCTGTGACATATTTCTTATCAGATATTGCTGCTTCTACACCTTCCGCTAACTTAGAGTGTTTTACTTTCTGAAAATAAACATTTAGTTGATTCAAAGTTCTATGTATAGAAATGGTGTAGTAATCCAGATTTGGAGATCATTTACAGAAACCCATAAGTGATATGGTGCCAAAATTATGCATTTCACACAGAAATTATGTATTTAGAAAGACAGTAGTTAGTATTTAGTAGTAAATCTGAATTTATGAACTATAAGTACTTCCTGTAGATTTGTGATTTTATAACAACTAGCAATGCGCGACACCACTCGCATTGTGACTGTTGCACAAAAACCTTTGCACAGGATAAAACATATTACATGCTAGTCCCAGAACAGGGACTCTTTCTCTTAGATATTGAACTGCATTATCACAATTCGATTATGTGTGAGGGTTAGATTAGGGAGACACCCCAAGCGGGACGTCAGTGCAGGACTTAGCGCCCCCAATAGAATAAGAAGGTTAGATTTTTTTGTAATTAACTATAGTATGTATTATTACTTAAAAGCCCAGTATGTACATATTTAACAGCTCAATAGTTTTCAATAAAATATGAAATAGAGATTGTTAGTTCCCAACAAAATGTGAAAAATAATGCCTGTAGTTTATAGGGGAAACTGTCAACAGATAGAACATAACAGCTACAAGCTATGAAGAAATAATTCTTCTTAGCTACAAGTGATTAATTAATTCTTCCTATAGTGATAGTTAAAACAAAAGATTTATGAATGAAACTGACATATTTTACGTCTCTTGGACCCAAAGGGTTCAAATAACAAACAATTTTTACAGAAACAAGAATGTTTTTGTTTTGTTATTGCTTAATGTAATTTTATGTGATGTCATGCAAGTGGTTATTTATATTTATGATAAATCTTACACTGACTAATGTGGACAAGTGACATAACATGGTGTAATATTACAAACCTTGTCTGAATCAATAATCTCCATAATTTGATCCTTCAAATACTTTGTAAAAACATCAACTGTAACTAAGCATGCCTTTTTGACTGTTATAACCTCTGGATCATCTTTAGGTGCCATCAGCAATGCTATTGCTGAACTAATGTCAACATTTTCAAATTTTTCACCTTTCAAAATATTTTTCCAGCTTTCACAAAATTCTCCAGGGAATTTGTCTTTAGCAAAGCAGCCTAAAGTCTTCCCAGATTTAGATTTTTTAATCTCTTGTATCAGCTTGTTAAAGTTCTCTTTGTCTTTGTCATTCTGTAACACAAAATAATAGCTAATGATCAAAGCAGTTTGTGTTTCAACAAGTGTACAAGAAAATATTATATGTTTCTGCTTATAGAAATATTGATTACTAATACAATAGATACAAAAACACATACATACTAAATATTTTATTTAACCTGTTAACTTGCGATTCTCCATATATGGCCAATAATAGATTCAATAGATTCTGCAGAAATCAACCTACTTTTTATTCAGGAACTGCAACATGTGTGGTTGAAGATTACAACTATACAAGACAATTTTAACTTCAAACAAACATTATTATATTTTAAAGAAAATAAATGTTAATGTTATGATATTAAATGTCCTGTCCCTTATACCTCTAGGATATATGGAATGAAATATTAAATTCAAGGACAATGCCATGTACATTAGATATAGGATACTTCTATGTGACATGTAGGTACTTATATAATATGTATAAAACTTACTCTATCCCTTATGAGAAGCTTGACAGGAGGTAATTCTGTTTCATCTTTGCCATTTTCTATTTGTCTCAAAAATTCAATTTTCTTTTTGCTGGCTAGGAAGCACATGCTTGATTCTGTAAGTACTATGATTGTATCAGGAAGCTCATATCCAAACAGCCAAGTCTAAACAAAAAGCATACGTTAATTATAATTACATGTAGAGCGTTTGACCCCAAGTTGCGAAAATAATGCTAAAAACACTCACAAGGGCATTCAAATTGGCAATATGTGGGTGAAAACATTGTTTAGGACTTTTTTGTTCACCATTCCCAAAGCTAAAAAAAGAGTTTATTAAATCTATATTTAATTTAGGGACTTTGTCTTTTGACATGCCAGTCCCATCATATCCTTATTCCTAACTATATAGCACAAATTTTATACATTTTTATTGCATCCTCCGATGCAGGTTCTGCTAGTATATGAGTAAATACTCCTACATCTAACATTTAAATTTAGCAATGTTATCAATTGTTGCCTTTACTTGCGTTTCGGACACATTCCATAAGCACAAGATATATATCATCTACTACTCCACATGAGTCACAATAAGGTAATGTTAGACTTAGACTTCTTGTTTGTATGGCTTTTGGCAGCGTAACCACAATTTTGCCAATAACAGTTCGCGCAGATAGAGTGGACAACAAACGATGGAGAATGATTGGTAAGCAGCGAGATGGTTGGTTGTTTTGGCCCATAAAACAATTTTGTAGGTGATGTTTCCTTTCTCATTACTAAATTTCTTTGTTGGAATATGTCACATACACATGTATACATAACTATATGGCCAATCCACTTGTCTGATGGTGAGCACTCAAAACAGTAGAAGCTACCAAAACGCCTTGAAAGCAGTACAATATTGCACAGCACAGCACTGAGCAGGCTGACCTGCTTTGTCATTTGAATGTTCTCAAGTTTCATTTGCTTACTGTAGTGCCTTTAAAAAATCTGATGCTGCACTATTTGTAACAAGAAAAGTAAGCCTTTTTTACATATTCAGTGGTCTACAAGGAGTGCCACTAAGTAAGAATATACACAAAACCTTAGTCTCTACAGTAGCAAGGAACCGAATACCTAGTTTTCAACGTTTTAATTTATACATAAGGCGCATGGAATAGAACAAAAACAAATCAGGACCTGTAGTGCCGTAGACTTGCTGTAAAGTGTTTCCTCATCAACTCCAACGCACGAAACCATGCAATCTATCTTTGCGAGGGCATCTTCACCTTCTGCACCCTGTAAAATATACCTATTTGTAAAGAGAAAGAATATTTACGATCACATTATTTTAGTCATGAATGCAACCTTCCACGCCGTGTACAGCCTTTTCATCCGTCGATAGAACGTATCTTTATCAAGCGATAGATTCGACATGATGACTGTTACTAAATTAAATAAACCTAGGTCTAGTAAATTATGTTATTACGCCACAAGGAACAAAAATAATTATTGAACACTCCGCGACACGACATTACAGCTTTTGACAGCAAACAAATGGCCGCGAATTGGCCGATGTATGGCGGGCGGGCGTCGAGAGTCTTGTTTGTCTATGGATAAAGCATGGGAAGGCAATAATGTACTATCGTATTACAATGCTAAAAAAATGTACGGCCAACATTGCAAGGCCAAAAATTCTTGTAAAGATCGCGGCACGTAACTTGAACTATGCGCAGAACACATTTTGGAGTCTCTAATTCTCAATCGAAGTGCGAGGCGATGGGACGTACGTAACCATAGCAACGCGGTATCAAACAATCACACTCCACACTAGTCCACACCTCGGTGCCCGCGCACGCTCCGCGTGACCCTGGCGTACAATAGCGCCAAAATCAGAAGCGAAAAAGAGATAAAATGATAAGGTCATAACGAACCTGGAACGTCTCAGTCGCAGTTTTGATGAATTCCAGCCTCCGGAACAAGCCAGTTTTCGAAAAGGCTATAGTACCATAAACCACGTCCACACTCTACGGCAAGTTATACAGAAGACCGAAGAGTATAACTTGCCTCTTTGTTTAGCGTTTGTGGACTATTAGAAAGCCTTTGATTCGATCGAGACGTGGGCAGTGCTTGAGTCTCTCCAGCGGTGCCGTATTGACTATCGGTATATTGAAGTGCTGAAGTGTTTTTACTAAAACACGTACCACCTACACGTCAGTCCGAGTACAGGAGCAGAGTTCGAAGGCAATTCCATTGCAAATAAGCATGAGACAGGGAGACGATATATCTCTCAAACTGTTTACCGCAACATTGGAAGACGCCTTCAAGCTTCTGGAATGGCAAGGACTTGGCATCAATATTAACGGCGAAAACATTACTCACCTTCGATTTGCCGAATATATTGTAGTCATGGCAGAATCCGTGGAAGAGGAGACGCGTCGGGTCAGAGGAGACGCGTCGTGTCACGCGACACGTAAACACATGTTATTTGTAGCTCCGTTTTCAATGTAGTAAAAGTGAATAAAAAGTGATTTTTACTGTCTAAACTATACGTCAGTACATAAACCGTGACACAAGGGTTGTGTTAGCAGAAATAATTTTTTAAATAAGTGTAATACAAGTGTTTAAATTACTGTTTTTCTTTACTTTGTAAACGTTAAAATCAAAATATCGGTAGTGCCGTGTGCAGTGTGAGTGTTCAATGACCAAGCCAAGTCTACAGCGTATGAGTCATCGCATACTTGCAACACACACTGTTCAGTGCGATTGCAATTTTCGCCTGCATGAAATAGAGCGGCGTAGTGTAGAGAGCGGCATTGCAGTGTGCAAGATACCGAGTTCAAACCTCATTTAATGTACTACCTCAACTAGTGCTTTTTGCTGTTACAATTTTATTGTTACCATGAATAGGAACTGTTTTAAATGTAAACAGCCAATAAATAACAATCAGTTTTTACGCTGCTTGTTTTGCGAAAACTTTTACCATGTCCATTGCTCGAATAGATCGGCAAAGCAGTATTTTTAAATGGAAGTTGAGAAGAAAGCTGCGTGGAAATGCGCTGCATGTCTGTGTAGTAAAGGGCAAGCCCAACAACTTTTTACACAACAAGATACTCTACAGACACAACAGTATAAAAATATTACCACCCGAAAGCCATATAAAGTTAGAGTACCTACTCAAAATTCATTCGAAGCTTTATCGCTTGAGAAATATGATGAAGATCTCTCATTGAGACTATCAGGCTCGAGATTAAACAGAAGTTGTCCGAATTTGCAACCAGATTTTTTAGCTGAACTCTCAGAAAAACTCGAAATTGCTGACAACGAGATTCTAAATCTTCTGACAGAGAATAAGTGTCTAAAAAAACAAGTTGCTTCATATAATACTCAGGTTTGCCAGTTAAAGGACATATGTAAATCTACACCCAAAAAACAAAGTAAAAGCATATTAATTAGAAAGAATGTAAATACAACAATATTAGACTTTTCATTTGAACAGAGTACTCCAAAAAATTACAACAAACAATTACTCGTATCAAATAGCACGAATATTGAAACCGTCGGTAATAAAATGGAGAATAGATGTTCCATTGAAAAAAAAAATATAACATACCAGAGGAAAATAAGCAAATAACAACAAAGGATTTTCAAAAAAACTCTAGAGGAAAAATGTTTGTATATATTGAGATGAACGAGTTAAAGGATTAGCAACCAATATGATCAATTCGACATCTGGAAAATAGAAAAAAACAATTATTTTATTCAAGGAGTTGTAAAACCTAATGCGCCTCCTACTTAAATATTGGCGAATTTAAATAATATTGTTAGATAAGCGTCCGAAGATGATATTGTAATTCTGTCTGTTGGAAATAACGATAGCGATCCGTACAAATTATTTACAAATATGTTGAATGCTTTAAATAAACTAAATAAATGTAAAGTATTAGTATTGAATGTGTACAAAGATTATTATTTAAATGTTAATGAATTAAATTATGAATTAAGAATAATAATCAAAAACTATAATTATTGTAAATTTTAGATTTTAATTAAGATTAAGGATTTGTTTGTAAATACAAGACAGAAAAAGTCTCAATTAGACTTTATAACCGCTAAATTAATTTTTGAAATTGAACTTTGGATATCTGATTCAATGTATGGACAAAAAGTATGTAATGAAAATTCTAACCAGGTCGAGTGTAGTGTCTCCCATGATTCTCAAAGTCAAAACTTGTTTTTTCGTCCCTCGTGTAGATAAATCTGGTGAAACTTAGATATACGGCAAGATAGGAGCAATCAAAGATTTAGGAAATCTTACAATCATGCATCAAAATGTTGCGGGACTTCTTAGCAAACTCGAAGTCTTAGAGATATGCTTAGCTGCATTAGCAGACAATGGCAGTTTGGTTAATGTACTACTGTTTAGTGAAACTTTTGTTAAACAAGGAACAGAAAGCAATATAAAACTTAATGATTTTAAATTGGGTGCCGTTTATTGTAGAAACAAATGTAGAGGAGGTACGTGCATCTTCATCAGAAAGTTTCTTAATGTTAAACCAGTAACGATTCCATCAAAGCTTGCCGTAAAATTTTATTTTGAGTGTTGTGGAATAGAATTGATAGGCCTTAACATTATTATATTATGTATATACAGAACACCGGAGTAGACAAAGACACAGATTGGTATATTTCTACATAAGCTAGATTGTTTACTGAATTATTTAACCGATGAATATATACGTAAAAAGGTTATTATTTGTTAAGGTTGTTATTTGTGGCGACTGGAATATAGATATTTTAAAAGATAATTTAGCTGCCAAAGATCTCCTAAATTTACTACAGAGTTACAACTTTCAAGCCCATATTAAATGTCCCACACAACTAAACTCTTGCCTAGATCAATTTGCAAGCAATATTAAAAATTTACAATCTAATGTTCACGTACTAAGATTTTCAGATCACGAAAAGGCACAAACCTTGACTATTAAATCAAATAAACCAAAAGCATTCATTACCTGGTTTGAACGCAGATTTGACTATAATAGTGAAGTAAACATAAGAAAGTTATGTTAAAGTATATCTTCTCTCTCATTCGAGGCAACTTTTGAATCAAATATATTATCAGTAGCTTTTGTACATTTCTATGAAATATTTTGTTTATTATTATTATTATTTACAATTTATGTTTTCCTGTTATTACAGTTAAAATGAACAATAAACCTGTGAAACTAAATTGGCTTACCAAAAGTATTAAAAAATGTAGCAGAACCAAACGTAAATTATACTAAACATATTGTAACAGTAATGAAATTAAAAAAGAAAATAAAATTAAATATAATACATACAATAGGATTTAAAAAAAAAGCTGTAATAGAAGCACATTTTTTTTAATCCGAGACGTATCAAAAACAATAAAAATAAAAACAAAGCTATCTGGAATGTTATCTCATCATCCACTACCGATTTTTTTTTTGACGCAGAGTAATCTTTTATGGATACCACCGGCCCCGGGGGGAGCACGGTGGTTATGTGGGAGTCTCTGCCAGAAGGGCAGCGTACCCACCAAACCTCTGCGGTGTTCCGTCACTGCCGCTTTGGCGGGAACGCGGTACAGATTTCGCACACGACCGCAAACCCGCCGCGGCTGTCCGTTGCCGGACCCTTCTCTCTTGCAGCACGCCAGAACACTTGGCGTGCCGCAACCGCCACGGGGGATCAAGCCCGCAAATGGACCCCAGACTCCCCCGAGTCTGGGCGCCGTAAGTCCCCCTACGATGGGTCAGGTGAGTAGCCCCACCGCCTGCTACTTCGGCCGCAGAGGATAGGGACAGCGGCGCCTCTCAACGCCTCAGCCGCCATCTAACGGTGGCGGCGCCGTCAAGGCCGCGGAAGGCAGGGAGAGCGGCTCACCGTAACACCGGCACTCCTCTCCCGCCGCAGCCTCTAACTCTCAGCCGCGGTGCCGCCCATACGACACCGCAGCCCGCCTCAGTTGCAGTGGCGCCCATACACCACCGCTACCTACAGTGACCGCTCCCGTGTGGACTTGGAGGGCAAAGCCCATAGGAGCGGTCCCACCTCGGGCCCGCCAGCTATCGGCTATCACTGGCAGGCCCATTGGTTCCTCTTAGCTTCACCGTGGTGACCCAAGTCACGGCTACTGACCGTACTGAACTTTAGTTGTTCCGGAAATATGCCCTTCACAACCTTTATTCCAAAAAGGTAATAAATCCAATTCAAATAATTATCGTCCCATAACATTAGTCCCAATTCTTTCGAAAGTTTTAGAAAAGGCAATGCTTGTTAGATTAAATAGCTTCCTTACAAAGTTTTCACTTCTACGTACAGAACAGTTTGGTTTCCGCCAAGGAAGATCAAGACAATGGCAGTTTGGTTAATGTACTACTGTTTAGTGAAACTTTTGTTAAACAAGGAACAGAAAGCAATATAAAACTTAATGATTTTAAATTGGGTGCCGTTTATTGTAGAAACAAATGTAGAGGAGGTACGTGCATCTTCATCAGAAAGTTTCTTAATGTTAAACCAGTAACGATTCCATCAAAGCTTGCCGTAAAATTTTATTTTGAGTGTTGTGGAATAGAATTGATAGGCCTTAACATTATTATATTATGTATATACAGAACACCGGAGTAGACAAAGACACAGATTGGTATATTTCTACATAAGCTAGATTGTTTACTGAATTATTTAACCGATGAATATATACGTAAAAAGGTTATTATTTGTTAAGGTTGTTATTTGTGGCGACTGGAATATAGATATTTTAAAAGATAATTTAGCTGCCAAAGATCTCCTAAATTTACTACAGAGTTACAACTTTCAAGCCCATATTAAATGTCCCACACAACTAAACTCTTGCCTAGATCAATTTGCAAGCAATATTAAAAATTTACAATCTAATGTTCACGTACTAAGATTTTCAGATCACGAAAAGGCACAAACCTTGACTATTAAATCAAATAAACCAAAAGCATTCATTACCTGGTTTGAACGCAGATTTGACTATAATAGTGAAGTAAACATAAGAAAGTTATGTTAAAGTATATCTTCTCTCTCATTCGAGGCAACTTTTGAATCAAATATATTATCAGTAGCTTTTGTACATTTCTATGAAATATTTTGTTTATTATTATTATTATTTACAATTTATGTTTTCCTGTTATTACAGTTAAAATGAACAATAAACCTGTGAAACTAAATTGGCTTACCAAAAGTATTAAAAAATGTAGCAGAACCAAACGTAAATTATACTAAACATATTGTAACAGTAATGAAATTAAAAAAGAAAATAAAATTAAATATAATACATACAATAGGATTTAAAAAAAAAGCTGTAATAGAAGCACATTTTTTTTAATCCGAGACGTATCAAAAACAATAAAAATAAAAACAAAGCTATCTGGAATGTTATCTCATCATCCACTACCGATTTTTTTTTTGACGCAGAGTAATCTTTTATGGATACCACCGGCCCCGGGGGGAGCACGGTGGTTATGTGGGAGTCTCTGCCAGAAGGGCAGCGTACCCACCAAACCTCTGCGGTGTTCCGTCACTGCCGCTTTGGCGGGAACGCGGTACAGATTTCGCACACGACCGCAAACCCGCCGCGGCTGTCCGTTGCCGGACCCTTCTCTCTTGCAGCACGCCAGAACACTTGGCGTGCCGCAACCGCCACGGGGGATCAAGCCCGCAAATGGACCCCAGACTCCCCCGAGTCTGGGCGCCGTAAGTCCCCCTACGATGGGTCAGGTGAGTAGCCCCACCGCCTGCTACTTCGGCCGCAGAGGATAGGGACAGCGGCGCCTCTCAACGCCTCAGCCGCCATCTAACGGTGGCGGCGCCGTCAAGGCCGCGGAAGGCAGGGAGAGCGGCTCACCGTAACACCGGCACTCCTCTCCCGCCGCAGCCTCTAACTCTCAGCCGCGGTGCCGCCCATACGACACCGCAGCCCGCCTCAGTTGCAGTGGCGCCCATACACCACCGCTACCTACAGTGACCGCTCCCGTGTGGACTTGGAGGGCAAAGCCCATAGGAGCGGTCCCACCTCGGGCCCGCCAGCTATCGGCTATCACTGGCAGGCCCATTGGTTCCTCTTAGCTTCACCGTGGTGACCCAAGTCACGGCTACTGACCGTACTGAACTTTAGTTGTTCCGGAAATATGCCCTTCACAACCTTTATTCCAAAAAGGTAATAAATCCGATTCAAATAATTATCGTCCCATAACATTAGTCCCAATTCTTTCGAAAGTTTTAGAAAAGGCAATGCTTGTTAGATTAAATAGCTTCCTTACAAAGTTTTCACTTCTACGTACAGAACAGTTTGGTTTCCGCCAAGGAAGATCAACTACTCTAGCGTGTTTTGACTTAGTTAAATATATAACAGAGAGTATAAATGAAGGAACCCCTATAATATCCATATTTATCGATATGACGAAAGCCTTTGATTTGGTTAATCACTCAATACTATAGTATAAATTAGAATTTTATGGCATACGAGGGACAGCTAATAAATGGATAGCTAGTTATTTAAAAAATAGAAAGCAGTATACTGAAATATCCAAAATTACTACAAGTAAAGAAAATACACTTACAAAACAAACGTTTAAATCGCAACTTTTAATTAATAACTCAGGAGTTCCTCAAGGGAGTATACTGGGTCCATTACTATTCTTAGTTTATATAAACGACCTTCCTGAAGCTACTCCCCATAAATGTATACTTTTTGCATATGATATTTATTGATTATTAATTGTTATTAAGTGCGCTAATAAAAACCAGGCTCAACATACAGTTAATAAAGCCCTATCAGAAGTGATCCATTGGATGGAAACGAACCATTTAAAAATTAACATAAATAAAACCAAATTATTACAATTTCTATCGTATAACTGTACTCCTTTGCCAATTGACATTCATTACCATAATGAAATCGTAGAAAGCGTTGATAATTTTAAATTTTTAGGTTTAACCCTTGACAAACACCTGAATTGGAAAATGCATACTGACATATTATGTAAGAAATTAGAACGCTTCGTATTTGCGCTAAAAAAAGTAAGTCAAACTGTGTCTATGGAGGCTGCGTTGATGGCATATCATGTGTCTTCGTTGCTTAGCTATGGCTTGATAGTATGGGGCAACTCAGTCGACATAGGCAGAGTATTTAAAATACAAAAGCGTTGTGTAAGAGACATAAACAGGGCGTGGTTTTTAGCCAGTTGCAGACCGCTGATTAAAGCATGTACATACTTCCTCTACCGTGTATGTATATTAGAGATGCTTGTGCCTTAGTAAAACAACAGCCTGATTTTTTTTTTAAAACGTGGGCAAATTTTTACCCGCCAAAAAAGAGTGAAGTTTCTAAATTTACTATATCAACCACCTGCCCGTAAGGATTTATATAAAAGGAATGTGTGCTATATGTGCATAACTCTATATAATTATTTACCAGATGAAATTAAGTCCTTGGATGGAAATCTGTTTAAAAGTAAATTATCAGATTGGCTTCTTTCGATTTGTTTTTATAATGTACAGGAATTTCGAGATTATTGTGTTCGACTTTTTTAGACAGTATTAAATATAGAAAATTTGCACGTCTGCTAGCAGACAGAATACATTGTGACCTATATTTTATAAGATCTCGACTTTGTACATGTGTTCTAGCAAATAAATTATTTGATTTGATTTGTATTGAAGACCTCGTTACAATGCTCGAGGGCCTCCGTCGAGTTTCTCAACGGGTAGGTCTTAAGATGAACATGGAAAAGACAAAAATGATGTCTAATGCCCATGTTGTACCTACCCCAATATCAATTGGGAACTCACTTCTCGAAGTTGTTGACGAGTACATCTACTTGAGACAGACAGTCAAACTAGGCAGGTCCAACTTGGGGGACCCCCACAGTGCTTACGTCCTCGTCGTGTCCCCTGGAAACGACCCAGTTCTGATCACCGAGATCGAATATATTGGTGTGTTCGAAGTTCAAACACCAAAAGGCCTTTTATTCACTGTTTTCAGTGAATAAAATAAGCTTTTTAGAGTATGAATGGTGTAAATATATATTATGTAGCTATCGCAGTTAGTAATAATAACGTATTCTGTAATCTTCCAAAGAACTTATTTTAATTGTAATTTATAGAAGGGGTATTTCAAATTTAAAAATATACATTTAATCTTAAAACTATATTTGTTTTATTTACATATATTTTAAAATTAAAATACTGAGCATTTAAGCGAAGGTTTCGTGCTGAATCGATTATGTATCGATATATTTCACTGTCCGATTCTAATAATCGATTTTTTGCCAACCCTTTATATTAATCGTTTTCCTATCCCTTTAGCTGACAGATGTTGTTAATAGATTATGTTGGCTTGGCAATAATTATTTTTTGTCGTGGTGGTATAGCTTTCGAGACTAAACTGAATGAACAGTTGGTTCTACGTAAGTCCCAGCTCGTAAGTTCATATTATTTAGATATATTCTGATTAATCTACGCATACGTATTATCCATATATATAGTTTATTCTATGGTATTATCTTTGGTTGTTTTATTTTTTTTTATTGTTTTTTTCCTAGTATATATTTCAGTTTATGGTATAGTGTGTAATTTATAGACGTAAAAGTATTAGTATTGTATTGGATGTATTTTAATTATTTGTAACTTCATGTCTGAAACTATCGCCATGCAAAAGTTAAAACCAAACGATATTGTTCATCTAACTGAAAGTGTATTACGTATCCTGACGCAAAATCGCATCACCACAATATTAGAATTTCTCCAAGAGGATGTTATCAAATTATCTACAATTACTAAGCTGAATTTATCTCAAGTTTTAGCGGCACGAGGTGATATATTTCAAAAACATTCAGCTCCCCTTATAAATAGTACTCCTTTACTACATAAAAATATATTGAAAAATAACTGTATGAGCACCGGTATAATAAGGTACGTTTGTTTCAAATCCACGGATTCATGTTTTTTTTTTACGGTTTTTTATGGTTTTTTTACCTTTTATGTTTACATAATATTATGCAATTGTATAATAACCGAAAAATCCTTAAATCGCATATTCTGCGGAAAGTATTCATTTAGTGCGTTCGAATAGGCTATTTGTGATCGGTTTTAGCGAAAATAACGTTAAAAACGCAACACAACTATTAGGCACAAATAATGTTTTTGAGCTTTACGACTGCTTTAACAAAAGAGCCATCAATGACAACGCCACCAATGCCCTCATAAGCTAAATGAATGGACTTATAATAGACCAAATAACTTTACTTTCCTTTTTTTAACGTTTGTGGAGTTGGGGGTTGAATTTTTTTTTACAGATAGGTTACATTCCCAAGTAACACAAACATGCTGTTTAATCTGTCCGACTCAGCAAGACTCGTTCGAGTTAAGTTTCATTCATAAATCTATTGTTATTTTTTGCGCTGATGCGGACGGGTTAATCTGTCCGAATCAGCAAGACTCATTCGAGTTAAGTTTCATTCATAAATCTATTGTTATTTTTTGCGCTGATGCGGACGGGTTAAGAGGTGGATTACAGACTTTGCGTATTCTCAAGTCTGTAAATTGGTTGTACAAACACTTCTCCATCTCTTTTACATCTTATTTGGGCCCCAAATTATCTAGCTTTCAGTTTTAAAACATCTGTATTGAAGCCCTTGGAAAACAATTTTTGATTATTATTATTTTTTTGGACTTTATCGGTGTGCGACCACATCGTCCCATAAAGAAAACCGAACAATAAAAACAAAACCATAAAGATACAGTCAGCGAAAAAAAAACAATGCTTATTATCTAAACCCAGCTCGAGCAACTTAATCAATATTTTAGCTTCTTCACCTGTAGGGTATGCTAATGCACTGGTTATAGTACCTATATGTAAGAAATTATTTCTGTCAAAGCTAGAGGATACACTATTGACAACAAGGATACATTGTTTGTAAACAACACCAAGTATAGACACAATTGAGATGCTGAATAATGGCTTAACTCTATACCTTATTACAATCATCAGCATGTTTTATATTCTTCTAAGTATACTGTACAGCTTATAGCATTACTAACTACTATAAAAAAACTTTGTATAGACTGACATTAAAAGAGCTCCAATTACTACCATTTAAAGGTGTAAACATTTGAGACATGCTTGAGTGCCAACTGCTGTACTAAAGATTTTTGAAATGCTTTTTTAAAGCTTACATTGTTTATATATTCTTTTATATGATTAAGACTCTTTTAAAATGCTTCAAGCTGTAGAACAAGCAATACAAAGAAATATATTACAACTACAATAGAGCTCATAACTATTCTAAAGATCAGCTAAGAAGATTAAATAGCCTCAGGAACTAAAAAGATAAACAAATTCTGTTGCACAGAAACTAGACTCTGCGTTAATCGTTATACTTCGTTAACTAAGTTTGAAGGTGTATCCCGGTTTTCCCTTCCTCTTTTAAACAACTTGTGTGTTACTTGGGTTATTATAAGTACACACGCCAAGCTTCAACCTGCGGGGACGCATAGTTTTTGAGAAAAAATGTTGAGAATCAATTGTATTTAAAATATTTACGTCAATGCCTACCACGTCTGTCGAGTTGGGGGTTGATTTTTTTTACAGATAGGTGACATTATTATAAGCAGTAAGCACACACGCCAAGTTTCAACATTGTGACGCGAAGTTTTTAAGAAAAATCGAGGAAAGGAGGTCGTGGGTTCGATTCCCACCCAGGACAAATGTTTGTGTAATGAGCACGATCATTTGTTCTGTGTCTGGGTGTAATTTATCTATAATATTTATGTATTTAGAAATATATAAGTATGTTTATCAGTTGTCTAGTACCCATAACACAAGCTCTGCTTAGCTTGGGACTAGATGGCGTTGTGTGATAGTTGTGGAATATTTATTTATTATTATTATTATTATAGAAAATCAATTATTTTTGCAATATTTACGTCAATACCTACCACAAATCATATAGGGGTAGTACCCATAGAGTAGTTAGCTCGGGTGTAAGCATCAATTGCACCCTCGAACTATAATGCGCCTAAATATCTCAGGCTGCAATTGATGTCTTACAGCCCTTGGCTACTAATCTACTATTATGTCAACTATTAAGATTAATATTTATACTTTTTTAAAGCACTAACGCCCGCTTAGCGATTCTACATATTGCATACACAACAACATAATTTTTGTCATTTGGATTATCTGAAGCGCTCGTAGCGGAGCTTGACTAGCGATCTTAATCGATCAAAAAGTTAAGCGACGCTTGCTGCGGTCAGGACTTGGATGGGTGACCGCTAGTGTCATTATTCAACAGAGTGCTTCCGTGCTTCGGAGGGCACGTTAAGCCGTCGGTCCCGGTTGTTTGTCTTAGGACAACAATCGTTAGGCTAAGTCGAAGGTCTTCGGGTGGCCTGAAAACTTCAACATGGGTTGGCCACTAACTTATCCACCAAGCCGCACTGGGCCCGCGTGGTGGATTATGTCACAACTCCTCTCTCTGAGTGGAAGGCTCGAGTCCCAACAGTGGAAACTAAATGGACTGAACAAATGATTGCCTCGTTCGGTGTTCTGTTTGATTAAAATTAAGCACTGAATAAAATGGGTGGAATACTTACTGCAATGAATGTAAAAATACTCATAATAGTAGGGGAGCCCAAGCGGGGATTTCGGGATTTACTAAAACGCGGCAGATTAATATACAGGGGGATACCTTGTACCCGTTTGAGTACCTCCACCAAATATGAGCCTCATATATAAAGCCGCGTCAAGGATAAAGGATCAGATTAGTAAAAAAAATTGATCATCAGTAAATCTCGAGCGCGTCAGATTAAGGTAGGGTGAGTTAATTATATGCTAAAAAGTGTATATTCCACTAATCTCACAATTTGAGAGTGACGTAAAGAAATGGGAAATGGGCGGAAAAGTTGTAAAAAAAAACGTCATCTCGACATTCTCGAGCGAGGCAAAGTTTTTTTTTTATTTTGAAGGAAATAATTTAAGGATAACGAAAAATATATAATCTGACCATTTCCACAAGCCGAACTCAGCCGAAGTAACAAAAACTCGTCGATAAAGTTTAATGCGTGCAGCTGCGTGATGCCTATATTCCCCTCTCCGTGTTTCTATTCCCCTCCCACTCTTTCTCTATCTATTACTCTTTCACTTCGTCCCTACTCTCGTTTCGGTTGCCATGACGCCATCACGGAAGTTGTCAAAAAATTCAAAATGATCTGGTTTGCAGGTGATCAATTTCCGAAAGCGTATGAAGATGTAGTCATAACACCTGATATTCTTGAGGATACTCCAGAATCAGGTATTTCTTTTCTCCAAAAATCACTTTCTTCATAGAAAAAAATGTTGCCAAATATTTTAATGATTCTTTGTTACAGATACGCAATATGAGGAGGACATCGGGCAAGAAGAAGAAGATGATTCTACTGATGAAGATGATGATTAATTAATCAATCAATTAAAAAAAAATATTTGATTATTTAAAAAGAAAATCTTTTCTTATAAAATACAAGTATTCTACTTAATAAACATACTATATATAACTAATTAAATCCAATGGCTTAAATTTTTTTTTGTCAGGTTAGGCGAATCCCTGCAGATAATCGTCAGATTATGAGACAGCACGTCTAGGACATAAAGATGAACCATATATATCTTAATCTGACGCGCTTGAGTATTTCAAAATGGCGAATTTTTTTTTGCACATTATAATAATGGCCACGAGTTTGCGTCACATCGAAATCGTCAGATTATTGAATGAGAGTTTTTTTTTAGGTTCACTTAACACCCCCTTAGAAAATCTGACGCGCTCGATTTTTTTTTTCATTTTCAACCTTTACGTACGACCACCCCCATCATGCAAACGATCAGATTAACATACATACATTATTAAAAATACATAGGACATTGATGCTATCAATATCTGACGCGCTCGATTATGTCCATGCAACAGTATTTTTTTACATTTTTGGAAATCTATAGCTGCTCCCCCTACCGATGAAAACGTATACCTTATATAACATTTTTGTCTTCTTATCATCTAAGCTTTGCGACCCAATAGGTATCTATGACGCTCGAGTAAATCCCCATTTAGCATCGTGGGCTCCCCTACTATAATGACATTTTTTCTTCATATATTTGTCCATGTCTATGTACTTTGGGCCATTGGGATAGAGAATTTAAAAGTAAGTACCTACATCTTAATGCTTGCGGGTATAACCACTGTTTCCCGCGATGTGTTATCACACTAACATTATAAATATAAATGTGTGGATGTATGTTTGTTACTCATTCACGCAAAAACGCCTAAACAAATTTGGATAAAATTCGGAGTGGAGATGGTTTGCACCCAGTTCCCTTATCCCGGGTCAACGGGTAGTTCCTGATGGATCGCGATAACTTTCCACGCGAACGAAGTCGCGAGCGGGTACTAGTATATTCTACCTACTTACGTTTTAAATGTTACAGCGTGGATACCATGTTGGAAGGTGGGATACCAATAGGATACATGACAGAACTCTGTGGACTTGCAGACTCGGGCAAAACTCAAATCTGTTTTCAATTAGCCATAAATTGTGCAAAAATCTCCGAGAATATCGTTCTGTACATTGATACGAAGGGAGATTTTTCAGCGGTCAGAATACAGAAAATTCTGGCTGCGTCTGGATTTTCACACAAGGTGCGACAAGTGTAAGAACATCATAAAATACTGTAAAAAACATTAACAAGCTTAATGTTTGACATGATAACGTCTTATACATCGATGAACGCTGGCCGCACGCACGAAGTATGATTCATTGTCACGTTCCGCGTGCAAGCGAGAGCGCGGAACAAGCGATAGAGAGGGACGATCGGCCTAAGCGTTCGGCTGGTCTTATAACGTAAAATTATCGTCCGCAAACTGACTTTACAGACAACCATTGTTTTTCATATGCAATCAGGTGACGTGAAGGAACAGTTATGCATCTTGCCTTGATGGTATGCTTGCCCATGACAGCTGCAGTTCCATCCCGAGCATAGAGCTGTAGATACGAGGCACTGCATTGTGCTCTGCACCCCTAGACATTGAGTTTAGAGTATCTTTTACTTAGCCCAGCAAAATCGCTTACTATAGTGTCCTTCAGACTAACACAGTAATGCTAGCGCACTATCGCTTCGTAGCTGAATATCTGGCACTGCGGTGGTACCGACCAAGACGAACTCTTGTACAAGGGTTTCCTCACCTCTTACGATTCGCAGCCCAACTGCGGAGTGAATATTCTTTAACTCCTTCCCTTAACGGATAAACTGATAAATGAGAACCATATAAGTAGTTATAAGTTGACTGTAGGTACCTGTGTGAGATAATGAATTGAAAAATAGGCAACTTCGAACTGTAGCAAGTTTAATTATGTTACCTTCTAAATAGTAATACCTACTACTATACAAAGTTAGTAATGTAGGTACTTTGTATTATTGTCCTAAGTAGAAGAATAAATAATCTTAATGCCTAAGTGTAGCTGCCGACTCGTAACCAGTCATTCCCCACTGCACTAACAAGCTGTACTGGTGGTGCAGAAGGGCATTTTTATAACCCGCTGCACTACCAAATATTATTTCACAAATATTCAACTGGTTTATACACTATTTTGTAGTGCTTGAATGTAAAAATGTCGGGAAGGTCGATGCAAAGCCTTGAGGGGGGAATAGGTAACCCTTTGGGGGACATTTCTAAGCTAAGTTAGCATAGCCTATGTTTTGAATTACATGTTAACATGAAAAGTATGATTTCGGCATTTCCCAAAGTTAGGTTCGTACCTAATATACAAACAAACAGGTACCATATTAGTTTTCATATTATTCAATCAACTATATCAACATTAATGAGACATGTTGAAGAATTTAACATTTGCTACAAAATTAGAAGAACTCCTATGTCCAAAGCGTTTATAAAATGTTTAAAGTAGACTGACATATTTAAATACGTTTAAAAACAACAACGACTTATGCCCTTGCAATTGGTGTATCGTACATGTGGATGCCTGCATAATTATCTGTACTTCGGGAAATTTCCAAAAAGTCATACATATAATGTTAACTAGTAATCCTAAGATACAGGCTATGCTAACTTAGCTTCGATATGTGACTCAAGGGTTTACCTATCCCCCATTCAAGACTTTTGCATCGACCTTACTTCGAAACTTACTTGGATATTAGGATCGGTCCGCAACCCGCATGTCTTCTATTGGTAATATTTGTACATCACCGTTGATTTTTATTCATTGTTTTTTATTACAGGAAATGGCAATGATCATGTATAGAATAAGAGTAATCCAGGTCTGGACCATGGAAGAAGCATTAGAACTGTTACAAAGACTCAAAAGCAAAAATATTGCTATTGAAAACCTGGTTTTGATTATTCTAGACTCATTACCTTGTTTGATGCTCCAATTCTTGGGTGATGACAGTAAAATTGGTAAGAATTATTCACCTATATTTGGGAATGACTATAACGAAATTAACAGACCAATACTATGCACTACTGGTAGTGCAGAAGGGATTTTTTATTCTCCACTGCACTACCAGCTCGTAGTGGCGTGGGGAATTTAGAATCTCCCGTTACAATATATATTGATACCAAGATAAACTAGTCTAAACGTGTCTAGGGCTTTTAGCCCTGCAATTTCCCCCTTTCAAACAGAACAATAAAATTACTACGTGAGTTTATAGTGAATCTATAAAATAAACACGTTATGTAGGTAATAAGTTATCAAATACGTATGACTTTGTCTGAAAACATTTCAAAAACCATGTCTTATAATAACCTTGTAGAGCTATCACATATAATAACTACTACTTTTGTTCGCACCGATTGTGAATTGATTGTGAACGAGTTATCGTCCGGGTAAGTAGCTACTGCCACTAAACATTTTTGAACCGTGAAGCAGTAATGTTCGCAATACTGTATTGGTTTAACCAGATCACAGTATGTGTTGTATAGTAATCTTCTGAAGAACAATACTGCTGTCATGTCACCGGCAACCATACCTAAGTAGGTAGGGCTAGGGTTGCCAATGAGATTTAACAACTAATGTCTTAGAGGGTTACACTTACAGTGCAGTGCAGTTCGTCACTTGTGAGGAAATATATCTGTTCAAAGCAGAGATTACCACTTTTAACACCAGGTGCACCTCGAGTTTGTAAACCTAATAACTAAAATAAAAATACCGACTCAAGGAGTTTTTTTCTATTGATATAATAATTAAACAAAAAACTAAAGATAATTATTACTGCACATCAAATTCAAGAGGAAACTCATAAACATGATACGAGTGTTATATAGATTAAGCGTAAAATAAGTACTAAATAATATAATCTACCTTAGCATAGAAATACAAGTGTCGTCAATTATAGATTACAGTAACAGTAATATAATCTTTAAGTTAACTTTGTCCTGTAGTGTTGTGCTGTGCATGTGCCGGTATCGCGACAATACCAAACGGCTCCAACGGAAGACCAGCGCTGGTTAGCCGCCGGCATCATGCTGAGTTGGGGCCCGTTTGTGGCTATATTCTTGTTTGTTATTAGATGTATTTTTTTTATGTTAATTTTGTAGTCACAAATACGAGTAAACTTTATTTTCTTTCTTGCTTTTCTTTTTTTTTTAAAACTCAACCTATCGCAATTTCCGTCTTATTTCTATTTTATTATTATATTAGCTGCGCTCCGCGGGTAAAACCGCATGGTGATGGATGATGATGATGATGAAAAAGTATCCTATGTTATTCCAGCGCCTCATCTGCTCACATACCAAATTTCATTAAAATCCATTCCATAGTTTTTGCGTGAAAGAGAAACAAACATCCATATAGGCACATCCTTACATAAACATTTTTGCGTTTATACTCGTACTTAATATTAGTAGGATTATTAATTTATCATAACACTAGCGACTGCCCGCGACTCCGTACGCGTAGTAGGCTCGGCCTTACCTCGCCATGACCTCCCGCCTTTTCTTGGTTTTTCTTTCATAAGAACTTTCTCTTGACAATAATTAATACAAGAAAAAAATAATTATCGAAATTGTTCCATCTGTTCTCAAGTTATAGCGTGACCAGGAGAAACAAAAGGTTAATTTTTTTATATAAATAGATATTTAGATATTCATTCAATTAAGTATGAAAATTTCATTAATACACCACGATAACTGGGGTAAATTAATCCTAATAGTGAAGTAAAATAGAAGCGTTTATACCACGTGCATCACGTAGTGCGCCCAACGTATAAAAAGTGCCCTTAGGGTGTTGTACAATACGTATATGAAATACTTTTTTCAGGCCTTTCAATGCTAAACACACTGGTGAACTACAGCAGATATTTGTGTAAGGAATTGGAAATATGTATGATATGTGTGAATATACAAACTCGATGGGTTGAACAAGATGTTGCAGATTTAGAAGGTATTATTAAGTTAATCAATATATAATATGTGCGAGTAAAGACTAAAAATAACACTGAAATAAATATATTGTATAGGTACCTACTAGTTTCTGCCCGCGACATCGGTCGCGTATGATAAAGGTTATCACGATCGTTATCCAGATTAAATACTAGTCGAGATAAAAAGCTTATGTGTTATGTAAGTTAACATCATTCCAAATATAATCCAAATCTGCTCAGCCGTTTATCGTGGAACACTTGCAGACATTCACACTCATCCACATCTTCGCTCACTCACACAATCATAAACTTTCGCATTTATAATATTAGTGTCATCTCATCTCAATCGTACGACATCCACTACTGAACATATGTCTCCCCTTATATATTTCCAAAAGGACTGATTGGAAGCAGCCTGCATCATGCTACAATATTTATCAGTTCGTCGACGACCAACGCTGCGCTTGCCGGTTCGAGGTCTCCACTCGAGAACCTTCCCTTCAGTTCTGCGTGCTGTGTACCCTGCTCACTGCCACTTCAACTGGCTTATCTTCTGAGCTATGAAGTTAACTTTAGTTCGTCTACATTCGTGATTCGGTCACATAGAGACATCGCCCTCTCCATAGCTCGTGGTGCGACTTTGAGCTTACTTATGAGGCCCATAGTAAGAGATTCTTTGATACAGTTGAAGATTGCTATACCGGACCTTACGATTTTTAGGCACAAAGAAAGACTAGCCCTTCCAAATTCAAACTTAAAAATGTGCAGTTCGGCACCCATATCATGACTATAAAAATATACTATAATCATATCCCGAAACATCTAAGAGATATTGAAAAAGATTCAACTTTTTCGATAGTCTTAAAGGATATCTTATTAAAATAGCTACTACTCGTTACAAGACTTCTTTACAGATAAGGCTCAGTAGCACAAATATTTAATTTCGGTCACTTTAGAACTGATTTTAATTAAGATAGTAGTTAATAAACTTTAGTCCTACCCAGAGTCCAATAAATTCAAGAGTGCCCACCAGGGTTTCATGTTGTTAGTACGTATTAAATTATTTAAGATCTATTGTACACATTAATATGGAGAAATAAATGATTATGATTATGAGACCACGTTTCAATGATATATATAAAATAAGTCATCACTGGTAAAAAACCAGTCAGATGGATCAGAAGTCTTCCTAACGTTAAGCAGCAATGTGCGCTATACAGTGTTTCAGTTTGATGGGTACGGTTGCCGGTGAAATGACAAGCACATGAGACTTTACAACTTAATATCCCAGGGTGATGGGCGCAGACTGTCTTATGTCTTGTGACGAAATGTATATTTAGAGGCAGAGGTTACTTCACACCAGATGGGCCCGTTTCATAACCTAATAAGATAAACAAAAAAAAAAGAAAAACGAAATATTAAATGACAAACTGGCACTCTTCAAAAATATTTTTTATTTAACCTCGTATATGTAATACAGATGCGATTTTCACCTGAGAGTTGCACCACACAATAAACAGGTACTAGTTTACTGTGTGATTGCACTAAGTGATACATACATAGACTTATATACTTATAGCTGCGTAATTGCACTAATAATATTATGGATAATATTACGGTGGTAATTACTTTGTCTGGAGAGATGGAGACATACCTTCTCTTCTTTGTGAAAATTTGTGAGCCTATAAGTATATTGATAGTTTCTTTCATAGGTCAAAACTACACCTTTGATTTTTATTATATGATGTTTGTTGGATGATGTTGGACGCAGGCCGCTTCCAACCGGTCCTTTTGAAAAATTATTTTATTTTATTTTATTTTATTTTTATTTTATTGTATTCGGAAAACTAACAGCTATGTATAAACATTATAAATAAAGTGGGATATAAAAATAAGGCTAATTAAAAGTTTTCACAGATATTAACTACATAATAATAACTTAAACTTAGTCTGTAGACTGGCATGCACACAATGTTTTTAATACAAACTAGGTAAAATGAAATTCAAAACAATACCATGAGTATACAGTATTACGAAAAAAAATGTTCATTGAGGAGTCGCTTCAGTTTATGAGTAGAAGTATTAAATATATCTAGGTCTATATCTGAAGCTATAGTGTTGTAACACCTGCATGCCCTGATTAGGTAGGTGTTTTGCCTGTAGTTACATGAAGCGCTAGGTATATATAGAAGCTTGAAATGTCTTAAAGAGTGAGCAGTAGGTGTGCGTAACCCTACTTGTTCGAGCAGCTCCGGGCAATCGACCGTGCCATTTGCTATGTTCAGGAGGTAGGCTACATCTGCCACACGTCTTCTCTCCTGCAGTGGGAGTAAATGAAATTTTTTGCAACGCGATGTATAGTTTGGCAAGAATATATTTGCGCGATATTGTAGGTACCGAAGGAATCGCTTTTGTATGGCTTCGATGCGGTTAATATAAATATTATAATTAGGGTTCCAAACTTGGGAAGCATATTCCAAATGGCTCCGTACATATGCACAGTATAAAATTTTTAAGGTTTTAAGTGCGGAAAATTCTGAAGACATCCTTAAAACAAATCCTAATGCCCTTGAAGCTTTTTTAGTGATAGTGTCAACATGC
Organism: Selenia dentaria; assembly: GCA_917880725.1. NCBI lineage: Eukaryota > Metazoa > Arthropoda > Insecta > Lepidoptera > Geometridae > Selenia > Selenia dentaria. The sequence continues at coordinate 35,310,680 of OU862878.1, read as the reverse complement.
ATATTAAATAGTAATTTAGAGTCAAAAGTGACTCCTAAGTCTTTAATAGTAGTGACTCTGGTTAAGGAGGAATTTTTCAAGTAGTACTCATTGATGATAGGACACGGTTTCCGTGTAAAAGAGCAAACGTAACATTTAGACACATTTAGTTTCAATTTATTTTGAGAACAATAATCTTGAAAACTATTCAAATCTGCTTGAAGACGTAAGACATCTTCAATAGTATTGATGGCACAAATAATTTTCATATCGTCGGCATAAAGAAGAATTTTGGAAAAACGAAAGCAATAAGATATGTCGAATATAAATATTGTAAAAATGAGGGGTCCTAATAATGACCCTTGAGGAATTCCAGATGTAATTCTCATGGATGAAGACGTATAACCATTAAGTACTACTGTCTGACATCTATTCTGTACAAATGTACAGAATAGATGTATGGGGGAGACCTACGTTCAGCAGTGGACGTCCTACGGCTGAAACGATGATGATGATGATATGATGTTTTAAAGCACTAACGCCTGGTTAGCGAGACCAAACTTTGCAATTTTAAATTTAAAAAAATCACATCCTCGGACGGGCTTCGAAACCGCGTCTTCCGACAAACCGTGTAGTTTTACCATGAGTTGGCAGCATAAATGTCATCTATTAGTGCGTTCGAATAGATCACTTCTGATCGTTTTTAGCGAAAATACCCCTAAAAACGCTCATAATTTTCGTGTTCGTATTGAATCTGTGGGTGAAAATGTCGTTCATGCCTCTTTTAATTCATTTTCGGAAAACTAAAAAAGAGGTATTTTGCCACCAAAAAGTGCAATTTTAAACACTCATTTGGAGCATGGTTGTTTGTGATCGTTATTTGACAGCAAAATCATGCGAATTTAGGTCTTATGCTCAGTTGAGCGTTCGAATAGGGTGTGGGCAAAAGTGGCAGAAATAACGTTTTTGAGCTTTACGAACGCTTTAACAAAAGAGCCATCAATGACAACGCCACCAATGCCCTCATAAGCTAACCGAACGCACCTTATAATCGATACTCGATCTCGCCTACATAATAAGCTTGTGATTGGCGTACTCGCTATCAATTTTAGTTCTACAATTGCCCGCAAGGTGGCACTATTCTTTTTTCATACAGTTTTTCGCGGCAGTCGATACCGATTGTCGACTGGTATCAATGTTGTAAACTCATGGTAGACCTACAGAACTTTAGATAACGGAAATAACGCCTGTTTTCAGATGACGGAGATGCTTCCACAGCAATCAAAGACGTGTTCACCGAAAAGAGAAATCGTTGTTTGGGGAAATACTGGCAGAACATACCAAGTCTAGTTTTGCTGTTAGAGAAATCACAAAATACGGACAATAGCCCAAGTGAACAAGTGATCTTATCTGTTATGAAATGTAATAATGTCAGTTTGGAAGCAAGACAATGTACTTTACACGTCCATTCTTTAGGCGTGACGTAATAAAGTTATTTCTTCTCTCTAAATTACCTAGGTTTTATTCAGCTGGTCTTAGGCGCAAGCCACATAAAAATGGCGTCGGGCGCGGACATGGCCCGGGGCGGCTTCATAATCCATCAAAAGGCCGAGTGCCATCTGCGCTCGCCACCCGTCCGGTGACGCTGTAAATGCCGGTGGAGGCAAACAGCAATTAGTCCGTTCGAAAAAAAGGAAGCCGCCCGTGCCATGTCTGCGTCCGACGCCATTTATGTGTGGCCTGCGCCAACGTATCAAATAATTTGGCTCGCAGTCGCGTGGCGGCCGGGCCGGCTGGCAGTGATCGTACTACAGTCGCATCTACAAGACGCATGCCTATTGGCTCGCTTGCCTAACTACTTACGTTAACTTTTCTACGCACCTACACACACCCACGTTATTCGCTTTGTACGATACTACGTACTGAGCGCTTCCGTGCTTCGGAGGGCACGTTATGCCATCGGTCCCGGTTGTTTGTCTTAGGACAACAGTCGTTAGGCTATGTCGAAGGCCTTCGGGCGGCCTGAAAACTTCGACATGGGTTGGCTACTAACCCATCCACCAAGCCACACTGACACGCGTGGTGGATTATGTCCCAACTCCTCTCTCTGAGAGGAAGGCTCAAGTCCCAGCAGTGTGAATAATATGGGCTGATTATGATTTATGACTGAACTTTGTTTGTGAATCAACTTAAATTTCTACATTGCGTGAGTGTTATCAGACCACACCACATATTTGGTGACCCGCAGCCTTATTGTCTATTTTGGCTGAGAATGAAATGTCATCCCATTCTTATACTCATTGATGGTTCCAGTCAATCAATGGGTTTGGAGGAATTGTCTAAGGATTTCGATGGCAATGGACTTCGAATGAACTAGATTATTTGAGTGAAATTATACTCTGTGGGCGTAAATAAATGCATTTCGTTTCTTGAAATCTCTAATACGGCAACGGATTGCGGTTCTAAATGTTGTACACCAGTTGAATACAATATTAATAATTTGGTTGCTTTTTTATTTTTATTTGAAATAATTTACTATATTTTTTAACCAAGTTCCAAAAACAGGAGTATTCCAAGTCGAGGTGTAACTATATTTTTTTAATGTATAATGCACGCAAAACTTGTTGCAGAGTAGTCCGATTTTAATAATTCTTTTTTGTTTGGTAGAGTATACGTTCGAAGCAGTGCCATATAAATTTTGTCAAATTCGGTCAATCGGTTTTTTTAATTACAATCTAATAACTGAAAAGTGTTTCGCCTACCTCGATGATATTAATTAGGATATCATCGAGGTAGGCGAAACACTTTTCAGTTATTCATCATCATCTCAGTCGTAGGATGTCCACTGCTGAACATATGCCTCCCCCACAAATTTCCAAAAGGACCGGTTGGAAGCGGCCTGCTTCCAACGTCGTCCTGCTACCTTTTTCAGGTCGTCAGTCCACCTCGTCAGTGGACGACCTACGCTGCGCTTGCCGGTCCGTGGTCTCCACTCTAGAACCTTCCGGCCCCATCGGCCATCTGTTCTGCGTGCTATGTGGCCTGCCCACTGCCACTTCAACTGGCTTATCTTCTGGGCTATGTCGGTGACTTTAGTTCGTCTACGGATCTCCTCATTTCTGATTCGATCACGTAGAAACCCCGAGGGTGCCTGGAGGCAGACGAAACGGCCGCGCACGTCATCCTGGAGTGCAGCAGCGTGGCGTCACAACGGGCAGAACACCGAGGACCGTCCAGGAGGCCTGTACCGGCATCAGCGAGCTGCTGGCCTTCGACGACATCGGGTGGGTGGACTAACGCGCACCACCCGACATCACGCACAAAGTGCCGCATCAAGACGTCATGAGTGCGGAAAACAGCCCGCTGACCAAGTACCAAGTACCAAGTAGAGAAACCCCGAGCATAGCTCTTTCCATAGCTCGTTGTGCTCAGTTATTGGATTGTACCTAACTCAAAAACCGATTGGCCGGACTACATTAGACGTATACTCTACCAAACAAAAAAAAACAAAAAACGGGCTACTCTGTAAAGTTATGCCTGATTATACATAAAAATAAACACGTCGACTAGAGAAAAATCCTCATTTTTTGAAAGTCGGTATAAAGATATGATCCGTAGCTTGCACGTTGGTGCTAACTGAAACGTTTAGGATGCTTATAGATACGTAATAGTAAGTTTGTACTGTTCTTTAGAATTTCTAAATCTTAAATCTAGAGCCGCAAATAAAAAAAATAAAAAAAAACCTTACGTCGCACATTTCTTTTATTGTAATGCATTATAGGTACATAAAGGAAGCTTTTATTCATAAATACAATAAACTATTCTAACTTCTTTGATTTATTTCTGATTAACGGACCGTTAAAGTTTATAAGATACCTAACATGGTTCCGTAGGTGCTAGAAACGGTGCAAACCGGGGAGATACTTCTGGCTGTGTTTTCTAACGATTCCAGAAGAATCTACAACATTCAGAATTAATTCCATACTTTATTCTAATTTGACTGGACTAAACCAGCAATTATACAGCACCTTCCTCGGACATATTTCGCGTTGGTGTTCGGAACCCACCGTTTTGGCCAAAGAAACCAGCTATTTGGTTCGCACACGTATAAGGCAATTTTGCATTAGGTATCGAATATCACAACCGTCCCGGCAACATTGTATTTATCTACACTAATATTTTAAAGAGGAAAGATTTATTTGTTTGTTTGCTTGAACTGTATAGGCTCCGTAACTAATGGACCGATTTGAGAAATTCTTTCAGCATTAGAAGCCTAAATTATCCCTGATGAACATAGGCTATAGGACATTTTCAAAAAAGTTAGGGATCCGTAAGAAAATTTTAATAATTTAACCCAAGGTGTGAAAATAATATTAAAACCCAGTACTTATTCATTGTAGTCTTTGAAAAAAGTTAAGGAAACTATTGACCATAGAATAGGTAATAAATACTCCAAGGAGCTATTGACAATAGAGCAAAGTGACGTACCTACTACAGAAGACGTCAATGTCTACAAAAAAGTCTACAATACCATACGTCTGACTATTAGGCCGGCTACACACGGTGGCCCCAATACTGGTACCAACGTTGGACTGTAAATTTGGTGAGGCGTAATACTACACGCGTTGGCAACTATTAGATATTAATTAATTACCAGTAGTCTGTCCCGCCAGGGCCAATGTGAAGATGACTGATATAGAAGTCGAAATTGTTCTATGCGCTTTCACAGTACTGAGTGAACGTTAATGATTTTTTGCTTTTTTTAATCTTCATCTGAGTAAATAAATCCCATATTCTGTTGAACGGTGCGCCGTGATGATCATGGAACTCTCCTCATCGTCACCGAACACTGCAAATTACTTATTTTCACTTCTCGGTAGTCCCCAAATACTGCCATAAACGTTTTTTTATTTTTAAATTTTAAGATCCTTTTAAGCTGCGTCTCATATTATTGGATGCACTTGGTTCTAAAAATTCTATATATTTTTTATTATCAAAATGTTATCAGCTGCTATTTTGCGGATGAGGAAGTCATTCTCGCACTCGACGTACGCACTCAGCGCATGTTGCAATAGGACTAGCAAACCGCCAACATGTGGACAGTTTGCGAGCGTTAGCGCAGATTCATTTGATAAAACCGACACGAGCCGGCCAACAACCAAAACTCGCCCCAACGTTGGGGTCAAAGCCATTTTACTAGATCCACACGTTGGACGAGTGGCGTTGGGTCCTATGCTAGGACCGAAGTGTCTTTTCATGTTAAAATATGCAATTGTATCACTGAAAAATTCTTATATCGCGTAGGCTACGGAAACTACCCTACTACGAGTAATATTATAAAAGCGAAATTGTGTGAGTATGGATGTATGGATGTTTGTTACTCTTTCACGCTCAAACTGCGGTACATTTTCATTATCATCATCATACATCACCACGTGGGTGAAAAAGCTTAATAAGTATTCTTGGGAGCGGCATATACAAAATAACAAGATCTCCACCTAGGTACGTAACTGCGCTCGCCAACCCGCCTGCAAAGCGTGGCGAGTACTGGCGAAAACCCCCCATGAACATGACAAATGGAAACAGGCCCCCAGATCCCAGCAGGCTCGCTATTCTTGGCTACGGTAGCGGCCACGGTAACAGCAGCAGGGGCTGGCGGGGCAGGGGGTGCTGAGAATCCCCGGCAGACGCCCGGCTACCACCCTCAACAACGACGACTGTCCCTGGTAACACATAACATACGCACGATGAGGACAGACGAGAATATTGGCGCGCTGGAAGAGGAAATGAGTAAGTTATCCTGGGACATCGTGAGGTTATCGGAAGTCCGTAGAGCGGGTGACGACACCATAACCCTGAAATCGGGTAACATGCTCTACTACCGGGAGGGCGACCAACAGTCCCAAGGTGGTGTCGGTTTTCTCGTCCACAAGTATGTACCTTACTAACAACATTGTAACAATCGATAGCGTTTCCAACAGGGTCGTATACCTAATACTCAGAGTATCCAAAAAATACGTTTACATCTAAAGTATATCGATAAAAACACTTGAAGGTTTAATTTTATGTTATGGTAATTAATTATCGGTAGGTATGTAATTATTTATTCACACTTTCAAATGTTAGCAGACAATATAAACAGATAACAGATAAACATTTATTGGTAGTTATACAATTACAGGTCATATCCACATTTACGTGAGGCATATAAGTACGTATACAACATTAGTATAATTACAAAAAAAAATAAGATAACTCTTATCAATTTCAATTATTTATAATTAATTATAAATATTATATCATATACAATTATTTAAATAACATTATTCCTACCGTTATATAATATGTCAACCTAAAATAAGTACATGAATTTAAAACTTAGTCTTCAATTACTAAAGAGTAAATGTGCTAATTATATTATATTTTACAATATGTAACAATTTATCTGTCAAATTATCCTCATTATAATATCAATTGATCTAATAAATATGATAACTAGACAACACAGAATTTTATTTTGATTCCAGTAAGAATTCGTCAAAAGTGTAAAACGATTTCTTTGATGAATGAGTTCTTTAATTTCACTTTAAATAATGTCAGACTTAGGGCGCTTGTAATTACATCAGGCGACAAGTTGTAGACTGTTGGTCCAATTACGTGAGGTAGTTTACCCGACCGCACCAGTCTCCTAGACACGCTTGCGAGTTTGTGTTTACCGCGGGAGTTCAATTTGTGCATATCCTTGCGCCTCACGAACTCGCTCAGATGTTGTCGCACGTACATTGCAATTTTAAAAATTACAAGTGAAGGCAATGTTAGTATTTTTAATGATTTAAAGTATGATCTCACTGATGTGAACCGCGACACCTGTGCAATTGCCCTCACAGCTCTTTTTTGCACGCAAGTATGTTGGCGTCAATATCTATTGGTATTAGATAAAATCTAGTCCATTTTTTTTTTTCAATTTCAATCTTAAATATATATCTATAATTCAAATGTCTAGTACTATAATTTATGTAGTAAACGTTGTATTATAATTACATTTACACAAGAAAAAACCAACTATAACTACATTGCTTAAATATAAAAGGCCGGCATTTAAAACTATGGGAATGAGTCATAAACTTAATAACTTAGCACTTGCATAAGGGTCGACAGCTATCGGTAGACCAGGCACCGCTTATTGCCCTTACGTATTTCTTCTGCACTATAAATTCCCTGTTAATGTCAACAGACTTTCCCCATAAAAGTAGCCCACATGACAAAATTGATGCTACACGTAACCGTGGTATGCACATAACGCAGATTCCACTGACACTAAAAGTCTTAACTGTCGTATAGCATTCACAAAACGATCCCGCTGGTCACAAACTTCCTGTATATTATTATGATATTTCCATTTGCAGTTTTTGTCAATAGTAATATTAGGTCCTTACATATGAAATTGGCGTTTTGTATGGGAGGAACAAAAAGTCGAATATTTTTTAATATAATATATTTAATCAATCAAAGTATGAACCATTATTATCTATGCACTTTTGCCATCTCATAGGTAGTTCATTGATCCCTTTACTAAAAAAACCAGTCGGACGGGAATCAATAAAATCTTTGAAGGCGATTTGGACTGCCCCATCGGAGTTGAATTTTTTCTCTTGCAAGAAGTTATCCAAATTTCGAAAAAAATGGATGGATGGAGGATGTCTTAGACTTTCCAATTGAAGCTCTTCTAATTTAGTAGCCGTCTGTTGCACAGTGTGTGGTCTAGCGTTGTCGTGAAGCAGCAGTGGCGTGGAGCGATTGACCAACCTAGGTTGTTTAGCCGCTAGCTTTTCCATCATGGTTTGCAATTGCTGACAATAGACATCAGCCGTAATAGTCTGGCCAGATTTGAGAAAACTGTAATGAACAATACCGGCACTAGTCCACCAAACGCTTACAAGTAACTTTTTTGGGGTTAATTTTTGCATGGGGCAGGATTTGGCTGGCTGGCCAGGATCCAACTATTGCGTTGAGCGCTTCCGATTATCGTAAAGAACCCATTTTTCATCACAGGTAATGATTCGGTTTAAAATACCTTCATTATTGTGCCGGTTTAGTAATGTAACGCAGCAGTCGACGCGCGTTTGCCGATTTGCTTCAGTCAATTCGTGAGGTACCCACATTTCAAGCTTTTTAATCTTCCCAATTTGCTTCAAGTGAATTAAAACAGTTTTATCACTAACATCGAAGCCTGCAGCTAACTCGGACGTGGCTTGCGATGGATCCGCTTCCACAATAGCCCTCAACTCTTCATTATCAACTTGAGTCTCAGGCCGTCCACGGGGCTTGTTCTGCAGGTCGAAATTTCCAGAACGAAAACGTTGGAACCAAAAACGAACTGTGTTTTCTTTTGCAACACGACCGCCATACACATCATTCACCCTTCGAGTTGTTTCCGCTGCACTAGTGCCACGGCGGAACTCGTACTCGTAAATAATGCGATATTTTAAGTTTTCCATTTTGTAAAATGAGTGACGCAAACAGAAAAAAACAGAAGATAAAAAAACAAATGAATGACGATCATCGAAGCACAAATACATGAGTCTATAGCTGTACAAATTTGAATTTGGAATTCCTTACCAAAGAGGAGAAATTCGTGATTAAAGTGGCCAGTACGAAAAACGCCAATTTCATATGTAAGGACCTTATATTTAGAAATTCATACTTGTCCGCCTCATGTACTTGTGTATTTTGGAATTTAATATTTAAATTAGGTTATATAGACTAATAGGAGTGGAATTGCATTACATTGGTTTTCTTTATATACATTTTTAATTTATTTTTATTTAGCCAATGTACAAGGTTATTCAACGTGTTATTAATCTCTATGTTAAGTTGATAAATTTTTTTCAGCCTTTATAACAGCAGTAGTATCATCGGCGTACAGAATACACAATACAATACAAAAATTCTTTATTGATAACCAATCATAAAAGAAAAACATAATACAATAAAAAGCGCTACAGTAGATTGGACAATTTAAATATACTGGTGCTTGGTCACGTTTGGAATGTCATTTATGTAGGCTAGAAAAATAAATGGACCTAAAATGCTTCCTTGAGGAACACCCGATTTGGTTTCTTGAAGTTCTGATCTATATATTGTTGTTTTTCCTAAACCTTAATTGCTCCGGACATAAAATTTTAGTAAGAACTCGTATTTTGCATAAACTTATTTGCCATTATTTTTTTTAAATAACTGGTATCAGTGTCACTGGTCTATAATTGTTCATATCATTGTTACATCCTTTTTTGTGCAGTGGTTTTACTATTGAAATTTTCAGTAAGTCAGGAAATGTGCCTTCCTCGAAAGACAAATTGATTAAATGACTCAAGTGTTCAATTAAACTTGTTTCACATAGTTTTATAATGTTAGTGTTTATGATGTCGTAGCCTACTGAATTTGTATTATTAAGTGATTTAATTATACGCAAAATTTCATTTTGATCCATTGGTATTAAAAATATTAAGTTTATTGATCGTTTATTAATTGTATTATATGTATCTATTGTTAATTGTAATGTCAAATCATTTTCATTGGTCACATTAATAAAATAATTATTAAATATATTGCATATTGTGTTAGGATCATTGACAGTTATGTTATTTTAGTTAAGTGATTCTATGTCGTTACATTTTATATTATTATCACCTGTATTATTATGAATAACATTCCAAACGGCTTTTCCCTTGTTTTTATTACGATTTATATATTTAGTTTTCTGTATTTGTTGAGATTTACCTCAGAAGTTATACCTATATCATTTATATTGTACTTGTTCGATGTTTTTATAATTGTACTTACTTAAGAAAAATAATTTGTACAGTAATTTTATAGGCAAATAAATATTATTATTATTACTATTTGTATTCTAAGTATTAAAAGGGTGGTGATCACTATTATATTTGCAAATACGTATAAGGAAGGCAAAGTTAATACATTGATTTCTCTAAATAAATCGCTTAAAGATTTCTGGCTTTTCGTATATAGCTCGAATAGAACATTTTTGTAGGATAAAGAAGGTCTCTATATCAGCCGCTGAACCCCATAGCAAAATGCCGTATGACGCTGTGGAAATATGCAAAATATCCTAACCGCGCCGTAGAAACGTCCGTTAGTTCTCTTATTTTACGTACCGCATATTCAGCAGAACTGAGTCTCCCAGACAGTGCACTTATATGAGAACCCCATTGTGATTTTGCGTCAATTTTAATGCCTAGGAAGACTATTGCATTGTCCATTACGAGTTTAACTCATAACGTAACATTGCACTGCAAATATGGAACAGTAGGCAAAGAAAAGTTCAACTATTTTGTCTATTTTGAAGTCAGATGTAAATTATTAGTTGAGAACCATTTAGGGATACTACTAGATAGAGCGTTGTTAACTTCAATTAGTGTGCTATCTTTCCTATCTTCTTTGAAAATCAGAGTTGTGTCATCCGCAAATAAAACAATATTGCAAAGACCCTTGGCCATATGTGGCAAGTCGTTAAAGTATGTATGTAATATAGAACCAAAACGGCCCAAAATGAACCCTTCTGGAACTCTTATTCTAATTACAGATCCCGAAGATGTTACACCATTTATGCCAACCTTTCCTTGCATCCTCTCTGATAAATATGACTCGATGACGTCAAGTGCAGCTCCACGAATACCATAATGGAAAAGCTTCCGAATCAGTATATGGTGTTCCACACAATCAAATATTTTAGAGATCTGTGTGTGAAACTATTAAACGCACTCTTGTGTTTTAATACACCTCATGAAGCAATAGTTGCATAAACTTATGTTAGTTTTTGCGTGATAAAGTTATATATTATTTTATATTAGTAGTGTAGTTTTCCACATAAAATGAAGCACTGTAACTATTTCTGTGAAAATGTTACTTTTTGAGCTGGCAATGAGCCAGCTCAAAAAGTAATTAATTTTAGTTTAATTTAACAGTGTAAATTTTACTAGTAAAAGTAGTAGTAAATTTTAAATTAACAGTGTATTTAACTATCTGCCGCTGGCAACACTGCGTCATTCATTCATCCCATCCCGTATGGCGTCCATTACACGCTAGGTTATTCGTCAATCAAAACCATCAGGCAGGAATTACGAATGATTGACCGTGAGTGATGGAATTTAATCGAAATTACACGGTCACTCGGACTGATCATCAGTCAGACCTGTTATTTCATAGTGAATACGAGTACAAGGTTTCCACTGACAACATAGATTTTCATAAAAAAAGGCCTGTGTTGCAATTTTGATTGCGTTGTCAACTAAAAAACGAGTGAAAAAAAAGCGTTGGGTGACATAATGGCTTCTAAAAAGGGAATAATATAGCCATTTAAACTTGTTGGCCGATATACGGGAGTCTCAAGAGGACAAAGATTACGCAAACTATTTCCGCATGAAAGCTGAGTGTTTCGAAAATCTTTTGGTTTTGGTAACACCATATTATATAAAAAAAACAATTAGTTCAAGCAGGATTAGTGGTATCCCATAACTCAGGAATAGTCTCATATGTTAAAATAAAATCCTTTTCTGGTTTTAAACATTAGAAGGAAGCGCTGGTTATTAGCTGCGCGATCTCGCAGGCCCAGCCGGCACCGCCTGTTCGTCGCTTTGGTCGTATTCAGCTTCCGACTCCATCGCTGCCCGCGCCCTGACTGACGGATGATTGACGAAATGCCATTACACGGTCACTCAAAATGCATGATTGATGGTTGCATGACGAAAAATCTTAATATTCAGGGGCCTTACTATGAGCTCTTAAAGCAGGACTTCTAGACAACTGCCCTGTTTATTCGTACCATGACAGCTTTAAAGCAGGCCTGCCCAGGCCTACTATTCAAGAACCGCAGACAAACCGTTCACCTGTTTTTTTCGTATGGACTCTCGTTAACATGTCGCTCAAAATCCACTCAGTTTATTAGCTTACAAACGTCTAGGGGTCTGCTTTGTTGGTTTTAGTAAATTGTTAAAATTCCAGAGACAATATTATCCGTTCACCTTTGAGAAAACAATATTCAAACAGTTCACCGAAACGAGCGTCATGGTATGATTTCATTCAAAACTGTTTATGTCAGGTTTAAGAACTGCACGGAACTTGCATGGTTTTTACGAAGCTGATAGTAAGGCCCCAGATAATCGTCAATCGTCATGCAACCATCAGTCAGCGCATTAGACGATAGGTTAGTCGTCAGGCAAAGCTTTGACCGTGGTTAAACTGACAGCAAAACCTATCGTGTAATGGCAGAGAGTGTAATGTTCTATGCTATGACCACAGCATAGACCATTAGATTAGACTGTTAGTGCGTTCAAATAGCCCCTTGTAAGCTTTTTTAGCGAAAATAACGCTAAATACGCTTACAATGGGCGGTTGAATTAGGAATTTGTGGGTGAAAATGTCGTTCATGTCTCTTTTTTTTTAAGGTTCGGAATACTAAAAAAGAAGTATTTTTGCCACCAAACAGTGCAACTTTTAACCCACGTCCGGAGCATATTTGTTTGTGATCGTTTTTTGACAGCTATGTATTTGACAGCGTAATCATGCAATTTTACGTCTTATGCTTAGTTGAGCGTTCAAATAGGTGGTGGGTAAAAGTGGCAAAAATAACGTTTTTGAGCTTTACGGACGCTAAAGAGCCATCAATGACAACGCCACCAATGCTCTCATGAGCTAACCGAACGAACTAAAGCTAAAACTTAAAAGCTAAACGAACGCACTCTATGACATTGACATGACATGACGTCCGTCCCATCAAATCATTTCATTTCATTCAATTCCATTCCATCATTCTTTCATTTGCGGCCGCACGCCTGTCGGGCGATGCGAGTTTCTCTGTGATGGCCCTTTTTATCACTTTTGTAAATTTAACATTTTTATGATAATAAGTGCTTAGTATCCTTTGTAGTTTAATTTTATTTTGATTTGTATTTATGCATAGTAAAATGGCAAACCAACAGAAAATGGTTTACAAGCTGGTGCTCACTGGAGGTAAGTGTCGAAATGTGTTTAGTTTTTTAGCAATAATTTTTGTTTTTGAGATATAAACTGATAAATAGCTCATTAGTTTGGTCGGGTTGCTTCTTTTTAATTTTAAGCAATGGGGTCTCTCGTGTCTGGTTGCATTTATTAACGCGACACGTGGGGCTCGTTGCTACGTTTCATATTTTTGCATTGAATTTTTTAACAGGACCCTGTGGCGGCAAAACCACCGGACAGTCCCGTCTATGTACGTTCTTCGAGAACTTAGGATGGAAGGTAATAATTTCTTGATTTTAGTATGATTAATTAATTATACATATTTACTTGATCTTACTTGCTTCTAATTTGATCGCAATAGCTTTTAAAAATTTCCTCATAGTAGAAATTTAATTGTAGTTGTACAATTATGTACCTAGTCCTTACAACAAAGATATTGTATATTTGTTAAGGAAATTGGCATTTTGAAACTTTTATCAACAAATTTACATTTAATTGTGCATACATAAGTAGGTTAGGTACCTACCTATCTTTCAAATTAACCAAATTGCAAGCATACTCTAAAATAATAGACATGTCCTTTCTCTACCCAAATAAAAACAAAGTCATGCAATGTGTATAGATGTAGGAGGCTATTGTGGTGGTTTCTCCATATGGAGATCCAATAAGACACCATTCCACGTTGTGTTTATTTCCAGGTGTTCCGGGTGCCGGAAACGGCTACCGTCCTTCTCAGGTACGATGTGAATTTTCACACATTGACACAGTGTACTTACCTGATAACGGTATTTTAAACTTTACATTTTGGCTTGTTAGTTCTGTCAGATTATTTTTATATCTATATCTGGGGTTTAATTATATATAAATGAATGTCAAAATGTTATTTTGAGTAAACTTGATGTTTTGGTTAAGTTCAACTCTGGTCAGCACAGCAGCAGCAACAGGACATGCAGTCTACTCGGGACCATGACTTAGGTTATTCATAATATATTTTGATGTTCATTTGTCCACAATTAGACCAGACACTGTGGCACTAAAGATGGCCTCATCTTATATTACAGTTATCAGTTTTATTCTTATAAAGTACCGGAAGCTATTAACCTTTTGCATACCAGACATGTACATTTACATCCGTTCATTCATAAATATTTTTAAATTATCACGGTATATGAAGGATTAATATATATTTCTATTAAATATATCTGACATAATTATGGATTTTAGTGAGGTTTTTGGCATTTTGCTTGACAACTTTACGGAATATCTGCAAGTTTAATTAAAATATATATACTTAACATGCAATTAATGTTTTGAAGGATTGCTTGATCAAATCACAAAAATAGATCAAAATCAATTGTACACTTGTAACTGCAATTATGTACTTTAATAAGATTATAATTTTATTTATATGAAATACCATTTTGCTTATTGTCAAATATTATTTTCTTTTTGATATTAGCTATAACAATCATGTTTATCAAAAGTATCATGTATAGTGTAAGTTCAAAAACCCGTTTTTCACATTAGGTGCACTGTGGAAATTATTAGTACCTACCTATTTGAAATTTGAGTTCATTTGAAATTTTTGGGAAATATGTTTTTTGTTTTTATTGATACTTGACTAAGATTTGCGAGATGTGTGTTTCATAATGACCCCTTTTCTTTTACAGTGGTGGAGTCAAGTTTGCAGATCTCACACCGGAAGAGGGTGAGTCATTTGTTATACTGTCCTTATTATAATATTGTGAATTTGTTTATATTTGTTACTGCTAAGTCCAGCCAGACCCAGCACAGTCACTCCTATACAAAAGCGTCTCATTTTTCTTTCTCCCGTTATGGGAGCCTATACTGTTTTAAATATTAATATATGTATCTAATTTATCATTCCCCTTTGTACTTCCACTCATAATATGTTTCTGAAAGGCATGATGTGCCACATATGAAATGAAAATGATTGTACTATACCTGCAGTAGTACATCACACTGTCACGGAACAGTGATATCAAATAGATAATATTGAATTATTTTATGTAACTCTACAAACGGTATTTTGGGGGTAATCAGTTCAATTGGTACATAGACCTAGGATGTTAATTTTTTACTGTAGGTTCCTAGTACTGTATGAAAACAATTTGGAAATTGCAACTGTTGGAAAATAGTTTCGCGAGATTGAAAAAGACGACATTTCACTTCACACCACAGACTATTTTGACATAGAGTGTAATGTATACATATAGAACATTATGTAAGCAAAGCACACATCAAACTATTAAAAAAAAGTTCAAATGTGCGTGTAATTTCAATCGTGTTCGTCGTAGATGTTGGTGCCACATCGGACAATTGAGACATATTTATCAAAATTAACACTGTGTTTTGAAACAGGTAGCTTTAGGTACCCAACATAATGGATGGATATTGTTTAAAATGAATTCAATTCAATTATGATTAATTATTAATTATTAAAGAATCCAGTCACTCAATATATGAAAAAAGTACTCACTCTCTCCTAATTCTATGGTCGTATACTAGTAGCCCATCTGAACTGAACTACCAAAATATTCCCCCTCTCATCCAAACGAAAGACAATATTTTACTTAAAGGTCGTATAAAGTGTTCAATTGGCCCGTTGGCACAGTGTAATCTGAGCTGCCTGTCCCCAGTTCAATCCCCAGACAGGTCAAACATTTGTGTGCGTGAACATATCTATTTGATCCTTGTCTGGGTGTGTGTGTGTATATGTGTATTAGTCATCAGGTTACCATAGTACATGCTCTGCCTAGTTTGGGACATGAAGACCTTTGTGTGAATGTTGTCCTGTATTATTATTATGAAGGTAATACCGTATGTGTAACAAATAACGAGACCAATACGTAACGCAGGCAACGTACAAGCAAAAGTAGTTTTTCGACGATAGATATATATTGTTGAATAAGTATATATGTTTATTTAATGACTCATAATATGGTGAACTCTGTTATTCCAACTCCTACTATTAAATGAACCTATGGTTCGATGAAACAACTTTCTTTATAATTAAATATTCACCAGTTGTTATGGGCATGAACTTTTTGTATGGTTATTGTATACCTACTTACTGAGTTACCTTAAGAACACATGTATAAGAAAGGTTTAATACATGTAAACACGGATTAATAATAACTTAAAATGTATAAAGTATCCAAAGACGAAATATCCTCCAAGGTCTGTCATCTTCGAAGGCAAAACGCCGGAAACGTAGCACAAGAGTGTGGTGGTGCTCTTCTTCAAAAAAGGTGATACAACCTCATTGAAGAATTGTAGGTCCATATCGCTCTTGAGCCACGTGTACAAGCTGTTGTGTGTGTGTGAACCGTCTCGCACGCAGGTTTGATGAGTTCCAGCCTCCCGAACAAGCCGGTTTCCGAAGAGGTTTTAGCACCGTAGACCACATTCATACACTACGGCAGATTATACAGAAGACCGAAGAGTATAATTAGCCACTGTGTCTAGCGTTTGTGGACTACGAGAAAGCCTTCGATTCTATCGAGAAGTGGGCCGTGCTGCACACCTTGCAACGATGACAGATTGACTATAGGTATATCGAAGCGTTGAAGTGTACACAGCAAGGCCACTATGTCAGTCCGATTACAGGACCAGCGTACGGAACAAATTCCATTGCAGAGAGGTATGAGACAGGAGACGTCATCTCTCCGAACCCTTCACTAACGCATTGGAGGATGTTTTCAAACTCTTGGACTGGAAAGGATCTGGCATCAACATTAATGGTGAATACATCCCTAACCTTCGTTTTTCCGATGATATTGTCATAATGGAGGAGTCGCTCGAGGATATCGGCACCATGCTCAACGACCTCAGTAGTTTCCCAACAGGTTGGTCTTAAGATGAACAAGGATAAGACGAAAATCATGTCCAATGTCCATGTTCCACCTATACCGTTAATTGTTGGAAACGATACACTCGAAGTTGTAAAAGAGTACGTCTAGCTGGGACAAACTGTCCAATTAGGTAGGTCCAACTTCAACAAGGAGGTAGCACGAAGAATCCAGCTCGGATGGCCAGCGTTCGGGAAGCTTTGATCCATCGTTTCGTCCCCAATACCTCAGAGCCTGAAAACCAAGGTTTTCAACCAGTGTGTGTTGCCAGTGATGTTAGTTATGGCGCTGAGGCGTGGGCCTCAATAATAAGCTTAAAGTCACTCAACGAGCAATGGAGAGGGCTATGCTTGGGGTTTGACTGCGTGTTAAGATCCGCAATGAGGAGATCCGTAGGAGAACTAAGGTCACCGACATAGCTCTCGAAATTAGCAAGTTGAAGTTACAATGGGCAGGCCACATCGCTCGCAGAACTGATAACCGATGGGGAAGAAAGGTTCTCGAGTGGCGACCACGCACCGGAAGACGATGTGTAGGCCGGCCCCCCGCTAGGTAGACCGACGACTTCGTCAAAACCGCGGGGAATCGCTGGATGCAGGAAGAGAGTAGCCGGTCCAAGTGGCGTTCTATGAGGGAGGCATATTTTCAGCAGTGGACGTCTTCCGGCTGATAATGATGATGATGAATGATATGATTCAAACACTTTAGTAAGCTCAGTTTTTTTTGTAAAAGCGTAAATTTCTTTTATTAGTAAAATAATTAAAAAAAAAAGAGTTGATAGTTGAGTTATTGAAAGCGCGCACGCCGAGTATTTCATACAACCTTACAGCTACGCTACTATTTTGCCTTAAATGCATGGATTTAATATTGTACGTTTTATATATAATCTATCTGGGCCAGCTACGTGTGTTAAAGTTGATTGACACACCTATTTCCTATCATTAATATGTTGTTAAATAGGATATACAAATAAAACCTCAACAGAACATGTCTGATGCGACGTGTTTCAACGAATTCGTGAACTAGAATTTAATACGAGAACCATTAGTAATACTGCTTAATACAAAAAGCAATAATATAATCGTTAAACCAATTAATTATACATAATAAAACTAAGAATAGGTGTAAATAATCGAATGAAAAATACCATTATTTTTAAAAGTCATATCGAATTTAAGATTAAAATGCAAATTACAACGTAAATGGAACTATGAAAAATTAAAACTTGTGTAAGTTGGAAAGAGCGACAGGTACGTGTAAATAGTTTATAATTTGTGCTGAACAATCAAAATTTTTTTGTATACTTTGGCATGAATTTGACAGAGGTCTGGCCTCCGCCGGAAACTGCTTGCCAGTTGGTTTTCTTGTTATATTTATTTCATTGTTTACTGCGCCTTGCCAAAACTAAAATAATTCGAAGCATTAGCAAAATAAACTGATAGTAAATAGTCTCATTATTTTCTATTTTAGAACTTCTCAAGGAAAAACTTTGCTACTATCGAAAGGTAGATGCCCATAGTTTCATAAAAATATATCTTTATCTATTTTACAATTAAGAAGATAGCAATCAATCAATCAAAATCATTTATTCGATTTAGGCATCAAAGACGCACTTGTGAGCGTCAATTTTTCATTATAATGTACTTTAAAGACTCTACCGCTGCGTTCCAAAATATATTATAGAGCCTACCGAGAAGATTATTTTTATATAGATGTTTACAATGTTTCTACTTAGCTACTACAAATATTACATTTTATGGGTGGCAGAGTGACAGCTTGCCAGAAGTGGAGTATTCCAAGCATCTTTGTCTTCTATATTATAATGTCGAACTTTATAATAAGTTTTTTTTAATAAAACGTTTTTTACAGTCAACTTGAATTTGCCCTCTGTGAGCTCAGTTAATAGTAGCAACGAATGTATTGTATATAGGTGGCCCTGAATATAATTAAATGTCGATAAAAAGACGATGCCTTATTACCTATAAGATTTTCATTGATATATATCAATGAAAACTTATTTCTAACCATTATACTATGAACTAACACTCGACCTTTATTTGTGTTGATTCAGTTTGGCAGCATTGATGCTTCAATTCCAGTTGGCTATAGTTCGATGTTACATTACATACACATTCAATCGCTGCAATGAAACTTCTATAACATTGTCAATTAATTGCGTTTTCCGTTTCGATTACCTTCGGCTTCACGATAAATCGTAACAACTTATTATACAGAAGTTAAATTCACGTTAATCGTTAAGATATCAGCAGCTACAACATGTACTTACCAGTGGTACCAATTGGTAGAATATCTGAACGCTTACCTATGTTTGGACAAACATCTGAACGCTTACTTACGGGTAGGTATGTTTAGACAAATATCTGAATGCTTACCTATGTTTGGACAAATATCTGAACGCTCCCATCCCTTGGAGGCACATCCTCTGACGTAAAACCACGTGAGGTAGGTCGATGCCGCCTTAGGTCTCTGCCAAGTCGCTTGCATATCCGAAGCGAAATTGTAATTACTCCATTATAACACCTATTCTTGGACGTCTAATGACGGGTGACATCTTGACTTGAAGATCACAGATCTGACAAGGGCAAAGTGTTTTTTACTGAAAATAATAAGGTAGGCAAATTCGTTAAATTATTCACGGACAGTTTACAAAAGTTCTGATCATCGCTAAAACGTTTACAAATCATGACTAGCTTTAATTTTTAGGATAACCTCTTGATGTTTACATACGTTTAGGTTCGTGAGATATCATTTTACCAGAAATATTTAGTTTAAGGTGGGAGATTATGCCTTCGTCAACTGAACCGCTGCGTGGATCAAATTAGAAGCATTATTAACAAAAAACTTTTTAAGTATAGAATAGAATTCTAAATAAATGAATTTTGGGAGATTTAGAGGAGTTTTTTTTTCTCAATAAGTTATGGGTAAAGAAATATTTAAAATAAACCAAGTCGTAGCTGCCACTTTAAAGCAATTTTTTTACAACAATATACAAGTGTTAAAAATGATCACCAAGTAAAGTAAAGGTTTTGATTCCATCGATGCAAGGGCTCTTAGTATTTAATTACGTGCAGTCAATGCGGTAAGGTCAGGATTTCAATTAAAATTAAAACCGTTCTCTAGAATGCAATTAAATGGATGACTGGATCTAATGCCATTCGTTTTGACGACCAGTCAAATCTAATTTGTATTAACAACATTGCCAAGTAGTAAAGAGGGCTGTATTCCCATTCGATAAATGTAAATATGCAGTAAATTTTTAAAGCAATTTATTCGTTACGCAACTATATGCGTGATTGAGTCCGCTTGCTCGGTTATTCTGGTTGTTTTGCTCTGGTCACGTGTGAACCGTTTATTTTTGTGTCCGAATGTTTCGTCGGAGACCTATTCGCCCGCTCCGGGACTTTCGTAGTGTCTATTGTGTGGCCTCAAGTCAAAAATAAAAGGCAGAATGAAACCCAGACTTTCGCTCGTCACTTTCTTCGCATGACGGACGACCTTACATATCTATATAACATCCTACTAATGTTATAAACGCGAAAGTTTGGGTGTATGGATGTGTGGATCTTTGTTACTCTTTCACGCTCAAACGGCGGGGGCAATTATGATGAAATTTGGTATGGAGGCAGATGAGGCGCTGGATTAACACATAGGATCCATCACCACGCGGGTGAAAAAGTGTAATATGCTTGATCACAGCATAGACAAAATAATAAGATCTGCGCCTACATTAAATCGTAATGATGACATTTCTGTCAGTTTGTGTCCGTTTCTGATAGCTTAGTCAAAAGCCAAGTCAATTTGACAGCTCGATACACTAGACGTGCTCGGCGACCGTCAAGGGTGATGAAATGTAATGACAGCTTTTTTTCCACGGTGATTAAATTTATATTTGTATGTACGTATGTCCTGTATTTTATTGTTTACTGATTGATATGCTAAGTATTTAAATTTACTCATATAATACTATTATAGCAATTGCGAATTGAACATGTACCAACATATTTTATGATATTTTGGTGTAAAGGTAGATATGGCCTTGGAGAAGATACTCGTAATAAGCTACTCGAAATACTAATCCTGCGCAGACGTAGTCGCGGGCACCAGCTAGTACTTAATAAGAATAATACTGTACAGTATATATGTTTATTTCCAAATTGCTCATAAATATATAACTTTATTTAGCCGGCTTTCCTCTAAATAATACATACATAACGTCACGTCCGTTTCCCGGAGGGGTAGGCAGAAAATACACAATTCCACTTGCTATGATCCTGGCATACCTCTTTTGCTTCATCCACTCTAAATAATACATTGTCCATAATCTTCTTATAAGAATGGAATTATGGAGAACGCGCCATAATTCTATAAAAAAGGATTATGATATGGGGCTTCGTGAGGTAGACGCCATGCGCCACGTGCGTTGTGGCGTAAATAGACCGTTCACGGTCACGGACGCGCCGGCGCGTTGGAAAAATGCCTTATAACAACAAACATAATCTCTACCAGACAACGTGCATGCCACGTATTATAATAGGATTGAAGTAAAATAATCGTGGAGCTATCAAGTTCCTTCGAAATACTTACATTATAATACTACATGTAATTAATGAATACTTATTTACTTACCTACTTCTAAATTTCTTAAATGACCGACTGACCCGCCCAATTCTTCGCGTGACCTACGCAAAATACAGAGTGGATTTTGTTACAGATAAATATTTAAAAATTAAATTTAAATACCTCTGTTTTATTATAGTACCTGTAGGTTAGGCGTTCTCTCTCTTCTGAAATAGCTGAAGTACACCGACTTCTTCAGTACAGAATCGAATAAGGAACTATGTCATATACCATATAAATGTATGAAATAGTTAATGTGTCATATCAACAATGATCAACTTGTATTATGGTTTTATTATAGATTTGTAAACCTCTCAATATTCGATTAGCACACCCAAATTAACAGAAATACTAATCTAGAATAAAAAGAAAACAAAAATAATCGTTTCCTGCCCGAAGATGTATTTTTTCTCTCTAAAATACAATTGCATAAAAAATAATGTTTTCTCTAAGCCAATGTCAATGCTTGTCACTATTGCAATAATAATATACCAATAATTGCTAGTACTTTCAAACCTTCGTTGTGTTAATTGTTTCTACGAGATTGATTCAATACTTTATGCAGACTTATTCAACTGGACAAATTATAGTCGCCATGTGTGTTCCATTTGTTTGTCACTTCGATCAGTAGTAATTGATCTACAAAAACTCCTCCGTATCAATATAGTTGATTCTTTATCAATACATTTTGTTTAGATTAATGAAATGTCGTTGAAATTATGCAATTTTATTTCAAATGTGCTAATCGTTAAAATGTTAGGTAATTTTATTTTATATTTCACGACCAATTGTATTGGTCGTTTTACCGGTTTAATTATACAGCTCGACTCCACTGTAGTCTATTATCGTTTACCATGAAGGGAGTAGATAGAGCTCGGGCTGCCGGCCAACCGCAATGTTTCCGATTGATTACTCCTTTTGTGTTGCAAATTGTCATACTTACCCAGAATCGGTTTTAACGAATTGAATTTTAGAGATGAACAGATTCTTTGATTGTAAAACATCACCAGTTCTACGGGCAAACTATTTGATGCGTTCTAGATGTTGGCCTGAATCTATTCACGTGGTAAAGTAAATATTTTTTTGCCATCAATTCCAAACGTATCTTAGAAGTAATTGTGTTGTTTGACGGAGACATAATCTTGACGTCTACTTCTCATATCTAATATTATCTTTAACTTATAAATATACATAAGTATGTATTGTATGTTCAGATACTAGATAGGTTATGTATTTCATAGCTGTATGGGAGTGTCTACAATGGTTTTGGAAGTCACGCGCTCCATGCTTGCAATGACGTCAATCTTCTCTAACAAAACGGACGAGTAGGTGGATGTCTGACTAATTTTGAATAAAAAATACGATCTTAATCTAAAGTCTTACGATTATTGGGGTTTATCTCGACAGACGTCTGTGAAGTTTCAATATGAATTTCAAGTTAAAACTCAAAAGAAAAATAAACACAACGCTAGAAAAGGTCCATGAAAAGATTTCTATTAAATGAAATTGTAGTATTAACCGTAATAAAAGTAATGGCATGGCTTTAGAGGTTGGCGACATAGTGGATACTCAGACGCGATACTTTAATGACATCACCCCTAAAGGTCAGGTCGATGTGTCCTTGCAAGACAACAACATGATATTTTCTTTGATTATAATGGAAAACACCCTAACGGCTGAGGACAATGGCATTTAGTTGTGGACAAAAAGTAATTTGTGGTGGAGTAACCTCGCGCCCGTTGTGACCTCAGACTATGTAGATCAGTTTCTCTTGCGGTCCTTGCGAAGTTATCAAACCACAATAGGCGCACGTAACTTTTTGTTCCAAAGGGTAGGTACACAAGATTTCGACGACACAAATAGCGGTACTAGTAGTAACATTTTTTACAAGCCTTTTGTGATTGTAGTTTGTTTTATAACAATAGTGGTATTGCGCAAGGGATTCAAGTATGAATTATTGTAATAGCATTGCTGTTTTTATGCTTCTCGTTGACAAGTTTTTATGTGTTTTCGTCTGGTCGTAGCGTAGCCAGGCCAAAATATTTTGTCAGGGATTTTCAGTCATCTCAATGTAACGATCGAACTTAAGGGTTTCTGTTATTTGAATGCCAAATGACTCATGACAATGGGTGAACGGTAATTGCGATGCCTGCTACATGCCAGCTACTGCTATTATAGGAAAAAGCTCGATGGTAAAACATGTAGGTATTGTAATCTTCGGCCGCAGTGATATTTTTACGGAAATGTCTACTTCCTAGACACATAGGCTAATGATGGTTTTTAATAGTCACTGATCTTAAAAATGTACATGTGATGTGATTGTAGCGGATTCGCCGATAGGTGTTACAGGGGACATTTGCCCAATGGAATGTAAGCGCTGCACCGCTGCCGCCGTGGCACAAGCAAACCGTGGTGACAGTGGTGAGTCTTCATCATCCATCAATGTCGCGCTAGGCACATCACCATATTAGTGCCGCAATGAAATAGTTATCTTTTTGGCTTCGGAATCAGTTGATGTAATTGCTCATTATTTAATCAGGGGCCATCATAATTAGGCGCTGCTAGTCTCTACAACATTAAATCTTATTCCAATAATAGACTTGATTTGTTCGTGTGTGACTTCTATGGCTAGATCTAATAAGGTCGCTATTAGTAATACAGTTATTTCTGCGGTTACCATTGCTGAACAAGTAGTTTAAGAATTATGTAAATCAGGCAAAAGTCATTTGAAACTGTGATCACAGTTCTCACAATAGCATCCGTTGATCGTTCACGTCCGCAGTTTTCAGATAATCTCTTTTAACGCGGCATGTGAGGGTAGTATATTTTGGTTGGTAGTCTGCCAGTAGCCATATTTTAACACTACAACAGTCCTGTCTATTTTTAAGATCTAATTACCACGGTTTCGTTCTAATATATATTCGCATTAAATGTGCGTTCATTCGCGTTAAGTATGAGGCTGATCTTCACGCGTATTGTTTGTACGTGTTGTCTGATGAACACACGATGACGTGAAGTGAGAAGGTGTGAGCCATGATTATTTCATTTCATACGTCCCTGACGTCATAACAAACGTTATGGTCAATGTCCACTCATAATCGTTGCCAAGATTGTACTAAGTATTATTTTAAGAGTTGTGAAAACTGAAAACCCATGTAAATAAAAATTTAAATTGATTTGGGACGCAGCGTCGCCAATGTTATCCATTTAAAAAACTAAGCCCTGTGTTTCCGGGGTACATAGCATGCTCTATATCTAGTACTAGCTGCGCTCCGCGGTTTCACCCGCGTGGTGATGGGTGATGATGATGATGAATCAAAATACCTATGTTACTCAGGGATAATGTAGCATTCTAATTGTGTTTTTTTTTTAAAACGGTTAGATGTTTTTGAGTTCGTTACAAACATACCAAAATGCAAATCTCTCCTCTTTATAATATTAGTATAGATTATTAATAATACTGATTAAGCATTCTACATTACAATTCAAATATATTTTAGTTGAAAATTTTGACTATCATAATGCAAGATTCTTTGAAATAGCAAAAAACGTAATCGGAAACAAAAAAAGGCCATTAAGTAGCGCAGTATGTGAGTCATCATAAGGTTTTTCAATTATTTATATTTGTATTATGTATGTATAATGAGTTGTTCTGTCTAACAGAACATAGAGTACTAGAGAGATGCGAATCCATACGCTGAATAAAAGACCTGGCGTTGCAAGCAGTGGCCGTATTCTGCGATTCAACGTGTTGTTAGCTTCAATAAGTTCATTATGCACGGCGGTATTAAAACTTAACCTTTGAATATTCGTAAATACAGAGCATGCATTGGGAACTGTTTACATGCAATTTTCGCATTTTTCGCGACCGGCGTTCAGTCGCATAAATACAAAAGATGCGAACCGCCGCCGCGAGCAATGTGTTCTGTTTTTGGGCATATTGCTGCAAAACCGGCCCTGCCCCTTTTTCATATGTCCCTTGTTTCTGTGATCTGTGTGACAAACCGACTGATTCATTAACACACAACCTAAACCGATACCTTTTATGTTCTAAGCAGTCGCACAAGAAGGATTTTTGGAGATTTTATTTCTAAGCAAGCGAAGCCGTTTGCGGTTTAACTAGTGCTTAATATACTGTGTTGATGGCGCAGGTTCGTCAAAACGAAGTTTCGTGTTCAGAAAGGTTACGGACGGTAATTTGTCATGTCTTCGACGAAATACGTAAGGGACAATGCACGTAAGTTGACAAAACACGCGATTGTTAAATAAACTTCCTTCGTTTAACCGTTTTAATGTTTATTACCGTTTATTTACCAAATTATATGAAAATGTTTAAAAGTTCATGACAATCAGTACGGTTGACGTTATACCAAATAATGCAGCTTTAGTTTGTGTCATTTATTTGAAACAATCCTATCATAAGGGTCTGCAGGCCTAGACAACATTCAAACAGACGTGTTTCCGCACTCGCTACAGTCAAAAATGTGTCTACGAACTTGCGTGACGTCACGTGACTTCCACAGGTAATGTCAACGCCATACATTTTGGAGTTGTCGTTTGGCGTTAACTATAACAGAAACATCTTTTGTCTAGGTCTGCTCATACAGCAGAGCATGCTCTCAGACAGAGCGCGGTCAACGCGTTTACGCGGTCAGTTTTGCCTTCATGGTGTTGTATAACGTTACATAGATATACCCACCTACCCAACGTTGACCGACGAGTTCAGAACGTCTCCTGTTTGCTTATATCTATGTAACGTAATACAACACTACGAACGGCAATACTGAACGCATTGACCGCGCTGTCTGACAGCACCCTTACATACACTCCTAGCTTCATGATTTCATTAAATAGTAATGCTTCTGACACATACAGCTATGAATTTTGATTGCAACAGATAACAATCACAACAAAGTTGAGACTGTGTTGGAGAAGTTCCAAAGTAGGTACTACGTATAAAATATAACCTAGGTTGGAGAATGTATGAAATATATCTTACTGTACGTGAAGTATACTTCGACATGACGATATAAAGACATCGATCTACCAACTCGATATTAAAAAACTAAAGAATACCATAAGAATATGTATTTGATGCTGTAACGAAGCCAAATTATTTCTCAAATAATTTGAAAAGTGTTTTTGCAACAATGTCTACAACTCTCGTCAGTCAGACTCATGCCAACATAATTAGTTCCTGAGTGTTTTTATTTTTAATGATAAGGTTTTTAGACGCAGCTATGATCTAATCGTTATTCCCCCGGTTCGGCCAGTTATGTAATGTCATCGACACTTAGTGGTTCAACGCATGTTTAGAGTTCGTTATCTGATAAGACGTGACCGGTACGTTGCTGGCGAGTGTATCCAAACATTGAAACCAGTACTAGTTGGTTTCAGCCGATTATTTACAATCGGCAAACTAAGATGATTTGCGTTAATGAATGCTGTATACTATACGTATAGATTAAATTCCGTCTCGTCGAAGCTATCTTTGTTTCTCCTATATATTTTTGGGTCAACCTTCTTTGGTTGGTTTAACGGTTAACCCTTTGCCTACCAGAGACGTAAAATTACGTGAGTTTCATTCATAAATCTTTTGCTTTAATCAATACGGGTTGGCCCAAGTTAGTCTTCAAATGCGTGATCATATCGATTTTACACACGTTTTAAAATAATTAGGCTACGTAGCTTAAATTTCTTGTGCAATTCGATCCTTCCGACCTACATAGTTCGTAATTTGACGTGTTTGTTTCGTACGTATGCCAATAAAACATTGAATATGAAACTCGTCAGTTGTTTCTTTCTACGGAAATTATTATTATTGATTACTGAGAGTATCTTTTATTTAACTCGCTTCATTCGTAGTTTTGCCTTTCCAGCTCATAATCAATTTCCAAGCATTCGATTTAAATTCGGCATATCTATGTAAGTTTGGTGGCAAACAGAATTTAAGAACAACATCATACATTTTAGGCTCGTATTGATCACACGGTGCCAATTACGTTTAGTATAAAAGTTTGTCTTATAAATATATATATTTACGTTAAAACTTAAACTTATTAAAACTTATTTTCATTACGTTCTAATTATGTTCTATTGCATAACTAATCTATATTCACACATTACAAATAATATTTTATTTGTATGTTGACGTAGATTATTATACAACAGCATACATACATTGGTTCCTCCATACACCTTGGGAATGTCCCGATACCGATATATATACAGAAGTTATCAGTATAAACATGTGATAGTAAAGTATATTGTATTTTAATTTGTAAATGTGTTTAAGAATTCATATTAACTACTACTATAGATTCACGTTAACTTGGCTTTCATTCGCCATAATATCACACGAATTGTCTTGTTGCCCTTGTAGTGCCAAATTTCTGTGACCTTTGGATCCAATTACTGTAATTTGATCACAATTCACATCGGCACCTCTGATGGATTGCTATCAGAATGAAAAAATACCGGAAAACGTTTTTGTCAGGAGTTTGTTCAATTACATTTCAATGGAATCTTTACTTCCTTTTCTTTCTCTTCATTTCAATTACAATCATTAACCCGGAAACCGTTTTTAGGTTTATTATAGTTTATAGATAGTAGGCTTACAACATATCCTTGTATATCTACTTGCCTCGTGCGAATTGCGTGTATATTATCAGCCATCACCGCGTAGTTTATAAACATAGCCAAATTATTATTACCTATTCATATCAAATGGTTCTAATAACGTCCCTTATCATGTAGGTATGTTATATCCATAAACTTAATTAGTGAACATAGACAAAGAAGTACACAGTTCTACGAGTATCTTTACTGCGATACTCAATGTAATTAAGCAAACGTTTGTAAACGCGTTTCGCATGGAAGATAAAATCGCAATATAATAACATGGATCATCGTATATTTTATTGTCAGTTGTTATTGCGCCGTAAAAACTGTTCTGCTTTTTTCCACTCGTAAAATGCGTACACAGCTGACGCTACCTTGTCAAGTCACATCTACTCTTCAACTGTCTGTTACCGGGACTTTTCCGCAAACTTGTCCCAGTTTTCTTTAAATTTATATTTTTAGTGTTCACTCTATTCAGTAAGTTCATTGGCAAGAAGCTAAGAATAAGTCATACGCAGTCTCGATGTCTGTAGAAAAATGGTCATTAGCTAATTTTTTTGCTCATCTGACGGTATCCATATCCAGTTTAATGAATTATTCATTCAAGTCATTCACTGGTAGTGTCATCAAGTCCGACTGGTTTCCAAATAATTCCTACCATATGTAGTTTGTTAGTTCACTGTCTACTGTTTAAAGTGTCTTGGTGTCTGAATGACCTTTTCATTTCGATCCTTACACGTAGAAGTGTTAAAAATGTACGGGATATTGATCAAGTTATGAATTTCGATAGCTGGTTCAACATAATGTGCGATAGGCTACGATCAGTTCATATGAACTAATCATATGTCCATGATACCTACTATGATGTGTTCAAGTTACTTATACCTTGATACTATGATGTGTTCAAGTTACTTATGCCTTGATAATATGATTCAAGTTACGTATGCCATGATACTATGATGTGTTTAAGTTACTTATGCCATGATACTATGATGTGTTCAAGTTACTAGAAATATGAAAGTTTTGGATACTAAGTTAACTAATATTTAAAACTACAAGCCTGCAGCTGTCGCGGAACCAGACAACAGATAATCTATTGTTATTCTGGTTAACGACAGCGGAGGGGCTGAAAATGATAATAAGATTCATACTTTTTGTAGCCTATTAACTATATACTTAGCACCCAAAACGCAAGCCTTAAAGTATATAATACTATAATCACTCCTTTCTCTCTAGTTTCTTCTTTCTCTATCCTGGTACATATTGAAATGAAAAAAATAACGTAGGTATACACGACATACTAACACTTTCTTTGTTAAATAGATAATATTTTACAATATACATAATTACTTACATCCACAAACAAGTCGCAATAGTCAAAGAATTTATTCGTTTCAGAAATACATTGCACGATGGGACATTCTTATCGGACGGTTGTTTTAATAAGCGATCTCTTGCAGAATCTTTGTCAATCTAACTTCCTTAATCTTTGATACCGTAACTACAGGAATTCGTTAAATATATTTTCAAGATTTATATGATACATTTTCAATTGTTTAATTAGGTCTGCAATATGTGCTTGTCTATACGTTTTTCGCTGATGTTTTATGACGAGACTTTTTGTGAATATAATCACATTTTTAAAGATTATGTAATAATCTAAATGCCCGTCAGTCTTGACGACGTTTGACTAATCGCTACTTAATAAACCTAATTATATTCACCTAATTCACTTAACTTTCTGGGTGGTCTTTGGTACTCTTAACATGAGCCTCAGACGTTTTCAACACGGATTCCATCCGTATACACAATATTATCATTTACCCTTATGAAAATATGATCTGACGCGTTCTGTTACAATGGATACCGATGCAATCCAATACCAGTGTTGTAACCGTTCTCAGTTTTATCGGAATCATCTTGCACGAACAGGACATTTTGAATCCGCAATAAACTGGCTTGTTACTACGGGTATATACACCGCACGACACCATAAATAATGTCATGACAACCGAGGAATTATTCTGTGATATGAAACGATTTGAGGCAGTTCATTTAAGCAATTATTATGTAAATACGGCAATTGATGCGCCGTCGTAAAACGATACTGTCACGGTACAATAAAAGATTTTCACCGGCTATTTTGATACTAATGTCGTCTAGATTGTGTTGATCAACGTTTAATGTTTCCTGAATGATAAAAGAATCTTGAGCGTCTTTTTAGAGGATGGTTGCGGAACTAAAATTTGAGATGAGATGAAAGGAATAGTGTTACAGACATGACGTATGTTTGTACTAACTACAACGCAAGTGCTTGCTTTTGTCAGCGTAGCGTAACCTCTATATTAATTAAATTATCTATTGAAATCTTTGAAGTTAAAGTCCGAGTCTGATTTACTTACAAAACTAACACGTTCATAATACTAGTAGGTACATCTCTGTATTAAGAATGAGACTTGAAACTAAGAAAGTGTTTTTGGCTTGGTAGGTAGAGGTTTACTAAGAAAGGGTTTTCGAAATTATTTCAATTCCCTTAGGG
Organism: Selenia dentaria; assembly: GCA_917880725.1. Lineage (NCBI taxonomy): Eukaryota > Metazoa > Arthropoda > Insecta > Lepidoptera > Geometridae > Selenia > Selenia dentaria. The sequence goes on along the minus strand of OU862878.1, from coordinate 35,280,014 downwards.
GGTAAAAATGGGTAAAACGTTTGTATGAAAGTCCTTTGGACTTGATTTGAAAAAAAATAAGAAAGTCCAAAGACTTTTGTATTTAGATACGAGTAGTTCATTTAAAAAAAAATGTTCTTTAATATTTTTGACAGTGATGACTTAAGGGGTGAATATGAGGATGAAACTTTGCATGGAGAATTCTGTTTTTTACCTTATTGGCGTAACAATTTGGATATAGGTAGTAATTTAAAAAAAAGACTACAGAACGAAGTCGTGGACAAAAGCTAGTTTATTAATAAAGTACAACTTATAGTACCTACATAAGATTACAGTTCTCATTATGAAATTATCACCAGTGTCCGACAGTGATTGGCATCATCTCCCAAGTAGGTGTTCAGAATTGTGTCTCGGTCATTAACAGTGATTTGCTGCTTGCGAGGTGATAATTTACGGTTCGCGTCGTTCTGACAATGCCCTGTCTACGTCAGAGACATTATTGTAGTGTACTGTCACATGTTATGTAGCAAATATATGTCGGGTATATGTAGCACAATTATGCTGTGTCAGTAGTTTGGGATGGACGACTGTTCTTTCCTAATTATTTAAATGATGTGTGATTAAAATGAAGAGGCTTAAATTAACTGTGCGCTTTATGGCAAGTACAACGTCTTACAATGACAATTCAATCCAGTTACAATCTAACAATTGTAGTTTTGCCTGGTTCTGTACTGCTCTCGTCACCCAGAGTTTCAACGTTGTTAAATTTCAACGGTTCGGTAGTAATACTTGTTATAGTTGTTTTGACACAGTAATTTATGCACATTATGGCTACGATAATGTTTCTATTTCCCGTGATATTTCTTCGCGATAGAATATCTGGCACCACGGTGGTACTAACTGGTATCACAGACGGTATCTTGCGCCTTGCTTGCCTCGAACTATTTGATATTGAAGTTGTAAAAGAAGTGAAGGACCTTTTTTATTAGGTCAAGTGGGGTATCATCTGAAAGGGCTTTAATTGTACACTTTAAAACTGCTTTAATTTGCGGCCTTATGATTATTTGGTTAGAATTATTAACATGAAATATTGAAATAAATATGTACCTACATTTAGTAAATAGTAGTAAATTGGTCTGTAGTAAAGGTTTAGCAATTGAATCGCGTTGATATATCAAGGTCGTTTTGCAAAAACTCACCTAAGAGGCTAAAAAGCATTATTACTTTCTATATGTTTAGATCTCATCATTTTCTATCGTGTATTCATTTTTGATTACCAATTTTCCAAGAATTTTGTCAAATTGACATTTGACTTCTATATTTTGGCACAACTTCACCACCAGTTAGCGTCAAATTGTTAGTCACTCCTTGATGATTTTCCAATATTTTAAAACCTTTCTTCGTATGTCTGTAGTTAAGGGCCTATTTCATGAAACGACAAATCTTAGTAAACTGACAATTAACGATTAGTTTGTCTAACGGATGAACAATCTACCCGTGAACATGGTGCATGTAACTGCCGAAATATCGGGAATCCAAAATGTATTAAATCTTGGTCTACATCTCATGAGTACTAATTATAACATAATTATTAACCGCGAAATTCTAAGACAGATGCTTCATGTATCTTCTATAAGTAGTCGCAAAGAGTTGATAAAATCCCTAAGTAAGATTATTCATTCACGGAAGATGTTAAAATTAATTAAGCAACGCTGTGGGATGATTTCACTAAAGAAAACATGATGTCTGTCATTATTCATCACTTCCAACTTCCAACCCTCCTATAGGCGGATAATTGCAGCGCCCAACTGTAAGAGCTATAAGTTCGATAGTTTGTGTAAAACAAAAGGCTCACAACTTATGGAGGATCCCAATAATCTATCTATCCACGGTTTTCCTTACTATCGATAGAAATTTGACATAACGTCTATACAAAAAGTGTCAAATATCTATCTCTAGTATGGTAAACCGACGATAGGCAGATTATTGGGACCGGCCGTTAGAAGTACAGTGATCAGACGTTCTTAGATATAAAAGTTGCTTGAATTTGTGTGTGCATACGTATGAATTTCTGGAACAGCCTTAGTTATTAATCAAACCAGCGATGCATAGAATCGAATTGGCTAAAGTAATTCCCAATAGGCCGAAGCTGTGCACGTTTTCAATTATGGTTGTTTTGGTCCGCTCTAAACCAAACAAGCCAATACAATTCAAGAGTATATATTACATTACATACATACATTATCACAACCCTATGCTACGTATATGGAATCTATTTTGTACCAAATATTGTGTTTCCTTTCCTGTTTGTCAATCTTTCTATGAATTGATTTCTGAATTCAAATGATCCAAAAGTAAGTATTTTTTTTGTTTCTTACTTAATATATCGTATTCTGAATATCCTGTTTTGGTTCGTTACAAAATATTGTGCTATACTCAAGAATATTGTATCCTGTAACTAACATTGAATTCGAGAATAGATGAATGCATTTCGTATTTACCTTTGCCTTTATTAATTCATACCTCTCAGGCTACCATACAGATACCATATAAAATATGACTCTTTATACCATAATATGTACCATTTATTTAGTTAGGTTTGTATCTAAATACAAACCTAACTAAATAAATGGTACATATTATTATGTAAAATACTATTATGTACCTACGGCAAAATAATCTTTGGTATATAGTCACGTGGGTATGTGTAACGTCATCATTTTGATAATAAGGTTTTGTGGCGAAACTTATAAGTACCTTATACATTGTGATGACGTAAGTTGCAATTTTTTACATGATTGCCGTCTGAAACATGAAGTGTCATGTAAATAAATAATATGTTGCTGCTGTATGCAGTAATTTTTATTTGATTAACTTTATCATTATCCGGCCGGAAATTAATGTTTTACTGTGTCTTAATTTATTAACATTATATCAGCTCTTAAATTACAACGTATGTATGTAAAAAAATGTTTATGTAAATAAATATTTGAGCGGACTTCTGTGCCTGATAAGACTATCTTCGTAATAACATGATAATCAACATAAGAAATTGATACTTGTGGCAAAGAGCAACTTTTCTTAACTGACCCATGGGTGTCCATGGTATTCCTACTAAATTCTGTTTTTACTATGCACATTGCTTCTACGTCGATGTTTACTCGTCCGCATCAGGACAAAAAATAACAATGGATTTATGAATGAACCTTGCCTTTTTGAAGAGGGTTGCTGATCCCAACAGATTAAGGCGCGTCCCATAGCAAATGCTACGCAGAACCGGCAGGGCTATTATGTATCTCACTTGCTAACAAATGTTGATTGAAATCGAAAAAAATTGCGCTCTGTCACTTTTATCAACTTCAGTTATCAACTTACTAATATTTTTGCTTACTAAAGTTGTCAAAACTGACATAGGGCAGCCTTTTATTTCTATTTCAATCAACATTTATTAGCAACTGAGATACATAATAGCTGTACTGATGTTCAGAAGCTATCTTCGCGTTATTTCAAGGACATTAAACAAAATGAAAAATATATCATGACAATTTTCAACATATTTTACGTTTAAAATATTATTAACATTTATTATTATCTCTAAGAAATCAATTTCAAAAAAGCAACAGTAATCGGCGAAAAACATTGCTTTCTAGCATTTCCACACGAACAAAACACAAAACAAGTTGTAGTTTTGAAATTTGGTGTACTTAAGTGTAATAATCGTTAAAAAATCATAAATTTTACGATTAACGCATTGACTCGCGACTCTCCATATTTGGCCAATAATACAATAGATTTCTCAGATATCAAGCTACTTTTCTAGGAACTGCAACGTGTGTGGTTAAAAGTCAAAAGACCTAGTTTTATATGTATATTAACCAATTATTCAAAACTCAATGAGAATTTTCGGCAGAGGGTCGTGCGCAGTATGGTCACGACACGAGGCTGTCGGCAGGCGCTTCCGTTCGAGAGGCGACTGTTGCCTATCGCGCAGAACCAGATTATAAAGGTCACGTGATCTGGGATGCGCCTTAAATTAAATCTGGTATCTGCTCCTGTGTATCGAATTACCTGACATTTCCTATAGAATCCATGACCGACGAAAGCACTGGTACAGTCTATTGGCTAGCTACTCTTATAACGATTACAATTGCTTACATAAAGCCTATATGCTCCTATAGAATAAAGTCATTAATCAATTCTAATCCAACACAATTGACTAGATTTACGATAAGGAAAGTTATTATACGCATCCATACACAACCCAAAACATACACAGACTATATAATATTATGTACGCATAGTGAACTTACGAGATTAAGTTTGGCCAAGCTAATATTAATTAACTAGAACCTTGGTCGCAACGCAAAGTTTATTTTATGGTCTCTGTGAGAGTTTCGGCGAAATTTGTGAATTTGTATATGGCAAGAATAAAGAACAAACTTGGTCGTGATTTAACTTCTACCTACGCTTAGAGTATGAGGACTTGTACATGAGACTGAAACACTGATGTTTCCATTTTACTTTTACTAACAATCGAAACATTCACATTTTTGATCTCCACCATACGGGCTTCAAGCCTAGTGTGGAGCTACTATTGTATCCTAGAAACGCAAGTTATGTTTACGTCATTTGTATTAGTTCAACCACACACGTTGCAGTTCCTGGAAAAGTAGGTTGATTTCTGCGAAATCTAATGTATTATTGGCCAAATATGGCGAATCGCGAGTCAACGGGTTAAATTGTCGGTTCGTATAATATTTTACTTCCAGCAACAATTAATAATCACAGCTATTACATACATACCTATGTATACATATGATAAGTTCAGTAGAAGAGGGGGCATGGTAGATTACATTTTGCTGTAAGTATCTATTAGTAACGTTATAATATTTTTTGCAACGAAGAAGAATTTTCATAAGCACAACCAAATCCCAGTCCTGCCTATAGAGCTGCTTATTTGTACTGAGTAAAAAAATATAGAAATTTAAAATATGCTAATATAAAATATGCTAATATTAAGGTATCTACAAACGAAGCTAAAATCTCCAATCGCATAAATCGCAAAAGAAGGAATTTTAGTATATCGAATCGACGATTTGTCGATACGATATACAGATTTACGGGTGTGAGCATTAAACGTTCTATAAGTCAAAAAGTCTAAACGTTAGAAAATAAGTTTTAGAATATAAACTGATCTTTAAAAATTGATAGATGCATATTATTGATAATTCCAACATTTTAAGAGTTATCGGTCGAGATAGAAAACCGGTTCATTAATGGGCCATAAATCGGAAAGTTTTACCAACACGTTTACAGGCAAATAAAGATGCGAAATTTTATTCACTACAATAGTAATATCAATAACTGATGACCTAAAGTGTATAGTTTCCGAGATATCGTCCTTTTTCTACGGACTTCCAAAAAGGAGGAGGTACTCAATCGACTGTATATTTTTTATGTTTTTTACCTCATAACTTTTGATTGGGTGAACCGATTCTCAAAATTATTTTTTGTTGAAAGCTGGTGCTTCCTGTGTGTCTTCCCATTTATTACACCCATAATTTGACCAAATTCAGTCTAGTAGTTTTTGAGATACACTCCAAAACCTGTATAGAATGGAAGTCAGTATAAATTTTTTCAAATTGTACTTGAAGCTCCACCTGAATCTGTCAGCATTTTGTGATTTTTAGTAAGTGACCCTAAACATCATAAAAACAAAATGGATTGGAAATTTAGTGCGAGGTTGACCAAAAAACCGCTATTTGCTGCAATCTATACTTCAAAACAACGCCACTCCCATTCAAAACAGAATCAAAGTTGCCGCCATTGATCAATTAAACAAACATCGGCCACATTTCAGATGAGCTAAATAAACTGCCAACACAGAATCTAGTTTAAACTAGTCAAGAGCACATAATATCTGGCAAGTTTCTTTTATTAAAAGTACGTATGACGTTAAGTATATTTCTGTGAAAATTTATTCACGGGTTGACGAACGCATCACCGCCGTATCTATTTACATAACATTTTGTCTGCAACTGGAATTGTACACTGGTACTGGAGTCAATTCTCTTAGAATCAGGTGCAAATTTAATCGAATATTGGGTTGAATCGATTTCAAGAGTTCATAACGTGCTGAAGCTTGCTCGGTCTATGTTAAGGATACTAAAAATTTTAACTTACTGGCAAAATTATTAGACTGCCGATGTTGTTGCCGCCATTGACATTACAGGTGACTACGAAAAGTTACACGTGATTAATAGGAGATTGTGTCACAAGGGACCAAAATAATATATTGAGGACGGGAGAGATAGTTTAAAAAAAACATTTGAAAGAGTAGAAGCGATAAGTCTATCTTAATATAATATAAGTCTGTCATCAATCATAAATATCATTCCTAATGAAAGGAAGATTATAATATAATTCGCATTTATTCTGGCGTTGGAGCCTTTAGTTACACCGCGTTCGTGCTTGTTTGGCGTCTTTTCAATATAACAAAATGTGAAAATTATGTTGTTAGTAAAATTAGAGAGGAGTACACTGGAGCCCGTAAATGTATGATATGTCATCTGGGTGTGTCATCAAGTAAGATAACTTTTACCAGAATTTCATCATAGTGGTGAAACGTGATCACCTGTTGATGGTGACACACAAGTGAAAAACTCAAAGCCAGCGACCATTTCAACTCCACACTATTCATTCACCATTTGTCAAAACATTTCATTGATAGGTGCTATGCGTAAGATTTAAACCGTGTTAAAGTCTCGAACCCCGAATAAGGAGTTGAATCGGAGACCGCATAATAGACGGCCGACTCTCACTACTAGTCAATTCACAGATTATAATACATTCATGGTCTCTGTGGTTTCTAGGTAGTTAAGTTCTACTTAATATAATTTAAATAGCTATTAAATACACCTTACAAAGCTACGCTAGTAATATGATAAAATGAATGTACTGATGTACATTATAATTACAATATGTGTAAATCGTTTAAAATCACGTTTGTCTTGTTGCTAAGCTTTAATGTATGTGATATGATGCTAATAATCATTAGTCGTTTGAACTGCATACTGATTTCTCATACGTTTGCTATATGATACCTATTATATTACAGATCAATTAAAACACGTGTTTAAAGTTCTTGACCTAAACAAGGGCGGCAAAAGTTGTATATTATGTTGCACAAATCTTATCAAGATTTTATTTTTACGGGCAATTAAGTAATTAACAATCTTCTGATTTTGCTTTTCGGACGCTATGTAGAGCGTAAAAGCCACTGGGCAACGTATGCGAATATGCTCGTTATTTCAATGCCAATTCCTTCGAGATTTGCATCCACCCGCATTAAGCTTTCGGTCAGTAATCTCATTCACCTAAAATGAGAGTGTAATAGTTGTAGCTGAGTTCTACCATATCCTTTCCTGGTTCCTTAAACTATTTGGTTTCACTGACTACGAGACTTATGCCCGGTTTCTGAGATACTTTTAACTCTAGTTCACCTATTCGTTAAAGTTATTTGACCTCTTTTCTCATTGAAATGATGTCAGATATGACGTCAAAAAACGAATAGATAAACTAGAGTTCAAGAATACCTCATAGACTCGGCATTAGTAAACTGATACCTTAACCCGTTGACTCGCCATTCGCCAAATTTGGCCAAAAATACAATAGATTTCGCAGAAATAAATCTACTTTTCCAGGGACTGCAACGTGTGTGGTTAATTGACATCAAGACCATGTCTGACCATTTGTGTAGAAACAGCATTGACCCGCTCGTTTTCATTGTTACAGCTTTCAAATTCCAAGAGAACCTTCTGAAGACCATGATCCAGATTGAGAACACATTTTTCGAGCTGGGCAGGACCTGTCAGAGAAATTGTCTGATCATCTGTGATAGGGGGGCGATGGACGCCAGTGCATGTAAGTGACACAGCACACAATTTTGACACACGAAAACTAATTTAAACTGATTTACATACATTTTACTCCACCTCATAAGTGAAGCATATATCAGGTTCCCGGGGCTGACCACAAGACATCTAGGTTTTTGCGATTACTTGATAAACGTATTGTTAATGAGACAAGTTAAAATGTAGAGAAAGGCCAAACTAGATAATGGTTGAATTGTATAAAATGCGTACTATTTCTAATAATTTCGTACACATACGAAATGTGTACGAAAGAAGTACCGCATTTGCGACTGATAGAACTGCCTAGAATAGAAAAACAAGTATCCACACGAGTCTATATTTTATACCCAATTACTATTTTAATCAAATCAGTTTATTTACAAATACAGTTTTTATTTTAGGTTTCCTTTTTCTAAAGCATGTACACGTTAAAGTAACAAGTCGCAAATAGTTCTACGACGTGTCGTAGAACTATTATGAAATGTGGCAGTGCTTCCATATATCCTAATAAGTACTGCCTCAAATCGGACGCAGAAATTGCGCGACATTGTTAGTATCTCGCTATGTGCCCGATGTGTACTAGGGCCTAAATTATACTTTAATAATATCGTATGGCATATTCCTTTTTTTTGTCATATATCTCTTTAAGTACATACATTCAAATTACGAATAGTAAAAAATATACGTAGGTATATGTATAATTATGCTCTAGTTCGCTACACTACTGGTGTATATTTGCCCTTTTCTGTTATATGTATGTTTAATATGCGGATACGTCAACGATAATCCCAAATTCTTTAACATATTACCTAAGTAAAACATTTTGCCAACCATTCTGAGAAAGGAAGTATTCGCTGTATTTTTCCGCGGCGTGATAGGTGGGTCATGGTCAGTAATAAACCTTTGCTTACTGAAAACAGTACCTAATCCTAACGAAGGTCAATTGAAGAAAATAGTTTAAAAACATGACACTGGTCATGCGATTCTGTAAGCATTCTCTAAACTAAAAATCTCTACTAAATTATGGCAGTTCTTATGCTTTTTAGGCTAAAATCCAAATTAGTAAAACACAACCGAATGACAGCACTAACATTAGATATTTCTCTTTAATTTCAGTATATTAAAGACTTAAAAGATTAGTCGCCACGTAACTTGATGCGCGCCAAAGTAACGTAAAAATACTAAAACTATAATAGAATAATCCTATTTTTAGATATCTCATTTTAAGTGTTACATGAAATTGGATGTTAGTGTTAACAGAATAAGGACTACCACACTTAAATTTTAGTTCGCTAGTTTAGTTTTTTGAACGATCGAATCGGTACCACTGTGCCATTATTTAGTCTTGACACTGTTGATATATACTCTCGTGACTTATTACATGATAAGTTTTGCTTTTCAATATCAAACATTCAACCGCAATATTGGTCAGCCAGCTCAGAGCGGAATAAATAATACGGGTGACTCACTATAAATAAATGATAATTGCTATTATGAGGACATGACATGTGAACATAATAATTATGGCGCGTTGCAAAAATGTTATTAATACGGATTAAACGGAAAACGATCCGTTTCATATGGCCATTGTTTGATGCGAGAAAAAGAGAAGGTACCTACTTTGTTATACCTTTGTTGTACCTACCAATACTCATGCAAATAAAGGAGGTACTTTGCCTTTGTTTAAATAATTTCCTTGAGAGGATTGTATAGCTAGTACTTTCCATACTAAAAGAAATAACGCTTTTCTACCTCTTATAATTGTCCCATTTTAGTGGGTTTTTTAAAAATGTAATCATCACATTGTTTACTATGATTTTTTCAGTATTTCAAATTTCTATAAATTTCCTTTTCTAGAACTTAAAAAAGCTGAAAAAGTCATAACGTACGGGCATAGTAAACAATGTGATGATTATATGAAAAAAAATCACTGAAATCGGACAATGTTAAGAGGTATAAAAAGAGTTATTTCTCTTAGTATGGAAAGTACTAGCTATGCAATCCTCTTAATGGTACGATTATAGGAATGCTCTAACAATTAAAAGTTTTTCGAGTTTTCGACCACATATAAAAACAAGTCTGCGTAGATAATTAGAGTTAGAAAACTATCGTATCACACATTATAATATACAGATACCACTTTCTGAAGAACGTCGATGTCCGAAACGTCGTCGGACTTAAAACCTAAATAATACCAAGCCAGTGCAGACCGTATCTTTATAAGTCTGCGTAACTTTGTGGAGAGCTTAAGAGGATTGCATAGCTAGTACTTTCCATACTAAAAGAGAAAACTCTTTTCTACCTCTTAACATTGTCCGATTTCAGTGATTTTTTTTCATGTAATCATGGCATAATAAACAATGCCATGATTCCATGAAAAAACCGTACGTTTTGATTTTTTCAGTATTTCAAAGTATTATAAATTTCCTTTTTTAGAACTTAAAAAAACTGAAAAAATACAAAAGTATAGTAAACAATGTCATGATTACATGAGAAAAAAAATCACTGATATCGGACAATATTAAGAGGTAGAAAAGAGTTTTCTCTTTTAGCATGGAAAGTACTGGCTATGCAATCCTCTTAACAGCCAAAATTATAATAAATTTTATAATTCATAAATGTTAATGTTGGAATTATGTTTAATAGATATTTAATTTAATTGTAATACAGTAGAGACAGGTACAGTAAAAAAGTTGTCACATTTTTGGCATGGAAGGGGTAACTCTGCGCAGGTGCGTTGTGTCCAATTCCATGCAGTGGGCCTAGCACGAACAACTGCGTAAGTGTAACGTACGAGTATAACATGTCGTTCACGTGAAACTGTACAAACTGTCATGTATCTACGGCAACTGTGACACAGATATCACATAGTTTGTACGCCGAAGCCTGACATTTTGACGCTTACGGTACAAATAATTTTTGGCAAATTGTTCCTGCTACGGCCTCGTGGATACCAATAATTAGTTAACGCATCCTCACTTTTATGACGGCTTGCGTGGAGATTACAGTACATACATGTTGAGTAAAAACATCTGATAATGGAAGTTTGATAAATGATAAATAAAAACGAGTATTCCTATAAAAAGTAATTATATAATAAAAGAAATCACAGTACTTGAGACCACTTCGTGCTGAATTTAGTTTCACCTTGTATCATAATATATATTATCGTCCAATCGACTACATAACTGTGGGAAAAATACCAAAGATTTTTTTTAATCAACCGATTATAGTGATAGTGTGCGGCTTATATTTTTTATCAGCCGCTGATCGATGTATTAAAAATATCAGTAAACGTTATTAATATACCAAACAATAGATAAATATCCAGACTATCTTGGAGACGTACATAATTTGTTTATTTACTTTTACGTGGCGAAATACCTGCCAAGAAAATGTTATTAAAAAAAATTAAGGAAATTTTATGTTCTAACCCATTCTTTGTTATGGGCAAATCTATATAGTGGACAGGAAAGTCGATGGTTAAAACCTGTTTCACGTACGGCCAACAAAGTAGTATTGCTTAATCATATTAAATTGTGGGTACATTACTCATCGACTTAGTAGTTTGTATGCCTCTTTCGACTTAACACTGCGAGCTTGGATTGTCGATAGGATACAATTTGACAGTAATTATCGATAAAATACAGCTCGCGGCTAGAGCCATGCTAGATGCAAATTACTGTAGATAAAAATAACAGTTTAAAGACGTGACAAGTTTATCGTGGATAGATCTATGCTCGCATTGCCGATAGCCTAGTAGTTAGTAACCACCATGCCTTCGAAGCGAGATCCCAGGTTCGATACCTGGTCAAATATATGTGTTTGTCCATGTCTTCTGCGATACAAGGGATCCTTCTGTAGGGTATAAGTGACTGTTATTATTCATAAACGCTTGATAGTGTAAACATATGTTCCACACCTCACAAATACAAACACCGTACATTCTGGCACTCGGTTATTTCTCTTTACTAATTACATACAATATCTGTTGCAGTTATATCTAAAGACAAATGGGAGTCGATGCTAGCTGCTAACAACTGGAACAGCGTGGAATTGAGAGATAACAGATATAACCACATTGTGCATATGGTTTCTGCGGCGAATGGGGCTGAGGACTTCTACTCCACTGAGGTAAGAGTTAGATTAGACGGAAATCTACCGTATGAGGTCATTATGTCTTAATCTGTCCGCATCAGGACAAAAAATAACAATAGATTTATGAATGAAACTTGCCTCGAATGAGGCTTGCTGATTCGGACAGATTAATCTGTGACCCTGGGAAACTATCATATAACAGAAGCGTTTTTTAATAAGAATATAACCATATTACCACCAACAGACAATAGAGACGAAAAAAAATTTTTTTTTTTGTCATTGGAACAGTGATTGGAAGTACGCGAATCGAGTGAACTATTTGTTATGACGTCATAAAAACACCTAACGTAATCCATTACTATTTTAAGCTTGATACAATATTGACGTGCAGGTACAAAATTTTGTGGTAAGGTTGAAATATGACTACTTTAAGAGTTGGTATTAAGCCCCTTAAAATGTAGCCACGCTGAAATTCTTGAAGTGTTGTGTGGTATTAGAAATTAGTTTTGAGCATGCAGCGACTACCCAATGTGTAGGTAATGGTAAAACAAGTACATTATTTGATCCGCTTGAGATGAAATAACTCTTCCATTCTCAATTTTACGGTTTGGACCAACTTTTTATATATTTTTCATATTTCGGGCTAGAAAATATTTTGTTTCTAGCCCGAAAGGCTGCGACACTTTTACAAAGTGGTATTTAGAGTACTTCTTTTTTAAGTCCAAAATAATTGAAAGCGGTATTTTTATGTGCAAGCATTAAGGTATTGTTTGTGGTTTTGCCCTCGTTACTTAAGCAAGATGTTCTAGTAAATTTATAGGAAATTCCTTGGCTTTCAACAAAAAGTAGCTCGCAGCACGCGAATCTATGTAAATTAGTTTGAACCGTCCTAAATTAATACCATTTTATTCTTCTCGCGTTTTACATACTCATTTTGAAAGAATGCGGGCTGTAAGCAGATTGATAAAATGTTCTAAAATTAGGCTGAAGGTTGATGTAAGGTTACATTTTATTTGCAATATAAATTGTTTTTATCTTTTCTTCTATTGTTCAATGAGAGTTTATTTACGTAGCAAACTGCCGAATGCTAATATTAATAATTTTTATTTCATTAAATGTTAGACACGGAAATGATATAGTACTAAGTACAGAATGCCGCACTCTCTCCTCTGCGATCCTAGCCCTCGCAGTAATAGTGTGAGTAAATGTGAGAGTTCAGCTTGAGTCATATTGTTCGATCCCTTCGTTCCCGTGCGTATGACTACCAGTAGTGACAAGAGTATTTTTGTTCACCCGTGTTACTACTAACTGCTCTAGTAGTAACACTGGAGAATTATTAGTTCATATACCTATGCCGAATGGGCAATATCATTGTTGAAACTTCTACCCTTTTCTCAACCAAATTATTCACATTTGAAAAAAGAAAAGAATGTACACTTCAGATGTACGCCTGGCTAGTTACCACCCTCATGTTTGAAAATCTGTCGCTGCACACCTAACACTGTTCTCCGATAGCTGTCTTCGAGAGCCAGCCCCATTCTAGGTCAAGTGTGACACCTTCGACAGCATCAATACACTGACCATCAAGTGAGAAAGTAGTCAAACACTAGCCTATCTAGTGAAAATAAAACGCTCTGCACTCTCCTTGAAATAGACCATAGGATGTGGTTGAAAAGAAAGTAAAGATCTGACTTAATTACGTGAGATTCCCGTTTCTCTAATTAAAAATGTATCTAAACCACGTTAGTTTTCACAATGAAACTTACTTATGAGAAGCCTAAACTTCATCGTTTCTGTTCTAATTGTGATTTTCAGAAGGTTAATTACTAATGTCGAGATCAGAAATTCCAACTATTCGGGTCGTGCACGATACCGAATAATTAGTTATTTTTGTCACGAAGTCAATAAACTTCAAATACTCTTTATCGTGATTTGATAAATGTAGGCTAATTGTATGTTGCTAGGGCACACAAGAATGGTCGGTGATTTGATTACTAGAATACGTCACCGCGACGCGACATAACACACAAACATTTCGTACGGTAATGTTTGTTTTTATTATAATTGATAAGCACGCTCCAGACTTATTCCGCGTAGCATACCGCACTAGTGACTAGATCCACACGCGCAATGTTACACGATTAGTTTATATATATATATATATATATATGTATATAACTAGCCATCGCCACGCGGGTGAGATGATGATAATGATGATGAAAAGTATCTTAGGAGTTAATCCAGCACCTGTACCTCCATTGATTCCATTCCATCCTGCCGATTGAGCGCGAGAAGTAACAAACACACGAACACACACTTTCGCCGTTATATTATTAGTATGATATGTTTTTCTTTTTAATTAGACTTTGTCTTTTGTACGTCTGCCAGTCTTCAAATTATTTAGATCAAGTGAAATTTTTATTCAAATAGTCATGAGTCACGTGGCAATCACATAAATATGTACAACTGTAAGTCACGTTCTAGTAATGCGGTACATTACTTAAACTTTTTACGTGCATTGACGAGGAAAACATGATAACTATGTTTCATGATTTTGTGCTTTTTGCGTACACGTGCACCGTTATGGACACTTAACTGTTAATAATCCATCACTAGTACACGCAATAACTTAACGAAACTCAAATTTATAAAAATATTACAATTAAATGATAGTCATTTTTGGGGTTTTCCGCCTTCTAGTTATAGTTCGCTCGTTCGTCAGGCGTAGACCTCGAACTTTCTGCAGTCATGAGTCCTAGCATTAGGGCCTTAATTCACAGAAAGAAAATAGGCCGGAGAGAATGTGAGGCAAAAAACACAATGAGATTATAATCTGTATTGCACACGTCATCCTATTGGCTGTTCACATACATGTACATCTCTAATTTGGTGGATATCGGACTTTATGGGCGTTAGCAATGTACTTATTATAATACAATACAATATTGAAAATAGTGGTAATACCACTATGTCCAATTTTATTGTTTTTACATAATCATTTAAAGTATTAGTGTTATTGTTGCCCTTATTTTAATTTTACCTAAAACACTAATAAGTAAAGTTGTCGAATATCCAAATTATTATATGACCTTTTTATCTATTCACGATTATTTCAAATTTCCACAACATATTCGTATTCCTTGGTAACGAAATTTAGATTTGATACTTTTCGTAGTAAAGGAAAAATGCAATCGAATATGATTTTATATTGATTTGTAATTGTGTGTGTTTGAGTCCTAGTCAAGTCAAGTCAAAATCATTTATTCAATTTAGGCGTCAAAGACGTGCGTGCGATTATGAACGTCAATTTTTCATTATAAAGACTACCGCCAGTAATCTGTGCTACCGCCGCGTTCCTAAATATATAGAGCTTACGGAGAATAAGCGGCAAGAAACTCGGGGCCATTCTTTTTATATACATGTTTTTACAATGTTTTTTACTTAGCTACTACAAATATTAGCTCCAGCGTGTTGCCTTACAAAAGAGAACATAATAATAGTATCAGTAGGGCAAGACACGCTACACTTTGACATCTTAGTACACGAGTAGATAGATCCTGGAGTGATCAGTCCCAAGCTGTTTTATCCTCCAAGTAATCCGAAATTTTGTAATAACCTTTTTGACAGAGTTTAGTTTTAATAGTAATTTTAAACTTATTAATAGGCAAATCTCGGATAACATTGGGAACTTTATTATAGAATCGTATACATTGTCCCATAAAAGAATGACTTATTCTGTGGAGACGCGTTACATGTACGGATAGCTTGTGCTTATTTCGCGTGTTGATGGAATGAGCATCACTCCTTTTATCAAAACTGCTAATGTTTTTCTTTACATACATTAGATTTTCATAGATAAACGTCTTCAAAACACGAGTGCATAGGTATCTTCTGGGTAAGCGCGCTCCATCATCGATCGCATCATCACTTAGCATCAGGTGAGATAGTGGTCAAGTGCTACCCAGTTCAGTATAAAAAAAAAAAAACTGAGAGACATAGTTCCTTATTCGAATCTGTACTGAAAAAGTCTGTGTAATTCAGCTATTTCAGAAGAGAGAGAACGCCTAACCTACAGGTACTATAATAAAACAGAGGTATTTAAATTTAATTTTTAAATATTTATCTGTAACAAAATCCACTCTGTTTTTTGCGTAGGTCACGCGAAGAATTGGGCGGTCATTTAAGAAATTTAGAAGTAGGTAGAAGTAAATAAGTATTCATTAATTACATGTAGTATTTCGCGTGTTGATGGAATGAGCATCACTCCTCTTATCAAAACTGCTAGCGCTTCGCTGCACGATGGCGTGTCATAAGTACACGCTCTTGAAAACGTTACAATAATCATGACAGAGCCAGCTGTTACTATCTAATATAAGTGCTGATTGAATTCGAGAGTCGATGCTTTTCATTATGAAAACTATTGTGTGCGAGTATGTATTGTAAATGAACAATTTACTCCCATAAAGTGCGGAATTAAACAAATCGCTCCGCTGTGACGATGCGATTCGTATAAGAGGGTAGAAAACCGGACACATTAGTTAGTAGATATCTTGCACTGGTTTTGATTAGTACATACGTAGTGTTAATATACTGTCACGAAGCAATAGTGCGCTCCAAAATAGTATATTATGCAACTAGTGAATAAAGGACGGATTTAAAGCGAGGGCCATAGATGAATCACGAGTAAGTGAAGGATTCTAACGACTGAATCACGACCGCAGGGAGTGATTCGTGATTATAGTTATTCAAGTGTTAGAATCCTGAGCGATTTTAGTGATTCATGGCCCTCGATATAAATCTGTTTTATTCAAGAGTTGCATACTATACTAAGACTTTTACCATGACTACGAGAAAAAGAAATAATTTAAGTGAAAATAGATATAATGAAGAAAAAAGGAAGGTCAAATTAATTGAAATGCACATTAAAATTGGAACAATTACTAAACATAAGAGTAATTTATTTATTTATTAGTATTATATATTTTTTCTTACTATTCTCTTCACTTGCGAAATCGCCTTTCTCTACAACACAAAAACACTTAGTTTTTATACAGAGTTCGTTTTTAGAAAATAAATCTTATTAATACTCTTTTATTTTCATTAACTACTAAAAATAATATGAATTCCTCTTGGTCACGCTATAACTTGAGAACGGATAGAACAATCTCGATAATCTAAGGAGAAGGTTCTGAAAAAAGAAAAGACGGGAGGTTATGGCGAGACCGAAGGCCGAGCCTACTACGCGAAAGGAGTCGCGGGCAGTCGCTAGTCATATTATAAACATTATGAACATGTCTGGGCGACTCTCGTCTGGGTGTGTATATGTATACGTATGTATATCAGTCGATAGGTTACCATAGTACACTGTACAGGTTCTGTCTAGTTAGGGACCTAAGTACCTTAAATTGTATGTCAGATATATTATTATTTTATAATATTATGTACCATCGCAAGATTAAGCTGTTGCCGGCGATGGCAATTTTCTATGATACCTCATAAAAAACTTATTTCGCGTTTTATCAGAAACTAAGCAAGGCTATCTATACAATGACCCGAAAAAAATAACTTAAATGTAAAATCTAATTAAAAGTGTCGTAAGGTAGGTATATTTATTATTAAAATTATTAGCAGGAAAAGGTTGAGCAACATTTAACTCTACGTAAGATTATAAGATAATTTATTAGGCGTTCCTTTGCTTCGTATTTTAAAAATCATATTCAATGAAATATTTAGAGACAGTTCCGCTGAAAAAATGCTTATGGAAGAGCTCCCCCGTATAGAATGCAAATAGGAAGTAAAGGTACAAAATAAGCAACGCACAAAACAACCCAATCAACCAAAAACGATTCGACACGTGTTTCGCCTCTACACGAGGCATCCTCAGATGTTGACTCTAATGTCGGTCTAGCGCTTAACGAGTCGACATTTTATCACTTACAAAATTATAATTTGAAGTAGACTCTGTTCTTTAACCTTGCAGTGCGTGAAAAAAATCTTACGCGCCGTTTCCTTCCTGTAATTTTCATAATTTGTTTTTATCGTATTTGTCGCTGTGTGGTAAAAGCAATATATCTTTGTTTTTTCCTCGCAAACGTGTTGAAAAGTCATATGAAACTCGTGAGCTCTGCAGGGCTATTATGTATCTCAGTTGCTAACAAATATTGATTGAAATCTTGAAAAATGGCGGCTATATGTGAATTTGGACAACTCCAATAAGCAAAAATGTTAGTAAGTTGATGACTGGAGCTGACAAAAGTGACAGAGCGGCCATTTTTTTCAATTGCAATCAACATTTGTTAGCAACTGAAATACATAATAACCCTACTGCACGCTTAGGCCACTGTATCATAATAAACTAATAGAAAACTATAATGTTATTTTACCTGCGTACATGTTCATTTATTCTTACGGATTCGTCATTATCATTACTTATTGGTTCCGCTGCTTATGCATGAATGTGATTGAAGTGTTGTAAGGATTGCGCCTATAACTTTGAGACGTGAAGTTGACAAGTCTGATGTACGTATATTTTACTAGCACCTTCAAACGACAGAAATACGATCGCTACTACTGCGCGGTACAAATAATGGGCAGGAAACCCCATGGCTATCATTAATTTTGTTTTGAGGTTTCGTCGAGTGCTTGACGTGTAATTAACGTCAAGCACTGGAAGACTGGATTAATAACCATGCAAATTACGTAATTTGTAAAGAAACATTCGTCGTAGCTTCATCGTATTTGCGATGATCGATTGATAATACTTATAGAAAATTCAATGTGATTTATGATGACGTAGGTATAACGATAGGTCAAAATTGGTAATCCTCTGTGGCATTTGAAGGTCGCAGCGTAGGAATATCGATATTTTTACGTTGCGACCTTGAAATGTCACAAAACATTACCAATTTTGACCTATCGTAATCCTACGTCATCATAAATAAAAACGACTTATCATGATTTATTTATGTCACGTGAACCTGACAACAAATTGATAACCTATTTTTTTAAAGTCTATAGATTTTTCTTGCATGTAATCCTACGTAAAGGAAACAAAAGGCTATGCATTAAAACTAGCTTTTATTAGGTTTTTGTAATTAAATGGTAGTTTTAGGTTTAAATTATCAGTAAGGGCGTGAAATTTACTCAATTTATTTAGCGTTCAACGCATACCGCCATAACATAAAACGTGGACGAAATAAAGGTAGCCCCGAGTTTATACCTCATATACATCTTTAGTCCATGTGTTATAATAAGACGGATAAAGTTTCATTAAGTCTCGTATCAACTTACAAACAATAGACGAAAATAGAATTATGTTATAATTTTGCTTTATACCAAATTTTGACTAGGCAGATGTCGTGCGTATTAAAATTTGACACGAGTGATAAAGATTATGGAAACTAAGTCTGAATCCTCTTTTGGGACGAGTTAACATATTGTGAGTTAGCATAAGTGGTAAGTGGGCCAAGCACGAAAATCTGTTTATGTGTAATATTATCGCATCGTTAACGTATTTAGTACAAACTGTCATTAATCTAGTACAATAGTGGCACAGATAACTCCTAGTTTGTTCTGAATACGTAAACGATGAGATAACGTTACACTTAAGCTGATTTTCATGCTTGGCCCATAGTTCGCATGGTCGGCAATCGTATAGGCCATGGTCGCATAATTTATATAGTAAGATGTCGCCACAGAACTCTCCATTCTTTAAAATCCATATCCCTGAGTTGGAGTTACATAGCTCGATCGCACCTTTGCTTAAGTACGTGATAACACTGTCACAGCGTTATGAATTTTGAAATATTACTTGAAGTAAGGCACAGCAATATTTTTTATAGTATTACTTTTTTAAAGCACTAACGCCTGCTTTAGCGATCTCAAACATTAAAATTTATAGAGAGAAAAATTCCATATCCCGTCCGAGGATGGAATTTTTCTCTATAAATTTCAATGGCACAGCAATACTTGCGCAGGACTGATTATTGTCATCAGCGGGCCTAGCACGAATAACTACGTAAGTGTAACGTAGTGTAGCTCACGTGAAACAGCACAAACTATCATTTATCTAGGGCAATTGCCAATAACTGTGACACAAATAACTCGTAGTTTGTAAGCCGAATCGTGACGCGTTGACGCTTGCGATACGAATACATTTTCGCAAATTGTTTGTGCTACGGCAGGTTAGCTAAGTTATTCTGGTAAACGATAAGCCCGTCTCATCACTTACAAATAAAAATAAAATTGGACCCGCCGTTAAATTCGCCGCGGAGTGATCTCTAATATATTGTTATTGATTAGAATCATTTCTATTTCTCCAGGACCATGCTTGCCGCTCAGAAGGCGTGGAGCTGGCACGAGAGTTAGACTACAACGCAGCCGCGGCCTGGATCGGCCACCCATACTTCGACGTGATCGACAATTCCACAGACTTCGACAAGAAGATGAACCGGCTGATCGCCTGCGTCTGTCAGAAGATTGGCATCGATACCGGCGACCGGCTCAATGTCAACTCGAAGAAACGCAAGTTCCTCGTCAAAACTCCTTTGGTGCCGGACGCGGAGTTCCCACCCTTCCAAGATTTCGACGTCGTCCACAATTACTTGCAGAGCGACCTGCGCAAGGCGCAAGTCAGGCTGAGGAAACGTGGCCAGAAGAATCACTGGTCTTATATCCACACGTTGCGAAAGTTCCACCCTACCAATGGACAGTCGGTAGAAGTGCGCACTCAGCTATCGCATCGGGATTACTTGAATTTGCTGCCGCAACGCGACGATGCCCATTTCACGATATTCAAGAAACGTCGCTGCTTCATCTACAATAATCAGTACTACCAGTTGGATATGTACAGGCAGCCAACGCATCCAAGGTGATTTTATATTCCAACTACAAATATAATATTATAGGTAGTCAGAATAGTTATTTATTTCATAGTAGCTGCGCCCCGCGATTTTACAAATATGAATTCAATTTATATCAGCATGTATTATGTGCAGGTAAATTCGACTAAACCGGTTGTCCTATAAATTGACAAATCTGGCAATTTCTTTTCTTTACCTCTAATTTTAACTAAGATTCTCAAAGTATTTATCACCATTTACAACCTTCCTTGATGAAAACAAATTGTACAAGGAAGTTTTTAATATTTTTTCAATAAGGATGATTGGCCGTACCATAGACGGAGATACTGAATGGTCTGTAATAGACCTTCGCTCTGCTGCTGGTTTATATT
This sequence comes from Selenia dentaria, assembly GCA_917880725.1. Classification (NCBI taxonomy): domain Eukaryota; kingdom Metazoa; phylum Arthropoda; class Insecta; order Lepidoptera; family Geometridae; genus Selenia; species Selenia dentaria. The sequence goes on along the minus strand of OU862878.1, from coordinate 35,258,792 downwards.
CAATTTCTGGGACTTGTGTAACATGTACATATACTTAGTAATGAATAGATAATAACAATAATGGATGATATCTTAAGTTTAGTTCAACAATCACGTTAAGATCAATTTTGAACCCTTACCGAGAGGTGCAAAAACTACTGGACTGAATTTGATGAAATTTAAATAGGACCACACGGGAAGCACCAGCTTTCAAACAATTTTGAGGATCGGTTCACCCAGTCGAAAGTTATGAGGTAACAACAATAAAAAAAACAGTCGAATTGAGTACCTCCTCCTTTTTTTGGAAGTCGGTAGAAAATAGACTAAATTTGAACTTACGCATGTTCCATAATGCATCAAAGCTCGCACGGCCAGACATAATAGAAATTTCATTGTTATAATGACATCGACCCTTGAAGGGACTTCATCCAAAAGCAGTCATTACGAGATGAGGCGCTACTACGAGCAGATCGTTTTTTGGATGAAGCTAACAAATTGTCGATTGTTATATCGACAACTTTAGTTTTCTCTCTTTATTGTAATAGGTACATTTTTTTTATATCAGTAACCATGTTCTTGTAATAGTTTTATTATATTACCCAATTGTTTTTTTTATGAATTTAGGTTGTCAGCGAGTAATATACTAATTATGGTTGAAATGTTTTAGATGCCGGGGTTTGGTCCTCCTCGAAACATACAGCGCTGCATATGATCAAGACTCATTGTTAGCTTCATTGCCTAAGTTCCTTACCATTGAAAGGGAAGTGACCGGTGATCCCGCTTTCTCGATGTACAACCTGTCGCTCAAGGAAGATTGGAAGACCTCAAAAAGGTACTACGCGGGCAATGACGGCAACGGTAAGGAGTGTCTGCTTGGCACTATTAATATTCTAATTGAGTACATCTTTTATTTGTACTCTTATCACTGTTTCCTTATTTATTATCAAATACCACCATTGATGCAATATATAGAGTGTTTGGTAGAGGGTCCGACAAACCAAATGAGTGTGTTTGGGGGCCCACTTGGAGAATACAAGTTGGCCAGAAAAAATCCCCGACCCTCCAATTTTTTTTTTGGGAAAATTCCCTTTACTCCGAAATTGTACCTATTTACCACCATAACATCTGTAAAATCTGTTTAGACCAAATTCAACTAAAAACATCCGGTCTAAAACAGATTTTACAAATGTTATGGTGGTAAATAGGTACAATTTCGGAGAAATGGGAAAATTCACAAAAAAATGGGGGATCAGGGATTTTTTTTGGCCAACTTGTATTCTTCAATTGGGCCCCCGAACACGCTCATTTGGTTTGTCGGACCCTCTACCAAACACCCTGTACTTGTACTTAAAGCTAAAAAGTCAGTTTCATAAGCTTTATGAAACTGATGGTAACTGACTTTGTTATATAGCAGCTTGCTATAAGATACCAAATATTTAATATTAAAATGTTTGAGATAAAGATTACTTTTTCAATGTGGTATTTGACTTATATATTTTTAGTATGTCCTATTGATACCATTTATCCGTGCATGTACTATATTCTTGTGACGTGAACACTGGCGTAATCGTGTTATAGCATAGCTTAGATACCTGTTAGATGTGGTAGATTTCATATTTGTATTATTTAACTTAAACCGTAAGTTTTGTAAACCAGCTAGTGTGTTTAGTTTTGTTTCATTATTTGCTCTCACTCGTTGTCTTGCACTGTATGAAGTGTGCTAGTGTGAGTAGTTGAATGCAAGCTCTAGAATATATTAAAAAAGACACGTAATTTTCAGATACAAAACAAGTCATTCTCGGATATAATTCCAGTGATATGCTTTCGACATCTGATGGTTCCACTAGTACGGACTAACATGCAAGATATTAGATTAGTTTTACGAACATTAATAGTTTTCGCTGTGACTAACACAATTGCGCCAGTGTTCTAATGTGTAGTGTATGGGGTTAAACACAGATTTTATTTTGGTTTATCAGGGCATAAGCTCAGAAATGGACACAGTGACGAAAAGATCAATGGTCATGTTGAAGTGAACGGGCATGGAGGTGGCAAAATGCATAGACATGGAGATAAGACTAACGGCCATGGTAGTGACAAGATGAACGGCCACGGTAGTGACAAGATCAACGGCCACAGCAGTGACAATATGAACGTTCACGGCGATGACAAGATGAATGGTCAAGGCGGTGAAACAAATAATGACCATTGTGTAGATAAATTGAATGGTCATGTGGATAAGAACTATATCCATGCCAGCAAAATGAACGGACACCACAACATGAATGGCCATTCGAAAACCAACTGCGTTGTCAATGGTAATGCCAGCGAAATCAATCAATTGAAAAATGACCACAGAATAGATATTGTAACACCAAAGATTCAAAAAGTTGCAGTGAAGACATGAGTGGAGATAGATTAAGGAACTAGATCATAAAATTTGATATTATTCCACTTTGTAACATTTCAATATACATTACAACTTTTTGAAACACTATTTATAAGTGATATGAATTCTACTTAAAAAAGTTCAATGCTATTGTTATCAATTTATAATCTGACAACACATGAAAGCTAAATATGTATTTATCCAAATTAATTATATAAATTGCCAAATGAAATATATTTTTGTAGTATTCCTTAAGTATATGATGATATATAATTTACATTACGCTAAATGTAATCTGTATACCATGTATATTTTTAGCTTACCAAAATGTAATATTTATATTGTTTGTGCCTTTACAGAAATCGTATTCAGAAAATTCATAATGTTGACACATTGTAGTATTTAAAAATTGCAATAATATAAATTTTAAGTATTATTGCAGTATATTAGACTTAATTGTTAAACAACAAAGGTTCTTATTTACCTAACACGATAGCATTTTATGTATAGACTTATTACTATAATTTATTTCGACAAATGAATTTACAACTATGTGAAATGAAATTTTGCTTATTGGTCATTTTGTAACAGTTTTAGTGGGTGATTATTTCAAAATGTTTAATGTCTTGATGTCGTGTCGTTATTAGATTGTACACTAATTTAGGGGCACCTTAGTAACTTGATGTTTCTATAGATACAATGTACAAAACCAGAGAACGGTCCCCCGGGCCACGGTCAGTGGCCTATTGTTGACAAAGTATATTTTTAATTAAATACAGGTGTTGTTGCGCTCACGTTACTTTTAACGAAGGAAACTAGGTACTTATTTAATTTTATTATTACTTATAACAAGATCATACAGAAAATGTAATTTTACAAAAGTATTGTAAGCCACCGTTAGTATAATTGGATATGTTAGAACGAGTGTAGGTACATCTACGAAGGCCTGTTTTGTAAAGCAATAAAGCTACGGGAATGCTGGCAAAGATCCATGTTAGCATTGTAAATGGCTGTGCTATTATACGTATTGAGCAATTGAACCCTCTACTGTTGGCAGTAGAACTACAGTATTTATACATCTGTAACGCTAGTTGCACCAAAGAGATATTTATTTTCGCCAAGAACAATTTTACACTGTAGATTCGGCTCATAATTTTATGTATTTATAGTACGAGTACTTGTGCATTCTATTTGGTGCAATTTGCTTATAGCTTCGTTGGACGTAAATCTCGAAATGGCATGTCCATAAAATTCTGCATTCTTGAATAAAGAAGACATGCATACGCTAACCTTATACTCGTTTATTTACTTATCCATTCCCTGCCTATTTTGAAAGTAGGTCAGCAACCTCGAAGTTTCATAGTTCTGATGGGCTTTTTGCACAAGGGCAGAGTAGTGACCAGAACAGTATACATATTTCATTACGTTAGTATTATATATCTTCTGTACTGACTGCCCAGCAGGCCCAAATACAATTCAAACAGGCTTGTTTCCGCACACGCTACAGACAAAAAAGATTTCGTAGAAACATTTTTTTCTGTAGCGTGTGCGGAAATAGAAACGCCTGTTTGAATTTTGTCTAGGCCTGCTGGTCACAGTTGCAGCAAGAGCGTTCGAATAACAGTACCGTTCTGCTCATTAATCTGCCTCGCTGCACCGCCCTTGTGTGAAAGGTCTTGTGTATGTTTAAACAGTCCAAGGAAACGACCACGGAAGGAGCTTTCGGCACTACCACAAAATAAACAAGAACCTTTTTAACTACATAGTGTCAAAGTAAGGGTATTTCTCGCGAAATATCACTTTGCATTCCATAAATAACATTATAATTATAACTAGATAACATTTCTTTTTGCGGAAATACAATGTTTTATTTTTATGTATAATGAGGTGTATTAAACACATGGCGAGGCCGAAGGCCGAGTCGACTACACGAACGAAGTCGCGGGCACTCACTAGAGTTTTAATAAACATTAGTGAATGCCCGTGACTTCGTTCGTGTAGTCGACTCGGCCTTCGGCCTCGCCATAACCTCCCATCTTTTCTTAATTTATTTAATGTAAGAACCTTCTACAAAGTATTAACATTTAAAAAAAGACGAATAAAATCGGTGAAGCCGTTCTCAAGTTATAGCGTGACCAGGAGAAATAGAGGTTCATTTTTATATATATATAGATGCAGGTCCTCCATATTTTTGTGTATAACATGTAGAATAATAACTTTTAGGGAATGACTGACAGGATGGGGGAATGATAGTTTGAAAATAAATGGGTAGTAAAGGGCATTAGTTCAATTGCAAATATATGTATTGAGATCGGTTTTATACTTAGAGAGCCACTTATGTTCTTATAACATCAGGGGTCGAAATTGTTCAGTAAAGTCCGTATACTTCAGTTTTAACGAGAAATTTTCAGTATTTTGTGGCCACATTTCCTTAAAAATGCCATTTTTTTGTAGATTGAAGTACCTAAGTTATGTTGTTGTGAAGAATATAAAGTAAGGGCTAATTGTTTCTAGCATACATAAATGACTAACAGCAACTAAGACACACACACACACACTGACACATATTTCAATAGTAAATTAGTCAACGAGGGGTCAGTAGGTACCTCGAGAGGTACCTACTGACCCCTCGTTAGGTCAGTATTTTAGATGTTTGCAATCAGTACAATCAGTATTTTTCACCATGGAAATCAGTTTCGACTCCTGCAATAATACAAACTCAAAAGTTTAAAATAAAATTTAAAACAAAATTAAGAGAGTGGCTTATAGGTAGTTAACGCTTTAATTAACCTTACAACTTAAAATATCTTTGTATTATTATTACCTATTCTCTATTAATATATTTTGGTCTGCAACTCTTCAGTCAGCTTCTACTTTACTTTTAGAATCATCTAGCTCCTTGATAATGTAGTTGTTAACTTTGGCATTTCTTTTTTGTACTAAATATTCCCAGCTATATAACTATTTATCTATTATAGCTAACTATTTATCTATTATAGCTGGCCATCTCCAAAATTTTAGTCCCTGCTTCATACACCTCACCGTTGCACTCTCTTCAAAAACAGAAGTAACTTGCCCAGGATACTTTTTGTTTTCCTATACAACCAATGGTCATCACAGTAGAGTAGAAGGCATAGATTTTCCGCCGTTGTCATCTATATTGACAATTATCCACCATTCACGCATCCATCCAACTTTCTCAAAACAGAGAAGCCTGGAAGATCTAAGTGGGAAAAACCACTTATGATGACCACGATCCTCAGCTATGAGGCAACGACGTAGAAGATATTGACAATATCAATTTTGATTGCCTTTCAAGGTTGTCTGTCGCGTGTTTTGATGAAGTATTTTTTAGGTGTTTTCAAATAAATATCCTAAATGATGATTAGTACAATCTTCAACACAATCTAATAACAGTTTTGTGCACTGTAAAGTAATACAAAATACAAACTGGCGCATCTTCTGTGTTGGAATAGTGTTAGATTGTTTAATAAGATCACCCATTAATGAAATATCTAGTGTAGTTTCTTAAAACAATAAAATAGACAGCTGGTTTAAGGAATAAGTTTCAACGCGCTCAAGTCACACTGTCAATCACGCTACATTGTCGTGACCTTCGGCTACAACTCTGTCAGCTGTTCTTTTTCGAGTCCCGCCGACGCCATCGGGTACTTCTTTGGCATGAGCTGGCTCAGAATAATGCCATGTGAACTGTGAAGCGAGTAACTTCTGTATTTTTTTATAATGGTTCATCTAAGTTACTCCCTCTCGCCTGATGGAAAGCGAAGAAGGAATCAAGGAGCAATGAACATTAGTGCAGCCGTAAGCTGCAATAATCGCCACCCCCATGATGACCTGACAGATGCTTTTTCACGCCCCGCTTTAAAGACATAGCTGCAAGGAAATACGTACGCCGGCAAAGCATTCCACAATTTACTTACACGACAGAGGTAGGAACTGCTAAACTTTTTGGTATGTGGTAAGAAGTTTTCAACAGTATATGGATGCAATGCGAGGCCGGAACGAGTAGTTCGGGATCGGAATGCTGAGGAAGGAATAAGATTAAAAAGCTCTTCAGAACATTCGCCACGAAACAACCGGTAAAAAACGCTTAGAGAAGCTATAGTTCTACGCATTTGTACTAGGTGTTGAGTGACTTTTAAATGACGATAGACCATTTCCAACTTGTATTTATTCTTATATTGAGTAGTGCTATCTCTTAATAGGCAAGTAATTTTCTAGCTTTATAACCCAGTCAAAAATAGGTTCCAAATGTGCCCATAATCTAAATAAGTAGTACTCTTGTATTTTTCGCTACGATTGCGTTCTTTACTTTATTTTCCAAAGGTTTAATCTTGGCGTATAGAATAGCTTGCCATTTGCGCATTCTGCATCTATTGAGAGCAGATAAATGATCTGCTATAGGTACCTACCTACTCTGCAAAGATGGTTCAGGACTTGGTATTTGGGGATATTTCATCAATTACCGTGAAACATGCCAACTTTGCCCGGTTTTAATAAGAAATATTAATTATTTATTGTTTTTTCTATGAGCGCTTGCGTATATTTTTTGATTTGCTGCATCTCTAACATCATGTGCATGGATTGGCTTATTAAGATTTTTAATAAGTTCACATTTTTTCCAGCTTTTCATTGATTTTGATGGCGGGCAAAGTTATCTAGACTTTTAGCCAACATTGCCCACGTGGTTTTTTGACTCAAATTTAGCCTTTATGCCAATGAGAAAGAAACTAGCTAAAGGATTAGGGCAATGATGACGTTACCTTTAAAAACCTTACCGATGACGATCCAAGTTTCCCTATTAAGTTAGTTGGCAAAGTTACCCTGACATTTTTTCTATATTCCATACTAGACAAAAGATGCGATGTCAAAATGTTAGGGCTGCCAAAAGCAAATATTTTAGTAGGTACAAAAAAAACAAAATTAGAATGTTAATGTTTATATTTTTCTCAAAAATACAAACGGCTGAAACTCTTATACATAAACTTATTATTATAAATACTAATATCAAAATCGAGATCAATCAACGTTCGAAATGATAAGGTGAGTGATGAGGTAGATATTCGAAATAATTTTAAATAGTGATATAAAGTGATAACCAAGTTTTTCCTTTCAATCAGTGGAGAATAGAGGTAGGCACTTATACGATAATTTCAGTAGGCGTATTAGGAACTAATTTAAAATAAAGGTTAATAATTTGTATTTCAGCCTGAGTTAGCTTACTGAAATTATTTCAGAAGTAAGACATTTAAATACACAAAAAAATCTTTTATTATTTTTGCTTAATTATACTTTGGATTTTAAATTTTTAGACTTAAAATTTTAAGTCTAAAAATTCAACCGCTAAGTTAACCATAAAAAATCACAAATATTCACAATAAACTTATGTGTAATTAATACACATAACTAAAAGTCTTTTCTTATTTAAATTTTTATTTGTAAAACAGTCATAAAAATTAAATAAAAAAATCAACCCGTTACGTTAACCATAGAAAACACAATTTTTTTTCACATATTCACAAAAAAAGCTATTTCTTATTTTTAATTAAATTATTTTGGAAAAACAGTCTTGTGTTTTATGTGACTATAATGAATTAATTTAACTTATTGTTATACTTTGGAAAACAGTCTTAAAATTTTAAATCTAAAAATTCAACCGCTAAGTTAACCATAGAAAAAATATTTTTTTTAACAATTAGGTACACAAAAAAAGCAATTTCTTATTTTAATTAAATTATTTTTGAAAAACAGTCTTGTGTCTTATGCGACTATAATGAATTAATTTAACTTTATTGTATGTTATAACTACTGAAATCGAAATAAAATATGATATGGCCACGTCGAGTAATGTCAGGCTCAGGCAATTTTGTGTTTGCAAACCTTTTTAATTTTATTCATTATCGTCCGTCTTGGGATACCAAATTGTCGTTCAGCATCTCTGGAAATGATTTTTTTCGACTCAACTGCTTCACATGCTATTTCCAGCATTTCAACAGAATATTTTTTGTACACTCTGTAACCTATTTGGCGTCTTGACTTTCTTTGTCGGATCCGAGACTTGTGTTTGGTTTTCTAAAATTCAAAATAATAATGTACATTACTAAAACTCATTTATCTTAATTTTATAATAACATAATAATGTTGCACGGGGCCCGGTGATTCCAGTATCAGCCTGGTAATCAGTTACGGAACCTCAAGTTAAGTGCAAAGGAAGAATACACAAGTAAACACATTTTCACGTAAAAGTATAATTGTTTGTTTTTACTAGTTCATTGGAATGGATAAGTTAAATAATCACAAAAATAAACATTATTTTTTTATACACAACTATTATAAAGTGACAACCCTAGTGCTTTTTCAAACTTGGGCAAAGTTGTCATTCTTAGGTCGGAACATTACTAGGTAACATTGCCCATCGTCATAACTTTTGTTTTAATTAACCTTTAACACTGAAACTTAGATTAAAATACACTGCAATTCGTTTGCTACAACATACAATTATATAAACTTACCTTCGTATTCGCCATGAATAAGAATTCAGTTAAACCTTTTTTCAAAAATTTGCCCGCAAAAACACCCCCCACACTCAACAAGCCGCAACAGGATACTAAACGGAGTTGGCTTGATGCACGATTCTCAGAGATGCCATACGTAAAACCTAATTTCTTCCAAAGTTATCAATATTGCCATAATACATAATAATTTTTCTACAGAAACGGTTTTCCATAATTAGTGTATTTTGGGCAAAGATACCTCTGTAGGCAAAGTAGGCATATTTCACGGTATTGGTATTTTTTTTGTAATGTAACTCGCTTTTATTTAGGTAGGTACCTATATGCTTTACTATTCTTTTTCTATTGTTTTCGTTTTTTTCTAGCTTCTCTTGTTGATTTACACTGACTCAACTTATTGATTTAACTTGACCTTTGCTTCTTTTCTACAAATACTTTATTTTCCCTTTCACGCAAAGCTACAAAACTCAGCATTACTTTTCATTTGTTCCTGCCTCTTTCGGTCATACTCTTTCATTTAATTTTTTTTCATCGTCACTTCTTGACTTTCTTAAATATAACTATAACCTACATATATCTGCTAAAATGCAAATAAAAGCTGAAGAAAAACAAAAGGCACACCACAATCTTATATATACAAAAATAATTTCCTCAGTTTTAAATATAGTGAGGAAATTACCGTGAGGGAATGACGGATTTGAATAAATGACACGGTAACCCACCGTTCATAACCTCAAATTAATTTAGCATTTTGTGAATGCATGTTACTTGCAAAACAAAATAAAAAACATAAAACACAACAGTATAAGTAATGACTTCCTGGCTTTTTAACGTTGGAAGACGTTACTCCGCCAGTGTCATTCTTACTAGCGTTGGTTCACGCAGATTTAGCGCGAGACGCGTGTAGGGATGTCAACATCGCATTTACGAAAAAAAGCTTCGATCTTTTTTGTTGGAAGCCTGCGTACAGAACAGAAAACAATGGCATTTAAAAACTGCTAACCCCGACCGTTCTGCCGGCACTCGCCTAGTGATCGCTGGAAAGTTTCACCCGCCCATTTTATTTTCCATTTTTATTTTTTGCCGCCTATTTACACAGACCATATACCTAACCACTTGACTGCTCATACGGCTTCCCCTCAGCTGCCAAGACTATGACAATAAAAAGCTAACGTATCGAACCAACACGTCAGTACCAGTTTGACTGAGCGTGGAGAACAAGCGGATGAAAAAAATTTAAAACAAATTCAATTATGCCTTATTGTTTAGTAAAGTGGTACCGAAAAAACAGGTAGACATCCAGGTATGCAAAAGATGGAATTAAATTTCACAAATAATTTTAGTTTATTAATTATTGGAAGAAAACAAAATACACAAATGAAGTAATTAAACAGTGACTCAAAAATAAAAAAAATATGGGAGCGCGTTGATGTCTTGCCATCCCGTACTGTTCTTTGCAGTTGTAGATAACGCCGTCTCTTTTATTCACTGGCACGTAAATTAGTGCGGTACTCCAATATTAACTGGTAATTTATCGATTGTATATATCGACTGTGAGGAAAATAATTCTTCTATACAATATATTCATTATATTAAGGGTGCATAAAAATACAAATAAATATTCGGTGTTTTATTTATATTTATTTATACCTTCACGTTATCATCAATTATGTAGTAACATTTATATATATTTATAGTATTAATTTTATAAGCACTAACGCCTGCTTTAGCGATCTCAAACAATGAAATTTTAACAACAACAATTACAAGGGCTGCGATGTCAATACGAAAGTTTAAGTATTTCTAAATAATTCTAATATTCTTTCGGTTGGATGGTACTGTTAAACTGTCCAGTGGATGTCGCTCCGTCCCCGCAAGACGGTTATTCAAATAGAGAGTTAAAATTCTATGCTCGGACCTCGGTGGCCTAGTTGGTCAATGGCGTCTGACACGGAGAGTCAGAAGACGCGGGTTCGATTCCCGTCCGACGATAGAATTTTTCTCTCTATAAATTTCAATATTTATATATCTTATCTAATAATAATGTAAATAAGCACGCGAAAAAAACCCGAGTGTAATATGAAACATAATAATAATGGTCTTAAAATGAATTACTATGGACATTAATATATTTTTAAATAAAATCACTATACCTAGCACCTACTCTGTTTGTGCCTCTTTAAGTGACTATTTAGTTTGACTAATTGGATAATTCTACTACTTCTTCTCTGCCCAACTGGCATCTTTTTATATGATTTAGATATACACACATAGTTATTTTTAACAATAACATGGAACCGGCTTCTAAAAGTAAAAAGTGCGAGTCGGTCAAAAATATATATAATTTGTAGGTCTCGTCCTTACATTGACAAATTTTACGGTAGTACAAATCCAGTATTGTATAAAATGAGGTGTTGTATCCTAATGACTGTATAATATACAGTGCCGAAAAAGTATATAAATATAATCTAATTGTTTGTTTAAAAGCATTACTTAATCACATTTTATGCAAAGGCTTTGGATACTTTGTACAATTAAAACTATTTTAAAATTATAACGATGTTGTTTTACTGTGGTGAAAAATATATAATTATTTGATGGTGGTATTAAGTAAGTACTTACATACTGAGTAATCAGTAAGAATACGATAAACAGACAGTGATAACTATTTTTTAAATGCAAAATATACATACTCAGATCAATGTGTTCTGTTTCACCGTGAAACATCGAATGAATTATTAAGATAATTTCATTAATAGAAGTTTTTTTTACATAACCTTATTTGCTTAATACTTACATACATATTTCAGATCTTTGTACAGTTAAGGTAGAAGATAATTTGTAGTGAACTTTATCGACAACTAAGGTGATTACATAATGCTGTACCACAACACTATTTAGGTACTATGAGTAGAGCTACATTTTGAGCCGGCCAATCAAAATCCTTTTTCGTACTTAGCCCCCCGACCCGCAGTGGTGACTTGTGTTCTTAGAAGAAATTGAACTACACGCAGTCAAGTGGTTATATGGTCTGTGCCTATTTATCACGAAGACGTTCTACTTACTCGAGGCCGCACGCTCCTAGTACTTTGCTGCAGATACTACAGATCAGGGTTATAATAGATCACTTTTTTTATACATTTTGTCTGGCGCAGTTGGTCGCATCCCTGCCTTCTGAGCCGCTGGTCACGGGTTCGATCCCGAGCAGGTCAAACATTTGTGTCCATGAACACGTCTGTTTGGGCAGTCAGCAGGTTTCCATAGTAAAGGCTATGCGTAGTTTGGGATCTGAAAACCTTATGTGGATGTTGTCCCATATAATCATCCTACTAATAAGGATTATAAACGCGAAAGTTTGTGAGTAGGTATGGATGTGTGGATTTTTGTTACTCGTAGGTACTCTTTCACGCTCAAACGGCGGGGGCAATTTTGATGAAATTTGGCATGGATGTAGATGAGGCTGGATTAACACATAGGATTCATCTGAATTAACCTATCTAGCTATTAAAACAATTTACGATGCTTTAAATAAAGTTGATACATTCATTCAAATATAGTTGCCAATAATTAAATAAAATTTCTTTTTCCCAGGAAGCACGTAAGAAAAATTGCAAAATTTAGGGAATGTTGCCGATTTTTTCTATCGAGCAAGTTTGCTCAATCGTGTATTGGCTCCCATACTTCATTAGGACGTATATTCAATTTACACTACGTTTTTTTTCGAACTTCGGTTATTAGCGTCGAAAAACTAAGTTTTCGCTAAGTCGAATTATAAAATTTGGTCGCAATCTACACTTATTTCGCCTTAACCCCGAATGGGCGATTTTTTTCATCCAAACATTTACATCCGATAACATAATCCATACAGTTTATCCATAGTCCACATAATATAAAGAGGAAAGATTTGTATGTTTGTAACCACAGATGTATTATGTACAATAGATACATAACGCAAACTCGTGCACTTCCGTGTCCGAACCCCGACGAAGCGTCAAGGTTATCGACGAAGGGTAAAGGCACGACGGGCATGCCCACAACCCTTTTTTTTTTTTTTTTTTGGGGGGGGAAATGCTGTGCACTTCCCTTCCGCCACGGGGGTGACGGAAGGGGGCGTGTGGGGCTCAGACCCACTAAAACCCCCCCGTGAGCAGTCCTCCGCCAAGGTGGAACGAGACAGGGTCGCGCTGGCAGTCACCATCTCGCCCCAGCGGTAGGCCCGGATTGATCTTAACCGGGCCTCAGCGCCTGTGAAGGGATGACCTTGCTCACCAAGGTCACCACCTAGACGTGTAGGGCCGTGTAAACCGGCGAAAAGTCCCCCGACTATTCGCCAGTGGCCCCACTACGGAGGAGGGAGGAGACGAGCAAACCGTCTCCTCCCTTCCCCCGGTCGTCTGCGCCGGAGCGGGTCAGCTCGAACATCGTTCTCCCTGATCCGCTCCGCGGCCTCCTTCTGCGTCATCACCGCTTCGCAGAAGGTGGCCACCGCCTGCCACGCTCTCTCGCTGCTGAGCATGGAGATCACCACGCTCGGCAGGGAGAGATCTCCGCCTATTTCCGCCGAAAGCGTGTGCCGCTGCGGGCCCCATGCAGCACACACTTCCAGCGTGTGTTGCGCCGTATCCTCCGGCGCCCCACACTCGTGGCAGGCTGGGGTCGCCTCTCGTCTCGCGATTTGGTGCACGTACTTTCCGAAACATCCATGTCCGGAAAGCACCTGCACCAATCGGAAGGTCAGCGAACCGAATCGCCGCCTCACCCATCTCTGGAGGACTGGGCGGATGGCCTCCACCGTCCACTGCCCAGGGACTGGTGGAGCCAGGTCCTCCGTCCACCGCCGCAACAAGGCAGCCCGCGCCTGCAACCGCATACGTGTAACCTCCTCCCACACTGGAGCGTCTCCACGGGATCTCCTCGCCGCCACGAAGTGATATACTTCAGCGAGGATCTCCGCTTGGAGCTCCCAGGGGGGATCACTGGCCAGCACGCACGCCGCCGTCCAGGACACCGTCCGGTACCCGCGTATCGCCCTCGTCGCGATGACCCGTTGCGGACGTCGCAGTAGAGTCTTGTTGTCGCGACTGAGGGCGTCCACCCAGACTGGTGCTCCGTAAAGAGCCATACTCCGGATCACTCCGGAGTATAGCCGACGGCAGTTGGCATTCGGGCCACCCACATTGGGCAGCAGCCTACCCAAAGCAGCTGCAGCTCCTACAACTCTTGGGGCCAGTTGTGAAAAATGGCTCCTAAAAGCCCACCGTCCGTCCAGGTTGAGGCCCAGATATTTCATCTGGGCTCCAACCGGGACCAGGACCCCATCCAAAATAACCCGCGTTCCCGGAGGGGGTCCTCCTCGAGGCCCGTGGAACAACAGGGCCTCGGTTTTGGAGAGGGCAACCTCCAGCCCCAGGGTGCGAATGCGATCAATCACGAGGGTTGTACCCACCGTGGCCAACCGCACCGCCTCTCTTAGGTCCCTCCCCGTGACTACGACTAGAGTATCGTCGGCGTAGCACGCGACCCGCATGCTTGCAGGTAGCGTACCACGCAGCACCCAGTCGTAGCCTACGTTCCACAGGAGTGGTCCCAGCACTGACCCCTGTGGAACCCCGCAGGAGACACGACGGCGCCGCAAACCGTCGCGCCCTTCCACCAGGACCTCGCGGTTCTGGAGGTAGTCGGCCAGTGCCCACAACCCTAATTGACTTGTGACAATATACGTCACACTTTCACGGTCTATTGAGGTTGACAGGCTGATAATATTATATCAAAGCCTGAATAAAGGATAAAAAACCTGGATGTCGTTGAAATTATTCGAGCCTAAACAAAATTTTAATCTATTAAGTATGCAAGCGTTTAATTTAAATTGTTATTGTTTGTTTCCAGCGAAATTACAGGGTATGTGATTTATATATTATCAGGGTGACGAGCGTAGTGCAGTGCATGCAGGGTTTGGAAGTGTTATAGTTTAAAATTATGAATGGAACTGAACTGTTATGGGCAAACGTGACGCTTAGCATTAGGCAAGCGACTTGCTCGTCTCGTCACCTATTGACATATTTTTTTTTATATTTCATCAATATCGATTCAATACTTTATAGAGTCTAAATGTGACACTGTGATGTAAACACATTTTATTTTTGCAATTTTCGTGAGCGTACATAGTAACACTACACGATTATTACAGGTTATTTAGTTAACGCGAAGTCTTCTCGTCAAAAATACCTCAGTGCCTCAAGACAAGAGTCTTCGACCAATGTGTGTTACCAGTGATGACTTATGGCACTGAAACGTGGTCTCTTACTATGGGCCTCATAGAAAAGCTCAAAGTCGCACAACGAGCTATGGAGAGGGCTATGCTCGGGGTTTCTCTACGTGATCGAATCAGAAATGAGGAGATCCGTAGAAGAACGAAAGTCACCGACATAGCCCAGAAGATTAGCCAGTTGAAGTGGCAGTGGGCAGGGCACATAGCACGCAGAACAGATGGCCGATGGGGCCGAAAGGTTCTGGAGTGGAGACCACGGACCGGCAATCGCAGCGTAGGTCGTCCACCGACACGGTGGACAGACGACCTGATGAAGGTCGCAGGACGACGTTGGATGCAGGCCGCTTCCAACCGGTTCTTTTGGAAAATCATGGGGGAGGCAGCATTCGTTCAGCAGTGGACGTCCTACGGCTGAGATGATGATGATGATGAGTTAACTAGGGTTTGAAATGAATATTTATTAGTGTTTGCCCCACCCCACGGCTCTGCCTGCGTGGAACTATACAAAATCTGGGCGTTATAATATATACCTAAAAATAATATTTTAACATATATTGTGAAGAACTCTTTTGTAGGATCGATCATGAGCGAGTTCATAGTCCGACTCGCACTTGATCGATTTTCTGCCGTGACAACCTTTTTTGAGGACTGGATCCGCGCATGCTATCTACATAGTTAAACAGGTTACAGGTTGATAAAAGGAAAATTGGAACAGGATGGAAAGTTTCATTACTTGTTTATATTCACTAAAAACTCTGTACTTAAAATCTCATTAATATTATAAAGTTTGTGAGTGTGTAAGTCGAGTTGGTACTTCTTGCTCAGACGGCTGGACCAATTTTAATGAATTTTGGTATGGAGGTAGATGAGGCGCTGGATTAACACATAGGGTGTAACCGAGGGCGCAGTTAGAAAATAATAAAGAAGTATATTAATTATTTCAAAACTACCATAGTCTATAACACTATTTTAGGTTCTGAAACAGTTCACAATTAAACGTCGAAGGTAATAATTGAACTATTTTTTATTAGAATCTCTTAGTCTCTGCTCTTTGTACATCTTGATAACCTTCTTGCCCGGGACCAGTGTTTGGCTCAAACCCGGTCGCTTTAACCTTTTTTTGTCAGAACCTCCTTCCCACACTGCATCATCTGATGGCGAGATTGTCTCCACTGAAGGTGGTACCACTGACGTCATTGTTCCGGCCCCTTCGCAAACTACTGTGTTTAATTTCTGAAAACATATAAATCACACGATGTTACATGTAAAACATGGAAAGTAAGATACTAATGGATTGTTAATTAGATGGCAGTTCCTGTATCAATCAATAGTATTAACAACAGGATACTATGGTGTTGAGGTTACTAGCTACTGCCCGAGATTTTATTTTACGCGGGAAAGGGCGAGGGAGTTATTAGTATTAATGCAACTTCTCAGAAACTACAAGTTGAATTGGAATAAAAAGTAGCATTATGTGTTATTCTTATAGGTATAGAATACAGTAGGTACCCGACAAAAATATTGCACAACGATCTTTGGTAAGTAACAATCGACTTTTTGGCTTCGTAGAGCGTTATAGCAATGACACACTGTCTACCTACGCGACGTTTGTTAGTCTATGGTCAAGAGCGGTCGATTTTTTTATTGAACGAAAAAATATTTTTTAGGAAAAAAGAAACCTTTACGAGGTCAGTCGCGAAATTATCTACAATGTTTATAAATATATTGTAACCGAATCTAACAGATTTATGATTTGTACAAAAATTAATGATAAGGTTCAAGATCTAGTTGCAAATGCCACTGGAATTTCAGACTCTGAAAAACATATTAATCCTTCCTATAACTGATAATTAAAACAAAAGATTTATAATTGAAACTGACGTATGTGTACGTCTCTGGGTTAAAAGAAATTAGTCCTGGAACACCTTTAACCACACACGTTGCAGTTCCTGGAAAAGTAGGTAGATTTCTGCGAAATTTATTGTATTATTGGCCAAATATGGCGAATCGCCATTCAACGGGTTAACTGTAAATTATGTTCAGCTCTCCGAAAATAAGGAGATATGATGTTCGATTTTCCCATACGATTTCATGAACAGCCGACAGTAAAATCATCAAAATCTTAAACTAACTGAGGTTATTAATTGCAAAGGGTCTGAAGTAGTAAAAATACTTCATGAGGTGGGATTTCGGTTCACTAAAATGGAAGATAACCGGAAATTTACTGGAAAACCCGATGTAGGTAGCTACGTTTCAAACGAATTGAATAGGTAGGTACCTCGACAAAATAAATAAGTACGCTTATTTCGTAACAGGAAAATATAATCTGTATAGATGAGTTCATAAATACTTCCCCACACAAAAGGAAAAACTTGAAGTAATGATTAGAAAAATGGAGAAAAAAGGCCATTTTCAAAAGTTCAACGTTTGATAAATATTAACGTGGGGAACTAAAAAAGCTTCGTATGTAACCAGAGCCTTTTTAATGTACCTATTAATCCGCGGACATTACAAGCGATTACGTGACACAATTAAATTAATAACTGAGAAATTACTGATTATAAAATTATTCCCAAATTACTTTAGTCAAATTAGGCAATATTTTCTAAGAGTGGAAGTAATGTGCAAGCTTCCCCCCAGTTCAACGAGCGCTACAAGATGGTCGGTACTCGCTCGCGCCACGCATCGCGTTCCCACTAAATATTATAAATGTGAAAGTTTAGATGGATAAATTAAATAGTATGTTTGTTACTCTTTCACGCAAAAACTACTGAATGGATTTTCATGAAATTTGGTATGTAGATAGATGAGACGCTGAAAAAACATATAGGATACTTTTCATCATCATCATCCATCACCACGCAGGTGAAACTGCGTGGCGCAGCTAGTATATTACGTGTAACTCGGTTCCGAAAATCGGTACCCACTGTATAGTCAAATAAAGTTAAGTGACAAACAAGATTTATTTGTTTTACTTGTTAATTTAATTGATGATGAGGTATACGCTGCGCAGGTTTTGCAAATGGACTGTTTGTCTGTTTGTTTAAGATTTAAGAATCGTGTCTAACTCAATCGCTACGAAATTTAACCTTCGGAAGGGGGTTTACTACTTAAAGTACTTACACCTTTTCACTAAGTATTTTTTAATATGTTAAAATTAGTGTATTCACTAATTATATTCAAAAATAATTAGTTATTTAATTTTTTTCGAGGTGTTCCTCTAATAAAATAAATAGGAACATTATTTTTAATTTATTGGGATTTAAGGAAAAGTATGAGAAATGGTGCAAATTGACAGAATTATTGCTGTAAAAGTCTAAATATATAGAAAAAAGAAAAAATCACAAATCTTAGATTTATGTACATTACGCGTTGTTGCGCCGAGGGTACAGAATTATTTAAAATATCAGATCGCTGCCCGCGTGACCCCACCCCGCGAGCCACTTACCCGCGTTCACCCGTTGCGCTCCCTGTGTCGTTTTGTATAATGTTTGATTTTTGAAAACCGGTAATAAAGTTCTTTTTTTTATGGGAGGCGCATGTGGCAAACTCTGAATAAATTATCATAGGACTATCTTTATCAACTCTAAAATTTCCCCCAAAGTACAATTCGCAAAAGTGTTTAAAAGATATGGTCCATAACTTGCACATTGGTGCATTTTTAACTGAACATTTATGAAACTTATAGATATCTGATAGTAAGTTTGCACCATACGAGTAGGTCCGAATTTTCCTAGAGCCGCAAAAAAAAATCAATAACAAATATTGTGTCCAGCAACTTATTTCACTCTAAGGCAATAAAGAAAGCTTATATTCATAATTTATACAATAAACCATTGCAACTTCTCTTAATTTTCCACATTAACAGCGTGTTATATTTGACCGTAGGTGCAACAAATGGTGCAAACCAAGGAGATACTTCTGGCTATGTTTTCTAATGATTCCGGAAGAATCTACAATTATTTCCATGCTTTAGATATCCTAATTTGACTGGACTATACTATATATGATTCTAGTTACCGACAACCTATTACGTGTTGAAAATTATATTATTATACCTAATCAAACACCATTAAACAGGAAATGATCAACTGGTTAAACAGACATGAAACTTCAGTTGACCCAAAATTGACGAAACCCCAGATTTACAATAATATCAGCACAGGGAGAGGTTTGCAGAGTTTTCCATGGACATTTATTTATTTATTTATTTATTTATTTCTTAAGAACAGTTATAGCATCATTACATTGGACAAGATACTTGTCAAACATGGGCACACTGTGTTGCAATTGCTACCATATCATTTGGATGTTACCGAACTGAAAATAAAAATAATACTGAGAGTAAGAAAACAAAATGGTTTTAATTTTTGAATGCAAAATGTCAATTTCATATTTTAACTTTTAATAATATGGTCTCGACTGAAAGGCTACGTAGATAGCCACTAGAATGACATGGTTATGAATTTAACTACAGTAAAAAAATATTAACTTTAAAAGTGAACATGATTGGGACTGAATTAGCTGAATAAAAGTTTTAATAGAATGTGTAATTTTATGAAGGGGTAAATTTTGTTATAGTTTTTATTATGTAATGTCCTGCTGTAATAAGTAGACATGATATAATTTTCCAACCTAGATTGAGTAGTAGAAAGTACATATAGAAAAATATAGTGTATTTTATTCAATTACACCAGAAAATCATAACTGTATTAACAAGTAATAGTTAGCGGACTGTTAGTGTTTTATATGATAGAGATAACACTCAAGAAGCAGATTGACTCTTTCCAAAGGTTGATGCAAACTTTTTTTTTCACCAGGTACCTATAACTTTTTCTTTCATATGCAATTCCGAGTAATTACAGCATGAATAAGTAAAAAACATCAAACTTTCACCACTATATCCTGGTGTCCGGAAGGATGATGCAAAGCATTGAGGAGGGGATTAGTAATTATTATATTAGAAGTCTTAGGATTACCTAAGATTACTAATATAATAATTACTAGTCATGAGAAGTATGATTTTTGTAAAACTTATTTCTGTATTAGCTTAACGTGTAATCAATCGATAAACATATTGATCACACAAAAATTTATAACAACAATACAGTCAACTGTATCCGCACTACTGACTAAACATGACATGTAGAAGAATTTAACACTTATTACAAAATTAGAAATCCTATGTCAAAGCTAATTTAGAAAAATAAGTAGACTGTCATATTCAAGAATTTAAAAACAACTTGTGCCCTTTAAATTGGTGTAAAGTGCATGTGGATACCTGCCTTAGTATGAATACCTTTTTATCTTCATTCAATTCCTCAGGAGTTTTCTGTATGTCAGAGTCATGGGCATATCTGCATTTGTGTCCAAACCGGCATCTGCCTTTTCTGTAGTTCCAGCATATCTTCTTGCCATTGATCATCTGAGTATCCCCTTTACCTGGAACCTTACAGTGATCGACTATGTACTTGACGATTATATGCACAATGGGGTACTATGCTCTTCTACTCGTGTTTCAATGTTAGGGATTGATAAATAAATGATCACAACCAGAATATGAGGTACAACTCTAACACTATGATGATACATCACAACTGAGGCCAGTTTTTTGTAAATGTCTTGTGCATTAATAGTCACATCAGACTGAGTATGGTATTTTTTTTTATAAAAAGTGTCTTTCATTCCTAAGCTATATTTAGCTTAACTGATCCTGGACTTAAAAAGTTTTTCCTTTTATATACATTACACACATTATGTAAATATAGAGAAATGGTTTATTGGGAAAGCATTTTCTACCAGCCATTCAGCATCTCATAGAACTTCAGTCATGAAATTTACACATCATTAACCTATGTACGGCTGGTATGTTATTTGTTTTAGTAGTATGACTCCTACTTTGCAGCAATTAAAGGTTTAGAGTTACATTTGGATACCTGCCTTTACAACTAAGTACAACTTTTTATCTTTAAACAATAATCAACATATTTTTCTCAGTTCAATGTAAAGACCCTATTTTTTTACCCAAACGCACGAGTGAAGATATGATTACAGTCTACGTAAATATGAGAATTATACAAGACCAAGGAGTAGGAAGTCAACGTATACCATTTTGACATGTTTTTCGAGTATAGCAGCCTTGGCACGCTCAGCAGCCACAAATGGATTGGAAAATACCGAAGTTTGCAGGTTCTCTCCAAGGCTTGGCTTCGGTAGCTTCAGTTTTATGTTCGCCATTGCTTCCCTGAAAAGAAATCGATTATTTCATAACCGAGTAGTCCTGAAGTTTTTCGTAATCACCACAACCAGCTTACTCTTTCGACGAAGAGGAATCATTTGAGTTGTCTTCTGAATCACTAGAAGAACCATAGTTTAATAAAGCATTCATATTTTACACAACAAACAACCTAACCAATTTACTAAAATTCCAAAGTAAAAATAGTAAAATGTTAAATCACACACACAGTCCACAGACCAAAGAGCAAGCCTAGCATAGATTAATTAGACTATATCTAAAGATAGATGGCAATCACTAAAGCAAACAACGGAATGCTAGCTTAACTTTTTAGTGCCATCCACTTTGACGGATTATAGTCGCGGGCTCGTCTTCCATGTGTGACATTAGTGACGTGGAACGCATTAGTGACGTGGAAGACGAGCGCGGGTATCGATAACGATATCGATAAATAGGGATGTGCTGTTTGATATCGAGTTAGCAATAAGCGTTCCTATCTAATCTATTAAAATATTGTTAAGTAAACCAGGGTTTATGAAATTAAAAATCAAGTTTAAGATAATTTAACCCATTTATTGAAGAACACATTCTAAAATAACTAAGATTATAATATATTAACAGTAATACATATTGTTTACCTTACATATTGAAAGCACTTAATTTATGTTTTGTAAGATAACGATTCAAAACATGCATGATTACAATTTCTAAATAAACATTTTCGTTTTGTTATTTAGGTAAGAACCTAACTATAAATTAATATGAATTTAATAAATGTAAATACGTACATATTAGTCATGATTATGTGAAACAGAACTGATATCTTTACCTAATGTTTTTTAACGCATGAAACAAGTGTTTACATTAATAATAAAAGAGTTTTGAAGAAAATCTGGGCTAAATGGTATCAAATAATACCTTAAAACAAGGGTTTTTAATAGAAGGTTTATTTACGTAAATGTTACAATTAATTATCATTTCTTGACTTTAATTTCATCATATCACGACTAGATTAAATTAAAATTATCAATCAGGTGTACCCTTTTTCTGTAGAGATTTCTTGCTTAGTGTGGTTTTTTACCGTTAATAGTGCAATATCTTTGGTGTTTGTACTTTGATCTGCACTGCACTGTATGAATCCTGCATTTGAAACAGCTTGGTCTTCACATAGTCTATAGTCAACTTTATATTTGAGTTTTCCATTGCAAGTCTCATTGGTTGAACATATTTCGCTAAGCCTTGTAGCTTTGACAAAAGTCTGCAGTGGTTGTTTAGACCTTTTTCTTCAAAAGCTGACTTTAAAACTTACCATGACTCCTTTGCCATTTTTGGATATCTCACGTGAACCAGGCAATGTGATTGGTTGCGCTGATTCAAAGTCAATTTCCACGTAAACCGTAACTTAAGGTTGTTGCAATTTTATCCCTGTATATCTATCCACTCCCGCACGTACGCCTCTGCATACGTGTGAAAGAGACGAGATCACACAACTGCAACAGTGGCGCGCCCGAACCCAAGTAAAGAAGAATGGTTTCGGAGTAAGTGCGATACCGACGTGCCTGCGATGCTCTCGTGTAAAACTCAAAAATCGTGAATTGTGTGAAGTGGGATGTAGCACAACTATTGGAAGGACTGATATACTCCAGCTTCGAGCTATAAATGTATTGTGCACCTTCCTTATATAGAACTGATTCGCTCTTTCCAACTTCCGTACAGTTCTATTGTCATCCACTTGTCTCGCCGCATCAGCCTGATTTAAATGTATACTTTTGCAAATTTCGCGTAACCCGCGCAGTGATTTTATCATCAAACATATCCTCGCTCTTGATTTTTGTTCTCTATGCCTTATCAGAATTCACCAGTGTCTTATCTTACTAACTCCTGTACTCCACAGGTCGCTATTACACTCGATCATGAATTTCCGTGTATTGTAAAATAAGTTTCCATCTAATTCTTCTATGTATGTTAAACACATACCCGCATCGTGTGCTAGCTGCGATCTATCCAGTCGCTGCTCGAAGTTGTGCTTGCAACTTTACCTTCTGTAGCCATAATACTGTTTACACCCGTTCTTCATAAAACATCGAAGTGACACATAACCTGAGCGGGATTGAGTATCTTCGCTCACCGACAACGTACAATGAAGTTACACAACATATGTGTATAAACATATATTATAGGAATAGACACACGATAATAAAATATAATTTCGCTCATAGTAATTTTCACCATTGACATACTTCCGTCAATCAATGACAACTCTCAAGCAAATGATAATTAGACAACGATATGAGATTACGCAAACTGTTTGCTCAAATAGAAATGAAGATAACGAAGCCACCGTTTAATAGAACATTGATAACTGTGGTGTTGTAATGCGTGGTGGCACAACCATCGACAACATCTTTCTAAGGCCCACAGGGCAGTAAGGAAGTGAAACCCCCGTGACGCCTAGTATATACAAAGTACCCTGTGGACCAAGCTATGGAATCTTCATAGAAAAAATATAACGCTATGATTTTGACAGATCGATACAATTGAAATCGTAGTATCCCAGAGTATGTGTTAGACAAAGACCTTACACTGTTAGTAAGTGTAAGGTCTTTGGGTCCTTGGTGTTAGACTCCCAAAACATAATGTATAGTCCCAAAAACTACTAGAACTAAGAAGATTCGTTACTGGATTGCGGGTTTTCTACGAAAGTGAAAAATCACAAATCCAGTATAGGGTGATGAAATCTAATGACATTTCTTTTGCCATGGTGATAAATTTTATATTTTTATGTACACTGTATATTAAAGTAGTTACTAATCGATTTACTGGTTGACTACTGTATGGTCAGAGTACTAGGGCCTTACTATGAGCTCTTAAAGCAGGACGTCTAGAAAACTGCCCAGTTTATTCGTACCATGACAACGTTAAAGCAGGCCTGACCAGGTCTAATATTCAAGAACCGCAGAAACACCGTTCACCTATTTTTTTGTATGGACTCTCGTTAACATGACACTCTAAAATCCACTCAGTTTGTCAGCTTACAAACGTTTAGCCGTCTGCAATGTTGATTATAGTAAATTAATAGAGTGCTAGAGACAATATCATCCGTTCACATTAGAGAAAACAATACTTTAACAGTTCACCTACATGAGCGTCATAGTATGATTTCATTCATAACTGTTTATGCCAGGTTTAAGAACTGCACGGAACTTGCATGTCTTTTATGAAGCTGAAAGTAATAATATAGTTCATTCAAATAAGGCCATAATCACCATAATCACCAATGAGCAAAACTGTCATTAGATTTCATCATCCTTGACTGGATTTGTGTTTTTTAACTTTCGTAGAAAACCCGAAATCCAATTACGAAACTAATTCTTAGTTCTAGTAGTATTTGGGACTATACAGTAGGTTTTGGGAGTCTAACACATACTCTGGGATACCCGCATTCTAGTGTATCAAGCTGTCAAAATCATAGCGTTATATTTTTTTCTATATAAGGTGCGTGCGGGCATTGGTATTTGGTTGCGCTGTCATTGATGGCTCTAATTTGAAAGCGTTCAAAAACGTTATTTGCCACTTTTGCCCACACCCTATTCGAACCTTGGATTCGAACACTCAACTGATCATAAGACCTACATTTGCATGATTATGATGTCATATACACCTACATAGCTGTCAAAAAACGATCACAGACAATCATGCTGCGGACGTGGGTAAAAATTGTACTTTTTGGTGGCAAAAATATCTCTGTTTTAGCTTTCCGAATGCTGAACAAAACGAGATATGAGTATAAGCGACATTTTAACCCACATATACCCAATTTTAACGGCCCTTGTAAGCGTTTTTAGCGTTATTTTCGCTAAAAACGCTCTTGCATTTACGGATTTTAATGGTATAATCGGTTCGTTCTTTTCACATTCTTGTGTACAAAACGAATGTACTTTTATAACTGCTTCTCTTGTACCACTTTTTATGACTTTAGGCATGATGATAGCACAGTAGTTAACAAAATATTCGTAACGATGTTTACTATGAACTCGGAAGTGTCAAAGTGAATTTTCAAGATGGCCGTTTTAGTTCCTCAAATCGCCACCGCCAACTTATACTTGTGGCACTGTACTAGGCGTGCTCTTTCTCTTTGGTCTGTGGACTGTGTGTGAGAGAGATTTCATATTTTTACCATTTTACTATTTTTAAGATAATAAGATATACTTACTAAGGCAGGTATCCAAATGTAACCCTAAACCTTTTGGTTGCTGCGAATTAGGAGCCATACCACTTTAACAAAGAACATACCAGCCATGCGTAGGTTACTGATGACTACTAGTGTTAGTCTTATTAACTCTTATCCTAGAAGAGCAGATATAATTAAATCACGCGCACTGCACTCATGGTAGTGTTCATGTAGTAAATTACAATTGTTGTTCAGTTGTATATCATTGCCTTAATGGAAACAAAAAAGTTCCCTAGTCTTATTGTGAGCTACACAAAAATAATTAACTTTAGGTTCCCAACTCATAGAAACCCTAAAATCCCCTTATTTGAGTTTGATCTTTGGCGTGGTTGGCACTATATTTATACAGATGTTTCTAAACAAAATCAAGAAGGTTGTGTTAGTGTTGGTCTATTCCACCAAATTTATAACATTGTTCAGAAAATAAAGTGCCCGCCTGAAACATCTGTCCTTACTGTTGAATGTAGAGGGATCATGGAGGCTGTTAACTACAAACTTCTGTTTAAATTAAGTAAATCTGTTATTTTCTAAGACTCCTTGAGCGCTCTTCATTCTTTCCAAGCTAATCCATTTATTCATGGTTCAAGAAACTGGATTATATTTCAAACTAAACATTTATTGCTAAAATGTTCATCTCTAGGTTATACAGTCAATTTAGCATGGATCCCCAGCCACAGTAATATTTTAGGTCAGTGGTTCTTAAACTTTTTTGGTGACGGAACCCTTTTGGGAAGCAAAATACTTGATGAAACCCTACAAAAAAAACAATAATTTTTAAAAGTGTATTCTTTATTAATAAGCATAATAAAAGTACAATGTAACAGTTACTAATTATTACTTACTTTACCACATGGCAAGTACAATAATAGAAGATATTAAAAAAGAAAAAATCTAACTAATGGGAGGTATGATACTGTTTTTTATTTTTCATCAATTGGTTGATATCAGGTTTGATAGAAAACAGTTGAAGTCTCATATCAGGTTCGGCGTCCACGGATTCTGCACAAAAAATCGTTGAGAGGCGTCGTTTTGAACAGTGACTCCATACTTGTGTCTGATGACATTTCTAAAAGAGATTCATATATCTCGTTTGACATACTTTCGGGCTTTTCCAAGTTGGGTAAAAAAGGATTATGAATCCATGAATTCAGTTTCATATTTGTAATCTGTTCTTCGGGAAAATACTTTTCAAAAGATGCGCGAATCGAACTGAGATATTGGACCAATACTTCCAACACACCATCTTGAAACATTTCTGAGTCGTTATCGCTAACAAACTCACTGAGTGACGTAAAGCTTTCTATTTCTTTCTTACCAACGCAAATAATCCAAACATCTAATTTTCTTTTGAAGGCAGTTATTTTGTTATAGGCCTGAAACACTGTTGTCTGTTTACCTTGCAATGATAAATTAAATTCGTTCAGTTTTTGAAAGATATCCGCCATAAAAGACAATCGGAACAACCAAGTTTTATCATAAACACAGTCCTTCAAATTAAAAAAAGTATCTGCTGAAAGAAACATTTGTAACTCGGCTCTAAGTTCAAATAGCCTTGTTAAAGTTTTACCCCGAGACAGCCATCGCACTTCTGTATGGAGCAGCAGTGTTTTATGTTTGCTACCATAATCTGCACACAATAATGAGAACAATCGGGATCGTAGTGGTCGTGATTTGATAAAATTAATTATTTGTACCGCTTCATCCTTAACTAATTTTAGATTTGACGGCATTTGCTTCATCGCAAGTGCTTGTCTATGCAGAATACAATGGCTGGCACTACAATTAGGCGCTTTATTTTTTATTCGTGACACTGCTCCTGCTGTTTTACCTGCCATCGCCTTGGCCCCATCTGTGCAAATGTCAATGCAATTGTTCCAACTGAGATTATTTTCTTCAAAAAAATTAATTATTTTACTAAAAATTTCTTTCTCGGTAGTATTTGTGAGCTGCGGTGAACACATTAGCATGTCTTCTTCAAAAGAACTTTCATATGGAT
This sequence comes from Selenia dentaria, assembly GCA_917880725.1. Classification (NCBI taxonomy): domain Eukaryota; kingdom Metazoa; phylum Arthropoda; class Insecta; order Lepidoptera; family Geometridae; genus Selenia; species Selenia dentaria. The sequence goes on along the minus strand of OU862878.1, from coordinate 35,231,161 downwards.
ATCTCACGATAACCAGCAAGATAGCCAAACCAGCGACATCAGTTGACTCGTCCATTTGCAAGGCGAATCTTGTTTTTGTAGACGTGTAACTAGTTCTTGTTTGACGTAGCTTGCCAGATCATGGATTCACCGTGAAACAGTATCGTTTGATAGCGGCACAGTAGAAAGATGCTTTGCAGATTTTTCATCGAGCATACATTTTGTTATGTGTAATACACATGGCTTTATTAAATTCACAGCGATAGTATGCGCTTCACCTGTTTGTGCAATGCGATAGCTAACTAAATATGATGCCTCCGTGGCCTTTTCGTTGATAGTTTGTGTTACATGCATCATTTTTTTTTGACTTTCCAATAACTGATCTTTTTTACGAACAAAAATTATTTATTCTTGTCTTTAGACTCGGGGTGTACAGTTTCTAAATGTTGGCGCAATTTGGCAGGTGCCATGGAACTATAAGGAAGCAGTTTACTACATAGCATGCAGAGAGCTGAGCCGTTGGAATCAACAAATCCGAAACTAATATATGATTCATCATACTTCCTTTTTTTTGTCTTTGGAACCGTCGAGCCTGACGTCGTGGCAGCATCGTCTGGATCGGTGATTGCTATATTCTCCGTGCGTACTGCTTTTGAACATTCAGCGTCATTAGAAGATGTTGTTGCAACACGTTTAACACCTTTAAGCTAACGTTCCATTCTTCTTTATTTATAATGTTACACGTCAGGATGGTGGGGTCTAAATAATGCACAATCCTTACTGCGTATAAGAGACTAAGTTTAGTACAATGAAGAACGTGGAGCAAGAAGCAGCCATTGTCCAAGCATGGAACGCCTCTTCCTCGGAGCCAGTGGATATTGACGCGGAAGCAAGTGGACTGTGCGAGGCAATGGCACACATCTGCGACGCTGCCATGCCCCGTGCGAGAGCCCCACAGTCCAGGCGCCAGGTCTACTGGTGGTCGGAGGAGATCGCTGGGCTTCGCCGTCGGTGCGTGGCGAGGCGCCGTCGCTACCAGCGATACCGAAGAAGAAGACGCCAGGAAACAGACGTATCCGATATCCTGTATGCAGCCTACAGAGAGGCGTCCAAGATTCTCCATGTAGCCATCAGAGAGGCAAAGGCAGAAGCTGGAAAGAAATCCATGGGGCCGACCATATAGGTGGGCGAGACAGAAGCTCCACCCCTGGGCTCCCCCCATCACTAGCACACTCCAACCTCTAACCCTCCAGCGGGTGATTGAAGGTCTGTTTCCTGGAGCAGAGTTCATCCCTCCTACCATGGTGCAGCTTGAACGGGTCGAAGAAGAGGAGCAAAACGTCCCGCAGATCACGCAGGATGAGCTGGGTGCGGCTGTCCGGAAAATGAGGGCCAAAAACACGGCACCGGGACCTGATGGCATTCCCGGACGTGCGTGGGCCCTCGTTCAGGAGACTCTGGAGCCCCAAATCAGGCCCACTTTGATCGCTGTTTGAGGGAGGGCAGGTTCCCCAAGCGGTGGAAGAAAGGGAAACTCGTCCTCTTGAGAAAAGAGGGGCGTCCGGTGGACGAACCGGCCGGATATCGCCCGATAGTGCTGCTTTACGAGGCTGGCAAACTCCTGGAGCGTGTTGTTGCTGCCCGCCTCGTCAAGCACCTGACAACGGTCGGTGCTTGACGAGGTTTAAGTTTGGTATTCCTCAGACTACTCAGAACAAACCAAGTGGTTTTCTGAATACAGACGTATCGATGCGCACTGCATTACCAGCCCGCCAGACTTACAATAATGAAATTCAGGTCTATGCACCTGAAAATAACGAACATGAGTATTATGACCCTGAAAATGATAATGAAGCCAGTTGCAGTTATTATGGTTATTATAAAACCCAAAATAACACACACGAAATCGACCAAACCAACAACTATGATCAAAATTTTTACCAGCTTGCCTCGGACACGAACCCGCCGAACTAATAAATTTACACTATGACAATTTTGCTAAATTACCTTACATCCACTTGCCAGAAATAAATAGCAGATTCATGATAGATAAGGGTAGCTCACGATCTTTTATCAGTCTTCGGAAGGCAGATGAATTCTTGCAAAATTTCAAATTCGATATCCCATTCGAGGTCATCAGCACGCATTGTAGGAGTTCTCACGGTCAGGCAATTCACATTCCTCTTCTGGAAACGTTTAAATGTATGGATGCGCATACCTTCTATGTATATGAGGTAGATAAAGATTATGACGGATTGATAGGTTCCGACCTACTTTCACAGCTGGATGCGTATATAGATATGAAACAACAAGTATTGCGGACTAAGGACACAGTGATTCCATTCGTGTCCCAGACTTACGTTCGATTGGAACCGCGAACGGAAACTCGCGTGAGTTTACTAACTGATTTAAACAATGGTACGGGTATTATGGAATATCAGGAGTTCGAAGAAGGAATTCGAATACCTTGTGCTTTAGTGAACTGTGTAAATGGCCTGGCGACTTCAGTAATTCAAAATACGCTAGAACAACCAGTTACACTAAAAATAAAACGACTAATGAATGTCATCCCATATGAACCAGTAGTTTGTGACATTAATGTAATATCTGATAATGACCTTGACATTGACGACTATTTGGTTGATAACTTAGAAAAATTGCGACTAGAACATATGAATACGGAAGAAAATAAAGCTATCAGTGCCTTATGTTATGAGTTCAGAGATATCTTTTACTGTGACAAGTTGGCATTGATCTTCACAAATAGAGTTAAACATCATATTCGAACTACTAACGAGGATCCAATTTACATAAGACCGTATAGACAACCTCAAGCTATAAATGATGAAATAAACCGACAAGTCGATAAACTACTTAAGGACAAGGTCATCCAAGAGTCATTCTCTCTTTGGAATTTTCCAGTTCATCTTGTACCCAAGAAGCTAGATGCTTCTGAAGAAAAGAAGTTTAGGATGGTTATCGACTACCGACGTTTAAATGACACGAAAATCGGCGACAAATACCCACTTCCCAATATATCTAATCGGTTTGATAAATTGGGCAAATCAAATTATTTCACGACACTAGATTTGGCAAGTGGGTATCACCAAATTGAAATTGATAAGGCTGATAGGCAGAATTCTCTTCTCAAACAGGGCATTACGAATTTTTGCGTATGCCTTTCGGGCTCAAAACGCCTCCGGCCACCGTCCAGAGAGCCATGGATAGCATCCTGCGTGGCCTACAGGGTATACACTGCTTAGTATGCCTAGATTATATAATCATCTTTTCATCTAGCCTGCAGGAAACAGAAAACTATGTAGCATTTTCGACAGCGAGAAGACAAACGAACTTAAATGTGCAGCTGGATAAGTCGGAGTTTCTTCGTAAAGAAGTGCTCTTTTTAGGACATTCCATAACAAAAGACGGTCTCAAACCTAATAATGATAAAATCGACGCAGTGCTTAAATTTCCACTCCCTAGAACGCAGACTGAGGTTAAGAGCTTTCTTAGCCTAGTAGGCTATTACAGGAAGTTTATAAAAGACTTTGCAAAACTGATACGACCAATGACTGTATGTCTCAAAAAAATCACAAGGTGGTTGTTAATGAAGAGTTTATCGAAGCTTTTGAGAAGTGTTAGGAGTTACTTACAAACGCTCCCCTTTTACAATTTCCTGACTTTGATAAGCCTTTTATACTAACGACGGATGCTTCGGACTACGCAATAGGCGCTGTTTTGTCGCAAGGAACAGTGGGTAGTGACCGGCCAGTTGCATATGCATCACGAACGCTCAATAGTCCTGAAAGCAGATACAGTACCATAGAAAAAGAGGCACTTGCCATTATCTGGGCCATAAAACACTTTCGCCCCTATTTATATGGCAAGAAATTTACCATTTATACCGACCACCGACCATTATCTTGGCTACATTCGTTTGAAGAACCAAGTAGTAAAATCACGCGATGGCGATTAAGACTGGCCGAATACGACTATGACGTGGTGTATAAAAATGGACGACAAAATACTAATGCTGATGCACTCTCTAGGGTTAAGATAAATGCAATAGGACAAGATGATAATGACAATAGATCAATGCAAGTTAACACGGACAAAAGGGAATTAGAGTTACAAAGACATTGTGATAGTTTAACGAATGAACAAGTGCAAGTAGGAAACAAAAATAAGAATAAACGACCAAATACTCCGATCTCGCTTTCCTCTGATACTGAAAGAACTATAAGCATTTCGGATTCGGAAAGCACAATCAGCATTATTGAACCTAATGCTAATCGTCCTTGCTCACCTCACTCAATCTCACCACTATCGAGTGGAACTACTACAGTCCTAGGATCGGGATCGATTCATGAAGGGTCTGAAACTGTACACTCCGTACGTGACACTGAAACTGTAGGAATTCCCATTTTGAACGAGGATGTTGATACAAAACCAAATCAAATATTGGTACACACGTGGTTTAGAGACGAGACTGCTGTCAAGGATATTTCAAATAAGAAACAAAGAATTTTAGAAATCCACATGCCTGTATACAAACCTGACTTAATACGCGACTTCCTTAAGAAATATATACGCAATAAAATAAAGTACTTCATATACTTTGAAGACCAACGACATAGAGCTGGATTTACAGAAGCAGTAATAACACTTTTTAAGAAGGGGACTGTAAATATTTTTGAGTGTACTGAACGGGTAGTTCATGTAGGAAATGAAGATGAACAAAGAGAAATTATTCAAAAATATCACCTTGGTAAAAATTGCCATCGCGGTATTAAGGAAACTGTATCACATATAAAAAGAACATATTATTGGCACAACATGGATATTAGAGTAGCTGCTGTGATAAACACATGCGAACCGTGTAAGAAATTTAAATATGATAGGAAACCCTTCAAACCAGCATTGCAACTTACACAGACACAGAACAGACCTTTCGAAGAGTTATTCATTGACACATTCAAAATAGAAGGGAAGTCTTTCCTAACTATTATAGATGCATTCAGTAAGTTAGGTCAGGCGTTTGAGGTATCTAATCCATCAGCACCAGAAGTTGTAAGGGCATTAATCAAATACTTTTCAATCTATGGCACACCTAACAAAATAAGTGCAGATTCAGGATCAGAATTTAACAATTCGCTTATTAAAGAGCTATTGAGTTTTTACAAAATTGAACTTCACCTAGGCACACCTAATAACCCAAATTCTATGGGTCTTATAGAAAGATTCCATTCCACTCTTCTAGAAACATGCCGATTAGCCAAATTTGAACTAAAATTGACAGATGCCTCATCAGTAATGACTTTTGCCATTATGGCTTACAACCACAGCATTCATTCTGTAACAGGTTTCACGCCGTTTGAAGTAGTTTTTGGCCACACGGAAGCTAAAAGCCCGTTTAATGTAAATTTTGATAATAAATATATGCAGATACTAATACGCGACCACGTGAAACGAACCAAAAAATATAACGGATAAAATGATCAAGACTAAGGAAAAGGCCCAAAAAAAAAAAAGTAAAAGGGGAGGCGAAACACAGTTTCAAATCGATAGAAGTAAAGATAAACCCAGGTATGAAAAAGGTGTAGTAGTAGGAGAAGCTGATAGAAATTTAGTCACCGTTACAGCAAGAAACTGCGAGTTAAAGGTTCCTATTAAAGATATCAAACGTCCTCCACAGAAATATCCGACACCTGGTGTTGCACCTGCTGGCAGTAACCCAACTCCAGGCCCTTCAACTGCAAATCCTTGAGGGCAATCCTGGGGTCTTACCTATTAAAGAAGGAACTACGGTCGTCAGCTCCGAAAACTGGGCCCTACTTAAAAGATTAGATCTTAATTTAATATCTGAAGATTTAAACCTCAACACTATTAAGTTTACAGACCTAAATAGCATTGTAGATGCTAACTTTAATGCCTCTTATATTGAAATAGTTTTGTTTTAAACTATCACGGTTGTTCTCTAAAATTATATGATTATTAACGGGATATTTACCGTGGTAAGGTTGTGGAATGAGCTCCCGATATTTCGGCGCAGTTACATGCACCATGTTCACGGGAAGACTGAGTCGAAGAGTCTTCCCGTGAACATGGTGCATGTAACTGCGCCGAAATATCGGGAGCTCATTCCACAACCTTACCACGGTAAATATCCCGTTAATAATCATATAATTTTTTGAAATAGTTTTCTCTTATTTTAGAATCCAAGTAGAATATGTAATGAATCAAACGATCATTAAGTATAGACAATTAGTTCCTAGATATAAGGTAAAAAAGGGTCTGATAAACCCATTGGGCTCCATCATTAAGATAATCACTGGAAATTTAGATAAATAAGATGCTTATAAATATGACAAGCTTATTGAAGACATAAAAGCAAATAAGAATTATCAAAATAAAAGGTAACGCTGGTTTCCGAAGTTCTAGAAGGTTTTTATAATGTCACACAGTCAATTAAAGATAATGTAATGAAACTCGATATTAAATTGAAAGATATTCTAGAAAATTTTGAAAACGCAATAATATTAGAAAATGTACATTATACCAGCTACATGATTATTAACATATACTCTGTGATTTTACACAATTTTCAAAGTATTTCACTGAAATTGAGTGAAATCGAGACAGCGATAGCCTTTTGTAAACTTAATACTCTGCATCAATCAATAATTAATTCTGACATTTTGTTAAATGAACTTAAGAAAATAGAAGAAACAGACAAACTAAATTTTCCTGCTAACCTTGAAAATCCTGTGAAAATTGAACAGAGTATTAGGATAATATCGTTCATTAAAGAAAATCAGTTAACATTTGTAATGGAAATTCCATTGATTGGTAAAGTGACCTATATTTACTACAAATTGTATCCTATCCCCGTATTCCATGATCAAAATACTTACATTATCCTACCGAAGTATCCCTGCCTTTTAGTGAATGGACTTACCTCAGAGCCACTAGCTCAGCCCTGTCAATCATGAGGCGACTCCAGTTTTATCTGCTTTGAGGATAGTACTGCCCAGATTATAGAAGATAAATGTATTTCTGATTTGATGAAATACTCCAAAGACATAAGTTCCTGCACCCTGATTCCGGTAAAAATAGAAAATGTTGTCTTACAGCACATACAGCCAAATCGGTGGATTGTGTGCTGCAAGGAACAAACGCTTGTTCAGAGAATTTGTGAAAATGAAATTGATCAAAAACATATCCAAGGAACATACGTAATTACACTGCAAGATATGTGTGAAATCAAAATAGACAAATTTTCATTAAAACTACGATTACATCAAATGGAAAATTTAGAATATGAGAGACTACCGATTGTCAATCTCCCCGACATAAGTGAAATAAAAGTTGAAAGAAGACACCCTGTTGAATTAAAAGAAATGGATTTGAAGACTGTGCAATTTTTGGTCAATTCCATAAAAAGTGTAAATCAAAGTGAAAAAAGTGAAGTTAAAATATACAGTGTCAGCGTTTGGACGATCTTATTATACTTGATTATTTCAACTATCGGATTAGTTATTTTATATATTAGGTTAGTAAGAATGGGTTATAATGTAATATTCGAAATTCTCCAATACAGGATAATTTCGAATCTCAGGAGGGAGAAGTCATGCGACCTGAGTCCCGTCCTCCAACGTTTGTAATAGCACGCACTCAGCACTGATAAACGTTCGTTCGGAGAACACGTTAGATAAGGATGTGACTCGGTGGTCTGTTGGTAGAATAAGTTAGAACATTAAGTCAGTCTTAAGCGATCCTTTGATTAAACAACACGCATAAAAATAATTAATTTTGTATTTTTAAAAAGTCGTCTCTAAAAGACCGTCCCAATTTGACTATCTCGACTTTATTTTTTGAAGTGAGGGTCGAAAGTCACTTGTTGACAACTATAGCGTCTAATTCAAAAGGGACTGCACGCTCACAAGTTGGCGTCTAATTCAGAGGCGGCTTTAATCAAAGAGACTCCGCGCTCACATTACAACAAGTATACAAGTATACATGTTGATACCAAACTTATGAGATATTGTAACACATGTTTATACAAATACAAATAAATAAATTAATATAACTACGCGCGGCCGCGGCGTCAAAACGTTCGACCAGAGAGAGGTGTTTTGATTTTTTTTCTAAATTCTTGAGCAACCCCTACAGACGTATCGTTTTAGGTAATGAAAAAGCAGATAAAATTGCGAAGGAATCAATAATTTGTGGTGATAAAGTCCCTTTTCAGAATAAACTGAAGACTTATTTCTTATCCCTAATGAAAAAAGGTGGTTTTCTTTTCTTTGGATTTCTAGTAAAAGAACTGGTACTCACATTGCTAAATATCAACGCGATATAAATAGTAAGCCTTGGTTTTTTAAATATAAATGTGATAGGAGAACTAGTTCAATAATATCTAGAATGAGATTTGGCCACTGCTGTTCTGATGTCCATCTTAAAAAACTGGGAATTAAAGATATATCAATATATGAATGTGGAATGGATGAAGGCGACCTCATCCATATTTTTTTTCTTGTTCCAAATTTGACCATTGTGCATTATATGTACCTCTTGTTTATTATAAATTTCCACTACCTGTAATAAATATATAACCTTTTGTGTGACATCAACCACACCACAGTTAACATAATAGCATCTTTCATACATATAAATAACATAAAACTTTAGTTTGTATATTGCTTAAAACATTAGTTTCATCCCACTTCAACAATACATCCTGTAAGTAATAATATAATAGGTACCCTGTAGATATATGTATAAGTAAGTAGAAGTAGTATGTAGTTTCATAAAGATATTTTCCTTTGTGTCAGATTGCCCTAATTCCAAAAATCGTTTATTTTACCATTATCAATATTTCTTTTGACGTGACACTGGCAATAATGTTCTAAACGTTTGCCATAACAAAAACAAACAAACAAAAAAACACTCATGGTAGCGACTGGCACAAATTCTCGCAAGGCAATTCTGGCTTTGTTGTTCTGTTTACACGGAGACAGATATATTTTATTGCGAGGCAATTATCGCCCAAGAGGAAAGGCGAGAATCGTGAATGTTTAGACGAAGTAACTTTTTATGTTCAATTCGATAATCGTATCATCGAAGCAAGAAACTATCCCCTATCTAAACCCTACCTATCTATCTAAATGTCCCTTAACACGACACGGCCTTGTTTATATAAATAAGATAAAGCGACATTACAAACTTGTATATAAAGGTTGTGTGATAATTCTTTGGCTGACATCAAAGAGTTAGGTAAACTTATAAAAACAAAATAAAACAACCTAATGTATTATTTTGCCGTGTACAGACCAAGCGAATGAGAGCGAGCGAAGGGTAGCGAGCGAGCGCAAACGATTCAGTGTGGACGTCCTGATCGTAAGCAAGCGAAGACAAACGAGGGCGTTCTTTTATCTATAAGAATGGCCCCGAGTTTCTTGCCGCTTCTTCTCGGTAGGCTCTATATATTTTGGAACGCGGCGGTAGTCTTTAAAGTACATTATAATGAAAAATTGACGTTCATAAGTGCGTCTTTGATGCCTAAATTGAATAAATTATTTTGACTTTGACTTTGACTATCCGGGGTCCCGGATTCCGTGTTTAAAAAAAAAACGAAAATATTTGAAACTAGAATATAATTGAAAATTAATTTATAAATAAATAGAAATTGGTAAACTTAAATAATATACTTTCTAAAAGACAAGTATGCTGCACGGGGAGTTAGGATCGACTAGCATCCAACAGAACTACGAGTATCATTAGTTAATACAAAGGTGCTTATGAAGCACCTTTTAGCTATTTTTATATACAAAGAGGAGGATATAACAACCCCCATGTTAAGAAGAAACTCACGAAAAGAGAAGTGAGTTTTGTTATTGAATTCAACCAATACGTAATCGGGGTGTGATTGATTCCATTTCCACTCCTTCACGGGAACTTTCGCTATTATTAGTTACTTCATTAGATTTACTAAATAACCTTCCGATATACTTGTCCTTTTTACAAACATACAATACTAGGCTAAGACATAGGATACATGATAAAATACTTAAAATAGGAAAACTTATATGATCATTCCAGTTATTTGGATTTGGAGATTCTACAGAATTTAGATCATTAAGTATCTGATCTGACACAAAATTACAAGTTTTTAAACTATCTAAATTAAGATTTTGTATTTTGGAAATCGGTAAATTCAGTTCTTATATATGACTAAAGCTACAACAATTATCCTTAAGAATATTGAAATTAGATGATATAGTAGGCACCCTTATAGTAGGTGAAATTTTCCTTACAAATCTAAAGTTCTTATGATAAGCTATACATTCTAATGGAATGTTCAGTACACCTGTACCGGATATAACAATTTCAGTGATTTCATTGTTTTTACATTCAATAGAGAGCTTAGCGGGTTTTGACTGAATAAATATCCATTTCTCGTTATTTAATTTATGCCAAATATTCACATCACCGTATAGGATTTTATATTGACAACTTTCAGGCAGTTTCGTTACAGCTTTAGTTATAATTTCAATTTCGCAAGATGGGTTTCCAGCTACAATATACACATCAGACATATCACAAAGGTAAGTTTTAGTAATAATAATCTTCTTACATGAGTCAAGATTTTTCAGATTGGTAAATGTTGATTTATTATTTATATTTTATTTTTTTATATTTTATATTATTTACTGAGGGCTACATATTCATCAGAGGGTATAATCATTACAAACGAGTTGCTAGCATTAGTAACATGCGAAGTTGGTAAAGGTAAGTTTTTATACAAATTGTATTCCTGAGCATTCACTAAAGGTATCTTAACTACAAAAATTAACTTATTATCAAGGTAGAAGCATACTAAATCAGCGACGTTTAGAAGTACATGAATATTACTTAATTTTAGGTTTACTGGAAAATCTCTATACTTAGGAACTATCTTAAGATTACTTATGATATCCTTATATAATTGATTAGGTGTCAAAACAGACGGATGCAGTGTATTAGCTTTCACAAATAAAATTGAATTTAGCATATCTTCGATTTTAAATGAAAGGGTCAATAAATTTGAATGCAAAATATTTAGAATAGAGTTAAGATTTATCTGGAAATGATTTGCTTGCACTACGTGTGATATATTACTTACTACTGTGGATATTTTATCAACTGCATCACTCAATTTAGCTTGGTTGGTATTGAGTTCGTGCAAAGACTGATTTATGTTAGATATAGCTATTTGGGATACAATAATACTTTTCTTTATTAAATTTGTTAAGATTTTGTCATTATGGTATAGAGTTTGCACTGCGTCATTATAATGTTTTGCGTCATCTTCATCCATGGTACCGAATATATGTTTAAATACTGTGCCAACACCGGCAAACCATGCAGCACGTTTAGAAACACTGTTAGAAATTATATGTGCAATAGAAACAAAGTCACGCAAAATGCCTTTGTACAATGATTCTAAGGGTTGTAACATATTCTGGCATTTATTGTTATCAATTTCTGTACTTTCCCGACATTGGAATTGAATAATATTAAAGACATCATGAATTTTTTCAATATAGCTTTTATTATTGGGAGACATCCATAGGAACAACAATATGAAATTGGTCATTGACTGTTTTTAAATTGCCAACGGGATCGAAGAGTATACCAGGATTTTCGGTGATGAATTTCACAAATTGGTTGTCATCAGTTGCCAGGGCGGCACTACAGTGAGCGGCGATGATTCTGTAAATCATAATAATTCTAATAGAACTACGGTTTCTATTACTAAGATATAGTAAAACTACTGTGTATAATAGATGTATATTGTATATACATTGTAAATAATAATAATAGAATAAAATTGCAAATAAAGATAAGTTACGCATCTGTCCTTCTTATATTCATTCATTCTTTTTGATTTGCAGGTTTTACTTCATCAAAGTGATGGGTGATGTGACGTCGATTTATGAGGAGAGTCAAAGTATTGTTATTATTTACTCTTACAATTTTGTAAGGTCCTTTCCACAAAGGTGAGATTACTTTCCGGAGTCTGAGATGGTTTTTCAAGTAAGCGTAGTCTCCGACTTTATCTTGAGCTGAGCGACTATGCTTATCGTAATAGGTTTTAGATTTTTCTTTAAAGCTTGAATGTTTTCTAATGCCTTTTCCCGAGATATTTTCAAACGGTGATGTAGCATTTTGATGTATTCGATTTCGAAGACAGAGTCAGGAATAAAAGGTTTGTGCCCGAAGACAAGCTCATACGGAGTGAAACGGGTCGTGGTATGGATAGTACTATTATAAGTCAACATCGCAGTATATACGAATTTATGCCAATTGGACTGATTCTCGTTAACATAGGATTTCAAATATTCTTTTAAGTTGAATGGCTCCTTTCAAGTGCTCCCTGAGTTTGCGGGTGGTAAGGGGATGACCCAATTTGCTTTATTTTCAAAAACTCACAGGTTCTGTTAATTCGGCTGTAAAATTAGAACATTGGTCTGTGAGTATTAATTTGGGGATGCCAAAGAGGGTAATAAAGTGAACTAAACATTCGCAAGATTCTTCCGCTGTAGCATTTGAGATAGGGTAAGCTATGGAAAATTTGGTTAAGTCATCTTGAAGTGTGAGTATGTATTTTAATTTTTGAATACCTGCATCAGGCAAAGGGCCAACGATATCGAGGCTAACTATTTCCAATGGGCATGTGGATGTAGTTGTGATCTGCATAGGGGCTTGATTTATCTTACGGAGAGCTTTATTTGACTGACAAAGTTTACAATTCTTTACGTAGTCTTCTATTTCAGTGCGCATGTTTTTCCAATAGTAACGCTCTTTTATTCTATCATACATTCTGTTTGAACCTAAGTGTCCTGCGATAGGGATGTCGTGATTTTCCTTTAAAATTTTTGCTATTTCGGGAGGGACTGGGTAAATAACTGTATTGTGGTGAATGTTGACCATTATGTTAGTGTTATTAAACAGGTACACGAGCATACCGTAAATTTTTACAAAGGAATTCTGTTCAAATGGGTTTTTGAAGTCTGAGACTGCTATTTTATTGATATCACCGGTAAGTATAATATCATATCAGACCGCTTTTAATGTTTTAAATATTTCAGGATAGGAACAGTTATCGAAATAATAAACTTTGGTAAATAGAAGGTAATAATGTTTACCGTTCAAGTTTATTTTTTTGAAAGAATGGAGTTCGCGTTCACCATCGTTGATTTAGTCGTCGGTTGTGGATATAATGTCGTGAAGGTAAGGATTGGATTCATCATAGTCGATGGATACCGAAATAAGTATGGTTTTACAATTACTTTTCAGGAGGCTTTCGTTGTGTTCCTTAATATAGGTATTGTAGGTTTCATTTTTATTAGTAAAGGATTTTAAGAATTCAGAGTATTCTTTATTCAAATTAGAGGGTCTTTCGTCAGGCTGTCTGTTTGATTTAGTCGGAGTAGCTGGAAGAGTAGGATAATTTGTTGTAATGTTAGGAGTCAGAGGATTTGTAGGAGTCAGTGGGGTCGTAGGATTCAGTGGAGAGATAGAAGGGAGATCCAGAGGAGTAAAGTCTATATTTGGCTCATGTAGTGGGCTAATGTCGAGACCACCTAAGTTGATTAAGTCGTCAAGGATTTCGGAAGGAATTTCAGGATTTGGCGATGTAACATTTTGGGGTAAACCCGATATTGAGGGTTGAGGTTCTTCGGTTTCTTGTAGGATAGGGTTAACTGGATACCGAGATAGAGTATCTGCATTGCTGTTGATTTTACCCTTTTTGTACATGACTTCATAGTCGAACTCTTCTAGTTTAAGTCTCCATCTGACTAATTTGGAGCCTGGTTCTTTGCTATTAAATAGCCATTTCAGAGGTCGGTGATCAGTTATAATTGTAAATTTATATCCATACAGGTAAGGTCTGAACGTTTTTGTACCAAATATTATGGCTAGACACTCTTTCTCTGCGTTAGCTAGTTACATTCGGCTTTGTTTAGTGTTCCTTATGCATATGCGATAACACGGTCACTCCCTACAGGACCTTGGGATAGGATAGCAGAAATTGCATAATTAGATGCATCACAGGTAAACAGGAAAGGTTTTGAAAAATCAGGATATGCCAGAATAGGTGCGGAGGTAAGTGCATTCTTTAGATGTTCAAAAGCCAATTGCTGCTCATTATTCCAATTGAATGGAACGTCCTTTTTGAGGAGATGAGTAAGAGGCTTAGCGATTTTGGAAAGGTCTGGAATAAAACGTCTATAGTATGAAACTAAGCCAAGGAAGGATTTTATATCCTTAGGGCATTTGGGAGTTGGAAACTCTTCGACGGCTTTCGTTTTTTCAGGGTTAGGTTTCACGCCATGGTCAGTAATGATATGACCAAGGTAGGAGACTTCCTTGCGGAGGAATTCACATTTATCTGGCTGGAGTTTGAGATTGAAATTTCGGAGTATTTCGAAAACATTGGATAAGTTTTTCATGGGGCTTTCAAGGTCATATGAATAAACTACTATGTCATCTAGATACACAAAGCATTGAACACCTTCAAGGCCTGAGAGCGCAGAGTTTATTAACCTCTGAAAGGTAGCCGGAGCGTTTTCCAGCCCAAACGGCATCCGGGTAAATTCGAAGTGACCTTGAGGTACTGAGAAGGCATATTTAGATCTTGTTCAGAAAATTTACATTGGTGGAAACCGGAAGCAAGGTCTAATGTACTGAAGTACTTGCACTTGCCCAATTGGTCCAATATTTCGGATATGTTGGTATTGGGTATGATTCTCCTATTGTTATGTCGTTTAGTTTGCGGTAGTCAATGACTTCACGCCATTTACGTTGACCAGATGCGTCAGCCTTTTTAGGAACTATCCATATTGGAGAGGACCATGGAGATATTGAAGGTTTAATGATTCCATCATTAAGCATTTACTGATTTGAGTTTGCACCTCTTGCTTGTGTATTTCAGGGAATCGATAGGATTTGGTATTGATCGGAACTGAGGAAGAAGTAATGATTTCATGTTGCAGTGCATCCGTGCATGTCAGAATAGGTAGAACAGAGGTCATTCAATGAATTTGTTTCTTCTGAGTTAAGGTGAGAAACACGTAAAAGGTATAAAACTTCTTCAGTCCGGGACAAGCAATTTTGATTATTATTGACATGAGTCATGTGGAAGACTTCATGATGGTTGTGTTTATCAAGAGGTGTTATTTTGAATTTCATGTTAGGGTTGACATGTATTGCTGATTCGGATGTGTTTATCACAGAAATATTTATTCTAGAATTTGGTTTGACTTTAACGATACAATTTGCTACTAGGACCCTTCTTCTACGTCTGGATTTAGTACTGAGCATTCGATTATTGTTTCAGTCCGCGGGGGAATAACAAATATCGGATCAGTAAATTTAAGATGAAGTCTTAGATCATTTTCACGAGACTAATGGATGTACCACTATCTACAAGGAGCTTCATGGGTTTGGAGGAGACAGAGGTTTGGACTTCCTCGAAAGGTAAGTATTTTTTTGTTGGATTTGTATTGATGTTGTACGTTATTTAAGTGTATTTTCCTGTTTCAGGTGCTGAACACGAGGGACATGATTTAGCAGCTAACTTCACACTATTGGTAAGTAAATCTTGTGATTGGATTGCGTCGGATTTTTTGGGTGTGTATTCGTTGTGGTTTTCCGATTTATGAATGGGAATTGAAACAGCGGTACGGGAACCATGAATACGGAGTTTGTCGTTAATTGAATTAGAAATAGAGATACTTTTATTTTGGGGCTGATTACCCTGTGTGTAAGTTGGCCTTGAAACAGTGATAGAATTCGATACAGCGATAGATCTTGATTTAGTATAAGGGCCACTATAGGTTTGGAGCTGGTTACCCTGTTTGTCAGTGGACTTGTACACATAAACTTAATACATTTAATTCATTTTCAGACATTATGGCCTGAGATTCTTCGTCCTTTACCTCGTTTGGTTTCGTCATGAGTATACAATAATTAAAGTAGTAAAATTACCTTGACCTACATTTAAATCACACAAGGTTATAACTCGATAAAATTAACTTATTTAAAAGTGATACAGAGCTTCAGGTGCGACCCGTCTTTATCAGTTCTTAGAAACACAGCCAGTGTGTGGGCGAGAGACGCTCCGCTCGCCGTAGATAAACAGATATGAACACTAGACGAAGATATTGATGATTGTTTTTGGGTATGGTAAAATTCCGTAATTATGTAGATATCACTTTAACACAAAAGAGCAGTTAAAGTCACAGGAATTAAAATGACTCACAGGAGTAGCAGGAACATAGCGTGTTTTGACCTTGTAGGATGCAGTGAGCTGACTGGTACTTCAACTGCAAAGGGTTGTACTGCAGACTTCCAGGACACGGCGATAGAGGTAAGTGGGTGTTGTAGTTCTCTTCTTTTCAGATTCAGCGGATGCTGTGAGGACTTCAGTGGAAGAAGATGCGAGTACTTCGGGATTTGTAGTTCTCTTCTTTTCAGGTGCAGCGGATGCAGCGTGGACTTCGGTGGAAGAAGATGCGAGTACACAGTATTTTAGATTTTTAGAACTTGAACTTCAGTTTGTATTTCACATAGATTTGGTGTTGACACTGATTTGTATCGTCCGGGGATTTTTAAAACCCCACCGCTGCCACCATTATTATCTGGGGTCCCGGATTCCGTGTGTTAAAAACAAACGAAAATATTTGAAACTAGAATATAATTGAAAATTAATTTATAACGAAATAAAAATTGGTAAACTTAAATAATATACTTTCTAAAAGACAAGTATGCCGCGCGGGGAGTTAGGATCGACTAGCCTCCAACAAAACTACGAGTATCATTAGTTAATACAAAGGTGCTTATGAAGCACCTTTCAGCTATTTTTATATACAAAGAGGAGGATATAACAGTTCGTTCGCCTTCGGCCGTGCTCCGGCGGCTGTCGTTACATCAAAGAGAAATGGAACGAACGTACGGCCGCACCGCGGTGTGGACCGACGAGCGAATGCTCATTCAGTTGCGGCGGTTGCACGCAACAGACGTTACGTTTCAGCGAATAAATTGTATCTATTTACGATTATGGGATGGACTAAGATAGATTTGCTAATTCTCTCTTTATAAGCAGAAACCGAGGCTTTGAAATCCTAAACATGCTGAATACAAGATAAAAAAAAGTAAACAAAATCGATGATTGCTTTAATTTTTAATTTCATCATAGTCAGCCCATTATAGGACTACGGGATACTACGGGCTAGGGACGGTTCACTGCTAGGACTCGAGCCTTCCTTTCACAGAGAAGAGTTGGGCCATAATCCACCACGTGGGCTCAGTGCGGCTTGGTGGATAGGCTAGTGGCCAACCCATGGCGAAGTTTTCAGGCCGCTCGAAGGCCTTCGATACATAGCCTAACGACTGTTGTCTTTAGACAAACTACCGGGACCGATGGCTTAATGTGCCATCCGAAACACAGAAGCGCTCAGATAAACAATGCCACTAGTGGTCACCCATCCAAGTCTTGACCACAGCAAGTGTTGCTTAACTTGTTGATTGTATCATCGTTGATTGTACATCGGTTAAAATCGCCAAGTCTAGCTCCGCTGCGAGCGCTTCCACTCAACACACACAATTTCATTTAACAACCACATAAAATCATGGCGAGACATCCTTGTAAAATTAATCAACTTTATGTAATCCAGCAATTTTTGTAAGCCGCTCAATAGTTGGGTTCCATCATATAATTTTTTTTTTTTTATTATGGCTTCATCCACCAGCGCCACCATTTTCGTCCATGATCACTAAAATACAACGTGAGTAGAGCTTCGCCGTGGTTCGTCGATTGTCGACGATTTTGAATACGTTTTTACGAGATTTAATTAGAATATTACGCACATTAAGTGTTTGATCATGCCTTTAGTCAAAATACGAGAAGAAGTGTTTGAGCTAGGCACTCACAATTGGGACGCATATTGTAGGCGAATAAAACAGTTTATAACGTTATATAGCATTGCGGAAAATCTGCACGTGGCTACTTTATTCGTATTCGTTATAGTATTCGGCGTGTCGAAACATCATCAATATTTTTATTGCGGAGTGATCATCAAGCTCGTAGCTATATTTTTGGAAAAAACTAAGGTATCCCGCTGACTGCCACCAGTCGTTTACAAAGATATGCCGTACGACTGGCTGCATACAACTTTGATATCGAATTCGTGCCTTCGCCGCAAAATTGTTTTGCTGATCTACTGTCGCGATTACCTCTCAAAACAATAAAACAATTTAGTAAAGCTTTGAAAGGTAGTTATTTAAATTTTCTTCAAGACAAAATGCCGGTTACTCTTCGTGAAGTAAAAGCAGAGACGTTGAAAGATCCTCAGTTAAACAAAATAATTGGATATATAAAATTTGGTTGGCCAGAACGTGCGCAGGATATTAAAGATAAATTATTATTCCAAAAAAGAGAAACCATGTTTTAGAGCATGGCTGTCTCGTGTGGGGTTACCGCGTAGTTATACCTAATAGTCTCAAAGCTACGGTGTTGCGGGAACTGCACAGTGGTCACTTAGGCGTCGTTAAAATGAAGCAGGTTGCACGTAACTATTTATGGTGGGAGGGCTTAGACGCAGACATTGAAAGAATTTGTCGCGAATGCACTGCGTGCCCAACGCGATAAGACTCCGCCCGCGCTCCTGCACTCGTGGCCCTGGCCCGCGTAGCCTTGGTCACGTTTAAACGTCGATTTCTTTCTTAGTGTCTTACAAGAATAAATATTACCTTGTGTTGATTGACGCTAACACTAAATGCATAGAAGTAGAATGCGTCGCTACAACATCTGCAACTTTTCGTAAATTATTTGCTCGATTTGGCTTACCTAAATCTATTGTGACCGATAACGAACCGCCGCGCCGTTTTCGTCTAAAGAATATTCATTATATTAAGAGATGAATGGAATTAAAAGTGTTTTAGTGGCAACTTACCACCCTTCGAGCAACGGGGCAGCGGAAAACGTGGTTCATCTGGTAAAACAAATTTTAAAAAAGGCAACGTTAGAAAACGAAAATTATGACACGGCTCTTTGTTAATTCTTATTTACCCATAGAAATACAGAGCATTGCACACCCCGAAAAGAGGCCGCAGTAGCTATGCTAGGACGACGTTTACGCGGGCGGCTAGACCAGTAGCTCTACCATGAGTTGACAATATTGACACCAATCGATGCTCGCTAGCGACTGTCGACGAAAATTTGTATGAAAAAAGAACAGTGCCACCTTGCGGTCACTTGTAGAACTAAAATCGGCACCACAAGTTTATTTTATTAACAGTCGCTTCGAAAACGAATCGTGAGTCGATAGCGACAATAGATGTCGATACGCGATTTGCTTGGATTTTCACTCAAACGGTACCATAAGTCATTATTTTGACATTCGCCTTCGAAAATTTCGATAGACGTTAGCGACTACGCCACTCACGAGAATTTTGAGGTGTGGAATCGTGTGAAAGGGAAAATAACCCATCGAGTTTCAATTCAAAATACTTACATAATCAAATAATTTTATTTGTATTACGATAAAATGGGCAGGAATAATTTATTTGGCTTTGAATATGGTGACAGCAGCTGAAAATGGAGATCACCAACGAGAATTCCCAATTTCAAGCCGAAATGAGAAAACAAGTTGGATGTCCACTAAACCTTAGTGAAGAAAGCTTTAAAGACTTTCTAAAAGCATCTTACCTGTGTATGCTTTTGAAGACATTTATTGTGGATTCAACAGATTTAATACCATCACAAAGAGTCTCACTAGGGTCTAAGGTAAGCTGTAAACATATTTATTTTTTACATATTTGAGGTTATGCTAATAACTTACAAATAAAACTACAGGCTATTTATTATTATTTTATTATAAACCCAGATAGGTATACTACTTTTTTATCTTTGCATTACAGGTTTTATTTGCATTGCTGTTCTATGCAGCACGGGGACCACCCAAAAAGTATTTGAAGCTGCAAATCATTTTTCCCAGGAGGCAGTGTCAGAATAATTAATACTCCGAGGAGATCAGTGTGCAGAATCTCCTGAGTAGCTACACAGTAAGAAAACACCAAAACTGTTGGGATGACAGGAAGGACTGTAAACATGCGAAATCCATGTTTCCAATCCTAAACAAAAATACTACAAACAAATTACTATGATTACAACGTCAGGACCTTCGCCTAATGGTGGGAATTATCACTGCTCATAGTAATCTAAATTACCAGTTGCACAAGATCAGAGCTACGGACAGCCCACTATCTGGAGACTGTCTGCAGAAGGACAAGAGTGTGCAGACTGTGTTGCTGCACTGCAGGGCTACGGAAGATATTAGAGCAAAAACAGGATTACTGGAGGTCTACTCCAGAACGCATGATGCATCATCAGCATCATCGACGATTGTTTATACAACATCTCAAACTACATTGCAACAGTTGTGCCAGCGCCCCAAGGCCTTACTCCTCTATGTGAAGAAGTTAGGCTGGCTTGAGCAAATGTTGGCAGGGTGGAATGCACATAACACCCCAAGCGGGACGTCAGTGCAGGCCTCATCACTCCCAAAACGAATAAGAATAAGAGATCAGTGTATCTAAATAGAAGAAATCACTGTTGCTTAGAGTAAACCATGTACCTACCTAAACATCTTAAATACAATCATCAAGTTTCCAAACACAAAAGAGGATAGGAATGTTATAAAACAACGGTAGCTTACTACCTATATTTTTTATATATAATGAAATTTCTATTGACTATTTTTATCAGACACTCTGTTTTCTGACACTTTGATTTAATAGTAAATTTATGATCCCAAGGGTAATTGGATGTGTTGATGGAAGACATTTTGAAATATTTACACCAAGCTTAAAAGATGAGCACTAATATTATGGCAGGAAGTTATCCAGGTCATTGGTAGTAATTCGCTTGTTAAGAACACCAAACTAAAATCTGTTTTTAGTAAATTATCATCTGTTCTGTTAATTATAATCTATTCATGTTTATGTCCAAATTCATATAATGTTTGCAAGTGACAATACTTAAATTTGCCATTTCTGTTTAATTGTGGATATGTTTAGTGCAAATTTAACCATCATGTAAGTTTGTGCTCTCTAAACCATTCTAACTGATGTAAAACTACCCATATTTAAATAGTTATGTTTATAATTATAATTGTAAGTGTAACATGAATGTGGATTTTAGTATTAACATAATAAAAACTACCATAGTTTAGAGAAATTTAGTTTAGTATATGCACAAGCGAATCACTAAATAGCAATAAAACAATAGTCTTTTTTTGCCAGAAGTTTTACTGCTAGGAAAATTATTATTGTTCAACATTTCAGTTTGAGTAGGTTAGCTGTATGGAGGTTTTTAAAACATGCTTCAAATATCTATCTATGTAGTCATGTTTCTCTAGCAAAAATATTCCTTATGGTCTCTGCAATATCTTTTACTCACAAATTCATGTGCACACTAACAAAATTTCTTTCTTTCATAGAATCCTACTCGTATGAATGTGGAGAAGTGGTGATGAAAGCAATAATTGCAGTGAACCAATAGTGTATAGGACATTGCATGATCAATTAGCTTGGAGAATAAGTAATAATATTTAGTGATAATAAATAACATCTTTATTTGTATTCAAAACATTTTATTTCAACATACAACTTACAGAATAGTTCAGAAAAAAACTGAGTGGCCCACATCATGGCCTACTCACCAAAAACATTAGTCTTACTTATGTAGTATGTACTATGTCTTTTATTTCACCTACCTTAAAATGTATAGGAATCATATATCAACTTAATCTTTACTATCACATCATTCAGGTACAATGATTATATTTAAAAAGCTACAAACATGTATAGAAATGATTTATCTGCTTTTTATTTACAATAATATCAGATAATTTACTATGGTTGTTTTTAAAACTAGGATCATAATAACATTCACACTCATACCCCCATTAGAATTCCCCTGTGTCATTAAGTTCCGGGCCAAATATGTCTGTGATTGCCGGGGATCACACCTGGCAACCCTCTGTTTGAAGGTAGGGTCTAGCTAGGAAGGTAGAGTAACATGGTGGCTCGTCATGTACCTATTTAATACAATATGAGTATGAGTTTACTTGTTTTATTGTTTACTAATCATCTATTACTAATTATCTAATTACAACTAATATGTATAGGTAGTTGTGGAAACATTTGAGGAAGGCCAACTTCAACACAATTATCGTGTTCCAATAACATCAGTTAGTTTTTCTCCTAACTCCGTCCCTCAAATCAAGCTGTCTCTGCATCTTGCTGGAAAACCTGCCGTTCATTGTCAGCTTTCACAAATGCCTGCTTTGCTAGTTTCGATTGTGAGGCTGGGTCCTCCTGCGGCTTGAAAAGGATGTGGTACCAGTAGCTCTAGTGGTCCATTAGCAGGCTTGCTAAGGTCTCCATTTCCTGTAAAGTATAAGTATTAAGTTTACAAGGAACATAATTTTAAAACAAAATACATGTAAGTAACTCATATAGGTGATGACTATTATAATAGGTTTACTTTATCTCCCAGATTAAGAAGCGAAGGCTAAGGCCTATGCTATTGTAGGAATTAACGTTATTATTATGTTTTTACACAAGTACGTATAGAGGTTATGTATGGTTAGTATGCCTGAGAGAGAATCACAATACAATAATCCCTGTTACTTCATTTTTCACATCGTCGTCGTGTATGATTAGAAAGCAACAGTACAGTAGAGATCATTGTAGAAATAATGTAAGAAAATTGATCAATAAACTAATTCGGGCTAAGTTACTAGTACTTACTAGTTCCATGAACTCCACCAGCATAAAAACATTTGGATGGGTTCATTTTCGCTATTTCTTGATTTAAAATGAAACACTTTTAACTGGTTTTAATATACTATTTATTGTATGTACTTGTTACAAAACAAAATAAATATCTTCTTCATACAATTTTCTCTTTGTCTTCTTCTCCGCAAATACCAGTCGAAAGAGGAGCTGTCAGCTACGTACGTATAATGAATATAAATTCGAAGGTAATGGAGTTCACAGTAAGTAATATGTAAATTAAGCTTATTTTGTTTTGTTGGTTTATATTGACGTCATACGCTCTCCTTCTTACGTACGTTGATAGAAAAAGACAAAATAATACGTGTGAAGCTAGTTCTTAGATAATGCCAACATAAAGAAATAACCAAATCGACACGAGACCCGCTAACGAGTATCGAATTGTCGAAAGCACCTTTTTAACGACTCATGGTGCCAATTAAATCAGCTCGCAATCGACGATCGTGTAGACGCTAGCGAGTATCGGCTATCGATGACGTTTTACGTTGCCAACTCATGGTAGAGCTACTGATCCGACGCAACACCGGCGATGTCGTGCACATTGCGCAGAGCGTGCAGGAGGCGCGGCGCGGCGGGGTAGCACGAGACGTTGCGCCCGGGGACAAGGTGCTCATGCGCGAATATGCTAGCAAAGATTTGAAGTGGAAGGAGGGCGTAGTGGTAGGTCAAAGCGGGCCCGTTTCGTTTGTTGTAAAAACCAACGATGATAATCGTACCTCTAAAAGACACATTGATCAACTATTAAACAAAACTTCTAGAAAATCGCGACATTCTTTAACGTGTTAACCGCAGGCGGATTTGTATGATTCGATTCTTCGAATCATACAAATCCGCCTGCGGTTTTGAACCCCCAATGAAGGTTGGTCGACTCCGTTAACGCGAGCAACGGATTCCGAAGCTGTAGAAGGGCGCCACGTTAGAATTCGCGAAGCAGCCGGTATTGCGATTCACGGCGGTCGCGGTCGCGGTGGCGATGACGTGGACGAGCTCGAGTCGTAGTCCGCTGCTTGCCCACCACACGCTGATCACGTTGATAACGATCCGGGTACGCCCCACAGACAGCACCGGCCTAACTCTCAATATACACCTCGCAGTTTGAGATTAAGATCGCGTGTCATAATCCGAAAGTAATGTATTATAATAGGTAAGGTACTTACTTAGCTTAATCAATCTGTATTACTTAAAATAGCTACATAAGTTAATTTTGGTTATCTATACTTACCTACTTGAATAATATCAACTCTCGTAGGCATAATATATAATGTGTGCCTATGCACTTATCTAAGCTATCCTATGTTATGAGTTGTAGTGGATGACTGTTTTAGACATTATTATTACCTACTAGTAACATTTGAAGTGTATGTAATAATACTTAAGAGGAAAACGTAATGTTTTGAATATGTAGGTAGTTTTTACATATTTACTGCCACCCTCATTTGTCAACACTTACGTTCCACACTGCTGTTATAATAAACAACATTCTGCGATAGTCTGCCTTTCAGTGCATGCATCCCAGTATTAATATTGGATGTCTTGCAGAAACTGGGGTTTCTGAAAACACATTTAACTTAACATGAATATTAAAGGCCTACGCAGACCGGGACGGGATGGCAAAGGATTTTGCCGTCAGTTAGCACACACTAGCCGCTTAGATGCCGCGGCATTCCAGCGCCTTTGCCACGCAAACTTTGTCGTGCCACGGCGTGCCGCGGCACGACAAAGTTTGCTTCGGCAGCTCCTGTTGCCCGATACACATTTAGTCTTCAGTTGCGTTTAATCGAGTGTTCCTCAGTTATAAATTGTAGATTGGTGTTAATATCCATTATTGCAGACGAAGAAGTGCACACGCTATTAATATTAATTATTTCATATTTGCCACCCCGCGGTATGTCACAACGAGCGCCAGCTGGCTGCGTTCTCGGCATGCCGTACAGTGCCGTTGCCTACCGGAGTACGCCACGGCATCCCGCCGCGGGAGCCCGATAAAATATCTTTATTACAATAAATTGCTCAGCCTGATGACATCACATGCAGGTCTGCACCTGAATTTTGTGCAACTGCTATGAAGCAGTTGCACTAAATTCAGGTGTAGATGGGACTGCAAGTCAAAAGACCATGTATTGCATTGAAGGAATAAAGTTACTAAAATAAACTACATTTCTTGTGACAAGTTTATAATGACATAATGACAATACAGCAAAGATCGTTTTATAAAAGTAGAAAAGTATTCTATAGAAAGCACTGATAAAGAGCAATGAGGTTACAACATTCCTCCCCATTTAAATTTCGTCAATCAAGCGCCGTGGGGGTCGTCCCTGGCGCTGGCTGCGACGGGGCTGAGGTGCTGCTATAGTCTCTGTTGGTGTTGCGAAAATGGGTGATGAAGATGGTGATGATATGGATGACAAATCTGTGGGTGATCCAGACGGAAAAGAAGATGCAGGGGATGTGCACGTAGATGAGGCTGGTGTGGCAGGGGATGAGGATGCAGGCGGAACTGGTGTGGATTGTAAATGTGAAGATGGTGTGCAAGGAGATAGTATGGGCATTGGTGAGGTTGCAACACGTCTAGGTGACATGGTGACAGTAGGAGTGAGACGTGGTCTTATATGATCAGCATGTCTCCTTTTTTCCACCCCATTAGAATTGGTGACCACATAAGAGTATTTATGTTTACGGTTTGCAACTACTGCAGGTTGCCACGTTTTTTCTAGTTGTGTCTTGATATACACTTTATCGCCTGGTTGGTACGTGGGTGTTGCAGAAGACATGATGTCAGCCTTCACCTGTTGATACTGTAATGTTCTCCTCTTATTCGGTCGTAAATTGGACAACACGCAGTTCAATTGTCTTCCAAACATCATTTCTGCTGGTGACTTGCCAGTAGTGGTATGTGGAGTATTTCGGTAACTGAATAAGAACTCCAGTAATCGACGACTAAGTTGACTTCCGTCACTGGAGACCATTCTACTCTTGAAAGTTCTCACGAAGCGTTCAGCAAGTCCATTTGTACGGGGATGATAGGGTGATGAGGTAACATGTAGGATGCCCTGATTTTGGCAGTAGTCTTTAAAATCTTGTGATATGAACTGGGGTCCCTTGTCAGATACTATCATTTGAGGAAGACCAAAAGTGCAGAATATGTCATCCAATGTGTGACATAAGTTCTTTGATGTCATGTTTTTCATAGGCCTTAATTCACACCATTTCGACAAAGCGTCGCACAAAAATAACCAGTATTTGCCCTCGAATGGACCTGCAAAGTCTATATGAATTCTCTCCCAAACTTGTTCAGGTATTGACCAAGAAAAAACTGGTAATTCAGTATTGGATGGCCTGTTTTCCTGGCATCTTTTGCAAGTTTTGACAAAATTCTCAATATCCTTGTCAAGTGATGGCCACCACACATAGAACCGTGCGAGTGCTTTCATAGCAGATATGCCTGGATGCCCTCTGTGCAAATAGCCTAAGATTTTCTTCCTGAGTACCTCGGGTATAACCATCCTGCCTTGCCACATAATAATTTTGCCTTCTTCTGACAATTCAAAACCGTTTTCTGTAATAGTGTTTAATCTCTTGTTTATACTCCATCTCTCTCCACCCGGTCTTTAAGCACTGGCATACGTGTGACCAAATTGGGTCCCTTGATGTCTCTAGGCTCAAATTCTTTTCCGTTTTATGGAGGTCAGCTATTCTGTTTCCTAAAAGGCGTAAAGTTGTTCTATGTACAACACTTTCAACTTTTGATGGTTCAGTTTCTGGATTTGGTAACCTGGATAAGCAGTCAGCCAAAATATTATTTTCACCCTTTTGATAACATATTTCGTACTGATAACTTCCGATTAAAAGAGCCCATCTCACTAGTCTATTGTTAACTAACTTCGGCAGGTTACGCTGCGGTCCCAAAATGTAAATTAACGGTTTATGATCTGTTACTAATGTAAATTTCGTACCTCTTAGGTACTGGTCAAATTTCTTGATTCCAAATAATATTGCTAACGCTTCTCGGTCAATCACAGAATATTTGCGTTCAGCGTGCCGTAGTTTCCTGGATGCAAATGCAATAGGTTGCTCGACATCTTTATTTTTATGGTAAATAACGGCCCCGACTCCTTTTTCAGATGCATCACACGCTAAATAGAGAGGACGATTTTCATCATATGCTAATAGTGGTTTTGAAGTTGTAATGCTAGTTTTAGCGTCCTCAAAAATTTTATTTTCATAGTCTGTCCTAGGTCTGTCATAGGTTTTAAAATATTTACGGTAGGTGTAGCCCACTCTAACGCAGTTAGATTTGGATCTACTTTGTGTATGATGCCAGTATCAATAAGACGATCCAACTCCCGTTCAACGTTTCTTTTCATGCTGAACTTGATTGGTCGAGCAGGTAGGTGTATTGGCTCTGCACCAGGTTTAATATGAATGTTGACTTGGTAGTTGTTAACTTTACCTAGTTTACCATTAAAAAGCTCGCTGTATTGTTTAAGTACTTCTTTGAGTGTTGTTGGGGTTAGAGTTTTGACTGAGTAGACTGGTTTTGGAAATTCCATTCCAAACTCTTCACTCCACTTTAGACCAAAAAGTATCGGGTTTGCATTCTTCATCACAACAACAGGCAAATTTTTTTTTCGGCCCTCAACTTCTACCTTTACGTCGGTAATTCCTTTTGTTTTTAATTTGTTGTTGCCGTAAGCTTTGAGCTTTGGCCCCTTGGTTAAAGCTGGGGATCCAATTCGCTTCCAGACTTCGGTGCTGATAATTGAGTGTATGGAACCAGGGTCCCAGGGAACCATAGTACATTTAACTCCGTCGATAATTACGTCGATTTGTTTGCAATCTTTATTTCTATTGCCGATAGTATTGCAGACATACTCGTCATCATCTTCACTACTGTCCGTTGACTCATATGTAGAGCTAGATGTTGAAGCTTGAGTATCGCTGATTCTGTGTAATTTTCGTTTGTATTTGTGTTTCCTCGTATCTTGTGAAATGTAAGCCCGTCCTGTTTTAATACAGCAGCTTTCAAAGTGTCCCTTGATATTACATTCATCACAAATGTGGTCCTTCGCAGCACACTTAGAGACGCCATGTTTGTCGTTTCTACCACATCGGAAACATTGTTCTGAACGTAACTTCCGTTGCATTTTCATACTTGATTTTGGTTTCTGCTTTCGGTTATTTTTGATCCTGTTGACATTTGTGCCCGGTATATCATGCTCTGCTTGTTCCCGTGATTGTGCAATGGAAAAAAAATCTCGAAATGTCCCTCTCTTCCTGACTCTTGTAAGTCAGGCCACTTTTGTTTCACATCTGTTTCTAAATCTGTGTGATTTAAACCCGTAGTAAAACGATCTCGCAGTTGTCGTTCTAGTAGTTCGTCTTTGTAGCCGCAATCCCGACTCAGACTTTTAAGTCTGTTTGCGTATTGTTCCATTGATTCAGAGGATTCCCTTGTGCAACTCCAAAACTCTACTAATGCGCGGTATCTTGTTTTTTTAATTCTATATAAGTCTAGCAGCTTGGAGCATATGTCTTTATACGTACTTGAGTCAAAATTAGGCGTGAGTGCCACTTTTACCTCGCGGAATATGTCTGGTGTTAAAGTGTTTAACAAAATGTCTTTCTGTAAGTTTTCGTCAGTTATGTTGAGAATTTGACATTTATTTCCAAAGAAATCTATAAAATCTTCAATTCTGCAATGTTCCGGTTGGTATTTTTCCATATTGAAATTTTTTATAATCGTCATGTTGTCGCTCGATGTGGATGGAGTGCTGTTCACACTTTTCATCTGTGTGTCCTTACCTTTATGCATTGTTTGTACCAACAATTTTAAAATTTGTGTAACTTGTTCCTGTTGCGCCTGTTGAGCACTTAGGAACTGTGCAAATTGTTCTTCGTTCATGTTAAATAAATCACTTTTATCTCGTCGCCAATAAAATAAACTACATTTCTTGTGACAAGTTTATAATGACATAATAGAACTGACAATACAGCAAAGATCGTTTTATAAAAGTAGAAAAGTATTCTATAGAAAGCACTGATAAAGAGCAATGAGGTTACAACAGTTACCTTGTTTGATTGCATTGTATATCAATTTTTGATGTACTGATTATACTAACTTCATCATCGAAATCTAGCCTTTTAAATAGTCAATATCTTTACACCTTTTTTTAGCTTGTAATACAAATGATCTTTGTTGGCAATATAATAGGCATGCCGTCCTGTTTGTCTGAAATCATTAATAAATTACTGTTATATTTTATAGTTGGTTTCTTATAGTACATTTGAATTGAATTAATAGCGTTTGTAACAGTTGCAAAAGAAGCACTCGTGTCAGTGTTTGGATTGCTATTTTATTTTAATTTTACTTTATTATTTCCTCAGTAATGATTGCAACTAATGATGTCAAAAATCAATCACATTGATTCCATGGTTAATGTGGATTTTATTAGTAGGTACTTCACGGATTTTTTTCGTTTTTGTACAAGACGAACAGTGAATGAAAACAGTACAAATACTACTTTTCGCCTACAAGTTTCCAAATCAGACATCCGTTTGTGAACAGTTTTCGCATTTGTAAGTGTATTTTTTATATATGATATGTTATCTTAGGCTATCCAAATACATACATATGTAGCAGTTTCAACTGACTCATCGTACCATCGAATATGTCTGTAATGTTGGCTATCCAGTAGAGATTTTTTCATCGGTAAAATAGGGCAGGAACGATAGATTCTACTTGTACAAAATGTTTAAAGCAAAATGTTCTATATGTAATGCTTAAATACCCATACCAGTCAGTTTCAGTCAAAAATATTTTGTTTTAATTATCACCGTACAGGAAGAATTACTGTAAACACCTAATATGTGTAATTGTGTAATAATGTGTAATACAGCCTCCTCTTCCAACGGATGTGTGGCAACATTATAATTAAAAAATATTAAACAATGCATAGAAACCTTGGATTATCTGTATTATCTGTGTTGAAGAAGTTATACCTATAGTAGTATTTTCTAAATTTATAGTGGTATCCCTAAAATTTCTTTTCTATCTCGATTCACGAAAGGAGTTGAATGTGAGCAAGTGAGAAAGCAAATCTTGCTAGTTCGCCGCGTAGTGACGGCGGCATCAATTTCTGAATTAATTACCATTTGTCGCAAAAACTGCGCGTCCTAAAGCTTTTCTTGATCAAAATCTTAAGTTTTATCGAAGATCGTGTGCTGAAGTGGAATAAATGGCATCAGATGATGAAGTAGACGGTTCGTTCGCAGGTAAACGAGCAATTTAGCTAGCATGTCATAGGTAAGCCGCGAATAGCGGTATCATGTGTTTACTTGCGGTATGCAATTAAAAATTTAGAAAAATTTGGTATTATGGATCAAGGTTTTAACCAGAACTTTCCGGTAATCCTACTCTTATAACATTAGAGTATTGGTTTAGGAATGCGGCAATGGACTATTTGTTGTTTTGTGGTTGTAAATATTTTTGAGTGGCAGTTTGTGACAGAAAAGAACATGCGATATCCCCTCATTACTACTTAACAAAATGGACGCCGCCAAACAAAGGGATTAGTGACCTTAGCGCAAGGTGCTCGTCAGCGAGAACGAAGACAGTCGTTAATTGTTTTCCCGTGCTTAGTCCGGGTGGTCTGCCCGGTTTGAAGTGGTTTGACCAGTTTGTGATGCACTTGCAGGTGACGAGGACGTGGAGGAAGGCGAGGGTCAGAACGAGAACTCCGGCGAGAGTGATGAGGTTCCACCAAAGGTACATAACCTACCATAGCTTCCTTCATTACAAACTCGTTTTTGTGGAACTTATCTCTCACTTATTTATGACTGATAACAATGTTTATTTGTAGGAAGACGAAGACTATTCGCCAGAAGATGGCAGAAAGAAGAAGAAAGGAAAAAAGAGGAAAGCCCGAGGAGAAGACAAAAAAGGCAGAAAGAAAAAGAAGAAGAGAAAGAATGAAAGTGAAGAGGTAAGACTGTTATTAGTTTGAACACTGATACCTAAAAATATTTTTAATGGTACAATGCAAAGATCCCATTGTAAGGAAACCTCAAACCTCTTGCAGCCTGTTTTATGTAACATACAGAATTCTGAAGAATTCATTGCCAGAATTCAAACAGTGTGGAAGTTCCTTTAACCACAGTAAATTCAAGTGTAAGACAGTACCAAGATAAACCAAACAAGCAGATATTGCAATATTTTATTTATAGTGGTCGTTTACATGTGATAAACATGTTTGATATCATTCTCACTTTTCAAAAGCTAAATAACTTTTTAGAATGTCAAATCACATAATATACTATTTAAATAACTGACTACATACCTATACTTGTAACATACATTTATCACTACAAAAATGTAATGGGTGTAACTTGATCTAACTTAAAAATAATATCATAATAAATTTCATGTTTTCCTCAAAATTGAATGATTATCAATTGGATGGAAAGTTTTGTGTTTTCGAACATACAGTGGTGAAAATTAGCATTTGGACAGTTTAAAATGATGATTTCAATATTTATTGACAGGGATGACTTAAGGGGGTGAAATGGGGTATAATTTTTTTTCAAATGTTCTTTGTTTTTTGAGCTACAGTGATGAAAATTATTAACTGAATAAGTAATTCAAAATAAATTGTGATGCTTTCAATATTTTTGTCAGGGATGACTTAAGGGGGTAAAACGAGGGATGTAAAAGCTACTACATATAAACTGTAGAGGTCAAATTTCTGTACAATGAAACTATGCTAAAAACCGAGTCAGGGGATGTAAGGAGTGAAAAATAAGTTCAAATTGTTTGTTTCTCTGTCTGTTTGTACGGGCTAATCTCCGACGACTGGACCAATTTAAATGAAATTTCGTATGGTGGTAGCTCATATCCCTGATCAACATATATGATATTTTTGATCCCGGTAAATTAAGTAGTTTCCGTGGGATAATTAAAAATCTGTAATTACCGTATCCCGCGAGGCCTAGCTAGAGTATCAGCTAGTTATTTTATATCGTCAATTTTTAGGTGTGGCTGCATCAAATGATTTTTGTATTTTGCCCAACTGAAAGAATAGGGTTTTGATTTTAGGATGGATGTAGGTACTCACTCATATCTAAAATTCATAGGATTATCCTACAACTTACGAGGGTGGTAAAAAAGTTCGCGGAATGACAAGGAGATAAAATGAAATATAAGGCTTTGCCACACTGATGCTGTCTGCGGTCAGGTCAAATTGAATGCAGCCCGCACTATGTATGAACAACAGTGTCGGTTTCTATATATTTTGTATAGATATGCGTTCTGACCTTGCGGGCACGCGGAAGGAACGCAAGGACGCGTACGGGCAGGCGGGCGACGGACAACGGGCGCGGGCAGGGCAACGGCAACCATAATAACACAATATTTGCTTCTTCCTCGGTGATAATATTTCTCGATCAAAACACGTCAAAAGAACTGATCGCCACTAATTCACGTGATCAAATAACGAAATTCCGCTGTTTGCCCTGCTCGGACCGCTGACTGATAACGACTGATGACGCCTAACCGACAATGTTGTTGATACATAGTACGGGCTGCATTCAATTAGACCTGACCGCAGACCGCACCTAGTGTGGCAAATCCTTAAACCTAAAATTATTTTTCCTTTTCAAATTACTTACCCACACTACTACACTCTAATATTTTTTCAATCTGTCAAATAATTAAAATATCGAAAAGAAATGTTTTGTCGGTCGCCTTTAAAATACGTTGAAATTGCAGATTTTACTACTTTGATGAAAGTAGTAAAGTCTGCAATTTCAAGTATTTGTACTTGTAATTCTGTCAAATAATTAAAATATCAAAAAGAAATGTTTTGTCGGTCGCCTTTAAAATACGTTGAAATTGCAGATTTTACTACTTTGATGAAAGAAGTAAAGTCTGCAATTTCAAGTATTTGTATTTGTAATTTCAACTATTTGCGATAACAAGACAATTATTCAATAAATAAAGTTTACTAACAATGGTTAGTAAACATTAATTATCGAAGTTATTTTTTAATTATAGGGAATAATTTAATAATCCAGCGAGGTCAAATCGTTACTAAAGTGGTCTAAAGTTCCTAAGCCACACTTGTGTAGATCATTGGAACGCTGTGAACTGGCGCGTTGCCGTACAAAAGCACCACACCTGTGTCCATTTTCCCCTCCTTTTTTCCTTTAGTCGACGGATTTTACTTTGTAGTCCATCACCAAATTACCCTCAGAATCTCGTAAATCACATAATTATGTGATGTACGTTTAGTTCGACTCGCACGTCGGCCACTTTTTGCATTTTTACACCATGTTGAAAAAAAACATGTTTCTTGTACATACTACCCCCCTTATTTCAATATATTTTTTGTATATATATGGTCTTTAGACTGTGAACCTTTTAAATAATACCGGAGTCAATAAACAACTCAAGGAGCCATTGCAAGGGTTATGTGTAAAGTATTGTTTACGTGGTAAAATGCGAAATGAGGACTACCAATAGACACTATCATAGCCTTTACAATTTTTAAGTTAAAGTGGCAGTGGGCAAGTCACGTCGCTCGGAGGACCAATAACCATTAGGAAAGATAGGTTCTCGTGAGCCGATTACGAACCCGGAAGTTTGCTGTAGGAAGGCATCGCCCATAGGACCGATGGATGCACTTGGCAAATAGTCGTTCATTGCGGCGCTCAAAGAGAAATGTATAGTCAAAGTCAAAATCATTTATTCAATTTAGGCATCAAAGACGCACTTATGAACGTCAATTTTTCATTATAATGTACTTTAATGACTACCGCCGCGTTCCAAAATATATAGAGCCTACCGAGAAGAAGCGGCAAGAAACTCGGGGCCATTCTTTTTATATAGGTACATGTCCAAACTGATGATGATGATATAAAAGTAACGGTAAAACCGCCAAGAGATGGCTTCAATTTCTCTTGTGAGTGGTTTGTGTGGGTTTGCCCCAGTGCATGTGCTGCTCAACATTCTCAGCTTGAGAAAAACGACCTGGATAAACGAATAGGACGAATTATTCTCCAACAAAGATTTTGTCATATTGTTCTGTGGGATTTGGGTGGATGTTCCGTATGTTTTAAGCAATGATTTAGGTTTACATCTTACTTTTCCAGCAAAAATTAGTACAGTTGTAAAAATTAACTGCCTTACCTATAAACGTTGTTTAAATTTAATTAACGTCACTTAGCACGGCGCAGAACATTTTCTCTTTGCGCAGTACTAAATAACGTCATTTACAGTTAAGCAGCGTTTATAAGTAAGGCCGTAGATTTCTATTACCTTTATTTTTTTGTATATTATTTTGGCATTTCTACAAAATCTGTCAACGCAATAAGGAACGCATTTATGTCGTTTCCATTTTTAGCTTGTGTAGTAAAAACTATAAAAAGGAATCATTTCCCAGGAGGAAGAGTTTGGCGCCGGCGAGATGGAAGCCGAAGGAGACAGCGACTATGCCCTTAGTGCGGTATCCTCTGGCAAAAAGTCGCGTAAAGGCCGTACCAGCAAACATGGCACAACGCCTTCCACTCCAGCGGCCTCAGATTCTGGCTCTGGTAAGCACTACAAAAAATATTAATAGAAATTTTAGTTTTTTTAAAAGTAAGTTCATGTCTGTTTTGATAACATACCCACAAAAAACACGTTGTCGACTATCCGACATCAAGATCAAATCAAATGGATTTATTTGCCAGAATATGAGTGAACACAAGTTGTTACAAAAGTAGGTAAAAAGTGCTACACATGCCAACTTTCAGGTATGCAAACATTATTATTATACATACTAAAATTGATAGTGAGGTACCATCAAATAACTATAAATAAAGTTTTTAATATTACAGTAATGCACTAAGTCACATAATAACAATAATAAAAATTATAATACCACACCATACCATATAGTACACTTTGAATACCTATAACATTTAAACTAGAAATACCAATAAGCATGATGCAGAAAAGTTGTCACAGATTACATTACCAAAATTAGGATTAGGATAAATATAATTATCATGATCCTCCTGTTTTGGAAGTCAGCTAAGATAACGTAATAATATTTTTTGTTTACAGCCGGTATGCCAACAGTCGAAGAGGTGTGCTCTTCATTTGCCCTCACAGACGTTGATGTACAGTACTCCGATGCCGATTTAGAAAACTTGACCTCGTATAAACTATTCCAGCAGCATGTTCGCCCCATGATTGTTAAGGAAAATCCTAAGGTATAAAAATATATTTAAGGTTAAAAAAGTCTGTAAAGATAAATATGAGCAATTATTTTACACTATGCTAATTTTCGCAACTGGCCACTTACTTTTGTTCGGAGAGCAAGGGAAACCTAAACGAAATATACAAGAAATTCAAACATTTGAGATAGATTACCATAAAATATGAAATTGTGACACTTAACTGTTTTAAGAACCGGCTGGATAACTGGGTAGGAACTAATAAACAAACTTTATAAAGTGAATATCCAAAGTGAAATTAATGCCTTTTGATACTGTGTGATCGTCCATAAACAAATAAATAAATAAACCTACCACAGCTCTCACGACTATTGTCTAAGGCTGTACTTGTGTAGTGGAGGTATCGCCTGTTATACCATTTAGCCACAGTTCTACAATTTCACATAAATTACAGGTTCCAGTGTCAAAACTGATGATGCTTGTGGCGGCCAAGTGGCGGCTGTTTTGCGAGACAAACCCACACCTGAGCGGGCAGGGCGGCACGCAAAGTATGGGCTCGGAGGAAAACACTAACACATCCACAACCTCCGACTATGCACCTTCCAAGACAAGCAAACCGGGACGCACTCCTAAAGAATCAAAGGTGAGTTATACAAAATTACACTAATTATTTACTAGATACAAATGCTGGTCATGTGGAGGCAGTTGTTAGCCAAATACATATGTGAGAATGTGCTGAAAGACAACACTTTAAATCTTAAAGATCTAGTTTGCACTGCAGCTGTTATAGGCAGGCGTGACGTTATGATCGGACGAAAGAGAAGTCTGTCTTGTCACATATTACTCGTACTATAAAATATAAAAATTATCATCATCATCAGCCTGTAGCAGTACACTGCTGGACATATGCCTCTCCAATTGCACGCCACTTAGGTCTATCTTGGGCTTCTCGCATCCAGTTTTTGCCAGCCGTCTTGCTCAGATCGTCACTCCACCGTGCCTCAGGACGTCCTACACTACGTTTGCCGAGACGCGGTCTCCAAAAATTATACTATCATATATAAACGGCTTATAATCGCTAAGGCGCATCCCAAAGTAAATTACCTTTAGAATGTGGCTCTGGGCGTAATGTCTGATGGCCAATATCGGCCATGAAATCTTTAATATCAAAGCAATCCAGCTTAAAAGTGCTGGTACGAATAGGTGAACTTGCTAGTTATTTTAATTGCAAAGTGCCATGATGAAGAAATGGTCGCAAACAGACTTATGTTTATTTGTAACGTTTTCGAACAAGCGTTAATAATGCAATACACCTTATGCGCCGTAAACGCGCGTTCGTGAAACGCGCGTCGTCTCCACGTTTAAAATACGCCGTGTGCTTAGGCTCTAACTGTTTTATTCCATGATCGCGATAAAAAGTAGCTTATGTGTCTTGAATATATGCTACCTTTATTCCGAATTTCTTCCACAACCTATTCAGTCGTTTCAATGTGTATCTACATAATCTTTACTTAGTTTTTAATACTGTATTTTGTTCACCGGTGGAGTCTTACATATTCTGCTTATTAAATCGGTTAATAATCGCTTTAACCCTTTGCGTCCCAGAGACGTATATATACGTCAGTTTCATTCGTAAAATTTTTGTTTTAATTATCATGGTTTAGGAAGGATTAAAATGTGTTCAAGGTTTAATCAAATGTATTTTTTGATTCCATAATTAACAAATTGCCTAATAAGTTTATATTTTATCGAAACAACTTATTTAAATATTTCAATATATACATTAAAAAAACATTATTACGGCTCAAATGTATTTTGATACCATTTTGTAGATAGATGTCGCCGTTTTAGTTGCAAATAACTAATGAGCGCCAATATTTTTACTAGATAATTCACCTTTTTCAAACAGCGCACGTCTATAAAGCAGCCAGTAGTCCCGTGTTTTCAGACCCCAATCTGATTCAATATACCTATTACCACTCATGGATCTTCCTACTAGTGAAAGGATTTCCAGAGTATGTTTAGTAATCCCGCAGATTAAATCTTCATCGAAACATATTAACACACAATTAACAAACAAATTGCCACTTCATAATTATATTATATGTGGGTACATATTGATACTTTTTATACACTACCTGGTGCCCGCAATTACGTTTGCGCAGGATTAGTATTTCGAGTAGCTTATTATCTTCTCCAAGGACATATCTACCTTTATACCAAAATGTCATAAAATATGTACATGGGCAAACGCAATTGCTATAATAGTAATATGAATAAATTTAAATACTTTGTTAATCAATTAGTGAACACTAATAATAAAATACAGGACTTACATACATACAAATATAAAATTAATCACCATGGAAAAAAACTGTCATTACATTTCATTACCCTTGACGGTATTTGTGTTACATTTCATCACCCTTGACGGTCGCCGAGCACGTCTAGTGTATCGAGCCAATGTCAAATTGACTTGGGTTTTTTACTAAACTATCAGAAACTGACACAAACTTTGACAGAACTGTCATCATTACGATTTTGACGTAGGCGAAGATTTTATTATTTTGTCTATGCTGTGCCCAAGCATATGACGCTTTTTCACCCGCGTGGTTATGGATGATGATGAAAAATATCCTATGTGTTAATCCAGCGCCTCATCTACCTCCATACCAAATTTCATCAAAATTGCCCCCGCCGTTTGAGCGTGAAAGAGTAACAAAAGAGCCACACAGCCATACTCACAATCTTTCGCGTTTATAATATTAGTAGGATTACTTTTATTAATATAACTGTGACATAAAACACACAGGGCAATGAAGCAGATAATACTGGCAGCATTGCCGCGCTGGATGGCAATGATCAATATGTGCAAAAAAAACACAAAGCTTCAGTTTGACTGGGGAATGGTAAAATAACTTGTGGATCTATAATATCAGTATGAGGGTAGGTACCACATCGAAACACAAAGGCACCATTCACCACAAAGAATATGTGACCTCGATCAAAACTAAGGGCTAGACGCTGAAAGAGCTGTAAAAAAGGGAAAATAATAATTGGTGCAGATGCTAAGAAAAATAAAATAGTGTAAAATAATGTCGGCTCATCTTCTGATGAAACAGAATAAAGTTGTAAATTATTAAATATATAATGTTTTACTACATTATTATATATAATGTTTTACTACATTATTATTTATATACTATACATTCGCCGTGGGGTACCGGCTTAGAATAGTACCCCCCCAACTCTACCCGTGGGTGCGTAAAAATCTGCTAAGGGATAAAAATCGGAAGGTGGGCAGCTAAGAAGTGGTGCTAAGAATCCCCGGCAGACGCCCGGCTACCACCCCCAACGACGACGACTGGCCCTGGTGACACACAACATACGCACGATGAGGACAGACGAGAAGATATATGAGCTCGAAGAAGAAATGAGTAAGTTACACTGGGACATTGTGGGGTTATCTGAAGTCCGTAGAACGGGTGATGACACGATAACCCTAAAATCAGGTAACTTATTCTACTACCGGGAGGGCGACCAACAGTCCCAAGGTGGTGTCGGTTTTCTCGTCCACAAGTCCCTTACTAACAACATAGTTAAGATCGATAGCGTTTCCAATAGGGTCGTATACCTAATACTCAGAGTATCCAAACGATATTCGCTGAAGGTCATTCAGGTATACGCACCGACGAAGTCGCACCCGGATGATGAGGTGGAGGATATGTATGAGGACATTAGTCGGGCCATACATACCTCTGAAACGCACTTTCTAGTTGTTATGGGAGACTTCAACGCGAAGTTGGGTAAGAGAAGCGAGGATGAGTTGAAAGTGGGGCAATTTGGATATGGACAACGGAAACGTAGGGGACAGAGGTTGGCCGACTTCCTGGAGAAAGAGGGACTCTTTATGATGAACTCTTTCTTTCAGAAGCCACCTCACAGGAAATGGACCTGGCTGAATCCCGATGGTTCCACGAGAAATGAGATTGACTTCATTATGACCACCAAAAGGCAAATATTCACTGATGTCTCCGTGATCAACAGGGTTAAAACCGGTAGTGATCACCGAATGGTAAGAGGCACGGTGAATATTAATGTCAAACTGGAGAGGTCTCGTCTGATGAAGTCTACGCTCCGACCCACTCGTGCCCATATACAAGACCCCGAGAGCTTTCAACTTGAGCTATCCAATCGCTTCGATTGCCTTGAGAACATCGTTTCAGTGGACGAGATCAATAACAGGTTAGTAGAAACTGTCCATACAGTGGGTTCCAAATACTTTAAACCCCACCGTACAGATAGGCCACAGAAACTCTCCAACGATACCCTCAACCTCATGGCTGAACGACGCTCACTGAAAATGCAGTCTTCGCATGATGCTGAAGCATATAGGCTGCTCAATAGACGAATATGGAAGTCCTTGCGACACGACATCCGGATCTTTAATACAAACCGTATTAAAGAGACGATAGAGCGGAAAAAAGGCTCCAAAGTGTTTGCAAGAGACATGTCTATTGGCAAAGCCAGTTGACGAAGCTGAAGAGAGAAGACGGCAGTGTAGCGTCGACCAAAGCAGAAGTATTAGGAGAGGTAGAGAGTTTCTACGGACAGCTATACACCTCGGTCGCTAAACCTGTTAGCAGCTCGGCCAAAAACCCAAGAGCCAAGCTGACCCGACATTATACCGAAGATATCCCGGACATCAGCCTGTACGAGATTAGAATGGCCTTGAAACAGCTTAAGAACAACAAGGCGCCTGGTGACGACGGTATCACATCTGAGCTTCTGAAAGCGGGTGGAACACCGGTACTTAAAGTCCTTCAGAAGCTCTTTAATACCGTCTTACTCGAAGGTTCAACGACAGAAGCATGGAACAAAAGCGTGGTGGTGCTGTTCTTTAAGAAAGGTGACAACACTTTACTTAAAAATTACAGACCCATCTCGCTTTTGAGCCATGTTTATAAGCTGTTTTCGAAGGTCATAACGAACCGTCTCAGTCGCAGGTTTGATGAATTCCAGCCTTCGGAACAAGCCGGTTTCCGAAAAGGCTTAGTACCATAGACCACATCCACACGCTACGGCAAGTTATACAGAAGACCGAAGAGTATAACTTGCCTCTTTGTTTAGCGTTTATGGACTATGAGAAAGCCTTTGATTCGATCGAGACGTGGGCAGTGCTTGAGTCTCTCCAGCGGTGCCGTATTGACTATCGGCTGAAGTGTTTGTACAAAAACGCCTACATGTCAGTCCAAATACAGGAGCAGAGTTCGAAGGCAATTCCATTGCAAAGAGGCGTGAGACAGGGAGACGTTATATCTCCGAAACTGTTCACCGCTACATTGGAAGACGCCTTCAAGCTTCTGGAATGGCAAGGACTTGGCATTAATATTAACGGCGAATACATCACTCACCTTCGATTTGCCGACGATATTGTAGTCATGGCAGAATCCATGGAAGACCTCAGTACAATGCTCGAAGGCCTCCATCGAGTTTCCCAACGGGTAGGTCTTAAGATGAACATGGATAAGACGAAAATTATGTCTAATGCCCATGTTGTACCTACCCCAATATCAGTTGGGAACTCAGTTCTCGAAGTTGTTGACGAGTACATCTACCTGGGACAGACAGTCAAACTAGGCAGGTCCAACTTCGAGAAAGAGGTCAATCGTCGAATCCAACTCGGCTGGGCAGCGTTCCGGAAACTTCGCGAAGTCTTCTCGTCAAAAATACCTCAGTGCCTCAAGACAAGAGTCTTCGACCAATGTGTGTTACCAGTGATGACTTATGGCACTGAAACGTGGTCTCTTACTATGGGCCTCATAGAAAAGCTCAAAGTCGCATAACGAGCTATGGAGAGGGCTATGCTCGGGGTTTCTCTACGTGATCGAATCAAAAATGAGGAGATCCGTAGAAGAACGAAAGTCACCGACATAGCTCAGAAGATTAGCCAGTTGAAGTGGCAGTGGGCAGGGCACATAGCACGCAGAACAGATGGCCGATGGGGCCGAAAGGTTCTGGAGTGGAGACCACGGACCGGCAAGCGCAGCGTAGGTCGTCCACCGACACGGTGGACAGACGACCTGATGAAGGTCGCAGGACGACGTTGGATGCAGGCCGCTTCCAACCGGTCCTTTTGGAAAATCATGAGGGAGGCCTATGTTCAGCAGTGGACGTCCTACGGCTGAGATGATGATGATGATGATGACTACATTATTCTGCTATACAAATATATATATTATATAAAGGTTATCCATAATCCATATCCATGTTATAATTTTAAATGCTATATATTTAAATAAATATAAGATGTTTCACAACCAGTGAAACTAAAATAATTTAAACAATTATGTATAATATAATAATTTTGTTATATCATAAACATTTGAATACATTAGAAAGTAAATTGGTTATAATTTTGATTCATATACCTAATTGCATTGATCTGATGGCTGGCAAAAAAACATACCTCTTATATTGTGAGTCTATAGTAGTTTTATGTGTAAACTAACAATGAATTGTAATTAATTCATGTATAACCTAAGATTGTCGAAAAAATATTAAAAATATATTTTGGACTGTTAGTTTATTAAAATTATGCATACCTGTCTCACAAACTTGTAAATAAAATTAATAAATTGCAATACTAATAAGCATGCATTAAACTTTAATTAATACACTAAAAAGTATATCATCAGGTGAAAATGACCTGTTAAGACAAATCAAATTAGCCAAACTCGATAGGAGTTTTACGAACATATGCCATTCTAGTACTCATTTAAAGATTCCATTCCACCTTTCAGCTTAGAATAAAATATGTTTCAACACCATCCTCGGATCAGCTCATTATTGTATTGTTATTTGGAACTACATACATTTTTACCAATGGATATGACTATTGGGAGAGAATTTTTAAGTTCTTACGAGGGCGGCACTGAAAATTTCGGGTATCAAGGAAGTGACACAACATTACTATTTAAAAATGTATTTATTGCTTTTCGAAGTATTCTCCGCGAAATTTGACACATTTTTCGATACGATGGAACCAATCATTGAAGCAACCATTCCATTCGGAAGTTGGGGTCTCCAAAATGGCCGTTTTGTATGCGTCCACAGCTTCTTCAGGTGATGAAAATCTCTGTCTACGAAATTTATTCTTTATTTTAGGGAAAGTATAGAAATCATTAGGGCTTAGGTCGGGGCTGTACGGCGGATGGTCTAATAATTCTATGTTTTCTTGCTCTAAAAACTCTTTTGTTCTGAGCGCAGTGTGAGAACTCGCATTGTCGTGATGGGGGATGATGCGGCGGTTGCAGTTCTCTTTACGGAGTTCAGAAACGACCTGTGGCAAACAAATGCTAGCATACCATTCTGCATTAACCGTTCTTTGTCCCTCAAGAGGAATAGTCGTAACATGGCCGGTTTTGGAGACAAACGTGGCCACCATTTTTTTTGCAACACTCCGTGAACGAACAATTTTTGTTGGCTCATTTTCGAACACCCAAACTCGTGACTGGTTTTTGGTTTCGGGTTCGTACGCGTATATCAAGGATTCGTCACCTGATACGATGTTGTATACAGCATTTGAGGATCCTGCGTGGAATCTTTCGAGAGTTCTGACGCACCAAGTAACGCGAGCCACTTTTTGCTCTTCAAAGAGCGAATGCGGTATCCATCGGGAAAACAACTATTTTACACCTAATTGTTCATGCAAGATTATTTGTATTTGACTCATGCCAATGTCTAAAGTTGCCTCAATTTCGCGGTATGTCACATGTCGATCTTCCTCAATCAGCTTATGCACAGCATCAACGTTTTCTTGGGTGACTGCAGTTTTTGGACGACCTTGACGGGGATCAGTTCTCTTTAATAATTTCTCTTTAATTTTCTATCAGTTAACTTGAGCTTGACACGTCCACGTTGAAATTCAGCAAACCAGCGATAAATTGTGGTTTTGGATGGGGCTTCATCACCAAATGCAGAAATCATCCGGCCAACATACTGTTTTTGTGTTAAACCACTTCGAAAGTCATAATAAATCATCGCTCTTGAATTTTCTCGAGTCAATTCCATTTTCTCAACGACTAAACAAGTTTGACAAAACCTTGTGACAAGGCCGAGAATCTTTTTTTTTTAAATAAATGGTATTCGATTTTTAAAACCAAGGAGTTTTCAATTAAAAAGATTTTAATATGACAACAGTGGAAATATTCCATTCCCGATACTTTTAGTGCAGCCCTCGTAGTTTTAGTATCCCACATCCTGGTTGATCTACATAGTCCGAGGGCTGTTTCCGCAACTAAAACTTCATGTTTTGGGTGTAGTTCGCTTCGCCTTAATATAAAAGTAGTTATAAAAAATAACATGATCGTATCCGCAGGTACCACAAAGCTATTGAATTCAGAACAAACTATCACTTATTGACTACAAAAGGTGTGGTACAGATAATTCATAGTTTGTACGATTAATTGCAGTATTTGTCACAATAACTTACTTTTTAGAAAATAAGAAAAATTGTGAATTTTTACCCTAAATGTCTATATTATTTTAATAGAATGACGAAGTATTAGAAGAACCGGAGGAAGACGATCCAGACGATGACGTCAGTGACGAGGGCGCGTCCGCGCCCAGAAAACGTGGTCGCAAGCCGAAGCATGCAACCCCGGCCGGCGCTACTCCGCGCGGTAAACCCGGACGGAAACCCAAAGTACCCACACTGAAGATCAAGTTCAGCAAACGGAAACGAACTAGCAGTGTAAGTACAATATAGATAAGGCATTATCCAAAGGCAAACGCCAGCGGTGAGGACGTATCTACGCCAAAGAAATGCGGTTGCAAGGCGAATAACCGCGTGGAAATCCTAGACGGGAACCTAAGGTACCCACACTGGAGATTAAGTTCCACGAACGGAAGTGAACTAGCAGTGTAAGTACAATATAGATAAGGCACTAGTCTCTACTGGCAAACGCCAGCGGTGAGGACGTATCTACGCCAAAGAAATGCGGTTGCAAGGCGAATAACCGCGTGGAAATCCTAGACGGGAACCTAAGGTACCCACACTGGAGATTAAGTTCCACGAACGGAAGTGAACTAGCAGTGTAAGTACAATATAGATAAGGCACTAGTCTCTACT
Organism: Selenia dentaria; assembly: GCA_917880725.1. Classification (NCBI taxonomy): domain Eukaryota; kingdom Metazoa; phylum Arthropoda; class Insecta; order Lepidoptera; family Geometridae; genus Selenia; species Selenia dentaria. Next base: position 35,186,928 of record OU862878.1, on the reverse strand, counting down.
GGCAAATGCCAGCGGCGAGGACGTATCTACGCTAAAGAAATGCGGTTGCAAGGCGAATAACCGCGTGGAAATCCAGGACGGGAACCTAAGGTACCCACACTGGAGATTAAGTTCCACGAACGGAAGTGAACTAGCAGTGTAAGTACAATATAGATAAGGCACTAGTCTATACTGGCAAATGCCAGCGGCGAGGACGTATCTACGCTAAAGAATGCGGTTGCAAGGCGAATAACCGCGTGGAAATCCTTGACGGGAACCTAAGGTACCCACACTGGAGATTAAGTTCCACGAACGGAAGTGAACTAGCAGTGTAAGTACAATATAGATAAGGCACTAGTCTCTACTGGCAAACGCCAGCGGTGAGGACGTATCTACGCCAAAGAAATGCGGTTGCAAGGCGAATAACCGCGTGGAAATCCTAGACGGGAACCTAAGGTACCCACACTGGAGATTAAGTTCCACGAACGGAAGTGAACTAGCAGTGTAAGTACAATATAGATAAGGCACTAGTCTCTACTGGCAAATGCCAGCGGCGAGGACGTATCTACGCTAAAGAAATGCGGTTGCAAGGCGAATAACCGCGTGGAAATCCAGGACGGGAACCTAAGGTACCCACACTGGAGATTAAGTTCCACGAACGGAAGTGAACTAGCAGTGTAAGTACAATATAGATAAGGCACTAGTCTCTACTGGCAAACGCCAGCGGTGAGGACGTATCTACGCCAAAGAAATGCGGTTGCAAGGCGAATAACCGCGTGGAAATCCTAGACGGGAACCTAAGGTACCCACACTGGAGATTAAGTTCCACGAACGGAAGTGAACTAGCAGTGTTAGTACAATATAGATAAGGCACTAGTCTCTACTGGCAAACGCCAGCGGTGAGGACGTATCTACGCCAAAGAAATGCGGTTGCAAGGCGAATAACCGCGTGGAAATCCTAGACGGGAACCTAAGGTACCCACACTGGAGATTAAGTTCCACGAACGGAAGTGAACTAGCAGTGTAAGTACAATATAGATAAGGCACTAGTCTCTACTGGCAAACGCCAGCGGTGAGGACGTATCTACGCCAAAGAAATGCGGTTGCAAGGCGAATAACCGCGTGGAAATCCTAGACGGGAACCTAAGGTACCCACACTGGAGATTAAGTTCCACGAACGGAAGTGAACTAGCAGTGTAAGTACAATATAGATAAGGCACTAGTCTCTACTGGCAAATGCCAGCGGCGAGGACGTATCTGAGCTAAAGAAATGCGGTTGCAAGGCGAATAACCGCGTGGAAATCCTAGACGGGAACCTAAGGTACTCACACTGGATGAAAATGCTGAAGTATGTTGTATAACCACACGAAAAACCTGGATTAGAACCTAAGGTAACCACACTGAAAATCACGTTCAGCGAAGGGAAGTAAACTAGCAGTAATGTGTAAGTACAGTACAGATAAGGAACTATCCAGAAGTAAGATGCCAGTGGCGAGGATGTATAAACGCTAAAAAAATGCGGGGTTGCAAGGCGAACAACGGCGCGGAAATCCTGGACGGGAACCTAATGTACCCACACTGGAGATCAAGTTCAGGTTCAAGGCTAAATACAATATATATTTTGCATGACGGACTTCAGTGACGAGAACATGATATGATAATCACGTAGGGATGTATCACGATACATCATCGCTATACCCGAATGGAACCCTAAAGTAAACTAAAGATAAGTAAAGCAAACAGGAGCGAACTAGGACTGTAAGTAAAATGTAGACAATTAAAGATTCCGAGGAAAACTCCAGTGGCGAGGACGTATCAGCGTCGCGAAAATTCGGGTGCACAGAGACGCATGCAGCGTTAAACGGTACAACGCGAGGCAAAACTACGCGTTTATCCTTGTCTCAATTTAATTTTATGCACTTTACAATAACAGATAAGTATGCGTTTTTAAAATGCTCAAATAGACTGTGAAAGCAGGCGGCAACCTTGGTAATCATATGAAATACATAAACAATTCTGTTTTGCGAAAAATAAGTTCCAAAATGTATGGATTTATAGTCTTTAGTAGATGTTGTGTGTCTTTATATTCGACTAGCTGGCGCTCCGCGCTTTCATCCGCTTGGTGATGGATGATGATCAATCAAAATGTATTGTCTACTCAGGGATAATATAGCATTCTAATGGTGAAATAATTTTTGAAATCAGTTCAGTACTTTTTGAGTTTATTCATTACAAACGAACAAAAATACAAATTTTTCCTCATTTTAATATTATTAAAGAAAATGATTATGACAGAAATGTATATGTATTGGTACAGCAAGTTACTAAAACTGAAAAATAGCTGTACATTCGTGATTATTAAAAAGAAGAAAATGTGATAAAACTGTATTTATTTTTAAATAAAGAGCTACCTAATTAAATCTGTCATTAATTTTAAAAAATTGGAAATTTAACACAATATTATTAAACTAGAATAATGTGATTTCTGTATTATTATATAGATAATTAAATTCTTTTTAAAAGTTGTATTTTTATTTTTTAATTAATCCGTAACTATTTGTTTGTGACATAGGAAGAGGACCCGGAAGGCAGTGCAGGCGTGAACTCGGACAGTGACGCGGAGTTCGAACAGATGTTGGCCGAGGCGGAGGAACCGAAGCCCGCTACAGTAGCTACGGAGGAAGACGTCGCTCAACCCGTAGACGAAAATGCCACACCGGTAACTAACTCTATTGTAACTGGGCTGCAGTATAGGAAATACAGGGAGGTAAAACACTAAACGTCTGTCCGCGAAAATTTTAGACAATAGACGCAGTAACTCAATGAAAAACTATTATTTTTACTACTACCTGGGAGCCTTTCTCAAGTTTTTTTTTAAGAATTCTGATATTACTCTAGCTTGTTATACCTTGTTGGACAGTTAACGAAACATAGATATTTTTTAAGCACATCATTAAGATTTATTAAATATTTATATTAGAAAAAAAATATATGTGAATTCATTTCATTTTATTACTATCAGTCATCTATTATGACTTAGGTGGTTCAGTTAACTGCAATTTTTTAGTTGAAACTAATCAAACAACTTATCTTATATATAGCAAAAACAAAGACAAAAACATACGAAGAAATAATGTCAAAAATAAGCTAATAGACAAAAAATCGGCAATATTAATTAAAAAAAAATCAATATCCAATACCTTGAAAACGGTTAAGTTTGGGGCACGGTATTTTATAAAAAGAAATCTGTCGGGAACGATGAAATCTACAACCTCTTAACGGATCTAGGTTGACCTAACCTGTAACCCTGTATATAAAAATGTACCCCTATTTCTCTTGGTCACGCTATAACTTGAGAATGGATGGAACAAGCTCGCTAATTTTATTTTGTTGTGATAATTATTGTCAGGAGAAGGTTCTTTGAAAGAAAAACCAAGAAAAGTGGGAGGTTATGGCGAGGCTGCAGGCCGAGCCTACTACCCGAACGAATTCGTGGGCAGTCACTAGTAATAATAAAAGTAATCAGGAATTGGGCATATATTTTTCTAAAGATCCTGAACTAGAAAAGCTGTGTTTCATGAGCCAGTGACTTCTCTCATTTATTATTTTGTATGTTTGAACAGCAACCCAAAAAGAAAGCAAAGACCAAGATTGGCAACAAGAGCAAAAAGAAGAAGAAATTAAAAACTACAAGCAAATTCCCCGATGGAGTGGAAGGGGAGCCAGAGCACCAGGATTATTGTGAGGTAAATAAAGATAAACATTTGTTTATATTTTGCTTGTTCTCTTCGTCTTCTCTGCCTTATTCAGCCTTGCCATCTCAGTAGTAGATGTTGATTTCCTTTCATTGCCCAATCGGAAGCAACATTAGCCACATTTTCCATCGATCTGGTTGGTGGTTTGATTTTTGACCTTTTCGTTCTTGGGGCCATTATTCATTGTTTGTTTCTCTTTAGTGTATCATAATGATTTTCAAATAGTCCAAGCATTAAACACCTGTTATATTGGCATTGTCCATGTTAAAGATTAATTGAAGAATACATTAAATTACTTTTAGCATTGTTATTATTGTCAACAGGGAGAAATTGAACTAGACACATTTGACTAATTGTTTATTACCACAACATTTGGCAGGTGTGTCAACAAGGTGGCGAGATAATCCTGTGCGACACGTGTCCACGTGCGTACCATCTGGTGTGTTTGGAGCCCGAGCTCGAGGAGACACCAGAGGGCCGCTGGTCCTGTCCACACTGCGAGGCCGAGGGCAATCAGGACCAGGAGGACGATGATGAGCATCAAGAGTTCTGTCGGTGAGCACAAACCTAAGCACTAACCTGGGAATGTAAACCTGTTCAATTTTACTTATAGATTATTGATGCTGATGGCCCGCTGTATCTGTCCATGGTTCTAATTTGTCATTGACTAATTTATGACTACCACTGTTTATATTTTGTCCTTCCTTGAGCTAGCTGGCTACATGTCATGGGCCACAAAGAAAATATATTTGTGGAATTAAGTAAAGCTGTATGACAACAGCTGTTGTCATATTAGCCATGTATTTATAATTACATGGATAAGTGGATACTGAGTACTGGAACTTTGCTACAGTGCTATTTGTGGACTCAAAAATAAAACAAAAACAATCATTAAAATCGTATTTTTTTTTATGTCATGAATATATAAGACTTGCTCTTGGAAGCTACCTTAAAAAAACAAACGAAAATTCATGAACACTAGGTTTTTTTAAAGTTTTGGCTATGTTGTGGCCGAAACAGAAACTAAACCCGAAACTAGATTTTTTGACTGAAACTGGCCGAAGCTGAAATTTTGGTTGGTCACTAGTATTATAATATACTTAATTAATCAAAGTATTTACTCTAGTTATCTGTACATTTCTGCCATCTAATCTGAAGATCATTCAAACCTTTGCGATAGAACACTGGGGACCTGTACTTTCCATTTTTTACTGTACTGAGAAGAAAGCTTTTTCCGTGCAGAAATTGTGCAAATCGAGGAAAAAATAGTAGTCTGTTGGTGCGAGATCCGGCGAGTATGGAGGATGACGGATGGTTTCTAACTGCTGATCTTGTAGAGTTAAAACTGATTGTCGAGCAGTGTGAGGTCTTGCGTTATCATGAAGCAATAATGTTGAAGACAGATTGACAAGTCCGTTTTATTGCGAGTTTCGCCATCATTGCCCTGAGTTCTGCAAAGTAGACATCTGCTGATATTGCCTCACCGTACCTGAGGAAGCGAAATGAGTGAATTACACCATGAAGCGCCCACCAAACCGATACCATCACTTTTCTGTAGGTACTAAGCTTAGCTCTAGGCCATTGTTGTGGCGTTTGACCTGGGGTCAACCATTCCGCTGTTCGCTTGCGATTATCGTAAAGAATCCACTTTTCATCACACATTACAATTTGGTACAAAATCCCTTAATTTTTGTATCGGTTCAACAAGGTAAGGCACTTGCCTTACACGCGTGCTCTGTAGTGTAGATCAGTCAAATCAGTACTAATTTTTCAAGTGTTTGAATTTTACCGATTTCGTTAAAATTGGTCAATATTGTGGGCATGCTAACATCAAATCAAACCCCGCTAATTCCTTGAAAGTTTGATACGAATCAGCTTCCGCCATCTCCTCCAACATCTCATCGTTATTTACTTTAGTGGCTGGTCTTCCTCGTGATTCATTCTTCAAGTCGAGGTTTCCACTACGACAGCGGTTACACCAAAAACGCACGGTGCGTGCGGTAGCCGTATCTTCTCCAAACACAGCATTTACATTTCGAGTAGTTTCTGCTGCGTTAATCCCACGTCGGAACTTTTATCTTACTACTCTACATATTCACGTTAAAAACTGAATGTAAAAACAATTTAAAGTCAAACAATCAAATGCATCCTTTTTCCACAAATTTGAAATTTAGTTTTCGTGGGAAAAAAGTTTCACTCTGAAATCTGACCCTATGCTATGTATGTTTAACTTTAATTCTAAGCGGCTAGTGCGATAAATCGGCAATTTCATATTTAAACTCCTATTATAATGGCAACATAGTGTACCCTGGATGTTTTTTTGATTACAGTATCTGCAAAGACGGAGGCGAATTGCTATGCTGCGACTCGTGTCCGTCCGCATACCATCGGTTTTGCCTCAACCCACCTCTGGAAGAGGTCCCTGATGGTGACTGGAAGTGTCCACGATGTAGTGTGAGCATGCATCACTATTTTTTAATACATTTGATACACAATGTACAGGCTGAATGAGAAAAAATATTGTGCTCTAGAACTTTTTCAGCATAAAGGTGCTAATATGAATGCTAGTCTTTACTGTACTTTTTGACCATCCTTTACATCATTCCTCAGTTAGATCCACTAACGAGAAGCGATGAGAAACGGGGCCATCTTTTTTAATACAGATGTAAACAACATATTATTTGTATAACAATAGGCTGTTTTGGAGGACAGTGCCAGTTAAATTTTCTGCAAGCAGTAGTGTTTTAGAATGATTTGGTTAGTTAGCTAGTTAGCTGTTTGGGCAGATGTGGAGGATCTGCCCCTAAAACATACTGGCATACATACAACTGTAAAAATACTTATCAATAGTAAGTTATGAATTATGATTAAGAATCATTCATTATTATTATATTAGGTACACTCATACCCTCGCACTAGAATTCCATACGCATCAGACACACTTTGATGCATCACAAACATCCATAAACAAGACCCACAAATAAATAAAATCTGCTTGTCACATACATATTTTCCATAGTAAGACTAACTGGACCTTATTGGTGTTACAGTGTCCACCTCTGGACGGCAAAGTGGCAAAGATCCTCACGTGGCGATGGAAGGAACATCCCCCGAAGACAAAAGCGCCGCGTATGCGAGAGTTCTTCGTCAAATGGCATGAGCGCTCTTACTGGCATTGTAGCTGGATTTCAGAATTGCAGGTCAGTTGATAAATAAGTTCATGTATGAGTAGATTAATATGGATCTTTGTGTCTACGGACAGTTATACTTATGGAAGCTCTTTAATGAAACCAACATCGCCTCGTTATAAATTGTAGACTAAAGATAGTCCACGTTTTATTATACGGCGGTTAGAGTTTATGTTGTATTATCAAAGGATTTTTGTGTATAAGCATTTGGTAAACGTGTTTTGAAGAAATACTAGTACAGGTTTTTACTTACATAGCTTTATAGTGCAGTGTATCTTTTTTACATCCCTGTCTAATCTTTTGAATCCGTATTTTAATTAATATGATTGGAATTTAAATCATTCAATTTATATTTTCATTATTATACTTTTCTGCTGACAATATCAGCATCTTCATGACGTTTTCCAATCGCGATGTAAGGTTTCAATGGAGTGAAAGTATTCTTTGAACTTCTTTTACAAATTGTTTGTTTGTTCGAATGATACAACTGACAACGAGGGTTGATCCTCAATCCACATTGAGGAATTAATTCGAAAAGTATATCTGTCTGTTCCTAAATCAAGGATGTACACATCAATCTCAAGAATTATTATTATTTATTTAGTTTATTTAATTTTCATTGCACTATAAAATAGAGCATGAGCACTCTCTATTTTTCACTCTATTTACCGGCATATAAAAACATAAACATAATTTTTTTACAGTTGGACGTGTTCCATCCTCTAATGTACCGCTACTACATGCGCAAATATGACCCGGAAGAGCCGCCCAAACTAGAAGAGCCACTGGACGAGAGAGACAGCCGTTCTAAAAGGCTGAAAGATCAGAAGGCTGATCAGGACACGGATGAAAAAGTTCTTGAAGAGAAGTTTTACAGGTTAGCTTCTAGAAATATCTGGCTAACAGCCAGATATTTCAAAGAAAAGATTTTCAAAGAAAAATGTAATATTAATCTTAATAACATTAAGATTAATATTACATTTTTCTTAACGTCTCTATTGCCCTGAGACAGTGAATAATTTATGTAGGTAGTAATTTAACCCTTTGCGTCCCAGAGACGTACATATACGTCAGTTTCTTATCAAGGTATTGGAGGGATTAATCAATATGACAACCCTTTTTTATTCATCTCCAGTCCATTCCATTTGTTACAGTCATTGAAGAATCGGAAAAGATAAGACTCTAAGGTCACTAAAAAAATAAACATAATTTTGTAATAAACAGAGTCCATCTTCTACATTACTAACTAGCTGCGCCCCGAGATTTTACTCGTGCCGCGTGGTTGATGGATGATGTTGAAAAGTATCCTATGTACTTCCTCGGGTATAATCTATCTGCCAAATTTCATCGAGATCCGTTCAGGCGTGAAACCAAGCATTTATAATATTAAAGTTAGGCAATTAAGATTTTATGTTATATTTTCTTAAAACTTGTTAACCAGGTATGGTGTGAAACCAGAATGGCTGGTAGTTCACCGCGTGATAAATCATCGCACCTCTCGCGACGGTACCACCTACTTTCTGGTGAAGTGGCGCGATCTCTCATATGATCAGACCACGTGGGAATCTGAGCATGAAGACATTTGCGGCCTCAAGCCGGCAGTAGAATATTATCAGGTAATTTCTTTCAGTTGAAATACAGTTACATCTTGGTCAAAACAGTTGTTGAATTTATTCGAGAATACATTAATTTTGAAATATACAATGATTGAAGAGTTTAAATAATAACTTAAGTTCGTTTGTTTAGGATATGCGCGCATATATAACCTCTGAAGTGAAGACTAAAACCAAGGGTAAGAAGCCTGGTCGGAAGAGTAAGAACCGCGAGGTCATAGACGAAGATGACAGTAGCACTGGTACTCAATACAAATACAAGAAATATAACCCACCTCCTGAGCGTCCCACGACAAATCTCAACAAGAAGTACGAAGATCAACCTTCATTTGTATACGAAACTGGCATGCAGCTCCATCCTTACCAGTTGGAAGGTCTCAACTGGCTTCGGTACTCGTGGGGACAGGGCATAGACACTATCCTCGCCGATGAGATGGGTCTTGGTAAAACAATCCAGACCGTCACATTCCTCTATTCATTATTTAAGGAAGGACACTGTAAGGGACCTTTTCTGGTTTCAGTACCACTCTCTACCATTATAAACTGGGAAAGAGAATTCGAACTTTGGGCACCAGATTTGTATTGCATTACATATGTCGGAGACAAAGATTCCCGCGCTGTGATTAGGGAAAACGAACTGACCTTCGATGATGGAGCTAACAGAGGCGGCCGACCTTCCAAAATCAAGTCCCAAGTCAAATTCAATGTTTTGCTAACATCTTATGAATTAGTTTCCATTGACGCCACATGTCTGGGATCAATCGATTGGGCCTGTCTTGTGGTAGATGAAGCTCACAGATTGAAGAGCAACCAGTCTAAATTCTTCAGGCTTTTAGCGGGATATCACATCAACTACAAACTACTTCTAACGGGCACTCCCCTACAGAATAATTTAGAAGAGTTGTTCCATCTTTTGAACTTCTTGAACAAGGACAAGTTCAACGATTTGGCCGCATTCCAAAATGAATTCGCCGACGTGTCGAAGGAGGAACAGGTAAAGAGGCTTCACGAAATGCTCGGGCCTCATATGTTGCGACGACTCAAGGCCGATGTGCTCAAAAACATGCCCACTAAATCTGAGTTTATAGTCCGAGTGGAACTTTCACCGATGCAAAAGAAATATTACAAATACATTTTGACGAGGAATTACGAAGCTTTGAATCCTAAGAGCGGTGGACAAACAGTCTCCTTGCTCAATGTGATGATGGACTTGAAGAAATGCTGTAACCATCCATACTTATTTCCGGTCGCAGCAGAAGAAGCTCCTCTTGGTCCTCATGGAAACTATGACACTCAAGCTCTGATCAAAGCTTCTGGGAAACTGGTGCTCATGTCAAAAATGTTGAAACAGCTCAAAGATCAAGGGCACAGAGTGTTGATTTTCTCTCAGATGACGAAAATGTTGGATATCTTAGAAGATTTCTTAGAGGGCGAGGGCTATAAATACGAGAGGATAGACGGTGGCATCACAGGAACCATTCGTCAAGAAGCTATCGACAGGTTCAATGCCCCGGGAGCTCAGCAATTCGTATTTTTACTATCGACACGAGCGGGAGGTCTCGGTATCAACTTGGCTACTGCCGACACCGTTATTATTTACGACTCCGATTGGAATCCCCACAATGACATCCAGGCTTTCTCGCGCGCCCATCGTATCGGACAGGCGAACAAAGTCATGATATATCGCTTCGTCACGCGAAACAGTGTAGAAGAGAGAGTGACACAAGTGGCTAAGAGGAAAATGATGTTGACTCACTTGGTCGTACGGCCCGGAATGGGCGGTAAAGGAGCCAACTTCACTAAGCAGGAATTGGACGACATTCTCAGATTCGGTACGGAAGAGTTGTTCAAAGAAGACGATGGCAAAGAAGAAGCGATTCACTACGACGATAGAGCGGTAGGCGAGTTGCTCGACCGATCTAAGGAAGGTATCGAGTCGAAAGAATCATGGGCCAACGAGTATCTGAGTTCTTTCAAAGTCGCCAGCTACTCTACAAAAGAGGGCGAAAACGAAGAAGAAGTGGACACGGAGATCATCAAACAGGAGGCCGAGAATACCGACCCCGCGTATTGGATAAAGTTGCTCCGGCATCACTACGAGCAACATCAAGAGGACCAGGCTCGGACGCTGGGTAAAGGAAAGCGAGTCCGTAAACAAGTCAATTATAACGACGGCAGCGTCGCGCAGACCGAAAACCGAGAGGATAGCACGTGGCAGGAGAATGGTTCAGACTTTAACTCTGACTTCTCACAAGGCAGTGAAGACGACAAGGAAGATGATGATTTCGACGAGAAGAATGATAATGGCGACCTCCTAAGTCGCCGCAGCAAGAGGAGACTAGAAAGGCGTGAGGAACGAGATAGACCTCTCCCGCCATTACTCGCTCGAGTCGGAGGCAACATGGAAGTGCTCGGATTCAACGCAAGACAAAGGAAATCGTTCCTCAACGCGATCATGCGATATGGAATGCCGCCGCAAGACGCGTTCAACTCGCAGTGGCTAGTGAGAGACCTCAGGGGTAAATCCGAGCGCAATTTCAAAGCGTACGTGTCCCTATTTATGCGGCATTTATGTGAGCCCGGTGCTGATAACGCGGAGACCTTCGCCGATGGCGTTCCACGCGAAGGTTTATCAAGACAGCACGTGCTGACGCGAATCGGTGTGATGAGTTTGATTAGGAAGAAAGTGCAAGAGTTTGAGCATATAAACGGATACTACAGTATGCCAGAATTAATCCGCAAGCCGGTGGAACCAGTGAAAGGCGCCGCTGGAGAAAGTGCTGCGGCTAGTCCCGCCCCCTCTACTGCCACTCCTATCACGTCTGCTGCTCCTTCGCCTGCACCAACACAACTCACACAAATTTCTGGACAAGCTCCGACGCCCGGAGGTTCAGAAAAGGACGATAAAGAGGAGACAAAAGATGACAAATCGGAAACTAAAGAGAAGCCCGAGCCTATGGACACAAGTGACATCAAAGAAGAAATACCCAAAGAAAAAGAACCGCCTAAAGAACCAGAGGAGATTAAAGAGCCGGAACGACGCATGTCCGTTGACGAAGAGCCGCCTAAAGATGAAGAGGACAAACCAGAAGAGAAAAAGGTAGAAGATAAAGAACCTGTGGTGGCAAAGGTCAAAGAAGAAGAAATTAAGAAAGAAGACGATAAAAAGGACGATGCCAAGAGTGATAAGGCGGACTCTGAAACTTCCGATAAGGTCAAGGACGACAAAAAGGTAAAATCAAATTTTATACTCATAAGTTCTTTTCGTAGATTTGCCCAGCACAGATGTGTGACCACGTAATCGTAACATTCCCAGTCTCCCTTCATAGGAACTCGATTGAAAATTATCCTGCGCGTCGCGAGATAAGACGTGCGATAAGGAGATTTTACATCGCACTTATGAAATTCATACACATCTATTATAAGCATCATTACCTTATACCATGCCTTGAGTGATATAAATTACAAAATAGTTTTTTTTCACAGGACGAGGATGACGATGATGTTGTTTTAGTAAAAGAAGAAGAAGAGCTTAAGGTAGAAAGGCGCAAATTCATGTTCAACATAGCCGATGGCGGTTTCACCGAGCTCCATACACTCTGGCTCAATGAGGAGAGAGCGGCCGCGCCTGGCAGAGAATACGAGATCTGGCACCGACGCCACGACTACTGGCTATTGGCTGGCATAGTCACACATGGGTACGGTCGCTGGCAAGACATCCAGAACGATCTCCGCTTTGCGATCATCAATGAGCCATTCAAGATGGACGTCGGGAAAGGAAACTTCTTGGAGATCAAAAATAAGTTTCTGGCCAGGCGTTTCAAGGTAATTATAATGTAGATATTTTTAGTTTTAAAGCTGACTACTTGCATATAGTTTATTATTTTAATATATTGTTTTGTTGAATGTTCTTAAAATGGAATCCTTGTGTATACATGTGTATATATTGTGTAGACTATGATTATTCACCTGAACTATGCATACATCTCATATTAGGCTCATATCTGTGGGGTAGTTCATTGAAGTGCCAGTTTGTGGTAAATAAAAATAATATTAAGAATACCTCTATGTATGTATTTACTTTGATAATATTTATAATTGACTTGATAATATTTATAATACCATTTTGGTAATATTTATAGAGAAAAAAAAATTTTGGATGAAAAAAAACCACTGGTAATTAATCCTTATAGAGTCTGCAAATATAGAAAGAAGCTTTATTAATATGTTCCTTTCCGTGTGTGTAAAGAGCCAGTTTCGTCCACCACCTAGCTTAAAAATGCAAAATAACACAGTAATAAAGTAGACAATAATTAATTAACCTACCATAAAATAAATTTGGTTAAAAAAATGAAAGGTCATTGGCATCAACATAAACTTCAATAAAATTTGATTCCTAGCTAAATTAGTTATATCTCAAGGTTGATTCATTGAGTCATCACCAGATTCACCAGCAGCAAAAGTCTCCAATCCTGATTCATGTCACTATCAATTAAAAACCCTTGTAATGTAATATTATACATACACTATCAAGAATAGCGATTATCCCTAGCTAGCTTATTGGAAATAAAAAGGAACATTAGAAATATGAATATAATAGCTAAATAACGTGACCTGGGAATTCACTTCACTTGTAGGTCCAAATCATTCTTTTTAAATCATTTTTGCCATTTTCTCCCAAATGAGTTTTTTTATAGAACTGCTTAATTTTTTAAAAAGGACTTTTCCAACACCATACAAGCCATTCGACCGCTTCAATGTATTGTCGCTAGTCTTCTTTTGAGACGTAATAAAATATAATATCAGGTAAATCTTAAGGCCAAAACTTTTCTCCGAAACTTCGATCCTTCTATATTGGTCAGCCACGTAGTATCGTATATTCATTTGGGTCGGAATCTCTCCCTCTGCTCCAAAACCCCTTTATTTTCTCTTTTTTGAAATCCTGGATAATTATTCAATATTCATTGGAATCACTCTCTGTCCAAAATCCATCTTTTTTTTGACGTCTATTATAATGTCCCCTCATTTTATTATTAATTTTTTTAATTTCCCATATTGTTGGTCAGTATCGAAATAGTTTATAATATAAACTTATCAATAAGGATTCAATGAAATGAGATGTGATGTGATATGAAATTGTAATACACCCTCCATTATATTTCCAGCTCTTAGAACAAGCTCTAGTGATCGAGGAGCAATTAAGGCGTGCTGCGTACCTGAACCTAACGCAAGACCCGAACCATCCTGCGATGTCTCTAAACGCGCGTTTCGCGGAAGTCGAATGCTTGGCCGAGTCTCACCAACATCTCAGCAAGGAGTCGCTCGCTGGAAACAAGCCCGCGAATGCCGTCCTGCATAAGGTAAGAAGTGCTACGTTGTATCTGGCTCGTTATACCAAGTGGTGCACTGTAAACAAAAATATCTGTGATGTAGAGTAGATAAACGCGTAATTTGTAAATATCGAGAGACGCGTCAACATTTAAGGTCCTTCTAGGACCTTGCTTAGGTAAACAGTAGCGTCGATTCTGTAAGCATTCTTTAAATTAAAAATCTCTAGATTATGGTAGTTATTATTCTGTTTATTCTAAAATCCAAACTATTATAACACTCCCGGATGACCAATTAAACATTTCTACAAATTATACATTTCTCTTCAATTGTGGGTATATTTTAGATGGATTAGTCGCCACATAACTATGTGCTGGCTACACAAACGTAAAAATATCCCAAATTTTAATATTATATGATCCTATTTTTTGAAATGTCATTCTAAGTGTTACATGAATTTAGATTTTAGTGTTGACACGATAAGGACTACCGTAATAAAAATTTTCTTCTTAATGCATAGTATTGGGTCTAAGAAATATCCGGCTCGAAGGATAAACTGAGTTATGACTTTCCAGTAAATGTGTATATATTTTGTAGCAATTTTGAGACAAGTTTAGTAACATTCATAATTTTAGCTATTTTGAACAACATCCACAATCATTGTAGAAACTACTCACAATTTGGTTGGTTGGTAGGTACATTTTTCAAGAGAATGTGAATTGTTAAGCTGGAATCTACAAAGAAAAGACAAACTCTGGTTAGATTTTTATCACTGTGAACTCATTCAGTGATGATGAGAATGAGATTAAAGCATGTTTGGTGTGTTTGTGCAGGTGCTTAACCAACTGGAAGAGCTGCTATCTGACATGAAGTCGGACGTGTCGCGGCTGCCGGCGACGTTGGCGCGCATCCCGCCGGTAGCGCAGCGTCTGCAGATGTCCGAGCGTAGCATCCTGTCGCGGCTCGCCGCCACCGCCGGCAACCCCGTGCCCGCCGCCGGTACGCACACACACAAACACACTAACACACACATACACACACCACTGCACTGCATAACCCGACCACCTCCTTCTGGCCGTGAAACAACCGTGGGAGTTTTCAATCAGATAAATTTGTGTCACAAAATGTTTTTGGTTATAATCCGTTATAATAACAGTTGGCATAAAGGTATTTTACCAGGATTAAGATTATTATGTTCTGTGATTCTGTTTCTCAGGTGGACTTTAAATAGAAGAATGGACATATTTTTGAACTCCATGTTTGAGAATATATATATTTTATTCTATAGTTTCTGTCATCAGAACTACGAGTATGAATTGTAGATATAGTAAAATTAGAGAGTAATTATCGATAAAAGACAGCCCGCAATAAAGCTGTTGTGGCTAGATCCAACATGCGACAGATATTTAAAAATCAGTTTATCGACGTGACAAGTTTATGATTGATCCATCTCGCACTGCTACTGACGCATACATAGCATCGTATTATAATCAAATCGGTTTTCGTTACAGCGCAAATGCCCCAGTTCCCGGCCGGTTTCCAAGCAGCCGGCTCGCTGCCCGGATTCGCGCCGGCCGCCTCCGCCGCCGCCAATTTCTCCAACTTCCGGCCGCAGTACTCTGTGCCGGGCCAGCCCACCTCCACCGGACCTTCTAATGTGAGTATTGGCCACTAGGACATTGACCTACCAAACACATGGCAAATATTCATGCTGATAAAATTATAGTATGATCCTAATATTGCACAAGCAAGAGCGCGTTCGGAACTTCGGTTAGAGCTTTTCGCTCTAATGACGTTCGAAACCAAAGGGTAAAGCACTTGGTTGTTCACAATCTCAACTCATCTGTTCGGAACCTCTGAAGGTTGGAACTATAACGCTACATCTCGGTACCGTACGCATTGTATCAACCGACTTATTTTTTCATACTGCGTCCACTATAAATCGGCAGCGATCGGATTGCCGACGCAAGTACCAGCAATCGGATTGCCGATGTTAGTTTCATTCGGATTTTCTTAGTCATCGTACATGTATGCGTGAGTGTGAGAATGAAGGAAAACAAAGAAGTTCAATTTGTCGTTATTACTGTTTGATAGCAGAAGAGGATGAAACTGTAAAATAATTTAAAAAAAACAAAGTAAAGGCGATTATAAATTACTACATAGTATTAAATAAAGAAGGCAATTAGTATTCTGATGATGATGGGCTATAATCAAAAAAATCAGAACAAATCTTTTTTTATCAAAGAAATTGTTAATTAGTGCACAATATTGAATGGGCTGGTTTGCAATTGATAACTGGTCATTATAGTGAAGGAAAAAATGCATGTTTTTTATTATTATATTTAGAAATTAATGAGGTACGCCTTAAGTGATCTGCCAATGTCAAAGTCCATTTAAGGTTAGAAAACAACCGTGGTTGTTTAGTAACATAGAGCGAGTTAGAAAACAACTAAACAACCACACTCTAAGGTTCTGGACACGCTTCAACGGACGAAAAAGAGGTGGAGGACCATTTTCAATTCTGAAATTACTTTTCTGTATCCATACGGTGAAGTTGACAGGAAAATATTTCTAAATGAATGTGGAGCGAGGAGCGAGGACGCGGATTGCGCCGGGCGAAGAATGGTCTATTATAGACTATTAGAATTCTCTATGTAGTGATATATTGATTATAGCAAGGGGAGGTTTCAATTTAAAAAAAATTCAAGGGTTTCGTTGGCAATTTGTTTAGATCTCGAGTTGAGTTTGAGTAACATTGCACGAAAGCATCTGCGTAGATCCACGATAACTTTCTCAAGGTCGTAATCAAGAAGTAGGCTCAGTAGTGTATCCAGGCTCAAATACACATCCGAGTTAATATTGTATGATGCTTACCTTTAAAACTCCACTCAAGTATTTATATTATACATATTATATATTATATTATAGTATTATATTATAGATATACTTAACTCATATAAATATTTAAAATTGTGAGTTACAATCACAGTTATAATCAATTTCGTTCTATGGACTGTCTGGGGTATTTCTTTGCTAGAATAATTTCATATTGAAGAGTTTGTTATGTATTGAAGCAAGTAAATATATATTTCTTTTTGTTACAGAAATCATAAGCCCTCGTAACTTATACAATACATCATATTTTGACTCCACACATGTGCAGGTAAATCTTGTTATGAATTTTAAGCAATAATGTAACTTTCGCTTTATTCTATCAAATAGACTTCCAAACTTCGTGCACATTAGCGAAGGATTGCACCTCTATTTATATCAAGCTCAAGTGTTAATTTTAAGGCATAGAATAATATTTGTATTGTTTGTTTTAGTGAGCGGCTAAATGGTCACATAGATGAATATTTTAGATGTAAGCTTTCCAAGAATCCTGTTCCACCTTGGGTTTCAAGTGATACTTTTTAGTGATTAGTACGATTATGTTTTAGGTAACATAAATAATACATTATTGAAACAGAACTCCTCACACTATTTATTTTATCCTGATCTGTATGAATCTGTTTATGTGTAAGTGATTGTGGACTTATGAAATCTTTATTTTTAATTTACCAAAAATGAAATAAATCAATACAAATAAGTGAGAAATATTGTCTTTAATTTTGTCTCCAGCAAAAAAATTATATTCCTTGTTATTGATGATTTCTTAAGTAACATTTACATTATAATATTGCCCTAACAGAAGAAAGAAGAATACAAATTAACATCATGAGATATGCATAAGCCCACATATTCTATATATCTATTTTCCTTCAGTCTGTCCTCTGGTAGAAATGGATGGGTTTTTTGACATGGTTCAGAAATGTTTCCTTAATCTTATGTACGCTTACGTATAATTTAACAACATATGGGGTTGAAATCAATACAATTATATAGTTATAGCAGACTATTCACCTGTCTTTGATAAAATAATTGGTTAAGTCGGAGCCGGACTCGCACTGATAATTTCATAAATCCCCACTATAGATCAAGAACATAAAAAGAGGACAAGTTTTGGCAGCAACTATATAGTTTTTATATATTTGTCTCGGAATTTAATATTTTAATTATAATCAGGAAGACTAATTTTTATTTAGTCTAATACCAAAATGATTAAGACTGTAGAACCAAAAGCTTCGACAGAATCTCTAAAAAGCAAAATGCCGCATCACCCAGGGATGTAGGTTTCGAATGGAAAATAAGAGAAACACGCCTACGGGAGCCAGTGACTGACAAGGTACATACGGCTTTTTTGTCATGATAACAAAGAATTTGCAAACCGCTATTTGTAAAGTCCCGGTTATAATTAGGAAATAATGTCTATTTTAAAATATGTTAGAAAATAAGCTTTTCCAAGTGGTCAGGAAGGACAATTGATTAGAGCGTTTAGGTATATGATTTACTTCATATCACTAGGTATGGCAGATTTTTCAAGTGGTGGCTGTTTTTTTGACACATGGCTAGTTGAAACATCTAATCAATGGGAATGTTACTCATCAACACTAATAGTCACATTAGATGGTATATTAATATAGATAGTAAAATACACAACTAAAGCGGAAAAATATAACTTTATTCCTTGATTACTTTTGATTGATTCTGTAAATTCACAAAATTAATAAATAATATCACCAGGTATACGAGTCATCGTCTGTGTTGTACTTGACGCTATCCAGTTGCTTGACGATGCCCGAGTCGGGAGAACAGAAGTGTTGGAGCATGTCATCGCTGATACCGCAGTCAGAGAGATTCTCCTTGTTGAATGCTTTGGCAAAGTGGTTAGGCTCGTTTTCTTTTGATGTTTCATCTGTAGAAGAGGAAAATTTTTCATTTCTAACTGAACAAAGTTCACTGTGTTTTCAACCGACTTCCAAAAAAGGAGGTTTCTCAAGTCTACGCATTTTAAAAAAATGATTATTTTTCTATTTGAAAGCTTCCCGTATGGTCCCATTTAAATTTCATAAAATTCAGTTCACCAGTATTTGAGTTACAAATAAGTAACTGAAAAGTGTTTCGCCTATTTTGATGTTATCATCATTGACGGTCACTAAAAAGGGCAAAACATTATTTTACCAAAATACGAACACTAAAAAGTGTAAATAACTTATCGAAGTCACACTTTTTAGTGTGTAGTTGGTTTCTTTTTTGGTATTTTTTTATTGAACTAATTTAACGTACACCTTTTTGTATTCATTATTGTTCAGCGTAAATTTGTGGCAGATGTCACATTGAGAAATTGGCTATGATCTGCGAATTGGATACAACGCATGAAACATGGGTTATTCGGCCCTAGCTGTACCTTTCTAGTAAATAGACATGCATTTCTGCTTCATGCTATTTTACAAGAATTTGTTTTGTTGATGCGACCACTATTGCATCAAAGGTCGCACGGCCAGACACAATATAAATTTCATTGTTATAATGACATCGACCCTTGAAGGGCTATGTTACGGTCTGAAAGGCACCGAACCAAGTGAAATTATTGGGTTAACTCAAAAAGAGAGAGAACACAAAACGATGTTTTGTGCAGTGACGAGTTTATTGAAATCGTGTTGCTTACAATTAGTAGCACAACCTGCTTGTAACGAGATAATATAACTTGGTAGCATTTTAGTTAGCCTAGTAGTTCGATGTTCAGTGCTGTTTGTCTATAACATTTGCAGTTCTGCGCTGCAATGCACTCATCCTCTCTTACGGCCGGTCCTAATAACCTATCTTTCACCGGTTTATCTTACTAGATATCGATATTTGTCACTATTTGTATGGACGTTATGTCAAATTTCTATCGGTAGTAAGGTTTACTGTGGACAGATAGATTATTGGGATCCCTCATAAGACATAGAGCGATATCCCAGGAGGCTCTACTTGTGTACAGATTTGACAGTAAATGCCATACACATTAAATACACACTAGAATTATTATTATGGCAAGTACATAACTGAATTGCAATTAAATTTTAATCTTGAAAATAGCAGCCTAATGACACTTTTGACTGCTCTCGATAGCAGATAACGAGTAATAATAGGATATATAATAATAACTTTACACTCTCATACCCCCCCCACACTAGGATTCCCTGTGCCACAGAGCTTGGGTACACACATTACAACATCCAAGACCCTAGTACAAACATTTCTGCTCTTCATCTCTCGTCCCACAAACATCTGCCTCGGCCATGAATCGTACCCACGGATTTAGGATGAGAGGCGGATTATTGGCGCGAACCATTTATTCTACTGATTCGCATGTCGCAGTTTTTCAATTTCGCATCCCCACTGCACTTCACAACTACAAATTAAACAACAAACTATACACTGAATGCAGCGCTCTCATTAGCTACTTACCCCAACTCATTGCAATGCACACTGACAAATCAACCAATGAACGCAAAGCGCTGGGACAGTAGCAATAATAACTGCCGGCCGATAGCAGCAGCTGCACTACGACGATGCGTGCTGATAGTATCTTTTCGTTATACGCAGTACTACATAGCGGCATTTGTTTGGTGAGTTGTAAACAATTTCATAACACAGCAATGGATGTCGAAATGAATATGCTTTTGGCGCGCCGATATTTACGATTTTAGCTAACAAGTTCTCCGGAACTTGTTGCTGCGATACGTGTCACGCTTTCTCAACACATCCCCACCCTTCCTAGATCCGTGATGGAACCTGAGACGTTTCAATGGCAAAATCACTACTAACTACGCTAAAGTCGTCGCTTACTGGTTATATATGTCAAAATGTACTGGATGTCTCAAAGCCACCATTTTTCACGATTTTAATCAGAATTAGAAAATGATTTGCGCAATGTTACCTTGTGCAATACTACTGGCAGCCCACGTGAAGGCCAGCGAGGGTTGGTGATGAGCGAAGGTGGCACTGAACTGTGCGACCGAGCTGGTCTTCAGGACTTTGAACAGCGTGTGCACCGTCGTCGGCAGGATCGGCCCGCGGAGCTCTAGCGAGTAGTACTTGTTGCTCTCAGAATGTATTGTGGTTTCTCGTACCTGATCCAAACAAAACAGATATTTTAGTCATTAATAAGTTGTCTAAATTTTACATGCATAAATATTATCTTATTAACAAAAAGAAATGCAGTTCTCAAATAAAAGTAAGTTAAGCTAGAAAACTTTCACGTTTATCTAATCCTTTCAATTCAAGCAATTCTCGTATATGTAAAAACAACTGAAGTACTGACACAGCAACACTAAAGTTGCTTGACAATAGATGGCGTTGTTATACAATTTATCTTACATAATTTTCAAAAAACACTATTAAACACAAAAAAAACGAGCAAAGATTGGGTCATCATCATCATCTCAGCCGTAGGACTTCTACTACTGAACATAGCCTCCCCCATGATTTTCCAAAAGGACCGGTTGGAAGCGGCCTGCATCCAACGTCGTCCTGCGACCTTCATCAGGTCGTCTGTCCACCGTGTCGGTGGACGACCTACGTTGCGCTTGCCGGTCCGTGGTCTCCACTCCAGAACCTTTCGGCCCCATCGGCCATCTGTTCTGCGTGCTATGTGCCCTGCCCACTGCCACTTCAACTGGCTAATCCTCTGAACAGAAAATGAAACATTAGAGCAAGAAAAGCAAGATTGGGTCATCCAGGTACTAATATTAGTAGGATAAACATAAATATAGCGTGTCACGTACCTTTAAAGACTGCAATGTCCCGCCGTGAAAAGCCGTGGGAGACAACAAGGTGGGCGGCACTCCTGCGAAGGGGCCGGTCGGGCTGACGATGGACTTGCAGTTCAGCAGGAAGTTGAACAAGGCTTGTGCGTCGGCGCCGCGCACAAACACGAGGGACTCCGCCGCGCTGTCTACGCTACTCTCAGCCATATGTGTGATGCGAGCCTGCAATTATTTAGTACCTTTGATGTTTTGAGTGTAATAAGTTACCAGTACTACGAAAATTTGTACGGGTAACGTCATTGTAGATACGCGCGTTCTATAGCTTACTCGTAAGTATACTCTAAGGTAATTTATAATATTAATGTTAATACACTTTACCACCTGCTGGAAAAAGTCCAATTACATATCACGCATAATCGACGTAAAGCAAGGCATTACATCCCCGGGGCTGTAATGTATGAAACTCTCATAGGCGTAAAGTGATTTGGAACGTTAGTTGTAGGAAAATTCTTAGTACGGAGACAGCATACAGAAAAAAAGCGCGATTGTACTATAGGGAGTGTGATTGTTGTGCGCCGCGTTGCTATGGGTTACGCACGGCCCTCTGCGCATTCAATGTCATAAGTTTCAGTTACGTGCCGCAATTTGTAATGAATTTGAAACAATACACGGTGTTTGGTATTATTTTAACCAGGGAGTGCATATCGGTATAAAATATTTAAATAGTACTAGTAATATAACAGTACCGAAATTTTTATACTGGTCCACGGAGTTCATAATCGGTTAAGTATTTATATAGGACTAGTAAAATATCAGTACTCAAATATGAATACTCGAAAATTTCTGTTCAGATGTTTGTGGTATCATGTGTTATTTAACCATTATTTTATTTCTGTACTGAAATACGTAATCGCGCGCTCGGCGCGGGCGATAGCGGGTGAATGAAGAAGAGCGGGGAGGGTCGACGCACGTTGCAGCACGGCAAGTTCAAACGATATTGTTATTGCTTTGATTGCGTTTTACCGGCAGGTACATGACGCAACTATTTACACAAAACAAACTAACTAAAGTGCAGCATAGGTACTTACGTTTCCAAGCTCGTCGGATACCCTCTTTCATTTTCTGTTAATTTCTTCGCCCATCGTAACAACTATGTATTGATAGAAACAGATTTTTACCTCACTCGCTCATGAACATGAAAGCACTGAGATAGACACGCGGAAACAAGCTATTATAAATAAATAAACTAAAGACAATCGAGAATAACCGACATTGCTTATGAATACTTTAATAATAAAGGTCGTGGCACACTGTACCGGCACGGTCACGGCACAGCTGCGGCACGGCGTTGTTTCGAATTTTGGCTACCGCTAGCCGCCAGCGCGCTAAGGATGCGTCGCCCGCAAGGTGCAAGCTCGCAGACCGCGCGCCAACCGCGAGTTGCAAGCGCGCGGTCGGCGCGCTGGCCGCGAGGTGGAAGCTTCTTGGCACCACGAGTAACGCACGTTATATGGCATTTGCGATTGAATACGCCTAGAACTTGCACGTTTTCATAATGTCTCAGTTTACATTGCGCGAACTAGCAATTATCGCTATTGCTCTGGACGAAGAACAAGACAATAAAAGGAGAAGGAGAAAGAGATTTTATTTATTAAGGAAATTACAAATCAGTTAAACTTGTATCTTCGTGAGCTTCCGATTCAGCATCTTCATTTGAAGTTTGCGTTTTTGATTTCTCTGTATTATAGCTAGAGAAACCTGAACCTGTATTGTAGCGAGAAGGGCCAGCAGATGGACTATTGTAATAATAGTTCTGTTGCTGAATTTCTTGAATTTCTGCCTCGGAAACTAAATTAAATATTTTAGTTTTCAGAACAGCTTGATTGTAGGCGGACATTTTTTTTACAGTGGCTTTTATACTACAGAAAAATTTATCAATCTCGTCATCGTCGTCTTCAGGCTTCTTCTGTTTTTCATCCAATAAAAATTTTAATTTTTGGATATATGCGTACTTCTTCAATTAGTTTTTCTTTATTCATTTTATCAAAGTAAACCGTAGCAAAGCGTAGTGACCGTCTTGAATGTGATTCGGGACTGCAGGATACAACGAGTGAGGGGGCGACGGGGTGGTGCGCGGGCGACGAAGCGGCGTATTTCGCTCGCTGGCACCTGGCGGGCGGCTCGCAGTCGGCGGGCTGTAAGCACACGGTCCGCACGCTTGAAGCGCGCTGGCCTCTACCTAACAACTCAAGTTGTTAGGTAAAGAGCCGCGCGCTGACAACCCGCCGTTGGCTTTTTGTATTGACGTTATGAAATATATCATACGACATACGATTTAATGTCCAAATTTAAATGACAAGTTAATTGCTGGGTTGGAGCGGTGCCGTTACGGTGCTTGCATAATGTGCCATGACCTTAAGAGTATCGATAATATCTGTACCGAAATGTTACGCTACCCTTATATAAAGATATGATTGTGATACAAAAGAAAACACTACTGAAACATAAAGGTATGAATGCAATACTAAATAACTCGGTACCCAAATACTAAAGGATTGAACACAATACCAAAAAAATAATTGTACTGCTATTTTTGGATAATCGGAAGATAATGGTATGACGTCATACAGAAAAAATATTGTACAGATATTCATACCGGTATACAGTCCCTGATTTTAACAACTTCCAAAAATGTTATAATTTTGAACATGGTGCATGTAACTGTGCCGAAATATCGGGTGCTCCAAAAGCAACTAAATCGTGGTCTATATCCCGTGAGTACTAATTATAACTTAGTTAACAACCGCGAAAGTATAAAACAGTGTTTTCCATGAAAATGTTTCTTGCCAACATATTACTCTGTCCCTCTATAACGGGACAAATGTGTCCAATTTGAATATTAACTATTAATTTATTTAACTTTTAACTAAATAACGGCTTTTATATATATTAGCTCTGAGTTTTTATTGTCTCGCAGTAGGTATGAAAAGTAGAGGTGCATACTCTCGAGGATTTTATACGCTCGCTTCGCTCGGGAATAAAATTTGAATCCCCTCGCTGCACTCAGGGATTAAAAGAGTCCCCGTTACACTCAGGGTTCAATATACCGCCCGTGACGTAAGACACTGGTTTATTTCATCGGTGCACAATCTACTATTATACCCTCGCACTAGGATTTCTTGAGTCTTCTTCGGGAGACATGGACATATCCAACACCCGAGAACAAGCATTTCTGCTCATTATACAAATATTTGCACCGAACAGGGTTCGAACCTGGGACCTCGCGCTTCGAAGGCAGGCTCACTACCAACTGAGCGAACGGAGCCGACTAACTGTTTTAATTGGATAAGAATAAAGAGTTCATATTCATAATAGGGGACATGATACAATACTTTAATGCATAATCGTTGTTACAATTATTCAACCAGAGTTAAATGTTATTATTTTGTTGTTATTGTTAATACATTATTTAACTCTGAACTCTTATGATTTAAGTTATTTAGCTATTCATACAGTGAACACAATTAATTAATTTAGGTATAAAATTATCCACAGTATGGCCATAACAGAAAACACTTTAATTTACATGTATAGATGTTAAAAATATGAAATAAAACAAGCTGTGTGTAAGATTGTATATGCTTTTTTCCATTTGAAAGGCCAAATTAAGCCATTAAGTGTGAAATATGACCTCGTTTAAATGCCCGCCTCGGCTTCTTACGATGGCATGGATCCGAGTAGTCCAATTTTCAATTATACTCATACTATATTAGGCATCAATTTATTCTGGTTTATTTGCATAGATCTGCGACTTTAAGAAAACCCACAAGAAAAAGTCTAGTGGGGTTAAATGGCATGATCTTGGTGGCCAATTCACATCACCTCAGCAAGAGATAACCTGAACCTCAAATCGTTCATGCAGAATGTAAATCGTGGCGTCCGATGTGTGGCAAGTAGTGCCGTCCTGCTGAATCCACATGTCTTTTTTTTGTTTGCAATCACCAAAACCATATTTGAATGCAACATCAAAATGGCCATCAGGGATCGAAACGGAGTAATAATTGAGGCCCTGCTTCAGTGCAATACGGGTACCTAACCGAATAAGTTAATATTAGTAATTATTTAAGGTAAGCTGTATTTGACAAAGAGTAAGTATGAGCATACAGAGCAAACACGCTCACGAAAAAGTGTCGGCAGGCGGTGGCGTCGTGTAGCGGGTCGCCATCTTCATGGCGATGGCTGCCACATATGTCAACTCGTGAACGGGTGCTGTGTGCGGAGACCGGTCTGCTCTGAATGCTGATGCAAACTCAGAAACGATATAGCCCTTGATTATGTAGTTTAACATAAAAATGTCCTCTAATTAAGTATAATTATTATTGTTGTCTCGGTCTGTTCCCACTAATTCTATTGATTGTTCTATTGATAGAACTAGTTGGACTTTTTTGTCGAAGTAGTTCCATTACTTAATGTTTTTATGTTTTTTGATGAATGTAACCAACTGGACCATTTTATCCAATTAGTTCTATTGATAGAACTAGCTGGACTTTTTTGTCCAAGTAGTTTCATTACTTTATGTTTTTTGATGAATCTAATTAACTGGACCATTTTATACAATTAGTTATATTGCAAGGCACGGGATTAATAAGCATGTATGTTCCATTGCGAGTATTACTAGATTCCAATTTATACTGGATTCTCTTTATACAGAGGACGTCCTACGGCTGAGATGATGATGATGATCAAAAAACACAAAGTAATGGAACTACTTCGACAAAAAAGTCCAACTAGTTCTATCAATAGAACTATTGGGAACAGACCGTCGCTGGAGGCTAGTAATATGAAAAAAATGTTGTGAACCATGTGGTTCAATTTGGGTCATAACAAATTGGTAATCATCGTTTTGTAGCGCTCTCCATTGACGGTGACCGCCTCGTCAACGTTGTTTTCAAAAAACCAATGACGCCACCGGCCCAATACACACCAAGCAACTTTTTGAGGATACATTATCACCTGGTGAACCTCATCAACAATGAACGGCAATTTTCCTTGTAAACACAGCCATTCATTCATAAATGGGCCTCGCTTTTGATTTATCGGCAAAAAATCTGGGGTCGTCTTCCAAACGATTCGAAGCCCAGCCGGCAAACAAACGACGTTGTCTATGGTCATGAATTAGGAGGTCCTGTGTCAGTTGGATCTTGTACGGGTGTAGGCCTAAGCCCCGACGCAAAATTCGCCTAATTGAAGTCTGCGAAAGGCATAATTCTTGTGCACGGTGAGAAATCGATTGCCTCGGGTTCTGCTATACACATTCACGAACCTTGGCCGTATTCTCGGCCGATCGTACGTTCCTTGAACGTACGGGTGTTGGCTGATTGATTACCGAACCGTTCTTCTCAAATTTGGCCACCAAACGTAGAAGAGTTGACTGTGAAAGGCCACCACAACTACCGTATAATGTGCGCAACGCGCGCAACGTTTGCTCTAATGAACCCTCATTTTGGTAATGTTCTTTAAATTTCAACGTGCTATACACTTGAACTTGCCATGGTGATTTGTCATAAGTAATCAATTATATGACAAAATATTTCACAGATGTCACCAAAACAAAATGGCCACCACAAACTGCACAAATTAGTGGTCATTAATAGTAGATTAGTAGCCAAGGGCTGTAAGGCATCAATTGCAGTTCGAGGATGCAATTGATGCTTACACCAGAGCTAACTACTCTGCTTTACATCTCGATTGTGAGGTAAGTAGAAAAAAACCGGCATTACCTAAAAATAAAATTGATGACTATTATACTCATACGAAAACAAGGTTGAATAGCGAAGCGACCTCTTTTGTCATTGGGCTGAATGCATGATGTCTATTGCCAGTATGATGGTTAGATGTACGCGAACTTTTTGAAAGAGTGAAGTGTTTTTTTAATTACTTACCGCCCTAAGGTTTTTCTAGCTACATTATTACCCTAGAGCGCTAATTGGTCACCTACAGGCCCCATTTGGGGGTAATAAAGACCTACTTACTAAAATCCTTTAGTATCTACACTTAAAAAACTCTTGGTAGTTAAAATTATATTTTCATTAATATAGCACTTTCCGGCATTAGGTATTTTTTAAATATTCATTTGTACTTATTTTAACAGCCTTAACTATTATGGTCCAATACATTTTGGGGGGGGGGTGGTCGGTGTAGGTTTTTAGTGGGGCGGGTTCTTTGCCAGGGAAATCGCACCTATAAAATGCTAAAACTACCAGAAGCGTACGCCTTGGTGTGCGGAGCTAGGCTATCAGACGCGCACCGACAAGTGCTTCATACACGTCCACGCCATTACTAAACTGCCGCCGCGGTTTAGTTTTGGACCCACATACTTTCACCATTGTGGGTCGCCCCCCCTGGAAAATGCTATTGTCTAAAACAGGCCCCGCACATGATCATCTGCCTTGTGACTTTAGCAGCAAAGTATGAAGCGCGAGGGCGAATCTTCGGCGCCCATATAACCGAATAATCTGGCTAGGGGAAGAAAACCCCGACGAAAAAATAACTCCAACATGGAAGCAAGACTTAAAGAAAAACTACCCCAGGAGGGTACCGGTAAACCCGGAGAATCCCTCCCTGAGCCTAGCTCAGGCTGCCCCTCGTATTCTGGGGGGGGGGGGGGGGGCAAAGAATTGCAACCCATCAACGAACCAACAGAGCCACATAGACCAAGAGTTTTAACCCAACAGCTTTTCCATCCTGGGCTGTTTAACAGACAAAGATCAACATCCCTCAGTGATATTACAGAGACGACAAAAAAGAAAATTGAAGACCCACATAAAAGATTAACCATCAGTAACGAATCCCAACAGGAGGCAATGGACTGCACTTCTAAACCAAGGCAGAAACTTGACTCGTCTCAGCCTAGTACTCCAAGCACCTCAAACCCAGATTGGCAGGAGCCAATTATAAGAAAAAGCAAACGCCAAAGAACATCTGTCTCACCTTCGCAAATAATAGCCATTGAAACGCAAAACAGCTTCGCAATCCTCCAAACTGACCCTACAGAGAATGAAAATAAAAATAAAATTAAGCAAAGTAAGCCACCACCACTCATTCTATATGGAATTGAGGATGTGTACAAACTCACCCAATCAATTCAAACAGTGCTGAAAAAAGAGGAATACACCTTAAAGATAATTACTCAAAATCAGTTACGAATCAACTGTTCTTCAGTTAACGCTTACAAGATACTAATGAGCACTGTTAGAGAAATAGGGCTTGTTGGACACACATTCACTAGGAAGGAGGGAAGACCTTACCGAATTGTAATCGAAAACCTTCACCACTCAACACCTCATCAGGCCATTACTGTTGTGGCCATTACAGAAGAAATTGAGAAAACAGGCAATAAAGTGTGCGGAGAAATCATCAATGCAAGATCTGGACCTGAAAAAAAGCCGACATCAACGTTCTTCGTTAACATTGAACGCAATCATAATAACAAAGCTGTAAAAATCATTAAGTACATATACAATACAGCTGTCACCATTGAGGACCCAAGGAAAAGGAACACCATTGTGCAATGCAATAAATGCCAACTGTATGGTCATTCAAAAAAAACAACTGTATGCGACCATATAGATGTGTTAAATGCGCAGGACCACATAACACAAGTGACTGCCAAAAGAAAGATCGCAGCACTCCAGCTAAATGTGCATTGTGTCATGGAGAGCACCCCGCAAATTATAAAGGATGTAAAGTATACCAAGAAATACTACATCGCAAAAACAACCGCAACACCTTCAACTCGATAAGAGACTCAAAGGCCTTTCCCAGACTAGAAGAAACCCAAAGATCCAACACAATAGGATTAAATGAGAATAGTAGAGATAAAATTGAATATAACTATCCTACTACAAATAAAAACTTCAAAAGAAAAAAAGACTGAAAAAGTAACTGAAATCACAGAGAGCCAAAACAATGAAACCACACAACATATACTTAAAAACATCCAAAATATCAAGAAGTACCTTAAACCAAAAATAAAATCAACTCCAGACAAAGACCCATTGACACCGACAGACAACCTACAATCACAGAATAGACGACCAACTTACTCTGCAATAGCTAGTACTAAAGGACAAGGAAACACAGACAGCAGACTAAAGCAAAAAAATGCTGAAAATATACAGCATAGTAACAACACAAAGGAATCCTTATCACAAGAATCACCACAGGAAGAGTTTTTTCACAGCATGTCAACACAAGTAATTCAAGACTTGTTAATAAAGCAGCTAGAAAAAATAGACATGCTCTTCAGCCAAATGAGTACATTAATGAGCTTAATAATGACGCTTGTCCAAAAAATTCCACAATAAATTCTCTTAATATAGCTACATGGAATATCAGTGGGTTAGCTCCTAATGTACAGGAAGCTGAAATGCTGCTCAATATCCACAAGCTTGATATACTCTTGATAGCCGAATCACACTTTACAGACAGCAGTCAAATCAATATAAAAAACTATACCATCTATAGCACCCAACACCCTGATGGAACTGCTCATGCAGGAACAGCATTAATAGTAAGGTCATCAGTAAAACACCATGAACTACCAGCATATAAGACTGAACATTTGCAGGCGACCACCATCACAGTGGAAGGACGGAATGGCAACTTCAACATATCAGCAATATATTGCCCACCGAAACATAAACTCAAAGAGGATCAACTCACGCACTACTTTAAAACGTTAGGACCCCGGTTTATCGCTGGAGGAGACTACAATTGCAAACATCCCCACTGGGGTTCAAGGCTGGCTAATACAAGAGGAAGACAGCTTAAACAATGCATTGACAACAATAACCTTATGACACTATCTACCTCAGAACCGACGCACTGGCCTACAGAGAAAGACAGATTACCAGACATTATAGATTTCTTTGTCTGTAAGGGAATGTCACAATACTCTGCCATAATCAACTCGTGTTTAGATGGCTCCTCGGCGCATACTCCTGTTCTACTTACAGTTGGCACAACACTTCTACAGTATGAAACAGCCACTAAAATGTCTAATAGAAACACGGACTGGGAATCATTCAGGAAGCTTATTGAAAACAGACTAGAACTACAGCATGCTCTGAAGACCCCCGAAGACATTGAAGTGGCTGCAACTGATTTTACCAACCTTATCCAAGTAGCCTGCTGGGCAAATACCCCTGAAAATCCAGCTAAATCACATAGACATAATTATGTCCCACATGAAATACGGGCTAAAATTCAAGAAAAACGGAGACTTCGTAGGGTATGGCATTCTAGCCAACATGAAGATGATAAAAAAGCCTTCAACAAAGCCATTGTCGAGCTTAAGGATCTTATAAACGGAGCGAAAAATGCCACCCTAGCACTGCACTTGGAATCACTCACTGCAACAAAATCAACCAACTACTCCCTGTGGAAAGCCACATCAAAATTAAACCAACCAAAGAATACGCGGCCACCTCTAAGAGTTGCTGATAACATATGGGCCAGAACAGCACAGCAAAGAGTTAACACCTTCGCGAACCACTTGGCAGAGGTATTCAAGCCTATCTGCGTAGACTATACTGCTAGAGACAGAGACACAGAAATAGACTCCATAATTAATCAGGACTTCCAGCTGGATTTACCGCTTAAGCCGACGAACCCTAGAGAAATAGTCAAACATTTAACAAAGCTCGAAAACAAAAAGGCTCCAGGATTTGACCAAATCACCAAAGAGATCCTTATGCAGCTACCAAAGAAAGGAGTAGTTTTTCTCACTATGTTATTTAACAGCATCATGAGAGTTGGCCACTACCCAAGTGTATGGAAAATCTCACAAATAACTATGATCCATAAAGAAGGGAAATCTCCCAATGAGGTTGGCTCTTATAGACCTATCAGCTTGCTACCAGTAATCTCAAAGCTCTTTGAAAAGATCCTACTTACTCGAATGCTCAAATCTCTTACTGAAAGATCCATAATCCCAGATCATCAATTCGGATTCAGACAGGAGCATGGAACAATAAAACAAGTTCACAGAGTCGTCGACCAGATTAGAAAAACTCTAGAACTCAAAGAGTACTGCTCAGCAGCTTTCCTAGACATACAACAGGCCTTTGATAAGGTTTGGCACAAAGGACTCCTCTGTAAAATAAAGACTCTGCTACCACACCCGTTCTTCGGAATTCTTAAATCATATCTCTCGGAAAGAATGTTCCAAGTAAAGGATGGAGAGTACACTTCGGGCTTTGAAGATATACAAGCAGGAGTGCCTCAAGGATCAGTCCTTGGCCCTGTCCTGTACACTATTTTCACTTCCGACTTACCCGAAACTCCAGGGGTAGTAACTGCTACCTTCGCTGACGACACTGCTATCCTCGCTAGTAGTAAAGACCCAGCTAAGGCATCGCAGTCTTTACAAAGGGGGCTGGACAAAATAGAGCAATGGTTGACAAAGTGGAGAATCAAAGCCAGTGCCAAAAAATCAACACACGCTACATTCACCCTACGCAAAGGAGATTGCCCACCTGTTAACTTGGGAGCAAACACACTACCACACAGTGACTCTGTGAAATACCTAGGAATGCACCTAGACCGTAGACTGACGTGGAAAACACACCTGCAAAAAAAAGAGATGAGCTCAACTTCCGATACCGCAATCTCTTGTGGTTGATAGGTAGAAACTCTGTTCTAAGCACATACAACAAGTTATTAATTTATAAAGCCATACTAAAGCCCATCTGGAGTTATGGCATTCAACTATGGGGATCTGCTTGCAACTCGAATGTCTCTATCATACAAAGAGCACAGAATAACATCCTAAGAAGCATATCGAATGCTCCATGGTTCCTGAGGACTACTGAGTTGCATGAAGAACTAAAAATTAAAACAGTCAAAGATGAAATAATACTTTTGTCGGCTAAGTATAAAAAGCGGCTGAGCATGCATCCTAACCCATTAGCTACACAGCTAACTGCCATCACCTATCCAACTATTATGGTCCAATACATTTTCCAATTAATTTTGCGCATGTGTGCATGTGTGTGTGCCTTTGTGTGTGTTAAGTTTACCATCTTCAAGTTGTTAATCTTGATGTATAACTACATCACCGTAAAATAACAGTTGAGAATGCTTCCACAGATATATCTTGCATTTTCGACAAGTTTTATAGCAGGAAATTGTTATAAGGAATCTAGCACCAACAGGGGGACACAAATACATATACAATGTGTCCCAAAATTCAACGATAAGCCAACACCGGAGGATAGACCTGCCCCGGACTAATCGGGGAAAAAAAGAAAAAAAATATCCTAATTATATTTTTAGTTATAATAAAAAAATGAAATTCTTCAGAAATTGAGACAGTTTGATATTTTTCACTACCATGACCACATTTTTTTTAATATTTGTTTCTTTTTTTTTATAGGCAACCTGAATAGCACTGCTATCTACCACAATTCTTAAAAAATCCAGAATAACTCTTGTTTTACCACGAAAATTAATGAAACTTATTTTATTCCCTAAATTTTGTGAAGACTTTTACTTTTAACCAACTTTAACTTATCTTGGTGTAAAAAAAAAGTATGAACACTAGTATGGCAAGTTTTTTTAAAAATTGACGCAACTAACCAACATTCCAAAATGGTATAATACTCTAGGAAAACAAGTTATAAAAAAATATGGGCCAATTATTTCTAAACAGGGGCCAAATGACGGTCGGGTGTAATAAAAGTATTAGTTCTTGAAAAATGTTTAATATTTCAAAACAAATGGTACAAACAGTTTCACGTGTAATTTATTAAGTTATTAACATTATAGCAAATGTTCGAACTGTTTGCCACCAGCATTAATACATGCACGACATCGCCTTAAAAATGATCGTTTTATTTGTCTGGCATATCTTCTGCTATTAATGTAATCAGCAGCCTGAATGATATTTCGTCGAAGCTCGTCCAATGTCGCAATGGGTTTTGAGTAGACCCTGTCTGGGGTGGCCATAAGATAGGACCAAGTCGCTCGATCCAACGGCCTGGATACTCTTCATTTAAATATTCTCGCACAGGACTGGCATAATGTGCTGGGCAACCATCATTTTGGAACCACATGTTTTGGAGATCACTTAAGGACACGTCGTCTAACAATTCTTGCAAGTCATTTTGTAAAAAGTTTAAATAACTATTGCCATCTAAGTTTCCTTGTAACTCAAAGGGCCCAATTACTTTCCATTTAATATGCCGGTCCATAGGTTAACCTTGAATTGATATTGGGATTTGTCTTGTCTCATCAAGTGCGGATTTTTATTACTCCAACTATGTAGGTTGTGAAGATTTAAATACCCATCTTTCTTGCATGTTGTTTAATAGTTCTTGCATGTGTTTAGAAATAATAGGCCCATATTTTTTTATAACTTGTTTTCCTAGAGTATTATACCATTTTGGAATGTTGGTTAGTTGCGTCAATTTTTAAAAAAACTTGCCATACTAGTGTTCATACTTTTTTTTTACACCAAGATAAGTTAAAGTTGGTTAAAAGTAAAAGTCTTCACAAAATTTAGGGAATAAAATAAGTTTCATTAATTTTCGTGGTAAAACAAGAGTTATTCTGGATTTTTTAAGAATTATGGTAGATAGCAGTGCTATTCAGGTTGCCTATAAAAAAAAAGAAACAAATATTAAAAAAAATGTGGTCATGGTAGTGAAAAATATCAAACTGTCTCAATTTCTGAAGAATTTCATTTTTTTATTATAACTAAAAATATAATTAGGATATTTTTTTTCTTTTTTTCCCCGATTAGTCCGGGGCAGGTCTATCCTCCGGTGTTGGCTTATCGTTGAATTTTGGGACATGTTGTATATATAGTAAGGCGCTATGCAGACGACACGGGGCGGGCCGGGGGCGGTCAATTATGCCGAAAACGATAGCGCAAAGGGAATCCTATACTACCACAACGCACACGGAGGACCAAAAGACGGTATTTATTGCTTCATGGTCAAAAAGACCGCCCCGCCTAATGGTTATGGTGATAACGCCAGGATAGCTTGGAAATGGGCAAACCAAAGTGAATTAGGGTAACCTACTATTAATCCTTGCTGAAAGTTACAGTTCAAGTTGCCAAATGTATCTACTATTAGCCATCTTTAAACAGTACCTGCGCCGTGTTAATCTTCTTTATGACCTCAGTCTCCAGCCCCAACTGAGAGAGGAACTGGTCAGGGTCGTCTTCGTCTTCATCATCTTTCAGCGGTTCCTGGACGGACTTGGTATCGTCCATGGTGTCATAGCAGCTGTCAAACGAGGAGTTCTTAGGTTGTTCCTCTGAAGTGTTCAGTCTTTTCTTGCTCTCTGGCCGGAGAGGCATTGTGAATTCCACATCTGGACCAAAAATTAATTGACGTGTAAATTAGGACAGAATTTGCCAATACGCAAATTCAACCAGAATATGAGTCTGTGTCAGTTTGGGATCGAGCAGTGGGAAGGTTTTTATAGTTCTAGTTGTTTATTGGTATATAACTTAATAGACCGTCACAAAAATAGCTAATACAGCAATTACACACAAGTAGTAGTATTCAATGTGTCAAGCTAACTTTTACTAACTTAAGTATCAGTTAGTAAGTATATCATATTTTTCCTATTTTTTGGCTAGTCCGAGCTTTGCCTTTTAATAAGTTTAAAATTACTATTAAAACTAAACTCTGTCAAAAAGGTTATTACAAAATTTCGGATTACTTGGAGGATAAAACAGCTTGGGACTGATCACTCCAGGATCTACCTACTTGTGTATTACGATGTCAAAGTGTAGCGTGTCTTGCCCTACTAATACTATTATTATTTATTATTAAAAATAAATATATAATGACAATTTGTTAGTGTCTCCGTAAGCCGATCCTACTAATAATATAAACGCGAAAGTTTGTGTGTATGGATGTTTGGATCTTTGTTACTCTGTCACACTCAAACGGTGGGGCCATTTTTGATGAAGTTTGGTTGGAGTAAGGTGAGGCGCTGGATTAACACATAGGATACTTTTCATCATTATCATCATCCATCACCCCGCGGGTCGAAAACCGTAATATTCTTGGGCACAGCATAGACAAAATAACCAGATCTCGGCCTACATCGGATCGTAATGATGACAATTCTGTCAAAGTTTATGTCAGTTTTAAATAGCTTAGTCAAAAGCACGCTATCATTTTGACAGCTCACACACTAGACGTGCTCGGCGACCGTCAAGGGCGATGAAATGTAATAACAGTTTATTCCATGGTGATTAATTTTCTATTTGTATGTACGTACAACTAGGTACTGTTTTTTTATTAATAGTGTGCACTGATTGATTTATTAAGTACTTATTTTTACTCATATAACCATGAAAATATTTTATGACAATTTGGTATAAATGGCTATGGCTATGGCTATAAATATATGGCTTTGGAGAAGATTGAATTGATTGATTAAAGATACTTGAAGTACTAATTCAGCGCAGACGTCGTCGCGGGAATAAATGATTTGATTTTGAGTCTAGTGCGAAGAAGGTCCTCTCTCGTCTCCCGCCCCCGCCAACTCATCTGGTCATGTAGACGGGCTAGTTTAGGACAGTCCATTAGATTTGTAGACAAGTAGAAAGTAGTAAACAAAAGAAACGACGCGACGAGTCTTTTCGAAACGGTAACTTATGACTACTTACTCGCCTACGTGTGGATGCTACTTACAACTTACTACTTGTTACTTAACCGACTGGTTTCTTAACTCGCTACTGTAATTATTGAAGTGTAAATCGGGCTTAAATGCTAATCAATCCCGTAAGTAGCACAGGTCTCTAAAATGGCGAATTTTTCTTTTACCAAAAAATGGAAGCGACTTCAACACTAAAAAGTATGAAATAACTTGTTGAAATCGGTACCATGCGCACAGTATTGTGATAATAAGTACTTTTGAACTATCATGGTACCGACTTAAACAAGTTATTTCACACTTTTTAGTGTACAAGTCGGTTTAAATAACATTAATGTTACCTTCTTGCCGTAACGCCTGCCTTAACCCTCGAGTAGTAGGCGCGATCAACGCGCTGGGTTCCGAGATACCGCACAGTCCGGCCGCGCGGAACAAGCACGTAAACGTGTTCGTGCACACGTAGAAATACGGGCAGTGCAGAGCACGGAGTAACTGTTAACACAAATGATATGGTATTGTAAAATCATACAATAAAAATTTAAGGGTTGCGACATCGATACGAAAGTGTTTAAAAAAACTCGGTTGGATAATACTTGTCAAACTGTTCGATAGATGTCGCACCGTCCCCACACGATGGTTAAAATTCGATGCTCGGAATGTATTCCTCGGTGGCCAAGCGGTCATGGCGTCTGATTTGTCGGAATACGCGGGTTCGGACCCCGTGCGAGGATGTGTATTTTTCTCACGTGGTGATGGTTGATGATGATGATGAAAAGTATCCTTTGTCCTTCTGTATATAATCTATCTCCTTATAAGTTTTTATACTATCATGGTCACAAACATTAGAAATATTCAAATTATCAACGGGATAGTTACGGTACGGTAAAGTTTACACATGGTAACTATCCCGTTGATAATTTGAATATTATCTAATCTTTTTCCTTTGCAAATTTCACCGAGATCAATCGGTTAAGCCGATTAGGTGTGAGAGCGTAACAAACACTCTCACTTTCGCATAATATATAATATTTTTAATATGAAAAACGGGATTCACTCACGTAAAAAAGTCAGATCTTTCCGACTATAGTTTCAACCACATCCGGTGGTCTTTTTCAAGGAGAGTGTAACAAAGAACAAAGAAGAGAACGCTCGCGGTTGCGTCTCGCCTCGCACTTTTAGGATAAATAGGGCGGGAGAAAAAACCCAACATGGATATGGATGTCATTGATTTTTATTAAATTTTGCTAGATTTCTATTTCTCTAAGTTTTCTACCGACTTCCAAATAGGAGGAGGTACTCAATTCGACTGTATTTTTTATGTTTGTGACTTTCGACTGGGTGAACCAATTCTCAGATCTTTCTTTTTTTTTGTTTGAAAGCTCAAATAAATATTTTATTTAAAAAAAATTCGGTCCAGTAGTTTTTTAGTTACACTAACTAAATAGAATGGAAGTCGGTATTAAATTTTTCAAATTTTACTTGTGACATATAAAGGGGTGGATGGATTATTGACTATGAAGTTTTCGCAACAGTTCACTAGGGAGGGTTGCATGAAACGACGTTTCCGTGTTTTTTGCCCGCCAATCGGCTTCGAAACAACGGCCAACGGGAGCGGTGTATAACTGATTATGTGTCAAGTATATACCTATACCTGCTATTTCGCATAACTTTAGCTTTTAGTCATTGATATGGGAGAGGCCATTGATTTCCGAAACACAGTGAAAACTAGTTCGGAATCAATGGATTCATACATTTATTTTGTACAAAAATCTATGTGAAATAAACTTATTTAATTTAATACAGTACATATTATAATAATACCAGAAGGTCAATTCCGTTTTGATCAAATTACCTGAAAAGCAAAATGCCAATGACATTATTATACCTAAAACAAGAGGTTGACTTGGAAACTTTTTTGCCTTTAATGTGAGATGACGAAAAACCAGTAGGTATGCTTGAAATGCTCAATTGACTAAAAGCCAACGCAGACCGGGACGGGATGGCAATGGATTTTGCCGTCAATCAGCGCACA
The DNA here is from genome assembly GCA_917880725.1 of Selenia dentaria. Taxonomy (NCBI): domain Eukaryota; kingdom Metazoa; phylum Arthropoda; class Insecta; order Lepidoptera; family Geometridae; genus Selenia; species Selenia dentaria. The sequence continues at coordinate 35,148,717 of OU862878.1, read as the reverse complement.
CTAGCCGCTTAAGTAGATACCACGGCATTCCAGCGCCTTGTCAAGGCAAGACAAAGTTTGCCTGAGTTTTAAAATGGTAGATTGGGATTTGGTGTTAATATCGATTAATGCAAACGAAGAAGGTGCACATGCTATTATTATTAATTATTTTAGATGCGCTTCACCCCGCGGTATGTCACAAGCGCCGGCGGCGTTCTCGGCATGTCGTGCCGTGCCGTTGCCTGCCGCAGTACGCCACGGAATCCCGCCGCGGGAGCCCGTAGCGCGTCTTTCTATGCCGTGCGATGAAATTACTTACCCTTTCGATGCCACGGCATCATTTTGAAACAGCAATTTATGTCGTATTTCTATAACAATACGTTTGAATGTCCATTGGTAAAAAATTTAATCCCTTGCTATGCCGTCCCGGCCTGCGTAGGCCCTAAGAAACGATTTACCGATAATGGTGAATGCTAACAAAGCAAAACATAGCTAATCTATATTGTCATAAAAACTTCCGTGAGAACTCATAGTTAAATGATCCTGAATCCTCATGGAGAGTGTGGTCTAGCTGCGAGGGCCGCTAGTCGCGCACTGCGGCCCTCGCTGCTAGACCACGCTCTCCATGAGTATGGGCATTACTGCCCGAACACCGGTCGGAGTATAACGACTAGATGATAGACGTGAGTGTTTGCCGGTTTTACCATTTAACATAACTAATCTGTTATAGATTAGTACAAAAAATAGAACAAAATCGTTACCAACAACAATTTATATAAAACTATCATCATATATACCTGAAATAAAGACCTAAAGCTCTCTGTCCACTCTTTATGCAGAGCCTGTTTGACCTCCTCATTGGCCGCCATGAAGCTCGTAGCCGCCACTTTACCCGAGGACCGCGGGTACAGGTCTAGCCAGGGCAAGTGTGGGTGCTGCCAGTATAAGCAAGTTTGATGGAACAGAGCGCGCGGCGATGTGTCCAGAGTGGGCGAGTTTGTTGTGTCGAGGCAGCGGACGAATCTGCAATGTTTTGTTAATATTGCATGGGTATCAAAGCGATCATTATTATCTACAGTTTGCTGTCTGCTCTACTTATGCGACAGTGGCAGACTTGTGGAAAACCCACACACACCTACTAGCTAAAAGCCAGGGTTGATGTGACTGTTGCCTTTACAGACTTCATGAAATTGAGCCCGTCGTGAGGTTTAGAAAGTAAGAGTTTGTCATCTGCGATGTATTAACACGCTTACTGCCACGTGGTCAGCCGGTGTCGTCATCGGTTCCTGTTATCTGTGGCGATACAAGTAGATTCTAGTGTCTACGTGTTCACGTCACTAGATTTGACCCAAAATGCATGTTCAATTTTCATGTTTTAACCTGTTATAATGCACACAGGCATGCCAATACTGCAATTACATTATAAACTGGATGAACAGCGACAGAAGGAGGATAGATGGCGCTTGCAACAGTAACGAAATATTTAAAATGCACACAAAAATTAATACATATGTATCCAAAAGGTAAAACTGGACCCTATTAATAAGACTCCGCTGTCCGTCTGTCACCAGGCCGTAACTCATGAACCGTGATAGTTAGACATTGAAATTTTCACAGATGATGACGTATTTCTGTTGCTATTGTAACAAATACTAAAAAACTGGCCAAGTGCGAATCGGACTCGCGTACGAAGGGTTCCGTACGATAATCTATAAAAACGGTAAATATATCATGTCTGTTGTATGGGAGATTTATAGAGAACGGTACGGAACCCTTCTTGCGTGAATCCGATTCGCATTTGACCTGTTTTTTAAATATTAGGCTAATAATACTAAAACTATATGAAAATACAGCAAACAGCTTATATTTTCTACCGACTTCCAAAAAAAGGAGGAGGTACTCAATTCGACTGTATGTTTTTTTATGTTTGTTACCTCATGAACTTTCGACTGGGTGAACCGATTCTCAAAATTCTATTTTGTTTGAAAGCTGGTGCTTCCCGTGTGGTCCATTTAAATTTCATCAAATTAGGTCCAGTGGTTTTTGAGTTACACTCCAATAACTGAATAGAATGGAAGACGGTATGAAATTTTTCAAATTGTACTTGTAGATCCTTTAGTGCAATTATCAAAATATGAATAAAAACTGTGCTTTTCGCACCCAGAGGACATTGGTTTTTCAGTCCCTTTTGCCCAGTAAGTTCTTTCTACAGTACCCTTCACTCCTGAACACAATAATGCTTGCGCACTATTGTTTCGTGGTACAACTGATATCAAGCGCTATACATTTTTTATGATTGATCAAAATAGTTGGGTTCTAACTATAGGTACTATAGGTAGGTAGGTAGTGTTTACTTACCCCGTGATACCCGATGCTTCCTCACTAGCCTTCAACTTGAGGGTCCAGGCGAACGGCTTGGGCGACATCAGTCTTACTTTAGTTTTTAACGCCCAGTCAATGGGTATGTGTTTATACTTTTTCTCGGTTACATTCTGCAACACAAATATGAACAATATGAACAAACTGACACCCAAATAATCAGAAACTGAACAAAATGGCTTAATGACTTTTAATTTTGATATTAATGTATATAAAATAAAAAATCTAATCTTGGTTTAATAGGCTAATAATTAAAGTGTATTTCAGGCGCCGTTCGTACTACGACGTAGCACATGCTATACTGTATATACATTGTACTGTACATACTTTGTTGTAAAGCAGTAACGCGCGGTCCCATTTTATTCATATTTTTTGTTAGAAACCAGGTAGGTGCTTTAAAGATTTTCCCATAAGTATTTGAAGGTTTTGTAGTTCAGTAATTAAATTATTACATATCACAACCTTTATATATGACCCAAATAATTTGAAACCCGGAATGGACTGAACCCTGTGAAAGTTGTAATTTTGCATCAAAATCTGTTTAACCCTTTGCGTCCCAGAGACGTATATATACGTCAGTTTCAGTCATAAATCTATTGTTTTAATTATCACGGTATAGGCATGATTAAGCCGCAATTTGCATAACTTTTGTGAATGATGCACAAAATAAAGAGTTACTTACTGTTTCTACGGAATGTTCAGCTGTGAATTTCTGTAAAAGATTGGAGAATGTCGATAGTTTCTCTGTATCAACATCTTGTGGTGGTTTCTCCACCACTTTGGAAGGTAGCTTAAGTAACGCGAACAGGGTCTTATCACTGGACTCGTCGAGGTGATCATGTTCTATCTTTGCTTTCTTGTTTTGCTGTAAGTTGGTCCTGTTTCAAATAATTTTACTTGTTTACTAAATAGGTTAATTATATAGCTCCCACGCCACCAAGAAAAAAATTACATTATATAGTCAACATTACGCATAAGTTAGTGGTAGCCCAACAAGTCTCTGAAGGAGGACACTGGTAACCTGATTTTATGCCCGACCACATTTCTATATTACGATATTTGTGATGAGCTTTTGGTGCACCAACTTTTTATAAATAGTATTATTTTGTAGCAACATCATTCTTTTGCTTATGATATTAGGGTTTAACAAAATTAAGAAAGTACAAGGTTTGCAAACAACCAACTCTTCTCAATAACTGAGTTGTAACGAGGTTTTTATATTATATTTCTATATGATATTTCTAGGATTATACCTTATTAATTGAAATCAATAACATAATATCTTATTGTTTCATAAAACCAAAAGTAACAAGTTGAAGTCACTAGATGGCTAAAAACATTAATATCGTATGATGATACCTACTGATGAACTTATAACTAAATTATTATCTGACTATTTCAATTGTATTGTTATTTATTGCATGTACTTTAATTCAACAATTTATAACAGTCTAATAATAAGAAACCACTCTCTTACATATGCACACACACACCTATATGCAACACAATTTTCAATTGCATTTGGTAATTATTTTGTACTATGTTTTCTAAATTAATGTTATCTTAACAGTTTGGCATCCACAACATTAAAAAGGTAAGGTAGCTACATTCCACCATATTGTAGGTAGTATCGTTTTTTTTAATTGACTTACTTGGAAAATGGGTTAGTTCTCTTGTCACCGCTCAAGAGTCTAGAGAAGTCTAAATCTACTGTCTTTTGGCTGCCAGTCTCTTCGCTGCTTGAAGATAGTGGTTGTTTCATCCGCTCCTATAAGAGATTACTGCATAAATATACTCATAGTTGTTTAAATATAACAACATAATACATATTGAAAGATTCTATATGATATAAAATGAGATTACATTGTTCCTCTTTTTTTATGGCTCTTGCAAGATTGTCGCAATTCCGCCAAAGGCACGTGGTTAGTGAAGTAAACAAACGATGGAGATTGGTTGGTGGCGGGAAGAATGACTGGTGATTCCTGGATAAATTTTGCATCTGAGTATATTCTTCCGAGGACAATACATACACAGAACAAGACAATTATATATGACACATAATATATCCAGTTATTTGTATGTGTTACTTCAAATCAATGATAAATACAGTTTAGATTATTGTATTATTCAGGGCAACAGTATGTAACATACTTCCATACCTTTTCACTTCCATAAGAGTGAGGAGATGTGCATGTAGAAGCACCTACATTTCAATTCATATAATAGAGGGTGAACCTATCACCATCTTGTTTCTTAGTATACATACTTTACGAAAAGGATATGGAGCAGTCCAATTCACAAGTTAGAAGTATTACTGTACAACTAATATTATATATTGATTTAAATATATAATTAGTACAAAACCCACCTAATTTTAAAGTTAAGCCACTTCCTAGATTGACTGCATTTTTCAGCAAATGGTTATCATGTAGTCTCTGGGTAGTACCACTTCAGCGACATGCTAGATGTATCACAGCTTTTTGTAACTGTTTTGATGGTGTAACCAAAGACCCAGACCCAGATATCCTCTGCATGATGTCTACCGATACACAAAATATGCCTCACAATAACACAAACCATGATGTTAAATGTAATATGTATAAGCTCAATAAACAACCAAGCTGGTTATTAGTGAAACCATAAAACCACTCATACACTCATACATGTACATATACATACATTACTTACCTATATCTATAGTTACAGTATCAAGTAGACAAGTTCACATTTTACAAACATTTAAATCCTTACAGAATATTAGCTTCAGAAATTTTGGTGCCCTTGGTGAGTGCGTTTTCGACGCGTTAGAAATAATCAGAATTTTTTTGTGTACCCCACTCTTAACCAAATAATTATAAAAAAGGTTTAACAAAAGGCGTCCACATGTTAACCCTCATCGAAGTGATAGTGAGAAGATATATAGAAGTGAATTGTGTTTTTGATGAAGCTCTTTAAAAAAACATACTTGGACTTAACCTGGCACTCTAACAGATATAATTGTACAATTAAAATGAAAAGTTCAATGGTAATGTACAAACATCTAACAGGCACGAACCCTATTGTAATAGTAATAATAACGTAACGAACAATAGGTATGCAGTCGGTTAGAAAGCTCACCTGCAACGCTTTTTTTCGTTTCTTCAATTTGTGGAGTTGCATCACCTCGTTTGGCCTTTTCCATGGTGAGGAGGGCTCCATACTTGTGAGAATAAATCAAAACCTTATTAAATTTGTAGTTACTATCTTGAAATGATAGGGTCGGCGAACTTAAAGTAGCACTCTATCACGCACACGTATAATATTTTGAATTTGATCAGAATTTTGTTTACATCCATTTTGCCGCCATTAGAGTGACCAGATTTGTAACTGAACTTTCTACCTAGGCAATAGGCAACTATAAGAAGCTACTAAAATCTACCGAAACTTTAAGTTAAAAACTGTCCGACGTAAAGAAACCTCCCACATTCACACTTCTCGTGCGTTCTCGGGGTTTCTCTACTATGGTTATCATTGATTTTGTTTAATTTTCTGTTCTGTTGTGTTGTAAATTTCTGTTATTGTGTGTATTCGAGTTTTAACGTGTAATAGTGTTGGATTGTTGACCGTTCAGTGTTCGTTACGGTGCACGAGTGTAGGAAAAGTTTACAAAATCACGAAACGATTTTGTATTTTCCTCGTAAATCACATTAGAATTTTTTTAGTAATATATCCACCACTTCACCTACTAGAACATGACTAAGACAGGAAAGTGACTCAATGACAACGTTATTTATGTGACTGTGACTTGAGTCTGACTACTTGGATAAAAAATAATAATTTAACGCATGGAAGCGAGCAATAAAAAAAAAAATTTTAAGTACCCTTGCTCTAAGGTCTTCCCGCCTTGTAGCTTACACCTATTTTTAACAAGTTGCACCGCGCGGTTTCACCCGCGTACTGATGGATGATAATATTGATGATGAAGAATAATATAATAATTCACTCTTACATATCGCTATACTCGTATATACTTGCCAGGGTCATATATTGTCTTCAACATAATAATACCCGTACTAAATTAATGTATTTGTTTGCAATAATTGAAATGATATAAATGAATGAATAGTGCGGAGGGCAGCGTTCCGGAAACTTCGCGAAGTCTTCTCGTAAAAAATACCTCAGTGCCTTAAGACAAGAGTCTTCGACCAATGTGTGTTACCAGTGATGACATATGGCACTGAAATGTGGTCTCTTACTATGGGCCTCATAGATAAGCTCAAAGTCGCACCACGAGCTAAGCTATCGAAGCAGAAATGAGGAGATCTGTAGACGAACTAAAGTCACCTACATAGCCTAAAAGATAAGCCAGTTGAAGTGGCAGTGGGCAGGCTACATAGCACGCAGAACAGACGGCCGATGGGGCCGAAAGGTTCTAGAGTGGAGACCACAGACAGGCAAGCGCAGCGTAGGTCATCCACCGACAAGGTGGGCTGACGACCTGATAAAGGTAGCAGGATGACGTTGGATGCAGGCCGCTTCCAACCAGTCCTTTTGGAAATTTGTGGGGGAAGCATATGTTCAGCAGTGGACGTCCTACGGCTGAGATGATGATGATGATGAATGAATAGTATCTGTCAGTAACTATGTGTTATTCCAGCATCTCATATATGTACACATCAAATTCCATGTTTATTAGTCCAGCTGTTTGAGCGTGAAAAAGTAACTAACATACAAATATATTCATAAACTTCCGCCTTTATCATTAAAGTGTGCATAATTTTGTATGTATTTTAATTACTAAGTAGACTATCATCAAAACAATAATATGAGTTCATAAATAGTCTGGAGACTTAATTTTATCATGACTCATTTTATTAAAATTACATTATCAGTACCAAAGTTAAATTTAATTTTGTAAATTAAAAAAACATATAAACTTGATCTACTAAGGATGGACCTGGCTCTTGATATACATGCCATAAGCCAAGTATGAGAATCAGATACTTACTAAAATTTTAACTAACATTTTGATGACAGCAAATAAACGTATTTGTATTTAGCGCTATCACTGAGGTTACTACTCTAGAAGCGTTCACAATAAACGTTTTTTGCATAGAATATGTTTGTTATATTTGCATACACATAATGTACATAAAGTTTCAAAAATATCTAAAAACTAGCGATTATAAATATACAATTACAATTATAATACTTACACGACAATCAGCGAAAATGTAAAATATGTAACTTTTATACAATGCTGGCTACATTTACAAAACTTTTGAATTTTGACAGCCCTTGGTTTGAGACGTTGAAGTTTAATGTTTTTTTATGATATATACGTACGACTTGTACATTATCCATTCCATAAGCATGATCACTTAAACGCAAACTCGTTAAATAATGCCAAGTCGTCGATTCCAGGTAATAACACTAATCCACTAACAATAACAAGAACAACGTGAAAATTTTCTTATGCGTCAACCGTCTTTTGTTTTTTGTTCTTTTTCTATTGATGGCTAGTGCGTTATTTAGAATGAAATTTATGTAGAAAGGTTTTGCTTTGCTTAATTAAAATTTTGCACTATCACATTTGGATTTCAATTTTTTGATTGAAGCCGTATGAATAAAAAAATGAAATTTTCAGGGTAGCTACCCTATGAATAATAATGTCAGGAACAGTAACTGCGTTAAAAAAATGACCCAACAAAAGTCGTGTTCAAGTAGGCGGGGCTTAAAAGTCGTGTTCAGTACGTCATCAGTCGGACATCTTTCTTGCAAGCGAGCACACGTGAAATCTTCGCATACATTTTAATTTTTATCATTGTGAACTACAGCTGTGCCATCATGTGTTGTGAAGTGGTGCAGGATCCATACAAGATTAAAATGTCCAGGAATCACTTTTATTAGTACGTAGTAGCAAAATTATATTTATATTCAAAGATGTTTAAATACGTATACAAACCGAGATGGTCAATACTATGCAAAATAAAGTCAGTCTATTTTTGTTTAATGTATATTTTTTTACAGAACTGAATATTGAAATGTAACAGCTATGTATTTTGCTTATTTTGTTTTAATTCCATTTCCTTGCCGATCCTATGCAGTAAAATAAATGCCTCTCTGCACTTAAGCTAGAAAGACAAGAGTATGACTAGATGCCTGTGAAAACCAGCATTATATACTTACTCCGTTCAATTCCGTTTTGAAGAAAAAAAAATAAAAAAAGACGTGTGGCACTCGGAGACTGCCGCGGTAAAGCTATTGCATAGCTGTTTTTATCAACTTATGTAATTATAATTATTTAACCAATGCCATCTAGAGGCGAGTTGCTGAACTAAAGAGACAAGCGTGATATTTCAAAAAGTCATTAAATGTTCTGCTATTCATCGATAGATGCCAAATCAACTTATGCAATTATAATTATTTAACCAATGCCATCTAGAGTTAGTCTTGAGTGAATCGCCCGCAACACTTACATGTTATTTTTAAACACAACATAACAAATGGTTTCGCCTATACAGGGTGTTTGGTAGAGGGACCGACATACCAAATGAGCGTGTTCGGGGGCTCACTTGGAGAATACAAGTTGGCCAAAAAAAATCCCAGACCCTCCAATTTTTTTTAACTTTTTTTTGTGAATTTTCCCTTTTTCTCCGAAATCGTACCTATTTACCACCATAACATTTGTAAAATCTGTTTTAGACAGGATGTTTTTAGTTGAATTTGGTCTCTATACACCTTCAGGCCAAGCAAAGCAAAATTGGATACCTGTATTTTGAATTGAACATGAAAAAAAATTTGGGGGTCTGCGATTTTTTTTGGCCAACTTGTATTCTCCAAGTGGGCCCCCGAACACGCTCACTTGGTATGTCGGTCCCTCTACCAAACACCCTATATATCCTCGAAGGGGTAAGTAGCGGTGTTTTCAACGCCTACATATAAGTTAAGTTTTATTTTTGTTTGTGCCTTAAGTTTGTGTCGCTCGTATTTTGACAGCTCGATACACTAGACTCAAGGGGGATGAAATGTAACACAAATACCGTCAAGGGTGATGAAATGTAATGACAGTTTTTTAATGGTGATTAATTTTATATTTGTATGTACTCGTAATTCCTGTCTTTTATTATTAGTGTTTACTGATTGATACACTTAGTATTTTTATTTCTTGGATTTCTATTATAACAATGGCGTTTGACCATGTACATATTTTATGATATTTTGGTATTTTTAAATGGATGTCTGGTCAGGGTGAGGCCTTGGAGAAGATAATAAGCTACTCGAAGTACTAACCCTGCGCAGACGTAGTCAGGGGCACCAGCTACTTAAGTATATATTTGGTTATTTAATCTCACTTTACTACATTGCGGAAAAAGAGTCTCTTCTAATTACTTCTAGACGAAAACTTAATATTTTGCGGGACATAAAGTTCACTGAATTTTAAAAAGTAACCGATTTAAAAAAACAAATAAAAAACATTGTGTATATTATTGACTTGGTCCAATCCACTTGTTGCATTACATCGTCCACGCCGCTACGACTCAGTTGTCATAGCAGACGTTGCAGCACGCGCGTGAGCCAATCCCTGCTTTCCTTCTGAATTTAAACCAATCAACGAACATGTCTATTTGTAACCTCGGAAGTAATTTGTATTTGGAATCATATGTCGTTTTGGTTTGAAGGGCCACTTTTCGTGTGGAATTTGTTCTGAATTATGCTTCCTGACTTATTATTATTCGTAGTAGCTACCTGATAGATAGAGCAAGTTTTTAAAAGTCAAGCGGTATTTTTTTATGTGATTTTATCTTTTTAAGGGCCCTTGAAGTTGTGAACATACTGGGTAATTTTATCTTTCTTGGCATTTAACTTTTTTTTATTTCATTCAAAGATCTAACGATAGTAAATGTTACTTACTTAACTCATATACAAACCTGTATATGAGTTTATTGTAAGATTTCGGAGCGCCATAAGATAAAACAAGAGTTATAAATATAAACAAATCTTTGATAATAGCTTTACTGACGAATGAAATATATAATGCATGTTTGCTAGTATGAAAATAATAAAGCTTATGTGTGTACATAACCTAAAGTATTATTGTATTCATAAAACGAAGTGTTCCATTAGATAATTATCATGTATTTTCATAACAAATGGTAGACATTTTTCTAGGGTAATGGCGGTGATGTTCATTTTGAATATAGCCGCTCGTTTAGTAGTTTATCTTGCACATGTCTGTACAATAGGTAGCACGTGACTACTTATCCAGATATCACTTAGTATAGAGCATGGTTCATAAAACATTTTTAAGAATCAGCTCCAAAGTTGCCGAATTCAATACTCTTATACGGTTTATTAGGGTTCATTCTAGGAATTAATCCGTGAAAGAATTGTTATTAAGAATTGAGATAAGTAGTTGATATAATATTCATGTACATTAATTGGTAACAATTGCTTGTAGTTATCTATAAGTTATTTAATTTTATAAAATCAAAACTGTATTTTCTTCGTTATTTATGGTTGGAGCTACTTGGAACTTGTACTTATTAATATATAAAATTAGTAACGTTAGTCATACTCTTGGGATATTTTATATATTTTAGATTTCATTATTTTATTTTTATTTTAAAACTATATTCTGAGAAAAACAAATATATACTTTATTCATATTACCTAATCGTTATTAATATATTTTTACAGATTGATTCCAGAAGTACGTGTACAGTTACAGAACATCGTACCATTGATCATGATATCTACAATGAAATTTATGAGATTTAATTTTTTTACATGTATGTGGTGAGTAACTATGCTTTCAGTGTATGTAACCACTACTTTATGACTGTTTTCATCATTATGTAGAGTATAAATCGATCGATTCCCATCAGGTAAACTTTTATGAAATATAATTACTCGTATTATATAATAAGATGACTTTATATGAGTTAGGAAAAGTCAGATAAATTTTCGATGATGTAAAATGCGTGATGTAGATGCAAAATTTTGATATACGGAACCCTCTTTGACCCGTGGGTTTCTTGGGCCCGTGTGTCGTCACAGCTTTTGACACTATATTGCCACTTTTTGGATAACATGGCAGATTCCTTCAATACATAATAAGATACTATGGAAAAATATCAAAAATATTACCTATTCTAAAAAAAACAACAATCATAACTACGAATCGCTCAATACTAAGCCTTCGCATTCTGAATCAGTTAATTACATAAATGACTATTTCGTTAATATTGGTAAAAATATTGCTCTAAAAATTAAACATAATGCTGATAATACCTTTGGTGACTTGTCGAATTTAATAACACAGCCGAATTCCATGGTACTTTTAAATACTGATGTTGAGGAGGTACATAGAATATTAATGAATCTGAAATCAAATAGTGCACCAGGGTGGGATGATATATCTACGAGATATTTAAAATATGTAAGATTTAGCATTGTACCCATTATAACTCATCTTGCAAACGAATGTATCAATAGTGGCATTTTCCCAGACCTCCTAAAGAGATCTGTAATTACTCCAGTGAATAAGGGTGCAATTATAGGCCTATATCTGTCTTGCCAACTATTTCAAAAATACTGGAGAAGTTAGTGAATAGCAGGCTTGTTGATTATCTCAATAAATTTGAAGTTCTATCCCCTTTTCAATTTGGTTTTAGACAAGGTAAATCAACCGAAGATGCAGTTACTTCCCTGACCTCTTTGGTAACAGAACTTTTGGACAGTGGAAAAAAGTGTATAACAGTGTTTTAGACCTAAAAAAAGCCTTTGACACCGTGTCTATGCCAATCCTTATGTATAAGCTGGAAACGATCGAAATAAGAGGAATCCCACAGAAATTTTTTCGAGACTACCTCACAAATAGAATGCAAAGAGTAAGGGTGGGAGAATCTGTTAGTGATTATGCAGGGGTGTCGTATGGAGTGCCCCAAGGCAATGTCCTGGGTCCAACCCTATTTCTTATATATATGAACGATCTTCGCAATATGGAAATTAAAAACGCCCAGATATTTTCGTATGCTGATGACACTGCCGTAGTCTTCTCTGGTAACACATGGGATGAAGTTGAGAAATATGCTGAAGATGGAATTACCAAGATTGGTAATTGGCTTACTTTGAACTTACTTACCCTAAACACAGAAAAAAACAAGTTATATGTGCTTTAGCATTTACAATCATACTCAGTCTAAAGAAATTAAAATTAGAGTTCACACATGTAACGAAACGAACAGAGAATCTTGTAAATGCGTAAGTTTAAATAAGGTCACAAACACTTAGTATACTTAGGTATAATACTGGATCAAAGACTGACCTGGTACTCCCATCTTGAGCAAGTCACTGGCAGAATTGGAAAGTTGAAATGGATTTTCAGAACTTTAAGACACGTTGTCCCAAAGTATGCGACTAGTCACACACAAAACCAAGACCATCCAAAGAATCTCTTGAATGAAATATATGTTGCATTAGCTCAGTCATTTTTAAATTATTGTATTACTATTTGGGGAGGTGCGGCTCAGACAAAAATTATAGAACTTGAACGAGCCCAACGAGCATTAATAAAGATAATGTATTTATAAAAAAAATGAGATTTCCTACTCAAAGGCTTTATCAGATCAGTAACTTATTATCTGTGATAAAATTATATATCTTACAGACGGTCCTAACAAACATAATTTATCACCTTGTAGAGAAAAAAGGAAACAAAAAAGGTGTTTTGCAAATTCCCTATGTTAAAACATAATTTGCAAGCTGGCAGTACAATTCACGCTCAGTACAACTATATAATAAAATAAATAAAGAATTCAAAATTTACAACAAATCTTATTATGAATGTAAAAAAATTATAAGTAATTTTAAATATTAAATTAAATTAATAATAAATTAATTTAATTAACACACACACACACACATGTATACATATACACAATACACACACTTACACGCACAAACCACACACTCAACATTAATCTATTATCGATAAAAAGGTTTGTGAAACATTTATGTTTACATACAATGTTACTAGTATGTACTGGATATGGAAGAGCGGAGGCTCCTACTACAGGCATTTTATGCTTAAAGGAGACTCCTGACACTTGCTTTATGTAACATTAATCTTTGAAATGAAATAAATATTTTTTATATTTTTTTAAGCTATTGCATAGCTTCTATCGCGGGCCTTGAGCGTGGAGACCGAATCCAGAAATTCCGTAACGAAAATAACCTAACACCCCCTCCATCCACTCCGACTCCATCTATCGATGAATAGCAGAACTTTTGATGACTTTTGAAATATCACGCTTGTCTCTTTAGTTCAGAAACTCGCCTCTAGATGGCATTGGTTAAATTATAATTGCATAAGTTGATAAAAACAGCTATGCAATAGCTTTACCGCGGCAGTCTCCGAGTGCCACACGTCTTTTTTTTTTGTATTTTGTATAATCAGATATATGTGCATATAATCTTAAAATTATATCTGTTACTCAAAATAGCTTACTAATTTTCAATTATGCAGTTATTTGTTGTATAAAGACTAAAAACACTTAAATATTTAGCTTCTGAATAAATGTCTGAAGTGACGTGCTGTGCAAGTTAAAGAGAACATGATATAGAATATTCAGAATCAAGTTTTTTAATTGAAATATTTGCCAATGTTATACATATGTGGTTATACTATGTGACTGTTTGCTCACTCAGTTGCTTTTATTTGAATATCGCTTATCTAACAGTTCTTCGTCCGATTAATATTAAGCTTAAAAAGAAATAATCAGTTTATTACAGAACTTATTAAGCTTACAGAGTTATTATTTATTTATTTATTTGATTATAGGCGAGCAGCATGATGCTGATGTGCCTATATCCTGCTGTGTTGAAATATTGTAATATACACAAATACACTGTTTTAGTTCACTGGCTAGAGGTTGGCAAGAGATTTTTTTGTTGTATGCAGCCAGCCATCCAGTCGGTTCTTGAACATGTTGACTGATGTAGCACAAACCACCTCCTCCGGCAACCTGTTCCAGTTGTGAGCAACTCTGTTGCTGAGGATATGGTGTGCAGTGTTGGTGTTAGCAGGTACACGCTGGATTTTCTGGTTGTGGCCTCTGGCTTCCTCATTGCGGTTAATTTTAATAAACCAGTTGTGTAGGTCTGGGAGGTTGTAGAATCCATTGAGAATTTTGAATGTTTCTATGAGATCCCCACGTAACCTCCTTTCTTCAAGAGTAGTGAGGCGCAGGATTTCCAATCTCTGGTCGTAACTCTTGCGACGCAAGGCTTGCGGTATCTTGGTGGCTTTTCTTTGCGCACTTTCAAGCAGGTCTATATCCTTTCGAAAATGCGGGCTCCAGACTTGATATCCATACTCCAGCATTGGTCTGATATATGTCTTATAAATTTTGACAAACACTTCAACTGACAATGCTTGGAAAGCTTTACGAATCACATATATGAAGGAATTCGCCTTCTTCACAATCATTTTAATATGTTCTGCCCATTTGAGATCAGTGGAGATTATGATACCAAGATCTTTTTGCTGCCTGACAGAAGCTAAGGTTAGGCCATCCAATGTGTATGTCACTTGTGGGTTATTCCTTCCGAGATGTAGAACACTACACTTGGCAGTATTCAGCGTAATGATCCAATCTCTGCTCCAGTGTTGTATTTTTTCTATATCTTCTTGGAGCTGGCCTGATTTGATGAGCGGATTAGCAAAGAATTTACCGTCGTCCGCAAAAAAGGTGGTTTGACATTCTATGAGCTATACCAAATCAGTTATAAAGAGCCCAAACAGGTGAGGAGCGAGGACTGAGCCCTGCGGTACACCGCTGAGCACTTGTTTTGGCCGCGATAAGGTATTGCCAACTCTGACTTGGAAGGTTCTACCTGTCAAGTAGCTTTCTATCCACTTGTGCAAATTTCCACGTATGCCAAAGTGATCCAGTTTCATTAAGAGGCGTTGATGTGGTACTTTGTCAAAAGCACGTTCGAAATCCAGGTAAATTATATCCATAGGATTTCTTCTGTCAACCTCTTTGCACCAAGTCTGAACACAGGTAAGCAGGTTTGTAATAGTTGACCTCTTCTCGACGAAACCATGCTGTTTCACAGAGATAATGCACTCTCTATTCAAGAAGCGGGTTAGATGTTTGCTTATGATTTACTCCATAACTTTGACCACAATACTTGTTAGACTGATTGGCCGGAAATTCTCAGGTTTAGTTTTGTCGCCTTTCTTGAATATGGGTGTCACAATAGCGTCCTTCCAGTTTTGAGGGAGATATCCTGTATCGAACGAACTCTGCAATATCCGTGTCAGAGTTGGGGTAATAACAGTGGCACAGTTCTTTAAGATGCAGCCAGGAAGTAGATCTGGACCAGGAGAGGACTGAGTATCCAGCCCCAACAATGTCCGCTCCACTTCGCTTGTATCAAATACTATGTCACATAAGCTCTCTTCGACTCTGGCCATACTAGTAATTTGAATATCCTGGGTAATCACTGGTTCTGTAGAGTATGCTTTTTCAAATGTTACAGCAAATACATCGGCAATCTCATTCTGTTTTGTCACAAGGTCTCCAATGTGGTTTCTAATTGCTGGTGGGGTGCAGACTTTCGTTGTGATACATTTCCGAATATGAGAGTAGAACGCCTTATCACCAAAATCAAGAATCTTTGACTCATAAGTG
Organism: Selenia dentaria; assembly: GCA_917880725.1. Classification (NCBI taxonomy): domain Eukaryota; kingdom Metazoa; phylum Arthropoda; class Insecta; order Lepidoptera; family Geometridae; genus Selenia; species Selenia dentaria. The sequence continues at coordinate 35,132,677 of OU862878.1, read as the reverse complement.
CTTCTTTCTTTTCTGGTCAGGGCCACACAATTATTATTCAGTTCACGGTACACCTTATAGTCATTTTCCTCGTTTGATGCTTTATACTTGTCCCATAATACTTTCTTCTTGATTGTTAGCTCTAGTACATCTTTGCTTATCCAAGGCTTATTTTTAATTTTACTTGGTTTAACTTCCCTTACGGGAGCAAAACAATCTGAAGTCGAGTTGATCGCATTTAACATACCCCTCCAAAGTAGATCAGTGCAATTGGAGTAGTCAATAGCTTCTAGTTTCTTAAGTAATTCTGAGTTGTAACTGTCAAAGTTAATGAGTGAATAATTTCTTCTAAGTTTTGGAAACACATGTTCATTTTGCATAAGTAATTGGATACTAAATTCCAGCACACAGTGGTCGCTCTTTCCAATGGGTGGTTTGTAAACAACATCTTTGATCAGAGCCTCTTCATTCACCAATATAACATCCAACATTGATGGTGCCTGGTTCGCTTGATATCTAGTGGGGCTATCAACTATTTGAAACAGATTGCTGTTCACATAAAAATTAATAAAGAGGTCCTCAGATTTAGTAATCTGTTGTCTGACCTGTAGCTGTTGAGCCGGTATAGGCTACTTCAAAGATGTGTAATTAAAGTCCCCTACAATCACCACAGTGTTGTTCTCTGAGGCCGCTTGGAGATTCTCCATCAGTTTGGTGTCACGGTGCTTCCACACGCATTCCTCCTTATCGTCAGATCTATATACTCCAACTACCAGAAAGTGATATATACCATATTGAATGTCAAGGTATAGTGCTTCTACCTCATTGCACATGTATCTTTGGTTCTGTCTCGCTATGATAGGTACTCCATTCAACTGGTTTCTTACATACATCGCTACACCCCCACCTCGTGTTTTACCTTCTGATGTCTTTTTTTTGTGGTTGCGGTCTAATCTGTAAAGAGTGTAGCCTGGTATGTTATATGAATAATTACGGTCTCTGCTATTTAACCAGGTCTCTGTAGCTATTACTATTGATGGGTTTGTTGAACTCACATGCAATAGAAAAAGATCAAATTTAGGAGGTAAAGGTAAAGGTAAAGTCTTGGTATGGATTCCTGGGGTCGTAATTTGGTTTTTTTTACTATTTTTGGCGCACCTCTTACATACTTTATTGTTAAATTAACTTCACCCTTTTCAGTTCTCGTATTAAGAACCTCGCGCAGGCGCTTAAGTTCTTCTCTTTGCAAAGGCGTTTTGTCATCGTAAACTCTTACCTCTTTTCTGGCCTTACTTTTGCTCTTCAACGTTGCAATGGCGTCCTGGCGGGATTTGAGCACCACCTTCACCGGGCGCTTCTTACTGGGCTCACGGCGCCCCAGCCGCTGTACCGCCACCACCTTATCCGAGAAGTTAGACCCATGGATCTCGCGAAGTTCTTGGTTGACGATCGCTTCATCATATGCTTTTCTCACACTGCCGATGTCCGAGCCACTTTCTCCAATACAATCTCCAATCCAATATTATAATCCAAAAACTCTTTTATTCCAAATAATGATATCAATTCAGCTGTAATACATACTCGTATGTAGTTAAGATCAAAACTGCTTAACGTAATTTTATTTTGCTGTTATCTGGCTAATGTGTTGCTGCCGTTTCATAAAGCTACAAGTAACAAAATGTATTTTACTATTTACAAGACGAAAATTCTAACAATTTACAATGACAAGTGTTTCACAGACTTCATGATCGCCACCGACACTTGTAAAACTGGCTTTGTACTCTTGTTACAAGCAAAAATCTCGATTCATTAATATAGCTGTACAGCCCTAAATCATTCCTACCAAATATTATATTCTATGCTAAAAAAATTTTAATAAATAAAAAGTTTTTCCCATGTTAATTTTAATCCTATTACTTAGCACTGTAAATTTTAATGTCTTTAAATACATACTACATAAGTTACTACATATTATATACTATCCGCCTTACTCTGTTGCGTTAAGTATGTGGCATTTATGGTTGACTATTTATTTATTTTTTAGAATTGATTGTGATCTTTTCTGTTTTCGTTGGATAGTTAAACATTGTTAATATTAATATTATCTAAAAGTGAAAACTATTAAGCTTTCTATTTGTTATATTCACCAACTTATATAAATGTGTTGTTTTCTATGTACAATGAAATAAAATAAAATAAAATAAAATAAAATAAAATAATATAAAATAAAATAAAATAACGTATCTAAGATGGATAGAAAAGAATTAAAAAATTAAAAAAAAAAGATAATTATTTTTGGAGTTTTTCGCTCAAAGCCTGGTTTCTATGTGTTGGATGTTCTAAGAATGGCCCTAGCAGACTAACCATTTGATCATGACCATCACTGACCAGTGACATTTCTTTCATTATTTTAGAATTTATACAAAATCTTTCATTGAATTCATATTCTGTCTTAAAAACTCTGCGTTGACAAAAAGTCCTAGGCAACCGGTTGTTTTCATCGTATGAGAAATCAGAGGAATCCTTTATTTACCATATTTATGTAGATTTAGATTATCGTAGATTCTCAATCGTATTTTATTTAATAGAGTTATTTTTATTCACCGAGGATAAAACGATTTTACAACTTACATAACTCTGAAGCTATATAGACTTGTAAAAAATATGACAGTTAAAATATATATTTAAGGCCGACAAATAACGATTCTTTATGAAACACTTGTTCGACTCTTGCAATATGTAACAATAAACATAGACAATTTGTCAATATGTGTAACTTTGTAATTGTAGCCAGAAAATCAACAATTTTAGAAAATGTCCTATGTGAAACAGTTGTTCTGAATAATGTTGTAGGTTAAGGCCAATGTTGCTATTTTATTTTACAATAATTGTTACTTGTAGCTTTATGAAACGGGGCCCAGCTGTCGGTTAATAATAATAATATATATTAACTTAGATTACATATCGGAGGATATTAAAATGGAATTCTATATTAAAATAAATAAATTTAAGATCAACCAAAACACAATAATTTATATTTTATTTCAAACTCTAATTTTTACGAATTTTATAACATGTAAGTAATTGTAGTCAATCATAATATTACAGCTGACATATATTCTCCAAACTGGAGCTTTTATTGCAGTTCGCTAACAATAAAACCAGCAGCATAATGTAGTTGCATCATGGGCGTATATATGGGAGAGGTTTAGGGGGTCCGGACAATTTTGGAAAAATATTCCATTGCTTATTGCTTGGCTGCGCCATTGGTGCGGGAGTTACGGGAGTTTAGACAAGAATTATATATTTAATTATATATGATATTTACGTGCAATCAACTATATAACGTCATAAGACAAGCCGAACGTTTAGGCCGATCGTGTCTCTCTATCGCTTGGTCCGCGCTCTCGCATGCACGCTCGGCCCAGGCGGAACGGGATAATTTTTCGTGCGTGCAGCCGGCGTTCATCGATTTATAAGACGTTATCACGTCAAAAAAGCTTATTGCTTGCTCATAACTGCACTACATCTCTGTAATAGAATAGCAGCTATTCTATCTATGGCAGAGTCATCTTTAAAACTTGTGAGGGCTTTTTGTACTAGGTCCGCTGAAAAAGTTCATAGTCTATACAATGATCAATTCTCGGGGATTTTGATCGGTAGGACTGGTACATGTGGTGGTTCTCTTACTGTGTTCTAATTGTCGGCATGGTAAGTAAATCGAGGCCGCGCGCTCCATGTACTTTGCTGTCATGCAAAAATTTCAGCAAATTTTTATTTTAGTGATTGTAATCTATTGAATTGGCCATATTTATCATCATTTAATGAAGAATGCACTGATACTTTAGATGAAAGTTGCTGCCTCGTCTACTATATAAATAAAAATGAACCCCTATCTCTCCTGGTCACGCTAAAACTTTAAAAAATAAATTAAGAAAAGATGGGAGGTTATGGCGAAGCCGAAGGCCAAACCTACAACGCGAACGAAGTCGCGGGCATTCGCTAGTATATCTATAAAAAGATGTATGGCCACTACATATACTAACATTTCTTAAAATTGTATTTTAATGTATTATAGGTAAGTAACTATTGTTTGTATGCAGTTGAACAAGCATGTACCCATTTCATGTAATGAGTATGATTTGAGCGTTTAGATTTTCAATTTTTACCTGCGGACCCCCCCCCATGTGATAACTATAGCTACGTCACCGTTGCAAAATTCTGGCAAGATAGATACTTGCATCAGTTAAAATAATCGTTCATTAAAATGTCATCAACTTTCGTATAAATATTATTCTTTATTGTTTCCTTATTTTGATTTTTGATTATCTTCTGTTTTGCGGAGTTATCGAAACTTACGGTGCTGATTGTGAGTGGGTTTCGTGTTTTAACATTGACATTGTATTTAAAAAAAAACACAGCTACCGTAGATAGGATTAAAATAATTACCAATTAAGTTATTGTTGAACATAGAAACATAGCAGAGGCCGTAGCATAAACAATATGCAAAAAGTATTTAGTATTAGTATTTCTGCTGCTCGAGGCCAACTAGTGCGAAGCCTTAACTTACCCCCTACCATGCTTACCGTGGGCTTTTGCAATATACTCCGCTCTAACCTGAACGCTGTCCGTTACCACCTGGCGACTGCGAAGCCGGCCTTGCTCTTACGTACCGATACACAGATATATGTACGTTACATCTTCACTGAAAACTCAATTCCGACATACGGTTCGATGCATGAGCCACCTGAGTGGCGACTGACCCTCATTATCCTGAGGTATCATTGCTTCGGGGTATTGTCTCGTTTTGCAAAGAAACTCCATGCATAGCCCTCTCCTTAGTTCGTCGCGTGACTAAGCTTATTTGAAAGGCCTAAATTAAACAGCATCTCAGGTCCAGATGGCATCATTGGTACCAAATTCTGGTTGAAGACTTTTTTGTTTTACTTAGGCGCTACGGTATATTAGAATAGAATAGATGTTACTTCTGTTGTAATATCTCGTAAGGAATTACTTAGTTACGTCAATTGTACATAAGTACTTATATACATGTACGTACATTGTCTAAAACGAAAATTTGCGCAAGTGTAACGTAATCGGATCGTTGACGTATGTATACAGTGGGCTTAGCATGAATAACTTCGTAAGTGTAACGTAACGTGTCGTTAACGTGAAACACTACCAACTGGCATTTATCTAGGGCAACTGTATTAGTGTATAGACCTATAGTTTGTACGCCGAAGCGTGACTCGTTAACATTTGCGATACGACTACTTTCTGGCAAATTGTTTGTGCTACGGCCTCTGTACGACCTATTATATTATCTAGTGCAACTATAGCACAGACTACTGATAGTTTGTACTATTTACGTCAACGATACGATTGCGTTACACTAACCAATTTTCGTGCTAGGCTTACAGTTTATATATAGAAATCGACATGGTGTTATTTCTATATAAACATATTCGAATTGTACTACTTGAGTACCAATACTATAAATTATATTAATTAAATAGCTATACCTACTGTATCTAGTAGAGTAGTTATCTATACAAAAAAATAAAATTTAATCGTATATTTCTATAATACTTTACTTATACACATTTTTTTGAATATTTTTGTCCTTATTTTGACTGTACCGGCTAATCTCTGATATAGCTATACCGATTTTGATAAGTCTTTTACTGTCTGATAACAACTGATGCAGTAAGGAGTACAGTAAATCCAGCTATACCTACTTTTGTTTTAGAAAAATAATTAGGGTTCCACGCGAACTCGTCAATTTCTGTACAGGTGAAGCCGCAGGCTTAACTAGTATACATAATATATTGAAAAAGTTGACTATAACATAAATATATTTTTAGGGCGGAAACCTAACCTTATCATATACTAAAATAAATCTATACATATATAAATAAACCCCTATTTCTTCTGGTGACGATATAGTTGAGAACGGATGAAACAATCTCGCTTATTCTTTGTTTGTTGTGTTAATTATTGTCAGGAGAAGGTTCTTATGAAAGACAAACCAACCAATAGAAGATGGGAGGTTATGGCGAGGCAGAAGGCAGGGCTTACTAGAGAATACTACATGAACGATGTCGCGGGCAGTCGCGTTATATAAAAGTACCGAAATAAACCTCATTGCCTCCTTTGCGTCCCAGAGACACAGTACGTCACATATACGTCAGTTTCATTCATAAATCTTTTGTTTTAATTATCACGGTATAGGAACGATTAATCAGTATATAGCCTTAATTATTACAGTTATCATACTCAATTAATTCTATAAAACTTACTACTGTCTACAATAGGTACTATTTTACACGAATCTCCAAGCTCTACTTACAGCTCTATCACGTCATGTCTATCACACACGTGCGACTGTGTAGCGTCACAAATAAATTGTAGCGTTTCAAAAAGCCGGTTACTGCCTTCACGTGGAGTTCAGTTAGCGACAGGCCTACGCTGAACGCAACGCCAACGCAGCCTGCAGTGCTGACTCGAACGCCGCCGAACGCTGAACTCTATTTCGGCCAGTCAAGATGTTCGAATAATGTCAATCGACTCTACCTACCATTGTGAATAAATAAAAAAAGAAAAACGCGGGAAAATGGTCTTCACCGAAACGTTTTGTGGTATTCTAATTTTAAAGCTTAGTGAACGAACTTTTTATATATAATGTCTTTTGAATAGAATAAAAGCAAACATTTTGAACACAATGACGATAAAATCAATTTTTAGTGATCTAATTGATTTTTTAAGAGCACGTGTTTTTCTGGTAAGTCTTTATTGTGTATCTATACTTATACACTTTTTATTTATGGTACCTAAGTACTTAGTTCTGTCTGAGGTTCAGTGCAAGCGGTGTACTTACAGACTCTACCTAAACTTTACATAGTAATACCTATGGTGATTCCAACTTAGAATTGAATTGGACATTAAATTAAACTTAATATAATATACATTATATTAAAATTGATATGTAATATCTTTTAAACGTAATATCTGAGTTAAATACATAATAGAGATTTAATATTTACGAGTGTTTGACCAAGATAACAGTATGCAAGACATTGCAAAATTCCAAGAACGCGATGATCTCAACCTTCCCGTCTCTACCGAAATAAATTCTATCGTTATTTCATTGTCATGTCCACGCTAACATTCATGTATGTGTAATGTGGACTTATTCATGGGTTTATGGCATTTGGTACTTTGATTTTAAATTAATAAATACACTGTATTGTTACCTTGGTGCTACTTATGCATCATTGGTGTGTCAAACTATATTCCACTATACCTAATCCATCTACCTCCGTACATCTATTTTATTGATACAAAACTTATGTAAGTATTTTACCATAATATTGTAGAAGTCGAACACCAGACGCAAAATATAGAAGCGAGAGAAATGAATAGATTGTACATTAATACAATACATCACTAGCTGCACCCCGCTGATTCACCTGCGTATGGATGATGTTGAACTATATATTTTTTGTAAAAAATATATCGAAACCGGCCAAGCCATTTTTTAGCTGCCTTTGTTCTCCTGTGTTTGCTCTGTCCTCATACGGATAAATTCTGTGCACTTTTTGATAAAGAGGAGCACGATCGGCATAGTTGTAGTTACCGACATAGCCGAAGAACTGAGGATTGATCACAAAACTGTTTGACCCACTTCAAAATGTGACTATACAAATAAAACTCGATATTTGGGTGCCTCACGAGCTCACTGAAATAACCCTAATGAATTGTGTATTTTTTCCGTTTTTCTATTGAAACGTAGGTAATTAAAGATAACCATTTTCAAAAAGACTGTTCATTAGTGATAAAAAGTTGAACACCTTCGACAAGAACGTGCGAAAAACGAAAAAGGATAAGTAGTCAAGCTCCACCAAGACTTACAGTCTTCCCTACAGGGAACCCCATATTAACACGCAATAAGGTGATGCTGTATGTATGGTAGGATTGAAGTGACATAATTTGTTATGAGCTTCTACCTCCGGGCAACACCATCGTTTCGGATCTCTACTACCAACAACTAATAAAAGACTCAAACAAGAAATTGAGAGAAAAACATCCGGAATTGATCTACAGATAAGGAGTGCTCGGTCTTTCATCATAAACACACCACACACATATTTGGCCACACAACAAAAAATTAGAGAGCTTTGTTGAGAAGTGTTAATACATGCACCATATAGGTGCAAGAAATTGAGAGAAAAACATCCGGAATTGATCTACAGATAAGGAGTGCTCGGTCTTTCATCATAAACGCACCACACACATATTTGACCACTCAGCAAAAAATTAGAGAGCTTTGTTGAGAAGTGTTAATACATGCACCATATAGGTGCAAGAAAATGAGAGAAAAACATCCGGAATTGATCTACAGATAAGGAGTGCTCGGTCTTTCATCATAAACACACCACACACATATTTGGCCACTCAGCAAAAAATTAGAGAGCTTTGTTGAGAAGTGTTAATACATGCACCATATAGGTGCAAGAAAATGAGAGAAAAACATCCGGAATTGATCTACAGATAAGGAGTGCTCGGTCTTTCATCATAAACACACCACACACATATTTGGCCACTCAGCAAAAAATTAGAGAGCTTTGTTGAGAAGTGTTAATACATGCACCATATAGGTGCAAGAAATTGAGAGAAAAACATCCGGAATTGATCTACAGATAAGGAGTGCTCGGTTTTTCATCATAAACACACCACACACATATTTGACCACACAGCAAAAAATTTGAGAGCTTTGTTGGGAAGTGTTAATACATGCACCATATAGGTAGTCAGACTACCTATATGGTGCATGTATTAACCATACATAGAATTTCACCTACTTCGGTGTCTTGAATTATTTGGGTAGTTTACGTTAACATCGAGAGAGAACTGTCTTCTCGCATTTTCTTGATCAAAAATCCCAAGATTTATACTTATTATTATACCTATATATTATATTCTGCAATAAGTATACATTCCGTAATTTTCAAACTATTAAACAGTACCACACTTTATAACAATATAGATAAGTATTATTTTAAACAGTAAAATAATATAAATAACTTCATTTTAGAATAATTTTCATGTCCATTTTTTAGAACCGGATTGCTGAGGCACTTTTGAAAATTGTGAAATGTATACATCTTATTGCAGGCGACTGTACAGCAACGGGATTATGTCACTACCTACAAAATGGCAGCAAGTTATCACACATACTTATTATACCTACTATACTACTTATAATAAAGGAGTAGAAGCCAAAAACACTTTATTTGGCAAAATAAATTAAAACAAAATGTGGGTCAGAAGATAAAATTACCCATTGAACAAGAATATGACGTTTTTGAAAAGAAATGTTTGTCTATATTCTTACGTATAACTTAAAAACGGCCTCACAGATTTCGGTGAAATTTGGTTTATGGATGGAATAAAGCCCGAAACTCCCTTTTTAATTTGATCCGTCTGTTAAATCCAAGACGGCAGCTTGATCTCTCTATGCTCCACGGTCTAATATAAAACTGGGGTCACGTTTGATTGGACAGGCGCTTGAACTTTACTGTTAGAAACCGTAATAATTACGAATGTAACATGTATTTTTTTAATTTTTGCTAATATACCCATATAAGGTGTGTAGTAAAGTTCAGAAATTATTATTTGGATTAAATATTTCTGGAGCAATCCACTCAAAACTTGGTAAAAAAACACACATAAACCGTCACAGCTAAGTATATATCCTCCAAGGAGTAAGCATCGGTGTTTTAAACACCTGCATTTCGCTTGGTATATTTTTCATCCCATGTAATATGGCGAGCCTATGCCATCTATGGGATACTGTTCCAGACTCCGAATTGCTATTGATAATTTCTTCGTCAGAAAATCCCATTATAGTCCAACCCAGGATCCCGAGATTCCTGAACGGCGCTTCCACCACTTCACCAAGACCAAGCGAGCTAAGGCGCTGGCGGGTCAACTTGTATATATATATATATATATATATATACATACATGTAATATTTAAGGCGCGGTCGTATCCTGATAATAGTGTAGCGAGTGTAACGAAACAGTTAGATAATCTCTAAAAATATCTATGAAAAAAAAACTTAGGTTAGAAAAGGAACAGGCAAAGAGTAATAACCGAACAGAATTCATAAATATTACTCGCTCTCTGCAGAAAAAAATCCTAATTAGGTGCATAAAAATAAACTTTCACGTCCAAACTCTCAGAATTTTCAGCGATAACACTATATTATATTTTAGGTAATACATAGCCAACATATAGTACTAAGGCAGTTTTTTCAATTGTGTTAGTATATATCGAAAGATATAAAGAAAACGTACAAATTTAATGCATTTTCGCATTACATCGTCCAAACTAACAAGCGATTTTCAACCTTACGTAAAGCATCGTAAATTATTTTAAAATTGGGATTGGACCGCGTCTTAAATGTAATTAAACTTTGAAAAAAATATATTTGTTTTTATTTAAAAAAATACGACGAAAATTCTTCGCCGACAAATATGTGTCTGAAAATGTTTATTTTGGCGACGCACGCGCCTTCCTAACTCGCTAGATAAGATGGTATAGGACGGTATTAAAGAGCATCAGTCAACGTTTCAACTGGCTGATTGATTGATTCAAATAAAATTCCATTGCAATAGGTCTATAAGGGGCACTTCATGCGACAATTGTATACGTTAAATATGTATTATCACCTGTAACAATATACAATTTGGTATTATCTATACTAATACTTATTATAAAGAGGAAAGATTTGTAAGTATGTTTGTAACGAATAGGCTCAAAAAGTACGAGACCGATTTCGAAAATTCTTTCACCATTGGAAAGCTACATTCACTCTGAGTAACATAGGCTATATAAGATTCATCATCATCATCCAACAACGCGCGGGTGAAACCGCGGAGAGCAGCTAGTAAGATATAAGATTATAAGATATTATTGGAATATGCCCCATTTTTTACATAAAGTACATATAATTTGTAACATAAAAGTGAACCTAAGCCTTATATGTGCTTCTTAAATAGTAGGTGCAATGATACGCACAATATGCAGTAAAAACTATGATTTATCTTTACCACAGTTTTACTAGTTTGTGATGTACCTATACGTCAACGATACGAATAGATTCCACTTACGCAAATGTTCGTGCTAGGCCCATACATGTGTAAGTATTGTATTGCTGTTATGGCCCATCTGAAATGACCTCATAAGTAAAGACAAAACATTGATTATTTATGCAGCCCTGAGACATGAAATTAATACCATCCGCATGAAATAATAATCAACACATTCCGACCTTTATCGAGCTTATAATAAAATGTGAAGATGGTTTCTAGTTTATACCATGGTTTTTAAGGGAGTTTGATACCTGAAATTAGCTTAAACCATGGTTTTATCCTTCCTATACCGTGATATAAGTGGTATATATATATATCGGCGCAACTACAACAGTTCGTCGAGAATAATTAAGTTTAATCATTTGATTGCCCTAAAAATAGTTTATAAATCATCAGTTGATTATTTTTGAGTTGATTACGATGTAAAATTAATGTTATGATTGTAATTTCAATACTTTACCAACAAACTTGTAAACTCGTGCACGTGCGCCGAGTCCTATAAATACGGCCGCACTGTAGGTGCTCGTCTCAGTCGCTCTCGAGTCGCCGTACAGTACGGACCTCTTTGTGACGTTGTTACGCTGCTCGTTGAATATACGAAGCTTATAAAAGTACTTGTGAAGTTTTACTTCGAGGACCCAAAAATGAGTGATCATCATTACAACAACTATTGTGACGTCAGCAATGCTGACGTCACACTTTTTAAAAACACTTCGGAGGTGCTTTCTCCGTCTTCAGAAGTGGGATCAGAACAAGCTCTGGTCCCAACCACATCCTCATCGACTTCGGTTCAACCTGTCACGACTGGAACAGCGCAGGGCAGTACCAGGCTGATAGGCCCTGCCTCATTGAACACTTCAGGAGTGCCAAAAAGCAGCTTTAATACCGTGCAGCCCATCACAACGGGAATTCGGCATGACGTCTACACCAATCGCTGCGGGAATACCAGCTTCCGTCGGGATACCATTCATGTCAATGGGACCCACATCTTACAATCAAGAAGTATACCTTTCAGGGGTACCCATCGCTGCTGGATCGTCCCACACAACGAATATGCATCCAACTACTCATATAGTCGGATGCCCTCCCCAGTTTATGATGCAAATGATGGATATGATCTCAATACACTGCAAAACAACGTTGCAACCGCCCCTGATTAAGTGTAATCCACATCTCAAGCTGGCCAGTCAGTCCAGATAACTCACGACGACGAACACGCATCATCGGATTAAAACCGGCGAGTATAACATTCATTATGTTTCACGATATTTGCAACTAGAATCTAAAAGAATAAAATGTCTGGAGAGTGATACCTCTGAGCTAAACCATGTGTTACCCTTGAGCTAACCACGGGTCCTTGATGCATCCACAAGTGAACCCTGAGATACTGTGGGGACGCCTTGTGGAACTATGGGTAGACACGTATACACCACAGATTCTAAATTAATAAGACAGTGCACTTAAGATGTCTTAGTGTACTGTTGTAATCTACAAAAATAAAATGTCTGGAGAGTGATACCTCTGAGCTAACCATGTGTTACCCTTGAGCTAACCACGGGTCCTTGATGCATCCACAAGTGAACCCTGAGATACTGTGGGGAAGCCTTGTGGAACTATGGGTAGACACGTATACACCACAGATTCTAAATTAATAAGGCAGAGCACGATGTGTTTGTGTACTGTGTACCTACTTGAGAGAAAAAAACGATTTTCTTTAATTCGCTTAAAAAGCAACGTAAGTTGTTTACATACTCACTACTCAGAGAATATCTCATTATTTGCAGGCCAGCGATAATTAACAGCAGTCTGCGAGAGTTAACGAGTCAACAAGGCTGGTGCAGAGCGCGCACCGCCTGTCAGAATGGCCGTATCGACGCGGATACAATAATTAGTCAACGTTTAAAACGACAACATGCTGTTGCCTTTATGAGCATGAGAACCACGGAAGCCGAGAGTCGGTACCACTCTTACGAGTTGGAGACACTGGCAGTGGTACGAGCTATAAAACACTTTCGCCAGTATCTATATGGGCGAAAATTCACCGTGATAACGGATTGCAACGCATTAAAAGCGTCAAAACACAAAAAGGATCTTCTGCCAAGGATTCATCGCTGATGGGCGTTCTTACAAAATTATGACTTCGAGGTAGAGTACCGTAAAGGTGAACGTCTCCAACATGCTGACTTTTTCAGTCGCAATCTAGTTGAGCTTGCAGTCAATGTTATGACAAGAGACTTGAACTGGCTCAAAATTGCACAGCGACGGGATGAAGAACTGCGTCCGATAATGGACAGCCTCAGTGACAATAACCCAGTGGAAGACTATGTGTTAGAGGACAACGTTTTAAAAAAGGAACGTCAATGATCCTGCCTTCGGTCAGCAGCTCAGTACCGTCGTTCCCAAATCATTTCAATGGAGCATTATAAACTCATTTCACACTGCACTAAAACACCCTGGCTGGGAAAAGACACTGCAGAAGATCAGAGAAACCTATTGGTTCAACAAAATGAGTTCCACTATCCGAAGATTTGTGGATAACTGTGTTGTATGCCGAACATCCAAAGGAAGATCCGGGGCCATTCAAGCCCAGTTATACCCCATACAAAAACCAACGGCTGCCTTCCAAGTTATTCATATGGACATAACAGGGACGCTGGGCACTCCAGATGATCAACAATACGTCATAGTCACCATTGACGCTTTCTCAAAGTACGTTTTACTGTACTTCAGTACCAACAAAAACCCACACAGCACATTAGCCGCTCTAAAACGCACGGTGCATCTATTTGGTGCGCCGGTTCAAATAATAGTAGATGGAGGAAGAGAGTTCCTTGGCGAGTTCAAGGACTACTGTGACGCCATCGGAATAAATATCCATGCTATCGCTCCAGGAGTCAGCCGAGCGAATGGCCAAGTTGAAAGAGTCGTTGCAACCCTCAAAAATGCTTTGGTAATGATTAAAAATTACGAAGCAGAGCAGTGGCACACTGTACTCGAGGAACTTCAGCTGGCAATGAACTGTACAATCCACCGAGTCACCGGTGTTGCTCCACTGACACTTATTACACAACGAAAGCACTGTGTACCTCCTGAGCTTCTCAACCTGGTGGATATTGACAACGAAACCGTTGATATTGAAGCGCTCACTCAACAGGTGCAACAAAAAATGATTTGTTGTAGCGAACAAGACAGACAACGCTTCAACCTACACAAGGCCAAAATCCATCATTTTCAAAGAGGAGACTACGTATTGGTGAAAAATAATCCTCGAAACCAAACCTCGCTTGACCTTAAATACAGCGAACCATATGAAGTTTGTAGAATACTGGATAATGACCGATATCTGGTAAAGAAAGTTGTCGTTAGAGGACGACCTCGCAAGGTTGCCCATGATCAGCTGCCTGCGCCGCGCTCCGCAACCTGGGGATCAGTTGACCGTATCGGCGGGAAACGAATCACCTATTCAACGAGATCCCACTGCAGAATCAAATGAGCCCATTCCGTCGACCTCACGAGAAGGGCTGCAAGTACAGCCAAACCACGACTCGAACCAAGACGACCCATCAGAATAAAAGATAAGTAACTAAATCCAAATATTTCAAATAACTCTCCGAGAACTCTACGAGACCCTTCGAGAATTCTACGAGACCCTTCGAGAATTCTACGAGACCCTCCGAGAACTCTACGAGACCCTTCGAGAATTCTACGAGACCCTCCGAGACCCTCCGAGAACTCTACGAGAACCTACTAACCCTATAAGCATTGATATCCCCAAAAAGACATAGCAACGCAGGTCGCTTACAGACGCACTACTCAAAGAAAGTATTTCATTTCTTTCAGGTCTACGAGAATCCAAATAATCTACGAGAATCCATAACAATCTACGAGAACCAACGAGGCTGGTGCAGAGCGCGCACCGCCTGTCAGTATGGCCGTATCGGCGCAACTACAACAGTTCGTCGAGAATAATTAAGTTTAATCATTTGATTGCCCTAAAAATAGTTTATAAATCATCAGTTGATTATTTTTGAGTTGATTACGATGTAAAATTAATGTTATGATTGTAATTTCAATACTTTACCAACAAACTTGTAAACTCGTGCACGTGCGCCGAGTCCTATAAATACGGCCGCACTGTAGGTGCTCGTCTCAGTCGCTCTCGAGTCGCCGTACAGTACGGACCTCTTTGTGACGTTGTTACGCTGCTCGTTGAATATACGAAGCTTATAAAAGTACTTGTGAAGTTTTACTTCGAGGACCCAAAAATGAGTGATCATCATTACAACAATTGTGACGTCAGCAATGCTGACGTCACACTTTTTAAAAACACTTCGGAGGTGCTTTCTCCGTCTATATATATATATATATATATACTAAGTGGCGTGCAATTGGAGAGGCCTATGTCCAGCAGTGGACTGCTACAGGCTGATGATGATGATGATGATGATACCGAGATAATTAAAACTAAACATTTATGAATGAATCTGACGTAATATATTTACGTCTCTGGGTCGCAAAGGGTTAATATCGGAAGTATTTTAGTCCACGTTTTATAATAAGGCGGAGTATGTATCTTATATAATCTAATACTCGTATATATAAAAATTTACCCTATTTGTTCTGGTCACGCTATAACTCGAGAACGGATGGAACAACCTCGCTAATTCTTTTTGTTGTGTACGTTATTCTCAGGAGAAGGTTTTTATGAAAGAAAAACCAAGGAAAGATAGGTCATGGCAAGGCCGAAGGCCGAGCCTACTTTGTGAACGAAGTCGCGGGCAGTCGCTAGTCTAATATATAAAAATCAACCCCAATTTCTCCTGGTCACGCTATAACTTGAGAACGGATGGAACAACCTCGCTAATTATTTTCTTGTTGTGTTAATTATTGTCAGGAGAAGGTTCTTATGAAAGAAAAACCAAGAAAAGACGGGAAGTTATACAACTACGCGAACGAAGTCGCGGGCAGTCGCTAGTAGGTAGGTTCCATACCTAATTCAATTCAAATTGTGCATAGACTAAACGCGAAAGTGTGTTAGTTGGTTTATTCTTCTGGAGCAACGGATCGACGTGATTTTTTAATAAGTGATACAGGAGAGATACGTTACTTTTTATTCTGGTAAGGTTTTCCTGTAGAATACACGGATGGAGACGCGAGGAGCACAAAGTCATATCGTTACCGTAAAAACCAAATTACGCTCACAGTGGTTGCGATACGGTACGGTGTTCAAATCTTCATGTGACCACAATTATAATAAAGGTAAACACAATGAAAACAAACGAGGAGAAATCGTACTTGAGCGACTTTCCTCGCAATCAATAAATGTTTTTTTAAAAAAAATTAACCTATGCCAATTCCGAAACCATTTCGAGATTTTATGTTACAAACCCTTATTTTTCTACTCTGACCTTTTAAAACGATAAGATGCCATTTATTTTAACAAAAAACGATGAAATAATTCGACTTTCATTGACCTCTAAATGACGTCACTTTTTTGCACTTTTGTTTTGATTGAATAGAGACTTACGAATTAGTAGGTGTCACTGTCAAGTGTCAAAGTAAATTCTAGTTTCTTTTTTTTTACTCGCGTGCTTTTCTTGGCTCCTCAACGCAACTACATATTTGTGCAAAAAAGTGACGTCATAGGATTCAAATTTTCAAAAAAATATTATAAAATAACTACTGAATATAAAACAAAAATATTGAAATTAGTTTCTTATAATGACCTAATCTACGAAATAAAAATATAAAAAAAATACCAAAAAAAAACTTTACATACCGAATTCTCTCTAAGCTCTTGCATACGCTTGTATCAGTATAGTATAGTCTTCCATGATCAAACAGTTGTTCAAATGCTTCTGGGAAAGTAATAATGATACAAAATATTGCATTAAATATAAGGCCTATATGATTTTGATGGATCGTTCCGACAGTAGTGTTGGCCGACATTGACAAACTATGAATCATGCGAAAGCAAACCTCGAGATGACGCGGTTTATGTCGTGACGTGAATCGAGGACGTCCAGTTATCACGACCAATTTGGAGACTGCCTGTTATATAATTTCAATACATGGTATACCTAAGTATCAACTCTATATACATATAGATAGTTTTAACTTAAATGTAATTAATTTTTAATGTTTCTTGATTGTATACCTAAATAGGATATATTTTTTTTATTAGCAAATTAAAACGTAGCATTACATAATTGTATTCGAACTCGAGTATACGCATACGAAAAATATTTGATTTAAGACAAAAAATAGTACAGAGTAACATGAAAGTAAACACGCTATTATGGTTTCATGAATTTCTGCCAGAAATGGATAAGTAACTTGATCTTTTGAAACTTTTACGCACCTCAAAAATGAACGATATCGTTAGTTACTCGTAATAGCAAAAAGTATTATTTTATCATCTACCTGGGGGTACCCAAAATATTGACATACAATTTTATGTATAGGTACATACCAATGATCTCTTCTAATATAAGATCATTGACACATAGGTACTTACTGGAACATGCTCTGTAATATTATTTATCAACATGATAATGGCGATCTATATCTTAAAAAAATACAAAGAAGTATATAGCTTCCGGCAAATGTAATATTTAATTTGTATTTTTCTTCGTGTGGATATAATCCTCATCAAACCGTAAGAGCTTTATGATTGATAACCATTACCCCCATCACACACAAGATTACGCACTGAAAAGGAAACCCCTTCAATCGTGAAATGTTTAATTCACCCTCCCAGTGGGAACGACCGCATCGAAGCTCACGAGAACATACTCATTCATCTGCATATATACCCACCTTCCTTCCGTCTATTGAGAATTTATCGAACCGGCAACGAAGCTTGTCATCTGATGCAAATAAGATCCCGATGATAGCGGCATCGACACGGTCGACTACCGGCTAGTAATTAATGCGGGACCGTACTCCGGCTCATTCTATCATCGACTCTATTCATTCGTTCAATGGAGGCTGGCACAATACGGCTGTCAAAGCACCAGCTACGCACCAAGCTGAATAGAGTCTGAAGTGGTACCTAGCTGTAGTATAGTGCTGTTCATATTGCGTCAGAAATGTAAACTGCCGTACGTGAGAGTTTACACTATCATATATTTTCAAGCTGTTTCTAAGGCTGGTATTCCAGAAACTGCACAGTCATCTTATGGTCTTAATATAAGCCAAAATGTTAGTATTCAAACATAACCTGCATCGTATCATGGTTATGTCACTTCTCAATTGAGGTACGCTATATTTTCTGGGAGAGAGCAACTAATAGGGAAAAAGTATTTATATACAAAAAAACGTTGTAATTATTCATGTTATGTGTAGTTTGGAAAAAGCTTAAAGTAGTTTCACGTCCTTTAAGAAACTATAAAACCTAACTATGCCTTCATTTAAATTCTCTTCACTTGAAATTGTTGTAAAAAATAATATCGTAACCGAACTGTTTTAAGAAACTTAATTTTCATCAATCATAAAAAGAATCTTTATGGAAATAGTGTGTTTACTATGGCACCATAAAATTTCTCCATTTTTTGGTAAATTTTATTTTATATTTATATCCGGTATAAATGCCATATCTTTCATTCTAAATGATTATATTCATTGTCCTTTAATATATTTGACAACATTATAATTTTTGCCAAAATGGCGGATCACGGCTTATTTAATTTTGGGTCCTGTATTTTACCTGTGTATTACAAAAAAAATATAAGAAAGATCAGTAATAAACCTCAACTTAAACCTAGATTTGTCAGTAAATGCCATACTATAAATCTACTCACAGATCAAGTAAATAAATATCTACCATACTAGCGGCTGCCCGCGAGTTCGTTCGCGTAGTAGGCTCGGCTTTCAGCCACGCCATAACTTCCTATCTTTTCTTGATTTTTAAGATAAGAACGTTCTTCTGACAATAATTAACTCAACAAAAAAAATAATTAGCGAAATTGTTCCATCCGTTCTCAAGTTAAAGCGTGACCAGGAAAAAATAGTGGTTAATTTTTATATAAGTATATACATATAGATTGGAGGCCGCACACTCCAAGTGCTTTGCTGTAAGTACTATAGTGTACTCGTACTTTTTATAAGTAATATGTACTAGGATTGGTACTCATGCGTAGATTCACTATTGAGCGTGCTTCTGAGATACGGCCTTTATATATGTTGTATCGTAAAGAGACGCTTGCAAGAATCGTGTGTCATGTAGGGTACACTTGACACAATAAATCTGATGTTCAAATGTTTCGTAAGCGAAAGTTATTTTCATGAGACTGTAGAGCGAGTTTATTACACGATGTCAAGTGCCTGAATCACTGAATGTCCATTTACTAAAGATTTATAGCCGATAGATGATGTGATGTGTTTAAAATTTAATTCTTCGATGAAATGATGTGAAGGAGTTATTATTAAATATAACTACGGTAGGTACAACACGAGTGAAGTTCGTGTACTTGCAAAATAATTTGTAGCTTAGTAAAATCTTCCTTCAAAAGTCTTCATGGCCGTTGATAAATTTAGTACTTCGGAGCACATTTTTTTGAGTTCTGGTCTCAGCTTCACAATTGTTAGGCACCTCGTTGGTTGCGCGTCCAGCGGTGCTCGGCTACCCTGCAACAAAAGAAACTCGATTACCTAATAGAAACGTTATAAAGCCTATAGTAAAAACAAAAAAAAAAAATTATCGCCTTATTTTATTTCAGATGTTATGGATCTCATTAGTGATATACCTTTTTTATGACACATTTATTTATTACCAATACGAGAAGAAGTTTTATCATCTGCGGAGAATATTAGGGGTAAGTCGGAACTAGTACATCTATATAATGCAGCCTAATATATTTTTCTACCGACTTCCATAAAGGTGGAGGTACTCAAGTCGACTGTATTTTCTTTACCTCATAACTTTCGATAGGGTGAACCGATTCTCAAAATATTTTTTGTTTGAAAGCTCATGCTTCCTGTGTGGTCCCATTTAAATTTCATCAAATTTAGTTTAGTAGTTTTTAAGATACACTCCAATAACTGAATAGAATGGAAGGCGGTATCAAATTTTTCAAATAGTACTTGTTATAGAACGTGATAATAACCTAATTAAAATAATGTTTCAGATGGGTTTATGTATATCACGAGCTACCGCGGCAGTTTTGAACGTTTGCGGCGTATTGATATTGTTGCCACAATGCAAGAAACTGAATCATATTCTATACAGGATACTGTCCAAGCTTTGGCCGAGACTGTTCTTCATTTGGCTGGAAAAAGCAAAAAGTTTTCACATGACTGTCGCAACAACCCTTCTGACGTTTGGTGGTGAGTATATAATGCAAAATAGGAGTGTAAAGCCGATCGTCCACCGCCACTAAACTAAGTTACCGTTAGCTAAAGCGATAGACGGTAAGCGTCAACGTGTTACGCTTCGTCGTACAAACTATGAGTTCTCTGTGTCACAGCTGCCCTAAATACATGACAGTTTGTACTGTTTTACGTGACCGACACGTTACCTTACACACGCAGTTATATATTCGATGTAGTAAAAGATTCCTTTTCGAGCAGAGATTTATTTCTTCTTAGGAACTCTTCTCACGGGTGATACAATAATACTGAGCATAATTGAGTGTTTAATAGTTGCTAACTAAACTAGTAGCTTAGCTCACATAGTTGAGAGTATACACAATTTTTCGTAGCTTTAGCTGGCGTAGTTAGCGGTGGAAGCACATGTATGGAAAACTGGCTAAACTGTGTAAGCTAAGCTAAACTAACTTAGTTTATTCTGCGGTGGACGATTGCCAATAATCGGCATTCACAATGTACGTACATTTTAATAACATGAACTCCGTTTCTAGGAATTCTATTATAGCTCCAAAAAAGTTAAACAATAGTTTTCCAGGAAGTGCGTGCTTACTGTGGTTAAATAATAATGGGCGTGTATTGACTCTAAAAACAATATTTTGAACTTATAGTCACTTAATATATCATTAAAATAAAACTTATAAAAAAAGAAATAATTGTTGCAGTATAGTGTAGAATATGCACGTTTGTAATATCTTAAATAAACAATTTCTTTATTTGGTGGTTTGAAGTTAACGAGATATCCTTCATAAACACATAAGTCAAGAATTGAATTTCATAGTCTTATCACAAAAGCGTGTAATGTTAAATTACCTTTTAAATTAAATAATTAAATAAATAAAATAGTCGGTGATTATTTATATTATCAAATGTAAACAATGTTTATTGTTATCTATACTAACTAAGGTAATCAAGGCTATGTTCAGACACAGCCTCCAAATAAGATAAGAAAAATCTCGTTACTGGTAGGAAGGTTTGGAATCCAAATGAACCATTTTTTAATTTATTGTCTGTCTGTGTGTCGTCCTCTTTGATTACTGATTGTTCGCGCACCATGTAAATACTACTTGATAGATTTTAATACCGTGTACTGAAATGAATTTTATATTGGTGTCCTGCGAAGGTATGTATAATTATGTATGTTTTATCGAAATCAGTTTACCCAAACACATGAGCAGTAAACTGTAGGTCTACCATGAGTTTAAAACGTTGACACCAATCGACGCTCGATATTTGCTGCCGCAAAAAAATGTATCAAAAAAAAACAGTGCCACCTTGCGGTCAATTGTAGAACTAAAATTGACAGCGAGTACGCCAATCACAAGCTTAGTAAGTAGGCGAGATCGAGTATCGACTATAGATGACATTTATGTTGCCAACTCATGGTAGAGCTACTATATCTATAAGTTGTAGTTGAACAAGCGAGTGCGAAGCACGAGTGAAGCGTCTCTGCAATAGCTTGGGCAAAAATGCTTTTGTAAGTGTGTCTGTTTTTCGGGATCTAACATCCGTTTTGCTGTATTGGTCGCATTTCTCAACCGATTCCCGTGAAATTTTGTAAGCAGGTTCGATAATTACAAAGAACTTTTGTCGATTCAGTCCTCTGTTTTTTTATAAATAAAAACATTTAATTCTTAAATGAAACTAGATGGCGTTATTTGTCTCACTAAAATATGCAATCCTACGAATCGAGGGTGAAAAACCACTAAAAAGACTTGCAGACCAAACAAGTCGAGATTGTTTAAGGATTATGGATGTTTTATGGATTTTACTCGGTGACATTTTTAGTTAATTAATTCAGTTTTTAGGCACGCAAAGACACTCGCAAGGCCTACTGCTACAGCTAACATAACCACTAGTCACTCTAGTTACTAGCGGTAATATTTATAGACGCTGTAATAGTAATTGTTCAAATTGTAGTTCCAATAGACGTGACTTTTATAAAAATAGATC
Organism: Selenia dentaria; assembly: GCA_917880725.1. Classification (NCBI taxonomy): domain Eukaryota; kingdom Metazoa; phylum Arthropoda; class Insecta; order Lepidoptera; family Geometridae; genus Selenia; species Selenia dentaria. Next base: position 35,110,222 of record OU862878.1, on the reverse strand, counting down.
TTCGTTTTTCTTGCTGTGGTTGACGTATATTTTTAGTAAGATTATTTTATCCAATTTATTTCTGTGACTTTGTATCAAATAGATCAAGCGAGCGAAGCCGTGGTAGGATTAGGTAACTAAATGGATCTTGCCTAATCTCAACTTTCTGAAGATTAATTTCGGGTTCCTACATTTATTTTTTACTATGATTCATATCGTTCAAAACACCGTTGCTATTGCTATGTCAGTGTATTTTACAATGGCGCGGCAAGATCTAAACTTGCGTGATAGATACAACCCGGTCAGAATATCTGTGCACCTCGCTAGAATGCGGCGCCTCTCCCGCTTCCCCTGTCACCTCTCCGCGCACTCCCCGGTGCGACAGTACGGTTAGCATCTTCGTTGCCGATACACGTCCCGATTGTACATTTGCAAGACTCTGGTGGTATTATGGTACTATATATATAGGAAAGGAAGTAACAGTACCTATAATTTTTATTCATGATATAGTTATTTTATTTTGATTAGTTAGTTTGTTAGTTATTTTGGTTAAGATGAAAGCAGAAAGATTTTTTTGCGTCCCTGTACTCTTTAATAAGTGTATATGGTAATTATTGTGAATAAGTTTTATTATCTGTATTCCGTAATTCAGCAATCCATAATTTGATGGACACTGTATTACGGTATTATACAGATATATCGTCTATCTACCTATATGCTACGAGTAGTTTCAATAGATAAAACAGCTAACGGTTTATGCTAACCAATAGTGATTTATCTACACTAATATTATAAAGAGGAAAAAATTGTATTTTTGTCTTTTTGTATGTAAACAATAAACTTAAAAACCACGGCACCGATTTCAAAAATATTTTGTTACTCGATGGCTACATTATCACTGAGTAACATAGGCTATATAATAGTGTGTGAGTAAGTGGTGAGAAATCGCTTACTTGAATCGAACTTAATCTACACTAAAACATCGACATCGACAGTTAAAGAAAATGCTGCTCTCGATCGCAGTCTCGACCAAAGCATTTTCCAAAAATGAGTGCGTAAAAGCAGAGTCTTGCACGAGGGGCACTTTTCAGCGGAAACAAAAGCTAGACCTAAACAGCTATGCAGCCATTAGTCTGCGTCTCAACGACTTAATGGTGCCCGTTGCAGGGCCTTAACAATTTTAATGAGCACTTTGGCATTGCCAATTCACTTTGTGAATAGGTACTTTTGGAACTAATGCGTTAGAAGGACTGCAGGTGATTCTGCAGCCACACACAAGATATATTATAAAGTTTTGACATAATATAATGTGGTATGTACAAATCTCGTGATTATTTAAAAAGATATGATACCAATTACAGTATACTGAATGAAGTACTTATGTAATTTCTGTCAAGACGTACTTGCATCTACACCTGAAAACTACCCTTTTCGACCGACGGTATATAAGTGTGCGACTTACTTTACTGTGATCAATAGTAGCAAAAAGTAATCAAATTTTTAAGTTACACTCAATGCGAGGGTGATAAATTTAATTTAGTGTGAATTTGGAGCTATAATAGCTATATGCTATGCTCAACAAAAAAATCATCAAAACCTGATGATCTAACAAAAAGGCAAGGGTGATCATAGATATACATATAATACAAGGCGAATTGCAAACCTTCTCCTTTAAGTCGGTTAAAAACTAAGGTATACACGGATTTGTTATCCGAACTACCTTTATAAGGCATATCTATTGTTTTATTTGTTATTTATTCACAAAGTGTCCAAGTTTGGTTCATTGTTTTATCCCAGGCGTAGGTACGGATGCCCCGCAAAATAAAATGTTCAGTACGCCACTTCAGAACACGTTTACCAAATTGAGGACTTCAATCTATGATGTGACTACTCACTTATCGACCTTTGGCACAATTGTCATAATGTCTGCTAAATCGAAGTAGGTATGTTTGATACATGCAAATGATTGCACTTCAAATATATAAAACCTTCCATGTGGCGTTCTATGGGGGAGGCATATGTTTAGCAGTAGACGTCTTCCAGCTGACGATGAAGATGATGATGAAAATAACCTTCTGAAGGAAACAGTTTTCGTTAATATAAATCTTTACAACAACTTTATGGTCATTAGTCATTAAACCTTATGTTAAACCTTACCTATGAAATTATGCATTTAATTTTATGGGTTTTGACGTTTGGGGACCACTTCTTCATTTGTCTTTTTCTAGGTGTAAATAGTTCACATCAAAATGTTACCACAGATTAAAAACCAATGTTACTTTTAATAATGTTCTTTACTGTTCATTGATGTACGAATATAAAAGTACATAATTTGACATCGCTCATTATTTTCCAGCGATACATTCCATATCCCACTTGGTAAACTTGTGGAATTTCTCGAGAGGGTTCGACGAGGAATGCCGCGAAATTAACTTGGCAAAGTACAGAAACGAGGTTAGTTTGCAACAATGCACTTTAAGCTACTTTATGGCCACTTAAGTTATCTTGCGCTGGAAAATGTATCTTTATTTAGGTTAGGGGATTTGGAAATGTAATAATTTGCATGGGGCTTAGTTTGTCTATTGAACTATAATAACGGAGAAAATGATGTAAGCAATATAATTGTTTATTATATGCTTCGTGGGGATCGAGTGTTTTAAAAAAACCCTTGGAAATTAGGTTGGTTTTATATTCATTGATTTCGCACGTGTTTTGTTTCACAATCGTCTAATATCCGGAAATACATTATAGTTTTATATTTATGTTTCAGAATCCACTTCGCCTACTCCTAAGTATGACTGGTATCACAGGACTCCTAATGCTCTTATCAATTCTATGTATGGGAATCACATCGCTGCGGGTAGTTCGAAGAAAGTTGTACAACGCGTTTTGGTACGCTCACCAGTTGTATCTGCCTTTTATGGTGCTGTTTGTTATACATCCGATAAGGTGAGACAATTTGTTTACTGTTGTGAGAACCTCAGCTTTTAAAATGTAATTAACTGTTGAAGGGTTAATTAATATACAGAACATATCAAAAAAAGTTTGTGATAATTTTTAAATTGAATTTAATCAACAATTTATTAATAAAAGGTTTATTTATATTCAATATAATATAACTCCTCCCCTGGCTCGAACACAACAAACGAACGGTGATACTCCTGGGGATGCTGAGAATCAAGTTATCCAGCATTTCTTGGGGTAACCTGTCCCATTCTTGAATAGTGGCTTCCTTGAGCTCTGGCACTGTCTGAGGACGTATCTGACGGTTCCAAACCGCTCGCTTAAGAGCAGCATTGACTCGTTGAGCTCGATGGGCGGGCGCATTATCATCGACCAGTACAAATTTGTGATCTGCATGGTTTTCTCGGAATTGTCTTATAATTCCATCAATAGCAATTAAAAAGACGAAGAAATCATTATATAATCTACCGTTCCAAAAAAAAATATCCATATTACAAAGTGTTTGCCAAATTTTTTATGATATGTGTGTAAATACAGCTGTAGGTTACATGTAGGCAATTTTTAAATATGATTTTAAAACAGTACCTAACGCTTGCATACCAAGACCAATCATTGCACTTTTAGAAAGTGAAATTATACATCCTCGGACTGTCGGAAGACACGGGTTCTTTTTTACGGGAGCTTTGATAGGCCAGATTATACTTGTATTGTTTTTGCTCTTATTTATCTCTCCTTTCCTGATCGATGGCGTAAGCGCAGGATGGCTTAAGTAAACTAGAATATTGGAATACTCCACTTCTGGCAAGCTGTCTCTCTGCCACCCATAAAATGTAATATTTGTAGTACCTAAGTAAAAACATTGTAAACATCTATATAAAAAGAATGGCCCCAAGTTTCTTGCCGCTTCTTCTCGGTAGGCTCTATAAATTTTGGAACGCGTTGGTAGAGTCTTTAAAGTACATTATAATAAAAAAATGACGTTCAAAAGTACGTCTTTGATGCGTAAATTGAATAAATGATTTTGACTTTGACTTTTAGAAGGCTAAATTTATTTTTCTATTTTCATAAAATGGTCACCACTTTGTGCGAAAACCCCTGAGTTACGAGATTTAGACTAATATTTTGTCGTACTAATTGCACTTTTTGAACCCTCTCTGGTGGCATGAGTGCACGATGGCGTATGCACACTGATAGGCTATTTGCATTCTTCATCTTTCAGAATATGTACCTACACCACTTTGCGCTACAATCTTTAAAGCATGAGATATTAATTTTGAAAAGGCGACATAAAAACGTTTCACTCTTGTTTCTGTAAAAGCCATTTTAAATAAGTTTTCTAAATAGTAAGCACGCCTTCGAAATATAGCTCACGTACCTAAATTTTGTGTATCACTTTGTGATTTATCCTGTTCGTTTTGAAAGTATAATAAAGAGACTACTTAAATGAATAAAAGTTTCTCAAATAAATATATAAAAGCTTGGATTAGAGTAGATGTAGAGATAGAGATATAGAGATATAGATATAGATATAGAGATATAGATATAGAGATATAGATATAGAGCACGCTATTTGTCCGAGATTTTAGAAATTCTAAATCGAATTCAGGTCAGTGTATGGATGCTTACGTAAAATGTTTACGTACCAAACGAAATTATCGACAATTTTTTAATATAACTTAAAAATGTTGTGTCCGGGACCGGACCGTAATACAATTAGCTAAGATTACATAATTACTTCAGGCCCCACTTACCTGTTTATCACTGGATTCTCAAAATTGTGAATAATGAGAACTTCAATAAAAAAAAATTACAATTGTTTGATAAAAAAATATTAAACGGGTCGATGATCCCTAACATATGTGATTGCCCGTTAATAATAGTTTCATCAAATTTTATTATGATATCATAACATAATCCGTCCATCACGTTTCCAATATACTGCGATACGCTAACGGTGAGTGTAAATTATGGACTTTAAAATAGAAAATATATAGAACAGTCACAAAATGGCTTATATTTGCACGCTGTTCATACATGTATCCATGTATCTATCAAATGTATTATTTTATGGCCAAGAAATGTTTGTTTCAAAGGACATTGGTTTCTCAATTAAATTAGAAGCAAATGGTTTTTTTTGTACTATTGGTCAGTGGGGATGGTGGCTTAGTCACTGGATCGCTATTATTATGGTTCACCGCCCGGGTTCAGGATCCAATTCTAAGTATAATTTTACAAAGTTCTATCTCGCTCCAACCGCAGTTCGACTCCGGTGTTATAGATCGGTACCTACCCAAAAAGCCGTTCTACTATTTTCTAGAGAGAAATTGGAACGTAACGTCATATTAAACACTACATCTACTACCTACATACATATTATTTTAATATTAAACGACTATGAGCTAGCGTCGCGTTCATGATCCTATCGAGATAGAGAATCTAAAGTTTTGCTCGATCGCTGGCGTCAATAGAAACGTACCTGCAGCTGGACTGTGGCTCTACCATGAGTTGGCAACAAACATAATAAATGTCAGCTATAGTCGGTACTCGATCTCACCTACCTATTAATCTGTCCGAATCAGCAAGCCTCATTAGAGGCAAGTTTCATTCATAAATCTATTGTTATTTTTTGTCCTGATGCGGACAGAGCTTGTGATTGGCGTACTCGCTATTAATTTCAGTGCTACGATCGACCGCAGGGTTGCACTGTTCTTATTTCATACATTTTTAACGGCAGTCGATAGCGAGCATCGATTGGTTTCAATGTTGTTCCATGGTAGGCCTACTGTTTTTCAATAGCAGAGTAAGAAATCGTATATAATTCATCAAAGGTCGAACGACCCAGACAATAGAAATTTCATTGTTATAATGACATCGACACTTGAGGGGATAAGTCGGCGTTCAGCTACGGCACGATTATTATTTAGTTAGTAGGATCGGCCCCAGTCCTGATATGCTGACGGATATATGCTAAAATCCGCCAATGGCCTATATAGGTAATGTCAGAGTTTTCATACCATTTGCAGGCTCCGACATAGCATATCACTGTTTCTTGTCTCAACAACTTGACAATAATTTAATGGACAACCTCTTTCAAATAATAACCGTGCTTGTGATTGTCATGCGTTTAAGGCTCTGCATGAAGCCGAATATCTAGCTAGAAGAATAAATAAGAAAATAATATAATATAAAAATAATAATAAAAAAAATAAGAATAAAAGAATAGAGAGTGCTGTAACTACGAGGGTCAAACTGAAAGTTCTTAGAACTGGCCACTTATAAACAATATAATAAAAAAATAATTCTATAATTTGAAAATAGAACTCTTTGCCAATATTACTGAGTATATACTTCATTCATTTGTCATTTGTTTTACGATTTGGCGGCAAATTGAAAATTGTCTGTGTCACGTCAACATGAATTTAACACGAGAAAATTTTCGTGCAATGATTTTTTATGACTTTCGATGTCATTTAAGTCAACAAGAAAGTTATGATAGACTACGATTGGCCTTTCACGATGAAGCCCCATCTCGTGCGACTGTTTACAACTGGTTTAATGAGTTTAAACGTGGTCGCACTAATCTCACTGATGATTTACGTGAGGGACGGCCTTCTACGGCGACGACTGAAGATAACATCTGTGTTGTGCGGCGTATGATAGAGACTGACAAAAGAGTGACCTATCAGCAGATTCGGACAAGCTTAGGCATCGGTATGAGTCAAGTGCACAAAATCCTACACGAACATTTAGCGGTCAGGAAGCTTTGCGCCCGGTGGATACCTCATAATTTGACTGAGGCTCAAAAACTCCATCGTGTGGATTGGTGCCGTAAAATGATTGAAAGATTTAACGGAGGTGACTCAAATGCTGTGTTCGACATACTAACAGGTGACGAAAGCTGGATTTACTGTTATGATCCTGAAACCAAAAGACAATCTGCTCAGTGGGTGTTTCCTTTCGAGGAGTTGCCAACTAAAGTGAAGAGAGATCGAAGTGCGGGGAAAAAAATGGTGGCGTCGTTCTTTGGAAGGATAGGTCATTTCGCAACAATTGTGTTAGAGGATCAAAAAACAGTTTCTGCAGAATGGTACACTACCAATTGTTTGCCACTTGTCTTGGAAAAAGTTCGAGAGAAACGACCTCGCAGTAGGATCCTCCTTCACCACGACAACGCCTCATCGCACACCGCCAAGCGAACGATCGACTATTTGGCGACATCAAACGTTGAATTACTGGGTCACCCGCCGTATAGCCCCGACCTCGCGCCTTGTGATTTTTATTTATTTTCAAAAATTAAAGAAAAACTTAAAGGAAAGCGGTTTATGAATGCTGAAGAAGCGGTGGCTGCGTATCGCGATGCCATTGAAGAGACCCCTAAGGACGAGTGGGCAAAGTGCTTTTCCCAGTGGTTCCATCGCATGCAGCGGTGTATTGACGTGAATGGACAATATTTTGAAAAGATATAATAAAACTAATAACTGGCTAATGTAATCAGTTTTTGATTTTCTAAGAACTTTCAGTTTGACCCTCGTATTACATTCCAAAACCTTCCCATAAAGTCATATCGTAATTGGCCCACTCGTTTCATATCTACTACATGCTAGATACATACCTAAAATATGGAGTATGAGGCATCAGTTGACAGTCACGCACGCCTGTTCATATTATTGCGAACAGGCGTGAGTGACTGTCTACTTTTATTAACTGCAAGAAACTGCAAATAATCATATGGTGTCAAAACCAGTTTTCCAACACTGCCCATATTATATACAGGCGTGAGGAACGACGATTGATCCTTTTGGTCAAGTCGCCGGGAGGGACGAATAACTGATGCCTGCCGCCAAGAGACGGCATATAACGACGGTATCAAGCATCAGTCGCCAGTCACTCGCGCCTGTTCATAATCATTTGTATGTGGAGAACAAATTAGGTTTGACGTTCCAAGAAAGGACTCGACAGCCGGTCACTTGAGCTTTTATCTTCAAAATACTCTTAGCTCCCTTCAAAATAAAAATTAACTAGTAATAGTACTCGCATCTGTGTGTGAATAAAGTTATTCTTCTTCTTCAGGTTCCACTCCTATCGGAGGTTAGACATCATCATAGCAATTTTTATTTTAAAAGCCGCTGCTCGAAAAAGTGAGGTGGTACTACAGCCGAACCACTCCCTCAGATCTCTCAACCAGGAGTGTCGCCTTCGGCCAGCTCCTCTTTTTCCCGCAATCTTCCCTTGAAGAACGAGTTGAAGGAAAAAAGTTATACTTATACGTAAATAATGTTAACTTTTTCCTCTTACATTTTCAACTAAAAGTGCAGTGACAAAGCGACCGCAATTTATATACGAGTTCAATGTTGCAAAACAATAGTAAAGTTACAACCGCAGGGGACCGAGTCACTAGTAGAACTGTGATTCATCGATTATAATAACTTCGTTACGGTCATTGCCAAGACGAGGTCTGGATGTGATCCGGTTTAGCTGAAGGAAGACTAATAAATGTAAACAAATATCTCAGCCCGCTTCGATACATATTCAAGAAATTTTAATGTACTTCTTCTTCTTCTTCATCCTAGCAATTTCCCGGTTGCATCCTTAACTTCCGCCAAGAAGCCCAGGGTCTACTTTCCTGCTTTTTTCCCTCCACTTTGCACGGTCTTCTGCATCCCTAATGGTGAGACCATTGGCACGCATATCACCCTTTACGATGTCAAGCCAGCACTTCCTGGGTCTATCCAGTCTACCCGGCCCGGGCGGAGGCGGTATCCGGTGAATGTAGGACCCCACCAGGATCTTGGGGCTCAAGTCAACCTCACATGCAAGCTGGTGCACCTGCTCACCAACAGACAAGGCTCTGGCACAGGCTTTCCTTTCGGGGTTGGGAGGGCAGACGGCAGTCGCTGCTCTAAAGACCAAAAATAGCCACTAACCATGGAAAGAAATTTTAATATACTACGTATTAATTACATGAAGTATGTGTAACTGTTAGGGATCTAGATCCCTAACAGTTACACATACTTCATGTAATGCCTTATGTAATACCTTCCTAGGAAGGTAGCCCTTCCTAGATTATGTGATGAAGCTCTCGCGAAACCAATTCGAAGAATTCGTTCATCTCGTTTGGCTGATTATGCGAAAGGATGCGATTAAACTATTGTGGTTTGCAAATTTATTAAAAAATCTTTCTGAGCTTTCATTAGGATTTTGTCGTATATTATGGTAGTAGGCGTCATGTGGGTAGTACTAAAGTATAAATTATAGTTCAAAGTATAGATTCATTACGCTCGTACCAGCGCATGACAGAAAATCTATATATTTATCTATAGTAGCGCCCGGTGCAAAAATACTATTCCAGTTATGTTCAAAATAAAAACCGGCCAAGCGCGAGTCGGACTAGTGCACTGAAGATTCCGTACGTAGCACCATAACCTATGTACATATTTTGTGTTATGTATTTAAACTTTAAAAAATACTCTGCTTTTTTACTTACTTATAAGTAATAGTTTCAGCTATAATAATAACTAGCTTGATAGTATACTACTTTTCTTATTTTAAAGCAAGCACCAAAAAACGTAAAAAGTGTCGTTTCTTGTATAACTAATTATAGATTTTTACTTTACAAGTTTTTCTTGTAGAACTTTATTATGTGTACAAGAAACCCAATTTTTTTTTGTGAATGGTTTACTAGCTCCTTATAACGGTTTAAAAGAAATGTCAACGTAGGACAGAGAGATGGATAGCGTAGGCTTATTTACAGGCTCGCATAATCTCGTACAGACCTTAAAAATCAGCTTATGTATTATTCCAGGACTTAGGTAATATCTATATTATTAATACAATTTTTATAGTGTCTAAACTATACCAAATTCGATTAACTTTTAAACGGGATTTGATCAGTTGAGCATAAGTGGTTTCATTATATCAAAATTTTAAACAATAAACAAAACACAGCGTAAGCTGCTATCATTCTAAATTTAATTCAAATCCGTTATAATATGTAGACTCAACCTTCGATCAAAGTTTTCAAAGGTCTCAACTCAAAAGAGTAACAAACATTGAAACTTTCGCCCGTACTTATAGACCCTTACTCATAGGCCCAGAAAAATATTCGTTACTTTACTCTAGCTAAGCCAAAGTCTTACTTTCAAACCGTAATTAGCAACGCTTTTGTATAAATAGACCATACTTTCGAGCAATACTTTATACGAAAGTCAACCTAATCTACTCGTATACTTCTATACTACTTCTATATTAATATTATAAAGAGGAAAGATTTGTGTGTCAAAAAGTACTGGACCGATTTCAAAAATTCTTTCACCATTGGAAAGCTTCATTCACCATGAGTAATATAGGCTATATAAGATTCATCATCATCATCATCATCATCATCCATTACCGCGCGGGGGAAACCGTGGAGAGCAGCTAGTACTTAGTAAGGGCAGAGTCATGAACATCGTGTACTTAGCACTTACTTTTCGATCAATTTGACATCTAAAGAATACCTTTCCATCAAAAAATTACATAAAAAACTTACAAAAAACTTATTAATTTACATACACTTTCACATTAGGTACCTAAGTACTTTGAAGTGTTAAGTGGTAATTTTAAGTGTTTTGTAGTCATATAGATTGCTTTAATCAACGAACTCCGTTTCATTCCAGTGGCGTGCTTAAAGAGGAAGTTATTGACGATGAAACCAGTCTGAATCCTAGTCATTACGATAATTGGACCAACATCCATTCGACAATCCAAGCTCCTAAATTTACTCCCATTCAATCAAAGGTAAGCAAACATCCAACATTTCCCGAGACGACTTTTCTGACTAAGTTATCAATTACCTATATAATACGAGGGTGAATCAAAAAGTTCTTAGAAGTGCATATATATGAAACCTTTTTGGATCAAGTTCGATATTCAAATTAAAGAGTGTCTATCACACTATATTTATGCAGACTGTCACTTGTTTTTGTCAGTTCGTTCGCATGTAATAAATTTTTTTGTGCAACGAGTTGCTAAAAAGTCAAAATTATGGATAAAAGTGAGTTACGTGCGGTGATAAAATATCTCAGTTTGAAAAAAATGTCTACGAAGGAAATTTTTTTGGACATTCAGCAGACATTAGGGGGTGATGCTGTACCCTATTCTATGGTTGCGTACTGGGTGGCTGAATTTAAAAGAGGTAGATCAAGCTGTAAAGATGACCCGCGTTCTGGGCGGCCTTCAACCTCCGTTACAGAAGAAAATGTCAAAAAGGTTGAGAATCTGGTTTTGGAAGACAGAAGAATGACTATAAAACATATAGCTGAGATCCTAAAGATATCTTTTGGTAGCGTTCAATCCATTTTAATTGATTCACTGGGGTTCAAAAAAGTGTCTGCAAGATGGGTGCCACGAATGTTAACCGACGAAAACAAAAAGCGACGTTTGGAAATTTCCAAGCGTAATCTCGAAATGTTCCAGCGTGATTCGGATAATTTTTGCCGTCGTCTTGTCACCATGGATGAAACGTGGGTCCACCATTTTGATCCTGAAACTAAAAGACAAAGCATGTCTTGGAAACGACCATCCTCTCCATCCATTAAGAAATTTCGAGTTGCTCCTACCGCTGGCAAAGTTATGGCCTCTGTGTTCTGGGATAGTGAAGGAATCCTTTTTATTGATTACATGCCAAAAGGCCAGACGATTACTGGACCCTATTATGCAAATTTAATCCCGAAAGTGCGTGAAGCGATTAAAGAAAAACGTCGTGGAAAACTGTCGTTGGGCGTGTTGTTCCTTCAAGATAACGCTCCTGCTCATCGATCGGAAGTTGCGCTCAACGCAATCCGCTGTGCTGGCTTCAATCTCCTTGACCACCCACCATATTCTCCGGACTTAGCCCCAAGTGATTTTCACTTATTTCCAAAATTAAAAGAGGAAATTCGTGGAACAAAATTTCACGATAATGACGCGGTTATAGCTGCCGTAGAGGACTTTTTCGAGAGTCAAGAAAATATTTTTTTTTCACAAGGAATAAGGAAGTTAGAAACGCGTTATTCTAAATGCATTGCATTGGAGGGAGATTATGTAGAAAAATAAAATATTATTATTTAAATCTTTGCATTTTTTAATATTGATTCCAAGAATTTTTTGATTCACCTCGTATTATGTTATCTATGTTACAGTTTTCTAAAACTTTACCCTACATTTGTAACCTACGAAGAAATAATATGAAGAAGAGTAACTGCCTTAAAATTTTACTCAATAAAAGTCGTTCTAAATCAATAACATCGCTCACGCCGCCATGACTCAGCTGTCATAGTAGACGTTGCAGCACGCGCGTGGACCAATCCCTGCTTTCCTTCGGAAATTTAAACCAATCACCGAACAAGTCTATTTGTAACCTCGGAATTAATTCGTATTTGGAATCATACGTCGTTTTGGTTTGAAGGACCACTTTTTGTGTGGAATTTGTTGTGAGTTATGCTTCCTGATATAAACTGACATTATTTCTTCGTAGTTTGTAACTAAAGCTTCATTATAGGCTACGAAGAAATAATATCAGGAATCATAATTCAGAACAAATTTCACACAAAAAGTGGTCCTTCAAACCAAAGCGATGTACCTGATTCCAAATACGAATTAGAAGAATTACGAATTAGATTTGACGTGTGCTCGCTTGGAAGAAAAATGTCTCGACTGATGACGTACTGAACACGACTTAATTAAAGCAGTTACGTTTCCTGACTTCTTATTGCGTAGATTATAGGTCTTAATATAGGGCTTATATTATATAGGCTATAACATTTTCTTTAGTAGCCATTTTCATATATAGGTACATTTATAACGTAAAAGTCCCTCTTTGCTAAAGTTGCACATTCTTCGAAGACTTCAGGGCAAATTGCCATGCTGCAGTCTACGGCACGCTAATTGACTATACATTGGGGAAGCACCTGTACTTCTAATGCCATGCGAAATTAACCGCTTTGAAGGTAGACTTTAGAATAACTTTCGCAGTTGAATTGAATTTCCTCTATATGTCTACTCAATTGATAATCAAATCAAATAACTTTATTGCATTGTCACAGGTTAAAAGTATAAAGTTCTTACATAATAGGTATATATGATTAAAAAGGACCTCTGTAACATACCGAGATGGTGAGCAATAGTATTATATATACATTTAAAATGTATTATTTGTTAGGTACTAATTATAGTTACGAATTAACAAATAACACATGTATTAACAAAATAATGTTTGTTAATACATGTGTTATTTGTTAATTAATTATAAATATTATAATTAATACATAAATTAATATTATATTATCAAGGAAATAAATAATTATATTTGATTTTAATTATGAATAATGTCAAGTAATCAGATCATTGTAATTAAATAACATATTATATCATAATTGCTAACCACTCTAATAGTACTTATTTTATCACTCAAGTAGTTATATTATCAAGGAAATAAATAATTATATTTGATTTTAATTATGAATAATGTCAAGTAATCAGATCATTGTAATTAAATAACATATTATATCATAATTGCTAACCACTCTAATAGTACTTATTTTATCACTCAAGTAGTCGTCAATGGTAAGTATAGTAACATTTTTCATTTTTTAACATTTAAGAGCTAAGTATACAAAAGTAAATGTATAATGAAGATTAGCATTGAACTATATATATACTGCATAAGACAATTCTAATAAATTCTTATTGCTTGTAACTACTTGCCAATACGTTGATGTACCTTCATCCCATGCCAAGAGATTTTTGTGGTCCTACCCGAAGACAAACTTCAAAGCTAAAGCACCGAGAGTACAATACGTTAAACAAAATTTTAAAGTTAAAATCAAAGCTGGAAATCATTTGCAATCACATGCAATTTAAACCCGTTGACTCGTGATTCACCATAAAGGCCATAATAATAGATTTCGCAGAAATCAACCTACTTTCCCAGAAACTGCAACGTGTGTATATAATAAAAAAAAAAAATAAAAAAAAAATATTTTACTGCTCAATATACTTTTAGATATTGTTAAAACTATCAGTGTTTTCGTGACTGCGTGGGGCGTAACAATGCAATTCGGTTACTACGAGTACAGTGATTTTTGCTAAGCACTACGCAAGTCTTGCATGGCACTGCACTGTGCTAGTCACCCCGAGTCTCATTCGCCTATTAATGTCACTTATTACGGTGTCCACACCCTAATACAGTAATGCTTGCGCACTTTTACTTCGCCGCGGCAGAATCCGTCACTGCGGTGTACCAACCAAGACGATCGGGACTCTTGCCATCGACCTTATATTATAACGTCGATTTATCTAATGATAAAGCCAAGAAAAGGATATAAGACTTTTGCATAAGAGAATTTCCACCTAGTAGGTTGGGTTTCCTCGCCTTTTACGAGCGACTCCTGACGGCGGAGGAAATATTCTTTAACTCCATCTTCTCACGGAGATAATTTTCCCCTACGAAACAGAAATGTAGAGACGGTGATATTTTTTCTTCAAACTTTTGTTGTTACTATGGAGAAAGCGAAATATCACCCCTGAACTTCGCATATCTATATGTACATAAGTACTGTCAGGTTTAGATCTGTAGGGCTATTATGTATATCACTTGCTAACAAATTTTGATTGAAATCGAAAACGAGTACAATTTGAAAAATTTAATACCGACTTCCATTCTATTCAGTTATTGGAGTGTAACTCAAAAACTACTAGACCGAATTCAATGAAATTTAAATGGGACCACAAGGGAAGCACCAGCTTTCAAACAAAAAAATTAAGAATGCTATCGAAAGTTATGAGGTAACAAATATTTAAAAAAGTAGAATTGAATACCTCCTCCTTTTTGGAAGTCGGTAGAAAATGGCGGCTCTATGTCACTTTTGACAGCTCAGTCATCAACTTACTGACATTTTTGCTTATCAAAGTTGTCAAAACTGACATAGAGCCGCCATTTTTCAAGATTCCAATTAACATTTGTCAGCAACTGAGATACATAATAGCCCTGCTGGTTTCATCTATATGGTTTAGATATGCCTTGTTAAAGAGTAATGTATTTACCTATAGTACCTACAGTATAGATTATGTAATTTTTTTCAGACATGCTTGTGGATGTCAATACCGTTAACGTTGTTCTTTATGGATCTTCTGTGGCGAGTATGTTCCAGAAATTTAGCAGTTGTCGATATTTTAGAGGTAAGTTACTTGCCCTGTTTCTAGTAGATTTACTACTGATATTAAATACATTTCCAATCTTCGTTCTACTTAATTGAGAATATTAGAAAACCATCGGAATCCGATAAGTTCAAGTCTGTTAGTAGATAGTCTATATATAAGTTGTGTGAAGAACATGAAATGTGTATGAATTTGCAACTTGCAACCGGCAAGGCTAGTCTGGCCGATACGGAGAGGAATACTCTGGAAAAATTGTTTTTTTTTAAGTATATGTATGTTTTTTAAGTAAGTACCTTACCTAACAACATTAAGAAGGCTTCTGAATCCGCTACTTATTTCTTGATCTGGGAAATAATCGGATTCTGGATTTTCTCTTCTCCCTACCTCGATCTGATCTTCTGCAAGTTTTCGTGAAAGGTCATGCAGATTTCGCGTTTGTACGGGCTAATCTCCGAAACGACTGGACCGATTTAAATGAAATTTCGTATGGTTGTAGCTTATATCCCTGATCAACATATAGGATACTTGTGATTCCGGTAAATTAAAGAGTTCCCGTGGGTTAATTAAAAATCTGCAATTACCGTATCCCGCGAGGCCGCGCGAGCGAAGCCGCTGGCGGGTCAGCTAGTTGGTAATATAATAATACTGTAGTATTATTCACTACGATAACTGAGAATGATATCATTTTCATATACCCAAATCAATCTCAACACCATTGCAGCGCACGCTACTATATCATAGGTATATATATTACTTTGTACGTTATTTTCATTGACACTTTTTTGGTATTTGCGCTGACCCCCAATTAAGCTACTATTATTGTCAGTATCAAACCTTTGATTTTGACGCTACACCTGCCGGATATATTCAGCCTTCAATAAAGCAATGCCTGTAACTGTTAATCCGATAGCGGATTCCAATTTGCGTAATCCTCTTTACATTATGAGAAGCCACCGTATCGAATTGAAATTGGCATGGTTATGTAATGGTCCTTTAGTAAATTGATTATACGAAGCGTGGAATATTTAGTGTTTATAATCTTACCTTCAAATTAAATTGCCTTTTTGGTAGCCCTGTATAGCAAGACAGATAGACAAACAAATTTGTAAATAGTATATTTATGGCATCTAAATCGATAACAAAGTAGGTATACCTACACCTACGTATATGATCGATGTACAGATTTGGGTTCAGTTTCAATTATATTATATGTATATACTAGTTAACCGCCAGCGGCTTCGCTCGCGTGGCCTCGCGGGATACGGCGGCTTTAAAATAAAAGTAACCTTTATTATTCAATAACTTTAGATTTATGAACTGATTGTTATGAAACAAACATTAAATGTTAAGTGAAGGTTACCACAATATAATAGTGAAAATCACATCTAAATCGGATAAGCCGTTTCTGAGATTAGCGTGCACAGACAAACAGACAAAAATTCTAACAATTATTTATCCTTCTACTCGTATTTTCGTTTATGAAAGTTCCAATAATATTTTTTCTCATATATCTTCCATGTACAGACAGTGAACCATTACATTTTTATTATAAGTATAGTAGTATAGATAAGTGACCCAGCCTTAGAAGCGAGGGTCCCCGCCCGTGCGAAGCCACGTCGGGTCTCTAGTATTATTACATATATTAATATACATTATATACCTAAAGATAATTATACATCGTGTAACAAAAAGGTGTAGGTAGTAATAAAACCACACACGCAGAAGCTTGCATACAATTAGGACCTTACTCTTGTAACCCAGTAAGTACCTAGTAACAATGAGATATATAACATCATTGCCTAGTAAACATTTCGAGTTATGTGACCGAAGTTTTTCTAATAGTACTCAAGCAGGTTCATCCCTGAAAAACTAGGCCAAAGACCTCCAGAACGTAGGCTAGGTAAACAATAGGCTGGGGTGTGGCGACGGTGAAAGGGATATGCATGTATAGGGTAGGGGGAACGAGAGGTGAATGAATTCACATCAAATAACTCCAAGAATAAGCATGTCTAATAGGGCTGTCCAACATTTTTTCTAATAATATTATTTTAACTTTGTATGAAAAAAAATATAAGCGATATACATTATGATACTTTGCCATGTAAATCTTACCTAAGTACATATGCTCACTTTTCAGTATTACTACACCTTTTTTTACACGCTGTATAATAATAGTAGTTTATACAACTGTCATATAATAGAGGGTTTTAAGAGGACTGCATAGCTAGTACTTTCCATGCTAAAAGAGAAAACTCTTTTCTACCTCTTAACATTGTCCGATTTCAGTGTTTTTTTTATACTTTTAGTTTTTTTATACTTACATACAAACTTAATTAGGGTTTAACATGAACCTGTAGTGAAAAATGGTCTAACTATCATCATCATCTTAGCCGTAGGACGTCCACTGCTGAACATATGCCTCCCCGTGATTTTCCAAAAGGACCGGTTGGAAGCGGCCTGCATCCAACGTCGTCCTGCGATCATTATCAGGTCGTCAGTCCACCTTGTCAAACGACCTACGCTTCGCTTGCCGGTCCGTGGTTTCCATTTACATTTCAGCCCCATCGGCCATCTGTTCTGCGTGGTATGTGGCCTGCCTGCTGCCACTTCAACTGGCTTATCGTATGGGAGTATAAGAGACTTTAGTTCATCTATGGATCTCCTCATTTCTGATTCGATCACGTAGAGAAACCCCGAGCATAGCCCTCTCCATAGCTCGTTGTACGGCTTTGAGCTTGCTTATGAGGCCCAAAGTAAGAGACCTCGTTTGAGTGCTACATGTCATCACTGGTAACACACACTGGTCAAAGACTTTTGTCTTGAGGCAATGAGGTATTTTGGTCGAGAAAACTTTGCGAAGAACGCTTCCGGAACACTGCCTAGTCGAGTTGGATTCGATGATTGTCCTCTTTCTCGTATACTCTCGCCTAGTTGGACTGTTCGTCCGAGGTAGATGTATCGAAAATCTATGTATTTATAACCAAAGGCTATACAGTAATAGAATGCATCTATTATAGACAGAGGTTGCCACATAGGACCAGTGGGCCTCGTGTAAGTATATGTTATTTAGGAGGCGGTACAAGCCTCCTAATAACATATACAATTAAAATAAACTTATTTTCTCCAATTCAACAAGCAGTTCCCAGGTATCAGAATATTTATAACGCCAACGAAGCCGCGGGCAATAGCTAGTTATATAGATGCTTGAAAGCAATCAAATCAGGCAATAATCTCTATTGTCAACTACCGCGCCTTTTATTCAATTCTAACAGATTTGTAAAGGCGATTAATTTCAGGGTCTTATTATTGTGATATGAGATCACTTACTATTCGCTTCGTAGTTACGCCTAATTTAACATTTTAATTGCAGGCCAAGCATATGCCGGGGCGGACAATATGCTTGACAATAAGTTGTGCTAACTATGAGTTCGTGTGTCGCGTGGGACAGTATGTGGTGCTACAGTGTCCACGGGTTTCGCTCGTAGAATGGCATCCTTTCACAGTTGTTAAGGTATGTTGGGGAGCATGTTGGTAGAATTATATTCGTGTCTGTAAGCCGACTAGAGTTTTTGTAATGATTTCGCGATTCTTGTAGGTACATGTAAGTAAATAACTTTAAACGGATTAAATCGTGTATAATGTTTTATGTTGGCCTTACTGTACGTACAGGCAGAATTTATATCAATCAAGCTCGACGAAACTTGGTATGCTATTTAATATATTTGCGATTTTTGTACTTTTCCTAAAAAGACGGGAAATTAGCGACGACGCTATTTACCGACCGATTTTGTTAATATTTTAATATTTGGTACACACATTAGGTACCTATCTGACTTTAAAGAGGAATTTCGAAAGAGCATAATTTGGTCATGTGGTTTGGTCAATCCGTTGTGAAGTTTAAGAACGGCCGTGCGATTCTCTAAGAGCAAAATGACGAAGAAACAAATGACGACATTACAAATTATGTTTGTGTAGTTTATGTCATTTTAATATTATTTAGGTTTACTTTTGACGTTGTTTTCAAATACACTGCCGTCTATTCGTGTATCATAATTTCTCTCCATCCAAAGGTTGTCTGGAAGAGATCGCTTATAAGCGATAAGACCGCCCATTACAACAGTATTATTAATTTTATATTAAATGTATCTACGTTTTATTTTTATGTACAATAAAGCGTTATCTATCTATCTTATCTATTTTTCAAAAAACTTCCAAAAAAAGGAGGAGGCTCTCAAGTCGAAGAGTATATTTTTTTTGTATACATAAGTTTTACAGAGTAGTCCGATTATAATAAAAAAAATCGGTAGAGTGTAATTCCGAGGTCGTCCCATTTAAATTCAATATTTTATTTAATCCAATAACTGAAAAGTGTTACGCTTATCTTGATATCGCAATTGACGATGAATGACAATCGAACCCTTTAGTAGCACGGGTCACTAAAATGTGTGAAAAACAATTTTCACCAAAAAAACTAACCGACTTCAACATTATAAAGTGTGAAATAACTTGTCGAAGTCGGTACCATGAGCACAATATTGTGATAATAGGTACTTTTGAACTATCGTGGTACCGACTTCAACAAGTTATTTCACACTTTTTAGTGTAAGTTGGTTGCATTTATTTGCTAAAAATGTTCTTTAAATTAATTTACAATTAGAGCTGTTCATAAGTTTGATTGAAGCCCTTATTCGAAAACGTTATATATACATAATCGTTCACAAACTTTTGTAATTTTTGTGCGCATGTATATGTATTAATATTCTTCTTTTATCTCCATAACTAACGTCGTTAACTGTAACTACTATGCATACATATATTTATCCGTGAAAACTTGTAATTGGCCTTCGTGTATGTAACTTTTAGTAGTATACGTATATACCTATAATTTCTACCTAGCTGTAAGTTTTTCTTAAATACATTACGATAAAATATTTTAAGGTTCCTACTCCATACCAAAGAAGTTTCGTCGTGTGGATTCGCGTAAAGGGCGACTGGACTGAAGCCTTGGAGAAATTGCTGAAAGAAAATGGATCACGTGATATTAGGTAAGAATTGCGAAATGAATTATGCGTTTTAGTCCAGTCAAATTAGGCGATATTTTGCAAAACAGTGGAAATAATTCGCGACAGTGCGTTTTTTTATTTTATTATGGTTTAATATGCTTTACGAATCATGCCTAACTCAATCCCTACGAAACTTAAACTCCGGAAGAGGGTTAGGAGTAAAAACTTTGAACTTGCATAACTTCATTCAGGGTCACTATATTTTTATAATAAAATTAAAATATTATAATCTACCTTCTTACAAGTAATTTTCAACTAACTTCCAAAACAGGAGTATTTTATCAAATCGAGGTGTATATATTTTTATGTATAATCACGAAAAACTTTTTTGCAGGGTAGTCCGATTTTAATAATTATTTTTTAGTTTGATAGAGAATACGTCTGAAGTAGTGCCATATAAATATTAACAAATTCAGCCCACCGATTTTTGAATTACAATCTAACAACTAAAAAGGATTCGGCTATCTCCATGATATCAATTACAATATCATCGAGGTAGGTGAAACACTTTTCAGTTATTGAATTGTAACTCAAAAACCGATTGTCCGGACAACCTTGGACGTATACTCTACCAAATAAAAAAGAATAATAAATTTGACTACTGCTTAAAAAGTTATGCGTGATTATACAGAAAAATAATATACACTTCGACTTGATAAAATACTCCTGTTTTTGGAAGATGGTTGAAGAGATATGACCCGTAACTTGCACATTGGTGCAAATTTATCTGAACGTTTATTATGCTTATAAATGCCTAATTTTAAGTTAGCACCTTTGTCGGAATTTTCCTAGAGCCGCGAACCCGCGTCTTCTGACTATACGTGTCAGACGCCATGACCATCTAGGCCACCGAGGCTCGAGGTCTGAGCATTGAATTTTAACTCTCTATCTGATTTAACCATCTTACGGGGACGGAGCGACATCTATTGAACAGCTTTGACAGCACTATCCAACCGAAAGAAGCATTTTTAGAAATACTTAAGCTTTCGTATTGACGTTTCAACACTTTATAATTTTTTTTGTTTAAAAAAAATTCATAGGTATGTCTTTGATCACACAGACACAAATCATAGATATAAAAACAGAGAATGTAAATGTCTTAGTAGACCGAAATTCTGTGACACAGAAGATGTCTGGATGTGTGGTTCCGTAAGTTTGGTTTTTGCACTCCGGAACCGTGGTCGCACTGTGATGTCCCACTGGTGGGACAAAACTTGTTCGTGGCCCCACCAAACACACACTTGACCGTTTTGTTACGCCGAATTGAAGGAGCGCCATATGGTTCCCTTCAGCAAGTTTAGATAAGGACCTAAAAGAATACAATATAAGTACGTTACGTACGAAGAGTATTTTCTACTTTTTGGTTTAAGTGTGTACATATGGGTATAGATGAAAAGACTATGAGAAGAATTTGGGATATTGCTATGGGGTTCAGCGGCTGATATAGAGACTATCTTTATCCTACAGAAACGTGCTATTCGAGTTATATACGAAATGGGTCCCCGTGAATCATTGAGAGATTTATTTAAAGAAATCAATATATTTACTCTGCCTTCCTTATAATGTATTTGATAATATGTTCGTAAAAATTTACATAAATATAAGTTAAATAGTGATTACCACCCTTTTAATACTAGAAATACAAATAGGATTGCTGTATCTAGTTTTAGACTTGCGAAGATAAAAATTATAATAAGCCTAGGAAGTTGTGTGCGTTTTTTACAATAAAATCCCAAAACACATAACTGATCTCACAGAGGGAAAATTCAAGTTGACTGTAAAAAACGTTTTAATAAAGTCTGACATTATAATAGAAGAAAAGATGCTTGGAATACTCCACTTCTGGCAAGCTGTCACTCTGCCACCCATAAAATGTAATATTTGTAGTACCTAAGTACAAACGTTGTAAACATCTATATAAAAAGAATGGCCCCGAGTTTCATGCCGCTTCTTCTCAGTAGGCTCTATTTTTTTGGAACGCGGCGGTAGAGTCTTTAAAGTACATTATAATGAAAAATTGACGTTCATAATTTAATTGCATCTTTGATGCCTAAATTGAATAAATGATATTGACTTTTGACTTGAGACGGTTATGTTTTTTCTAAATATTAACTTTATATAATTTCAGTTTATTAGTAGACGGACCTTTCTCCAGTCCGATGGAGGCAGTGAGTCGCAGCGAGGTTGCGATCTGTGTGGCGGCCGGTGTGGGAATAACCCCGTTCGTTTCAGTTCTTCACCATTTATTTTTGTAAGTTATCATTTACGTATTAATTTATTGTAGCATGTATGACAGGATGGTTTGCGCAGTTAGTAGATTCTTGCCTTCTGAGCCGCTAATCCCGGGTTCGATTCCCGACAGGTCAAACATTTGTGTGCATGAGCATGTCTGTTTGACCTGTGCCTGGTGTGTGTATTTGTATATTAGTAAAGTAGGTAGCTACGTCAGTCAGTAGCTTACCATAATGCAGGTTCTGCATTGTTTTTGACCTGGGGCTTTACTATCAGCTTCGTAAAAACCATGCAAGTACCGTGCAGTTCTCAAATCTGACATAAACATTTTTGAATGAAATCATACCATGACGCCCATTTAAGTGAGCTGTTTGAATATTGTTTTCTCAAAAGTGAACGGATAATATTGTCTGTGGTATTCTAACAATTTACTATAAACACATCGCAGACGCCTAGACGTGTGTAAGCTAATAAACTGAGTGTATTTAGAGCGACATGTCACCGAGAGTCCATACAAAAAAAAACAAGTGTACGGTTTTTCTGCGGTTCTTGAATAATAGGCCCGGGCAGGCCCGCTTTAAAGTTGTCATGGTACGAATAAACCGAGCAGTTGTCGAGAAGTCCTGCCTCAAGAGCTCATAGTAAGGCCCCTGTACCTCTACCATGAGTTGGCAACATAAATGTCATCTATAGTCGATACTCGATCTCGCCCACTTACTAAGCTTGTGATTGGCGTACTCGCTGTCAATTTTAGTTCTACAATTGGTCGCGAGGTGGCACTGTTCATTTTTCATACATTTTTTCGCGGCAGTCGATATCGAGCATCGATTGGTTTCATTTCAATGTTGTAAACTCATGGTAGCCCCACTGAATCCCTTGTGTGAATGTTTTCCCACTACCAAGTGCTACCTACGAAGAAATAATTTATTAGTAGCCCAATTTTTATGTATAATATATTATACTTAGTAATATAAATATCGCATGATTAATATTTTAAGTTATTTACGGTTACGTTAGCTGAGTTGGTGACGCCCATGCCTTTAATAAAAGGAATCCCAGGTTCGGTTCCTTGCCAGGGCAAATATTTGTGTGTTGAGCAGAAATGCTTATTCTCAGGTCTTGAATGTTGTGATGTGTTATTGTGTGTATCCATGCCTCCCGAGACACAGGGACACCTAGTGCGGGGTATGAATGTGTAATGATTTATTTTAGTATTGCGGTAGGTACCTCAATGTGTATATATATATACGGCCCCAACGGAAGACCAGCGCTGGCTTAGATAGAACTAACATTTGACATTGTGATTTTTCTTGGTTACTTTGTCTATTAATTTGTTTTATGTTTAGAAACGTTGCTGTTACAAATAAATATAATATCTTCATTTTATTTCATTTCATATTAGGTACTAGGTACACCTTTTGTTACACGCTGTATATCTATATATACGAGTGTAAAAATATGTATGCTCAGTGACAGTGTGTAGTGTTCAAATGAAGTCCATATGGTCATCATACCAAAATAAACAATTTATATATAACTATAAAAACGGTTTACACCAATTACATTAATTAATTAAAGTTAATCTTAATGTCTACATATTAGAACATATATT
The DNA here is from genome assembly GCA_917880725.1 of Selenia dentaria. Lineage (NCBI taxonomy): Eukaryota > Metazoa > Arthropoda > Insecta > Lepidoptera > Geometridae > Selenia > Selenia dentaria. Next base: position 35,086,198 of record OU862878.1, on the reverse strand, counting down.
ACGTCTGATAACACACATGTAACTAATAATAATTGTAACATGATTGAACGTAGTTTTAGCCTATGTGTTCGAACGCACCTGAGAGCTTACAAATTGGTACCGAGATATCCGGACGAACCCCCGCCAACCTTCCGAAGCTCGGCTGACGGCCGAGCGTAATAAATAAATTTAATATATATATAAAAATAAAAACATAAAACTTAAACATCAACTTAATTATTTAAATAAATATATAATCATATAATGTTCTCACTTTATATTTACATAATTACTGATTTAATGATCTATAAATTATTTACCTAAAACAATAATTATTTTACCTATGTATATAAAATTATTTTAATTTAGTAATAAATACCAGCCAATAAAATCTATTTCTATTTAATTAATAAGACGATTATATTTATAATCAAGATAATACTAAAACATTTATCTGGTATTTAATCGTCATTCAAACCTCTTATAATAATTGCAATTTTAATATAATAATCAAAACCAAAATAAATAATTAAATTATTTACTGATATTTCTAAATTATTTTAAAAATATCAACATTCAATCAAATCATAATAATTGCAATTATTATATTATATATTATAAAATAAACAGTATTTACTTAGCTTTTATCGAACAGCAACTTGCTCAACACAGTTTTTCCTTTCAAACGGGAGCTCTGCTCAGTACGGCTGTCGGACAACGACTGTGTCTGCGCCTTTTTTTTTTTTTTTTTTTTTTTTTTAGAACGGACTAATGCTGTTTGCCTCTACCGGCATTTACAGCGTCACCGGACGGTTGGCGAGCGCAGATGGCACTCAGCCAGATGCGGGCGCAGAGGGCGCACCGCCTAAGGCGAGCGTTGAAGACGCTTCGCCGCAAGGAGAGGAGTAGGCGACTTGCTCAATTGGTCGGCAGCGCTTTTATAGTGCGGCGTAAACAAGGCAGACGGCCAGGTGTTTTTGCAAAAATGAAACTTAACGGATTTAAGTGGCGATTTTTGCTAATATTGTTTTTAAAATGTCTACTTTTTCATTTTTGCAAATAATTGTACATAATATTTAACCATATACCAAATTATACACCATAACCTTGTTGATACAAAGAATCAAGTGATTGTAAGTTCAATATTGCTTTAATCCAATGTAATACCAACCAAAATACATAAAATAACCTTCTACCCAATGTTTGACATGGTCATCTTAACAACGTATAATCTGGCCAAAATCATTATTAGGTGATGTCATACACATATTTATTTTATCACTTGGAGTATTTACAAGAATAATCTATCACGGCCAAACTGACCTGTACTTCGCTCTCGAAGTACCCATTTTATAGCAGTTTTTTTTTGAGATCTCTGGCCTTGGCATACAAGCACCTATCACCTGCTGCAACATGAATTTCAGTGAAGTATCAGGGCAGAGATCGACCAGCAGTATCTTATGACCCTTAACCTTGACATATTAGCCCTGCCACCCGCTGCCAGTGACAACCAGGCTAACATCACCTTAAGAGCCGACCAGCGGAAAACCTCCATAAATATATGTATGCATTTTGATTATTTTATCTGCTTTAAATGTTTTATATAAATCAACTTATAAACCTACATAATCAGCTATTGATACAAGTAACTCTAGAAACTAACCTCTTACACTTATACATTATAATTGCGTAAGTTATTGATTATATTCATATTTGATTCAAATAATTACAATCTATTACTCGAATAATAGCTCAGAAAATTATTATTTCAATTATATGAATGTAGCTCGGACAATTAAATACTCAATGCAAATAATTACAATCTATTATGTAAGTTATTGATTATATTCATATTTAATTCAAATAATCACAATCTATTACTCGAATAATAGCACAGAAAATTATTATTTCAATCATATGGGTAAATATAGTTCGGACAATTAAATACAATTATTATTTCAATCATATAGGTAAATATAGTTCGGACAATTAAATACAATTTTTATTTCAATCATATAAATGTAGTTCGGACAATTAAATACTTAATGCAAATAATTACAATCTATCACGGTCCTATCTAAAGAGATTCTTCAAAAGAAACGTTTTGTTCAATCCATTCACCAGGCCAAATTCTTAATTTTTCTTTAGCCACTGTAATATTTCGCAAATTATTTTGACCTCTTAAAGAGAATCTATCATTTTGCAACTCTTCTACTATTTCATATGGGCCCTTAAATTTTGGGCTGAGTTTATCATGACGTCTATGGTCTTGACTAACATATACAACGTCCCCTATATTGAAAGTTTGATTGGTTCGTCTGGTTGAATCAAAACGTTCCTTAAACTGATCAGCAATATTTTGGAGCCGTTGTCGTGCTAATTCACGATCATCTTGTACATTTATACTGGTTGTAGTGATTCGTCGACAACTTCGTCTAGCCGAGCTTGTATGGATGGTATATTACCTTCTCTACCTATTAATAATCGAGTTGGGGAATAGCCAGTAGATTTCTGAATGGTTGTATTTAGGGATTGTTGAACTTTCCACAAAACGTTTGGCCATTCTGAAGTATTATTTGTTGATGTAGTTAACATATTTGTGACAGTGGCTACATACCGTTCAACTTGACCGTTACTACGAGGGGTACCAGTGGAGATCATATGGTGTTGGATTTGCATTTCCCTGAACAACGTCTGTACCTGACTAGAAGTAAAGTTAGTGCCTCTGTCTGTTACCACTAGAGTTGGAGTCCCAAATAATGTAATTGTCTCACGTATAGCCGATAATAATTCCGGACCGTTTAGACTCTCGAGGGGTTTTAGCATACAAAATTTAGTGAAGCCATCTACGACTAATAGGACATGTTTATAACCTTCGACAGATTGTCTAAAAGGTCCAGTGCAATCAAGATGCAGTGTGTGAAAAGGGATGGATTTTTCTATAGGGTGGAGCAGTCCCTGTTTTGGCCCAGTGTGTCTTTAATTTGTCGTACATATAAGACAGTGTGCAATGTACTTCCTCGTGAATGCCGCAATGCTAGGGAACCAAAAACATTCTCGGATTTTATTAAGAGTCTTTTCGTATCCCACATGGCAGTTGTCATCATGAAAAAGTCGCAGAACACTCAGTCTATAACCTTTTGGGACAAATAATTTAGGCGTAGCATTAGGGTCACTCTTGTAATGTAGCAGGTCATTTAAAATTGTGTATTGATTGGCATCAATTTCACCAGTTTCTACCTTGCTTATTAATCTCTGAGACTCATCATCATTTTGCTGTGCGACTTTTAACCATGTTGGTGGTAAATTGTCGACATTTTCAATTAAATTTATAACAGGGGGTTTAACTGTCACGGGGTTTCTGCTAAGGTCTACATGCTGCACAAATGCTCCTTTTTTGTAAGTTATTTCAAATTGAAAATCTTGCATAAATGTCCACCACCTTGCAACACGGGGTGCGAGGTCTTTTTTTGTCATCGTGGATTTAATAGAATTACTGTCTGTTACTATTGTGAATTTGATGCCCAATAAATACACCCTAAAATGCTTCAGAGCGTTGTAAATTGCCAATGTTTCTAAATCATAGGAACAGTATTTTGATTCAGTAGGGGTAGTTCGTTTACTAAAATATGCTACCACTCTGTTCAGATTGTCAACTTTTTGCATGAGAATTGCTCCGTAACCTATTGAACTAGCGTCAGTGTGTAATTCGGTCGTCAAGTTTGGATCAAAGACAATCAAAAGTGGTTTTGATACTAAATGTTTTACAACATAAGCTTTAGCTGTGTCTTGCTCCTGTCCCCATTCCCATTTTTGGTATTTTTTTGTGAGCCTAGTTATACATGCCGTTCGTGAAGCAAATTCTGGTATGAACCTGCGGAAATAGCTGGCCAATCCCATGAATTGGCGTACTTCCCTGACAGAAGTAGGAGTTGGAGAGTTGGAAAGAGCAGTTACCTTACTGTCACTCGGCCTAATTCCCTCTTCCGAAATATGTCGTCCTAAATACTCTATTTCTTTAACAAAGAATTTGCATTTATTTAAATTGATTGTAAATCCTGCAGAGCTAAGGGCTTCCAAAGTCTGTTCCAAATATTGTAAATCTTCATTTTCTGTTTTGAATGGAATCAATAAGTCATCTATGTACACTAATAAGAACTTGCGGTGTTGGACAGCTTTGCAGATAGCTTTTTGGAATACTGAAGGTCCATTGCAGATACCAAAAGGCATTTTTGTGAATATGTAATGATTATCCGGGGTTACAAAGGCGGTATATTTGATAGAGTCTTGCGCTACGGGAATCTGATGGAACCCATTTTTCATATCGATGGAAGTAAAGTATTTAGAGGTTCCTAGTCTGTCAAGTTGATCCTCGATAAGAGGAAGAGGGTATCTCTTATTGTCTATTATTTTATTAAGTGCTCTGAAATCGACACACATTCGATCAGTCCCGTCTTTTTTTTTTACTAGTAAGACGGGACTGGCATAAGGCGAGTCACTTTCGCGAATAATATTTTTTTTAATAAATCTTCGCAAATTTCGTTAACCTTCTTCCTCTCAACCGGGGCCAACCTATAAGGTCGATAATGTACAATTTGGTCTTGTCTTATGCGCAAATGCATTTCACCAGTCTTTACAGTTCCAATGTTATCTGGTGATGGTATTACCGATGGGAATTTCTCAAAGAGTTTTATTATTTTTGATTGAAGATCTGAATCTAGATGTCGTTTCGATTCATAGTCGTTCAAATTCGTTATCGAGGTGAGTGTCAATTACATTAACAACTTCGACCGGAACCGGTAATTTTTTACGCGTTACCCTACAACCCAATGAATCTATTACCACAGCAATGTCTGAATATTGTATTATGTTTCGCCCAATCAAACAATCGTAATGGAAGTCTTTATCTCTAGCTACATTAAACTCGATTTCTAAACAAGTGTCGTTGAATTGTACAGGGATAGTTACTTTAGCAAATATGTGTAATTTGCCATTACCTATACCCTCAAGCGTTGCAGAATAGGAGTCGAACTTGCAATTCAATCGTCTAGCTAATGAGTCTTTGATTATACTACAACTGGCGCCAGTATCAACAAGAACATCAACAGTGACATCCTTGATGATGACTTTTGTCAGTTTAAGGCCTTGGACTTTCGTGAAACAATTTACATTATTCTTTGTCTGTGTAGGAGGATTCGTGGTAGTAATACTGCGTTGTTTAAAGAAGCAAGTGACATCAGTATGTCCCAATTTCTTGCAATAAGAACATTGGACTGGTCGCAGGGTATTAGTGGATGAAGAGGTTTTAGGATCAGATGAACTGGTTTCACGATTTGGATTCTTAAAACATTGTGCCCGGGTATGACCTAATTTATTGCACTGAAAACAACGTCTTTCGTGCAGGTTTTCAAATTTAGATCGTTTGCTTAGCATTCCAGTAGTAGTTGCATTGTCATTTCTGTCTTGTCTGTCAGTTCTATTGTTGGGATCTAAAGGGCGTTTTCTAGGGTTTTTGCTGTAAGTCGTGAACAGAGATATAAGTTCTGCAGTTGTTTTAACGCGACTATTATGTGACGCCATCCTAACTGTCATATCATTGATACCTCCACAGACAAGCTCGACTAGTTGTTCCTCAGTGAAAGCTATTTTAGTGGTTCTTAAAAGTCTAAGTTTTTCCCTAGCATATTCGCAATATGACTCCGCCGCTTCAGACGTCAGAAGTACTGCTTTTGACAGTTTCTCCGAAAGATTTCGTTTTTCGGGGTATAGATCTCGTAAAGTTGTTTTAAATGCTTCCCATGTTCTACCTTCGTCAGGGTCCCATGTTTCATACCATAATAAAGCAGAACCTTTCAAGGCTTTACCTGCTTTTGCCACAGTTGTGATGCTGCTCCATCCCAGGTCTTAGGCAATGGAGTTGATGGTGCTGCACCAGTTTTCGGCACCATTTTCGTTCTTGTCCGGGTCAAAAGGCGGCAACACCACATCGTCACCTCGCCGCCGGTCGGACACCGCATCCCGAATAGCCTTCAGCAGGCTCTCCATCACGGTTGGGTCCATTTAGAAACCAACGTCCACACGTCCTGAAAAATAACGAATATTTTAATAAATAGTTCATATCCCACTTCTGATAATAAATAAATTTAATATATATATATAAAAATAAAAACATAAAACTTAAACATCAACTTATAAATCGTATAATGTTCTCACTTTATATTTACATAATTACTGATTTAATGATCTATAAATTATTTTCCTAAAACAATTATTTTACCTATTTTACCTATGTATATAAAATTATTTTAATTTAGTAATAAATACCAGCCAATAAAATCTATTTCTATTTAATTAATAAGACGATTATATGTATAATCAAGATAATACTAAAACATTTATCTGGTATTTAATCGTCATTCAAACCTCTTATAATAATTGCAATTTTAATATAATCATCATCATCATCTCAGCCGTAGGACGTCCACTGCTGAACATAGGCCTCCCCCATGATTTTCCAAAAGGACCGGTTGGAAGCGGCCTGCATCCAACGTCGTCCTGCGAACTTTCTCAGGTCGTCTGTCCACCGTGTCGGTGGACGACCTACGCTGCGCTTGCCGGTACGTGGTCTCCACTCCAGAACCTTTCGGCCCCATCGGCCATCTGTTCTGCGTGCTATGTGCCCTGCCCACTGCCATTTTAATATAATAATCAAAACCAAAATAAATAATTAAATTATTTACTGATATTTCTAAATTAATTTAAAAATATCAACATTCAATCAAATCATAATAATTGCAATTATTATATTATATATTATAAAATAAACAGTATTTACTTAGCTTTTATCGAACAGCAACTTGCTCAACACAGTTTTTCCTTTCAAACGGGAGCTCTGCTCAGTACGGCTGTCGGACAACGACTGTGTCTGCGCCTTTTTTTTTTTTTTTTTTTTTTTTTTTTTTTTTTTTTTTTTTTTTTTTTTTAGAACGGACTAATGCTGTTTGCCTCTACCGGCATTTACAGCGTCACCGGACGGTTGGCGAGCGCAGATGGCACTCAGCCAGCGTGTCTGCGCCTTGGTCGGCAGCGCTTTTATAGTGCGGCGTAAACAAGGCAGACGGCCAGGTGTTTATGCAAAAATGAAACTAAACGGATTTAAGTGGCGATTTTTGCTAATATTGTTTTTAAAATGTCTACTTTTTCATTTTTGCAAATAATTGTACATAATATTTAACCATATACCAAATTATACACCATAACCTTGTTGCTACAAAGAATCAGGTGATTGTAAGTTCAATATTGCTTTAATCCAATGTAATACCAACCAAAATACATAAAATAACCTTCTACCCAATGTTTGACATGGTCATCTTAACAACGTATAATCTGGCCAAAATCATTATTAGGTGATGTCATACACATATTTATTTTATCACTTGGAGTATTTACAAAAATAATCTATCAAGCGCATCGCGGAAACAGACGAAGCTCGACTACAGATCGCGCGGTGAGAGTTTGGCTTTGACCGTTATTGCGCAGAAATCAGAAATTGGGTATCACAGGGGGGCTAGAGGGACGAAGGACTCTTGTCTCTCTTTGTCACATCGAAGACGAGGGACTGTTGTCTCTCTCTGTCACATGTGCGCGACTGTACCCATGCGCAGCTATCCCCTCCACCCGAAGGTCAAAGCCAAACTCTCGCCGCGCGATCTGTACCGGCTGCCGGCTGCGATACACGCGCCGTGACTTTGTATTGTAACCTTTATTTTTTTTGTCTAAATAACACTGTTTGCTTCTACTTTGTGAAACGCTAGATTAAAGTCATATCTGTTGAAAATCGTGCATCGAACTTATTAACTCAAAAGGTCAACCCTGAGAACCTAACAAGTCCCATCCTTACATAATTAAAATAAAACTATTATATCAAAATATAAATATTAATTAATATTATTAAATAACATAATGAGGTAGGCATGTAAATAATGTGACAATCAATATCAATTAAATACATTAATAACTCTCGCTACTGTACTACGTGTTTATTTCAAAGTCAAAGTCAAAATCATTTATTCAATTTAGGCATCAAAGACGCACTTATGAACGTCAATTTTTCATTATAATGTACTTTAAAGACTACCGCCGCGTTCCAAAATATATAGAGCCTACCGAGAAGAAGCGGCAAGAAACTCGGGGCCATTCATTTATACTTTCATACGAAATTAATCGATAACAAATTCTTTACAGAAATCCCCGTAGCCGTCTCCCGGGCCGCATTCACTTAGTATGGATAGTGAGACACGAACAGGAGCTAACTTGGCTCGCGGATCTCGCCAACAACACCATCTCGCAACTTCGCGACGCCAATCGCCCAGATAGATTACACATACAACTCTACGTCACTAACAAACCTCAACATCAAGAGAATAAAGTTCAAAATGCAATGTCACACGTCGTTGTGGTTAACGACAAGGGTTGTCTCACTCACGTTCTGAACAAAGTGAGTGATGATGAGAGAGCGACGCTGTTGACTCCGTATTTGAAAAGGGCAGCGTGTGGTGATATGAATAGTGACGTAGATAGCGGATATAGTGTGGCGAAGGAATATCCATTGTTGGGATGTAGGGTCAGCAGAGGCAGGCCGCATTGGGATCGAGTTTTTGGATATTGGGTGCATTTATATCCAGAGTAAGTTAATGAGAATTCGTTTTTCTATGACTGTTAGTAGTTAACTATGTTTTTATACGATTTCAATGCAAAATGTTGTTCAATTGTATGTACTTCATTACTAACATAAACTAGGACTCGCGTAATATTTACGTCGGACGGAAATCGTCTCCTCAGTTTGGCACTTATTTGAAGTTCTTCTCCTGGGAGTCACTCTTGTTCACAGCGCCAAGCACGGGCCACAGCATGTAACCCTATTTCCAGTAAATATTACGCGAGCTCCTTCTTTCTCCTTGAGCCTCTTTGATGAAAGCATTAATGTAGAAATAAATAGCAGTTTGAAGATTAGACTCGTTTATTACTTATTAATTAATTTAAAACAATCAACAACAAGTGAATGTGTGATAAGTATCGCGTACAGAGCAAGAAGAAAGTGAGAGCGCCCGGCTGAAATATCTATGAAGTACCTATATTTAAGAGCATTTGCTATGGAGAATTGTTCAGACGCTTTTGCGTCCCATTACTTCAACAATTATTATGAACATATCTCGCGATAGTTTGCTATAACATAAACTATCAATCCAAAATAAAATCATAAAACTCTTACGACCTAAACAAGCCAAATTTTATCAAAATCTCTAGGTAACCTTATTAAAAACCCTTTTAATATTATTTTCATTCCTATTTTTCCTTTCCAAAAACCTTCCAAAATATTCAAATGTATAAAACGATTTGAACGAAAGAATAATAAAAATACATCGACTCTTCTTCGTTATTCTTCATGATCTTTTGGATTTATAACATTTAGGGCCGAATTCTAGAAGTGAACTCAGTAGTGCGTCCAGGGGCCTTACTATGAGCTCTTAAGACGCAGTCCAACCCCAATTTTAAAATAATTTACGATGCTCTACGTAAGGTTGAAAATCGCTTGTTAGATTCGACAAAGTAATGCGAAAATGCATTAATTTTGTACGTTTTCTTTATATTTTTCGATATATACTATTACAATTGAAAAACTGCTGGTTACTACTTTAGTACTATATGTTGGCTATGTATTACCTAAAAATAATATAGTGTTATCGCTGAAAATTCTGAGAGTTTGGGCGTGAAAATTTATTTTTATGGACCTATTTAGGATTTTTTTCTGCAGAGAGCGAGTAATATTTATGAATTCTGTTCGGTTATTACTCTTTGCCTTTTTCTTTTCTAACCTAAGTATTTCTTTCATACATTATTATTTATCTGTTTCGTTACACTAGATGTTTAAAGATTCGGTACACCTGTTTTTTTTTTTGTATGAACTATCGTTAACATGTCGCTTTAAATCCACTCAGTTTATCAGCTTACAAACGTCTAGGCGTCTGCGATGTTGGTTATAGTAAACTGTTAGAATGCCAGAGACAATATTATCAGTACGCCTTTGAGAAAACAATATTTAAACAGTTCACCTAAATGAGCGTCATGGTATGATTTCATTCAAAATTGTTTATGCCATGTTTAAGAACTGCACAGAACTTGCATGGTTTTTATGAAGCTGATAGTAAGGCCCCTGGAAAAAAGCTTCGAAATTATCTAAATGTAAGGTGGCGCATAGCCAGTTAGCGAGCGAGCTATAGCTTCGTTTCATCTCTTTTCGTACTTCAGTTTACACGCCGAGCAACAGAAATAAACTAACTAGATCAGCGAGAAAACGATGCGAACCAAATATCCCTCGATGCCAGTGATGCTGTTTGTTCACCTCGTTAGCGTATCTTAGCTCCGTTCACTCGACTTGACGAATGTTAAGATGATGATTTAACACAAAATGTAAAGAAAAAGATTAAACTGAAAGACGGATCATGGAAGGCAGCCCTCGCTCTCCCGCCCGCTCGTTCGCGGTCCGTCCGTTGTTTTCGGTGTGAACGCACATAGCTTAGCTCGCCAAAGCATAGGTACCTACGTAGTTTACCTTGTCTCTCTCTCTTCGCTCGCCCGCTCGCTAGCTGGCGGTGTGGCCTTCGCTTAAAACTGGATCTACCTAGTAGGTCTAGAATGAGTTGAAAAAATGTATGAAAAAAAGAACAGTTGCGGTCAATTGTAGAACTAAAATTGATAGCAAATACGCCAATCACAAGCGTAATAAGTAGGCGAGATCGAGTAGGTATCGACTATAGATGAAATTTATGTTGCCAGCTCGTGGTAGAGGTATATAAAACACTTCTATAAATTCACATGTTATTTGTTTCAGATATCACCTCAACTTATATTGCTGTGGACCAAAGAAACTAGTGAAAGTATTAAGAAATAAGTGTAAGACTACATCTAGATCAACAAAAACCAAATTTACCTTCGTTCATGAAGGGTTTTCGTAATCATCAGGGATTTTATTAGAATATTAAACTGCCTTAGTGATATGATTTGATGACTTTTTTTCCCCGAGTATTACCACAGAATAAATACTACTTAGTACCCGGTTGGTATTACCGAGTTTAGCAACTATTGATCAAATAAACTTTAATATGGTTGATATTAAAGTTTATCTGATCAATAGCCTTGGTAGGTGCTACTGTGGTTTCGCACAGAAGGTGGTCCCTCAAGGTTTGTTTACAAAGGTAAAAAATAGCCTTTGGTTCTATAATATGTATTACCCTCGTCACTACCAGCTGTAGTCATCATCATCATCATCATTATCATCCGGAAGACGTCCATTGCTGAGCATAAGCCTTCCCCATAAGTGATAGCTGCCACACTATGAGACGATGGGCGTTGAGAGTATCGTTATACGCTACATTGCGGCATTTGTTTGTAGCAATGGATGTTGAAATGAATATTGTAACGAACCGAACCACAGATTACTGAATAAGAACAGATACTTCACTCAGTAGAAAATTTCCAATACCTATTACGATAATAGCCTACTCCCTCGCGTCAACAACCACTGTATGCTAAAATGCGCCTAAATGCTCAAGCGTACAGCAGTGATTGCTTCGCACCGCGCGATTCCACAGTAATCGCAGGGCTGCCTCTTCGATAAAATTAAATTAACATAACTTTTTATTTATGTTATTGAGAACTGTGAATATGTTCTGACTTTTATGTGGCAGTTAAAAATTTTATCATTTATAAAATATTTAACCAACTTAAAAAAAAGGAGGTGATCAGACATACAGGCCAAACTGAGATGTTTGACTTGTATGGTTTGTAGGTATGTATGTTTGTGCGCGATAATCTCGCGTTTGGCTAAACCGATATCGATGCGGTTTTCAGAAAAGGATTTGTTACATTTAGGAGAACGTTTTAAAATAAGTATAATACTTCTTAGTTTGATGATGATCTTCGGAGATGTGCACTACAAATGAAAAAAAAGCCTTAAAAAAAGAGAACCGACTTCAAATAAAGCACTAAGCCGTAAGTTATTTTATTAACGAGTGTAACACTCTCACACAAAAATACATAAACACTGCAGTTTTCGAAAGTTTTCACGCGAAAAAACGATGGCCTTCAAAATAAAAAAATATATCTAGTTCCTAGTTGTACATATCTAGGTGTATAATTGTACTACTACCAATTATCACGAATCAAATTTATTAAGATTAATTAATTTGATTCAATTTCTCGCAACAAGTCACCTTACAACAGACGCGGCTTGTTCAAAGGTTTTCATCGGGCGTAAGAAAAAGAACTCTCGCTACACAGACTTAAAGCGCATTTTGATTCGTTACGAGCGCGTCAAGGACTTGTAGGCACATTTTTTGAAGGTCACGTCCGTGCTTTGCAATGTTTTATGAACATTATTGCAGTTGTTAGTTTAGCAGTTTATATTCGAATGTTTTCTTTCGAAGAGTGCATCTTCTGTACCTTGTACTATTAATTATTCTGTGGTATAACGTTTCTATGCAACAAAATTATGTAAATCTGTGTCTGAAAGGCAAGCTAATGCTTAGTATATACCTATTAAACTGTCAAATTCTAAGTGGATACCGGTGTCCGCACACCTACTGTCTTTTAATTATGTCTCTAATGACGGTATGTGAATGGAAAAAAAATTAAACGACAAAAACTAGTAATAATTTATCACTTACCATTCTTCATTGACAAAATTGGAATTGATTGGAAAAATGTTAGGTGTTTATCCCTTCTTTTGCTTGATTTACACCCATCTACAGCACATAAGGCACCACACGGCATCGTAATACGCGTACGAACGAACAGCACTATTAAAATTGAACGACGTGCGCGCGCTTCGCTTGCGAAAACCGCACTGAATTTGAACCGCCGGTGGACCGAGACCGCTCGGCTGGGCGGTAGGCAGTTATAGCGCGCAAGTACATGGAGTGACGGAGGCCTGACCGAACCTTCGGATGAGAGTTTCGCTACGTTCACAAATATAGTTAAACAACTAATCGTTTATTACAAATAAATTATTTAATTAATACCGTTCCTCTAACATCAGAATGTATGAAATATATAAAATAACTGATATCAATTAATAGTATTATTAATAGTACCTAGACGAAATCGGTAGTTCTTTGAAAGTCAAGTTTTATAAGACAAATATTCAAAAGACAGACAAACTGATAAACAGAAATCGTTACGCATGAGTAGACAAGTAGGCATAAACAAATGGTACGCTTATCTGTTCTCGGAAATGAGGCGCCAAGCGGGCGCGTATCAAAGTACCCTCAAAAATCTAGTCAGAAGGAAAAATAAACTTCATCAAAGTATGTCGACGAAACCAAGTGTTTGTAAAGCGTGAAATATCTATTATTTTGATGTAAACTGATTGCAGTTGGGAATTAAATAATCATAAAAGAATTATCAAGTATCTGGTGTATGGGTTTTCGTAAACAAAGTCATTGTTAGGACGAAAACGACGTTTTGGCTGTCCGCCATTGTAGGCTATGTGTGCGTGACGTCAGCTATCATGGCGGGCAGGAATAAGGAAGTTGATGATTTCAAATGCTGTAAGTGCAGAAATAAGATATTCCCGACCGAGTATGAACAAATTGTAGAAAACATTATTAATGAATATAATTATTTTAGAATTACTTTAGATCGGTGGCATGGATAGTAAATAATTAAACAGTTTCTGTTGGATTTGACAAAGACCGCGTAGTGCGATAGCAGCGCCACGCAGATTTAGAGCAAAACCTGTTCGTAGTGGAAAAAACGTCGGATTGGTCGAGTGGAGTGATGTGAAGGGAGTTGGGGGGAGCCTACTGAGCTGACATGCGAGACAGTCGGAGAGAAATCGGGATCATTAATTTTCGTACCATCGTTGTAGGAAGACGTGTACCTAGTGAGTTTGTACCATTAGAGTAAAGTTAGTGGGGGGCATTTCTGAGAGTTCTCGGCATTATTATTGATAATTGGGCATTCCCTGTTATACGTAAAAGGGCCTTGAACTATGTTTTTCTATCGCGATTCGGACTATGTCTGGTCGGGGAGAATGGCATTGCTCGTTAGAAATGGCGTTTTAGAATCGTGTCAGTTTATAATATAAGTGTGTTTTCGTGAAACGCATAGGCGTTGTGGTTTTCGTCGAGCTGGTATCGCATAGCAGCGAGATTCGGTCGTGAGGCCGGGCCAGCAACACTTAGCCATGACAAAGCTGTGAATTTCATAAAAACGTACTTCGCGGTAGGTTGTAATATAAGACGTGTGTTTTCGTGGAACGCATAGGCGTTGTGGTTTTCGTCGAGCTGGTATCGCATAGCAGCGAGATTCGGTCGTGAGGCCGGGCCAGCAACACTTAGCCATGACAAATCTGTGAATTTCATAAAAACATACTTCGCGGTAGTGTACATTGTGGGAGGTAGGAGTGTTCGTTATTTTAAAGTTGTGATAAAAATGATAAAATGACACGCACTAAATTCTTAGCGGGTTTCTAGAGGTTATCAGCTTCATAAACGGGGGGGGGGGGGGCAACAAGGCAACGGCACGGTCCGTGATTAGAGTTTCCGCGAGTTAGGGTTAGGCGGAGTACCGTGGGACCGGCCCGAAGTTGTGTTACCAGCTTAATGGAACAACTTTCGTCCCCTTCTTCCATTGTAACTAGCATAAGAAGGTCTCGGAGGTTCAAGGCAAGTGTTCCGATGCCCGTGGCTTCGGCCCAGTGCGCCGAGATACCGTATGTTAGCTGCAGTGGGGGCTGTCTTAATGAAACCGTAGGGCTATTTTGCTCTGTAGTATCCCTTATCGTCGGACTTCGGTCAACCACTGCAGAGTAAAATGTAGGGAGTCTAGGCTAGTATCAGGGTGACGCCTGAACGTTTCCAGATTAGTTAGAAACACCTACTTGGAGATCCCTGAGCTGAGGCGATTCTCCATGCGCATTTAAATGTGAGATTTATCTCTAGTTCTAACACACCATAGCAGAATAGGAACATTTCAGGGACCGATAGGCTAGGGTTTTGCTGTTAGATATTTCCAGAGTAGTTGTAATATACGTACTTGTGGTTTCCTCGTGCTCGGGTGAAGTCCACATGCGCAATTAAATGTAAATGTGAGATTTATCTCTAGATTTGCATACATTACACACCGCTAGAAAGCATAGGAAATCTCATTTAGGACTGTAGGCAGGGCAGTAGGATAAATCGAATTAATAACAGTAATAAACAATCAAACAAATAATAAATAATCAAACAAATAATAAATAATCAAACAAGTAATAAATGATCAAACAAATAATAAATAATTCAATCGCGGCATAAATTACATAAAACTAAGGTTTAACCTTTGAATTTAGGGCTTACCTAGGCCGACAATAAAACTAGACGCGACGAGGGTTTAGTTAACTAACGAGTTTGCTAGGACGACTCTTAGCGGATAATCCTTGTGTTATTGGAGTAAACACATTATTAGACTTTGTCGACTGTTGCGCGCCGTACCGAATGTAACTTAAAGAGTTAGGAAAAAGGTATCATACAAAATAAACTAAAGTAACTACCCGAATACTTTATCTTGGGGAATTATCGTCACTGCTTGGGCAAGCATAAGCAGTCCCAGTAACTCACCTCTATTACCAATAAGGGTTAGAGACGTTACCTTCTTCAGTTTTGGCTATAATTTTACCTGGACTAAAGCGTTCGTAAGTACATTTATAACAAGATCTACCAATAAAGGATAGAGATGTTATCTTCTTCAGTTAGACTAAAATTTTACCTGGACTAAAGCGTTCATAGTACACCTATAACGAGATCTACCAATAAAGGCTAGAGACGTTATCTTCTTCAGTTTTGGCTATAATTTTACCTGGACTAAAGCGTTCATAAGTACATTATAACGAGACCTACCAATAAAGGCTAGCGACGTTATCTTCTTCAGTTTGACTGTAATTTACCACGCACTAGAAGTGTTCATAGCACAATTATAATGAATCCTTCATTCGGCAAAGATTCATAATTGGTAATATAAGAGTAAAATCTTCCTTGGGAACTAGAAACATTCAGAGGGCAAAACTCGGAATTGTCAGAGTAGGTAGTCCGGTTTCGAACGTAGTAAGACTCGGCAAAAGTATAAACTAACACGTGATCGAACTAATAATGCGTAGAAGGAAACGACCACACCCGTTCCTTTAGAGACGAATTTGTTAGGGCTAATCGAATAAAACATAGTTAGAACTAGTTAGTCGGGGGTTAGTCAGGCTAAGTTCCAATAGGCAATACGTTATAGGGCTAGGTAATTAGGTATTCTAGGACCTTATAGAGGCTTTCATATACTAGGTAAAGTTAGTATACGGAAGCTTCGCAATGAATTAGAAATGATGGATGGAGTGGTTTGCGTCAAAGAATACCGCGCCTCTTCTGTACCTAAACCAGCGAATGAATGTTGCTTGGAAATTAAGTAAAGTAAGCTGCGTGTGAATGTTGGTATAGTCACGAGACCGACTCACTACAGACTTAGGGTTGATAAAAGATTAAGTCCTCTATTCCCTTTTTGAGACAGAGACTGACCGACTAACACCTGGAACTCCTCTCTAGTGTTCATATTAGCTTCATTCAAGAATGTGCGTATATACATAAATATATTCTATGTATATGTATGTATATATTTGTACATAGGCGGAGGAAGAAAGTCCAAAATTAGATCGGAAGAATTTCTACTATTTGTGACGAGGTTGGGGTCACAGATCTGTGCCGCATTCCCACAATGCCCTGTAAGCGGTGGAAACGGTGTCCAAAATCACTGGGTAGAGCCGTTACAGTCACAAGCGAAGGAGGGGCTTGGACCTATAGCCGCAAATTCACACTGCAAACGTTAATTAGTTTTCATATTATTACGTTGAAACTAAGTTCAACATAAGTACCTACATGTTAGCTTAAGACTGCCAGCTTTGTTTCACTGGGGCTATTCCAACATTTCACAGTTAACATAACTATGTCTAGAAATATTTATTATGCAGAAAATATTCAGAACCTAATGGTATACGTATATTTAGATTTAGGGTGAATTGGCATATAGGGTAGAAATGGAACTTGGATGGGTACACTTACCTAAAATATCTGCTTCGCTTTATTTAGCAGGCATTTTATATATATATTTCATGATTCGCATATAGTTCAAGTAAGGTACTAGGTTGCACTTGTAGTAGCGATATACCTAGTAGACATTCAAACTGACATCTCTTAGATATAGCCTTCATATACGCAGGTCATTAATATCATACAAAGCGTCGATTAGGATTCGTTAGATAGTAATATTTCGCGTGACAACTTCATTCAATAAGTATATACGTTCGGGGTGAATCGGTACATTTGCTAATTTTCCTTCATAGTGCGATATCTCTTAGAGAAAGCGGCATTACGTCATTATTAGGTAGTCTTTGGGTCAGACATGCTATAATGCAATTGCGGATTTGTTCTTTATTAACGTGAATTATGTAACCGATGGTTAGACATATCTAAATATATATCGGATATGAGTTCTGCTGCGTTCTTAATTTAAATATAACAAATTGAGGGGGTTCAGTACAGTTAAAGAAACGGTCTAGGGAGTTTTGTCAGTACCTAAGCATCAAAGTAAACTGTTAGTATTTCCATTCATCTACGCCAGATAGACAGGGAGAAATCTGTAGGTATGTTTTGCGTAATCTAGTATATTACTTAGTTCTACGATTAGGAAGATAGGATTAGTTTTAAACGCCTCAAAAGTTCTAGGGTTATTTTACGATCACAACATACGGTCCTACCAGCTACACTAAACGATCTATTTGGCCCTCAGATTATAAAACAAAAGGCAGATGGAGCGCGCCGAACTCGCGAGTGTCGCCACCTCTATAGTTATGTGTGCGTGACAACGAGCCACTGCATTGTACGTACACGTGCATCTGTGTGCGTGTACAGTTACCAGATATTGAAAAATTAACTCCCACATTTTTGTAACAAATTGTTATAATATTGGAAAGTTAAACGTTCTTTTGTAACATACAGTACTAAAGTAATATATGGATAAAATAATAGTTATTAATAACTAAATAAATTACAATAAACAAAGAAGGTTCGGTAAATATATCACAATTCAGTTTAATTGTTTTAAATTAATATTTTAATAGTATCCTACTTTTCTAATTATTACACATATATATGACAGTTTGTGAGAATGGAAGTACGTATGTATGGATGTTTATTTCTCTTTCACGCAAAAACGACTTTACTGATTTGGATAAAATTTAGCACACAGGTAGTTTTAAATCTAGATTAACATACAGAACATTCCATCGGACTCGCCCATCTCGGGTTCCGAACAAATTTGTGAGTAACAAAATATTTCAGATTTTTCTCTTCACAGACTTTAGAGATTAGAGGAGGGGAACCATATATATTTTTTCCTTTATTTGTTCTATAAGACCTAGCTTTTTGCCAAATTTAGTGATTCTAGGTCAACGGGAACTACCATATTATGGGTTTTCGACCCAAAACCTATAGGGTACTTCCGGTTGACTTGTCAATTTGGGGGTCAAGCAAGGTCTACAGCACAAGTAAAGGGAAAATACCGAAAAATAAAAAAAGTTGAAAATTAAGGTAAAGTTTGGTACTTACACGATTTCGCGAAAAAGACTGACCTTGATTTTTATACACTATAGACTATAGACTTCAAATACAAATACAAATACAAAATGTTTATTTCTTGTTCATACATATATAAACATATTAATTGGAACCCTGCCTACTGCTTTAGTATATTACTGTGTTGCAGAAGGCAGTGTCTTCCCCTAATTACTTTGACAATTTCATATGGATGACAATATTTACTATAAAAACTTATGTAAGTAGTGTGCTAGTTCTAACAATTAAAAAAAAAATATTTAACATAACAGATAAAAACCAAATAAACGAAATTATTTAGCAGTGCGCGTGTGTTTGCGTTCATTATGTTGTATGTGTGTGTACTTGTATTTTGTGTATCTATGTAAGTGTGTGTAGTTAACATGAAGTGTTATCGGATTTTAACGAACATTTTTTTCCGTTTGTTCATAGTCTTTATTCTGCAGCCATTCAATTAATAATGGTTTTAGTTTGTAAAAATTAAGCTTCCAATATGTATTTCTGTTGTTGTTTAAAGTATTATAAATCATTGGGGCCAAATGGTTATAGTGTCGCCAGGCAATCAGGCACTTGTATTTAGGGACTGGGCATTTAAAACGCCTTTTTTTGATGTCAGGTAGGAACGGAACAGTATTCGCATGATACCTTCTTATACTCTGATAAATGAATAGCTTCCTAACAGTGAGCACCTTGCATTTCTCATACAGATCTGTTGTAGAATGCTGGAATGATAATCTAAGCATAACTTTTAGTAGAGCGCGTTGTGCACGCTCAGTTTTAATAATGTGACTTTTTGCAGCACCACCCCAGGAACAAATGCAATAATTAATTATACATTCTCCAAGAGCTCTATAGGTCTGTACCAATAGTTTATGATCTGCTACTGAGCGCAGTGTCTTAAAAGTGTATATGAGTTTTCTAACACGATTTGATACTACTTCCATGTGTGGTATCCACGTAAATTTGTTATCTATTGTCACTCCAAGATATTTAATACTATTAACCGGTGTTAGCAGATCACATGTACACTTAGTTCTGCTGGTTGGCTGGCGATTGCATGGAAATGAATGTGCATGAATATTAAAGTCAGGAGGTATTTGGTTAGCCTCAGTTTTCTTAAAACAGACATATCTAGTTTTTGTTCACTTCAATATCTGGTATAAATTTCAACTTGCTAGGTCCACCCGTTTCTGAGAAAATCGGTGGTGACACACGGGCAGACAGACTGACAAGAGAGTGATCTTATAAAAGTTCCCTTTTTACCTTTTGAGGTGCAGAACCCTAAAAATGGTGCGAACGAGACAAATATTCGCATTTTCAACTTTATTAAAACCTTGGCATATAAAGTAATAAGTCTTGAGGTTTTTTGGAAAAAAAACCATGCGAACGATACTTATAAAAAAAACATTCGCATTTGCGATATTAAAAAACAAACTTTCGTTACATCACTAACCTCTAGACCTTCTAAATGTAGTTTTACCAACAAAACGGCTCACTAATTTAAATAAATACTGGCAACACAAGCGAATGACTGTCGAAGTTTTGTGTTCCGAGACACATGTAAAGTTATTATGTTGATTAAAAATTATATAAGCCAAATAATTAATAGTTATCTGTGAAAGGATATTCCATCTTCTTTTTGGGAACAACTTTTACAGTGTTTAGTAACACAAGACGGCATGTTTTACATTAAAATTACGAACCAGTCGTAACGTGTTGCTTCGGACAAGTCGCGTATAGCACTAGCGCGGGTTTGTATTTGCTTTTGAATTTGTATTCGCTTTGGTGGGGACGCTCGCGTGTTCGGTACGCTCCATCTGCCTTTTGTTTTATAATCTGAGATTTGGCCATATTCATTCTTCGGATCACAATAATATTACTTATAAGGATTAGATTAAAATGGTGACAGGTGATATTAAGGATATAGGGGAGGGGGGCATTAAAAAAAAGTACTACCGTGACAAGGATAGAGGGTATAGGATAGGGGGTCGTTACAATATGCTACACACTGGCGCACCCGTATTTACGATTTTAGCCAACAAGTTCTCTCTCCGGAACTGCTGCTGCTGCGACACGTCCCACGCCTTCTCAATACATCCCCTTCCTTCCTAAATACGTGGGGATAATATCGGTGTACGCTGATTTATGTAATATTTATTGTATTTTTTTTATGCTTTGTTTACTTTCATATAATTCCAACAGATGACATTGTAAGAAATACTTCATAACTTTTTTCTTTAGAAGTGGACTCGTATGTTTGTACATTGTCCATTCCTCACGTTATTTACAGTTACACCAAGTGAGAAGTATAAAATGCTCCTACGCGTTTATTACTAAATGAATGAGCAGGTTCACGAAGGGTTCTCCTTGAATATGAATATCAGATGAGTAAGTGGGTATGTAATACTAATCAAAAGTTCATAAAGATAGATGTTTATGCATGCCATAACTGTTAGTAAAATACAGATTTGCTAAATAACCATTTTGGAAATTCTGAAATACCTATAACGCTGTCAATTTTTAGTTCGTCGACATTATACAATAAATATAACTAGTTATCAATATTAGCTGCGCTCCGAGGTTTCGTACATATTCAAATCATCCGCAATCCAAACAATTCTTTTAATCATACAGTGTAGGTAAAGGAAACCCGCTCATGCAGATAAATATCTCAATGATTACTTCCATCACCATCCATGTCATTTGGCTACCTTTGGCAAATCTTTGTTTCAGAGAGCACATGGCATCTGTGTCACTGACCTCCTACTCTCCTTTCCTCCTCTGTTAGGTAGAAGAGGAGCTTCAGCACATAAAATATTTAATACGAAGCTATAACCAAAAACTCCCTAGATTGAGGCACAGAAGCTGCCCTAAGCCCATCACAGTTGATCACCAGCTTGCTATCTTACCATACATCAAGGGTGTCAGGAACAAAATTGGTAATATCTTAAGACTAAATTCAATAAAAAATTACTTCAAGACGCACAAGACGATTAGCCAATTACTATGACCTATTAAAACAAATATCCCCCTACAAGATGCAGGTATTTACAAGCTTGATTGCGAGTGTGGCTTGTCATATATTGGCAAAACCAAGAGAAATATTGGTGTCCGCATCGAAGAACATATAGCTGACATGAAAAACAGTCGCTCGACTAAGTCTGCAGTATATGAGCATGTTTTGGATAAGCCCAACCACTACATTGATCGATAACCCACAAATTCTAGGAGATTCGCAATGGACAGAGAATGTAAAAAGAGGCCATATAAATAAAAAAAACAGCCTAATTTCAATAGAGATGATGGTTGGCAAGTACCACCTGCTTGGGATCCTGTAATCATGCTAATACAATCCCAAAGCGAGCACAATACTGCAAGACCTCTGAACACTGTGAGTGACTACTGCGATCATAGGGAACGTTTTGATTAAAATATGATAGGCGGTACATAAAAATAATTACTGTCAGTCAGTCTACCCGTGACCATGTTCAGCGAAAAGTCTTACACGTCGGGATAAAATAAAATAAAATTATACACTATCTAATCCGTTTAAAGCTGTTTAATTTCAATGAATATGAATCGCGGATGCTTTATGAAATAATTACAAGCAATATACTCAAAAAAATGGTATGCTCACTAAATGAAGAATGTGAAAAAGTAGGTCTTAAAATAACCAAGACAAAACGAAAGTATTCAACACTAATAACCTGAATGAACGCCTGAACAGTAAGCCGTTGGAATACGTACACAAATACACCTAGGGAATCAAATAACATTTGGAGACAGTAATGATGAAGAAGTTGAACTTAGGGTAAACATGAGTGAATAAAAAGGATATTCTAAAATACGCTTTTCCTTTTCACCTAAAAATACCGTTATTTAATGGACACCTGTATTCTACGGACACTATTTTTTTTTAATCCTTTATGGATACCACCGGCCCCGGGGGGAGCACGGTGGTTATGTGGGAGTCTCTGCCAGAAGGGCAGCATACCCACCAAACCTCTGCGGTGTTCCATCACTGCCGCTTTTGGCGGGAACGCGGGACAGATTTCGCACACGACCGCGAACCCGCCGCGGCTGTCCGTTGCCGGACCCTTCTCTCTTGCAGCACGCCAGAACACTTGGCGTGCCGCAACCGCCACGGGGGCCCAAGCCCGCAAATGGACCCCAGACTCCCCCGAGTCTGGGCGCCCTAAGTCCCCCTACGATGGGTCAGGTGAGTAGCCCCACCGCCTGCTACTTCGGCCGCAGAGGATAGGGACAGCGGTGCCTCTCAATACCGACAGTCCTCTTCCCCTGCGACCCCACCGCGTCCGCCATCTAACGGTGGCGGCCCCGTCAAGGCCGCGGAAGGCAGGGAGAGCGGCTCACCGTAACACCGGCACTCCTCTCCCGCCGCGGCCTCTAACTCTCAGCCGCGGTGCCGCCCATACGACACCGCAGCCCGCCTCAGTTGCAGTGGCGCCCATACACCACCGCTACCTACAGTGACCGCTCCCGTGTGGACTTGGAGGGCAAAGCCCATAGGAGAGGTCCCACCTCGGGCCGGCCAGCTATCGGCTATCACTGGCAGGCCCATTGGTTCCTCTTAGCTTCACCGTGGTGACCCAAGCCACGGCAACAGGCCCCCCCGCCACGGCAAGGCGGGAACTCTCGGGGGGGATTTTACGGACACTCACTTAAGGCACAGTATATCTATATATATATATCTACTGTGCTTAAGGTGCCAACTGCCAAACGTGGGCATTTAACTCTAAAATAAAAACTAAACTGGCGTTTTGTCAAAAGCATGGGGAAGAAGTATTTTGAAAACAAGGAGAACTCACAGAATAAGAAGAGATGCTCTGCATAACGCCATAACAATTAAGTGGCGATCGATTATCATTCACCGTCAATTATGATGATATCATCAAGATCGTAAAACTTTTCAGTTATTGGAGTGTAACTCAAAATTAGGGCACGTATCTATCTATCTATCTATGGGTTTAATATAAACTTATTTTTCTTCAGATATTTCAAAACAAAGATATTCACGCCATAAGGACTTTTTGATTTATTCATAAAGCTCTTTCTTAACGAAGAATATTCTACACTTTTCACAATCAAAATGTGACTTTGTCAAAACTGGTTAAAAAAGAAAAATATATTTAAAATTTTACACATAAAAATGTATAGTTCGTGATATTATTTAGCTTAGAATACATACAAATTTGTAGTTTGTAATTTTATATAACTTACAGGATAAATCCCAGTAAGATTCATTCAAAATGACGCCTGGGGTCGAAGTAAAGGATAAAGAAAAACAACATAAGAAAGAAAGGATTAGAGATGTGAAGAATTCTAAAACCAAAATAACGAAGGTAATTAACTAAGGAATATTAAACGCCCGAGAGTAGGTAACTCCTCGTTTTTACTAAGGTATTACCTAGGTTTACATTAATTTTACAAGTTCATGCAATGTTTTCGTTTATTGTTCACACTCGTATGCATGTATACTAATTGTACCAACTTAATCATTACATAAACATAGAAAACTTGTATGAAACTTGTTAGACTAAATCATTTGTGAACTTTTCTACAAGTTTTGTGTAAACTGATTTTTTGGTGGAAACGAGGGGTTATGTGGTTCGCCAATCGAGCAGCCGCTAGGTGATGTCTCTGGCTGAAGCTTTTGATGAAGGTAACAATCGTGATAAAACCTACAGTAGGTACAGTTGAAAAGTACTTTCTGCTGCCATCTGGCTATCTACCACTCCCGAGATTGTAAACCTGCAAAGAAGTACAAGTATATAACGGTGTGTTCCGTGAGCTGTCCTTATGATCCAGTCGCCTTTCACTCTATAATAATGTAATCTTCGATCATCACTCACCACCTTCTTCCACCATCATCACCATCTTATATAACTAACTGATAGGCATGTTTGAGTACTATTAGGCACTGTATTGCAGCAATGTATTTGTAGATTTCTAGTTACCTAATAAAACCTTGTAATAATTGCAGAGTAAATGTGGAAAGAAAGCGGTAAACTTCCTCAAATGCCCGCTTTGTTTAGACAACATTAAGAAGAAGGCCATTGTATCCACAAGATGTGGGCACGTGTTTTGCAGAAAATGCCTTCAAAATGCAGTACGTTTAAAGCCGACATGTCCGATATGTAGAAAGAAAATAAGAGGACCCCTCGGGTTCCACTCGTTGTTTCTGGCGGAAAACATTAGTGATTAAAACGTGTATTGTGCAAGTATTTATGAAAAAGTAAGTTTTGATTGTAATGTGTGTAAATGTTAAAGTAAACCTTTTCATAATTAATAGTATTTTTTTTAAGATAACACAGTCAATACTTTTAGCTAAGTACTTTTGCGTCTATACTAGATACTAGATTCTATAAGTAACAGGTTTTGATACACAAAATATAGGGATACTGGTATTCGGCCAGGTTTTAGCTTTGACGCATTGATCCGTAATAGGCATAGGTATTTGCCTTGGTTTTAGAAAACTGCACAAATTGTTTATCAAGTAGGTACTATTATCTATTCGTTGGAACTCGCATTGCTCTAAATATTATTCTAGCTGTAGCTATATTTCTAGCTGTGTAAAGACAGCCTGTTATCGATATAAATGTCTGAATATGTACTAAAGTACCTAAAACGTACCTTCAAATTTTCAATAACATTTACGCATGTGTGTCACACGACGTTTTTCAATACGTTTCTTACAAAATTAGAGGGATAGGTAATACAAGGTAAGGAAATAAATATAACAACACAAAAAGCAAATAATCGCTTCGAAGTATTAGAATGTGAAATTCAGTAGGTTTAGGTAGGTATCTACCTAACAAGACAAAAATTAGACAATTACAAACGCCACGCCGCCGCCGCCGACGCTCCAACGTACTTTGGATACCTACATTATTTCTATGCGTGCGTGCGTGGTTGTATCCATGGAGTAGCTTTTTATACCAGAAAGTTGTATTGCACTCAAAGATGCACGCCTAATAGTGCGTTCGAGTAGACCCAAGTTGGCGAAAATAACGCTAAAACGCTCACAAGGGCGTTCGAATTGGGAATCTGTGGGTAAAAATGTTGTTTTGTACTCTTATCGTTCCGCGTTCGCAAAGGTAAAAAAGAGTGCGATTTTTGACCTACGTAAGCATAATTGTTTGTGTTCATTTTTTGACAACCACAGAAGTCGCCCTATTTACATAGGTCTATGCTCAGACAAAATAAACAGTACATAGTATATCTCTAAATAGTCTGTGAAAATAAAAAAAGTCAAGACAGAATGACACGAGGAGTGAGGCCGGTTTTCTAAACTACATGTACGTGACTCGGTACGGTCATGGTAATTCAAATTATATTAAAGTTATTAAAAAATATCAATTATTAATAAATTTTAATAAAATGATAATTAAAACTTTACGTGTTGCTTCCACGCGTCGCGATAGTTCGACTGACGAGTCAAGGCAAGGCGTAGTTTCGTTGTAGGTTTTATATGTATATATGTATCATAGATAATTACTTTATAATACTCTTCTGTCTTGACTTTTTATTTTGTCTGAGGGTCTATGTTGAAAACTATGTATACATATTTGACAGCAAAATCATGCGATTTTATGTCATATGCTCGGTTGAGCGTTCGAGTAGGGTGTGGGCAAAAGTGGCAAAAATAACGTTTTTGAGCTTTACGAAGTATTTAACAAAAGAGCCATCAATGACAACGCCACCATTGCCCTCAAAGCTAAACGAACGCACCTTAAATGAATGGACTAAAACGACAGAGTGAAATAAAACGGGAAAGGGCGAGTCGAAGTCGCGCACGAAGGGTCCCGTACCCGTACATTATCTATACAATATTTCAAGTTTCTACCTGTTACCGTAAAACCAAGAAAAGAATTGGACTAAACACGTTTGTTGTATGGGAACCCCGTATAAATATTAATTTTATTTTTATTTAATTATTTATTTTTAAAATTAATAATATAACTCAATATTATAGGAAAAGTATAGGCGTCGTCCGATCCGAAAAAAAAAATTTACTTCAATTTTATTTAAATAAGTATTGTGGAAATTAAGAAAAAATGTTAGGTAAGTAATTAGTAAATTGAAAAATGAAAATTAAATATGTACTCGTTGAAAACATTATTCAAATAATTCAATTCAATTAATTAACCTAGGCACGGACCTTATGTCTGTGGGCCAAGCAGCTACTAAGAAAATAATAATAATAGTGTCGCCGATATTCAAGGGTAAAGGCAAGCGGGAAGATATAGACGGGTACAGACCAGTATCAAAGATTACTGGCAATAGCTAAAGTGTTCGAGAACGGATTAAGTTCAAGGATAGTGGCCTATCTGACGGAAACAGAAACTCTCTCTGACCGTCAATATGCGTATCGTGAATTCGAGAAGGGCGTTCTACGATCTCATTAACACGTGACGTGGTTTGCTGCGTGCTCTCGAACCAAAGGAACAAGTAGCTCTACTGTGCTGCGAGTTATCCAAGGCCTTTAATGTAGCAGACCACGAAACACTCGCCCTAAAACTTAAACATTATGGCATAGCCCTGTAAGGCATACGCAGTGCTGACAGACATGATGCGGGGTCGTACGCTGGAATGGCTATAATAAGTCAGATCCGCTGTCCGTAACCATGGGTGTAGATCAGGGTTCATTGGTCTCAAACATCATGTTCTCACTACTGCTGAATGATCTTCCTGACGCCGTGAATGGCGTGGACATATTTGTGTATGCTGACAACTTTGTAGTTATCGTTACCGCCACCACAGTAGATCAGCTAGAAAACGAATTAAATATTATTCGATCACAGTATGACGTGGGACCTCCATATCGACAAGCTGTGCGACAAGGTGAGCAGAGCGTGCTTTGCGTTCAGGCGGGTGTCCTGAGTGGTATTGGCGGATTTGTCTCGCGCTTGCTACTTTGCTACGCTGCACTCCAGGCTGCAGTATGGTGCCGAGTACGCGCGCGCTGCCGACTGGGAGCAAACATTCCGAGCGCAAAATCGTGCCGTACGTGCAATCGTAGGCATATCGCGATGCACATCCGTCAGACCATATTTCAAGAAGCTGGGAATACTCACATTACCTGCCATCCTGATTTTTCAGGTGGCAGTATAAGTAAGCAATAACCTCGCTCATATAAGAGGCGTGAAGAGAAGCACACTTACAACATCCGCAACGCTGACAAGCTGGTTAGTATCTCGTGCTCTTTTGCGAAGGCGAGTAAGCTGACTCACGTTATGGGGCCGGAAGTATGTAACAAGTTACCGGAAACAGTTACAACCGCTCCGAGTTTAAGTTGTTCTGAAGCGCAGGCTTATTGATCAAACATTTTATGATTTCAATGAGCTCTCATGAATGGGAATTGCAATCAGAGAATAAAATAACTTTTACCTTTGTTGACATTTAAGTACTGACATAATATTTATTATTAGAGTATAATGTTTTTCAAAATGTATTTGTTTTGGCATTTTAATAATAATTTTAAATAATAGCTGTTATATTGCGTAATTTTGTATATAGCGCAAGAGCCCACGATGGCCAGACTTTCGTTATTTTATAAAAGCAGAAAGTTTTTCTGTGCATGTCCTCTATACACGTAAGAACGACCAGCGACTATAGAGGTTGGTTACTTGAGCAGATAACAGGTAGTATAAAATAGTACAATAAATTCGTTTAAGTAAAAAGCCCAATTTTTATATTTTCTTCGGGATAACTTTAGATATCTCGTCATCCATTGCCGGACATTTATGACAGTTGTTTCCCCATGCCAGACACCCCTAAACTTTAATAAAATATGGTTATATTTTCGTTATACTTAGTATAAGAGCAAAATTGTCAGCGACGCATCTACTGAAATAAACACTTAAAACTTGTAAGCAAGGCGCGAGCGAGACAAAGCATTACGAGTGAGTGAAATAGCGATATGGCCCTCGTTCGCCCCTTGAAAATGTTAACTTGAAATTTAATTGTTATATCTTGAAATATCTTAAGTGCAATTCGATAGTATAGGTTACGAGGAGTTTAGAACTCCAAACTATGTTAATCTAGGTCTCTTAGTAACGATAGTATGACGTTTTTAAGATTGTTAAGAATTTTTATGAATATTGGTTTTTTACGGGAAATACATGAGACCTAGATATAGGGAAAAATAGCCAAAAGATAGATAATTAGGTAGGGAATAATATAAAATAAAAACATTTTACATAGACTCGATAACATAGGCAGGGGAAAATGTTTTCCATTGTTTTATTACCCGAAAAATAGGTTTTCAAAGAGATAATGGCTTGTATCTCTACGGTTTAGGCAGGATATAGCTTAAGTTATATGTTGTAAGATAGGGCACATCACGCCAAATCTAACCATGTAAGAAACTTAGTAATATGATGAGGAATAATAAAGTTATGGGGTAAAAACCAGACAATCCAAAGTAAACGTTAGGCGAAAAACGATCAAGTTTCACGGCGCGCTTAGGGGCTCTCTGTAAGGTAATTCATCGAGGTAGCTAAGCGATTAAGAAATTAGGCGATTTATGCAGTGAAAATCGGATACCTACTCGCAAATAGGAAGCTCTCTCTCAACTCAAGACTCAAGGAATACTAGGAAGCTAAGAAGCCAGGAATACTTGGAAGCTAGGAAGCTAGGAATACTAGGAAGCATTATAGGAAGAGCCGGGGAAATTTCGTTGTTTCTTTGGACGGTCTGGGCCCCTTCAATTCGAAGAGAAGGCAGCCGTATTATTTAACCCCCCCGGCATCCTCGGACCCCGCAAGTCCAGGCATCACTCTTCGACACTACAACACGCACACCACGAGACGGGTGCACCAGCGCGCGCATAGGGCGAGACAGAGACGGAGCAATCACCTCTCTCCCTCGCACTCTTGATCTCGCTCAGCGCAACTACCGCCCGTCAAACAGCGGTTAGCACGCGGCTTCGCCGGGAGCGCGGAGGCGTGGGGCGCCGCAACAGCTGGTCCTTCGAGCCGGATATACCAGTGCGTGAACTACGCGGCGTTTCGAAGAGTGAAAAGGACGCATACACATCGGAAGTATGCCGGTTACAAGGAGTAACAAAGGAAGCGGTCGGCGGGAACCAACGCCGACAACAGAAGAGTCGAGTGGTGCTACGGGTGAATCGGGAGGAACGTCGGGTACCACAACGGAGGGAACATATCCGTCGGGGACGTCGTACGAAACCACGACGACCGGTACTGTCATCAAGGACGGCGCTCCTGCTGAGAACAAGGAAGACCCGAAGCACAAGAGCATTGAGAGGAGGTCAAAGGATCCGCATAGGCCTGCATCAATAGTTTCTGAAAGCAGAAACAGGAAGAAGGAATTGGAAGCTCGTGCTGAGTTGGCTGAACTGGAACTGAAGGAGGCACGAGCAGCAGCTGCATTGGCGAGGACCCGCCTGGAATTACTGCAGCTGGAAGACAATGATTCCGTAATACAGGAACCAGTGGATCGGGAAGTGAACGTCCAGAAGTGGGTGGCTGACACCGTGGAAAGGATGTCCGGGGAGGGGCGTCCAACGGAAGGCAAGTCCGGGGAGGGGCTTACCAAGGGTGAAACAGTCAAGCACGAAGATCGTTCGAATACGACCACTGGAGGGACGAGAGAACTGGCCGAAGCTATCATGAAGGCAATAAGTGCGTCATCGAGAAGCGCAACAGTTCCGGGATATATGAGTGAACTACCCTTCTACGATGGAAGCAACGGTGAATGGCTCGCCTTCAAAACGGTGTACGAGGATAGTGCAGCCAGTTTCTCTTCAGTGCAAAATATGGCGAGGCTGAGAAAATCCATTAAGGGAACAGCACGGGAGGCGGTGAAGAGCCTCTTGTATTCGGAGTGTGCGCCGGAGGAAGTGATGGAAGCACTTCGACGACGCTTTGGAAGACCGGATGCATTGGTGTTGGCCGAAATGGAGAAGCTCAGGGGCCTGCCGAAAATGAGCGAAAGTGCGCGGGACGTGTGCGTGTTTGCTAGCCAAGTGAACAATGTGGTGGCAACCGTGAAGGGTTTGAAGAAACCGCAATATCTTCAGTCGCCCGAAATGTTGAAGATCATTGTGGATAAAATGCCAGCAGTACTTCGATACAGGTGGTTCGACTACACTGCTGCGGTGGAAGACGTGGATCTGATACATCTGGGAAAATTTCTGAATCGTGAAGCGGACCGATGCGGACCATACGCAATGCAAGAAAGTGCAACTAAGAAACAATACACGAGGAGGGAAACCGCACACGCCGCGAGTGAGCAGGAAAGAGGATCCTGCCCACACTGTCAAGGGAGTCACAGACTCATTGAATGTAAGAAGTTCCTGGACGCATCGACGAAGCAGCGGTGGGATATCGCATTGAAAACAAAAGTGTGTTTCAAGTGTCTTCAAGGTCGTCACAGGAAAGAAGAGTGCAAGAAGCCAGCTTGCAAGGAATGTAAGAGGTGGCATCATCACCTGTTACACGAAACGAAGCACGTAGAACAGTCATCTAAAATGGAAAGTGAAGTGACAAATAACGTTCTTCAAGTGAACACTACGAGAGCCAAGAAGGCGTATTTGAAAATGGTACCCGTGGAATTATACGGGCCGAAAGGAAGTGCCAGGGTCTTGGCGCTATTGGATGAAGGGTCAACGGTCACCATGCTGAACTCGTCAGTGGCTGACCAAATTGGATTAAAAGGACCCAAGGAAGCCCTCACTCTGGAAACGGTGGGAGGAAAAACCATCACAACGAGGGATTCAATGAAAGTGGATTTGAGGATTAAAGGGATCCATCAAGACAGGAAGAGGCTCATCACTGGGGCACGCACAATCGACAATCTACACCTTACGCCTCAGATGGTGGACAAAAAGAAGATCGAGGAGCTACCACATCTCAGTAAAATGGCCGACCAGTTGTACTACGAAGAAGAATCGCCGGAGCTTTTGATTGGCCAAGACAATTGGGAGTTGATCGTATCACGAGGAACACGCAAAGGGAGGAAGAATCAGCCCGTCGCATCACTCACGTACCTAGGGTGGGTACTCCATGGATCCGACTCGGGGGCAAACAAACCGGTCAACTTCCTCACCTGCGCGCACATCTCCACTCGAGAAGACGACTTGGACAAGCTCATCAGGGAACACTTTTCCGTAGAATCATTGGGAGTGCAACCACGCCGGCCAAGCACGGATGCTGAGGGGAAAGCAATCGAAATACTGAAGAAAACCACTCGAAGGCTGGATAACGGGCGCTTCGAGGTTGGACTACTTTGGAAGAATGAAAAGGAAACGATGCCAGAGAATTACAAGTCTGCAGAGTGCCGACTGAGGGGCATCGAAAAGAAGCTGGATAAAGACGTGGGCTTCAAAGAAGAATATAAGAAACAAGTCGAAAATTTGTTGGAAAATGGTTACGCAGAGGAAGCGCCACAAGAATCACTGTCGTCGAGGAAATGGTATCTGCCTCACTTTGCCGTCACGCATCCTACGAAGAAGAAGAGGAGATTGGTGTTCGACGCAGCCGCAAAGTTCGCGGGGAAGAGCTTGAACGACGCACTCCTATCAGGGCCAGACCTACTTCAGTCCCTGTTTGGAGTATTACTACGGTTCCGGCAACATCCCGTGGCATTGGTGGCGGACATCAAAGAAATGTTTCTCCAAGTTAAAATAAGAGAAGAGGATCGTGACAGCCTAAGGTTCCTATGGAGAGGAGATCGACGTACAGGAAAACCAAAAGAGTATCGAATGACGTCAGTGATATTTGGTGCAGCTTGTTCTCCAAGCGCTGCGATCTACGTGAAGAACCGAAACGCTGAAGACTTCAGAGAGCAACACCCTGAAGCGGTTCAAGCCATAGAAAGGAACCATTATATGGACGACTACTTACACAGTTTTCAAACGGAGAAAGAAGCCACGAAAATCGCCAGCGAAGTGGATACCATCCATAGAAGAGCAGGCTTCGAGCTCAGAGGATGGGCATCCAACCGATCGACGGTACTGAAGAAAATAGCTCATGAAAATGAAATGAACAAGGAAGTTGAGCTAGGATCGAAAGAAGAAAAGACATTGGGCCTAAGGTGGTTCACTCAAGAGGACGAAATGGGATTTCGCACCACTCTGAGAAATGTTCAAGAAGTAGTTGAGCAAGGCAAGACGCCAACGAAGAGGGAAGTCACGAGTGCCGTGATGTCAACCTTTGACCCTATGGGGCTGGCATCACCCGTGCTCATACAGGGAAAAAGACTTCTGCAAAATATATGGAGGAGCGGGGTCGGATGGGACGATGAAGTCACGCCAGAAAATGAAGAACAATGGAGAAGATACCTGACGAACCTGCAATTGTTGAAGGACCTTCGAATTCCAAGGTGCATCGGACACTCCAGGCACGAGGGGGAGATACACGTCTTCACGGATTCAAGCGAGACGGCTTATTCCTGTGCCGTGTACTGGAGACAAAGGAACGACGAAGGCCTCTACGACGTCACGTTACTAGCAGGAAAGGCGAGGGTCACTCCATTGAAGCCGGTGTCCATGCCGCGGCTAGAACTCCAAGCCGCGCTACTGGGGACTCGGATGGCGCACTCTATCGAGGAAGAATTGGATGTCAAAGTGACTAAGAAGACATACTGGACGGATTCGAGCACAGTATTGTCATGGATCAAGTCAGATCCAAGGACATTCAAGCCTTTCGTAGCCCACCGACTTGCCGAGATTGAAGATACCTCCAAACCACACGAATGGAGATGGATATCGACGAAGGACAACCCTGCTGACGACGCGACGAGAGACGTCCCTAACGAGTTCAATGGAAAACATAGATGGTTCACTGGTCCAGCGTTCCTGAAGGAAGATGAAGGATCCTGGCCCAAACCTCGCAATTTCAAGGCGGAACCAACAGGGGAAGAGAAAGAAACGTCAATCGTCACAGTAACGAAGGTCGTCAACCGGTTCAGCACTCCAGATCCAACGAGGTATTCTAGTTGGAATCGTTTGCTGCGGGCCACGGCGAGGGTACTTCAATTCATCGACATGTGTAAACGGAAAACTCAACGAGTGAACATTTCAAGACGACACGAGAGGGCGGATCCGACGTGGGGAAAATATAAGAAAAAGGAAAAGGAGAAGTCAATACGATACGAAGTGAAAGAGACAAGAAGACTTCTACCCATCGAAGACAGCCACATGAAGATGGCAGAGAAAATTCTGCTCAGAAGGAGCCAAGAGGAGAGCTTCAAGGAGGAAATTTCATCATTAGAGAAGATGAAACCGATGAACAGATCCAGCAAATTAAGTAAAATCGACGTAACCATGGAAGACGGTTTAATACGCGTCAGGGGAAGAATCGACGCAGTGAAAGGACTGGTCTCGACTTTCAAACGTCCAGTCGTGCTAGACAGCAAACATCAGGTTACGAGACTTCTCATCGCGCACTACCACACTGTCTTCAACCACGGGAATCACGCGACGGTCATGAACGAAGTGAGGCAGCGGTACTGGGTCCTGGGGCTTCGATCTGCAGTACGAGCGACAGCACATCAATGCCAGTGGTGCAAGTTACACAGGAGTGCACCACAACGACCACCAGTGGGAGACCTGCCGGAAGAAAGACTACGCTACGGGGAGCCAGCCTTTACAAGCTCTGCCGTAGACTACTTCGGTCCCATGATCGTCACGGTAGGACGACGTCACGAGAAGAGGTGGGGAGCCTTATTCACGTGTCTAACGACCAGGGCTGTCCACATAGAACTTGCTGCATCTCTTTCCTCGAGCTCGATGATCCTGGCGTTGAGAAGAATGGCTGCAAGAAGAGGAATGCCGAAATCAATGTTTAGCGACAACGGCACAAACTTCGTGGGGGCCAACAAAGAGTTGAAAGAAGCCCTAGAAGAATTGAAGAAAGAAGAGGTCGTTACGGAAGCAGAGAAGATGGGGGTGCGTTGGAAATTCACGGCACCAGGCGGACCTAACATGGGCGGGGCCTGGGAACGCTTGGTGAGGTCGATCAAGACGGCACTTGGGGTGACGCTCAAGGAGAAGTTCCCGAAGGAAGAGGTTCTACACACCTTACTGCTGGAGGCCGAACACATCGTCAACTCCAGGCCTTTAGTTGACGTGGCGGAAGACCAAGATGAAGAAGCCATTACGCCCAACCATTTTCTCATTGGAAGATCAAGTGGCATGCCAAGACTGGGGGCATTCACTAACGAAGACTTCGGTGAACGACGAGACTGGAAGGTGGCTCAAAGGCTCATCGACCACTTCTGGGCAAGATGGGTGAAAGAGTACCTACCAACTCTGATCCCGAGAAAAGTCGACGGAAAGATCACCACCCGTGATCTGCAGTGTGGAGACACAGTCCTCATAGTGGACTCCACACTACCACGAGGAACATGGCCACGAGGAGAAGTCGTCCGTGTCTACCCTGGACCGGACGGCCACACGAGAGTCATAGACGTTCGCACTACCGGAGGAGTCCTGAGGCGCCCAAGCACCAAGGTGGTGCTACTGGTTCTAGCTCGAGACGATGGAGGACGAGACAACGAGTCACCCGCCAACGGAGCGTCGAGCAACGGCGTCGCCAAGCCAGGAGTCGGTGCTGCGCACGAGGGGGAGGATGTCAGCGACGCATCTACTGAAATAAACACTTAAAACTTGTAAGCAAGGCGCGAGCGAGACAAAGCATTACGAGTGAGTGAAATAGCGATATGGCCCTCGTTCGCCCCTTGAAAATGTTAACTTGAAATTTAATTGTTATATCTTGAAATATCTTAAGTGCAATTCGATAGTATAGGTTACGAGGAGTTTAGAACTCCAAACTATGTTAATCTAGGTCTCTTAGTAACGATAGTATGACGTTTTTAAGATTGTTAAGAATTTTTATGAATATTGGTTTTTTACGGGAAATACATGAGACCTAGATATAGGGAAAAATAGCCAAAAGATAGATAATTAGGTAGGGAATAATATAAAATAAAAACATTTTACATAGACTCGATAACATAGGCAGGGGAAAATGTTTTCCATTGTTTTATTACCCGAAAAATAGGTTTTCAAAGAGATAATGGCTTGTATCTCTACGGTTTAGGCAGGATATAGCTTAAGTTATATGTTGTAAGATAGGGCACATCACGCCAAATCTAACCATGTAAGAAACTTAGTAATATGATGAGGAATAATAAAGTTATGGGGTAAAAACCAGACAATCCAAAGTAAACGTTAGGCGAAAAACGATCAAGTTTCACGGCGCGCTTAGGGGCTCTCTGTAAGGTAATTCATCGAGGTAGCTAAGCGATTAAGAAATTAGGCGATTTATGCAGTGAA
Organism: Selenia dentaria; assembly: GCA_917880725.1. Taxonomy (NCBI): domain Eukaryota; kingdom Metazoa; phylum Arthropoda; class Insecta; order Lepidoptera; family Geometridae; genus Selenia; species Selenia dentaria. The sequence goes on along the minus strand of OU862878.1, from coordinate 35,050,204 downwards.
AATCGGATACCTACTCGCAAATAGGAAGCTCTCTCTCAACTCAAGACTCAAGGAATACTAGGAAGCTAAGAAGCCAGGAATACTTGGAAGCTAGGAAGCTAGGAATACTAGGAAGCATTATAGGAAGAGCCGGGGAAATTTCGTTGTTTCTTTGGACGGTCTGGGCCCCTTCAATTCGAAGAGAAGGCAGCCGTATTATTTAACCCCCCCGGCATCCTCGGACCCCGCAAGTCCAGGCATCACTCTTCGACACTACAACACGCACACCACGAGACGGGTGCACCAGCGCGCGCATAGGGCGAGACAGAGACGGAGCAATCACCTCTCTCCCTCGCACTCTTGATCTCGCTCAGCGCAACTACCGCCCGTCAAACAGCGGTTAGCACGCGGCTTCGCCGGGAGCGCGGAGGCGTGGGGCGCCGCAACAAAAATTTTATATATTATATGTTACTTGGGGACCTAAAATTACATCTCAAAAGCCGGACAGTTTTAATGGTTTTTACATCTTGCCAGACACATTAAAAATCCGCTGTAGGTGCGAGCGCGAGGGAACAACTGTTCAAGCGGGTGCGAGTGAGATAGGACGCTTAATTGACTGCGATTTTTAATTATTAGCTAATAATAATACTTTAATAATTACGTTAATTATTATTAATTCATTTATCATTTTAATAATTATTAGTATATTACTTTACTTCATCGATTAAAGATTACGAACATTCCCAACAGTTAGAATCCGCATGATTGGAGTACTCTGTAACTAGGCATAAATAAATTTGATCATGTGATTTTGCGTAAGTGTTAAAATATATAAATTGTGAAGAAGCTGTATTATTTCGCAAACACAAGCCATGTTATATCAATGAAATGTAACAGGAATATAATGATTTTAAAAGGAAATTCGATAATATATACACTTTCCCCACGAATCGGTGAAGTGCGCCTGGTAGAAATAAAACGCAACAATGAAGGATTCGAATAAAAACAACCAAATTTTTTAACACTTCTTATGATGACAAAACGCATAACATTTAGCTTTTTTTTTCATTGTCACATTCAAGAAGTAGGTAGGTGTTGATGAGTAATGGACTGTAGTAAAATTTCCTTCGGTTTCTTCTTATTGTTTATTCTTCCAAGTTGGTCGGAGCAGTACTGAATGAAATTGATATTTTATTTATTTATTTAGAACGGACTAATGCTGTTTGCCTCTACCGGCATTTACAGCGTCACCGGACGGTTGGCGAGCGCAGATGGCACTCAGCCAGATGCGGGCGCAGAGGGCGCACCGCCTAAGGCGAGCGTTGAAGACGCTTCGCCGCAAGGAGAGGAGTAGGCGACTTGCTCAAGGGCACCACTAGGGTACGGACCTCGGCTTGGGCCGTCGCCAGGAGAGAGGGGAGTAGGAGAGAATCGCCCCGGTACATAAGTGTACCGTTGAAAGTGGGCCCTATGAATTTTAACTCTACGACTATTTGGAGAGAAACTAACCAAGACATAACTTTTGCCTCGAGCTCGCCGGCGAGCTCGGTGTTTGACTGTGTTTACCACTAAATCATAACCTTGTGTACCTCGCCTCCTCCCATTTCCGCGACATGGGTCCACACCGCGACCAGGATCGTCGCGTTGTGCACTCATGACTGTACTTTGGGTGGGGCTACAATAAGAATGTGTAATACCTCGCCCACAGCCATGGTGGCTGGGACTACATAGAAAACCAGTGTTACCTCGTCCGCAGCCATTTGCTGGGCCGGAGGATACATCGCGACCGGGGCCGCGGTGTATACTCCCACCCGCACCGTGGCTGGGACTACAATCGTGTGTGTGTGAATTACCTCGACTGCGACTGGGGCTGCGAAGAAGATCTCGGCCGGAGCCTACAATGCGATCGGGATCGCAGCCCTGGTCGGGTCTACAACCATTACCGGGGTTCCCTTGGGACGACGCTAAAGCTGCCGAAGTAACGGCTGCGATGGGGTCGTCCGGGTCACCCAAAATATGCCTTGGACGGCGACGGGGGGGAAGGAAGTGGGGATCGGTTATGTCAGTGGAGTAGTTCGCCGCTTCGACCACGAGGGGATTCGAGTGGTGGGGAGCTTTGTCGAAGTGGCGGCGGGAGCAGTCTTTCATATACTGCGTAATAGAGGGGAGGGTGAAATCGCAGTGCAGTTCGGCGTTCCGCAAGTACCACGGAGCGCCCACTGCCCTGCGCATAAAGCGATTTTGAATCACTTGAAGTTTGTGGAGGTCGTGTTTCTGAGCATGGGCGAACGCTACAGATGCGTAAGTCATGATTGGGCGGATGCAAAGTTTGTAAAGAGTCGTCTTATTTCTAAGAGACATTTTACTGTTTTTGCCTATGAGGGGATTAAGACGACCCATAATGAAGGCCGCCCTATTGCGAACAATCTGAATGTGTTTCGCGAAAGTGAGTTGGCGATCAAGAGTGACGCCCAGGTATTTGGCAGATTTAGCCCATGGGATGGGTTCGCCGAATAGGATTATGGGTGACGGCATGAGATTCCGCCGGGTCTCAGTGAAGTACACTGCTGCACTTTTGCTAGGATTTACTGCAATCCGCCATTTACGAAACCATGCACCGATAACGGTGATGGCTCGTTGGATGGCGCATCTCTGCCTGACCTTGAACCAGCCAGTAGAGTAGATTGCAGTATCATCCGCAAACTGAGCGATCTGAACATTAGGTTCAGATCGTGGGATGTCGCTGGTGTACAGCGAGAAGAGAATGGGTGAGAGTACAGAGCCCTGAGGGACACCTGCGTGAATGGGATGCGGGGAGGAGAGCGTTCCCTCGGTGCGATAGCTAAACGTTCGATCCCTGAGAAAGTCTTGTAAGATGAGTACAAGACGGTCTGGCACACCCAGTTGGTACAGCTTGAATATCAAGCCGTTGTGCCAGACTTTGTCGAACGCTTTCGCTACGTCGAGGAAGACAGCTATGGTCCCTTGGGGCTTTGGTTTCTTATTGAAACCGCCTAGGATGTGCTCCGTTACGCGGTGCACTTGTTGGACGCAAGAGTGTTTGGCTCTAAAACCAAATTGCTCATCGGGAAGGAGGTTATTGGACCTAACGTGGGACCAGAGTCGGTTCACAATGAGCCGCTCGTAAATCTTCCCCAGAGAGCTGAGGAGACTTATGGGACGGTAGCTGGAGGGCTCGGCTGCCGGTTTGCCTGGTTTGTGAATACCAATGACAATGGCATGCTTCCAAGTGTCTGGGAAGGAGCAGTTGCTCATAGCCGCATTGAAGATGCTAACTAAGAGATGGACTAGTGGGACTGAGAAGTGTTTAATCACCTTGTTGCTGATACCATCAGCACCAGGGGATTTACGGGTCTTGAGGCTCTTGATCAGAGACACAACCTCGGATGATTTTACCGGTGGGAGGAGTGGGAGGTCAGAGATGGACATAGAGCTTTTACGTTCGACTTCAGATTCCACCGTATCGAGGTGTTTCTGGTCGACGTGATCTACATTTAGAGTACACTGAGCCTCAAGGCTATCAGCTAAACAATAATATAATAAATAATAAATCTTTATTCATGGAACTTAAACAATGGCATAAATTGTTAAGAAAAACGATGATACCCGCGAGAGTTTTGGAGAAAAACTGTGTTGCGGATACCAACGCCCTCCTCCTTAACTTCTATAGTACAGTTAGTTCCTAAAATTTATGTAACATATTTTTAAATAAAAAAATTACAAACAATTGTTTTTTACAAGATAATAGCGAATGAGTATGAGTCTCTCTTTGTGTGTGTGTGAGTGTGTGTGTGTGTGTGTGTTTGTGTGTGTGTTTGTGTGTGTGTGTGTGTGTGCGTATGTGGTGTGTGTGCCTATATTTTTATTTTGGGTTACACGCAGGTTCCAGTAGTCATGTATTGTATCTTAAAAGCTCTTCGGTTTCATCATATGTTAATGATTGTAGCCTTTCCATAACTTGTTTTTTACATTGATGAGAAGGAAGGGGGTAAATATTACTAGTTTTATTTAATCTATTATACAAAGTGCTGCTTATGAAATAATAGTGACGACCTGCCAATGGAGTGCGACGATTTACTGCCTTACAGACCCTATCAGATCTGCGCTTAGATTTTATAAATTGAGGGTCGTAATATAGTTCAGAGTGCTTGCGTAGTACTGTCTGCAGTATGAAAAGCTGTCTAACTGTGAGGACTTTACAGATCGAGTAGAGTTCAGTTGTAGGGAATCTCCGCGGTTTTTTTAAGAGCATTTTGAGAACTGATCTTTGCGCTCTTTCAAGTTTGATCATATTTGTTTTTGAGGATCCTCCCCAGGAAGTTATGCAATATGTAAGTAGTGATTGAGCCAAAGCAAAGTAGACAGTTCTTAGGCACTTTAAGTCCGCCGCATCTCGAAGGTTTTTAAACACATAAAGTAATTGTCTGGTGCGGGATACAGCTGCGTCTATGTGTTCTTTCCAACTCATAGAGCTTCCCACCATCACACCAAGATACTTAATATTATGAGCTCTGTCTATATGGCTACATTGGCAGTCTTGTAGAAGCGTACTTTGACATGTATGTGTGCGGATTTTAAAAGAATCAGAAGGTTGCGATGTAACTTTAGCAGCGAAGGTAATAAATTTAGTTTTTTTCACATTTAGCGTGAGGAGGCTCTGGTTTAGCCAGTGGGTCACAGCCGTTAGCGCATTTTCAGATAAGTCCTGGGCTTCCTCCCAGTTTCGACCATTTATCAAAAGTACAGTATCATCGGCATAAGTAATTATTTTAGTATTTGGAATACTAAGGGAGCATAATTGATTTATATATAAAAGAAACAGGGTAGGTCCGAGAACACTACCCTGGGGCACGCCAAAATGTATCGGTTCCTCTTCACTGACAATGTTGTCGATCTTGACACATTGAGAGCGTTGTGTTAGGTAGCTGCTAAAAATAGAGAGTGTGAGGCCTCTGATACCGATAGTTTCAAGCCTGTTTAGCAAGATGGGGATAGAGACAGTGTCGAAAGCCTTTGAAAGATCAAGAAATATTCCAATCACTTTTAATTTATTGTCAATAGATTTAACGATTGAATTGGTAAGTTCCAAAACTGCATCCTCAGTGGACCTTCCAGATCGAAATCCAAACTGGTTATTGGATAGTAAATTGTTATCGTTTATAAATTTAATTAGCCTGAAATTTAAAATTTTCTCAAAAACTTTTGATAGGGTTGTAAGTACTGAAATTGGCCTGTAATTATCGACACTGTCTTTGGCCCCGTTCTTATATATAGGGTGAACGATAGCTTTCTTAAACACACGCGGGAAAATACCAGCACTGAAACACAGATTAAATAAAACATTAAGTATAGGGACAAGAACATGTTTAGCTGCTTTGATAAAAGAGGCAGAAATGCCATCCCAACCAACAGCACAATTGGATTTGAGGTGAATGATGATATGTTCGATTTCATTACAATCCACACTGAACAAAGCCATTGAATTTAATGGCGATTGTTGTTCTGAGATTGTATCATACTTGTAGGTCGGTTTTTGAGATGAAGTTAGTAGGTGTTTAGTAGACGGGGATGTAAATTTACCAGCTAAAGTTTTTCCTATACTGACAAAAAACTTATTGACGTTATTAACGCATTGGGAAGGGCTATTGGTAAGTCTTAACAATTCTGAAGAACTTGTCTTTTTAGTGTTCAGGTGTGTGATTTGTTTAATAAGCCTCCAGGTGGCTTTTGGGTTTTTTGCAGCTTTTTGAAACTCAAGGCGTTCATATGATTTTTTTGTTTTTTTCAGCAGACGGTTGCAAAAATTACGATATCGTAAGAATATGATCTTTAATACTGCATCATTAGGATTCTTTTTCAACTTTTGGTACAGCTTGTCCCTGTGCCGTATGCATTTAAGAAGGGCTGGAGTAATCCAGGGTTTAATTATGCGTTTTCTGCTGGGAATCTGAACAACTTTAGAATGCAATTTGATAATGGATGAGAGCATATTCACTAGAGATTCCGCTGCGGATTCTGGGTCAGTAGATTCAAGGATAGGACCAAAATCTACTTGTTCTAGTGCGCAAATAGCAGCAGGTAAATCAATTTTTTGAGAAGTTCTATTTGCAGGATTAGCGCAGTGCCGAGTACTACAGTATAGTAAAATGGGTGCGTGGTCGGTAACTACTGAATCAAGGAGGAATGTAGTAGCGGAATATGGAGTCCTGAGAATAATATGATCAATGCAATTGTTTAGGCGGGTGGGAAGTGTATACGCCGGCAACATAGCGTGTGAGGAAATAGTTGTTAGATAATCATCAGCAAATGGATCATTGCTATCTTCTGCTATATTAATGTTAATGTCCCCAATAACTATTGCAGTCTTAAAATTACTTATGCTGTCTAGAGTAGTATCGAGACAGTTTAGGAAGGTGTTAATACATTTGTAAGAGGGTGAGCGATAAATTGCTAATAAGGCTACTTTGTTGGACAATTTTAGGACCAGACAATTTGCCTCCACAAAATCAGGTGTTTCCACTGAGTATTCATAGCCATTTCTAACATATAGGACCAGACCGTCATTTTGATTTGTGTAAGAAGTTTTATAGGAATCAAACCCAGACAGGGTTGGAAGAACAGGAGTACTTTTCAGCCAACATTCCGAGAGCACAATAATATCAACTTGGTCAGGAATTCGATGTAAGAGAACAAGTAGTCCGTTAAAGTTACAGCTGATGCTGCGAATATTTAGGTGTAGAATTTTAAGATTGTTAATAGTATGAGTGTTAAAGTTACAAACATCTTCAGGTGAACAAATGTGTGCAACTGTTGGAGATATCTCCTCAATCTCGTCAGTAAGTGTTGGCAAATTATCCATTACTGAGCATTGTACATAACAAGGGGATTGTAACATTGCAGCTAGAAATTAAATTTAATAGGCAACTAATAGTTTCAAGGCATTCAACAATGATTAGAGTAAGATTATGGCACGTAAAGAAAGAGCGTAAGTAAGTATGAGGTTTATTACGACTACTTGATAATGTGTGTATGGTGTATGTTGTGTGAGTAGAGTTGCGAATACTTATTTTGGCATTGGATTTGTGAGAGATGTTAGAAGTGTGCAGGCTATGTGTGTGGTTACAATTTTTGTATAATACATTGTAAGAAAGTTTAAGTAACGTAAAAAACAAATAGCAAATAAGGACAATCCATAACTTAATATCTATTTTAAGGACGACTTTTTTATTTTTAGCTGCTTCAGTCAATGCCGGCCAAGTCTGACTCATTTTGTACACGTACCAATGTCCCGTTTTCACGTTTGCGCAGGTAAATTTTCCCATGAGACACCCAACAATATTTAAAGTCGTTGGCTTTTGCGTACTCTCTTGCCTGAAAAAACAGCTTTTTCATCTTTGAGGTAAGATTTTCGGAAATGTATATGGGCCGAGCGGGACCACTGATCTTAAGGTGTTCAGTATTTAGTTTATAATCTTTATAGAACTTGCGGTACTTCGTAATTATTTTTTCCTTAAGTAGAGAGCTAGTCAGCTCCACCACAATGGTCTTGTTGGCCGGTACCTTTGTTTTTACGCGAAATATGTCCTTAACTTCAAAGGGTTGAATTTCAACATTTAGTACCTTTCCGGCGCAGATGAAGGTGTCCAAAAGCGAAAGCTTTGTTTCATTTGGTGAAATAGGCACATTTCTTATTTCAAGGCAAGTAGCCCTGGAGCTACGCTCTAGCTGGTCCAACTTAGTTTCTAGGGATTCAATATACTTCTTATCCGCATTCCGCTCATTTTCTAGTTTACTGTATTGATCTTTAAGCTCGTCATATTTATGTACCATATAATCCATCGTAACTCGCATATCCTCCACCGCACAGCACATTTTGTCGGTTTTTTCCTCCTGTCCCTTTTTAAAGTCTTGGAACATTTGTCTCATTTCAGTCATGAAAGTGTCTAGTTTTGCGATGTCACATTCAGAGCGCTTGCGCTTGCGCAGAGTGATGTTAGGTGTCGACTCAAAATGGCTCTTTGAGAGGCTGGGCTCGGAAGAACTGTGATGTAACGGCTCCACGGTTGGAACGGTCAGCGCCATTGGGGCTGAGGTAAGCGGGGGCGAGCGGTAGAGTGACATGGTTCAAAAGTACCAGGCAACTAGCAGACCGTAAGAGCAAATATAAGCTAACTTCAAGATACAGCCAGCTCCAAAACTCACTCAGGAGAGAGGGGTCAACTTACGTGGTCGCCGATCGAGTATTTCGAGCAATATTGCTTTCCGTCCACTCTAAGTAGACCTCACGCACACGTAGTACATATAATTGTCTGTGATGTGTATCGCAGTTCGTTATACGATATTAGCACAGTCTATATTTATGCAGTGATATTAGTGTGTGTTCATGTTACTCACGTAAAAATACACCCTTTTCCTAGTGTGCGCAGTGTGTACGTTGCTTTGGTGGTACTAATGCCCGGTGACTTTCTTCAGGTTTATGATGTCCTATTTTTTTGATCGACTTTAGCTATCTTGTATTTTGAATTTTATTTGCGTAAAAAACAAATAAAACGGAGCACTATTTAAATACGTCTGATCGCCTCAGAGGTCCGGAGGAAACACTCGGCTTTGTCTTCGTCAAGGAACGCTATGGAGAGGGGAGGTGGCCTAATGAGTGGAGGCATTGTCTGTTGTCCGTCAGATTTCAGAGTTCGAGCCAACTGCCAGTATGCCTGGTGAGTTGGCTCAATCTCTGACAGTTTGTCGTCCCACCTTTGATCACGCAGCTCACTCATGCGTTTCCTTACAGCACGCTGTGAGTAGCGCATGGTGGCTTTGTTCTCTGGGGTTGGCATCGAGTCATACGCCCTAGTGGCGGCGTTCTTAGCTGTCAGTAACCTCCTCGCACCCTCGGGCAGTTCAAAGCGGCGACCATCCGCCACTTGGACCTGCTTTGAGGATTCACCTACTGCGGTGCGGAGGTGGTCACTGAGAGCCTCGATCGCAATTGACACGTCTTCTACTGTCTGTATGTCATCGGGGATTCTATCGAGAGCGGGTGAACTGATAGCTTGGAGGGATTCCCCCAGTTGCTTCCAGTTCACTACCGTTCTAGTGATAGGGGTTATGTCCGTCGGGTCGGGGCCTAGTTTCAACAATACAGGGCGGTGGTCTGAAGTCAGTTCGTGTAACACTTCTATAGAGCGCAACCGGAGGGTGACGTTCTTGAGAAGTGCTATGTCAAGTATGTCTGGTCGTTGGTTGTCAACATAGGGATATCTTGTGGGCTCCAGAGGGGAGAGAATATCAAAGTTTAAGTGGCTGACCAAGCCTTCAAGGATTTTACCATTACTATTGTTACTAGTACAGTTCCATATGACATGTTTACTGTTGAAGTCACCGATCAGAAGGACGGAGCTTCCTAGAGAGAAGAGGGCTTCCAAGTCTGTCTGTAATAGTTCTTTACCAGAGGGGAGGTAACATGAGGCTATGATGACAGGTTGATGACCTGACATCGCTAGAAAGCAAACAGAGGCTTCTAGTATTCTAAGTGGTGGAGTAACAATTGGGATACAGTGCAGAGCTCTTTTGTAATAGATGAGAGTGCCACCTTTTGGGGTGGCCACTCTATCATTACGAACCAAACGGTAATTTGCAAACCTAGGGTTCGCTGTACCTGGTTTCAGAAAGGTCTCCTGCACGCATAGGATATCGACCTGATGGGTCTTACAAAATTCGTGAACTTCGTCCTTTTGACTAGAGAGGCCGTCAGCGTTGAAAGTCGCTACGGTGACTGAGTGGGGCTTAATTCGTTTCGGTGTACTATCCATATTGGATGATACCTAAGAAACGCTGGGGAGGGCGTAGCGCCTCACTGCGCTGATTAGACCCGCGTGTGTGAGCGTGGCTCGCAAGCGGTCTTGGTCGTTTGTGGCAGTACGAAGTTTGTGCGCGAATGCACGTACTTCGTCCACGTCTATGACCATCGCGTAGTCCATGACAAGGGCTATGTCGGCCGCCAGGTCAGATTGACCTGGGGCGTCCATGAGCCCAGCCATTGGAGGCCTAGAGAGCGGCGGTTTGGGCTTAGGAGCCGGCGCGCTGGCAGAGGCCTGCGGGCGGGCGGGGGTGAGGGGGGCGCTTGCTTGTACCATGCTCAAGGGCTTGGACCAAGCGTTGCATGCGGGCGCGGGCGCGGGAACAACAGGTGTTGCCTGCGGTGCGGGTGTAAGGTTAGGCTTAGGGCCGTTCCCTTGTGAGCGGGTAGTGACCGGGCGAGGAGGGGGAATAGGCCTCCTAGCCGGCCCACTGGGTGCGCGGGGTGCCTTAGGGCAACCGCGGTAGTTGGCGGTATGTCCCTGTGTGCCGCAGAGGACACAACTAGGCGGGTCTGATGAGTCCCTAGTGCGAGAACACTGGGCTGTCCCGTGATCCCCTAGGCACTTGACGCACCTCGGGCGGGCGAAACAGAATCGGGCGGCATGCCCGTACAATTGGCAGTTATGACACTGGCCAGGTGCTCGGTTTCGGAATGGGGGTTGAACGGTGATCCCCGAGAGGTTCACAACCGTTTTAATATTGAAAATCGCTTTGCCCTCTGGCGTGCGACTGAGGATGACCAAAAGTAGGTCATAGGGTTTGCGGTCCTTGCCACTGTACATGCGGTGGCATTCGCGGACGGGGTAGCCTTGCGCCTTCAAGTCGGCGAGGACACTATCGGTCTGTACCTCTTTAGGTACGCCGCGTATGACTACTCGTAATACCTTCTCTTCCTCGAGAGCATAAGTGTGAAAACTTATGCTCTCGTTTTTGAGAAGTCGAGTAAGCGCCCTATGGTCGCTTGGGGTAGGCACCTGGACTTTAATACCCAGTTGGGTTGAGCGGGCGCTAGTGTATTGGATCTTACGATCCGTCAAAAGTCGTGAGACCATGTCCCACTTCGCCTTGTCCTGAAGGAACAGAGGCGGCGGCGGTTTCTCGCGTCTAACTGACGCTCCTTGAGAGGAGACGTCGCGTTGAGACGCGGCGATGCTTGCGGGAGCATCGGAGTGAGTGAGAGGGTCGCGGGAGGTGGGAGCGAGAGAGCCTGATGGCTTCGCTCCCGGGGCGGTGCAGGCCGCTTTGGGTGGCGGGGAGGGAGCCTCTGAGGCGGCTTTGGGGACGCGCTTTCTCTTTCCGACGGTAGTGAACCCGTCGTTGGAGATGTTGCCAACAGAGTTAGCGCGGGAGCGGGAGAACTCTACATCCATCTCATTCTCCGAGTTGGATGCCGAGTCGTAGGCGCGTTCGTACTCAGTCCGAAGGACTGGAGAACGATCGCGGGGTGGTAGAGGTGCGCGGGGAGCGCGGGGCGCATAATGCGCAGGGTCGGGGGAGAGAGGGCTATCTAACGGCTTGAACGCCGAAGAACCGAAGGGCGCCCTCGGAGGGAGGGAGCCGGAGGAGGGAATTTGAGAGTCCGTGAAGCGGGGTCTCTCTTTAAAGTCCCTATTGGACTGGAGATACTCGGACAGCATGTCCGGGTAGCAGTTTGAGACCCACGAGGCGAACGCCTTGCGGGAGGCTCATAGCGGGGGAGGGAGAGAGTAAAGACATCTCGAGGGGAATACTCGAGATGCGAGTGAGGGGTGAATGCCACTCCCGCCGGGTACAGGCGGGAGAGTGAGTGCCTAGGTGTCCCTACTGTGTGCCCTCTGCCAGTCTTATTGTGCAGAGGGATGTGTGCCTAAACGCGAGGCCCTAGCTGCTCCGGGGGCGAGGAGAGAAGACCGAGTAAAACCCGGCTTCCAACCAAACACTTGCCCAGAGAATAGGAGAGTAGGATAGGGTAGGGTGGGAAGGAGATACCTGCCGTCGGCGAGGGGAGACCCCAAGGCCGGTGAAGGCAGGCCGTCCGGTTTTAGCCGTTCCCTCCCACGCTCAGGAGGGAAAGGCTTGACGCACCGGGTCCGCGCCCAACTGGGTGGCGTTAACACCGCAAGGATCGTCCAGAAGACCACGTGAAGCGTGGATTTGTTTGACTCGACTTTGAAAATTGAAAATTGAAAAATTAAAAATCGAAACTAGAGTTCGCTCTGAGAAGAGCGGTTTTGATTAGACAATGGACAATAGGTGATTGATGTGTCGAAGCGCTCTTACAAGAGCGCGCTTCTTCCGCGACGCGAGCCGAGCCGAGCCGAACGCCTCCGTGCGCCGAACGGTACACGAAGCGGTGGCTTGACGTCGAATCTGCACACAGAAAATCCACTATTAGCGAAGTCCAACACTGAATCCTCTTCAATCGAAACGATACAGGTAACCGGCACTAAAAGCGCAAGCACTTTTAGGCCGATCGGAATATTCTCGGGGAGCACTTGAGCGCACGTCCGTCCCACTCGAGCGCGCTGACCGGAATCTTTGATATATCGGAATGAAATTGAATTTTTTTTTTTTTTTTTAGAACGGACTAATGCTGTTTGCCTCTACCGGCATTTACAGCGTCACCGGACGGTTGGCGAGCGCAGATAGCACTCAGCCAGATGCGGGCGCAGAGGGCGCACCGCCTAAGGCGAGCGTTGAAGACGCTTCGCCGCAAGGAGAGGAGTAGGCGACTTGCTCAAGGGCACCACTAGGGTACGGACCTCGGCTTGGGCCGTCGCCAGGAGAGAGGGGAGTAGGAGAGAATCGCCCCGGTACATAAGTGTACCGTTGAAAGTGGGCCCTATGAATTTTAACTCTACAACTATTTGGAGAGAATCTAACCAAGACATAACTTTTGCCTCGAGCTCGCCGGCGAGCTCGGTGTTTGACTGTGTTTACCACTAAATCATAACCTTGTGTACCTCGCCTCCTCCCATTTCCGCGACATGGGTCCACACCGCGACCAGGATCGTCGCGTTGTGCACTCATGACTGTACTTTGGGTGGGGCTACAATAAGAAAGTGTAATACCTCGTCCGCAGCCATTTGCTGGGCCGGAGGATACATCACGACCGGGGCCGCGGTGTATACTCCCACCCGCACCGTGGCTGGGACTACAATCGTGTGTGTGTGAATTACCTCGACTGCGACTGGGGCTGCGAAGAAGATCTCGGCCGGAGCCTACAATGCGATCGGGATCGCAGCCCTGGTCGGGTCTACAACCATTACCGGGGTTCCCTTGGGACGACGCTAAAGCTGCCGAAGTAACGGCTGCGATGGGGTCGTCCGGGTCACCCAAAATATGCCTTGGACGGCGACGGGGGGGAAGGAAGTGGGGATCGGTTATGTCAGTGGAGTAGTTCGCCGCTTCGACCACGAGGGGATTCGAGTGGTGGGGAGCTTTGTCGAAGTGGCGGCGGGAGCAGTCTTTCATATACTGCGTAATAGAGGGGAGGGTGAAATCGCAGTGCAGTTCGGCGTTCCGCAAGTACCACGGAGCGCCCACTGCCCTGCGCATAAAGCGATTCTGATTGACCGATCGCACCAGTCTCTCCCACGCTCCTCCTTGATTTGGGGCCCCTGGGGCCGTATATCTCCATGTCATCCTATTCAGCAGGCCTTCATCTCGCAGCGCCGGCACCCACTCCGCGTACGCCTCCCTTAGTTCGCGGTCGGCGCCCTTGAAGTTGGTCGCGTTGTCCGAGTACATCATCTTTGGCCAACCTCGCCGCGCTGCCATCCTCCGTAGTGCCATTATCGCCGAGCTGGTGGAGAGTGACGGTACGAGCTCCAGATGTACCGCGCGAGTGGTGAGACAGGTAAATAGGGCTCCCCACCGCTTTTCCCGACGCCGCCCGACTTTTACTATCATCGGCCCGAAATAGTCCGTCCCACAGTTGGAAAAGGGACGCTGAAAGGGCTCAAGTCATGCGCGGGGCAGATCTCCCGTCGCCGGAAACACCGGTCTTAATTTCCGTACCTTACATAGAGCACAACTCCTCTCCACGGTTCGCACGGTTGGTCGCAAATGTATGATCCAATATCGCTGACGTAGATCGTTCGTCACGCGCTCTCTATTGGCGTGACCCGCCGCACAATGTTCTCGTAGCACTATTAATCGTGTTATCCGATGGCGGCCGTCAAGTATTATAGGCCTTTTCGTCTCTATAGGTGCTGTAGCGGCTCCAATGCGACCTCTTACGCGCAATACGTCATCTTCCATCATGGGATCTAATCGATGCAGCCGACTCGTCTTGGTGATAGGGCGTGCCGCTCTCAATCGTTCTATCTCGTCTCGAAAACTATCTCGTTGCGCGCGTTGTATGATAGCGCGTTCCGCTCGCTCTATGTGTCGCTCGTCCATGTGTTTTGTTCGCCGTCGACACATATCTATGAACGCTAACACACGCGCCGTAGCCCGCACTAATGTCTCATATTTCGAAAATCGTTCCGGGTCGGGCACCCATTCATCACTGGACCTGTCCTCGGTCACATGACACAACACTTCTACACTGTCATCACTATCACTGCCGTTGTTCGGTTCTGTAGGCCACTGGTCTTCTTCGTACCGCAGGAAGTCCGGTCCTTGAAACCAGCGGTCGTTCGCCGTGATGGGTGTGCACGAGAACCTCGTAGCGTCGTCTGCTACGTTTTCGTGAGTCGGCACCCATCTCCACTCTTCTTTGTGGGTGAGTTCAGCAATCTCACCCAGGCGATGTGAGACGAACGGGGTGTACCGTCGGGTGTCATGTCGCACCCAGTGGATGACCGTCATGGAGTCGGTCCAATAAACAGTCCTCTTCACCTTTACTCGATGCTCCTTCTTTATTGCGTCGGCCAGCCGAGCTCCAATGACTGCCGCCTGCAGCTCCAAGCGCGGTATGGTCTGCGCGCGCCTTGGAGCTACCTTCGCCTTGGCAGCCACGAGACTCAAGCTGAAGCTCCCGTCCGGCCGCGCGACACGCCAGTAGGCTACGGTCGAGTAAGCCTGTTCGCTAGCGTCGCACATCATGTGAAGTTCCAGCTCCTCGTCGTCTCCCAGCGCGTACCGTCGATTGAGTCGCAAGCAGGACAGGTCTGATAACTGACCTAGCCATGCGGCGAACGTCTCCTTATCGTCGTGCGGTATCGGTTCGTCCCACGACATCTTCAAATTCCACAGATTTTGCAATATTATCTTTGCTCGTATCGTGTAGTGACTCAGCAGTCCAAGTGGGTCATATATCGACATGACTGCGCTGAGTGCCTCTCTCTTTGTGGGTGCGCGGGTCCGTGCGCGTACTTCGGTGGGTACTCTGTTCATCGACGTGTTAAAACCAAACTCGTCTCGCTCGGCGTTCCAGTAGAGTCCCAGTATCTTATTTTCGGGCCCGTTTCTTCCCAGTTGCGTAGGTGTCGTAGCCCGTAGCTCAGGTGCTACGTCTCGTAGAACGTTATCTTCGTTCGTATTCCAGCCTCGTAGCGTAAACCCGGCCGCCGCATGTACTACTTGTAATTCTGACACAGCTCGGTGGGCTTCGTAGCTATTTTCGTAGCTTGCTACGAGATCATCCATATAATGACTTTGCGTAATTGCTTCATACGCGCGCGGGTGTGTGTGAGCGTGTAGTTTCGCGTTATAGTTTCTCACGTAGTGCGCCACGTATGGTGAGCTTTTAGCGCCGAATATCATGCTCTTCATCTTGTAGCGTTGAGGTGGCTTCTCTCGTTCCGTGCCCCTCCATAAGAATTGTTGTGCCGGTTGATCATCCGCCCGTATTTTTATTTGTAAAAACATCTCTTGGATATCGGCTGTCATTGCTACGCGTCGTTCTCGGAATCTGAATAAAATCCCTGGCAATGATAACAGCAGATCCGGTCCCTCCAATAGATGGTCGTTGAGACTGACACCATGACTCTTCGCCGCCGCGTCGAAGACGAGTCTCTGTTTCCCAGGTTTGTTCGGATTTTGTACCGCGAAGTGTGGTAGGTACCAGCTGACGGAACTTAAGGATTCGGTTCCGTCGCAGGGTACTGCGTAGCCCTTTTGTAGCAAATTCTCGATCTGTTTGCTGTACGCCTTCCCGAACTCTGGGTCTTCATCCATCTTCTTTTCTATTTTTCGCAGCCGCCGGAACGCCATGTTGTAACTCTCCGGTAAGTTAAGATGATCGCTTCTCCACGGCAGTCCAACTTCGTAACCCGTCTCGGTTTTCTTTGTAGTGCATTCTACGATTTTCATTGCGCGCTGATCCGCGTCGCTCACTCGCGGTTTGTGCGCGACCCCCAGGGCCTCTAAGCAAAAGTTATGCTCGACCAGGTCGTGGAGGCGTTGGTCCTGCTGCTCGCTCCGTTCTACACCGTGTTCGGGGGTGTAGACATGCAGCACGCCGTCCTGGCTTTTTATCATTCTGCTTGGCACCGTTCCGTGTATAACCCAACCGAGCTGTGTTCGTGATGCAGCCGGTTGGTCCGTTTCGCCGACCCGTAGCTCTTGTGAGACGATGTATTCCCAGTGGTCGGCCCCCACTAGGATACCGGGCTGTGTTGACTCATAACACACGCTGTCCCGCGGCAGGTCGCGTAGATGTTCGTGTTCCAACAGTGTAGTCGGTATCGATTGTCGTAGTAACTTCATGTCTCTCACCGTACGCGCTTTTAGTGGGCGCAGTACGTTGTCGGCACTCTTCAGTTGTACCGTGACTATCTTGCTATCTCTTTCTCTCTGTGACATGTTGACTCCTCGCATTTGTAGTGGCAGCGTCGGTCCGTCCGCGCCGATACGACGTGCTAGCCCCTCGTTGATGAGCGTGATGGTGGCTCCTTCGTCCAGCAGGGCGTGCGTGTCGACCTGGCCTTGCGGTCCTATCACTGTCACCGGACACATTTTCAACAGTACGGCCCTCGGCGCAGTGACGTTGGTGGTCGCCACTGCTAGTACGGCCTCGGTACTGCCGCGTGACGTAGATGGGTCATCTCTTTTCATGTCTTGATGCAGGGTCGCGTGGTGAGGTCGTTGGCATCCATTCACCCCACATGTCTTTGCTTTGCAGTTCAGCCGTCGGTGCCTCCTCGTGATACATTTAAAACACAGTTTGTGTTCGCGTATCAGCTCCCAACGTTGTTCCGCCGATAATCCTTTGTATTCTGGACACTCTGTTAACTTGTGCCCTTTTTCACAGCTCGGGCATCGCTCCTGTTGCTCTTCCTCAGCTATGTTGAACACGGCGTTCGCCTTCCGTTGATACCCGGTAGCAGAGGTCGCGGGTCGCACCATCTTCTTGGTCGTAGTAGTAGGCGCCGCACTTGTCGTCGGCGCATAGCTGTATCGCAGGGCTCTGTCTGCCTCCCTCATCAAGAAGCGCGATAGTATGACGATCTCTGGGTCCGAGGTACCTTCCTGTTCACTTGCATAGTCGCACCATCGCGATCGCAGATGCGGACTTAATTTTTCTAACGTTTCCCGCGCCAGCAGTGGGTTGAAGAGGTACCCGTGGCGGCCGATGCTTTTGAATATACACACGACGCTTTGTAGCTTCACCGCGAAGTTGTTTAACTCCATTGCCGATGATCCCGGTTTCGGAAGCTTCTTCAAGTCATCGAGCGCTCTATCGATGATAATCTCGGGCCTCCCGAAGCACTGTTCCAATGTCTTCATAACAACTTCAGGGTCGTTGGCTGTATATAGCAGGGCAGCCACCATTTCTCTTGCTTCTCCCTTCAGGCAATTTCGTAGCCGCTGTATATTCTCCGCCGGTGTTAGCTGGTATATGTGTGTTGAATCACGGAAGCTCGCCTTGAAGCTCAACCATTCGTTCGGGGTCCCGTTGAACGCTTGCAGGTCAGGACATTTTACTCTCGGTCTTGCTATCTTCTCTAAGGCTTCCGTCAACGCATCCATGTTACTCCTCGATCGGACAGGAGTAGTCGATCTATCTCTCACGTTGAAGCGTAAATGCCGTTAGTCTTTGTTGGCCGGGGTTTTCGAGTGACCCGGCCTCTCCCCCCGTGCGGGGAGGGTGTTCGTGCGGAGCCAGGCGTCAACCTTCTTGTGATGGTCTACGGTCGGTTCACCTTGAAGGCTCTCCTGGTCATCCTGTATGGCCGCTAGGTCCGCGGCCAGCCGTTTCTGAATCAGTTCCGCTTCGATGTCCAACTGCTTCTTCCTCAGGGCGGCTAGTTTTTCCGCCGCCTCTAGTTCGGCAATTCGTGTTCTAGTTGTGGTGCTAGCGGTCGATCGCACTGAACGAGTGGGGGACCGCGGTCTGGTTCTTTCCTCCGCGTTCAGTGCCCTTGACGTACCAGCGTGTGCACCTTCATTTGTTCGCGTTACGATCGGTGACGCGGGTGGATCCAGCGACAACCTCCTACGTCGTTCTTGCTCAATTATATGTCGTTCCATTGCCGTCGGGAGCACGTTCCGCTCCTGGAGATCGTGATCAAGTTCGCGCCGTTCGGCGTCGCGACGGTCTTGTTCCGCCGCGTCCGCTTGGCTTCGGGTCACAACCATCCTTTTTTCCGGGTTCAGGTAGACGTTTTTCTTTCTTGCTTAGTTCCGTAGGTTTTTGCTGCGGTGAGATCCGGCTCGAAGGACCAGCTGTTGATGAGTAATGGACTGTAGTAAAATTTCCTTCGGTTTCTTCTTATTGTTTATTCTTCCAAGTTGGTCGGAGCAGTACTGAATGAAATTGATATTTTTTTTTTTTTTTTTTAAAACGGACTAATGCTGTTTGCCTCTACCGGCATTTACAGCGTCACCGGACGGTTGGCGAGCGCAGATGGCACTCAGCCAGATGCGGGCGCAGAGGGCGCACCGCCTAAGGCGAGCGTTGAAGACGCTTCGCCGCAAGGAGAGGAGTAGGCGACTTGCTCAAGGGCACCACTAGGGTACGGACCTCGGCTTGGGCCGTCGCCAGGAGAGAGGGGAGTAGGAGAGAATCGCCCCGGTACATAAGTGTACCGTTGAAAGTGGGCCCTATGAATTTTAACTCTACGACTATTTGGAGAGAATCTAACCAAGACATAACTTTTGCCTCGAGCTCGCCGGCGAGCTCGGTGTTTGACTGTGTTTACCACTAAATCATAACCTTGTGTACCTCGCCTCCTCCCATTTCCGCGACATGGGTCCACACCGCGACCAGGATCGTCGCGTTGTGCACTCATGACTGTACTTTGGGTGGGGCTACAATAAGAATGTGTAATACCTCGCCCACAGCCATGGTGGCTGGGACTACATAGAAAACCAGTGTTACCTCGTCCGCAGCCATTTGCTGGGCCGGAGGATACATCGCGACCGGGGCCGCGGTGTATACTCCCACCCGCACCGTGGCTGGGACTACAATCGTGTGTGTGTGAATTACCTCGACTGCGACTGGGGCTGCGAAGAAGATCTCGGCCGGAGCCTACAATGCGATCGGGATCACAGCCCTGGTCGGGTCTACAACCATTACCGGGGTTCCCTTGGGACGACGCTAAAGCTGCCGAAGTAACGGCTGCGATGGGGTCGTCCGGGTCACCCAAAATATGCCTTGGACGGCGACGGGGGGGAAGGAAGTGGGGATCGGTTATGTCAGTGGAGTAGTTCGCCGCTTCGACCACGAGAGGATTCGAGTGGTGGGGAGCTTTGTCGAAGTGGCGGCGGGAGCAGTCTTTCATATACTGCGTAATAGAGGGGAGGGTGAAATCGCAGTGCAGTTCGGCGTTCCGCAAGTACCACGGAGCGCCCACTGCCCTGCGCATAAAGCGATTCTGAATCACTTGAAGTTTGTGGAGGTCGTGTTTCTGAGCATGGGCGAACGCTACAGATGCGTAAGTCATGATTGGGCGGATGCAAAGTTTGTAAAGAGTCGTCTTATTTCTAAGAGACATTTTACTGTTTTTGCCTATGAGGGGATTAAGACGACCCATAATGAAGGCCGCCCTATTGCGAACAATCTGGATGTGTTTCGCGAAAGTGAGTTGGCGATCAAGGGTGACGCCCAGGTATTTGGCAGATTTAGCCCAAGGGATGGGTTCGCCGAATAGGACTATGGGTGACGGCATGAGATTCCGCCGGGTCTCAGTGAAGTACACTGCTGCACTTTTGCTAGGATTTACTGCAATCCGCCATTTACGAAACCATGCACCGATAACGGTGATGGCTCGTTGGATGGCGCATCTCTGCCTGACCTTGAACCAGCCAGTAGAGTAGATTGCAGTATCATCCGCAAACTGAGCGATCTGAACATTAGGTTCAGATCGTGGGATGTCGCTGGTGTACAGCGAGAAGAGAATGGGTGAGAGTACAGAGCCCTGAGGGACACCTGCGTGAATGGGATGCGGGGAGGAGAGCGTTCCCTCGGTGCGATAGCTAAACGTTCGATCCCTGAGAAAGTCTTGTAAGATGAGTACAAGACGGTCTGGCACACCCAGTTGGTACAGCTTGAATATCAAGCCGTTGTGCCAGACTTTGTCGAACGCTTTCGCTACGTCGAGGAAGACAGCTATGGTCCCTTGGGGCTTTGGTTTCTTATTGAAACCGCCTAGGATGTGCTCCGTTACGCGGTGCACTTGTTGGACGCAAGAGTGTTTGGCTCTAAAACCAAATTGCTCATCGGGAAGGAGGTTATTGGACCTAACGTGGGACCAGAGTCGGTTCACAATGAGCCGCTCGTAAATCTTCCCCAGAGAGCTGAGGAGACTTATGGGACGGTAGCTGGAGGGCTCGGCTGCCGGTTTGCCTGGTTTGTGAATACCAATGACAATGGCATGCTTCCAAGTGTCTGGGAAGGAGCAGTTGCTCATAGCCGCATTGAAGATGCTAACTAAGAGATGGACTAGTGGGACTGAGAAGTGTTTAATCACCTTGTTGCTGATACCATCAGCACCAGGGGATTTACGGGTCTTGAGGCTCTTGATCAGAGACACAACCTCGGATGATTTTACCGGTGGGAGGAGTGGGAGGTCAGAGATGGACATAGAGCTTTTACGTTCGACTTCAGATTCCACCGTATCGAGGTGTTTCTGGTCGACGTGATCTACATTTAGAGTACACTGAGCCTCAAGGCTATCAGCTAAACACTCGGCTTTGTCTTCGTCAAGGAACGCTATGGAGAGGGGAGGTGGCCTAATGAGTGGAGGCATTGTCTGTTGTCCGTCAGATTTCAGAGTTCGAGCCAACTGCCAGTATGCCTGGTGAGTTGGCTCAATCTCTGACAGTTTGTCGTCCCACCTTTGATCACGCAGCTCACTCATGCGTTTCCTTACAGCACGCTGTAAATAGCGCATGGTGGCTTTGTTCTCTGGGGTTGGCATCGAGTCGTACGCCCTAGTGGCGGCGTTCTTAGCTGTCAGTAACCTCCTCGCACACTCGGGCAGTTCAAAGCGGCGACCATCCGCCACTTGGACCTGCTTTGAGGATTCACCTACTGCGGTGCGGAGGTGGTCACTGAGAGCCTCGATCGCAATTGACACGTCTTCTACTGTCTGTATGTCATCGGGGATTCTATCGAGAGCGGGTGAACTGATAGCTTGGAGGGATTCCCCCAGTTGCTTCCAGTTCACTACCGTTCTAGTGATAGGGGTTATGTCCGTCGGGTCGGGGCCTAATTTCAACAATACAGGGCGGTGGTCTGAAGTCAGTTCGTGTAACACTTCTATAGAGCGCAACCGGAGGGTGACGTTCTTGAGAAGTGCTATGTCAAGTATGTCTGGTCGTTGGTTGTAAACATAGGGATATCTTGTGGGCTCCAGAGGGGAGAGAATATCAAAGTTTAAGTGGCTGACCAAGCCTTCAAGGATTTTACCATTACTATTGTTACTAGTACAGTTCCATATGACATGTTTACTGTTGAAGTCACCGATCAGAAGGACGGAGCTTCCTAGAGAGAAGAGGGCTTCCAAGTCTGTCTGTAATAGTTCTTTACCAGAGGGGAGGTAACATGAGGCTATGATGACAGGTTGATGACCTGACATCGCTAGAAAGCAAACAGAGGCTTCTAGTATTCTAAGTGGTGGAGTAACAATTGGGATACAGTGCAGAGCTCTTTTGTAATAGATGAGAGTGCCACCTTTTGGGGTGGCCACTCTATCATTACGAACCAAACGGTAATTTGCAAACCTAGGGTTCGCTGTACCTGGTTTCAGAAAGGTCTCCTGCACGCATAGGATATCGACCTGATGGGTCTTACAAAATTCGTGAACTTCGTCCTTTTGACTAGAGTGGCCGTCAGCGTTGAAAGTCGCTACGGTGACTGAGTGGGGCTTAATTCGTTTCGGTGTACTATCCATATTGGATGATACCTAAGAAACGCTGGGGAGGGCGTAGCGCCTCACTGCGCTGATTAGACCCGCGTGTGTGAGCGTGGCTCGCAAGCGGTCTTGGTCGTTTGTGGCAGTACGAAGTTTGTGCGCGAATGCACGTACTTCGTCCACGTCTATGACCATCGCGTAGTCCATGACAAGGGCTATGTCGGCCGCCAGGTCAGATTGACCTGGGGCGTCCATGAGCCCAGCCATTGGAGGCCTAGCGAGCGGCGGTTTGGGCTTAGGAGCCGGCGCGCTGACAGAGGCCTGCGGGCGGGCGGGGGTGAGGGGGGCGCTTGCTTGTACCATGCTCAAGGGCTTGGACCAAGCGTTGCGCGCGGGCGCGGGCGCGGGTACAACAGGTGTTGCTTGCGGTGCGGGTGTAAGGTTAGACTTATTGCCGTTCCCTTGTGAGCGGGTAGTGACCGGGCGAGGAGGGGGAATAGGCCTCCTGGCCGGCCCACTTGATACGCGGGGTGCCTTAGGGCAACCGCGGTAGTTGGCGGTATGTCCCTGTGTGCCGCAGAGGACACAACTAGGTGGGTCTGCCGAGTCCCTTGTGCGAGAACACTGGGCTGTCCCGTGATCCCCTAGGCACTTGACGCACCTCGGGCGGGCGAAACAGAATCGGGCGGCATGCCCGTACAATTGGCAGTTATGACACTGGCCAGGCGCTCGGTTTCGGAATGGGGGTTAAACGGTGATCCCCGAGAGGTTCATAACTGTTTTAATATTAAAAATCGCTTTGCCCTCTGGCGTGCGACTGAGGATGACCAAAAGTAGGTCATAGGGTTTGCGGTCCTTGCCACTGTACATGCGGTGGCATTCGCGGACGGGGTAGCCTTGTGCCTTCAAGTCGGCGAGGACACTATCGGTCTGTACCTCTTTAGGTACGCCGCGTATGACTACTCGTAATACCTTCTCTTCCTCGAGAGCATAAGTGTGAAAACTTATGCTCTCGTTTTTGAGAAGTCGAGTAAGCGCCCTATGGTCGCTTGGGGTAGGCACCTGGACTTTAATACCCAGTTGGGTTGAGCGGGCGCTAGTGTATTGGATCTTACGATCCGTCAAAAGTCGTGAGACCATGTCCCACTTCGCCTTGTCCTGAAGGAACAGAGGCGGCGGCGGTTTCTCGCGTCTAACTGACGCTCCTTGAGAGGAGACGTCGCGTTGAGACGCGGCGATGCTTGCGGGAGCATCGGAGTGAATGAAATTGATATTTTTTTTTTTTTTTTTTTTAGGAAGGACATAGAGCTTTTTGCCGCTACGGGCATTAAAAGCGACACAGGACTGTTGGTGAGCGCACGCAGCACTCAACCGAGGGACAACAAGGGCGCATAAAGCGCTAGACAACGACAAGGGCGAACCCTTGCCTAGTAGGGAATAGAGGTGCCGGTAGCCGCCAGCACTGTCTGAAAGAAAACAAAACACTGGTTAATGAAATAAAACACAGGTTAATATTGATGATACTTATAAACTTTTAATCGAAAATCGATACGTTACCTTTACCTTAATACGCATTACCAAAATATAATACAGGTTACCTTGTGTCTGATTTAGGATTATTTCGAAGTCGCTTACGACGACCTCGATGTCTAACTGTGAAGACTGGAAATCCAAAATCAGACATATTACCTCTCGTGGCTCGGCGAGTAGACCCTGAAATACCTGAAATACCAATATTACCAGGAGGCTGACTGATCGACGCCAGAGCTGTCGTGATGGGGTCGTCCGGGTCATCCAGGAGGTGTCGTGGGCGGCGGCGTGGCGGGGTGAAGTATGGATCTGATGTGTGTGTTGAGTAGTTAGCGGTTTGCACCACTAGTGGGTTGGGATGTTGTGGGGCCGCATCGAAGTAGCGGCGAGAACAGTCTTTCATGAACTGTACGATAGAGGGGAGTTCTAGGTCGCAGTGGAGGTCAGCGTTCCGTAAGTACCACGGTGCGCCTACTGCCTTGCGGGTAAAGCGATTTTGAATCACTTGAAGTCTATGAATGTGCCTATCTGAAGCATGACCGAACGTTACAGACGCGTAGGTCATGATTGGACGAATGCAAGTTTTGTAAAGTGTCACCTTATTTCTAAGGGACATTTTACTACTCTTGCATATAAGGGGATTGAAGCGACCTAGGATAAAAGCTGCCCTATTGCGAACACTTTCAATGTGTTTAGCGAAGGTGAGGCGCCTGTCAAGGATAACGCCTAGATATTTGGCGGACGTAGCCCATGGTATCGGTTCGCCAAAATACATAATGGGTTCTGGCGGTTTCCGTGGACCAGCACTCTCGTGAAAGTACACTGCTGTACTTTTCTCTGGGTTGATAGCGATACGCCATTTGCGGAACCATGTTCCTACATGGTGCAGGGCGTTTGTGACCGACTTTCTCTGCCTGGTCTTGAACCAGCCAGTGCAGTAGAGTGCAGTGTCGTCTGCAAACTGAGCAATCTGAACATTGGGTTCGGATCGTGGGATGTCGCTGGTGTACAGCGAGAAGAGGACGGGTGAGAGTACAGAGCCCTGAGGGACTCCTGCGTGAATGGGGTGAGGGGAGGAGAGCTTTTTTTGGGGATTTGCGCGCGAAAAACACAAATCATAAAAATATCGTGCATAGTGTGAAGGTTAACTATGTAGTGTGTGGATTAAAAAGAAATAATGGAATGGATGGACCGACTTTTACAACTTTTACATCAAAAAGAAGGGACACCAGTAAATACATTGTAGAAATAAACAAACACCTGTCACTTTTGACAGAACGCTCACGACGATTATGGTGTAGAGCATGGTTCATGTAATCGTCAATATGGCGGCAGTTAAGACGTCATCGATGACGTAGCGTGGGCCATCGTAATCACGCTCACGGTGAAAGGGACCGACTTTTATCGCGCTAATATCGATTATAGCCAATTGGGACCGCAGTGCTAAACGAACGCACCTTATGCTGTCAAATACATAGCTGTCGCAGCGCACCTGAAATGAAATAGAAATAGTGAAAAAAAGTACTTTGAAAAAAGCGCGCGAAACGTCGAATTAGGCGGTCGATATTTTTTCGCTGTGAATTATTTTCATTTATATTTTATTTAGTACGATCATTAGAGTATCCCAGTGTAAATATTATAGACGTATTTAGTGTTTATTTAGTATTTTTAGTTTAGTAATTCTCCGGACTCGGTAAGTTTTCTCATTTTTTCGCTATGAACGAGCCGCCTGACTTGGTGGACCCGGGGGGCATTGTCCCCTCGGTATCAAATTATGTGACCGTGTCAGCTTCTAATATGCTATCTAATGAGTCAGGCATGGACACTGATGGGTCAAATACCCACCGTGCGGGACGTAAAAGAGGTCGTTTTTCTAAAATTTGCAAAAACTGCAACATGAAGAAAAGGAAGCACGCTCAGGCAGTAGATGGCAAGGCTGGATGTCGTTGCACAGATAGCGATGAAAATACAAATATTACTGTTCAAAGTATTAGTAATAAGGTTGACAATCGTACTGACATTATTTCTACTCCTAATGTCTGTCCAGCCTCCAGTCCTCCCCAAAGTTTTATTTCCTTGGCAAGAAATAAGTATGAGTCTTCAGATGTAGCTCCTTTTATCGTACACGTTCAACGAGAAACAACATCTACTGATGATGGCGCCACTCTCCATCCAGTAACATTCGGTAAATTCCTGAAAAGAAATGCCTTTCAAAATATTGTTAATGGTTCTGTAAAAAGGATAGGTAGAAATAGAATTGCACTAGCGTTCTCTGACTATAACGATGCCAATTCATTTATTTCCAACAGTAGTCTAGTAACAAATAAGTTAAAAGGATTTATACCATCTTTTAATGTGACAAGAATGGGTTTAGTTCGTGGTGTACCATCAGAATGGACACCAGAAGAGGTCATCGAAAATATTTCAGTACCTGAAGGTTGTGGTGGAATTTTAAAGGTAAGACGATTAAATTACAAAACTATCGTAGAAGGTTCACCAGTTTGGAAACCAACACAAAACATAGTCGTTACTTTTGATGGGCAGGTTCTACCTAAAAGGATTTTTATATGTTACAATGCGCTTCCAGTTGAACTATACATTTACCCCACTATTCAGTGTTTTAACTGTTGTCGTTATGGTCATACAAAACTGCAGTGTAGGGCAAAACCTAGGTGTTACAAGTGTGGAAGGGAACACACTGGTGATTCTTGTGATGTGAATGAGGAGAACGTTTCATGCTGTTCGTGTTCAGGAAATCACTTTGCCATAAGTAAGTCATGTCCTGAATTTTCACGACAAAAACAAATTAAAATAAATATGTCTGAAAAATGTATCTCGTATGGTGAGGCATCTAAATTGCTACCACCTGTGTACAAGTCTTATGCTGATGTTGTTAATTCTACGCAAAATGTCCCTCAAACTCATTCGCACCCTATTTCTCAGATTTCCTTTACCCATCGTTCATCTACTGACTCATCCAATAAATCATACAAAAAAACTGTTTATACTACTCGGCGTCCGATACCTACACCTGGAAAAGGCTACGACAGAAATGAACATCAAAAAATAGTTAATGAATATAACATTCCGTCTCCACAAGACGGTTGCGCTTTTAGCCAAACAAATATTAATTCTTCAATAATGTCTACATCGGACATTATTAAAATGCTTGTTGACATTTTAACCCGTTCAAATATTTCCATACCGTCCAACGTCGCCTCAATAATTAACAAATTTAAAACTCCCATAGCCATTAATGATGGCGGTATCGTTCCAGACAGCAATACAATGGAACTGCAGAAGTGTAGTTCCTAAAAAAAGTGATGTAATTTTTTTAATAAATAAACATAACACTTCTTTACTAGCACTTTCGGAGACCTGGCTTAAGCCAGGCTCCATTTTCAAAATCCATGGATTCTCTTGTTTGAGAGATGATAGATCTGATGGGTATGGCGGTGTTGTCTTACTTATCAGAAATACCATTTCCTTTATCCCTATATCTCTCCCTAAATACAACGAGTTTTCCGTGGTAGCAGCACAGATTGGCAATATTTGTGTTGTCTCTATATATATGACATCCCCTTCTTCTTTGACATTCACCTGTCTTAATAACCTTTTATCTCTTATCCCTAAGCCTGTCTTACTTTTAGGCGATTTTAATTCCCATCACATTTCCTGGGGTTGTTCTGTTTCTAATCAATGCGGAAATTTGCTTTTAGAACTACTTGGCGATAATAACCTTTGCATATTGAATTCTGGCTCCCCTACCCGACGTACCTCTCCAAACGAGAATATCAGTGCTGTAGATTTGTCAATCTGCTCTCCTAATCTTGCTTCATCCATAACATGGCAAACATTATCTTCAACCTTCGGAAGTGACCATTTTCCGATTATAATTTCTTTTCCGTGTAATAGTTCCCGTCGCTCACTTCCACAACCGCGCTTAAAATATAATATTAAGAATGATACATTATGGAACAAATTTAAATCAATTGTAGATCAAGAGTTAGTTAATCAACCTGACATATCACATGGAATCGAAATTTGTACCAATGCTTTTACCAGTGCGTTGATAAGGGCAGCAGATGCAACTTTTCCTTCCAAAAAGTTATCAACTAACTTTATTCCCTCTCTGCCTTGGTGGGATAAGGAATGTACTGAGGTAGTAAATGAAAGAAAAAAAATTGAACAACTATACAATAATGATATGACTAACGAAAATTTTGAACTATTGTCAGAAAAACTAACAAACACACGCAAATTTTTGAAAGAAAAAAAATTTGAGGGTTGGCGAAAATATTGCCTTTCAATATGCCCTAATGTAAACCCTTCTGTAGTTTGGCGGAATATTAGGAAGTTCAGAAACGGTGTCAGTGAAACACCGCGTTCATCATTGCCTATAAATCTTAGTAATGAGTTTCTAAATCGTTTAGCTCCTCCTACAGTTCCCCTGCAAGTTCATTTTAGTAATGTAATTCCGGTTGCAATACCACTTAATCAGTCCACTTTAAACTCTGCCTTCACTTTACAAGAATTGGAAGGTGTCGTATCTTCTGTTAAAGATTCGGCCCCAGGTGAAGACGGTATACCATATTCATTCGTAACTAACCTTAGTCAATCATCACTTAAATACTACTTAGACATAATAAACAAAGCAATGCTCTCAGGAAACGTACCTCCGTCATGGAAATCACAAATAGTTATTCCTTTGCTCAAGCCTGGTAAATCACCATCAGAGGTATCATCATATCGCCCGATAGTTTTATCATCCGTAATTGTTAAGATCGCTGAAAATCTAGTTAAAAATCGTCTCGAGTGGCTTGTTGAAAGCCGTGGAATACTTTCCGAGACTCAGTTTGGTTTTCGGAAAGGCAGGAATACTCTGGATAGTATGGCTACACTTGTGACGGATATTCGAGTAGCTTTAACATATAATGAATGTCTTTTGGCCGTGTTTTTAGATATAGAATCTGCATACGATAATGTCATTTTACACTTACTTAAATCAAAGCTTGACAAACTTAAAATACCAGATGCACTTTCGTGTTTCATTTTTAATCTCCTTTCTGGTAGATCTATAAAATTAGATCAAGCGCGAGATCAACATAGACTAGTATGGAAAGGTCTTTCACAGGGTTCAGTACTAAGCCCCATTTTGTACAATATTTATACGTACGATTTAGAGCGGTCACTTCAAAATTCTGCCAATATCCTTCAATATGCGGATGACATAGTTGTATACTCAAAGGGTCAATCTGTTAATAAAATATGCACTGAAATGTCAAATTCCCTGAACTATTTAAACAATTGGATGGATGCTAATGGTTTAAGCGTATCGGCCCATAAGAGCTCGGCGGTATTATTTACACGCCATAGAATGCCTCCCTCGATAAATTTACAGTTAAATAGCAATTTTATTCCAATTAAAAATCAGGTCAAGTTTTTGGGTGTGTTATTGGATTCCAAACTTACAGGGATACCTCATTGTGAGTATGTTACGGCCAAATGTGAAAAGCTCCTCAATTTATTGAGATGTCTCTCGGGAGTTTGGTGGGGTGCGCATCCTTTCTCATTAAAGCTTCTATACAACGCCCTTGTACGAAGTGTACTTGATTATGGAACCTTCGTACTAGAGCCTTGTAATGTAGCTGGTCTAAAGAGACTGGATGCAATTCAATCAAAAGCTTTGAGAATTATCTCAGGAGCTATGAAATCAAGCCCATTGAACGCTTTGCAAGTAGAATGTAATGAACCTCCACTTTATTTAAGACGTCAATTTCTTTCAGATCGTATGTTTTCACGTGTTATTCAATTCTCAGATAGCCATTTAATTTCAAATCTACGCCTACTTGCTGATATTACTGAGAATTCAAATTATTGGAACCACAAATCTTTGCCCTGTTTAGTAAAAAGTTATATTCGGTATAAATCATTAAGTGCAGTGACACATAGGTCTCCCGTACTAGATTTATATAACTGTGAATATGAAGCTCTTATTTACACCCCAACAGTTTGTTTTAATTTGGGAATTGACAAATATAATGCTAATGCTAATACACAATTCAAATCTATTGTCAATGAAAACTGGCCAAAATGGCATCATATATATACAGATGCGTCCAAACATAGTTCACACGAATTTGTTGGTGTGGGCGTATATCATGCTCAATATAATATCGTTCAGAAAATAAAATGCCCATTTGAAACGTCTGTATTTACAGGTGAATGTCTTGGCATCGTTAAAGCCATTGATTATGTTATTATGTTCAAACTAAAGAATACTCTAATTATTAGCGATTCTATGAGTGCATTGCAAGCTCTGTTGAAATTCCCTTTTAAATCTAAAACTCATTTTAGTCTCATTGCTGAAGCAAGGAGCAAATTGTATACATGTAGTTTGAAAGGCTTTTCTATCACTTTTGTATGGATACCCAGCCATTGCGGCATTAAAGGGAATGACACAGCCGACAGGCTTGCCATTGAAAGGGAATGACACAGCCGACAGGCTTGCCAATGAAGCAGTGGTTTGTGGAGACCAATTCCCTTTTAAAAACTATTCCCATGACCTTGCCACTCTTCCCAGGTTATTTCTTCAGGAATCCTGGAGTAGTATCTGGGCATGTAGCGGCCAAATAAAAGGAAAGCATTACTTTAGCTTACAGCCGTTGTTACGTCAAAAGCCATGGTTCTCATTCATAAAACTTACCAAAATTGCCACAACGATTTTAATAAGAATGCGTCTAGGCCATACAACTTGCCCTGCCCATCTTGCAAGGTTTCACATAATTAATAGCCCAGACTGCGAATGTGGGCATGATATTGGAGATTTGGACCACATAGTTTTCTCTTGTCCTAATTATGACCGTGCTTCCTTATACAATAGCTTAATAGCTATCCACATCTCATTTCCTACTAATGTAAAAACGCTTCTTTTTACGGCTGATACCTCAATTTATACTATTATATCTGATTTTATTCGTAGTAACAACATAAAATTGTAAAAATGTATAGTAGATAATTAGTAATTTGATAAGTATATAATAATAATTGTAAATATTGTAGTTAGATACCTTTTAAAAAATATGTACCTAAGTACCTATATTTGGATACTCTTTCTGATCCGAATTAATTTTACCTTTCCTAATTTTTAGGAATTAATTCCTAATTTTATCCGGTCTTTACGTTTCTTTCAAATTATTTACGCGTTAAACGTTTCCCCTCTTTTATAAAATTTAAAAGATATAAGTTAAAAACGCCTCGTATAAAGACCTACTAAAGACGTTGAAGAGAAACTCTACCGCTAGAAATACACTTGTTAATGGCAGATGCGCAAGACGCGCAAAGCCATACTCCCTGAACAACAGGGAAAGGAAAAAAAAAAAAAAAATAGAAATCATAGACTAAAATATATACTAGGAAATAGACTGGTATCTTCTACCTTTTTTGTGGTATATATACATTTAAAGCTTTTCCATACCAAGGATAGATGGCGCTGGCGATGACTATATATATATATATATATATATATAGTCATAAAAGAAATACTGAGCCCACGTATGTAACGTATGCAACGCATTATTACATCTAGACTCTGGAATTTGAATGAAAACAGTTTGATCAGAAACATACTAATCATATGCAACGTTGTTTTACTGTTTTCATACAAAATTAAGAGTCTAGATGTTATAATGCGTTACGTACGTTGCATACGTGGGCTCAGTTTACTATCGCTACTATAGAATTATACACTAGGCTGTGTTTTGAAATGGTAACAATAAATTTGGTACATTTGCTGGAATACAGTCAAACAATCAAATCGATATTCCAGGAAATGGACTGCCCATGGAACAACCGATTACCTGGAATTAGTGGTCAAGATATTATTGTACCTACTTTACATTGACATGTTTACGAAAAATGGCTTTAAGCGTGAAAAGAGAGTTCTGTCAAAACACAGTTAATAAAAGACATTTTCTATTTTACTGCATTATAATAACGACCATTAAAGAAAAGGACAATAAATTGGACAACAATTATTTATTACAAATTTATTGATTATACATTTAAAACGCTTAAGGCCATAAAACAAAATTGTAGTTCCTTCTAGAATAAAAATTAAAGCTTTTGAAACAACTATGAAATCAGAATATAACATAAACATCAAGATTTTCAGACACATTTGTAATATCATATAATAAGAACATATTCAACGGCGTTTACAGTATATCTCTACACATGATCCCATGTAATAACATGATTCCATCTCTCTCATACTATGTGGGGAGCACCGTTGCGATACCAGGTATTCTGCCTCTATTTCGTAGCATGCAAACACAGTGAGTATTTAGATTTATAGGATATCGTAGCAGACAAAGTCATTAGAAATCACTGCGGTGACTAAAAAAAAAATCAGGTGACAAATGTAGTGTAATATCGTGCAGAGCTTTAGAGATTTGAGACATACAGCAATTGTTATGGGTCTGTTACTTAATATCAGGCTATGGAATAATAGTATTCATATACTTTTGTTCATATATATATATATATATATATATATATATATATATATATGTACGTATGTATCATACATTAGAACATTATTGAACATCAATGCTATACTGCATATTATATATAACAATATTATCTTACAAACTTGTTTACGTAATATTACCAAAATTGGAATGTAACACAGTTAGGCTTTTAGCTTTATGATTGATGTAGGTACTTCAATTTCATTTCATGTTTAGTAATCTCATTTCTACCTGAAAAAAAAGGTAACTGTATATGAAAGGCAGTATAAAATATCCATTAAATTTATAATTAGCAGAACATTACCTACAATAATTATATATAATGTTATGTTATGGAACCCTTCGTGCACGAGTCCGACTCGCACTTGAGATTATAATCTTTGCTTGAATATTGTTTATATACTATTCTCAGTTGAACTAGTTTCAAACCGATACGCAATCAACGATTTGTTTTTTTCTACGGAACAATCTGTTTTCGCTTAAATTTGATTACATTCACAATATTGGTGCCGTTCTACACAGAATTTGATAACGAACCAGTTGACTCAACAGCAGCTTCGCTCGCTTGGTCTTGGTGTAGAGATGGAAGCACCTTTTTGGAATTTCAGGGTCCTGGATTGTCCATTTATACTAAAACTGGATAATTACGTATTTATCGTTCTCTAGATTTTGATTGTTTTAGTGCACATGACTAGTAGGTAACGAGAAAAGTTACCAATGTGTTACGTTATAATACTAGACTTAAATAACGTGTAACATTTGACTCTCATCGCTGACGACTGATGCTAGTTTCATCTCTCATCCATGCCGCCTTAATGCGGCACATCGTGCGTGATTTAATAACATTTTATAGAATACCTGGCTTAGTTAGGTTAGGATTGGATGGACGACGGGCTTTGTTTTTTCATAACCCACATTCATAATCATTATAATAATAATAGAATAAAGGGATCTATAATAATATAAGAGATTGTCACTCACTATTAATCAAATAACTATGATGGCCGCTTGGCGCAGTTGGTAGTGACCCTGCCTCCTGAGCCGCTGGTCCCAGGTTCAATCCCTAAACAGATCAAATATTTATGTGCATGTACATTGTACTGTTTGAGATGCGTCTGGGTACGTCTATAAAAAAGTATAAAAGCATTAGCACTAAACATGAAGCTTGAATTTCAATGTCATAACATTATATAAGACATATATATACTGGTCAGAGATGGACCTGGGGGCCCCGCGCTTCGATGGCAGGGTATCTACCAATTGAGCTAACGGAGCTGACATAAGACCTCATGTCTCAGAGTGATGAGTGCAGTGCAGTATTACATAAAATGATGACATTGCGGTGGCCTCTAACACGAATAACTGCGTTAGTGTAACACATTCACGTGAAACATTTATCTTCTTATCATCACAACTGTCATTTATCTAGGGCAACTGTGACACAGATAACTCATAGTTTGTACGCCGAAGCGTAACGCATTGACGCTTACGATACGAATACTTTTTCGCAAATTGTTTGTATTTATTGATATATGAAAACACCGGTCAAGTGAGAGTTGGAGTCACGCAGTGATGGGGATAATCCTTACATTAAGAAAACGTTAAAGATTATTACTCTAACTCTGTGGAAGGCCTAACATAACTTTCCTGGTCCATCCTAGAATTAGTTATTGCATCAACATTACATCACGTAATGGTCAATTCGCTTTTTGTTATCAGCAGTCCTATATTAAATTGTGTAGATTTGCAATGAGTTTGAGTTTGGCATAGCTTTACATTGTCGTCCATCAAGTTGGGGGTTGACAATTTTTTATACAAAAATAATACATTATTATAAGCACACATGTAAAGTTTTAACATATTGCGGAGTCGCATATTTTTGGAGAAAAATATTGAAAATCAATTATTTTTGGAACATTTATGTCACCCATCATCATCATCCCTACCACAGAATTATATATATTCTAAATATTGTAAGTAGTAAAGAAAAGGGGGAAGGGGGGATTCTCCTTTTACTTATTTCCCCGATAGCTTGCATAGTTTAATGTATTTGATAGTTTTAATTTTTCATTGCTTCGACAAGAATTGTATCTTATTATTGTGTTGCGTTGTTTAACCCTTGTGTAACCCTTTAACCTAACGCTCCTCCTCGCTTCGCATGTCGTCGCACTTATCGTGACTTTGATCTGACTAGATACTCTGCTACGTTCTGTAGGAGTAACTTTTGTCGAATATATTATATTCTGTCGAAGCAATGAACAAAATAAAGGCTTAACGTTTCTATCCACGCACTTTGACACTGCATTTGTCAAAGTCTACAAGAAATCAAAGATAATTACGTTTCATTTCATGAATTCGTAAATGTTTACGGCTTAGCTTTCCGTGGACTTCTGTCGAGTTGGGAGTTATATTTTTTTAACAGAAAGGATACATTAATAGAAGCACACACAAAGTTTCAACGCGTAGTTTATGAGAAAAAAAATATTGATGATCAATTATTTTTACAATATATGTACCTATACACATTATATATAATTCTTGTCATGCAACGTTTCGTTTTACCTGTTGTTAAGTTGTCGTACGTTCGGTAACATTTTATTTTATATAAGTAAATTTATGGAATTAATTATATTTTGTACACATTTCAATAGTTATCAAGCACACGTATATTTGACAGTTTGTATATATTAAATTACAGCATTATCAGTACGAGATTTAAAATTAAAATGTGTAGTGTTTACAGTATTTCATCGGTTTGTGGGACGAAACGTAAAACTGACGCCGTTTTGTATTGCCATACCACACTATTGTCAGTCATAATTTGTGTCGTGATGTTCTGTAGGGATAGTAATAAAGGAAACTTCACAGACTGGCACATCGAATATTCTTGGAGGAAGAAAAATAAAAATAGTGCATAAAGATGTTTTCAAATAATAAAACAATACTATTGTATTGCTTTGATTTATTCTTTGAAAAGATCAATTTAATAATTTTTATACACATATTTGTGTATAAAATAAAATGGGTTAGGTTCAACTTACTCGTATATCACAGAACCAAATTGATTGACCCCGACTCTACCTGGTACTAGTATGTCGTACCCCTAGAGTGTTGAGTGGTGCGTTGGGAGAGCAACTTGCGCCCGCTGTAATCATCTTCTCCGCAGCTTCAGCTTGTGGAACCAGCCACAGCTGCTCCGGCTCATCCGATGCCTGTGGTTTGTAATGCAAGGGCGTAGTGGCTGCTCTTCCCGCAGCGCCGGAGACGTTGCAATCTAATAATAAATACAGAAATCTTTTTGAATCAGTCCCCTTTATTTTTAAGATGTAGAGAGTCACCCCCCTTGGCCTTCAAAAGGCCCCGTGTTTATTACACTTATATGGTTTTTTTATCATTAAAATGAGAAAAATTTCTTCAGAATTTAAAATGAAATAATCTGAAAAGGAACCGCCGGAAGGGGTCCGCAACTTTTCCTTAAAAAGGGGGGGGGGTATTGTACACTTACCCCTTCCACTCCCCATCACCCTTCCCCACTCAATTCTACGGACGTCGATGGAAAGATGTACCAATTTTTCTTAAGAATTCACGTATTTTCGAGAAATTATTTCACATATTTCAACGCATCTCCGGCAGCGAATATTGCTGCAAAGCCCTTGGTACGAACCCCCTTGACTACCCCAAATTTCCAGTTTACTCAAATTTGATGGACTTAATATAAGAGATCAAACCCAATTTTGATGAAATCTTTTTATTTAAATCTTATAAGTTAATTAAGTACGAGTACCTAAGTAATAGCGTGATTTACACAAATTAGATGTGTGTACACACATGCATGCAGTTTTCGCCCACATAGAATTTATATATAGGTAGCTATAAATAATATGCTGGTACATGTTAAGGAATACATATAAAATACGTTAACTTTTACCATCTTTATGTCCTTGCATTCTGGTACACGATTTGCTATGAGGACAATCACTGAATCTCATGGTCTCCAGCAAAACAAATCACCACAAGTTCTTTGCAACAGTTACCACATGGAGCCAACCTCGGTTCTTAAAAGGAATAATATACTCCGAGCAGCCGTACCGTACAATACAACTATAACAATTATTAACACATGGATTAATTGGACGTATATAAAATTTGTGATTTTATTTATTTTAGATAATTCAAATATAAACGTCAAAATTTTTCTGAAATCTCTCTGGTAAAGTAAGGCTGTCCTCAGACAGCCGGAATGCCTCTGGATTCATAATCTTAATTCACATTAATAATTCAGAAAGCCCAGAATATCATACAAACAAAATCAGTATACTCCACACACATTCTGATTTTTTCAGATTATTATATTTTCAGATCGATCTGTAAGAATGATACTGAGATTTCGGGTCGGAATATTTAAGATTATGAATTCATAACGCGCGTATTCTCTTCGCGTATTATACATTTTAATAGAGTGACACACAAATACTGAAATCAGATTATGAATAGGGTAAAACCCGGCTATCCCGCAGTAGTAATGTAAAACGCTGCTGAATAACTATTTGACTGACTTTTAAATGAATATGACACTGTATGAAGGTCTTGATTCAAACAAAAATAAAACCGTACATATTGATTAAAATTATCCCACCTACTTTAGTGTTTATGCTTTTTTTGTAAGTCTTTCTTCAGTGGAAATGGCTCTTCTCATGTGTGTGTATTCTTTTGGATTTTGTTCCGCAGCAAACATAGTAATCTAACTAATATTATAAATGTGAAAGTTTAGATGGATGGATGCATGCAGGGATGTTTGTTACTCAATCACAGTAGAACGGCTGAGCGGATCTGGCTGAAATTTGGCACAGTGATAGATTATAGTCTGGAGTAGCACATAGGCTACTTTTCATCATCATAATCATCATTATCATCATATATCACCAGGCATTGTGCACAGCATAGATAAAATAACAAAATCGTAATTTTATTTACGACTTATTTTCTGTCAATAGAGTTCTGTCAAAGAGTTTCTGATAGCTTAGTCAAAACCACGCTTTTTGAAAGCTCGAAACGCTGGACGAGCTCGGCGATAGAGGTGGCATGTCATCCATCCTTGTTGTTTAGCCGACTGTAGTCAAGTCTAGAGTCTCGGTCTAGAGTGAATCACCCGCAATACTTACATGTTATTTTTAAACACAACATAACAAAATAGTTTCACCTATAAATATCCTCCAAGGGATATGCAGCGGCGCGGTAATATCAGTCTAGCGGTCTTGAGTGAATTGATACTTTTGCCCTTGGGTATATCCTCGAAGGGTTAATCAGCGGTATTTTCATCGCCTACGTTTCGCCATTATATGTTTTGGTCACGTGACCATGTAACAGGGGGCGAGCCTATTGCCATCTACGGGGCACTGTTCTAGTCACCGGACTGTTATTGAGAATATCTTTCTTTCTCAGAAAAACACAATAACTGTCCAACCCGGGGATCGAACCTTTGACCTCGAAGTTCCGAAACGGCATTTCTACCACTACACCAAGACCAAGCGAGCGAAGCCGCTGGCGGGTCAGCCAGTTTATTTTATGATGCCACTGCACTGACGAAGAATCTGTCAGGGTACTGTTGTAATTTTCTCGCCGTAATGTGTACTGACTCTCCTTTACTCTGTTAACATATAAGAATGAATCCAGTATTTGGCTTTGCATTTCTTTTTTTTTATTAAGTACCTAGAGCCAAAAGTAATGCGATTAGTGTTCATTCCTCTTCCATAGACGGGTGCATGTGCCGGGAACCACGAGCACGAGACTACTGATCAATCTGATTTTTTAATATATGTGTGAGGAAAGACGCCGGAATTAAGATTATGTATTCTAGATTATGTATCCAGAGAGCTATTCCGGCTGTCTGAGACCAGCTTAAATAGTAAAACGAAGTGTTTTTATTCTCTTTGGTAAATAGAATTTTTCTTTACAATTGCATTGCACTCGTACGTTTCTCTATTTGCCATTCCTCAAGTTCATCGGTGTTACCCTATGTGGAAACACATTTTTATAATTGTTTTTATAGCAAATAGTTTTCCGCACCAAATGTAGATAGCAGTAGTTTCCATACAAAAAGTCTGAGCAAGTCCAAATATTCTAAGAGAGCCCGGCATGATAGAAAATAGAAATAGTGCTTAGAGAATAAATATTGTATTCGCAAATTTCGCAAAACATTAAATTTATCTACCTAGCGATTTATGTAGGTTAGGTAGTGTACCTATATTTGCAGTGATAGCGAGTAGGAGACGCTCAACTCGGTCTTCTTTCTGGATACTTACTAAGTGCTCAGTGCTTTTATGCAAGATTTTCTAATTACGTGTTTGATTTTTGATTGTACAAGCACATTGGAAATTGTCGTGGTTCATCCACAAAAGCCACATAGCAAGAGGTGATGCTGAAACAAATGTGTATCTAGAAGAGCGTCAAATAGTCCAAACATCAAACATGAGTACTACACTAAATTTGAATAGTGAAGAGGCATTTAGAAGGTTTATATCAAAAGTAGAAGACCCTGATATATGTTATCAAAATTTCGTAAAAGCATTGTCCAAACACCATTTTCAAGTAAAGGCTATCATTCAGGTAAGTAAGATATCACTCAATTTGCTTATTTTGTATTTTGTCACATCAACACCGTGATCACTCACTGCATTGTAAAATAAGTGTATGCTATGTATATAATCTATTGACTGTTTCCAGAAACTTAACAAATATCTATTGTAAAATGTGCTACATTTATTAGGAAGACCTATAGCCAACAGATTGTACTATTATAAAACAAGAACCTAGCTAGTAGTCCACCATTCACTTGCACACCAGGCTCTCAGTCTGGTAATAGTCCAAACAGTCTGTTTTTTATGGATTTACAATGATCATGCTAAGACAGGTTCTACAGAAATCTATTAAATCTAAATGTAGATCTTTTAAGTGTATTGTTTTATTACTTTTGATTGTACTATTTTAATTTTTTTACAGGATATTTTCGAATGCAAACATTCAATGGAGTTATTAAATGAATTGAATGAGAAAGGGAGAGCGATACTGGCAATGATACGGGATGAGTTAGAAAACTTAGAGTTGTACGGAAAAGATGTTGGAGATCCTAAATATAAACTAAAACTGCAATCAGAAAGACAACAATTAGCAGAGTAATTATTTTGGTCAATTTTTTCCTCTTTACTTATATAATATTGATATTTGATATTATTATTTTATTAATTTACTTTGACGATTATCATATTATAATAATATTAACATACCAGCTGTAATGTTTAAATATCTTTAACATTGTCAACATTGCTTGTAGAAAAACATCTTTATATGTTTGAAACATTGTCAGACATAAACCAATGTAATATGAAGTGCATGGAGTATGTTTATATTATAATAATATGTGATACTTACCATAGTTTCAAACTCTGATTATCATATCTTGGTATAATTTCTGCATAGACACACTCAAGAAACTTTATTTTTTCTAGTTCAAGTGTATGTATGTCAGTTTGTTCTATTATGTGTACACTTGTATAAGGTAAATTGAACATTAATACTTTTCTTTTCATAGATTATTACGAGAGTTCAAAGAAGCTAACATTATCAGTATGTTTGCTATAGAAAAAGCAGCAAGGAAGGAGCTCATGAAATCTGGTGAAGGACAAGATACCGTTTTACGGAATAGACAGAAGAAAGTCGACAGAGATGGGCTGATTAAAAAGTCATCAGGTATATAATTCTGATTGAAATGGATAAGTCACAGATATTCTGCTTGGAGTGTATCACTCAAGTTAAATTTCAAAGCTAACAGGTCTTTCACCAAGCACTTCCTTACTTGAAATTTAAAATATATATAACAATTCTTACACTTTCAACCACTTTGACCAGTTATCAATTTCAAACCATATTTCTATATTGCTTACTTTAATATTCACAACTGTATATAGTAACATATAAATTTTGCAGGTGTGACGGAACAGCTACTATCGATCAGCAGACAATTGGCAGACACCACACAAAGGAGTCAAGATACCCTCGACAATCTTGTATCATCTAGTTCTACAGTGCATGTAAGTAGTATCATCAAATAAATAACTACACTACTACATCTCAAGATCTGTGTGATGACTTATGGAACTGAAACATGATCTCACTATGGGCCTCATAAGTAAACTCAAAGATGTAAAATGAGCTATGGAGTGGGCTATGCTTGGTGTTTTCGTACGTGATCAAATCAGAAATGAGGATGGATCCAGAGACAAACTAAAGCCACTGACACATTAATAATAATAAATCATTTATTTTGCATTAATATATAAGGTTTCCACATTAACTGATATCCTGCCTCTTGGAAAAGCGTGAGCTGTGGACCAGGAGGCAGTTCTCCCTTAAGCATTAGACAATGGAAAATATAATATAGGTACTTAATTTAAATAGTTTACATAAAACGGTTTTTACATTAATTTCTTATCCTATGATGTAAATGTATGTATGCGCGCATGTTTGAGAGGATGCCAGTGTGTGAGGGAATGTTTTTGTGTGACGCTTCGCGCGTGTGAGGTTTGGGTGTGTTTTATATGTCACGTTTACCTAATATACTATATTTAGCTATATACTATATTTATATATTTGACTATTGTTATTAAATCTACACTTTACATAATTACTTACTTACTTAACAACTTGAAATAGAGTTTCCGTGTCTGTATAGTCGTAATTGTTCATCCAGTCTAATATTACCTGTTTCAGTTGAAAATTGCTCAATTTCTTTATTTTTAATTGTCGATCAATTTTATTATAAAGTCTAGGTGCATTGTTATTGTAGTGCATACGTGCTGTGCTACTTTCGAAGTAGGGAACAGGACATTGATCTAACCTTTTATTACTACTTTTTATTGTAGGTACCACTGTGCGGTGATATCTGCGAATACATTCATAAACATACAATTTACGCACGCTCAGTACATTTACTTTTTGATATAGGTGTTTGGTAGGGAAGCGGTAAGGCAGATAAAACATAGTTTTTAGAAGTGCCCGTTGCGCACGTTCTAATTCAAGCATATTTGTCTTCGCTGCACCACCCCATGAACAGATGCAATAATTTATGACACTGTGGCAAAGGGCTTTATACGTTTGTATAAGAAGGTTACTATCCGCTACTACTCGAAGTGTTTTAAAAATAAAAATAAACTTTCTCAATCGCCTAGAGAGTGTTTTTAAATGTTCTTTCCACTGCAATTTGTCATCAATGTCTATGCCTAGGTAACGGGTGTTGGAGACTTTAACTAATCTATCGCAGCAACAATCACCAAAATCGATATCTCTGTTGCAGGGAAAAGTATGGACAGTCACGAATAACTCATTCGGTGGATTTGTTCTTTCAGTTTTATTAAAACATAAATATTTCGTTTTAGATGTATTCAAAGATAACAGACTATCTTCTAGCCATCTCGTGACATTACTCAGCCCTTTTTCTGCTAAATCATGTACTTTTTCCCAAGTATTTCCATGAAATAGAAGAACAGTGTCATCAGCAAACATTATTAGATCTGCACCCTCGATTTTTAGTGTACATAGCGAGTTGATATAGATCGAAAAAAGCGTTGGGCCAAGCGTACTACCTTGCGGGACTCCGTACGTGCAAGCAGAGGTGTTGCTGACCAATTTATTGATCCTCACTACTTGTTTTCGACTATTTAGATAATCTCTAAACCATTCAAGTGGTATTCCTCTTATCCCTACGTTTTCCAGCCTCGTGAGAAGTATGGGAATAGAAACGGTATCGAACGCTTTTTGTAAGTCCAAGAAAATACCTAAACATTTGTTGCCTTTATCTATAGATGCAGTTATAAGAGATGTTAGCTTTAAAACCGCATCATCCGTCGATCGATGGGACCTAAAACCATATTGGTTTTGAGACAGAAAATTACCAAGTTCAAGATACTTGACCAACCTTTTGTGCACTAATTTTTCCAGTATTTTAGAGATGGTGCAAAGCAATGAGATTGGTCTATAATTTGAGGCAACTCTTTTGTCACCTGATTTGAAAATTGCACAGCCCAGAAGATACACCAGTTGAAGTTGTAGTGGGTAGATCGCACACAGAAAAATAGGGTGCCGGAAAGTTCTGTAGTTGAGACCACGAACCGGCAAAGGCAATGTTGGTCATCCACCGGCAAGGTGGCTAGGCAAACCAGTAAATCCAACCCTACAGGTTTTTCGTTGACCGAGAATCTAGGAATTTCGTAACAAGCATGGTCTCCCAGCGCTAGTTTAACCCTTTGCATCCAAGAGTCTTTTTTTTAAATTATTGC
The DNA here is from genome assembly GCA_917880725.1 of Selenia dentaria. Lineage (NCBI taxonomy): Eukaryota > Metazoa > Arthropoda > Insecta > Lepidoptera > Geometridae > Selenia > Selenia dentaria. The sequence continues at coordinate 35,007,727 of OU862878.1, read as the reverse complement.
AGTTGGAAAATTGACATGGATAGAATCTTTTTATGTAGGTACAAAAAAGTTCAGTTTTTACTTTAATCCGAAATAACTTTTTGTTGTTTGTACGAAATCCTCGGTGCACAAGCTACACTCGTTTTAATCAATTTCTTACATCAAAATATTATAATTTTTGATTAAATTCATGCTGCATGTTTTGGCTATGCGACAACAGCGCGCGACGGCGCGGTGTGGCAAAGCCATGTCAATAAAAATTTTCACGCCATCTAGAATAGTGTGTTAAAATTGAGAATTGTCCACGAAACTAGATGTCGGTTGGCGCAGTTTGTAGATCCCTGCCTTCTGAGCCGCTAATCCCGGGTTTGAGTCTCGTTCAGGTCAAACATTTGTGTGCATGAACATGTCTGTTTGACCTGTGTCTGGGTGTTTATATGTATATAATATAAGTATGTATTAGTCATCAGGGACCATAGTACAGACTCTGCCTAGTTTCGGAACTGCAACCTTGTGTAGATTTTGTCCCATTGTTGTGTATGTGAAGTCTAAACATCGCGAGTAGATCTTTGCATATCATAATCTGTATAAATATTCATCGCGCACCTTAAAACAAAATCCTTAAAACTGAAAATCATTAAAACGATCTCGACTTGTTTGTTCTCCAACTCTTTTTAAGGATTGCCAACGCCATCTATTTTCATTTTAAGATATTAAAACCTATGAAATTGTAGTAAACTGAATAGACAAATAATATTCTATATAGTTATCGATACTGCTCACAAAATTTCACTAGAATCGAACAGAAGAGAACAGCCGGACATCTGGATTCCGGACATACGTAAGAAGTTTTGCCCAACAAGCTATAATTGCAGAGACGCTTCGTTCGTACTTTGCACTGGTTCTGTTAATTAAATCAGTTGTTGTTCCCAGTATTTTTTTGTATGTTTGCATTGTTTTAGGGCACACAACAAGAACTACAAAACACTGCCGGAACGATCTCACAGTCCAGCAAACTACTCAAGAAGTACGGCCGAAGGGAGTTTACCGACAAAGTTATCATGTTCTTTGCGTTTCTGTTCTTTCTAGCCGTTTGCCTATATATTGTACAGAAGCGGCTATTCTGACATGTATGTATACCTGTATTTATTTATTACCTACATGACATTGTATTGCCTGTTATAACAAACTGAACTTATGTTATATACCATATTAAAATGTTAACAAAATTTGATCAATTACTAAATTAGCTCTTATCCTTATTTAGGTCCCGTAGACCAGTCACCAGTTGCCATATTTGGCCAATCATAGAATAGTTTTGATTCTAGGAAATGCGGCGTGTGTGGTTAAGACGTAGGTATATGATAATTATAAACGCTGCATACAACGCGGTCACATTAACTAGACGCTTGACCATGTGACGACATTTAGGCGCTCAAGTACGATATGCAAAAAAACCGGCCTTTATTAAGATCGAGTAAAAATTTATTAAAAATTACGTTTGCTACATGAATAAAAATTATTTATGTATTTTGAAAGGTAATATACAACTACATATTCTGTGAAAATTTAGGTTATTTAGGTGTCTACCTGTTACCGTTATTAATATTGAGCATAAAAATAGGAAAAACACAAATTTGTTGTATGGCTACCCAATTAATATTTATTTATTTGGCATTTTTCGACAGGAATGTAGTCTCATTCTCGAAGAACTGTAGCACTTTTAACACGAGATTTCTCCCTTCACTGTGTATAACTTTCCCCATGTTATTCTGGTTTGAACACAGTTCAACAGTTAATATTCAACAATCAACAGTAACAAAAAACTTAACTAAACAATAATCAAAACAAAAACAGAAAACAAGCCAAATTTAGCAAGAAAATTAGTCAAATTATCGACGCGTGTATCGGTAACAAAGATGCTGACCGTACGGGCGAGAAAAGGAAATGCGGGGGAAGCGGGCGGGAAGCCGCATTCCAGCGATGCGTCGAGTTAATGTGACCGCGTTGTACATTTATTTAACGTCATTTAGTTCAGTACCATGCAGAACAGTTTTGTAATGCGTAGTACTAAATGACGATATTTAAAATTATGCAACCCTTTTAAGTACACAGCAGTTAACAATAATAATAAAAAAATACCCAAAATGGAACTGATTCAAAACCAAAAAGTGCGTAATAACTTGAAGTCAGTACCAAGATAGTTCAAAAGTACCTATTATCACAATATTGGGCGCATGGTACCGACTTTGACAAGTTATTTCGCACTTTTGGTGTTGAAGTCGGTTCCAGTTTTCGGTAAAAAAAAATTTCACCATATTTAGTGAGTTTTGCTACTTACGCGATCGATTCTCATTCGATCGTCAATCCGTCAATGATGATATCAAGATAGGCGTGACACTTTTTAGGTATTGGAGAGTAACTCAAAAACTACTTGACCGAATTTGACGAGATTTTAATGGCCACATCGAAAGTATATACTCTAAAAAAAATTGAGAATCGGTCCACAAATGGGACTACAGTTCGAGGCACGTAAGTTGAACCAAAATGGTTGTCGTCCGCGCCGGTATAGTTATGGACAAAATATGTGACAGACGAATACTTACTCTGAGGTCGTTAAAAATTAAACGCGAGTTAAACCAAATATCAAATTTCACAGTAATCTGGGATTTCCTTTCAAATCATTATCATTGTATTCCTCGAACAGTGTTAATCGTTAGATATTATGAAATAGAACAATTCTATGAATAGTAATCATAATCACTATTAGTCATAGGCACAACACCTACATAATTTTTAAGTGATATTCTAGAACTTGGACAAAGAGCTGCGATTTCGTCTTCTGTGTCAGTTGAAAAATCCAATTCAGTATCACTACTATCAGAATCTCCGAGTGTGTTTTAAATTTTTCAGTCATATTATCGATGACGTGGTGTCTTTTGACGTAAGCTTCGATTGTATTGACGCAATAGCCTCAGTAGTATAATCACTTATGTTGTTTTCTCTTAAAAATAATGATATACGTCAAAAACAATTCCACTCGCCTGTCTATTTAAAGTTGGTTGTGGTCTTGTCGTTTTCTTGAAATAAAATTTAACGATCACACATTTGGTAGATATAAATTAATGTCGAAGAACTGAAACCTTTTTGCGCGATTGTACTGCAGGGTCACGCGGAGCGTGCGCGGGCAGCGAGAGGCGGAGTGTGATCGTTTGTCGCCGCGTTGCTATAGTCATGTACGGCCTCTCGCACAGCACCTCATACCGCACTTCGAGACCCGAAAATGTGTTCTGCGCATAGTTCATTTTACGTGCTGTGATCTACAGATACAATCGACATTATAACCTCCTTTTTTGAAGTCGGTTAAAAAAAAGAGCTGTAGAACTGAAACATACTCTCAAAGACAATATCTTTTATCAGATCGTAGACAGATAATGAGCAATTCTCTGTCTACGTATCTGAAGGTCAATCAACTTACACTATAACTACTTATTGTACTCGTATCAAATATATTTTAGTACTGTCGTGTGATGTGCTAGCAAGTGCTAACTTACTTGTGTATTTATAAAATAAACTAAACTTGTATTCTAAACTACTTGAAAACGAAAACAGAACTTTATAATTGCCAGGATTGATTAATAAATCAACATCTTTGTTATGTACGCATATATACACAGTTTACTAGTAAGTTATAATAGAGCTGTGAAAACTCAAGCATACTTACTTATCTGCCTTGCGAGCATGGATCTATCTATGATCTTGCCACGGCTATAAACTAATTTTTATCTATCGTATCTTGTCTCTAGGGATCTAACCGCGAAGGCTATATAGCGGGCTTTAAAGCTGTCGCGGCTAGTTCCCTAGATATATATATATATATATAACTAAAACTTTTTTATCGATAATAATTGTAAAATTTTATATTATCGACAATTCATACTCGCAGTGTTGATAGTATCTGAAGGTCAGTCAAATTTCGATCATGTTTTTTATCGTTCCAAATAAATTGTGATAGTAATGTCTAGTGATCTAGTTTAGCTGATAACTTATGGGATGAATATATTAATTATAATTATATTTTTAATTTTTAAACAATCATGGTGACAAGTATCATAAATATTCACATTATTAACGGATAGTGGCCATTACCTAAATTTTATTTTCGTTTCTGATATTTCGGCACTGTTACAAGCGCCGTGATCACGGATGAACTGAGGAATTGCGGGTGGGTGAATGTTTACGAGCAGACGAAGCGGTCTACCCTCGTCCTTACGCGTTTGTTATGCGGAAGATTCAAAACTTTATAGGTTCATTAAATGGGCCATAAATCGTAAAAGGTAACGTGAACGTGTCTCCAGGGATCTAGCTGCGAAGGCTATATCGCGGGCGCCGCGACAGCTATATAGCCCGCGATATAGCCTTCGCGGCTGGATCCCTAGAGACAAGATACGATAAAGCACAAGTCAGACCGCATGCATGTAAAGTATTGCTCATCTGTGGGCTGCATCTATGGGCCGGGGCACCCGCTTACCCGATCGACCCCCTATATAGACTGCATCCAAAGTCGTGCCATTCGTATCGTCGACGATCCCATACTTACAGACGCGTGTCTGCCTACTTTTGGGAAGAAACAAAAGCTTACCTTCACAACAGAAAACAATGAAAAACTGCCAACCCCGACTGCTCTGCCGGCACTAGCGTAATGATCACCGGCAAGCGTTCTCCGCACCCACCGCACCGCCTCTTCCCATTATTGTCGTCTATTGATCGCGAAGACGTTCTACTTACTCGGGCCGCGTGCTCCAAGTAGCCTCCGGTGCCATAACCACATTTTTTATGGGGTAGATTGGCAAACGAGCTAGCGGCTCACCTGATGGTAAGTGATACAGTCGCCCACGGAGATCCGCAATACCAGAGGTCTCGAGGATGCGCTGCCGACCTTTGAGGAAGGAAGAGATAGAAGGGGTGAGATGGGAAGGGAAAACGGGGAACGGGGGAATCGGGCCTCTGGAACCTCCCACAAACCGATGAAACGCAATAATATATGTTTCTTCACGTCGGTGTTATGTGGGAGTGTGGTACTTCTCCGGTCGTGCCGGCCCATTCGGCTGTGGGGTTGCAGCGTGGCACTACCACAAAAAACATTGTGTTCTATTATTTATTCTGTGACTAGACGTGGGAGACCAAGTGGAGTTGGGATTCGCAGAGTCGGGTCTGCGACATTTTATTTGTTCTACTAACTACTTTTTCTGTGTAATTAAGTTAATTACTTAGTTCTAAGATTTTTTTTATCAATTACTTGCTGCGCCCCGCGGTTTTACTCGCGTGGTGATGGATGATGATGATGAAAAATATCCTATGTCCTACCCTGAGATAAAACAGATCGAAAAAAATAATAAAAAAACGTTCCAGCCGTTCTTGAGTCATACCTACTTAGTGGTGTGACAACACTTACAAAACTTTGTTAAATATTAATTTAAACACATGTATCCTTTTATTTATCTTTGTATATTTAAATCTATTTATGAGAAATAATCTTGACAATATCTACAAATATTGTTAGATAAATCAACCTCTTATAAATGATGCTCTTATCAATACTATATTAGCACAGCCGCGTACTGAAGTTATCTATAAAGCAGAGCTAAAGACTGCATTTATTCTTCGTATTACTAGACAAATTAATTAGAGATTTATAAAAAAAAAATCATACATAATCTTAATAATATAACGTGATATTCTTTGAGTAATTCGTAAGCAATTGTGGATATCTTGGAGTTGGGAGAGTTCCGCCAATTATCCTAATTATCATAGGTCCTTCTTTCACCAATTTTGTGAGAGGGAAAGTGAAATTCTTACTTGTATAACCCGCGGCACGTAACTCTAGCGCTGAGCAAAATTAAAAAAACGAGTCCCTCGTCTTCGATGTGACAGAGAGAGACAAGAGTCCTTCGTCCCTCTAGCCTCCCTGTGAGACCCATTTTTTGACTTCTGCGCAATAACGGTCAGCGCTAGAGTTACGTGCCGCGGGCTGTATGAGGCGATGATTCATATTTTCAATGTGCCTGTACCAGATCCCCTCTCGTCATGTAGCTGTCAAACCTTATCGCGACTATCTAATATAGTTATTATATAGTTATCTAGGTAGGTATACTTACAAATAGACGCCAAACTCAACTAGACCATTCATATTAAATTGACTTCGAAACTTATCAATGTTTTCAAGGTCTAAGTAACACGTCTAAGTAACGGTCTAAGTAAGACGTGCTCGTATCCTGATAATAGTAAAAAGCAGATTTTTTAAACATCTAGTGTAACGAAACAGATCGATAATTTATTATGAAAAAATACTAAGGTTAGAAAAGGAATAGGAAAAGAGTAATAACCGTCAGAGAATTCATAAATATAACTCTCTTTCTGCAGAAAAAAATCCTGAATAGGTCCACAAAAATAAACTTTCACGTCCAAACTCTCAGAATTTTCAGCGATGACACTATATTTTTTTTAGGTTATACATAGCCAACGTATAGTACTAAAGTTATAACCAGCAGATTTTTCGATTCTGTTAGTATATATCGAAAAATATAAAGAAAACGTACAAAATTAACGCATTTTCGCATTACATCGTCCAATCTAACAAGCGATTTTCCACCTTACGTAAAGCATCGTAAATTATTTTAAAATTGGGGTTGAACCGCGCCTTAAGGGCCGAACCCGCATTAGTTTAATAAACTTATAGTATAGCGCGACTATACTTACAAGATATTGCATATATGGATGAGCAAGTGCATTAAAAACAACTTATCGGTTGAATGAGATCAAAGAGCTCTTTTAAAGGTAGGTAGGTAGATACTATTTTACTTACACTTTAAATATCCATTAAACCAGATCAATATGCTGAAGCCTAAGAACTTGCTAATACAATGTTCTAAGCGTCAGAAAACGGTTTCTGTCTTATTAGGTTTAAAACGGGTAAAGAACCATAGTGCAATTTACATGTGAGAAGCCACTCGCTTCTGAAACACAGTTCTAACTAGATTTTTAATTGTATATAGATTCGATAAATTTGCAAAAACAATGGCAAGGGCCTTGGAGTCTCTGTAGAGGCTATGTAATAATAATAAAACTATTCCTTAACGGGAATAGGCCGACTAACCAATAACCCTGTATATTATACTATCTTTATTTTGGCCCTGTGGCCTAGTCAGTAGTGGCCCGCCCTGCAAAGTGAGGGCTCCCAGGTTCGATACCTGGCCGGGTTATGTGTATTATATGTGTTAATGACTCTTGCCACACTGGGAATCCTAGTGCAGAAGTGTGTGTAAATATTAAATATAGGTTTTGGCTTAGTTCATTAGGTTCATTGGCAGTTGGCAGGGCACATAGCACGCAGAACAGATGCCGATGGGGCCGAAAGGTTCTGGAGTGGAGACCACGGACCGGCAAGCGCAGCGTAGGTCGTCCACCGACACAGTGGACAGACGACCTGAGGAAGGTCGCAGGACGACGTTTGATGCAGGCCGCTTCCAACCGGTCCTTTTGGAAAATCACGGGGGAGGCTTATGTTCAGCAGTGGACGTCCTACGGCTGAGATGATGATGATTAGGTTCCAATTTTGTGCGTAGGTATTAAAATAAAGTGGTGCAGAAAAGTATGATACTGCCCTCGACACACCGACCATACATTCTAAAAGTATCAATTTCTCCATGCGGATTGTGAAACTATTACGTAACAGACATTGGAAGAATTGTGTTGTGATGCAAGTCACGAGGCCTAAAAGGAACTAAGAATCTAATCTAATCTAACATTTTCAATGGTTTTGTTAGAAAAGAAGCGTGTTTGGTTTGAATGTTACTGCGTGTGTCAGTCTATAGTGATACGCGCTAAGTGACTGACTTTTCCATCCTTGCGCAGTGCTCAAGCCTGTTCCCAGCTCGAGAACGATGTCCTCACACGCAACGTTGCGACAAACGCTAGTTCTCACTTTACTACTGTTGTTAACGTATGATGCATTTGCATTTGAAATCCTCGCTATCATCTCAGTGCCTCAATCCAGCCATTATATGGCATTTAGAACGTTATTCCACGAACTTTCCATTCGCGGCCACAATGTGACAGTGATAAACAACTTTCCTGATAAAGATCCACCATCAAACTTGAGGTTTGTTGACATACAAGTTGAAGAGGTCAAATATATACCGACTCTGGAAAAATACGAAACCACAGATTCGAGATATACGCATCTAATGACAATGTACCGTCATATCGGTATAGGAAGTCACAGCTCGAGATCAGACTGTGAGTATTTGTTTAAAAGTGAGAATGTAAAAGCGCATTTCAGGGAAGGTCGGAAATATGACGTGATATTCGTGGAGCAGTTCGTAAGTGACTGTGGGCTGGCATACGCAATAACTCTGTACGATGCCCCCATTATCGGTATAGCGTCTCACACGTTGATGCCTTACGTCTACTCGCGGTTGGGTCTCCCATTCGATGTAGGCGCAGATTCTTTTTATTTCTCCCACGCGGGACCGAATCCGTCGTTGCTTCAGAAGACTGAGAATGCTCTGGCAAATTTGGTGTTTAACACTGCTTGGCAGTTCCTCGTACATAGAGGTATCTACGAAGCTTTTGACGAATATGTGCCAAATCATACGCTGGACATTGAGAGGGATGCGAGGTTACGGATGAAGATGATGTTTTCGTATCAACACTTTTCGGTGACGGGAGCCAGGCTGCTGTCGCCGCAACTTCTTGAAATAGCAGGCCTTCATGTTGGTGTGCCGAAGCCAGTGCCAAAGGTAACCTCCCGTTTCACTTGCATCATCTTTGCATACCTTTTAACTTCCGTTTGTAGGCGTACCTTTTTTTTACGAGACTGGAGAGACTCCAGTCCAGTCCAAAATTCACATTTTAAATAGAAATAAAATGGATTCACTTCTTCTTATAATGAAATTGCGTTAATTTAGTTTTTTGACGTGATAACGTCTTATAGATCGATGAACACCAGCTGCGCGCACGAAAAAGTTGACACATTGTCACGTTCCTCTTCCTTGTCACGTTCCGCCTGAGCCGAGCGTGTAAGCGAGAGCGCAGAACATGCGATAGAGAGAAGCGTTTGACATGTCTGATGATGTGATGACGTTAACACTTAAAATTATCGTCCGTAAACCGACTTTAGAGACCATCTTTATTTGAAAAGGATTTGTTCGAATATTATAAAGTTATCGCATGTTATATAATTAGTTTTACAAGCCGCTTGTAAAGGATATAAGTATATGTCGTATAGATGTAAAGTAGTGATAAATAAGTCTATTAGTTGTATGAGTCATTGCACTACAAGGTGCTAGTGATCTTCATAACCAACAAACGTATATATTTTATTATATAGCGCTGTTTATCGTCCAAACACCTTATTAACGAAATACAATAAAGAGATAAGAAAATTCATAGTCATGCATCATTTAATCCATTGATAAAAGTCTGTAATACATACAACTAATGTGTGCTTAGTTATATACCTACCTATTTACTAAGTGGCCCTGTAATCAGTAGTAGTGTGGATGCCCTGTTGACTAAATAATGAATCAGTTTTTTACCGGCTCTCGGACAGTGCTGGTTGAATCGCGGTTCACTGTTTGTGTAAAATGTTGAGTAAAATATTGGTTTTCCTTATTATACCGCTGTTGTGTCAACATGTGGCCGCCATTAAAGTTCTTGCCATAATATCGATGCCCCTGCGCAGCCACTATATGGCATTCCAGAGTTTTTTCCGCGCGCTTGCGACGCGGGGGCATTATGTTACTGTCATGAATAATTTCCCCGATAGTAAACCGTTAGCCAATCTGAGGTTCATCGACCTACAGGCCTATGCGTATAATAACACTGCAACTAGGCATCCATTAGTGGCCTTCGAAAATATAAGCATGAATATAAAACGTCTATCTAATATCTATGGGATCACGACTTCGAATAAGATCAAGAACGATTGTGAAACTCTTTTTACTAATGCAAATGCTATAAAGCATTATGCTGAAGGCGTTAAATATGACGTGATCATTGTTGAACAGTTTATAAGTGACTGTGGATTGGCTTACGCTGCGGCTTTGTACGATGCTCCTATTATTGGGATAACTTCGCATACCTTGATGCCTTGGTCCTATTCCCGAATGGGGATCCCTTTTGATTTCGCTGCAGACTCTTTCTATTACTCAAACGCTGGCCCTAATCCTACTCTTTATTATAAAGTGGAATCAGTCCTAATGATGTTATTCCTAAGTACGTACGGAAGGTGGAAAATACAGAGAAGTGTTTACGATACGTTCAGTACTCACCTCCCGGAGTATTCGTTGGACATAGATCGAGTGGGGAAGGAGAGAATGAAGATGATGTTTGTGTACCAGCATTTCTCTGTATGTGGAGCTCGAATATTGGCGCCACAGGTGGTCGAAATAGGCGGGATCCATATCGGTTTGCCAAAATCAGTTCCACCGGTAAGTTATTGTAGATGAACATTGTAATCATATTGTATCCTAACTATATAATATTATAAATGCGAATTTGTTTGATTGTCACGCTTTCACGCCTAAACGGCTTAACAGATTGTAATGAAATTTTGTAAGAAGATAGATTACTAATATCCCGGGGAAGGACATACTTATTATACTTTTCATCATGAGCCATGACTACGCAGGTGAAGCCGCGGGGTCCATAATATATAAATGCGTAAGTGGGTTTCTTTGTTATGCTTTCAGGCTTAAAGGGCTGAACAGATCTCGATGAAATTTGGCACGGAAATAGATTATATCCCGAGGAAAGAATATGACACTTTTTATCATCTTCATCATAATCATCATCTATCACCACGCAAGTGAAACCGCGAGGCAAGATGGCGGATGACGCAACGGATCGATTAGCACGCAAAACAAAATTTAGACTGCCAGTGATGTTCCCCAACGAATTCTGACGTAAAATTGCAACTTATAATTTATTCCGTCAAATCCTTATTCGACGAGGGTATTTTTATAATATTAAGTCACAGACAAAATAAAAAAGTAAAGACAGAATGTTGTGAACAGAGAAGTGAGGCCAAAACTATGCCTCGACATGTCCATACATATTTACATACAAAACCTACAACGAAACTACGCCTTGGCTTGTCCGTGGAAGCAACACGTAAAGTTTTAATTTTACATTTAATTTAAATTTATCAATTATTGTCAAATTTTTAATAACTAATATAATTTGAATTACCATGACAGTACCGAGTAACGCACATGTAGTTAAAAAAACCGGCCTCATTTCTCTGTTCACAACATTCTGTCTTGACTTTTTTATTTTGTCTGAGTATTAAGTATACGGAAGTATGTATTATTGTAGAAATATATATTATTGTAAACACTTTTGTTACAAACTCAACTGTTGAGTCTAACGTTATTAAAAGCCAAACGAAATTAAGTACTTATACCTACACATTAATTTGAACGTCAACCCGTCCCTCGAGATCGAAAAAAGGAAAAATAACATACCTAGGTAAAAATCATAAACACCTCATAAATAAGTACTTACATTTCATAAAGATTCTCCCCACACACAAACAATACATATTGCTTGCTTTATTACAGGTATTCGTTGAAAAGAGAAACATTACTGCATACAATCGGAGTGTCGCACCTGTATAATTATGTATATTGTCCTAGTTTTCATTCTCCAAAACTGGGAATGATATATTGATATCATTCCTAAAAAACTACAGAATGGATTGCTATTATGTAGCTTAGCGTGACACTGCCACCCCCAGATATTCATATTCGAGTCTCTCTCGCCCCGTAATATATGCCTGCTACTTGCTATACCCCTAACACAGTAATGATTGCGCGCACTATTGCTTCGCGGCAGAATATCAGGTACTGCGGTGGTACCCACCAAGACGGCCACTTGCATAAGAGACTACCACCTAGTATAGGTCAGATGGACGGCGGAACAAATAATCTAACTTGTAATGTAGGTAAGTCTCAATTACCTAAGTAGTTGAGAGTGGAACGCGTCCAGCCGCAGTCCAAATATAACGAAAGAATTTATGTATTTTCAGGAGTTGGAAGAATTTCTAGCAGACGCCAAGCATGGCGCCATCTACGTCAGTTTCGGGTCCAACCTGAAGGCCAGCACAATGTCAAAAGGGAAACTACAGGAGTTTTTGACTGCATTCAAAAGGCTTCCGTACAAAGTAATCTGGAAGCACGACAATGCAAGTTTCACTCAAGAGAACCTTTACACAGGGACCTGGCTCCCACAGTTGGATATCTTGTGTGAGTATGATTAACAGTGAGTTTGCACCACAGACTATAAGATACGACGTATCATACGTTTGCACTGCCTAAACATTAAAATGAAAAGTTGTAAATACTTTTATATAATCTCATTCGGTAATATTCTAATTATGAAATGAAATACTTACAGACTTTTATTGGCATATTTTATTTACATACTTATTTAAAAAAATTAAAAAATTTAAATTAAAGCATTATTCTCGTAACAAAACAATGCTTTAAAACATTTTTTAGTTATTAAAGTACAATGTGTCCCAACCAAGGAGGTTTCAATTCAATTTAAGTACACGTTATCTGTGGTGAGCGCGCTGCTCGCGCAACGCGCTGGTTCCGAGCCAATAGACCAATAACAGACTTTTAAATACAGTTGCTCAAAAAGTGGTATATTATTCTCTTTGGCGTATTGCAGGGACGTATAGCGTTCGGGATGTGGGCTATTACATACTCGTGCTTTTTTTTACCTCTCTCAAACTCGCACGTTCTCTTTCCCAACTGTCAAAATAATGTCTATTAAAAAGAAAAACCAACCACGAAGTTTTTACAAAAAAAAATCATAGAAGTTTTTATGATTCATGCAAATACGTATATTTCTAAAAAGAAGCTACTAATTTGTTTCAATATCAGATTTAATGATTTGATTGAATGAGTTAGGTTAGGTTTCATTTCATTTCATCTCATTAAATTTCATTTTAAATTCATATCAATAAACAAATTCTACTGAAGACTTGGCTTTATGGGCATAGTTCCCTTTGCCTACCAGAATGGGTGAAGAAAAAAAATCTCTGCTTATATTCTACGGTTGGCGCCATTTTCCAGAAATTTTCTTTGCGAGTTTATTTTATTAAATTGCTTCATTTTTCGCAACTGTATTAAAAATAGTCGTTCAGTACACGTGCGGAACCGTCATTGCAACTTGTTCCGACTGTCAACCCTCCAACCAAAATTTGTCGGAACTCTTTACAAGGACAGCCTTTCCCCACTTTTAATGAAATATATTCCACTGATATTGGCAAAATTGTGGTTACGCCGCACAAGCCACACAAACAAGAAGAAGAAGACTTTTTCTATTTTGGCGCTATTTCGTACATACGAATTTGAGTAATATTTTGTTGGATACAACTTTAGTAGCAAATATGTCATGAGATTAAATAAAGTAGTGTATGCAACTGCATATAATTAGGTATTAAAACACTCGTGTAATCTTATTTTAAAACTCGCCTAAAGCTCGTTTCAAAAAGCTGCAATCATGTTTTAATGTCCTCTATTATATGACAGTTGACTACTATTTTATTTCAATGGAAAGAGTAGCATATGCACTGTCACACAATATGTTGACGATCTGAACATGTTTCGAGGTTCAGAAACGACGACAATTCGAACGCTGATCGTGACAAATCTATGGACAAACGTGTTTAATGTCATGTTATTATTCAGTGCGACTATTGACAGCAACATAATATTCGGAAATCTTTTCAAAAACCTCTATAGTTTTCTGCAGTGGGAACGCAATCCTAAACAAAACAAGTTGTGAGATTCATTATGTCAAACAAGTTTCAAAACATTACTTACATGTTTGTTATGTTTTTTTGGCGCAAACCAGGAGTTATATGCTATTCTACTATTATTTATACTGTGATGCTAGTAGGGCCAAGTAGACCAGAAGAGCTGTTGAGTCCAATTCGCCTATTAATCTCACTTGCTTTCAGTGTTAACACAGACGTAAATTTTTTTTCCGTAATTATCCTTATAATAAAATCCATTAAAATAGTGGGCTCGTACGTTTCGTACATTTGCCATTCGTCAAGTTGTTAAGGTAAATAATAGTTGCATCAAGTGAGATTTTAATTCCAGTATCTAGTAATAGTAAGTGGTAGTCGGAGTCTAGAAACAGTTACGTGAATAAGCTTGTCATTAACCCTTTGCCTACCAGAGACGTAAAGTATGCACCACCATTACTTGTCTCGAAGAAACACAAATGTAGGAAAATTGAACTAGTGATTTTGTTTCGTGACCCATTGTTTGGTATTTCCTGACATTTATTCAACAGTTTTCATACAAAATTGACTTGAGCTATCCAATAAATACGCACTGTTTACATTTCAGGTCATCCAAAAGTCCTAGCGTTCGTGTCCCACGGCGGCATGCTGAGTCTGTCGGAGTCTGCCCACTGCGGCAAACCGCTCATTACCATACCGTTCTTCGGCGACCAGTTCTCAAACGCAGCGGCTGCGAGAGCTGTAGGATTGGGGAAGACGTTGTACTTCGACCGACTGAACGCTGACAACTTGGAAGCCGCTATTCGGGAGTTGACTTCGCCTGAGTAAGTTTTTGTGACCGTCACATTAGCAAGTCCTGTTTTAACCGCTGCAGGACGTGTATGCGAGTTCTAAAATACGTTTATCTATATAAATGCTTTAAAGTGCGTTATAACAAAGATGGGTATTTATTTGCATTACTTACATCTACCATTGCCATGACATGTATGGGTTGGCGTGAGAACATAATGGGCTGATTATGCTTAGGTATTCTTATGAACATAATATTCTAAATGATAAACATTCGAACTATTCGAGTGACATCAATGAACGCTAAAGTCAAGTTCAGTGGTTCGATATACAGACCAGTGTGAAAATGGGGCTGGTTAGCCTTCTGAACCCAGTATTCATTATAGTATTTGGCCTTCTGTGCGTGAATCTATTAGACATGCTATGGTATCTTAGTGCCCATTACTGAAATCGCCGCCGCTAGCCAGTTACAGCCAGCGCCGTGTTTTGAAACTTTTGTTGGCAATTTTTTTATACGTAGTTATAACTCTAAAAGAAGTAATTTGAAAATTTTCATACCGACTTCCATTCTATTCAGTTATTGCTGTCTAACTCAAAAACTACTGGACCGAATTTGATAAAATGTAAATGGGACCATACGGGAAGCAGTAGCTATTAAACAAAGAATTTTGTGAATCGGTTCACCCAGTCGAAAGTTATAAGGTAACAAGCATTATAAATCAAAATTAAATACAATAGAAAATATTAATACATATATAGGTATGTAAGGAGCAACAGAGTTGTAAAATTATCCGCCGCAGAAGCTGGCGTTAATGTCGCAGCCAATTTTTGAGGCCAAGATGCCTACCTATCTATATCCAGTATACATACTCTAATCTATTCTATTAGGCGTGTGTGTTGTACATTGACAAAATTATTTGTACATATTTCAGAATGCAACAAAACGCACAACGAATATCCCGGCAGTGGCACGATCGGCCGATGCCAGTGATAGACAGCGCCATCTACTGGACGGAGTATGTTGCTCGACACAAATCTGCGCCGCCATCTTTGCCCACTAAATACAGCACGTTCGAAAGCCTACTCATAGATGTTGCTATTGTGATCTTAGGATTAATTATAGTTTTAGGGCTGATAGTTATCTTATTTTACAAGTTGCTAAAGTTTGTTTTATTGAAATTCATTGACTTCGTTAGTGGAAAAGTAAAAAACGATTAATTAGAATATTGTTTCGTACTGTACCTAGCTGCACAGAAACATTTCATCAGACATAGGTAGGGGAAGGTTCGCTAAAGTGGCCCAGGCGGGTAAAGTGGTCACCGTCGTTTTTATTACCAACCAACTACCGCCATCTATCAAAGGCATGTGTAAATAATTCATTGACCGACGCCATTAGTGCTCCAGTAAACACGGACACGCGCCTTGCTTCATGCGTTAAGTTTTTATTGCAAAAAAAGTGATTTTTGGGGTCTACGATCTAAGGTAAATGGTTTAAACATTTTGATAAGTTACTGTGTCTAACAAAAGTTATGTATAATGTAATATTTTAACGGTTTAGTCTCTATTATGGACTTGTTATTTCACGGCAAAGCGGACAATGTAACCTCATTTGAATTTTGAGCCTTTTTTTTTTCGTCGCATTGCTGTTTCGTGTAAAGTGGCCTACTTGTAGTTAGGTAAAGTGACCCAGTAGGCCACTTTACCCGTCTCAATTGTAATTTTTCCAATAAACTTAAATGTTTATTATTGTTTTAGATAAGTATGCCAAGTACATACAAACGGAAGACGCAGCAACAGACATGAGACTCGGAATCAATGGAAAAAGCTAGCCCATTTCTTCGTTTCTTACAGCTCTTAAGCTGTAAGAAACGAAGAAATGGGCTACCTCAAGGCTAGCAAAGAATTCGAAGTTCCTCGATCGACGCTCAAAAGACGTGTAAAAGGAATAAATAAAGAAGCTGTTGAAAATAAAAAACTATTGGGGTCTTGCCGTCCAACTTTTAGTCCGGAGCAAGAACAAGAATTGGTGCATCACATTTTAGAAATGGAAAAGCGATTTTACGGATTAACTTTACAAGATGTACGGAGACTGGCTTATCAGTTGGCTGAACGCAATAATATAGAACACAAGTTTAATAAAGAAACTGAAATGGCAGGAAAAGCATGGACTTCTGCTTTTAGAAAACGTCATCCGGAACTGGCACTAAGAAGCCCTGAAGCAACCTCACTTGCTCGAGCACAGGGCTTTAATAAAGTAAGTGTCACAAAATTTTTTGACCTTCTAGAAGAGGTTAGGTCTAAAACAAGCTACCCACCTCGTCGTATTTTCAATGTTGATGAGACTGGCTTTACGACAGTGCAGAGTAAGAGCTCTAAAATATTGGCGCAAAAAGGAAAGAAGCAGGTTGGCGCCATCACCTCAGCAGAGCGAGGTACATTAAGCACTGTTGTGATTTGTATGGCAGCTGGTGGAAACTAAATTCCCCCTTTTATTATTTTTCCCCGGAAAAGAATGAAGGTGGAACTTCAAGATGGGGCACCACCAGGTACAGGATTTGCTTGTCATTCATCAGGGTGGATGCAGTTGGACATTTTTACAGAATGGTTTAAACATTTCCTCAAATTCGCCAAGCCAACTGAAGATGATCCACCTCTCTCCTGATTCTAGATGGACATAATACCCACACCAAAAATTTGGATTTTATTGACTTGGCAAGAAAAAATCACACCACTGTCTTGTGTTTGCCGCCACACTGCAGTCACAGGCTTCAGCCACTAGATGTGTCTTTCATGGGGCCTGTGAACAAATACTACATCCGCGCAGTTGAGAAGTATCTTCGCAATAACCCAGGAAGAGCAATAACTGTCTTCCAATTCAGCAAACTTTTTGGCGAAGCTTACAGTGAGGCAGCCCAACAGTCCATTGCAGTCAATGGTTTTCGTAAATGTGGAATAGAGCCAATAGATCGCCACGTCTTTAAAGATCATGACTTTTTGGCTGCAGACACAACAGATGTGGTTCTTGCTGAACCGGAAACACAACAGAATGAGGTCAACAAAGAAAATGAGACACCTGATAGACGAGCAGACACAACAGATGTGGTTCTAGCTGAAACGGAAACACAACAGAATGATGCCAGCAATGAGGATGAGACACTTGATAGAGGAGAGTCTTCAATTTTACAGGATACCACCCAAAAGAAAACACTAGCAATGACACCACCAATGTTAGATATGCAAGCAAGCACGTTAATATCGCCATTATTAGATTGGCAACCGGGCACATTAACCTCGCCAATGTTAGCTCCTCAACCAAGCACATTCACGTCACCAATATTAGATCCACAACCAAGCACATCTTTCGCAGTAACGCCTAAAGACTTGTTTCCGATTCCCAAAGCACTGCATAGAACAAAAAAAGTTAACAGAAAGAGAGGTCGTACAGCAATCTTAACTAGCAGTCCGTATAAAAAAGAGTTAGAAGAAGAAAAAACACAACAGAAACAGAAGAACGCGCCAAAAAGAGTTTCTAAACTTGGTATTGCTTCAAAAAAAGTTCTAAGAAACCAAAAATTAAGAAATGTGCCCAAACTGATGACGATGATGAGGATGACGACCCTGAATGTTTTTACTGCGGTGAAATTTGGTCTAAGTCAAAACATGACGATGGGTGGATACGGTGTTCTGTCTGTAAAAGATGGGCTCATGAAGCATGCTCGGGCTGTGATGATGTAGACAACGACTTTCTATGTGAATTTTGTTCCTAAAATATTTCTTTTTAAGATAAGTTGACACCAAAGTTAATAAGTAAGAAAATTTGAGTTACTTTGTCTTCTTGTCGTCTATTGTATTATTTCCTAATAAAACTTGAATAAATAATACAAAAGTGTATTTTGTTGAGACTATGCCACTTTACCCGCTTCGTAGGTTTATGTAGGCCACTTTACCTACCCTAGTTGGGTAAAGTGGTCAATTTCCCATTATGATTAAAACTTATTAAATAGTAATGTATTCTTTGTTTTAAGTGAAAATAACAATGTAATATCAAAACTACATTAACTTGAGAGTATAAATTGATATTACGAGACAAAATTATAATAATATATATTTAAGCGGCAGTCATTCAAAGCTTAGGGTGGCCACTTTACCCGACCTTCCCCTAATAAAGCATTTTTACGCGAGGGAAATGTATACACAGTATACCATAGGATAAAAAATACCACTACATCTACACAGCAATATTGTATTTCGGACTCTTTTCTAATACCAACTAAAACTCACAGTTTTACTTCCCTAATGCGGGAACGTTTTTGCGTACGAATTACACCCTTTTGTGACCACACACCTATGTTAGTACTAATATTGGTTCTGTGCCTACCTATATGTTATTCCAGAATCAATCCAATACCAACAAACCTGTTGTTCTGTTTCAGCAGTTTGAGGGGTAAAAATAGCATTTACAGTATTATTATAACAATAAATATGTAAGACTAGCTGGTGCCCGCGACTACGTCTGCGTAGGATTATTACTTCGAGTAGTTTATTATCTTCTCCAAGGCCATATCTATATTAATACCAAAATGTCATAAAATATGTACATGGTCAAACTCAATTGCTATAATAGTATGAGTAATTTTAAATACTTTGTATATCAATTAGTAAACACTAATAATAAAATACAGGATTTACGTACAATATATATAAAATTACCTAATCACCATGGGAAAAACTGCCATACATTTCATCGCCCTTGACGGTATTTGTGTTACATTTCATCACCCTTGACGGTCGCCGAGCACGTCTAGTGTATCGAGCTGTTAAAATGATAGCTTGCTTTTGACTAAGCTATCAGAATCTGTCACAAACCAGAACTGTCATCTTTACGTTGTCTTGTCGTAGGCGGAGATCTTATTATTTAGTCTATGCTGTGCCCAAGCATATTACGCTTTTTCCCCCGCGTGGTGATGGATGATGATGATGATGATGATGATGCTGCTGAAAAGTGTCTTATGTGTTACTGTTAATCCAGCGCCTCATCTTCCTCCATACCTAAACAAAGTAAATGTAAGTAAATAAATGAAACGTTTGAAAACAATTTATTTTTTATTTTTTACACATTTTTAGGCCGGACAAGCCTGTGTTAGGTACACGTCAGTTTTCTTTTGCCTTAACTGGAATTGTACGTTTGTTTGTTCATTTTAATTCAAATAGTAGAGTCTAGCTAGCCACAAATCACTTAGTTCTGGTAAAGGTTAGGAAAATACGCCCCAACTCAAAATAGCCGCAGACAAAAAATAAATGAAATAATAGAACATGCATACCAAGTTTCGTAAAGATTGGTTGAAAAATGCGACCTGTATAGGAAGACGTATATACAACCTAACAAACATACGGACAGATGAAAGTCAATTTGGCCAGTTAAAGCCGAGACGCTTCGCTCGCTACCTCAATAACATATCTGTGAAAAATATATGAAGTCCGAAATCGATTAGTACACCATTGATTGGACACCACACAAACTATCAAAGAATAATTAGCACATAAATACCATTTTTATGTCGAAAGTGCCGCGCACGCCACAAGTTGAGCAGTAAATTGAAGTAGTGAAGCATTTTTTAATGTTATAATTTATTAGAAATAACTTATTTAGAAACATTATACGATTCTATTGGATAATGGTATGGTAGTTCTTGATTTATTGTTTTGCATGGCGAGGAAGATGAAAATTGAAAACCATAAAGTTTTAATACGGACGCGATGGAATAACATATGTATTTTTAAGGTAAGCATTTATTGTAAATCTGTTTGGTTTAGTGATTTTGTTATCCCTGCAACATATAAAATCCCTTATAAAATTACACTACAATGTGTAAGATATTACTGTGATTTAACATTGTAATTGTCTATTCTTGGCATCATCATCATCTCAACCGTAGGACGTCCACTGCTGAACATACCCCTCCCTCATAATTTCCCAAAAGGACTGGTTGGAAGCGGCCTGCATCCAACGATGTCCTGCGACCTTTATCAGTTCGTCTGTTCTGCGTGCTATGTGCCCTGCCCACTGCCACTTTAACTGGCTAATCTTCTGGGCTATGTCGGTCACTTTCGTTCTTCAACGGAACTCCTCATTTCTTATTCGATCACGTAGTGAAACTCCGAGCATAGCCCTCTCCATAGCTCGTTGTGCGACTTTGAGCTTACTTATGAGGCCCATAGCGAGAGACCACGTTTCAGTGCCATAAGTCACCACTGGTATCACACATTGGTCGAAGACTCTTGTCTTGTCATTCTTTACATAATACAAGTGTATTATCCTCAGTTAATCAACCGAGACTAGAGCTCATGGAAATCGAAGAATATTTTAAAAAAAAGTATTTGTAATATGAAAAAATTCTTAATTTGGGGTCAGTAAACTTAACAAAATGCCAGTCAAAGATCACAGTTGTGCTGAATATTTTGTGAAAGAAGATGGTTGTGTGTGTGAGAAGATACTAACCCCTGATACTAACCCCTCCCCCACCACCTGGGAAAATGTTAAATCACTGAGATATACTAGGTAGTAAGCGAAAAATAATATTGTATCATACTTTTATCATGTTCTGTCGCGCTTGTTGTCGAATTTGTAGTACTGACTCCTCTAGTCATTCTGATTGGCTTCGTTCTAGTCTGTCAAAGTCTGTGGATAACACAGTACTATTTCCCCAAATAAGTTCGGTGTTTACCCGGTCGTTGTGTGTGTTATTTGGTTATAACTGTCTTCAATAACTGTTAAGCTTACCTATATAGCACTAGTATTGACTCATTTGATAAATAATTGTATATACCATCGAACTTATCCAGATAAGTTAAAAATTGGAATGTTACGGCCTATTCATAAAAAAGGTAAATATACAGATACAAATAACTCCATTACAATTTAATCTTGTATCGACAAAATCATTGAAAAGTATATAAGCCAAAATATTAATGAGTTTTTATCAATTAGCGTCACCCACATTCACAACACTAAACATTGGATGGATGGATTTAAAAAAAAATAAGAGTACCACTCAACTATTGTTCTTGTTTACAGATGAAATACTCGTAAATGGGTACTTAAATGATAGAAAACATGTTCTAACAGTAATGATTGATTTTAAGCAAAGCATTTGATTGTATAAATTATAAAATATACAAAATAATTGGAGCAGAATGGAATACAGAGTCCAGCACTTGACTGGTTCAAAACTATCATACAAACAGATACAACACAGTTTACATAGCCGGAGAACATAGCGATCCGAAAACCCTACACGGAACAGTACAAGGCTCAATAATAGGCCTAACAGAGTAGTTAATCTATGTCAATGACCTGTGCAACCTGTTTCGTCTCGGCTCTGTATACCAATTCGCTGACACCTGTCTTATAACCGCGCACCGAAAGATTGATGTCGCGCAGCGCATGATGCAGCATGAGTTTGATTTATTGTGTAAATGGGCGAATGACGTCGGATTATCTATAAATATTGAAAAAACAAAGTTATCACATTCACCCGCCTTACATTATAATTAATAAATTGATTGCTTATTATTAGATTGTATTCTTTAATTCTAATGTTTAAATTGACAGGAATTAAAAAAAAGAGAAAATAATAAGAAATCACATTACAATTAAAGAATACAATCTAATAATAAGCAATCAATTTATTAATTATTCATTTGAACCTCGTAATTTTCATTGCTGGAAATAGCTTTCAGCAACTGCTGGTCTTTCATATAAATTTTATGAAACTCTTCATATGATGTATTCTTTAGAATGAACTGTGTCAACAGTAGAGCCTGAACAGAAGCTATGGACAGTCTATTTCTCTCATTTGTCCACTGCGCACCCATTAAAGAAAACACTTGTTTCCGCCCGCATCTCACACGCATATTCAACCTTACCCGCGAGCACAGATATGGTCTGTGCCCGCGAGTTTTTAGAATAAGATACTTTAGCTGCCGAAATGTCAGGAAATTTATTGCTAAGGCAGGGATTTTTTTTGGAAAACTTATTTTCGGATCTGATAACCCTACCTGCGCCTAAGTCGTCCACCGACAAGGCGGACAGACATGATAAAGGTCTCCGGACGATCGACGTTGGATGCAAGCCGCTTTCAACTGGTCTTTTTCGGACTTTTCTGAAATTTGTGGGGGAGGCCTACTATCTTCAGCAGTGGATAGTGGATGTCCTACGACTGAGATGATGATGATGATGTTTATGTACAGACACGACGATAGTATTATTATATGTACATATAGATACATTTTTACCTAGAACTCACCATACATCTTAACAATTTACATTACACTCACACTTTATGAGCTTATGAATATGCTAAGTAGACACGTCAAAAAAAGATTGCGATCTCTTGAAAAAATCGAAATCCTTTTTTGTTACGGTTGATTTTAGTTGCTATTGATGGAATTGTCAGATCATTCCGAGTGAACCATGGGCACTGTACTGGTCGATGATAATGCGCCCGCCCTTCGAGGTCAACGAGTCAATGCTGCTCTCCGAGAATACGACTTTACAAGGCTACCGGCTCGCCTGAATTAAACCCAATAGAGCACGCGTGGGATGCTTTTAAGCAAGCTGTTTGGAACCGTCAGCCACGTCCCCAGACAGTGCCAGAGCTCAGGGA
This sequence comes from Selenia dentaria, assembly GCA_917880725.1. NCBI lineage: Eukaryota > Metazoa > Arthropoda > Insecta > Lepidoptera > Geometridae > Selenia > Selenia dentaria. Next base: position 34,984,468 of record OU862878.1, on the reverse strand, counting down.
AGCCACTATTCAAGAATGGGACAGGTTACCCAAAGAAATGTTGGTTAACTTGATTATCAGCATGCCCAGGAGGATCACCGCATGTGTTCGAGCCAGGGGAGGAATTATATTATATTTAATATACCTAATCCTTTTATTACTAAATTGTTGATTATGTTCAATTATTATATTAGCTTATGCTAGTGATTACAAACGTTTTGATGTGTGAATTACTAGGAAAATAAATATGGGAGAAACCACACTTCACACTATAAATAAAACTAAAACTATAAACTAACTTTAAACAATAACTGACAATGGCAGAATTATTTCTGATACAAGTCGCATTATATTCTAAACACATCTGTGACAATATGTAACAATTAATTATCGATTGTTGAGTTATGACAACAAACGAAAAAATTAGCAAAGCGTGGTGGTTTGAAACTTGCCCCCTCCAGCTCCAGTCCAGCGTCAGTCTGAAGTGAGACGCGCTCCGTGACTGACTTATCGATATTCGTCGGCCGTGCTAATTACGTAGTAAAAACCTGTTACCGGCTTGAGAACGATGACCTCACACGCATGGTTGTGCCAAAAGCTAGTTCTCACTATATTACTGTTGTTAACGTATGATGCATTTGCATTTGAAATCCTCGCTATCATCTCACTACCTCAACGCAGCCATTATATGGCATTTAGAACGTTATTCCACGAACTTGCCATTCGTGGCCACAATGTAACAGTGATTAACAATTATCCCGATAAAGATCCGCCATCTAACTTGAGATTCGTTGACATACAAGTTGAAAAGATCAATTTTATACCGACTCTGGAAAAATATGAAACCTCTGATTCGAGATATACGCATCTGATAACAATGTACAATCATATAAGTATTGGAAGTCACAGCGTGAGATCAGACTGTGAGTATTTGTTTAAAAGTGAGAATGTAAAAGCGCATTTCAGGGAAGGTCGGAAATATGACGTGATATTCGTGGAGCAGTTCGTAAGTGACTGTGGGCTGGCATACGCAATAGCTCTGTACGATGCTCCCATTATCGGTATAGCGTCTCACACGCTGATGCCTTTCGTCTACTCGCGGTTGGGTCTCCCATTCAATGTAGGAGCAGATGCTTTTTATTTCTCCCACGCGGGACCGAATCCGTCGTTGCTTCAGAAGACTGAGAATGCTCTGGCAAATTTGGCATTTAACACTGCTATGCAGTGCCTCGTACATAGAGGTATCTACGAAGTTTTTGACGAATATGTGCCGAATCATACGCTGGACATTGAGAGGGATGCGAGGTTACGGATGAAGATGATGTTTTCGTATCAACACTTTTCGGTGACGGGAGCCAGGCTGCTGTCGCCGCAACTTCTTGAAATTGGAGGCATTCACATTGATGTACCGAAGCCAGTGCCAAAGGTATGTAGGTATCAATCCGTTTCACTCACATTATCTTTAATTAAGTACCGACCTTTATTTAATCTCGTTAACAATTGCAGGGAAAACCGAACAATGGCTATTTTTAATGTTTTACAATTTTCCACGATATGTGTTTCTTAGACTTTTGACATGTAATAATGGTGAATGTTATAATAGTGCGAGTAAAGTCATAAAACGTTGTTTTGGTTGTTTTCTTCGTCAATCGAAAGTGGTACTGTAATGCATCCACCGCATTTCTAGAACGTGACAGACAGTGTGTAGGTATGACTGACTACTTGAGTAGAAACTCACATGGTTCAACTACAATGGGACGCAAAGAAAGTTAATAACAAAATATGACAAAGTGTAGGTAAATAGGAAAGTTCATACATCATTCGGCCCATTGATCAAAACCTCTACATACATTTGATGTGAAGTAGCTATTTAGAACTAAGTGGCCAAATATAATTAATTTGTTTTTTACCGGCTCTGTCTGTGCTGAGTGATTCGCGGTTTACTGATTGTGTAAAATGTTAATACATTATAAATACATAATAAAACATTGAGTTTCCTTATTTCGCTCCTGCGGTGTGCCGCCACTGTACGGCATTCCAGGTTTTTTCGTATGCTTGCGACGCGGGGGCATTGTGTTACAGTCATGAATAATTTCGTCGATAGTAAACCGTTAGCCAATCTGAGGTTCACTGACCTACAGGCCTATGCGTATAATAACACTGCAACTAAGCATCCAATTTGTATTTTATTTCAAGGTGGTGCGAAAGTGCCTTATTCAATACTTTCTGACCCGCCAGCGGCTTCGCTCGCAAGGTCTCTTTTTGTAGTGGTTGGAGCGCCGCTTTGGGACTTCGAGGTCATATGGGTTCATAAATCCCGGTACGGACCGTTATTGGGTTTGTCTGGCAATTAAATTCTTTAAAGCAGGCTGTAGTTCGGTGCTCCATAGACAGCCATAGGCTCGCCACCTACTACATGGGACCAAACTTTCTTTGTCGAAACGCACGTGTTTCTAACACTGTTGCCCTTCCAGGATGTAGGCGTGGCGGTTTGTTATATTGTATTTAAAAATAACATGTATTTCATTATGTATAGTATAAAGTACTCTCTCTAATAATAATTGCAGTAATAAAAATACGTGTTACATTCTTAATTAAAATTCTTTATACACCCTACCCCCTATCCTTAGTAATACACGCACTGCCACGGCGGTGGGCTGGTTTTATTTTATTGTTATAGCGTAGGCCTAACCATAGAAGTTCATGCGCGCCAACCAGTCAATCGAGACCCCAGTTTTATATTTGACCGTGTAACAATTTGTTGTTAAACTTTCTTTCATTCTTTCATTTTGAGAAAAGCATTATACAAGCCTCAACCAGTAAGAAAGCCATCCTGGCCTCGTATATAACCATATATACGAGGCCAGATCATACTCGTATATACCCATTGGCCATAGGAAGGCTTACTTACTGGATTCTGCAGTAATGTACTATAATTTAAATTTCAAATAGGCACCGAATATAATTTTTCAATAGATCTTCACTTATAATAAAGGAGGGGTCAAAAAGTCTGTACTTGGAAGAAAAATAAATAAAATGTGGGTCAGAAGATTCAAAATTACTTACTGAACAAGAATATTATGACGATTTAAAAAAATATATGTCTGTCTGTCTAACTGTATGTTCACTTATAACTTAAACACTACCGCACAGATTTCGATGAAATTTGGTAGCGCGGAGCTCCCAACAATAAACTTTTTATCTTTATCCGTTACATAAACCAAGATGGCAGCTTAATCGCTCTAACTGTGTTTAATTAATATTGAAGGTTACATTCATATTAGGGCAATTACTGATAGATATTGTGATTGATTTACCGGGGGCATTTATATTTGTTTGCTGTACATCTAGACTAAAACATAACTAAATGCCTATTCAGACCTAGGCGTTATTCGCTACCGCGCGCGGTAACGATAGCCGTTGGCAACGGTTAGCGAGGCGAGGGCAGGAAGCATGTTGCAGCTACCTGCTCCCGCGTCGCCCAGCGGAACTAGTTTCGCCAAACAAGAGAAAATACCGCCTCACTAGGCGGTACATGGAACTTCATACTATTTACCCATCGAGTTCCGCGTGGTATTTTTCGCTACCCACAGTGATAGCGAATGACGCTCAGGTCTGAATAGGCCTTTAAGTACAAAACGGATCGTGCATTCTTTTTCTACGTCGCGTTAAGTATCACAGACGGCTAATTTAGGCTCCAAAATATATCTATGTCATAAAATGTCATACCAAAAATAGAGAAAGATATATATTTGGAGCCTCCCTCCTATAACCATGTTATAATGGCACAACTCTAATCTGTGTCTGGTCTAGTACTATGTTTTTTTCTAAGCAGATTTAAAGAGGAAGACCTTCTGTACTTACTGACTGATATACTTACTGGACAGTAGGAGATTCCAAATATAAATTCTCGTTTCTTATTGGACAGTTGTGAATAATTCTCCGGTAGACTTTACTTTCTGGATACTTTTTAGAGATGTTATGGCAACATTACATACCATATTTGAGAAAAATAAATAATTAATTGGATGAACTTATGACCCGACTAGGTACAATAAACCTTTAGTGAAAATTTGTTGTACTAATTGGTGAAAACCGCATCAAACTTCGTTGCATGATTTAGTAGGAGTTAGTGGATTTAGACGCAGAAAGTGGCTTTATTTTATATTATGTAAGGATGAATAAGGTTATGGAAACATCAATCAGTTGAAGATAGAAAGCGCTAAACCGTACTCGTAATTTGGACAAAAATGTTTATGTATTTTCAGGAGTTGGAAGAATTTCTAGCAAACGCCAAGCACGGCGCCATCTACGTCAGTTTCGGGTCCAACCTGAAGGCCAGCACAATGTCCAAAGGGAAACTCCAGGAATTTTTGACTGCATTCAAAAGGCTTCCGTACAAAGTAATCTGGAAGCACGACAATGCAAGTTTCACTCAAGAGAACCTTTACACAGGGACCTGGCTCCCACAGTTGGATATCTTGTGTGAGTATAATTTTGTGGGCTTAGGAGGCAGGTCGTCCATGTCTGAAAATCCTTCTAAGAATAAATTACACCTATATTGGATAATGGTCAACTGGGCCCACCTTTGGCTTAAACGCTGTAAAGTAGGTACTTACATTCATCTGTCGATCGAGATAAGAAAGGGTTCGATAAGGCTACATGATTAATCTCGCAGATTTTATAGGGATTTTTAATAATCAATAATAATAATACGTATATACATATTGGGTATCTTTGAATTGCGGTTGAACTTTGAACGAAGTTTCGAAAAATATTTGTTTATTTAATACATGGAAACTTTTCGTTTTTTAAATATTGTAACTGCGTAAAACGGATCCCCAAAATGTTTTGTACTCATGACAATTAAAAAAATAAAACTGTCAAAGTCAAATTTTTTGGACATTGCCCGTTTTTTCCGTGGTGAAGTTGTTGGATGTGTTTGTTGGTCTGATTTGTCATATATAATCTAAGCCCAAACCTTAAAATATTCGATATAGTGTTCGTATAATTAAGTATTCGATATATTGATAGGATTTTATATTAAAAAAAATATTCAGTTTCTCAAATTCACGATAACTAATAACTTTGAATTTGAGTTCTGGGGAAATTGTGGATAGTTCTGTTATTTTTTTCCGTAAATTTAGTGTGTTAGAAAAATAAATCATCATCATCATTTAGTCAACAAAATAAACCTGAAATAAATATAAATCGCAGTGTATTATCACAAATACTGTAAAAAACGTTACCCAAATCGACTGTAATAACTTTATTATTCCATCATTAAACAATCGTAGCATATAGGAGAATCTAGTTCTTCCTTAGTACATACTCTTTATCTATGTGCAGACTACAACATTAGACTAAGGCCGTAGCACAAATTTTCTTTTGCGAAGATGTAGGTTAGGCACTCGCACCGTCACGTCATGACATCAATCTAAGTTTATACTACACATACTATGATTTATCTGTGTCACAGAACCATATTTTATTTGATAACTTTTATCGGCATTTCATACGTTTTATAAACTATCAAGGGATGAGACTCGCAAGTTGTGTATCGGATGGGAGGCACAACACCGGCCCGTTTCAGTGCTGTGACACCCAGAGGTTAAGTTACGGATGTCATGCTATATCTATTCGCATTTTTTTTTCATTTTCCATCCTTAGAGGGTTATGGTCCGGCACTTCTCGTGCATTTTTGCCAGTGTCAAGTTATTTGTATTACAAAGTTTTAGTAGAATATTCTGGTGATATTAGTCGTAGTCAGTCAGAGTCCAAAATGTCAGTCAGTCATGGTCCAGTCAATCTAAGTCATGCTTTAGTAAAGTGGTGGCAACTTTACCATCAGCTTCTATGGAGTTTTGGAAACAACACGGAAAAACACGTTTCACCACATTATATCTCTTGCCCACACTTATGCACGTAAAACAGCACTTAATGAGTAAAACGCCACCAATTTTAAACATTAACACTGAAAAAAAGCATAAGTTATGATAAATAATACAATGCAAAAACGTTGACTTTTCCGCGTTCGCGCCAAAACTCCTTTTCGAACTTTCTCTAAAAGAACTTGTGCAAATAAAAAACTGTCAGTAGGCACCATTTTGAAACCTGTGCATGATCGAGCAGGCAGTGTCTATTTTTTTATAAAAACTAACGTGGTTTTCACTCATTTTTAATTAGTAAAATCAGGTAATAAAAGGTTTAATTAGGTAAATCAGTGCTAAGCAAGACGACATAGACGCGGGAGTCCCGAACACTCCTTGAAAAAGAACACCGAATGTGGTCGAAACTATAGTCGGACCTATCCGATAAATATTACGTGAGTAATCCCGTATTTCTAATTAAAAATAAGTATCTATTTCTTTAATTTCGTAGTTGTATCCGGATGTGTAGACTTTTTTTTTCCTTTCCCTGTTGTACAGGGAGTATGGCTTTGCGCGTCTTGCGCATCTGCCATTTACAAGTGTGTTTCCAGCGATAGAGTTTCTTTTCAACGTCTTTTAGTAGGTCTTCATACGAGGCGTGTAGATGCAAAAACACTTTGAGGTTTTTAACTTATGTTTTGAATAAATAATTTAAATATAAATATAATTTAATTTAACTTTTAATTTTATTGTTAAAATTTTATAAAAGAGGGGAAACGTTTAACGCGTAAATAATTTAGAAACGTAAAGACCGGATGTGTAGAGTTATTGATGAATTATTTAACAGATTTTATTCCTTTATGAGTAGACTCGTATGTTTGTACATTTGCGTGAAGTTGTCTTAGTTTTTTTTATGGGATATGTTGGCAAACTAGCTGGAAGCTCACCCGGTGGTAAGTGATCACCGTCGCCCGCGGACATCCGCAATACCAGAGGTATCGAGGATGCGTTGCCAGCCTTTGCGGAAGGAATATAAGGGGGAGGGGAGGGGGGAGGAGAGGAGGTGGGGATGGGAAGGAGAGGTAAGGGGAAGGTGGGGGGATATTATGCCTCCGGAACCTCCCACAAACCGACTGAAACGCAATAGCAATAGCTATACTACTGCACATCGGTGTTATGTGGGAGTGTGGTAGGTACTTCCCCGGCGTACCGACCCATTCGGCTGTAAACTGTAACCCATAGTGTTACAGCCAACAAAAACTTATAGTTTCATCAAGTGAGGCTTGAATGTTTGTTGTGTCTTCACACAATCACATACATAAGTCTGTCCTTAAGCAAGTTCTACTAAAGCGGTGGATAGGATATATCGCAGGCACATAATTATTGCATCACTCGTCCGTTTACAAAGGGCCGGCATATTGTAGAATGCAGAAATAATAACATTGCAATGTTTTTTACAGTTTTGCAGGTTAAATAAGGGTCCCTAGGTATTTAATAATAAGGATGATGTAATGTTTCGATAGTCATTAGACAAACAAAAGATCCATTATATTTAAATAAACTTACTGTAGGTACGTCATTTTCTTTAGGCCGGCCCTTTGTAAACATACGATTTATACAATTTACCACAGAATTCGCCCTATTTACATAGGTCCAGAAGGATAGTTTTCATACAAATGACATTTCAAATTGAACCATAAATATTTTTTTGGGGTTGGCCATCCTGCCAGATCTGACAATATTATAAAACAAATCTCATGGTTTCATCTTGCCATAGGAATACTTTTACCCGAATTATCGGGTAATTAAAATATGAACGGATTGAATTATGGGAAAACACTACGAGTATATGGCTTTCCAACCAAAGGATCAAATTTAATGTTATTAAAATGAGTGTTGTGTGGTGCATTAACACATGTAAGGAAAATTAACATTGCGTAGCTGGTAGCTCCCGTATCATTGCAATAATGCGAACTTGTATGTGTGTTGGCATGTCTGTGTGTTTGTTATTCCTTCACACTGGAGGGATTTGCACCTTTTGAACTATATTTGCAGAGACCATAGATACACACACTAATGCTCCTTGTTTCATCATCATTATAATTACCACCCATTACACAATCGTGGGTGTATAGTATTCTATTAAAACCCATTTATTAAGGACTAGCTGCGCCCCGCGGTTACACCCGCATAGTGATGTATGATGATGACGATAAACAGCATCCTATGTATTAATCCAGGGCCTCATCTATCTTCATACAGATTTACATGCGGAGTACCACAAAGTTCAATCTTAGTCCTGTTTTGTATTTGACTTGATCTTGTCAACTGACCTCTAAAATAAAAAAAAATATCGTGGCTGTCTTTCAAGACTATTCGATCAAAAAAAAACAGATGATATAAAAACAGACAATACAATGTCACAGTAGGTACTGAAATTGATATATTATTTTCTATTCACGTGGAAAATACTTGAAACTTTGCTTTTTAAAGCTTTAGCCATGTTAGATAATAATCCGGAAAAATATCTGTTTATCGTGCCTACGTAAAAAAAAACAAGTCGTACCAAACAAAAGGATAAGTAGCCAAATTTAGAAAATAAAGACTGCATTCTAAGTTATTATTAATGTACCATAAATTGTCTGTAATAGTTACTAATCTACTACTTTATTCTTAAAGAAACTTGTTTTTTTAAGTATAGTAAAAGTATTTTATAAGTTTATTGATATGATCCAACGTGTATCTATAAATGGATCTTTTGGAAACCTAAATAACATCAATCGGGAAATTAAACGAGTTGAGTAGAGTGGTAAAACTAGTTCTGATTTGCATATTATTAGAAAAATCTCTTGAAAAACACTTAAAAAGAATTGATGGTGACTACTTATGCGTGAAGGGAGACCGTGGTCTCATTTATTTTACATATCCTCAAATTTTTACGCAATCCAATCGCACTAATTGGTATTTTTGATTTTTGATCATATTCAGTATCCACAGCGAGTGACACTTGTAGACTGATTTTGAATTTGACAAGTGAAATCCAAGTACCTATCCCTGCTAGGGTTACATTTTTTTGCTCCATTTATTTTGACGTATTAGCGTCTGGACTTATATCTATGTAATTTACCTGCGACGGATACATTGAATGCGATTCTCGTCAATCGCATTCAATGTATCCGTAAAGCACAAAAAATGAGTTTCATGATTTTGTTTATGTAGGTAGTCATTATTGGGTGCTTTTCCGCCATCCATTTAACAGCTTTATTCTGATCAACCTTTATTCGTTAAAAACTCGCCTGTACTGTATCCCGAACATAAAATGCCTACCTATTTACATTTCAGGTCATCCAAAAGTCCTAGCGTTCGTGTCGCACGGCGGCATGCTAAGTATGTCGGAGTCTGCCCACTGCGGCAAACCGCTCATCACCATACCGTTCTTCGGCGACCAGTTCTCAAACGCAGCGGCTGCGAGAGCTGTAGGATTGGGGAAGACGTTGTACTTCGACCGACTGAACGCTGACAACTTGGAAGCCGCTATTCGGGAGTTGACTTCGCCTGAGTAAGTTTATGTGACCGTCATATTAACACAAGTAGTGTCTTTTAGAGTGGGGATAACGCTGTGGACTGCATTGAGCTCAATACCACTAGAAGCCTAGTAAGAAGTCCTCCGCCATTTTGGGGCAGATGGGGTCGCGGTATCCTTAACCATCTCGCTCTCGCGGTAGGCCCGGATTGATATAAACTGGACCGTTATCACCAAAGAACGCTAAAGTCAAGTTCAATGGTTAGCTATACAGACCAGTCTGTAAATTAGCCGGGTTAGCCTGGTGTATCTATTAAGACTGTGTGTTGTGCATTTATAATTAATATTGATAATTATTTCAGAATGCAACAGAACGCACAACGAATATCCCGGCAGTGGCACGATCGTCCGATGCCCGTTATGGACAGCGCCATCTATTGGACGGAGTATGTTGCTCGACACAAATCTGCGCCACCATCTTTGCCCGCTAAACACAGCACGTGGTTCGAAAGCCTGTTAATAGATGTCGCTATTGTGATCTTAGGATTAATTATTGTTTTAGGGCTGTTAGTTATGTTATTTTACAAGTTGTTAAAGTTTATTTTATTGAAATTTATTGATTTTATTATTAGAAAAAAAGTAAAAACAGATTAATAAGTATTGTTGTGTTTTATTATATGTTGAGTATTGTATGCAAGCGGCCCACGAACATTTAACACACATAGACATTGATGTCAGAGGGGGAAAATAGGGTACTATTTTCAAGGAAACCGACCGTATAAACTACGGTGGTGCAACGCACTTACTTGGTCTCAGCCATAATCGATGTTGCGTGGGTTACCATAAAACAAATTGTGTACGACGTTCGTGTGATGCTCCTTATGTGCTTACCAAAAAACTTGAATAGATGCCTTCATATGCATTCTTAAGCTGCGCATATCCTTCAGGTAGGTACAAGTAAGTACATCTGTAAAAATATTTCTTAGGTTTGCATTATTGCTTTATTAGTTGTGCTTAATTAGTTTTAAAGTTAGATGGTTTTTGTTTATTTACTACCGTTATATTGTTGACATACATTAGCAGGAAGTGTCAACTTAGATACCTACCTACTTATTAAGATTTCCAATGCATAACACAAGTGAATTAGGTATACCCGAGACCAAAGTGGGTATGGTATAACCAGCGCTTAAGCTATTTTCATTCCAAACTTAATTAAAACTAAAGACTTTTCTTGATTCTTTTTAGACTACTTTCTTACTTAGGTACTTTCTTACTTATTAGACTTTTTTTTTTACTATCTATATTAATAATTCGTTCCTAATTAGTCAGCTGCTTAAATAATAGCACTCATATTTTGCTACCAATTATCGGTAAATATTAGGATTTCGCTGCATTACTCACACAAAACACAAAAGTACCTGATTGTACCGACTCAAAACAAAATACCAAAAACATATTTATATAATCTCATTGGGTAATATTCTAATTATGAAATGAAATACAGACTTTTATTGGCATATTTTATTTACATACTTCTAAGAAAATAAAAAAAAATTAATTAAATCATTACTCTCCTAACAAAACAATGCTCTAAAACATTTTTTTAATTATTAAAGTACAATGTATCCCGACCAAGGAGGTTTCAATTCAATTTCAGTACACATTATCTACGGTGAGCGCGCTGCACGCGCAACGCGTAAACTACTAGTATACCACTCAGATAGGCTACGTTCCAGGAAGGACCGAAATCACACGCGGCGTTCGCACACCCATTCCCTTATAAGCCCACGGTCATCGTGAGCGAACTCGATACGTCATCGATGATGATCGATGACGTCACCGAAAACGCTCACAACGCTCACAGATCGTAGGTGGGTTTTCGCGGTCGTTTACGAGCTGTCACTGTCAAGCATCAAATGTATAGAATTCTATCGATTTTTGACAGAAAAGTTGCCGCGCTTTTCGTGACCACGTAACCGTTCCGCTTGGGGTGAACATTGCATGCATTCATTCTAATCGGAATGCTAAACCGGGGCGCGACAGTTGTGAGCGTTGATGGCGCTTCCCGGAACGTAGCCAAAGTGTATTCGTTCATAAACGGGGTTCGTCATTGGTACCTTATTAAAAGGGGCGGCGGGAAAAAGTATTTTCAATTTCATCTTCTTTTTTCTTTCAGAAATCATATATTTATTAGCAGCGACCATAAAAAGAATACAAACGTCAAATCTCAAAAAGGTTTTATAACCAATAATTAGAAAAAAGAGGTGGGAATTATTTTATTGTACTCGATTTTAAATGAAATGAGTCTAGCAACATTTTTCTACACTACGGTCAACGAATAAAAAACATGGCGGCCATATTATGTATTGTTAATTTTTGTCTTTTGCTAAATTGATACAATTGATAATTTAACAGTACGCATTTAATTATTCTAAATAATTTTCCAATAATATTGTATTATGTCATCTGATATTGAAAGTGACGATTTTATAATCGCAGGCCATTATATGTAGATACTACGTATTTATATTATAAATACGAAGTACTCTTAATGTATTTGTATTAATTTTATTTATTTATAGATATTAATTTTATTAGTATTAATATATTAGTATTTTTTTTAGTAGTAATGGTAGTATTTTTCTAGTGGCTTCATCATTATAAATTTCATAATGGTGAAGCCACTAGAAAAAAGATATGTAATTGTTTAATATGTACATTACTACATGTTTCAATTGTTTATCTCGTAATCGTAACTCGACATGCCAACTAGGCAATGTGTTAATTACGTTACTCTGATTAAAGATGTTATCACTGTAATAGGTACCAATTAGGATTGCGCTATAAAATGCATAGGAGAATAATAAATACCTATATTATTCTCCTATGCATATATATGTTTGAGATCGCTAAAGCAGGCGTTGGTGCTTTAAAAAGTAATACTATATAAATACCTAACTTACCAGGAGAACAATACCCATGGGCAATGACCCATTTAGCAGCGTCATGGTATCGGTAACATAAAACATACTTTTAATGGTATAATCACAGAATACAGACTGAGCTCACAGAGGGAAAATTCAAGTTGTTATAAAGTCCGACATTATATAGAAAACAAAGATGCTTGGAATACTCCACTTCTGGCAAGCTGTCACTCTGCCACCCATAAAATGTAATATTTGTGGTACCTAAGTAGAAACATTGTAAACATCTATATAAAAAGAATGGCCCCGAGTTTCTTGCCGCTTCTTATCGGTAGGCTCTATATATTTTGGAACACGGCGGTAGAGTCTTTAATACTTCATCAGTCGAACGACCCAGACAAAATAGAAATTTCATTGTTATATTGACAATCGACTGGTGAGGGGTTAATGTACATTATAATGAAAAATTGACTTTCATAAGTGCGTCTTTCATGCCTAAATTGAATAAATGATTTTGACTTTGACTTTGAATTAATAATAGTATTAGATACGACGATATACTGCTTATTAATAAAGGAAAAGTGACTGAATATTATAACATTGATGGCGCTTCCCGGAACGTAGCCAAAGTGTATTCGTTCATAAACGGGGTTCGTCATTGGTACCTTATAAAATGGGCGGCGGGAAAAAGTATTTTCAATTTCATCTTCTTTTTTCTTTCAGAAATCATATATTTATTAGCAGCGACCATAAAAAGAATACAAACGTCAAATCTCAAAAAGGTTTTATAACCAATAATTAGAAAAAAGAGGTGGGAATTATTTTATTGTACTCGATTTTAAATGAAATGAGTCTAGCAACATTTTTCTACACTACGGTCTACGAATAAAAAACATGGCGGCCATATTATGTATTGTTAATTTTTGTCTTTTGCTAAATTGATACAATTGATAATTTAACAGTACGCATTTAATTATTCTAAATAATTTTCCAATAATATTGGATTATGTCATCTGATATTGAAAGTGACGATTTTATAATCGCAGGCCATTATATGTAGATACTACGTATTTATATTATAAATACGAAGTACTCATAATGTATTAGTATTAATTTTATTTATTTATAGATATTAATTTTATTTATTTATAGATATTAATTTTATTAGTATTAATATATTAGTATTAGTATTAGTAGTAATAGTAGTATTTTTTCTAGTGGCTTCATCATTATACATTTCATAATGGTGAAGCCACTAGAAAAAATATATGTAATTGTTTAATATGTACATTACTACATGTTTCAATTGTTTATCTCGTAATCGTAACTCGACATGCCAACTAGGCAATGTGTTAATTACGTTACTCTGATTAAAGATGTTATCACTGTAATAGGTACCAATTTGGATTGCGCTATAAAATGCATAGGAGAATAATAAATACCTATATTATTATCTACATTTAATCTCTGCCGAAAGGTTCCGTAGCATTTAGCAGCGTCATGGTATCGATAACATAAAACATACTTTTAATGGTATAATAATAATATAATAAAGTTCAAGTTGTTATAAAGTCCGACATTATATAGAAAACAAAGATGCTTGGAATACTCCACTTCTGGCAAGCTGTCACTCTGCCACCCATAAAATGTAATATTTGTAGTACCTAAGTAGAAACATCGTAAACATCTATATAAAAAGAATGGCCCCGAGTTTCTTGCCGCTTCTTATCGGTAGGCTCTATATATTTTGGAACACGGCGGTAGAGTCTTTAATACTTCATCAGTCGAACGACCCAGACAAAATAGAAATTTCATTGTTATAATGACAATCGACTGGTGAGGGGTTATTGTACATTATAATGAAAAATTGACGTTCATAAGTGCGTCTTTGATGCCTAAATTGAATAAATGAATTAGACTTTGACTTTGAATTAATAATACTTAGTATTAGATACGACGATAGACTACTTATTAATAAAAGAAAAGTGACTGAATATTATAACATTGATGAAAAGCAGGCGTCCCATTAGCCTGGTTGGTCAGTGACTTTCCCTTCGAAGTAAGGGGTGATCCCTAGGATAGATCCTGGGCCAGGCCGCTACTGGTCGGTGTTGCGTGTGTCATGTGGTGTTCGGCCAATCATCAGATCTCGGCCAGGAAGGCTTGCAGCTTGCTGATTCCGGCAGCCTCCCTGACTCCTCGGTGAGCCGAGGTAGTCTGCTCTTTGTACCGCAACGCCATTGCACCCTATAAGCGACCGTTTCCTACGTTTTAAGCATCATCTGCTCAGGGGTTTTCTTTAACACCTAGATTATAGCTGTTTGCTTAGGCAGTAATGACCGACTGATAATGATAATGGCGACGATTATAGTCGTCAATTATTCCTTTTATTAAGAACTTTTAAGTAGGTATATCGGGCTTTGCCGGCCGGGAAAGCCTTCGTTTGATATAATCTTCGATACCCAGTCCGATGTTGATGCGCATATTTTTTAATAATCTTTGCTCGTATCTGCGTGAAGAGCAGAGGGTAATTGTCTATGAACTTGCAGACCACGTGCTCGAGCTCACTCCATAATTTGCATCGATTCCGTTGGCCCCTGTATCCTGTTGGAAGGGATTTTATGCAATTTAAGACGTATGATGCATGCACCTCTGTAAATTAGAATCAAGCCCTAAAGACTACATACAGTTATTGTTAAGAATGTGACCATAAACACCTATCTCTTATCTCTATTGTCTCCAGGGGAAGACATTTTGTTCTTATGTTCTTTTTGGGTAGCACTTCACTACTATTTACACCGCTTCAATTCGTTAACTCAAAGTGTGTTTTCCGTTTAAGCCTTTCTCAGTATGTCTGTCTTATCACGTACTCGATGGCCTCAACATTCACATGGTAATAAAGTCTTCGAATCTGCGTTCATGCTTCTCCGCACTATTTAATCATGTCAACAACGAAATCCATTCTTAGGTCCCGACGGAGGGCATAATTTATACATCTACCACAATCAGTCAGTGCGCTTAAACCTTTGAATAAGTATATATTTTGTTAAGGAATAGTTACATTATTTATTGTTACTTTTTTAGTACAATCCCATAGCTAAGCAAGTGAGCATCATAAGTAAGTCCGTCATAAATAGATTTTTTGTTGTGTACTGACAACGAAGAAAAATATTTTCTTTCATAGTTCTTTTACGTACTTTCTCCAATAGTTGGTGGACTTATATGGTCAGCCTTGAAGGATGATCTTAGTTTTCAGAGCTCGTATTACCGCAGTTTACATTGTATGTTGTACTGATGACGAATTGAATAATACGTAAACCTAACTACATTAAAAACATAAAAAATTAGCAATCGGGAATAACAGGCGAATATCGTCGCATAGTTGGATGTTTGTCGCGTTATCTCCACAGTCGGGTGTACGGATTGATTCACCAAATATATCTACACTAAAACACACTCGTATAACGAGGAAAAATGTGTTTGTTTGTTTGTATTGAATAGTCTCCGAAACTACTTAACCGATTTGGAAAATTCTTTCACCATTGGAATCCTACATTATCCCTGATGAACATAGGGCATAGGAGGTTTGCAGGATATACTACATACGTTTACGTATGAAAACTTCGATAATGTAACCCAAGGCAGAGACAGGTAAAAAAATCTTAGACCCAAGGTGTGAAAAATTCCTTATATTGCGTACGCTACGAAAACTATTGACAAAGAGCAAAGTGATGTAGTACCATTTTTAGAAGACTTCAATGTCTACAAAAATGTCAGCAATACCATATGTCTGAATTTTAAAGTGATGTCAAAATAAATGCTTTTTCGTGTTTACATAAGCAATTGTATAGCCGCAAAATCCTTGAATCGCATACGCTGCGGAAATTATTGATAATAGCACAAAGTTATGTAGGTATTATACATTACTAACTACAAAAAAGCAGTGCCATATGTCTACTATTACCGTGCTTAACATATAGTTGCCAGGGGATAAGTTACGTAGTTTCGTATTACTGTGTGTCGACACACGCTGTTGCGTATTTTTTTTCCACTGCCTTATAGTTTCGAAAGCTTATGGACTCGAATGATGTTGTCGCGAACGACGCTGTTTCGAAAAACATTTTCACTACCTCATACGCTCGAATGCTTGTGACTCCAGGCATGGTCGCTTAGTACAAAAGACGAAGAGAAAATTGCAATTTGCCAGCGAAAGATGGATAGAAGCATTTTAGGAATCAAAACTTCAGACAAAGTAAGTGATAAAACAGTAAGAAAGAGAACTAAAGCACCAGCTGTAACACAAAGGATAAGACTATTGTCATGGACATGGGCAGGCCATGTCTGCAGAAATAGAAATAAAGCAAGATGGACAAAAAGGGTTACAGAGTGGACACCTCTGGACGAAAAAAAAATCAAGGATGGCAGAGGAAAAGACGGACAGACATATATTTTCTAAGATAATCGGCCCCACTGGATATGAAAGGGAAGAGAAGTAGAGTGTACGGATTTAGTGGAGGCCTACGCTGGAGAGGCGATTACAGTGTAAAATAATTACGTAAGTAATTTTTGTGGGAGAATAAAGTCTTATTATTTTTTATGTCAACTATTACAGTTATAGTATTACTTTTTTAAAGCACTAACGCCTGCTTAGCAATACCAATTGTTGCAATTTATTTCGAGGAAAAATTAACATCCTCGACGGGATTCGAGCCCACGTCTTCCGACAATCTGTGTCAGACGCCATGACCAACTAGGCCAGCAAGATTCGAGGTCCGAGCACCGAATTTTAACTCTCTGATTTTAACCGTCGTATGGGGACGAAGCGACATCTATCGAACAATAAAAATTGCAACATTACGTTGTCACAATAACTACTTTTTCACGTTTTAATATGCAATAGTAACGCCGGTACAAACTAATCCACATTATTCGTACCTTTGTATATAATCCTAATAATAAAAAAGAAAGATTTACTTAATTGTTTGTTTGTTTATAATGGAAACACAAAAACTACTAAATAGATTCAAAAATTCTTTCATCATTCGAAAGCTGCATGATAACTGAGTAACATACGCTATATCTGATTCATTATCATCATCATCCATCACCACGCGAGTGAAACCGCGGAGCGCAGCTAGTATATTACATAAGTACTGTAGACAGACGTCGATCTATTTGCCTACAGTTCTCTCTCTCGCACACTGTATCTGCAGCGATAGCATTCATTCATAGAAAATAATTTAAAGTTATATTTTATATACATTAGAAAAACCGAATTTTAAGTTTATTTTTCAACGGAGTGCATCGAATAGTTTTGAATATACATAAGTAATTAGGCACTTAGCACAAAATGAAGGTGGAGCTACCTGAATTAAAGAGATGCTGCTTTTGTATTCCCTTAAGATATGGGTTATTAACAATGGCGTATATGAAACTAGTAAGTAATATTTGTAAATTTTTTTGTAAGGTACATTCTAAAATAATTCTGAGCCTAAAGGTAAAAGGTATTGAGATAGCTTTAACCTTTAGGCCGTCTCTATGGTTCGGGCGGCAGTGGTCGCTTTTAGGATTCCGTTTGAGACTACCTACATACGTATGGGGCCCTCTTACTAAGTACTAAGCTGGTATTCGTTTTCATAGAAAATAGCGAATATCCTAACACATATCTAGTAAATGAGAAACAAAAGTGGCGTTTTTTGTAAAAAAGCGTCATACTTGGATAGGCAAGGTTACAGGGCAAACTTTAAAATAAGGTTAAGTTGATGTAAGAGCGTCTACGGGATAGTGTTGATGTGACCCGTTTTCTTCCCGCCTAATAAATAGGCGGCAATTTCAGAACAGAAATTCGTAGATAAATTTCAGAGGGCGTTGCACTGATTTGTGCTGATTTAAAACGTAAAAAACATTTCAGTCTACAGTTCAATCACATTTATCAGGAAACATTATTTTTTGGTACGTAGGTAACTATACTAGGTATGTTTAATACGCTCTAATCTTTTTAATTATGGATGTGTAAGTTGCAAAATAATTTGATAACCGACTTAAATTTGTCTTAAAATCACTTCAATATGATTCAGGTAAATTCAGGGAAGGTGCAAGCCGCGTTTTTCTTAAGTCCCTCTGACTCTTAATATACGTTTTAAACATTCTCCTCGGCTATATAAAGAAATGGTAAGTATATTAGATTATTTTCCTTTGGGTATGTTATTTTTTTAATAAGCCTAAACAGTACATCTAAGTAGTGGAATCGCACATCGCACATCTAAGTACTGGCTACAGAGCCAAAACGCTATAATCTATATTCATTTATAGAGTGGAATTTTATTTATTATTCAAGAATTAACGTTAGAAACGGGATATTTACCATGTATTGTATTTATTGTGAGCTCTCGATATTTCGGCACAGCCTGTTGCATGCGCCACGTTCATGAGTAAAACGAGTTTTTAACTTTGGTATGTTTGCAACGTTTATACTCAATAACTACTGGACCGATTTCAAAAACTCTTACATCGTTAGAATGCCACATAATCCCTAAATAACATAGATTATATATATTCATTCACGCGGGTGAAACTGCGGAGAGCAGATATTCCTAAAAATATGAAAATGAACAGTTTTATATACCTATTTGTAGATTGTTTAACTCTTTAGTACAGAGCAAAAATTTTGCATAAAATATACTTCAATAGTACCTATGGAGATTATGTACCAATGGAATAAAGCAGTGTCTTCCGTAACGGGCGTTATGTTGAATGCCAAGAGCATCGAAGAATTTTAGAGTTAACTCTAACCGTAGCGAGGGAGTTTAGAGTAGACTCCCGGGTAAAGCGAGGGTATTAAGCACCATAGTAGTCTCTGATTAGGACTAGGAGTGCAGCGAGGTAAAAACCTCGCTTACACTGTGAACGAAGAAGCAAGGAAGGAACTTGCCCTTGATTTGGTTATAATTGACTTGGTTTGGTATGATAAGGTTGTATTCGCCTTAGGCGAGCTTTAAAAAGCTCGCCCAAGGCGAATACAACCTTATCCTTGAGGTAAACTCTATTTTTACACTTACTGAGAGACAATAAAATTGAGTCTACTAACAACAAAGCATATTATTAGAGTACAAAAGTAAACTAGATATAAAACCATTTTATCTGAGCTATAGAATGTACAATAAATAAATTAAAAGTTTGTAAGTTGATAGTATAATTAAGTACTTATAAAATAAAAAAAGTTAGTGTGTAATTGGCAGCGTTGTGGCTATTTTCTACATAATATTAGGTAACCGTGAATATACACGATATTCATAATAACAAGCAACATGTAAAAACAAAATCACATTTTCGTCGTCAAAATAAAAAAGCTAAGATGCTTTTAGGAACATTTTAAGCCTTTCTATACCTTAATGTTGCACTATTAACCCTTTGCGTCCCAGAGACGTATATATACGTCAGTTTTCATAATTAATCTTTTGTTTTAATTATCCCGTTAAAGGAAGGATTAAGCTAGTATCAGACCTGATACAGAGCTCTCCGAACCTCAACATTAATACTTGCACACTACTACTGCTTGGAAGCAGAGTAGCCAGGCACTACGATGATACTATCAAGACGGATTCATGTAGAAGACTACTATAAGTCAACTTTTCAATTAATATTGAAGCTTTCGTATCAACTGGTCTTGTCAAGTGGGGCCCAAGTCTCTTGGCTTCATTATTTTAAGCCAGTACTATTGCAGTGACTGAGGTGACCACACGTCCAAAATAAACTGCAAGCGCCAAAAACACTATTCGACTGAAGGAGTTATTTCGAAAACTGTGTCAATTCGCACTAGACGAAGTAGTAGATGAATTACATAAACGGTACGGGACTATACCTATTTTCTTTAAGGCGCGGTCGTATCCTGATAATAGTAAAAAGCAGAATCTTTAAACATCTAGTGTAACGAAACAGATCAATGATATTGTATGAAAAAAATACTTAGGTTAGAAAAGGAACAGGCAAAGAGTAATAACCGAACAGAATTCATAAATATTACTCGCTCTCTGCAGTAAAAAATCCTAAACAGGTCCATAAAAATAAACTTTCACGTCCAAACTCTCAGAATTTTCAGCGATAACACTATATTATTTTTTAGGCAATACATAGCCAACATATAGTACTAAAGTAGTAACCAGCAGTTTTTCCAATTGTGTTAGTATATATCGCAAAATATAAGGAAAACGTACAAAATTAACGCATTTTCGCATTACATCGTCCAATCTAACAAGCGATTTTCAACCTTACGTAAAGCATCGTAAATTATTTTAAAATTGGGGTTGGACCGCGTCTTAATTCACCACACATTTTTGTACCTGGATTACGTTTATTCCACCCTTTCAAGCTATAAAGACAGTTCTCTTTATAACTTAAAATGGTGGTGTTCCACAGGCATTGATGGTCTTTTTACAGTTGTACGAACTTTAAAATTAATCTCCGTACTTAGTTTGAGCATCTTAAAATCTCAAAAACACGTCTGAAAAATTAACAAAACGCATGGTTCCTGCTTACTAGCCAACTGAAAACTGGCTTCGACGGCCACAAGAAGCTAGTGCACAAGGATAGTAAAATCAATGGTGGGGGACGCATCTAGCCTAAAAATGGAACTACATTCTATTAAAAACTGTCCTGGCTTGTAAACTAACTTACTGTCATACTAGCTTAAAAATTAAGCTAGCTCTGTCTACACGAAGCTAGAAGTACTAGCTTGATAGCTTACCGACACAAGCTTGCTATCCTGGCTTGAAAAACTGTCCTCGTGTAGACCGCGCATTAGCTATTGAACCGCGTTATAGCAACTCAATTTTATGTTGTCGTTGCTGTATGCTGGCTATTTAGGTTGTATGTTTTGCCTTATATGTTATGCTGTAAACTATGTAATGAAAATTTCATTACATAGTTTACAATTATTATTTATTTACATTATATAAATAAATAATGTAAGTAAACATACATTTAATGTATGTTTACTTACATTATTTATTTATTTATTTATTTCGGTAATTCAACAGCGTTTACAATTAACATGTACACTAAATATAAAAACTTAAAATATGGCCAAAACAGAATTACTCAAATTAAAAACAATTTACAGAAAAGTAATAATAATACAAATAATATAATTATAAGAGAATGCCTACACTAGCTAATAAATCAAAGGAAACATTAGAAATATAAATATATAATAATAGATAACGTGACCTGAAAAACTTTCACATATGGAGTCTTTCTTTTTATAATATGACTTGTCCAGTTTCACTTTACGGCGTCTCTCCTTCTTCTCACGAGGCAAGAAACTATATAAAAGACACAGCTTTCTTTATAATGGTTAGTATCTAATTCTTTTTTATTAATGGCTTAAAATGACATCGAGCCAGTTCTTCTCAGGCCCAATAGCTCAATGGTTGATGGGACCTTCGCCAAGTATATCGATTTCCAATTATCCTTTCTTCTATGGGATATACGATATATTGTGATAAGCGTCTTTATTACTTTACAATATCAATCCAACCATCAAAATAATAATTCGTTTTCCTTTTAGGAATCCTCTCTCCTCAAAATCCCAAATTAAAAATCCCTGACGTCTCCATTGTGTCATTCCATCATGGTTCTCCTTTTTTAAAGTTTGTCACGTTGCATGTCAATAAAAAAATAGTTTTTTAATACACACAATAAGGATTTAATGCAATGAAATATGATCATGAAATTATATTACATTTACTCTACGAAGAAATAATAGTCAGGAACTGTAACTGCGTTAAAAAAATGACCCAACAAAAGTCGTGTTCAAGTAGGCGGGGCTTAAAAGTCGTGTTCAGTACGTCATCAGTCGGACGTTTTACTTGCAAGCGAGCACACTTCAAATCTTCGCGTACATTTTCATTTTTATCAGTGTGAACTTCAGTTGTGGATCATCATGCCAGCATTCGTTGTGAAGTGGTGCAGGTGCAATACACGATTAAAATGTCCAGGGATCACTTTTACTAGTAAATAAAAGCAAAATTATGATTATCCAAAGATGTTCAAATACGTTAACAAATCGAGATGGTCAATACTATGCAAAATAAAGTCAGTCAATTTTTATTTAATTTAGGATGTATTGTTTTTTTTCACGACTAAATATTGAAATGTATGTAATGTGCAATGGTTTTGCTTGTTATGTTTTATTCTCGCTTGCTTGCCGATTCAATGCGGCAAAATAAGTACCTAGCTGCACGTAAGCTAGAAAAACAAGAGTATGACTGCCTGTGAAAATCAACATAGTATACTACGTTAATTTTGACTGAAAACAATAAAATTTACCAGTTGGTACAGTAAGTACCTACTGTTTTTTTAAATTGTGTTATATAAAATATCATATTTATCTTTTTATGCTGATGATTTGTCCCGAAGAAACATCAACATCTTTAAGAACTTTTATTCTGCGCAGCGCTGCGCGAGTTTAGGTATTTTACATTAGCGAGTTACTTGCTAGCGCGCCCTGCGGCAGTGGCCTTACCGCTTCACCAAAATAGCGCGCATTAATATTTTTTTTTTATCTACTTTGGTTTTTATGTCACAAATAAATAGACGTAAGTCAAAAAGGTGAAATAAAATATCACGAAGGACACATTTTATTTTTAATATCGACATTAATTAACATAAAATGATAATTATTAATCTAGTACATGTTATCTACAAGAGCATAGACTAGAAAAAAGTAAGATTTAACTCATGTACCTACCAAAAAGTGATATAGCAAATAAAACAACCATCAAATACGAGTAGTTCCTGCTACCAGTTTCATCAGGTCCTGGTCTCCAGCTAGAAAAAAGGTTAAACGAAGACGATTCATACGATCCCAAACACGGTGTGTCTACTATTAAACATAACATAGTTCCTGCTACCAGTTTCCGACTCCAGCATGAATTCTTGGATATCAAGTATAAGCATAAGAAATTTGGTTAATAGCAAAATACAAGTCATTACAACATTGAAATTTCTATTGTTGATGCACTAGATATCATATGAAATTATTTGTTAGAACCCCACTTAGAAATGTTACCTCAATAAGTATCAGGAAGTTTTGAGCGCACTAATATTGAGTTGTGTAAGCACGGGCATCAGAACGATACATCCTCTGACCTCTTTTTAAGAGGCCTCAGCCGCGTCTGACGATTCGTGACTGGCGCAACCGGTTTTATGATTGATTTTAAAAACGTGTGTGTGTAGAAACCACTCGGCAATAACAAACTAATAAACAATTTCAAAATGTAGTCTGTGGAACTTGAACTTGTTAATCAAATACTGTTCTATTACATCAGGTAAGAATAATTGACATAATATACTATATCAATCATTTATATGTGACCCTTCAAATACTCAGCAAAAACGCGAATTGGCGCTTCCAAAGCGTTTACGCTCTAAAGAGATACTACAGACAATGAACAATAAACGATTGCCTACAGTTGGTATGTAATATAGGTAACTACTCGTATATACATTAAAAAAACAGTTCATTGTTTGTTCAAATTAAAGCACGTTTAATTTTTCAAGCTAATGAAAATTCATCCTCTGCTTATTTTAAAGTGGTTTAGCTGAGTTGCTAATTAATTTGTCAGTAATATCAACACAGTGCTTTTCTAAAGTAATTCTATAAATTGATTGAATTTTCTAAATTGATAATGAAGGTGTTCTGTGACCACTGAAAAACATCCAGCTCGCAAATAACGACTTTGTTTTTGGGTAAAATGTATAAGCCTAAAATGTTTCATAATCTTTCTTTACTACATTGCGAAGAATATCTTCTAATGTCTTCTAGACAAAAACTGAATAAATTAATCATATTTCGCGAGACATACGAGATTTACGATTGATTTATTATTGAGTTGGTCCAGTCCACTTGTTGCATAAAATCGTCCACGCCGCTATGACTCTGCTGTCATTGTAGACGTTGCAGCACGCGCGTAAACCAATCCCTGCTTTCCTTCTGAATTTAAACCAATCACCGAACATGTCTATTTGTAACCTCGGAAGTAATTTGTATTTGGAATCATACGTTGTTTTTATTTGAAGGGCCACTTTTTGTGTGGAATTTGTTCTGAATTATGCTTCCTGACTATTATTTCTTCGTAGCATTTACTGTGTTATTGAATTGCTACAGTTGCGTACATTGGTAGTCTGATCCATAAATATTTGAAGGTTTATAGGGAGCAAAACGATTAAAATACTCGTAGTATATTACGAGTAATTACAAGTGGGGAAAGGCTGTCATTGCAAAGAGTTCCGACAAATGTCTACCCGAGCCGAGGCGCAGCCGAAGGCGAGGGTTCACAGTCGGAACACGTTGCAATGACGGTTCCGCACGTGTACTGAACGACTATTTTTAATACAGTTGCGAAAAAATGAAGCAATTTAATAAAATAAACTCGCAAAGAAAATTTCTGGAAAATGGCGCCAACCGTAGAATATAAGCAGAGATCTTTTTTTCTTCACCCATTCTGGTAGGCAAAGGGAACTATGCCCATACAGCCAAGTCTTCAGTAGAATTTTTTTATTAATATGAAATGAAAATGAAATTTAATGAGATGAAATGAAATGAAACCTAACCTAACTCATTCAATCAAATCATTAAATCTGATATTGAAACAAATTAGTAGCTTCTTTTAGAAATATACGTATTTGCATGAATCATAAAAACTTCATGGTTGGTTTTTCTTTTTAATAGACATTATTTTGACAGTTGGGAAAGAGAACGCACGAGTTCGGGAAAGGTAAAAAAAAAGCACGAGTATGTAATAACCCACATCCCGAACGCTATACGTCCCTGCAATACGCCACTTTTTGAGCAACTGTATTAAAATGTATTTATTTCTGTGTTTTGGAAAACTTTGACTGACTCAAGATAGATAGAAGTATTCAATCTTATTTCAGCGGCTTCATTCGCAATCTGTAGCACATGCTGACAGCGATGCGCTTGCTATACAACTGCGGTTGAGAACTAGATCTAACATATTACAGAATTTGACATTAAAGGCAGTTCAATCGCAGAAGCATCGCCGTGACGTGACTTTGTCAATAGCTAAGCAACTTCGGCTTATCAACGATGGGTTACCGCTAGTGACATTTAATGAACGAAGTACTTCAAATGCTTTCACAGGACAGACAAACAGTTGTTAGGTTCGGAGACTTTCAAGCAGCCTGAGAACTTCGACAATGGCGTATCCACGTAGCCATACCGGACCCTCGTGGTGGATTACGACCCATACGGTATCATCCTCTATGAGAGGGAGGCTCGACTCCCAGCAGTGGGAAAATAATGTGTTAATAAATGATAAATAATTAAAAACATGTAATAATTGTTTCAGATTTTAATGCTTCTAGTATGCTTGTTTCTAATAAGTGAACTGCATTATTTCGTTGTCTATGTATTAAGTTTTCGAGGAGCCGCAGTTACTCAACTCATAATAGGGATTATTATGTTACTGTTAACACTCTTGGATATATCGTTCACCATCGTATTTCTGGTCGGCGGACATCAGGTGAGCAATGAGTTCGTTATACCATCAAAATAATTTTATAAATGCGAAAGTATGTTTGGACTATGTTCCCCATTCACCGAAAGATACTCGTATACTAATACATACCGTCTTATTGGACTAAATATAGATGACTTTAAACCATTGCTTAAGCAAATTTCATTTGTAGAATTCCCTTAAATTAGATAGTTTAATCTCGGAACTATCATTAGTCCACGTTTTATAATCTTATATAGTTAATCAGATACCTATATCGGTGTTCCGAAACTTAACGATAACCTAACCGGGCTAATGGAACCGGGCGAGAGGCCAGGTACCAGGTTCATCAAAGTTATAACTTATGTCGTGTTATTATTTTGATATTTAATATTACTTTGACGAGTTATGTTCTAAAAAATTATTGTCAGTTAACTTTAACTCTCCAAGTTGGAAGAAAAAATGTTTTTTTTTCTTATTTTTTTCATAACTTTTATATATACCAGAATAATATTTACGTTTTTTCATAACCTTGGCATCTTGCCCGTTTCCAGGTTAGGTATCGTTGAGTTTCGGGACATCCTTGTATATCATTGAGTTATATGTTTGTGTTTGGTAGTACTTAATATAGGTAAGACCCTCAATGTTCGTTCGGGCTGTATTTCTCACTAAACCTCTTACAGCTTACTTCCTTCTACGATTATCAATGTAAGTGCATGAAGTTATGAGGAATAAATGTAATATACCGTTAGAAAGGACTTTAAGGTTTATTTATGATATTCCTTAGGATAGTTCTTGGTATTTTGCTCGCAACTTTCTATGTATAATAAATATAGCCGTTTTAAGTATCCAATCCAACGATAACACATGAAGTTGTTGAACGTGCCTATAATACACACAACAACAGTTTCAACAAGTACCTGCTGTATTCTATGTCAAGTGCGTCGTCCGCGGGATGCAACCCGCCCACCCATTGGGCTTTTCCTCTGGTAGGTGGACGGGAAATACACGTTTACCCATCCACCTACTAGTGTAAGTTTTTGAAAACAACTGATTATATTAGAAAACAAAGGAAATATTGCAATAACAATAATTTTACTACTGGATTAAATATTTATTAACATAACAGACACACATAACAACGGATAAAGCTTTTCAAGATATTCAATAGATGTCGCTCCGTCCCATACAAATAAAATAAATAGAAAAGCATTTATTTTTCCTTACACAATATTTGTAACTGACTGTTGACTTTTCTGTCTAAAATTGCCAAATTATGTTTTGCGCAGACGTCAGTGCGTTAAAATCCTTATAATTAAAAAAAAGACTCAATTATTATACTAGGAATAACTCATTTTGAATAAAATACATTAATTTTTATTTTCAGAAAAATATGAAGCTGTTGAGGGTGTACTCCATTTACTGTATTGTATGCCTGGGCGTCTTCTCTCTATTTATATTAGTACAAATGATATTAGAAATCTATGTGCACGAGAGTGCTGGACGAAGCAACGAGGGAGTTCATGAGAAAATTACATCTTACGTTGTCTTTCTACGGTTTCAATATCTTGTTGTCTTGGCTATTATTGGTAAGTTCGGCGGTTATATTTGTAAACCATAAATGCATGTTATGCACGCCTTTGCATCCGAGGATAAGGAGCAAAATATACATAAATATACTACCTGCAACTCACTAGACATGTCCTTATTCACAATTCTCAACAAAGAAGACGTACTTATACGACATTCATTATAGTATTGTTTTCTAAATATGCAAAATTTTTACTGTCAGTAAAATATGTAGGAAAATAATGAATGATCCATTCATAGCTATACCTACTTATACAATTATATACAATTTGAAACAAAATAAACTGATTCTATTCTAATATTGAAGATATTAAGACCCGATGTTGATGATAAATTATTTATTATATAAAAGCTACTGGTCAGATCGTGATCAAATTTAAATGTGAGCACTTGAAAAACACTAGCTTTAAAAATTATCATCAAAATAGGTTCACTTAGAAAAAGCAAATACAAATACAGTTGATTTGAACACCTTTTTTTTTTGGTAGTCGGTTGAGGAATAATATTACACTAAAGAATACTTTAATTTTAGGAGGAAAAATTAGTTTTTTTGTGTAAGTGGAAAGGAGGAAATCTTTTAAAGATAATAAATGCTATAAATGATAATGGATGCCACATTATCTTAGTAGTCATGGCGTCTGACACGGATTGTCGCAATACGCAGGTTCGAATCCTGTCCGAGGATGTGCATTTTTCTCTCTAAAACTGCAATGTATCTATCGCTAAGCAGGTTTAAAAATCATATTACGAAAAATATGAAAATTGACATAGTGGCTGAGTAATATAATCAGTACTTAAATTAATCAATAAATTAAGTATATAATCGATATGCTATTTAGGCTTTTTTGGCTCTTAGGCACATCATTGGAAATCCCATTAACGTCATGAAAAAAGTATTATAATAAATTTTAGTTTAGAAGCAATTCTCATAATTATCTCTTTTCTGTCAATGTTTCACTTTGTCCTAGATTGACACAAAATGTGCGATCAACTTCAGAAGCCATGATTCTCTTTTCGACCTAAGTACGCACTAATTTACAATTTACATGAAGTGAATCTGATAACTTTGTGTGTTGATCTGTTAGGTCAATGTTCAGATCAGTGTTATGTACTTAAATTTCTCTACTTTCCTCTCAAAATAAATAAAATATGTGATCTTTAATTTAATTTCCGGGCGGTGACCATGCTACCAGCAAGCTCCTTAGTTCTGCAAATTAATCTCCATGCACATCAGTTTTGTTTTTGTTAAATACCAATCTGATTTCTCTTATTATACATCAAACAATCGTTGCATTTACTATCGTGGCATCTAGGTTAAATGACACTGCTTTTCAATCTATGTCGTGAGAGCTACGGCAGGGAGAAACTCCTAACTTCGCTTAAGGCTCAATTACGGAATTGGGTAACTAGTCCGGATTAGACTAGGGTGCTGGGTGGCGAGTCTTTACTTGCCAAAATAATTTCATGATGAGACTGAAGTTAGCCGGTGTGCCCTAGTCTCATATAAAATAGTTTAGTTTTAATTTAAAAGCATGCAAATAACTTTAATGTTTGTGACAGACAGAGTGCCTATTTGATAAAGACAGTATAGTCCAGTCAAATTAGGATAAGTATGGAAATAATTCTGACAGTAGTAAATTCTTCTGGAATCGTTAGGAAACAGAGCTAGGAGTATCTCCCCGGTATGCACCGTTTCTAGTACCTACGAAACCATGTCAAATATTAGGTATAAACTTTAACAGGCCGTTAATTAGAAAAAATTTAAGAAGTTGGAATAGTTTATTGTATTTATGAATATTGGCTTCCTGTATGTATAGTGAAAAAAGTCGTGCGACCTACAGAATATTTGTATTTTTTTTTGTTTGCGGCTCTAGTAACATTCTGACAAAGGTGCAAACTTAAAATTAGGTATTTATAAGCATCATAAACGTTCAGAAAAATTTGCAATGTGCAAGTTACGGATCATATCTTTTCAACCATCTTCCAAAAACAGCGGTATTTTATCAAGTCGACGTGTATATTATTTTTTAACTTTTTACACAGAAGTCAGATTTTAATAATTATTTTTTGTTTGGTAGAGTATACGTCCAAGGTAATCCAGACAATCGGTTTTTGAGTTATAATCCAATAACTGGAAAGTGTTTCACCTACCTCGATGATATCGTAATTGATATTATCGAGGCGAGGCGAACCCTTTTCAGTTATTAGATTGTAATTAAAAAATCGGTGGACTCAATTTGATAAAATTTATATGGCATTACTTCAGACGTATACTCTATCAAACTAAAAAATAATTATAATAATCAGAATCGAATTGATAAATTACTCCTGTTTTTGGAAGTTAGTTAAAAAATACTAACTAAGAAGGTAGATTATATTACTTTAAGTATAGTATAAAAATATAGCGATCGCCACTCGTTCCTGAATGAAGTTATGCAATTTCAAAGTTTTTACTCGATTTAACCCTCTTCCGGAGTTTAAGTTTCGTAGGGATTGAGTTAGGCATGATTCTCAAAGCATATTAAACCATAATAAAATTAAAAACGCGCCGCGAATTATTTCCACTCTTTTGCAAAATATCGCCTAATTTGACTGGACTAGTAATGTACCTATAGATAATGCTTGTAGCACTAGAAACATATCTCTGTGATTTCATTTCATCATGATCAATTTCATCTGTGATTACATTTCATTATGACAAAATGACAGAATTTCACATTATGTATTAGTGTGTGGCCCCATTCCGACCGACTCTACTCGACAAGATTGCATACGTGTAATTTTTTTTTTTTACATATTTTATTCAAACAGTAATAGATAAATGCATTCTTCCAGGAAGTCACGCATACTTCTTCTTACTCATAAGGAGTGAGATGAACAAATTGGAAAGCAACTGCAATTTTAGATTTGTGAACACAGGCAATGAAGCTGAGATATTATATACCTTGGAAAATGGAATTATTGCCAATGAACTTGGATCAACCACTAATAAGAGTGGATCTGGAGTTGACGAAAATGGAACTAGAGTTCACACGAATGGAGTCAACGTTCACGATAATGGAACTAACGGTCAAGATTATTAAACTAGCTTAAAAACTGCATGAATATCATGATTAAGTAATGATCTGGCAATGCTAAGCTAGAAGTTTGTGTAAATGCAATGATATCTTAATTTTCAATAATTCAGTATTTAGTAATGCAATAACATAATTATAGATTACAATTGTTGAATGTTATTTGAATTAGTATTTTTTTTAATATTTTAGATATGTTTAATACTGTAATTTATATTTTAATTATTATAATATATGCACACCTGCTTGCAGACTGAATACATTAACATTGATTTAGTTTAAACCCTCACGTAAGTTTGTATTCCAGCAAATTTATATTGATTTGATTTGTTGTCGACATTATCAAGAAGTACGCAGAAGCTCATAAACGAAGAATTTAAGCACGACAGACATAGTGAGGAGGCTCAAAAGGGAAAAGCCTTTTGTGTTAGTGTAGTGAAATGTTAGTCTAATAAAGTAAAGTAAACTTTACTTTATTAGACTAACATTTTTCACTACACTACCAAAAAGAAGCTACCCAAAAAGAACACAATTGTGAAGTCTCTTCCCCTAATTGGCAAAATATACTTATAGATTTGAATGGATATGTTCCGGCTAAAAGTCGAAGTGTATTTTAATACCTAGTTTAATACTGCTAGAGCTAGGGGCACCCAGTCACAGGCTGTTAAATTAAGATATATCTTATCTTCGGTTAGAACTAAGTGTTTTGTGTAATTTAGTCGCTTCATCGGCCGCTGCTCTCGCTCGTGTCGTGTGTTGTGTGGTTACCATTAAATCTAACGCCCTTCTTGTTTCGCTCGTCTTCGCAACTATCGTGACTTTGCTCTGACTAGATACTCCGTGTGAATTGTGAATTACTGGTTCTAGCCAATCCAATATGATGAAAGCTAAACCTAGCTCTAACCGAAGATCAGTAACTTGTTTAGACTTAGATAACCAATAAATTAAGTAAAGTAGTATAGCAAATTATATTCAATTACTCGTAAGTCTTTAGACTAAATTGTAATTTATCGAGGTACATACACATCCACACTTACACTTACTTAAAATATTATTAAAACCTTTTGAATTGATAAAGATACACAACAGATCCAAAAGAAACGACGTGGCTGATGGAATGGACTTGTGACTTGACAAACCCATATATCTTTCTGCCCTTCACTCAGATTCGTGCAAGAATTTCCCAAAAAGCTACTCATCAAGATCTGCACTACTGGGTATCAAGGATTGTATTTTTGTGTTTGGTCAGTACATAGCTGATCCTACGTCATAACTATCTCATTCCAAAGAAGAATGGCAGAACCAACTTTGCTCCCTAAAAACGAAATGACAACCCGTTCATGTACTTATCATATTAGCTTGGCAACTGTTAGCAACTGAGATACACAATAGCCCTGCTGGGTGCATTTACTATGAGTACCTACCTTGTTCTGGAATCATTGGATTATTTAAATCTTACTTTGTTTGGTTTACCCATGGGGTTGTGCAAACAGCTATGGATCTGAGCACCATACATCATTCCGCTATGAGGGCTTTCTTGTTTATAGGATTTTGTTGTGTACTGTCAACGAAGAATTTGTTTTTCATTATTGGAGCGTGGCATAGTTCTTAATTTAACTGAATTTTTACAATAGGTGGTGGCCTTATATGGTCAGCCTTGTAGAATATGTATGTGAAAAAACTATGGGTTTTCGGGGTTACAGTTGTCGTAGTACCGCAGTAAACAGTATGTGTTGTACTGATTTGCCGATATTAGGTATATTTAGTTTAGTTTACTTGCTGAAAGCACGCCGTTGACAATATGAGGGATCAGATTACGCACCTAAATTAAAAACAATATATTATTCACGAGAATAGCCGGCGCATATCATCGCATAGTAGGATGTTTGTCGCGTTATCGCCACAGTCGGATGTACAGATCACCATGTATAAAAAGTATTTAAATAAACATTTCCTAGATTGATTTAATTTAATGCCAAGAGTTCACTCAGTACGCACACTGTCTCTACAGCGATAACAGTTCAGTGCCGCAGTTTACCAGAAAGAATAATAATATTAAATTTAGTGATACATACGGAAACCAAGTTGTCGTAGTTTTTATATATACGTTAATACTTAGTATAAAATGAAGTTGGAGCTTCCTGAATTAAAGAGATGCTGCTTTTGTATCCCATTAAGATATGGGCTATTAGCAATGGCGTATATGAAACTGGTAAGTAGATAAGTTCAATTTCTAATAAGTAGTGTATATCTTATAGTTTGTGGAACGAGCTGTCAACGTGAAATGAAAAGAACGCGTTCATATTTAAAATATTCATTTCGATAAAATTTTAATTCTAAAATGCATGAATACTACTGAATACCTATGTAACAAACAATGATACATTAACATTATACTATAATTCAACTTCAAATATAAATATATAAATTAACAATTAATTAATTATATATAAATAACAATTAATATATAAATAATATATAAATTAACTTCAACTATATTGGGTTTAATCATCTGAAGAAATTGTTTAAAAATCTACCATTTTCGTATTTTATGAATGCATCTTATATCATAGACAAATATTTCAAAGGTATACTTTCGCTAAGCCAAAGCAGTACTTTGCTAAGTTAAGTTGAAAGTAACGTCTATTTTAGACCATGAGCGATAGGTTACTTAAAGAAGTCAAAGTCGTACTTTCGAAAGTAATACTTTCGACTATTGCTAAGCATTGACTATTTATCTGGGCCTATGTCTTTGTACCCTCAGGTAACAGAAATAACAAAAGTATTTTGTGTTATCTAATAATTAATTGAGAAATTAAAAGTGTAGGTAAATTGTATAAATACTTATAATGTGTAATTGTCACCTTTGTTGCAAAGAAAGGAAATCCTGTAAACGTGTTCATGATCATAATTATAGTAACCATAGATACATTAATTTAATACATGAAATCAAACACAATGATAAATTACTAATACTCACATATTTTTAATTGTTTCAGATATTAATGTTTATAATAGGCGTATTCCTAACACGCGCTACGCTTTTATTTGTTGTCATTTCATTAAGTTTTGGCGGGGCCGCGTATATTCAACTAATTATAGCCATTATTATGTTACTGTTAACACTCTTGGATATATCGTTCACCATCGTATTTCTGGTCGGCGGACATCAGGTGAGCATTTGTTTCCTTAAGCCCATCACACACGATGAAGATACTATAAAATATATATTATCTTAGAGCAGATTCGGACATATCGCTCACCATATAATTCAATGAGCGACCACACACGGTGAATATACTATAATATTTTACCTTACAGTAGCTTAAGATGCCACCGATATTCGAAAGGCATGTTAACATACGCTAAAACTACTGCAGATCATGAAGACATCTTAAGATAGTAAGATTAAGATAAGAAGATTAAGATAAAAAATACAGGATGTTGACAAAACCGTTGCAGTAAATGGACTTCTGGTCTTCATTTACCGAACTAATTTATATTTTCACAATAAAAACTAATAAAGCTTCACATTATCTTATGTACCTATTTTGTTTCGAACCTGTAGAAATATTTTTTGTAAATAAAAATTAAATTAACGTCTGACTAACGCGAATGTGTCAAACAAAGGAAATCATCGAAAAAGTGAGACCTTCTACCTACTAACTGAACTAGCGGTATGACAATTTTTACTTAGTAGAATTTAAAAAAATGTTCTATGGGCCTAACCTCCGTAGGTTTTTCTAGATTGTAGGTACTACGTATAGATCAATGAAACTAGGTAACTACTCGTACTAAATCGATGTTAGTATTCTTGATGAAATAAGGCTATGTTATATTATTAGACTAGCTGCAGCCGCGACTTCATTCGCGTGGCCCTTTAATTAATGCTTTCAGTATAAATCAATGTTGGTCCAGCCTTTTCAGAAAATACCCGGATTATAGATGCAGACAGACAAACAACTTCGTATCGTACAAATAACCATATGAAAGTGCAAGAAAAAGCTGTTTTTTTTTCTGTAAGATCATTGTAAAGTTTAAATTCACTACGGTGTTTCCTGTGTTTTATGTGATCTTCTATCCAGATTTTAAGTTTTTTACTTTTAGCTAGTATGACGGTTATATCATATTCACAGTCGCAATCATCAGCTGAGGAACTGTCCAACAGGTCTAGCAACAAAATACGAATCATCGCAAAATAAAAAATATGAACACTCTGTATATTACAGTGTGAACGATCGAGACGTGCGGCTCCCGACACGGACTCCGATAGAATGTACGCTTGCTATATATTATAGTATCTGCGCCGCGTGTGGTTGGTTAAGTTAACATAACTTTTATATTTGACGCTATAATATATATTATCTTAGTCGTGTGTGATAGGCTTTATACAATGAAAGTAATATGAATGCCTTAATATGTTTATTATATATTATGATAACTATCTTCGTAATGGGGGTAGGTATAGTTATAAGAATAATTCCAGTCTCAAAATAACGCATTATTTTTACAGAATAGTATAACTTATTCACAAATCAACACAAAATAAACCACACTAATAACGTGCATGCATGACACAAGCTATAATGAAATTATTGTGAGGAACTAAAGTAAGCACGTAACGTAATGTTGTTACGTGTGCGAAGACTGCAGCATAAGCGCTTCTCCTCCCTCGAACCCTTCCAGCCTCGCTAGCCCCGTGAAGTTGCTGCAGTAGCCGATGACAAAATGGCGGCCACCAACCAATAGGGAGCTTGATGCAACTTCACCTTAGTTGGCTAGCTTCTGTCGGTGATGCCAAATATTTAATATGTTTGTTTGAATCGATGTATGTTACCCAATCTTCGAAAAATAAATAAATAGGGTTGTGGTATGTTTAATACTTACCTTGCCCGGCATGGGCAGGCGCGCGCCGGGTCCGTGTCACAACAGTGAGATACGATCTCTCTCTCCCAGTGTTGATATCATCAATGCTGATATCTGAGAGGTCGTGGGTGGAGGCACTCTCCTGCTGCGAGGAGGTGATGCAGAAGGAGGTGTCGGAGATAGCGCGGGAATTACTATCCGAGCTGCCAATCCAAAGAAAGAGGAGAGGGTTGATCTTTCACGCCTTTCTTCGACCTCCATGATTGGAGACTGGGAAGGCGTACGGGGTGTCCGTCGTCCGAATATCAGTGTCAGGCGGTGCGCGCGATGTTTCTCTGCGCCTGATGAAGATGGCCGAGAGCGTAGTCCCCTCTATTTCCATCGGGTTGGGATCCTCTTTTAGAGGACCAGTGCTGCCGGGACCGCGGACGAGTGCTATAGCGTTCCCACAGCCCTGACATTAAGGCAGTTGGAGTAACACCCCGGGTTTTTTGTGGGTATACGGACTCCCACATAGCCACCTACCTCCCCCAAGGAAAATGGTATCCATAAAGGATCTGCCGGGGTCAAAAAACAAAAGTTAGTAATACTTACCTACATAAAGACTTGAGTGAGGAGTAAGTAGTACCTATGATCGTTCTGGCTGTCTGTCTATCCGAACTTAATTACTTCTATTGTCATCAATGTAGGTAAGAGCATGAAAATATGCACAAGAACAGTTTTGATATATATATCTTAACTCAAAAACAATAATATTCGTTCCTTTATTTTGATTTTCACTAATTTCCCTCTTGTAGGTTATCATTATGTAGGGCTATTGATATTAAAGTAACGACTTAAGATATTTTTTATAAGGTATATTGTTTTCCAATTATGACTTGGAAAAGTACATTACACCCCTCTACCCTCCAAGACAAAAGCACCCCTCAAATTTCAAGTTTGTACGACCATCGGTTTAGGCTGCACGCTGTCTGCCAGTCAGTCAGTAAAGTCTGTGATATATAAAATTGTTGATGTATCTAGCAATCCTCTTTATACATGCTACACAACTTATAATTTCCCATCTCGATCAACGTAAGTACGGTAGGCCATACTCTAAACTGTACCTAGTTTTAGACTTGCGAAGACTAATACAGATAAAAAGAATGGCCCCGAGTTTCTTGCCGCTTCTTCTCGGTAGGTATTTTGTCTATATTTTGCAACGCGGCGGTAGAGTCTTTAAACTACATTATAATGAAAAATTGACGTTCAGTGCGTCATTGATGCCTAAATTGAATAAATGAATTGACTTTGTATTTGAGCGTTATTTGATTATTACTTTTATCGAATGCTTAATAAAGAAAAAATTAATATATAATAATACTCGTATATCGTTAGTGACCATAAAGTGATTATTGTGAGAAAACTCTAACCTAGCAACCATAAAAATATAATAGTTAAAAAAATACAGAAATTATCTAATAATAATATAATGATACTTTGCGATGTTTGTGACAAAAATACACATCCTCGGACTAAATTCGAACCAGCGTCTTCCGACAATCTGTGTCAGACGCCATGACTACTAGGCCACCGAGGCATACCGTCCAAGCATCGAATTATTATTAACCGTTGTATGGGGACGCTAACTAGGCGAAAGTGCTATCGAAAACATAAACCTACATTAACTAAATACATAATAATAATTAGTGATTATATGAATAAATCGTTTGCGCATAAAATATAAGTGACTTTTTGAACACGCTTCAATAGTACTGCACTGTATACCACTACTTTTCCTTTGCCTAAGTGTCTACAACCGATCTCACTGTTTACTTTCTCCTTTTAAATCCAAAGACTCTAAACGTTTTGAATAAAGGCTACTATTTATTTCTTTTCAGAAAAACATGAAGCTATTGAGAGTGTACTCCACTTACTGTATTGTATGCCTGTGTGTCTTCACTCTATTCATAGTGGTAACATTTGGATTAGGAATCTATTTTCGTGAGAGTTCAGGAGGAAGCGAGGGAGTTCATGATAAAATGATAAACTACATTTCCTTCCTTCGGCTACAACTTGTTTTTACCTTGATTATTATTGGTAAGTTCATTATATCGACTTATAACTAGTAGTTCTGAGAACAGAGGCCTTACTATCAGCTTCCTAAAAACCATGCAAGTTCCGTGCAGTTCTTAAACCTGTCATAAACAGTTTTGAATGAAATCATACCATGACGCTCATTTAGGTGAACTGTTTGCATACTGTTTTCTCAAAGGTGAACGAATAATTTTGTCTCTGGCATTCTAATAATTTACTATAACGAACATTGCAGACGCCCAGACGTTTGTAAGCTAATAAACTGAGTGGATTTAGAGCGACATGTTAACGAGAGTCCATACAAAAAAACAGGTGAATGGTTTTTCTGCGGTTCTTGAATAGTACGCTTGGGCAGGCCTGCTTTAAAGTTGTCATGGTACGAATAAACCGGGCAGTTGTCATGGAGTCCTGCTTTAAGAGCTCATAGTAAGGCCCCA
Organism: Selenia dentaria; assembly: GCA_917880725.1. Lineage (NCBI taxonomy): Eukaryota > Metazoa > Arthropoda > Insecta > Lepidoptera > Geometridae > Selenia > Selenia dentaria. The sequence continues at coordinate 34,946,612 of OU862878.1, read as the reverse complement.
GTAGGCCTCGTGAGCTTATAGGCTTCAGCGACAATTTTTCGCAGTACTTCACAAACATCTCGGAAACCACTGGACCAATTATGCTCATATTCAAAATTCCTCTTAAAGTTAAAGCTTTGCTCGCTCAGTCAATAAATGCTTCTACTGCGTGACTTCACAACCCTGATAAGGTAAGGACAAAAATAAATCGTCGTCGCCGGCACAGTATAAAGATGCAACAGTATTGAAACTAAGTCTTTTTGATCAAATAATTATCTATGCCCCATTGAAGCCATACGGTTGTCACTTTTAAAGTATTAAGGTATTGTTTTTTTATATAAAACATTTGTTCATCTAGTTAATTCCAGTTTACAAATAAAATGTATGTAGGAGTATCATGGCGTTGGTTAATCTTGATAGTTTAAAATACGGAAAACAGTTTAGTATTGACTCACAACCTTTGTAGATCTTGGAATTTTTTGTAGGTTTACAACACTAAAACTTATTATGGCATAACCTTTTACAAGTTTTGGCGGGAGCGTACGTGAGCCGCGGTTGGGCGCGTGGTAGGCCCTGTAGGTACTGCGTTTCAACCTCAAAAATGCGTTTGATACCTTGTAATTAAAATCATTACATAAAAAATACTTTTATTCTTCATGAATTACAAATTATTGTCTCCAAAAAAAGTTGATAATTTCGCCCAGCCGCCATCTTCGGTTTCAATTTTGTTAGCACTATCGGCTTCAACGCCCTCGAAAACCATAAAAACGACACCCAAGATGATAAAGTTGATAATTTCGCGCAGTTGCCTAATTGGATTTCTATTTTGACAGCACTATCGACTTCGACACCCTCGAAAATCATAAAAACGACACCCATGACGATATAGTTCATAATAATATTATAATCTATTGCAGCCGCCATCTAAGATGTGTATTTTGTGATATGTTTACGAATTTATTATGATTGATCATACAAGAACACTATTACAATTTTAAAACACATAGCAGTCAGTCAAGTGTGACATTTAATATTTTAGATTATATAAAAAAGGTTATGATGTAAATATAGTTTGTAACACTCACTATTGACGGCACCGCGAAAACCGCTTAGGGATCTCGTCGATGCGCATGTTTATGTCAGTGGGCCGTTTCGATCGATTGAAGGTAGTTTCCGTACTGTTCTCTATTATATCTACTGTGTCGCCGGGATACTTTTTTTGAGTTATGGAACAATATTCTGTTTAACACTACTTCTCCTCACTATCTTATAGAGCGTTTTAAATATCTTCACGTCTCTAATACTTCTCAAAGCTTTCAGATAATCTTATGTTAGCGTATACTCCAAATTCTTTCATGAATTCACTCTGGAATCTGGTCCAGTTTAGCAATAGTTTATATAGCTAACGATAGAATTTGCGATACGCGTAAAGTATTCTGCGACATCGTGGTGAAGGCCAGTGAATTACCTCTATTGCCATGCTATTGGGCATTGACTATAATATATGTCATTATACATATTTAGTTACTCCTTTCATATAAAAACATCCTATTTTTTTTTTTATTACGTAGATGTTGTAACATTAGTTACAATAAATAAGGCTAGATGAGGTAAAGAGCAGCTCCATGCATACCGCAATGAAATGACTTCCGATTCAGTGTTTTGAACTATATACTTTAAAAAGATCTAAGTTTATCACCAAGACCTGTGTGATCAGATATAAAACCCCAAGTTATAAGTTTATTTTCTATTACAATTTGAAATAAATATATATTGTCTTTACCTGCTGTGTGTGCTTTTTTGTTCTTGAAAAATATTCCTGTGAGATAGATATTAAATTTTAAATAAATGACATTTCGCGTTTTGTATCAGTGTCATAATTCTCAATCAGACAAAATACCCAAGATCACAGACGCATATACATCTTAATATTAATATTTTTTTATTAATAATGTTATGAATGATTCCTTCCAGGAAGTCACGCATATTTCTTCTTACTCTTAAGAAGTGAGATGATCAAATTGGAAAACAACTGCAATTTTAGATTTGTGAACAACACAGGCAAAGAAGCTGGGACGTTATGTACCTTGGAAAATGGAATTAATGCCAATGAACTTGGAACCACCACTCATAAGGTTGGATCTGGAACTAGAGTTCTCACGAATGAAGCCAACGTTCACAACTATGAAAATAACAAACATGAGAATAATAATAGCTTAGAAAATGAAACTAAAGAACAAACGAATATCACTGATGATGTAATTAATGAATCCGAAAGTCAATCCTTCAATTATAAGAAATTGGACAGTTATTAAGTATGTAACTTTTCAATAAAACTTTTACATGTATAGGATTATAAGTAAGCAGGACATATTGTTTCTTTTAATCAGTTTCAGATCTATACTTATCTAGTTATTCATTTTAACTATTAGGTACGTGTGTTGCACTAGAAGACAAGGATTTCTGATAAAGATAATGATCCTGTATCAGAACTTTCAGAAAATGAACGTGAAAAAATGACTACAATGGCCACTAAAACTATTATGACTGTACCTAGCCTAATAAGTGACCTCTAACAGAAAATAGAGAGTCCAGAGGACACTCAGCTTTACTGTGCCTGTAATTGACACCTATCAAGTCGTTTTGCTATCAGACTCAAAAAGTGGTATTCATATTTGGAATACCTATTAAACATATGAATATGGTATTCGTTTGGAATAGATGGCGTGAGAGGGCGACAAGGCGGAAGCCTAGTCAGAAATAAAGGGTGATTTTCACCCTTCTGGACAAAATTTACACCATCGAAGGACACTAGGGTGGTGGTAGGGCATCCATTAATTCGATGAATTAAACTTTAGTCCAGTCAAATTAGGATAAAGTATGGACATTATTCTTTTCAGTTGTAAATTCTTCTGGAATCGTTAGAAAACACAGCTCGAAGTATCTCCCCAGTTTGCACCGTTTCTAGCACCTACGGAACCATGTTCAATATTAAGTATAAACTATAACGTTCCGTTTATCAAAAAAAACTCAAAGAAGTTGGAATAGTTTATTGTATTTATTAATAAAGACTTCCTCTATGGTTTATTAATGACAGTGATGCCGAGGGGAACTCTACCCGTGGGTGCGTAGAAATCTGCTAAGGGATAACAATCGGAAGGTGGGCAGCAGCACCTTCCCAGTATTAAAACCAATATTAAAACTACGCTCGCCAACCCGCCTGCCAAGCGTGGCGAGTATTGGCAAGATCCCCCCAAATAACGGACACAATAGGAACCAGGCCCCCAGTCCCCAGCGCACGGTAGCGGCCACAGTAACGGTGTGGCAGGGGGTGCTAAGAATCCCCGGCAGATGCCCGGCTACCACCCCCAACGACGACGACTGGCCCTGGTAACACACAGCATACGCACGATGAGGACAGACGAGAAGATTTATGAGCTGGAAGAAGAAATGAGTAAGTTACACTGGGACATTGTGGGGTTATCTGAAGTCCGTAGAGCGGGTGACGACACGATAACCCTAAAATCAGGTAACTTACTCTAATACCGGGAGCGACCAACAGTCCCAAGGTGGTGTCGGTTTTCTCGTCCACGAGTCCCTTACTAACAACATAGTTAAGATCGATAGCGTTTCCAATAGGGTCGTATACCTAATACTCAGAGTATCCAAACGATATTCGCTGAAGGTCATTCAGGTACGTACTGACGAAGTCGCACCCAGATGATGAGGTGGAGGATATGTATGAGGACATTAGTCGGGCCATACATACCTCTGAAACGCACTTTCTAGTTGTTATGGGGGACTTCAACGCGAAGTTGGGTAAGAGAAGCGAGGATGAGTTGAAAGTGGGGCAATTTGGCTAGGACAACGGAACCGTAGGGGACAGAGGTTGGCCGACTTCCTGGAGAAAGAGGGACTCTTTATGATGAACTCTTTCTTTCAGAAGCCACCTCACAGGAAATGGACTTGGCTGAGTCCCGATGGTTCCACGAGAAATGAGATTGACTTCATTATGACCACTAAAACTTAAATATTCACTGATGTTTCCGTGATCAACAGGGATAAAACCGGTAGTGATCACCGAATGGTAAGAGGCACGGTGAATATTAATGTCAAACTGGAGAGGTTTCGTCTGATGAAGTCGACGCTCCTACCCACTCGTGCCCATATTCAAAACCCCGAGAGCTTTCAACTTGAGCTATCCAATCGCTTCGATTGCCTTGAGAACATCGAGATCAATAACAGGTTAGTAGAAACTGTCCATACAGTGGGTTCCAAATACTTTAAACCACACCGTACAGATAGGCCACAGAAACTCTAACGATACCCTCAACCTCATGGCTGAACGAAGCTCACTAAAACTGCAGTCTTTGGATGATGCTGTAGCATATAGCCTGCTCAATAGACGAATATGGAAGTTCTTGCGACACGACATCTACAAACCGTATTTAAGAGACGATAGAGCGGAAAAGAGGCTCCAAAGTGTTTGCGAGAGACATGTCTATTGGGCAAAGCCAGTTGACGAAGCTGAAGAGAGAAGACGGCAGTGTAGCGTCGACCAAAGCAGATGTATTAGGAGAGGTAGAGAGTTTCTACGGACAGCTATACACCTCGGTCACTAAACCTGTTAGCAGCTCGCCCAAAGACCCAAGAGCCAAGCTGACCCGACATTATACCGAAGATATCTCATCTTAAGAGCAACAAGGCGCCTGGTGACGACGGTATCACATCTGAGCTTCTGAAAGCGGGTGGAACACCGGTACTTAAAGTCCTTCAGAAGCTCTTTAATACCGTCTTACTCGAAGGTTCAACGCCAGAAGCATAGAACAAAAGCCTGGTGGTACTGTTCTTCAAGAAAGGTGACAACACTTTACTTAAAAATTACAGACCCATCTCGCTTTTGAGCCATGTTTATAAGCTGTTTTCGAAGGTCATAACGAACCGACTCAGTCGCAGGTTTGATGAATTCCAGCCTCCGGAACAAGCTGGTTTCTGAAAAGGCTATAGTACAATAGACCACATCCATACGCTACGGCAAGTTATACAGAAGACCGAAGAGTATAACTTGCCTCTTTGTTTAGCGTTTGTGGACTATGAGAAAGCCTTTGATTCGATCGAGACGTGGGCATTGCTTGAGTCTCCAGCGGTGCCGTATTGACTATCGGTATATTGAAGTGCTGAAGTGTTTGTACCAAAACGCCTACATGTCAGTCCGGGTACAGGGGCAGAGTTCGAAGGCAATTTCATTGAAAAGAGGCGTGAGACAGGGAGACGTTATATCTCCGAAACTGTTCACCGCTACATCGGAAGACGCCTTCAAGCTTCGGGAATGGCAAGGACTTGGCATCAATATTAACGGCGAATACATCACTCACCTTCGATTTGCCGACGATATTGTAGTCATGGCAGAATCCATGGAAGACCTCAGTACAATGCTCGAAGGCCTCCATCGAGTTTCCCAACGGGTAGGTCTTAAGATGAACATGGATAAGACGAAAATTATGTCTAATGCTCATGTTGTACCTACTCCAATATCAGTTGGGAACTCAGTTCTCGAAGTTGTTGACGAGTACATCTACCTGGGACAGACAGTTAAACTAGGCAGGTCCAACTTCGAGAAAGAGGTCAATCGTCGAATCCAACTCGGCTGGGCAGCGTTCCGGAAACTTTGCGAAGTCTTCTCGTCAAAAATACCTCAGTGCCTCAAGACAAAAGTATTCGACCAATGTGTGTTACCAGTGATGACTTATGGCACTGAAACGTGTTCTCTTACTATGGGCCTCATAGATAAATAAAATAAATAATAAAATCAAAGTCGCACAACGAGCTATGGAGAGGGCCATGCTCGGTATTTCTCTACGTGATCGAAATGAGGAGATCCGTAGAAGAATGAAAGTCACCGACATAGCTCAGAAGATTAGCCAGTTGAAGTGGCAGTGGGCAGGGCACATAGCACGCAGAACAGATGGCCGATGGGGCCGAAAGGTTCTAGAGTGGAGACCACGAACCGGCAAGCGCAGCGTAGGTCGTCCACCGACACGGTGGACAGACGACCTGAGGAAGGTCGCAGGACGACGTTGGAAACAGGCCGCTTCCAACCGGTCCTTTTGGAAAATCATGGGGGAGGCATATGTTCAGCAGTGGACGTCCTACGGCTGAGATGATGATGATGATGGAATGACAGTGAAAAAAGACGTACGACGTACGGAATATTTGTTATTGTTTTTTTTTGATTTGCGGCTCTAAGAACATTCTGTATAATGGTGCAAACTTCCTATTAGGTATCTATATTGATCTATAAGTATCATAAATGTTTAGTTAAATTTACAACAATGTGTAAGGGGCGAAATATATCTTTTCTACTTACATTAAAAAAGGATAATTTTCCCTACTCGACGTGTATATTTTTTTATGTATAATACAAAAAAACCAAACAAAAAAAGAATTATTTAAATCAGACTACTATGCAAAAAGTTTAGCGTGATTATACATAAAAAATATATACGTTGACTCGAAAAAATCCTCCTGCTTTTTGGAAGTCGGATTATAATACCATATGTTCTAAGAAGAAATAATAGTCAGGAAGCATTATTCAGAACAAATTCCACACAAAAAGTGGCCTTTCAAATCAAAACATCGTATGATTCCAAATACAAATTACTTCCGAGGTTACAAATAGACATGTTCGGTGATTGGTTTAAATTCAGAAGGAAAGCAGGGATTGGTTTACGCGCGTGCTGCAACGTCTACAATGACAGCAGAGTCATAGCGGCGTGGACGATGTTATTCAACAAGTGGAATGGACCAACTCAATAATAAATCAATCGTAAATCTCGTATGTCTCGCGAAATATGATTAATTTATTAAGTTTTTGTCTAGAAGACATTAGAAGAGATTCTTCGCAATGTAGTAAAGAAAGATTATGAAACATTTTAGGCTTATACATATTACAAAAAAAAAAATAAGTCGTTATTTGCCAGCTGGTTGTTTTTCAGTGAAGAAAATTCAATCAATTTATAGAATTACTTTAGAAAAGCACTGTGTTGATATTACTGACAAATTAATTAGCAACTCAGCTAAACCACTTTAAAATTAGCAGAGGATGGATTTTCATCAGCTTGAAAAATTAAACGTGCTTTAATTTGAACAAACAATGAACTGTTTTTTTAATGCTATATAGTTAGCTATATTACATACCAACTGTAGGCAATCGTTTATTATTGTTGTTTACTGTTCATTGTCTGTAGTATCTCTTTAGAGCGTAAGCGCTTTGGAAGCGCCAATTCGCGTTTTTGCTGAGTATTTGAAGGGTCACATAATAATGATTGATATAGTATATTATGTCAATTATTCTTACCTGATGTAATAGAACATTATTTGATTAACAAGTTCAAGTTCCACAGACTACATTTAGAAATTGTTTATTAGTTTGTTATTGCCGAGCGGTTTCTACACACACACGTTTTTAAAAGCAATCATAAAACCGGTCGCTCCAGTCACAAATCGTCAGATGTGGCAGAGGCCTCTTAGAGAGAGGTCAGAGGACGTATCGCTCTGACGCCCGCGCTTACACAACTAAATATTAGTGTGCTCAAAACTTCCTAATACTTATTGAGATAACATTTCTAAGTGGAATTCTAACAAATAATTTTATATGACATCTGGTACATCAACAATAGAAATTTCATTGTTATAATGACATCGACCCTTGAGGGGCTAGTATTTTGCTATTAAGCAAATTTCTTATGCTTATACTTAGTATCCAGGAATCCACGCTGGAGTCGGAAACTGGTAGCAGGAACTATGTGGTTTTTAATAGTAGACACACCGTGTTTGGGATCGTATAAATCGTCTTCGCGATACGTTTTTTCTAGCTGGTGACCAGGACCTGATGAAACTGGTAGCGGGAACTATTTGATGGTTGTTTTATTTGCTATTCTCATCTCTTTTTGGTAGATACATGAGTTAAATCTTACCTTTTTCTAGTCTATGCTCTTGTAGATAACATGTACTTGGTTAATAATAATCATTTTATGTTATTTATGTCGATATTAAAAATAAAATGTGTCCTGCGTGATATTTTATTTCACCTTTTTGACCTACGTCTATTTGTGACATAAAAACCATAGTAGATGAAAAAAAAAAACCAAATATTAATGCGCGCTATTTTGCTAAAGCGGTAAGGCCACTTCCGCAGGGCGCGCTAGCAAGTAACTCGCTAATGTAAAATACCTAAACTCGCGCAGCGCTGCGCAGAATAAAGGCTCTTAAAGATGTTGATGTTTCTTCGGGACAAATCATCAGCATAAAATGATAAATATGATATTTTATATAACACAATTTAATAAAACAGTAGGTACTTACTGTACCAACTGGTAGGTAGGTACTGCAGTTTTGTGTAACATGGTCCATATTTTTTTTATTATCTATAATTTTTTTGTTTCAGTCAAAATAAACGTAGTATAACTATGCTGGTTTTCACATACTCTTGTTTTTCTTGCTTAATGGCAGCTAGGCACTTATTTTGCCGCATTGAATCGGCAAGCAAGCGAGAATAAAACATTACAAGCAAAACCATTGCACATTACATACATTTCAATATTTAGTCCTGAAGAAAAAAATACATCCTAAATTAAATAAAAATTTACTGACTTTATTTTGCATAGTATTGACCATCTCCATTTGTTGACGTATTTGAACATCTTTGAATAATTATAATTTTGCTATTTTTTACTGGTAAAAGTGATCCCTGGACATTTTAATCGTGTATTGTTTCTGCACTACTTCACAACGAATGCTGGCATGATGATCCACAACTGAAGTTCACAATGATAAAAATGAAAATGTACGTGAAGATTTGAAGTGTGCTCGCTTGCAAGTAAAATGTCCGACTGATGACGTACTGAACACGACTTTTAAGCCCCGCCTACTTGAACACGACTTTTGTTGGGTCATTTTTTTAACGCAGTTACTGTTCCTGACTATATTTCTTTGTAGCATATGTTACATACACGATTACATGTATAGGAACATTATGCCTGAGTAACATATGATATATTTGATGCATCATCATTATCATCCATCACCACGCGGCTGAAACCGCGGAGGGCAGCTAGTTACTATATATTATTATTAAGAGAAAATATTTGTTTGGTAGTTCTAATTGAATATGATTCGAAACTACTAGACTGATTCGAAAATTTCTTTCACCATTAGAATCCTATATTATCCCTGATGCACATAGGATATATTTTGATTCATCATCTAACACCACACCGGTGAAACCACGCAGCGCAGCTAGTATGAAATAATTAGAAAAAATAATAATTGTAGTATTGTAATATTGCTTTTTGTAGGCCCTACATCTTGGCCAATAATGATCGTCTACACTAGGATGGACCCTAACGCTCTCTACCGTTGTTGTAACTTTATCTCTTTTCAGGAAGATTTGAAAACAGAAAAAACTGCCCAAAACTATAAATGCCTACTGTAAACATAAGCAATACCTAGTGATACAGACATTACGATGACAAGAAAACTACTACTTTTCAATAAATATATTACTAGCTAATAACGATGAACCACGAAGATCTTCCTAGTTTGCATGTACTTTATATAAATGTCAAACTGTCTGACTGAACCGATCTTAGAACTCTAGCCTACGTACTTAGATCTATGAATAGTTCTTGGGTTTCAAGTTCTTGAGTTTATTATTAATGTTTCATAACTTTAGAACATAATATAAGTAAATTTATATACTTATTATTAGTTTTATGAGTGCTAGTTTGGCCCGCGTATTTAATCTTTGTATAGATAGAGGTACCTTTCCTAATTTAATGAAATATAGTAGAATCACTCCAATATTTAAGCTTGGAGAGAAAACAGACCCATCAAATTATAGACCAGTATCTATACTACCAATTTTGAGTCAGATCTTTGAAAAAAATATGCTCAAACAACTTTTGGCGCACTTCAACGAGCATTCAATACTGCACGAAAATTAATTCAGCTCCACGAAAGCAAGATCAACTACGGATGCCGGTGTGCAGTTAATGACATATGTCTTAAAGGCTTGGGAGAGCTCACATGATGCTATTGTTGTTTTTTGTGATCTATCTAAAGCATTTGATTGTGTGGAACACCATATACTGATTAGAAAGCTTTTCCATTATGGTATTCGTGGAGCGGCGCTTGATGTCATCGAGTCATATTTATCTGACAGGATGCAATAGGTTGGCATAAATGGTGTATCATCTTCGGGATCTATAATTAGAATGGGTGTTTCACAAGGGTCCATTTTAGGGCCTTTTTGATCAGTATACATTAACGACTTGCCACTTCTCTTTCAGTATACATTAACGACTTTGCCAAAGATATTTGTGATATTGTTTTGTTTTCAGATGATACATCTCTGATTTTCAAAGTTGATACGAAGATAGCACACTGTTTCAAGTAAACAACGCTCTATCTAGTATATCTAAATGGTTCTCAACTAATAATTTACTTCTGAATTCAAAAACGACAAAATGTTTAAAGTTTTCTTTGCCTACTGTTCCATATTTGGAGTCCAACGTTACGCGTGTTGGAGTTCAACTCGTAATGGACAAGGCAATAGTCTTTCTAGGCATTAAAATTGACGCAAATTATAATGGGGTCCTCATATAAATGCACTGACTGGGAGACTCAGTTCTGCTGCATATGCGGTACGTAAGATAAATAAGAGAGTAACGGTAAATAAGAGAGCTAACAGACTTTTCTACGGCGTGGTTAGTACTCGTAGTAGTATTAGCAAAATAATATTTCATAGACTAGGGAATATATACCTATATAATATATAATATCAATCATCGCCATCAAGTCCAAGGGCGGTTTGAAGCTGCACGATAGCGTTCCCCATGTTATCGTTGCAGTCTCGCGACACACCGGGACCTTTATTTACCTCGCAGACGACGATAATAATGCCATTGGAAAGTTCTTGAGGTAGGTGACGGTTCAAAGACCAGAGACCATCCGCCAATATAATCTGAAGCCAAGTTTACTCGTAATCATAGCGCTTGCAACAGTGCCGAAATTTCGAGAACTCAAACAAAATGGATTACACGGTAAATATCAGTAAATATATAGATTTAAACTCTTGCAAGGTTTGTTATGTTTAGTAATGCTAATGTGCCCTGTATAATCTGTAAAAATCTGTAGTTACACAATGTAATGGGTAAACATTAGCGTTCCGATCAGTCATGCTCGCGAAGAGTTGTTGGCAAGCGGCGGCGTTGTTTGTCGGGTCGCAATCTTCCCTCAAATATGGTTAAGAAAGGCGATGGCTGGCACATACGTCAACACGTGAACGGGTGCTGCTTGCAGAGACCGGTCACTCGAAGTTCTAATGAATACCTTATTGAGTTTTGTTTTTCCTTCTGTTCTTTTACTTTTTGTTAATATAAAATATAAATATGTTAGTCTATCTTCTCTCCTTGTATGCTAAAAGGTAGTATATTTAAATAATGGAGTAAATAAAGAAAGTTAAGAAAATGTCAAAAAATGACACGGACCTGGAGTCTGTGTGTATTTAAAAAAAGGATTGGGCATTCCCTATCGAGGTGGGTCTTAGTTGTCAACGAGAAGTGTGTCTGGATCCGTGGACTTCCGGGTCCGGGTGGAAGTCCAGGAATATAGTAAGAATTTCTCTGTCACTCTCCGGCTTATACACCTTTCCAAATCTGACATTGAAGGCGATAGGAAGCACGTTGATTAACCATCAACGGCATTTCTACCGGCTTCCGACCGGCTTCAGTCCACCCGCCGCTATCGTATGTTTCTAATTTAAAATTCTGAGTAAAGATTCGCTACTGTCAACAAAGTTTATCTGGATTGAAGCTAATCGGAAGCACGTAGTTTTAACCAATCAGCGGCCTTTCTTTCTGTAAAACCAATCTCAGCTATCCTACGTTTTATTTTGACGATGCAGATTCAATACAGGGACGCGTAGCTTTGTCGCATTTCTTTTGTACGGCCAATGATGATACTATAGGATTGCCAATACCTATACAATATACATTTTAGTGTAGACGTTTTCAGGAGTTCCTAGTGGTTGTTAAGATGGCGTTAGGAGTATCAATATTAAACTAAAACACAGAGAATAGGGTAATAGTACTATGGCACCAATTACATGAAATTCTAAAAATAATAATGTCTATTTTTTTTTGGATTTCCACTTTACTCTCGAACGTTGTAGTACACTAAAATATAGCAGATGGCGCTATTACTCAAACAATTGTTCTCGTACTACAAAAAAGGGCCCTTAAATTTCTCACTGACAATAATTGTTCGCGTTACTTATGATTGAACGCGAGCTTTGTCACAGAATAAGTACCTATGAGTAGAAATAAAATCCGCGTTTTCACCACAGATAACGTCAAATGCTCTGTAATGATTTATAGCAAAGATATCGTTGGATGCAGGCCGCCTCCAACCGTTCCTTTTGGAAAATTATGGGGGAGGCGTATGTTCAGCAGTGGACGACCTACGGCTGAGATGATGATGATGATGAAAATAGCAAAATAGCAAAAGAGTGGCTGATCATAAAAAAGCATGCTAACTTCCGAACAAATTTACCCCAAACTCTTTGAAACACAAAATACACAAGGAAAACGCCAGATATTCGAGATTAAAGTGGTCTGTACGACAAAACAAAATGTATAATCACATGAAATAGGACTGATATTTATCCCTTCACCTGGCGTAAATCGGTCAACACCCTTTTTAGTATGGGTCGCTCGGGGTCGCGCTGCCTAACGGAAAAATAAAATAAAATTGAAATAAATTAAATTAAAAATTAGCGCCGGTGCGCACTAAATCGATGATATCTCGGGTTTGGATGGGTTTATAAACATAAAACATATACTGATAGCATCGTATTGAACTTACCTAACTGATAGTGGTTAAAAAATAGGTGTATGTAATTATGCTTAAGTGTGCATGCAAGATTAGTAGTAGTAAGTAGTATCAATTGAGAAGTATGACATTTGCCTACGCGTTTAGCACTAGTTTAACGAGCGAGTTCACATAGGGTGATTAGTGTAATACAGGTTGTTCGGCAGAACTTTATAGATACGAAATGGGGGTAAGTGGAGTCGTTTGCTACCTACTCAGCCCTAAACATTTGACTGGTGACTCAATTTTTTTTATTAGATATTTGTAATTCACGGAATTTCACTTTCATAGATTTATAACCAAATCTGTTTTTGTTTAAAGGAGACGGTACAAGCTCGAGGCCTACCTGGTATTAGGTGGTAACCACTCCTAAGAATAGATGTCTGAAGAAAGATGCACTGTGCCCGTAACCCTGAAACATTAAGTTAAGTCTCATGAGGCTGTAATTTCGCCGGCATATTAGTGCTTCACGCACGATAGAGATAGGTTTGGTAGGTTTGGTGATCGTAATGGCTGGTAATTCCCTTTTAAAATTGATATTGGGTGCAGGTTATTGCTAGAAACAACAACAAGCATAAACACAGATACAAATATAATAACTTTTTTTATAAACTTTAACGGTATGTCTCTTTCTTTGATATATTTTCGTGACCAGTGTTCGTGGATTTTTACCTAGCCACAGGGACCATTTCGACGAAACTCAGCTTTGTGGAAAGATAAACGTATTAGTAAATTTATAAATCATCATCATCATCATCTCAGCCGTAGGACGTCCACTGCTGAACACAGTCCTCCCCCATGATTTTCCAAAAGGACCGGTTGGAAGCGGCCTGCATCCAACGTCGTCCTGCGATCTTCATCAGGTCGTCTGTCCACCGTGTCGTGGACGACCTACGCTGCGCTTGCCGGTCCGTGGTCTCCACTCCAGAACCTTTCGGCCGCATCGGCCATCTGTTCTGCGTGCTATGTGCCCTGCCCACTGCCACTTTAACTGGCTAATGGAAATTAATAATCCGTGGATCCACCTAAGACTCTCCTGACACATCTGCAGCGGTTCTGCATACTCAAAACAAGGGTGTCAATATCCTGTTGTGGAATACTGTCCCAAGTCCTGCTAAGATGCAAGAAAAGCGTTATATCCAGGCTTTGGTCACGTTATCGTGTCACGGGAGAAGTGGTGGAGCGGAACAGAGGACCTCAACGCATTACAACACGTGTACAAGACCGATTCATAGTAAATGCTGCACGAATTCAACCAAATGTAACGGCGATGCAATTGGTTCAAAGCTCCACCTTAGCCCTGGTTGGTCAGGGTCTTCTTTTCTTCCTGAGTGTGTGCTAGGAAGAGGGTGTTGGGGAGAGTGCTGGGTATATGCGCATCTCTGTACCTTCTCTGCTCCAGGGACCTGGAATACATGGGGCTGAGGAATATATACCTGAATATATTTCCCTCAACGCGTACGCGACATCCATGGGGTTCCGGTGTTTGCACAACAACTCCTGATTGATGGTAGCTATCAGCTTCGGGCGATTGTACCTTAGCTCGAAGAGGTTCTCTCTATCGATATAAGTCAGGTTTATACCTCGTTAGAAGCCTAGTATTCTCAATTTTCCTATATGCTGCTGAAACTTGGACGCTTAAGGCTAACGACCGAAAACGCGTAGATGCCTTCGAAATGTGGTGTTGGATGAAAATGTTGCGCATCCCCTGGACAGCCAGAAGAACAAACGCGTTGATACTCGAGAAACTGAATATTACGGCTAAGTTGTCATCTATATGCCTCCAATGAGTACTCGATTACTTCAATCATATATAAACAAACATACAAACCCACTCACAAACTTTCGTCTATATTTAATATTACTCAGTGTGATTAATCATTACAATTCACGTAAATGTAAAATGGCCCCGGTGCCATAAAACCTACAACAAGGGAGGGCCAAATGAAAAATAAGAATGACTTCACTAATAGCCTAATCCTACTAATATTATAAACGCGAAAGTTTGTGAGTATGGATGTATGGATGTGTGGATCTTTGTTAGTCATTAACGCATAAACGGCGGGGGCAATTTTGATGAAATTTGGTATGGAGGTAGATGAGGCACTGGTTTAACACATTGGATACTTTTCATTATCATCATCATCCATCACCAAGAGGGTGAAAAATGTAATATCAAGATAATGTATGTCAAGATCGTAATGATGACAGTTCTGTCAAAGTTTGTGTCAGTTTCTGATAGCTTAGTCAAAAGCCAAGTCAATTTGACAGCTTGATACACGACCGTCAAGAAGACGGGGTTAGACCTTAGTCCCCTCTAACCCCATCGGGTTCGGATCCTCTTTTAGAGGACCAGTGCCGCCGGAACCGCAGAGGAGTACGATAGCGTTCCCGCAGTCCGGACATTAAGGCAGTTAGAGTAACACCCCGGGTTTTAGTGGGTATACGCACTTCTACATAGCCACACGGCCCCTAGGTAGATATTATCCATGAAGGATTTTCCGGGCTCAAAAAAGTTACTAATACTTACCAACCTAAGAAGTGGAGTAAGGATTAAGAATTACCTACGATCGTTCTGGGTGTTTGTGTGTCCGAGCTTAATAATTTATAATATAAGTAACGTTTCATAAATCCTTTCATTATAAGATGTAAATAGTGTCTCCAAAATATGAGTTGCCAAAATATCTCTATCAATCCAATCAAATCAATCCAAGAGCATTCATCTCCTGAATTTCGAAAGTATGCATGCCATACAAGTTATAATTTTCCATGTTAATTAACCTTAATAAGACCTAGCTCTAAACATGTATTCGATTTCGTTATTTGATTATAACTTTTCTCCCATATTAAATAAAGAGAAAATAAATATAGTAAAGTAAAGTAAAAAATAATTTATTGATATAACTTGTTGTACAATTATTTAGTGAATCCATAGGCTGCCGAACTAGTAGAAACTGTGTTTCAGCAGCCAGTGGCTTCTCCCATCCGGTAAACACTATTGTAGTTATGTCGAACATTCTGGTCAACTTATTCTAATGTATCTACAATTAAAGATTACAAGATTTAAAATTTTAAAGATTTAAAATAAACTAAAACAAAACAAAACATTTTTACATTTTTAAACAATGAAGCAAAGGATGTGTGTGCGCGTGTGTGTGTGAGAATGTGAGTGTGTATGTGTATGGTGTGTGTTATGTGTATGTGAGTGTGTGTGTATGAGTGCGTGTTTGTGTATTGGGCGTGGGTGTGTTTAGTACTGTCATTCATATACTTTATACTTAAAAATCAAAAATAAAAACTTTCTAACATTTTTTCAATGCCATCATAGTCAAAGGTTTTAAGCCATCTAAGTATGATTTTTTTGAACTCATTATTGCTATACTTCTTAACACTACATTCCTTTACATTATATCCCTTTATTGATGTATTGTAGAGATGTGGAACAATAACGTCAAATCGTTTTTGTGCAAATCTGCTCGTGACATAAGGAACGGGGCATCGGTCGAGTCTTTTGGTGGATACAGATAATTTAGGCACAGTTTTTTTATGATATCTACGAAGAATATATATGTAGGTATATATATACATATATATCGTTATTGACCATAAAGTTATATTGTGAAAAATCACTACCTATCAACACCTATCAATCATAAAAAAATACAGAAACAATCTAATACTACAATGATACTTTGTGATTTTTAACAGAAAAATACAAAGTCAAAGTCAAAGTCAAAATCATTTATTCAATTTAGGCATCAAAGACGCACTTATGAACGTCAATTTTTCATTATAATGTACTTTAAAGCCTACCGCCGCGTTCCAAAATACATAGAGCCAACCGAGAAGAAGCGGCAAGAAACTCGGGGCCATTCTTTTTATATAGATGTTTTTACAATGTTTTTACTTAGGTACTACAAATATTAGCTCCAGTGTGTTGCCTTACAAAAGAGAACATAATAATGGTATCAGTAGGGCAAGACACGCTACACTTTGACATCTTAGTACACGAGTAGATAGATCCTGGAGTGATCAGTCCCAAGCTGTTTTATCCTCCAAGTAATCCGAAATTTTGTAATAACCTTTTTGACAGAGTTTAGTTTTAATAGTAATTTTAAACTTATTAATAGGCAAATCTCGGATAACATTGGGAACTTTATTATAAAATCGTATACATTGTCCCATAAAAGAATGACTTATTCTGTGGAGACGCGTTACATGTACGGATAGCTTGTGCTTATTTCGCGTGTTGATGGAATGAGCATCACTCCTTTTATCAAAACTGCTAATGTTTTTCTTTACATACATTAGATTTTCATAGATAAACTGAGAGACAACAGTTAGAATGTTTATGTCTTTAAATTTCTGTCTAAGGGAAACTCTGGGAGCCAAACTGTAGATTGCTCGTATAGCCCTTTTTTGCAGTATAAAAATAGAATTAATATCTGCAGAACATCCCCAGAGCAGTATGCCATAAGTCATAACGCTATGGAAATAACTAAAATAAACTATTCTAGCTGTGTCTACATCAGTTAATAGTCTAATTTTTTTTAACAGCATAAGCTGCTGAACTGAGCCTACTAGACAATTTTTTAATGTGGGGACCCCATTGCAATTTAGCGTCTATAGTAATTCCTAAAAAGACTGTTGACTCCACAAGGTCCAACCCTGTTCCATTCAATTGTATATTGGATTCTACTTGTCTCACATTTGGTGTCGAGAATTTTATACAATTAGTTTTCTTCTCATTGAGGAGAAGATTATTTGTATTGAACCAATTCACAACTTTAGCTAATGCATTGTTAACATCGTCATAGTTTAGTAACTGCCTTTTAATTTTAAATAACAGTGAAGTGTCATCTGCAAACAATACAATCTCGTGATTCTTCTCTACATAATAAGGTAAGTCATTAATATAGATTAAAAACAAGAACGGCCCTAGTATTGAACCTTGTGGAACGCCCATTGAGATTATAGAGCCGGGCGATTTTTTACCATTTATGTCAACCCTTTGAATTCTACCATTTAAATATGAAGTCAAAAGGTTGAGAGCCATGTTCCTAATACCGTAGTGTTGTAATTTCCTGACAAGTATATCATGTCGGACGCAGTCAAATGCCTTAGATAAGTCACAAAAAACACCTAAGGCATCCTGAGAGTTCTCCCAGGCATCAAACACATCTTTTATTAGTTCTATACCTGCGTCTATAGTAGAGCGATTCCTTGTAAACCCAAATTGATTTTTATGGAAAATTTTGTTTGCACTAAAATGAGTTTCTAATTGATGTAATATGATTTTTTCGAAAATCTTACTTAGCGTAGGTAGT
This sequence comes from Selenia dentaria, assembly GCA_917880725.1. NCBI lineage: Eukaryota > Metazoa > Arthropoda > Insecta > Lepidoptera > Geometridae > Selenia > Selenia dentaria. Next base: position 34,928,376 of record OU862878.1, on the reverse strand, counting down.
ACAGAAATAGGCCGAAAATTTGTTGGATCAGTAGTACTACCAGATTTGAATAAAGGAACCACTTTACTGTGCTTCATTAGGTCAGGAAATACACCACTTGCAACACAACTATTAAACACAGCTGCTAGATTGGGTGCAATGACATCTATAATTGAAGAAACGGTCTTCACAGAAAGACCCCATAGGTCTGCCGTTTTTTTTGCATCTAGACTTTTGAAACTGCTTACAATATCTTTGCAATTAACTACTGAAAATTTAAAAGTTGTGTCACATTCAGTTACACATCATTGCATGGGATTCGAACCCGTGTCTTCTGACAATTTGTGTAAGACGCCATGACTGCAATGCATGACCGAGGCATACAGTCCGATCATCGGATTAACTCTCTACTTGATTTTAACCGTCGTACGGATGCTGCATGGGACGCTAAGTAGGCATGAGCTACTTTAAAAATCATATCCTAAAAATATAATGATAGTTACTAACTAAAAATAATAAGAGACCCTATGAATAAATCGTTTGCCCATAAAATATATCCGTGACTTTTTTTACCACGCTTCAATAGTACTGGATTGTATACTACAACAAATCTCACTGTATACTTTCTCCTATATCCAATGACTCAAAACTTTGTGAATAAATTAAATATGTAATTCCTTTCAGAAAAACATGAAGCTATTGAGAGTGTACTCCACTTACTGTATAGTATGCCTGTGTGTCTACACTCTATTCATACTGCTAACACTTGGATTAGGAATCTATTTACGTGAGACTGGAGGAAGAGAGCCATTTCATGATAAAATCATGACCTACATTTCCTTCCTTCGGCTTGAATTTGTTGGTACTTTGATTATTATAGGTAAGTTCACTACATAATCTTATAATAAATGATTCCAATGCACGCCTTTACAACCCTGAAAACGTGAGGACAGTATAATAAAAAGCTACAATTCCCTAGTCCAATTCAAATTCAAATCATTTATTTGCAGAGTACAGTAATACAGTCACGTGGTGTTACAGTGTTATTCTTGTTCGCTGTACTCGACCCTTATTGGGTGTGCAAATTACAAATAGAGCTAAATAAGACATTTATTAATTACAAAATTTGGATCTGTTAATTATATTATACATAGTCATGTTACCTTCTTATATTGAGAACGTACCATTTGAATTACATCATCATAGGATAAGTCATTAAGAGGATTGCATAGCTAGTACTTTCCATACTAAAAGAGAAAACTCTTTTCTACCTCTTAACATTGTCCGATTTTTTTCACCGATTTGTGATTTTTTAGATTTTTTTTTCATGTAATCATCACATTGTTTACTATGCCCGTACGTTTGATTTTTTCAGTTTTTATTAGTTCTAAAAAAGGTAATGTATAGTACTTTGAACTACTGAAAAAATCAAAATGTACGGGCAAAGCAAACAATGTGATGATTCCATGAAAAAAAATCACCGAAATCGGACAATGTTAAGAGGTAGAAAAGAGTTTTTTCTTTTAGTACGGAAAGTACTAGCTATGCAATCCTCTTTTGAATTAATTAAAAATATGTCATCTATACAATTACATTAAAATATATGTCATTAAAACTTAATAATTATATAATGTATGCCTGTAGGCATACATTATATAATTATTATCCTATACAAGTCATGTCCGAAATTATAAGTCTATTTTGTATAACAATTTAAACAAATATTGTCTTTGCAGTAGATACCTGCACAGCACAGATGCTTTCAGTTCTTGAAAAATATTCCTGTGAGATAGATATTAAATTATGACATAAAGTCATTTCGCATTGTGTATCACTGATAAGCCCCATTCAGACAAAATACCCGAGATCTCATACGCATACCTATAAATTTTTCATATTCATATTTTTTTAATAATAATGGTGTGAATGCTTACTTCCAGGAAGTCACGCATATTTCTTCTTACTCTTAAGAAGTGAGATAATCAAATTGGAAAACAACTGCTATTATAGATTTGTAAACAACGCAGGCAATGAAGTTGAGATATTATACACCTTGGAAAATGGAATTAATACCAATGAACTTGGAACCACCACTCATAAGATTGGATCTGGATCTAGAATTCTTACGAATGAAGCCAACGGTCACAATTATGAAAATAACGATCATGATAATAATACTAGCATAGTAAATGAAACTAAAGAACAAACGAATGCCATTGATGATGTAATTAATGAATGTGAAAGTCAATCCTTCAATTATAAGATATTGGACAATTATTAATTATGTAAATTTTAAATAAAACTTTTACAATTGTAGGACTGTAAGTAGGGACGAACTTATTGTTCACTTAATCCTTCCTATACCGTGTTAATTAAAACAAAAGATTTATGAATGAAACGTTATGAACGTACGTCTCTGGGACGCAAAGGGTTAATCAGTTTCACATCTATATTTATCTAGTTATTCATGTTAACAATTAGGTATGTGCGTTGCTCTAGAAGACCACGGATTCTAATACAGATAATGATCCTGTACCAGAACTCTCAGAAAATGCACGTAAATAAATGACAATAATGACCACTAAAGCTATTCTACCTACTGACTGTACCTAGCCTAATAAATAGTAAACTGTAACACAAAATAGATAGTCCAGAGGACAGACTCAGCTTTTACGTGCCTGTAATTGATACCTATAAAATCGTTTTGGGATCAGACTCAAAAAATGATATCCGTTTGGAATACAAAATAAACATGAAAATATCATCTGCGTAAGAATATGGTATTCGTTTTGGATGGTGAGGAAGGTGAAATGACAATACATGGTGTGGAAGGGCGGAAGACTAGTCGGAAATAAGAGGTACTAATTACTATTTTATCCATACATTCCACGAAATAAACTTAGACTCATAGGCATACTGCTGTGGTGGACTTCTTTTCGATTTTTAGCCCGAATACAAATTCTATCAGACGTCTGCTAAAGTGTTTAGTTTTTAAGAATTATTATAAAATATTACTATTATCAAAAACGGCCGGGCTAATGCGCAGGATTAACTCTGACGCAGTTGACTGCAGACTGCAGACCATAATAATTATACTATTATTTCTCAAATATTTGTTTTAAAACACTGTTTAAAACTATCACGGTTGTTCTCTAAAGTTATATGATTATTAACGGGATATTTACCGTGGTAAGGTTGTGGAATGAGCTCCCGATATTTCGGAGCAGTTACATGCACCATGTTCACGGGAAGACTGAAGAATGCGGGTGGTTGGTCAAAAAGTTTAAAAGTTAGGTGCAGACATAACGATCTACCCTCTTTCTTAGTCTTTTGCTACGGTTATCACTGGAACTCGAACTCGATCCTAAGTCCCGACAAAACACACTCACTGTATCACTGCGTATAGTATTTTGAACACATTTTGAACGCGGACTTTTATTTTTAAAACAACCTATTACTGGATTCCACGCACTGGCGAGTTGAAACCCATCACCTCGATTGAAATTGTTTTACTAATATTTGTTTTACAAGTTACTTCCTGCGGGATTTTGATAACGTACCAAATCTGTCAGCAATTTGGTACTGATGTAAATAACTGAAATAGTAACCTGTTGAATCAGTCGAAATATTATAAAGTAATTCTAAAGATGAACTTTCGTTCTCGTTCGAGGCTTAAAAGAACTTGAGAGATAATTTTATCCTCAGTCTGGTGCTTCGGTGGTTTACCTCTAACCATCTGTGCCTCCTTTCTGAACATATAATTTCTCTCATAAAATATTATTATATTGGAAAGTTTGGTTTCTATAAGCAAACTTTAGTGCTTTAGTTAAAAGTAATATAGTAAAAATCAAGAAGTATTGCGTTTTAAATACAAAGTTAACATTTTTTTTTTCTTGGTAGGGGAATAATATGATGATGATTTTATTTATTTTAAATACTAGTAATGTGGCTGTATACTCTATAAAGCAACAGAAAAGTTGTATGGACTTTCAATGCTGTTGTGTTTTAGTTTCAAGCAATTTCATATAATAATACAATAAATTGACGAAATCTCAAAAAAACTCAGGTGCAAATATATTTAATGCAGAATTTGGTTGTAGGTATATGTATAGCCAGTGCTAGCATTATGTTATTTAAAAAACAAAAGCACAGTAAAGAGACAATTGCGCGGCGCAGTGAATTTTTTACAATTAAGTACCATAGTGTGATGTCTATACATACCTATTATAAAACTGAAACCGAAGTCGTGTACATTACTGCCGACGGATCAATGCCGCTCGGAAGGTAGGCACGTAGACTGTTCGCGCATGTACAGTTGTGTGAAAAAAATTGTTCAACGAAACGAGATATCGAGCACTAATTTTATGTTTAAAGTGACAGGCTTTTTGTAATATATTATTATCATTCAGTAAAATGAGAATAAATTATTACTAACTATACCTGTTCTAAATCCGCTTGAATTTCCCAGTCGTAACTATTTTGCTCCACCAATATTTAACAAAATAATATGAAACATTACATTTATGTATAATGCGTAAACTATTTTAATTATAATTTAATATATAGAGCCCAACTTCATATCTAAGATTACTTTATTTTTGGCAATTAAGTTTTATCTTTTTTTGAAATATTATTGCTCTTTTCTATTAGAATTTGTTGAGTTCTGATTTTCCCTAATGAAAACTTAATTATTCTGTTATTGTGGCTAAACGACTACGATCTCCTTGAAAGATTTTATATGTTTCTTAATTTCGACCATTCATGTGATTGAATTTCCTTTTCGGTTTTATAGAGGTTATGCATGATGCGTTTAACTACATATTTATCAAAGTTGTTTATGCCTCTTACAGGTTTTGAACGGAGTTTTATCTAACCCGGTGTACGAGAAATGAGACAAACTCGCACTTTTTATCTTCTCTAAGGATGTAACGAACGGTGCGTATGGATTACACCATTCCGTTTTGTGTAACTCTCACATTAGTAACTTAATGTGTTTATTTTTTAAGCACGTGTTATTTTTCTTGCCCGGCGTACTAAACCCTTGATAACAAATTAACCTAACAAAAAATAAAAATACTTAACAAAAACAAAAACCGAAATATAATACGAACTAAACTTTACAAACTTAAATATGAAAACATCAATAAAAGAAATATCCACAAAATCAACCGAAATCGAATATTTCTGTTAAAGAGTGTACCGCCCAGGAGAAAGAGTAATAATCATGCACCAAACGTATACGAGTGACTGAGACACATGATAGGCGTTTTCAACATCAGGCCATGCGAATAGTGATGAGGTATAAGTGTCTTCACTAGTCGATTGATGAGACACTAGAATCGGATGATTAAATTCGATGTAAAAATTTTTAATACATATTTATTGTATGATATTTACTAGTGGCTCTGTGAGCAGGCGAATTTGCGATTATGTCTTTGCGCAGCTTGAACTGAATAAATATTCACCGCGGACTCGAAACAAAATCCTTTAAACAATCTCACCTTGCTTGGTCTGCACATCTTTACATAGTGTTTTTATGGAGCCATTGATCTAGTTTCATTTAAGGATACAAAAAACCTATGAAATAATTATACCTATGTTGGAAATTTTCCATATACGGAAAGAACAAAAAAAATATAAAATTATTGAACCTGCTCATAAAATTTCACGAGAATCAGTTGAGACATGTGACCTGTATATAGATGTGAACTTGCGGACCGCCGGACAGACAGACATATGAAAGCAATTTTGTCCAAGTTAGTGGAGAGACGTTTCGTTCGTGCTTCGCACTCGCTCTGTCAATAGTTCTAATTTAATGCTACATGTTATTAAGTCCTATAGATAGTATAGTTGCGTTTAAGATTTATGTTTTTTTATATGAAAGGATATCAAACAGAGACAATAAGATACCTGATTAATTACTTGGTCTTTTTAGATTCTACATCAAACATTATTTCTATAACTCGGATGCTTTCTTTCCTATGTTTACCTAAAATCATAACTAAGAATGAAGAATTTTACAAAACTAAGAATGTTTGTTTGTGTGTAGATGTAGTACATATTTGTTACCTGTAGACACTTAGATGAGACAATAGTCTCTTGATAATTTATTGATTCAGGCGTTACTTTGCGGAAATCCATTATCAAAAAACGATATTAAAAAATATTTAGTGACACTTCCGCTGAAAAGAAAACAATGATTTTGGATATTTGGGGTTTCTTGTGTATTTTTTTATTTTGTTTTCTTTCTATTAGCATTTTATGCGGGAGGGAGGGTGGTGCACACCCCCAAATAGGCTAAAATCATTGTTTTCTTTTCAGCGGAAGTGTCACTAAATATTTTTAATATCGTTTTTTGACAATAGTCTCTTATCTATGTTAGATACTAGCTGCGCTCCGCTAAACCCACAAATTGATAAAACCCTTTAAAATAAACAAGAATAAAAATAATTCTTATTTACTGGCAGTCCTAAATGGTCCTGGCAAATATGGCAATCCTACATATTAACGTTGCTACATATTATCATTTGAAAAGTTACATTTTTAATAATTAGATAATCGAGTGATTATCGATCAATAAATGTCGATTTAAATCAATAGCACCTTGCAAAAAGGGGCCACATCACTAGCCCGCCCCGCGCCCCACCGCTTACCTCGGTCGAGACCCTAAATACGCTTGTGCGCAGCCATCTACACGCTACTTCAGAACGGCATTGATCCGTCGGCCGTATTATACTGTACATCTTAAATTATTATAAGAAGAAAAGATTTGTTTGATTTAAATATATACTTTGTTGTGGAATCGTTGGACTATTCAAATGTTACTTGGTTTTATACAGCCATGGAGTTGTAGATACCTGCAGCTGCGCACTATAGGTCATTCCGTTGGGGGCTTTATTGTTTATAGGATTTGGTTGTCTTAACAACGAGATTTTTTTTATCATTGAAGGGTGGTATAGTTCTTATTTTTACTGTGTACACTTTCATTGTATACGACGTGTGGTGGATATTATATTATAAATATTTAGACCTGCTGAAAGCATGCCGTTGACAATATGAGGAATCGGATTACGTGCCTACCTAGATTAAAAACGAAAATATTATTTTGCGGGAATAACAGGCGCATATAGTCGATTAGTAGGATGTTGTCGCGTTATCTCCACAGTCGGATGTACGGATTGATTCACCATTATACAATATATAACGATAATCAATAATATAAACAGTTCGTAGATTGATTTAATGCCAAGAGTTCACTCAGTACGCACACTGTCTCTAAAGCGATAAACAGTTCAGTGCCGCAGTTTACCCGAAAGTATATTAAAATTTAATTTAGTGATTCGTACAGAAACCAAACCGTCTTAGTTTAGTCACAAGTTTTTGAATATAACTCAATACTTAGCACAAAATGAAAGTTGAGCTACCTGAATTAAAGAGATGCTGCTTTTGTATCCCATTAAGATATGGTCTATTAGCAATGGCGTATTTGAAACTGGTAAGTAGATAAGTTCAATTTCTTTTTGAGGTACTTTGATAATAAATAATTCAGAGTTTAATGGTAAAATGTATTGAGATGTACCTACCGGCCGTCTTATGATATTTATTTGAATAGGTAGTTAGCACTTGGGCACTGTGGTAAGTAGCTCTTTCGAATTCCGTACAAAAGAACGCGACCCTACATTTTACTAAGTATAATATATTACTAAATACTGAGCTGGTTCTTCCAAGAATACGGCGCAGATATTGTAACGCCGTATTTTTAATACGCGTTACAATTTGTAACACTTATTAAAGGAAAATCAAGATACATCTCCAAGTGCCATTGAAATATACATTAAGTCTTTTGTATATTTTATTTTGTATATATAATTAAGTCTTTTGTATATCCATAATTTTTATTGTCTAAAACGGTAATCATACAGGCATCAAACTTATGGTGAATATGGACAAAACATATGGTTAGCAGAGGGAATTGCGGCAACAGGGTTAGTGTGGCATCCCTCGTTTTCTCGAAAATTTACACACGAGGGGTGTAATTTCAAAAACCTCTAAATCACCCTGAAGAAATTATTCACAATAAGATTATTTTGAATATGTTATGATAACCTTAATGGAAATGGCAATATTTCATATTAATTTGTTTGTCATGTCTTGGCAATCCTAAAAAAACGTGGAAGTTCTAAAATATTAACGTGCATTTTAAATAAAATTAAAGATTAAAATTTACTATAGAGGAATTTGAAAGCAACTTGGCATTTTATCGGGTTTTGAAAATCAGTGATCATACCATAGAGGGTATTGCATCTAACCTTATATTGCTCGGTGAATGACGTTATGCAATATATTCGAAATACTAATCAGTAAACTTAAGGTATAAAAAAGTAAACAACTTTTTTATACCTCAGATACCTAAGGTATAAAATCAACAAATGAAAAATAAATTGTGTATTATTTTTAGTGCAAAATATGTTTGTATGTTAATAAATACAAGTTCATCTTTATCATAATCATCATGAACCTTTTTAATATTCTTACTAGGACAGGCCTCCCTTTCTCTCTCTGGGTCCGGATGAGTGCGGATTTGTGAATAAATACAAGTTAATAAAATATCATCGTGATTTTAATCACCAATACTGAATACGAAAACATGATGGCGACCTCTAAATAGTATTGAATATAACAACAGTAACAGTTTTTTGAGTACCTAGAGATTACACTACTACATGTTGCATAAAACTTTTCAACGAACTTTTCTAGTTAGTTTTAGGTAATATTTTACTCAACTTTTTCGGTGCTCCTGTTCTCGTTTCCAAGATTGTGGATTGCGTGGGCGTTACCGAGCATACTTAGGATCACATTTTTTTACGAACTGCGCTAAATCTTCCAAAATTTCTTGTGAATTTCAATTAAAATCCGCGAGTAACTCTCAACAACACAACGGAAATCGACATACTATTTTAAAAGTCGCCTGACTCAAATGCCGCGCTGTCATTGGTCCATTTCATTTTAGGGGATTTTGACTGTAACACAGGACATTTTAGCGGAGTGTGCTACTAATATTACTTTTAAGAATGATTTTACTGTGTATTTAAGTGGGTTATGAAAGTAAACGTGTAGGCATATTGAAAGTAACATTGAAAACTTTTTTTGGTGCAATAATATGTAAATAATTTAAAGTCATTATAGGGGGTTTTGACATTACACCCCTCCATGTATATGTGTGTCAATTTTCTAGTGTATACTAGGTGTCATTGCAATCACATAACAATTTCAGAACTAACAGAAGTTCGTAGATAAATAAAAGACGGCGTTGCACCGATGTACGTCGATTTAGCAAAGAGTAAGATTATATAGCGAGTGAAGATGGAGATACAAAGCTTTGCCGACACATTTAAAAGAAAAGTATAAAATACTAGCTGTGCCCCGTTACACCCATGTGTTGATGGATGATGAAAAGTATCATCAGCCTGTAGCAGTCCACTGCTGGACATAAGCCTCTCCAATTGCACGCCACTTAGGTCTATCTTGGGCTTCTCGCATCCAGTTTTTGCCAGCCGTCTTGCACAGATCGTCACTCCACCGTGCCTCAGGACGTCCTACACTACGTTTGCCGATGAAAAGTATCCTACGTGTTAATCCATCAACTCATCCACCTCAATACCAAGCAAATTTTATCAAAATTGGAGCAATAGTTTGAGCGCGAGGAAGTTATAAACATACAAACACACTCACAAACTTTCGCGTTTTTAATATTAGTGTGATTTATAAAACCATTACAATTTACTTGCATGAAAAATGGCTTCGGGGCCATGAAAACTACAATCAAATTAAAAATACTTACCTAATTAATGGTATTTAACAAACACGTATGTAATACTTAGGTACTTGAAGACTAAAAACCTGAAGGACTGACAGACAACGCACAGCCTAAACCACTGGTCGTTGAGACTTGGAGGGTGTTTTTGCCTTGATAGGTAGAGGTAAGAATGGGGGTTTTTTTTAAATTAAGTCATAACGGGGTAACAAGGGGTGACAATGTTTGTGTGAAATTCCCTTGTTTTTGAACTTACACGTGTGCAAATTTATATTTAAATAGTTCATTAAAGATAAAAATAAAATGATTTTCTCTAATATTTTTGGACAGGAATGACTTGGATGAAATGAAGGATAAATCTTTGTAAGAAAATCTTTTTTCTGAAGTTATTAGTGTATAAATGTGTGTTTATATTACTTAAAATAAAAACTCTATGCGGACGAATTCGTGTGCAAAAGCTATTTATACCTACATGTTATTTTATTTGTCTGCATAATGTGTCGCTTATTATATTGGTAAACAAACGTTCAACAAAAAAAATACGGATGCCCGCGCTTTAATTTATACATATAATAAAAATGTAACGGATCGCTGTCTATACATAGATATACGAGAAAAAATATTATTGGGACTTTTATAAACGAACAAATAATTTTAAAAAATATTGTTAGATTGTTGTATTTGTGTTTGCGTTTGTTCACGCTTATTCTCAGAAACGGCTTTTCCGATTTAGATGTGTGTTTTCATTTATATTTTGCGGTAAGCTTCTCAGAGTCTGATACACATTTTTTGGTGTTATCTAAATTAACAGCGTAGGTAAATTTTACTTAAGACGCGGTCCCACCCCAATTTAAGATGCTTTACGTAAGGTTCAAAATCGCATATTATATTGGACGATGTAATGCGAAAATGCATTAATTTTGTACGTTTTCTTAATATATTTCGATATATACTAACACAATTGAAAAAACTGCTGGTTACTAATTTAGATTAAATAATAAATATGTTGGCTGTGTATTACCTAAAAAGTTATATTGTTATCGCTGAAAATTCTGAGAGTTTGGACGTCAAAGTTTATTTTTATGGACCTATCCAGGATTATTTTCTGCAGAGAGCAAGTAATATTTAGGAATTCTATTCGGTTATTACTCTTTGCCTGTTCCTTTTCTAATCTAAGTATTTTTTTCATACAATATTATTTATCTGTTTCGTTACACTAGATGTTTAAAGATTCTGATTTTTACTATTATCAGGATACGAGCGCGCCTTAAATACTTATAATAAAAATAAAAAGTATAATTTCCAGTTTTGTTGCTATTTCCTTCATACGTGTACATGAGTATAATTATAATAAGTAACGCATAATAACACCCTTTTAAACACAAAGGGCTATACTTGTAAACGCTGCTTTATTTTAAATGACGTTGCTTAGTAGTGCGCACAGCATAATGTTTTGCGCCTTACTAATTCACGTTATTCAGGTTAGGTAAATGAAACCAAATCACATTTTTTTTAAATCACAATGATAATTTTATTAATAAGTTACTAATATTATCATATTTTTATTTGTTTCAGATATTAATGTTTGTAATAGGCGTATTCCTAACACGCGCTACGCTTATTTTTGTTGTCATTTCATTAAGTTTTAACGGGGCCGCGGGTATTCAATTAATTACAGCGATAATTTTGTTACTTTTGACGCTTTTGGATATAGCGTTCACCATCGTATTTCTGGTTGGCGGACACCAGGTGAGTTTTGGTTTTCTGAACCATGAAAGTAGGTAATATGTAGTCATGTATGTTGTATATAATGTAAATATGGATGTGTGTTTGAATGGTGTTGTATATGTAAATATGTATGTTTGTTTGAATGGATGCATGTTACTGTTAGTAATGTGTGTATACGTGACGCGCGCTCGTCAGTCGATTACACCGCTAGCTGTGAAACGCCCGTGTTGTCATTTCTACCTAACCATACCCATAGGTACGTAACAGTGGCGACGAGTCCGTACCCGAACGCGTGTTTGAATGTGTCGCGATGGCCAAAGTGTCTGTTGGAAACCTAAGCAGCTTTAACCATGAAGTTCAAGATTGGCAAATCTACAAAGATAAACTGGAGCAATGGTTCTTAGCCAACGAAATAGATGCTGATGAAAAAGGACAAATAAAGCGCAGAGCCATACTCGTAAGCAGTTTCACCGAGAACACGTACAAGTTAGTTCGTGATTTAGCTTTGCCTTTGAACATTTCGTCTTTGAAATACAGCGATGTAGTTAAATTACTGGATGGCCACTTCAAGACGACAAGATGCGGGTTTGCAGAAAGGTACCTATTTCATAGTTCGACTCAACGTGACAATGAAACCTTGACGGAATGGGCAGCTCGAGTAAGAAGTCTCGCTGCAGGATGCGATTTTCCGGCCACGATGTTAACTGAAGCACTGCGTGACCGGTTCGTACTCGGCATGTTGACGGGACCAGAAAGAGACAAGCTATTCACGATGAACATGTCAGAATTATCGCTCAGTGATGCCATCCAAACAGCTGAAGCTATTCGCTGTGCTCGGCTTGGAGCTGCACAATCGGCAGCTGCGCCGATCACCACGTCGTTGCACAAAATGGCGGCGTCAACGTTTACACCTGTCCGCGCTTCTAACGGACCTCGTAGCTCTCATAATCCATCGCTACATTGTACTGCCTGTGGTTTCCAGGGCCACGACGTATCAACATGCAAGTTCGTCAAGTATAAGTGTACCATATGTGGGGAGAAAGGTCATTTAAGGAAAGTGTGTCCTAAAAAGTGCGTCAAACATAACTTCATTGAGTGTAGCAACAATAATGACGAGGTAGCTAGTGACGACGGTAAGTCTATAATCGCTCATATTAGAACAGTTAACGGGGAACCTATGCATGAATGTGTCCTTGTTGACGGGGTCCCAATTGACTTTGAGTTGGATTGCGGTTCACCAATTACGATTATTCCGAAGAAAATGTACCAAAGTAATTTTGTGAGGCACCAACTTTGCCCAAATAATCTCTTTTTGAGTGCTTACAATGGAACAAGTATCAAGGTATACGGTTTCATTAGATTACCCATAACCTATAAATCACAGTCTCATGACTTAAATGTTTATGTCGCTCAAACCGAAGGAGTTCCATTATTAGGACGAGATTTTTTCGCGAAATTTAATTTGCAGATTTTGTCAGTCAACTCGTGTAACGTAATGGGCGAATTCATTAAAAAATATCCACAGCTATTTTCTGATGAGCTCGGTTGTTGTAAGATCACAAATGTTACTTTGACACTTAAACAGGATGCTAAGCCCATATTTTATAAAGCTAGACCTGTACCTTTTGCGTTACGGGCGGAGGTAGAGAAGGAGATAGACAGACTCGTAGGTATAGGTATTTTAGCGCCGGTAAATTTTTCTGAATACGCCAGCCCCATTGTTCCGGTACTGAAACACGACGGCAGTATACGACTCTGTGCAGATTTCTCAGTCACTCTCAACAAACAGCTTGTTATTGATAAATATCCTCTGCCTCGCATAGAGGAGCTTTTTGCGAAACTACACGGCGGGGAGAAATTTTCAAAATTAGACCTGTCGGAGGCTTATGCCCAGTTAAGATTAGATGAGGCATCACAAATGATAACTTGTATAAATACAAGTAAGGGGTTATATAAATTCTCTAGACTAGTGTACGGGCTTTCCAGTGCTGCAGCGATATTCCAAAAAACCATAGAAACTATTCTCTCTGGTTTAGATGGCGTCCTGATTTTTCAAGATGATATTTTAATCACAGCTCGTTCAAACGTTCTTCACAACAAGAGGCTACACGAAGTGTTCACGAGGTTGCAAAACGCGGGATTAGTTCTACAAAAAGAAAAGTGTTTCCTATTCCAAGATTCAGTGTCGTACTTAGGCTTTGTCATCGACAAGCATGGTTTACACAAATGCTCGGATAAGGTAAAGGCCATCTCGAACGCTAAAACTCCAACAAACGTGTCAGAGCTAAAATCGTTCTTAGGACTAGTCAACTATTACAGAAGCTTCGTCAAGAACGCTTCTTCCATCTTAAGTCCGTTACATAGATTATTGCAAAAAAATATCCCTTGGCACTGGGAAGCAGAACATGATAATGCAGTTGCATTTATAAAACAAGAGTTGTCTTCGGATGCAACGTTAGCTCATTTTAATCCTAACGCAAAAATAATACTCACGGTGGATGCCTCTTCCACTGGCTTGGGTTGTATTTTGTCCCAAATCGAAAACGGAACCGAAAGACCTATATCATATGCATCAAGGTCATTGACTAAACCCGAAAAAAGCTATAGTCAAATTCAAAAGGAGGCGACCGCGATTATATTTGGAGTTCGCAAATTTCACCAGTACCTATATGGTCGCTCCATACCATTTGTTCTAAGAACCGATCATAAGCCCCTTTTGTCTATTTTCAACCCTAACAAAGGCCAGAAGTTACAGCAAATAGGCTGCAACGCTACGCTATATACCTAAACTCATATAATTTTATAATTGAATACGTAAGTAGCTCGATGAATTCTGCAGACTTTCTCAGTAGGTCAACTTCTAATGAAGCGTGTGAGAATGATGACTCACATATTGATAAAGCTACTTATATTAATTTTGTGTTCGGTCCATCTTCTACGCAATTCGTAAGTTTAGATAAAATTATCGAAGCGACTAAAACAGACCAGAACTTGTCAAGAGTATGTCATTACGTCCTAAAAGGCTGGCCAAACAAAGTAGTTGACAAAGATTTGCAGCCGTTCTATTCGTGTCGTCAAGAACTGGCAGTTGAAAAGTCATGTTTACTCAGAGGGCATAAATTAATAATCCCCTTTTCTTATCGTAAACTAATATTAAATGAGTTGCATTCCGGGCACATAGGTACATATAAGATGAAAGTTGAGGCGAGAAACAGGTTTTGGTGGCCACGAATGTCAGCTGATATTGATGCCTACGTAGGAGCGTGCGAGCCATGTGCGAAAGCGAGACCCACCCCGCCCCGCGCGCCCCTAGCGCCCTGGCCGTTCCCGCCGCTTCCTTGGTACCGAGTGCACCTAGATTTTCTCGGCCCGATAAACAACCGAACATATCTCATTATAGTAGATGCATACTCTAAATGGTTAGAGTGTTTTGATGTATCGTCCGGTTACAGTACACGAGTCGTCATTGAAAAACTATGTGAAGTTATGTCGAGATTTGGCCTGTTCCACACTATATGTTCAGATAATGGAACTTCTTTCGTGTCCGACGAGTTCAAATAAACAGTGCTTGCAATCTAGGTATTACGGCGGTAAACGAAATGTCACTTTTAATGTAAGTGAGGTTGTATTAGTGAAAGTGTATAAAGTACAGAAACCATGCTGGGTTAAAGGTACTATCAAAAAAAAACTAGGCAAAACTTTATACTTGACACAAATAAGCGAATCGGGCGCTATAACGAAGAAACACACAAACCAACTTTTGAAGTTAAAAGGGGAGAATTGGTATATTGATGAGAATGCTGAGCGGTCGATCTCAAGCGGTAACGAGACCTCCGCCGGTGACCGGGAGCCAGCTCTTCTGATGCCCGTCATACTGCAGCCGATGACTGAGCCCGCGATAACGACGGCGCCCGTGCCTCCGACGGAACCGGATCCTGTGCCTACAACGCTATCTACGGAGCCTTCTGCCACCCGTGCATCAGCACCGGACCACAGTCCGCCAAGTGAACCAGCCCCTATTCCCACAAACTCGGCTCCCCCGAAACGCGCTCGCAAGAAGATAGATTATAAGAAGTTTTTCTAGTGGGCTAACATACTTTGAGTTAATAAGCCTATTATGTTTTAAAACCTTTTATTTTTATTTGAGGTAACATTGTGTCTAAAGGTGGAGGGATGTTAGTAATGTGTGTATACGTGACGCGCGCTCGTCAGTCGATTACACCGCTAGCTGTGAAACGCCCGTGTTGTCATTTCTACCTAACCATACCCATAGGTACGTAACAGTTACCAATTCACCAAAAAATAAAAAAATAGGTTGTGTTAGGTTTACTGCTTAATCACCTCGCAATTTGCAAAAAAATTGCGAATTTTTGTTTTGCGAAAGCCATTTCGGAGGACTCTACGATCGAGCCATTTTGGAGGCACTGGGAGGTACCAAAACTACAATGGGTCAACGGAGTTCCTGGATGCGGAAAGACGACTTGGGTGGTAAGAAGTTTCGATGTGGACAAGGACGTTATCGTCACAACAACGACAGAGGCAGCAAAAGATCTGAGGGAGAATCTAGCGCACCGAATCTGAGACCTGGTGAAAACCAAGGTGCGTACTATGGCTTCGGTTCTCGTAAATGGTTTTAAAAAGAATAAAAGCTACGGCCGCCTTATAGTGGACGAGGCTCTCATGGACCATTTTGGAGCCATAGTAATGGGTTCCAGCTGTCTGGAGCTACCGAACTTGTCATCATCGGAGACGTCAACCAACTACCTTATATCGACAGGAAAAACCTGTTTGAGCTAAGGTATAATCGACCGTGCCTGGTAAGGAACATCAACCAGGAGTTGTTATGTACGCACTGGAACCCAATGGATGTCGTGTATGCACTGAGGGAAATATACTCCGGTATATATTCCTCAGATCCCCGTATAAGATCCTTGTGCCTCGAGAGGTACACAGGTGCGAAAATCCCTAAATCCTTTCCAAAGACCCTGTTCCTGATTCACACCCAGGAAGAAAAGGAGACCCTGACCAGCCAGAGCTACGGAAAGGGAGAAGAATCACGCACCCTTAGCATACACGAGGCGCAGGGACGTACACAGACGTACTAAACGTAGTAAATTATACTAATTAAAGATTCTACAAATAAATTGTTTGCGCATAAAATATTAGCCTTGACTTTATTAACACGCTTCAATAGTACTGCACTGTATACCACAACTTTTCCTTTGCCTAAGTGTCTACAACCGATCTCACTGTTTACTTTCTCCTTTTAAATCCAATGACTCAACACTTTGATAAATTAAATATGTAATTCTTTTCAGAAAAACATGAATCTATTGAGAGTATACTCCACTTACTGTATTGTATGCCTGTGTGTCTACACTCTACTTATACTGCTAACACTTGGATTAGGAATCTATTTACGTGAGACAGGAGAAATGATAAACTACATTTCCTTCCTTCGGCTTGAATTTTTTGCTACTTTGATTATTATTGGTAAGTTCAATATATAAACTTATAATAAATGCTTAAATAACCACAATCCACTAGTTATTTTCTAGTTATTGAGTACACCTAGATGAGACTATATTCTCTTGGTGCAAAATTGGGCTGGTGTACCTCAAGGTAGCGCTCTCCACATCTATTTGCATTTTTATAAACTGGTTATCAAAAAGTCTTACTTCTTCCTACCACCTCTACGCAGACGATCTCCAAATGTACTCCCAAGTTCCACTCAGGCGTTCAGCTGAAGCAATGGTGTCATTAATCTACGCTGCATATCTGACTGGAGCAAAGTCTACGGGTTGAAAGTGAATCTGCTCAAAACTAATGTAATAAATAAACAGGCAGTTTGCATGTTCAAAACATCTTAATAAGGTTTATAGGCTATAAGGCTTACGAAAATTTGAACACGTCTCCGAATATCGCAATAAGCTAGCGGCTTCCTAGTCGTCTTATATTTTCTCTCTTCATAACAATATTTTGTTCAATCCTACTTCTCCTTACTATTTTAAAGAGCGTTTTAATTATCATCACATCTCTAATACAAGTTGCTTAATAAGATCATCAAAGAATGTTATGCTAGCGTATTCTTTACACAGTTCGTTCCCCATTCGCTTTTGAAGCCGCTATAGGCTCTGGAACGCTCTCCTACTTGAGGTAAAGCGTGCCCCGTCACTAGCTAGTGTCACCAAATTGATCGCTCCCGCTACCCCTTTTCTGCTACTATTCGTCTTCACTCAAAGATTAAGTCCTCTGGCGGGATTCTGACCCGTGCCTTCTGACTGTTTTTTTAGGAAGCTATTAGCTTATAGTATTCAGCAAGTAGGTAATGAAACAAAATTTCAAAGCCTGGTTTCCCTAAGCAGACGTGAATTCTTCAAGAATATGCAGCAACCTACCAGGCTTAATAAACCTTTTGTATGCTTTTCGATAAATATGGCTCTATGAGATAAAGATCAGCTCCACGAATACCACAATGGAATGGATTCCAATTCTGTGTTTTGAAAAGTATGCTTTAGAAAGATATGCTTTCATCCCATAATACCCATGTGATCAGACAAGTATTAACCTGTAATTATAAAAGGATATTTTGTATTACAATTTGAATAAATATTGTCTTTGCAGTAGGTGTCTGCACCACACAGCTGCTTTTAGTTCTTGAAAAATATTCCTGTTAGATAGATATTGAAATTTGACAAAATAACACTTCGCAACGTGTATCAGTGTGATAAATTACATTCAGACAAAATACCCGAAATTACAGACATTATACATTCTTAATAATAATGGTCAGAATGCTTTCTTCCAGGTAGTCACGCATATTTCTTCTTACTCTTAAGAAGCGAGATAATCAAATTGAAAAATAACTGCAATTTTAAATTTGTGAACAACACAGGCAAAGAAGCTGAGACATGGTGTACCTTAGAAAATGGAATTAATGCCAAAGAAGATGGAACCACCTCTTATAAAATTGGATCTGGAATTCATGAAAATGAAACTAGACTTCTCACGAATGAATTCAACGTTCATAACAATGAAACTAACGATCAAGATTATACTAGCTTAGAAAATGCAACTAAAGAACAAATTAATATCACCGATGATGTATTTGATGAATCAGAAAATCAATCCTTCAATTATAATAAATAAAACTTGCAAAAGTGTAGGCTTATAAGTAGATAGACACTTATCGTTAACTTACGTATTTATTCATTTTAACAATTAGGTATGTGTTTTGCACCAGAAACCCATGGTGTCTGATATACACAAACATTCAGAAAATACACGTAAATCAAATATTACGATGACCATTAATAGTATATTAGTAGCCAAGGGCTGTAAGGCATCAATTGCACCCGAGCTAACTACTCTGCTTTACATCTCGATTGTGAGGTAAGCAGAAAAAAACCGGCATTACAAAAATAAAATTGATGACTATTATACTCATTCGAAGACAAGGCTGAATAGCGAAGCGACATCTTTTGTCATTGGGCTGAATGCATGATGTCTATTGCAAGTTGTTTTTTTTAATTACTTGCCGCCCTAGGGCTTTTCTAGCTACATTATTACCCTAGAGCGCTAATTGGTCACCTACAAGCCCCATTTGGGGGTAATAAGGACCTACTTACCGAATATGAGAGATGTAAAACTTTTTTACTGACTGTACTTAACCTGATAAGCTGTGCTGATAAATACTTATATAGTAATATTATTATTAGGTCTCATTTAGCCCTAGGGAGAATATTAGGGTCAACGGTGTCGCCACTCACCGACGGCTCGCCACAAAGCCGCCCCTGCGGTTTTATTTATATCATTTATTATTATTTTTTATTTATTTTTATGTTAACGAATTTTATCCGTTTTAATGTTATTTTGACGGTTTAACTTACGCGGTAGTCGAATATTTCGACCAGCTTCGTGACCGTCCGGGCCACTTCTTCATGGAGTACTTGCGCACCCGGCTGCGTTCGCGCTAGTACTTTATTTAGATATAGATTTCATCCGGTCCTTTACAAAGGCACAAGTGGGGCTGTAGCCAACACTTAGAGGCCTGTTTGGTATAAAATGTACAATGTAGTACATACACAGCATTTGGGATGAAGGTGAAATGGTATAGCTATTGCAAAATTTGGTTAAGTAAGTATATTGGCATAAACTCTTAAATGATAAAGGAAATGGCTATTGACGAGACTACGGCACCTGCCAATTTTAGTCTCACCTTAAATACTTAGACAGGTGACTTGCCACCCATTAAACGGGCCCCCCTCAATAAAATAAGGCCACCATCAATGGTGACATAAGGGGTAACGGATTTTTTCACTAGAGTGCTACTACCAGCATTATGCACTTTAACACTTCTCCCTTGCAGCTTTTTGTTACTTGCTCATGCGTCTCCACCCCCAGACGGCCAATTAAGGCAAGCCGGGGGTCAGGGGTCTCATTTAGACCCAGGGAGAATCAGCGTCCACGGTGTCACCACTCACCGACAGCTCGCCACAAAGTCGCCCCTGCGGTATTCTTATTATTATTAATGGCAGTTTTACCTATTTATGATAAAGTTTAATGATTAAAGGTTAAGGTAGTGAAATTAGTAGCGCATACGTAGAAATAAACTCGAATTAAATGTTGAAATATTTAATATTGTAGAATACAAAGAAAGTAAAATTTGTATTAAACAAAATTGTATCCGATATAAAGTTGTATAATTTAAAGTAATTAATACAGAATTTTTGACACTGTAAGGTTACAACCAGTATTGTTTAACAAAAAATTAAAATATTAGAAAATAGTATAAATATTAAGACCAGCGCGGATGGAGGGTGAAGACTGACTGAGGTAAGTAGTTAGGGACTCTGGGAAGTAATAAGTGCTGACTTTGATGAAAAGATATATCTAGTTTAAGGAAAGGTAAGAAATACAAGAAGGGAAGACAGGGTATAACAGTACGATAAATCCAATATAACTAAAATGGTTCCCATACCTACATCTTGTGCAGCAATGATATTGTCCGTCACGTCAAGTAATGCAGTATTTGTTTCTCTACTCTTTCTAAAACCAGATTGCATAATTAGGTAGAATATTTTTTTTTAAATGTACCTATGTACCCTAATTACAAACAGTCTTGTCTAGAATCTTAGACAAACACGGCTATAGGCTGATAGGGCGTAAATCTTTTAAATTAACGAGGTTACTTATTTTGAGTATTGGTTTAACTATTGTCATTTTGCAAGCTGCAGGAAATGTTGTGGTGACTATGATTTATTAATTATAGCCGTTAGAGAGTCCAAACTTTGTGGAAGTGTTATTAAGCTAGTAGGTACACCTCAACTAGCACTTTAGGAAAGCTTTAACATGCTTTTACTTAGAATAATAATTGGAGGTAATAAATTTTTAAAAAGCAGCCCATTAATATTCATTCTTTTCTATCGGGCTCGGAATACTCATCAACAGTTAGTTTGTATGTATCTGTGCCCTTTTAGGCGACCACCACTAGTTACCATTTTCCTCCCATAAAAAAAGGAAAATAACTTGTATTGATCTCCCCCTCTTTATGGTCTGTCTGTACGTACTATTGTGTACGACATTGTATGGTTTGTACAAAAATTACTGAAAGGCAAATTTGCCGTACCGTTTTAAGCTCGTACGTTGGATTAGTTAGGTATTTAATTAGGTAGCCAATTACGTACCTAGGTAAATACATATTTGGTACATATGTACACGAATATAGTATATTATAGATGCAGGCCGCTTCCAACCGGTCCTTTTGGAAAATCATGGGGGAGGCCTATGTTCAGCAGTGGACGTCCTTCGGCTGAGATGATGATGATGATGATGATGATAGTATATTACAACATGGTGAGCGGGTGCCTAAAGTTGATAATGTACCTAGGCACCTAACCTAGATAGTGACTACTTAGATAATTACTCACATGAAAATTTCCAACAGCGTAAAATCTAAGTGCAAATAAAACTTGCAAAAATGGCGTCAGTGGTAACCGGCGGTTTTCGCTATTGTTGTTTAATTATTAATAACAATGGAAGCAAAGTTTAGACGAACCTGTCTATAATGAATCGGTATATTTTCCGGAATTCCGGGTTGCCTGCATGGCTTATATTATAATTTAAGGTTAATAGTTATTTTGTTTTGAAACGTTTTAGTTAATTACTAACAATGAACAGCTAAGAAGAGCTAGTAAATATATGACTTTGTTCAACTGTACGTAAACAGCTTTATGCATAAAAATTGTATTCTCTTATATCTCTATTAGAATATACATTAGTAGGTACTTTTACAATAACATGTGGCTAGCTAGAGAGATAACAGTTTGCAGTTATATCGAATACATTACATTTACTTTTGTTACAATCAGTAAGTATGTTTTGTGGTCCAGCGGAACCCCGCGGCATCGTCCGTACAAACCGTATTTTATACCCGACTGCCCAAAAGAAGGTCTACAAATTTGTGATGTATGTATGTAAGTATAAGGTAGGCAATAATGTAGTACCTATGTATCTAATTACAAGAAAGATCTCATAATTATAATATGAACTGTCAACAAAACCAATACTACGATTGCAGACTGTTTTTGATTTCTAATTTAATAGTTTTAATAATATAAAAACTAATTTAATAGATGAGTAGTTGCTTCTGGTATTTTAATTAAGCGCATTCATGCTTTGATAGAATCTTTGCTCAACGAAGACCTCAATTTCCTATTTCCTAAAACTCGTCTTCCCCGCATACTAATCAAAGCCTTAGCCCTTATCACTAAAAGGTCATGTCAATAGTCCTAGAACTTTACCCATATTTGTAATAGACACAGATATAATATGTACATTTGTCTGTGGTAATAGATCTACCACGTTACCCTTCATTCTAAATGTTTCTATTTTTACACTACACTGTACAATATTTTTAACAGCTGTCTAACTGTTAGCTGTACCTACAGCACCATTTACATAAGCCTTTGTTATGCCCGTGATATAAATGAGATATAATATTAAATACTTTTTGTATGTTTTTGTTGTATGGTACTGTTAAACTGTCCAATAGATGTCGCTCCGTCCCCGCAAGACGGTTAGTCAAATAGAGAGTTAAAATTCGATGCTCGGACTAGATTCTCGGTGGCCTAGTAGGTCAATGGCGTCTGACACGGAGAGTCAGAAGACGCTGGTTCGAATCCCGTCCGAGGATGGAATTTTTCTCTCTATAAATTTCAATGTATGTATGTATTATGTTTACTAAATTATAGGTACAACGGAAGCTAGTATTCAACAAGGATTCTGACTCACAGGGGGCGTTTCTGTACAATGATAACAATTCCACATATAATCACAGTGGGCCATTCCATTCAAAACACAGGAGTCGTCAGAATCGTGGTCCTTGACGTTATCTCTTTGGATAAGTTCTCACAAATAATAACTGTTATTTATTCTGTGCCGATTCTGTATAATATGTATGTACATGTTTATAGTATTTATGGCAAAGTTTACTCAGTTCACATTTTGTATTTACAGAGGCTTGTAGAGGCGATAATAATATATTAAAATTAAAAAGGTGAAAAGAAAAATAGTTATTTAAAAGTAAATAAATGTTTACACACATTATATTACTTATTGCATTGTATTTTTCATTTTGTGTGATACTTTATAGACCTACAACAAAATGAAAGTGGAACTGCCGGAATTTAAGAGATGCTGTTGTTGTTTACCCTTACGATATGGATTATTAGGATGGTCGTATATTAAGCTGGTAAGTGTCTTTTATAGTTACTGTTACTTCATTTATAAACCTATTCCACCACTCGTCTCAACAACTAATCCTTCCTCGTAATAGGAACACTTTAAATAAAATTTTGCTCTTTAACGCCGAATAAACAAAAAAATAGAGGTGATAAGTTTAATAATATTAATTTGATACTCATACAAACGGAAACCACAAGTATACAATTTTAATAAGGTTTGTAGTAATAAGGTTATTTCACAAGAGGCAAAATTCCAACATTAGATAATGGACAATGGAAGAATAGAGTCTGGTCAAGTTCTTGGCTTAGTTTTAACTGGTTTGGTTCTCTAACAATAAACTTGGTGTCTTGTGATAGACAAGACAGCCATGCTTTGAGTCCAATACAAAAAAAATTACTTTCATATATGACTATGAAATAATTTATATCGCAGGGGTTTCATATGATATAAGTTTGAAATTATCATGGTCCTGAAAGTTAAACAAAGTTTACATGGTAAATAAAGTCAATATTTTAATTTTCAAATAATGTTTTATTTACAGATATTGTCGCTACCATTAACAATATTTATAACATACATTGTAGCATTATACTTCAAAGCTTTCCTGATGACTGGATCTCTTATCATTCTTCCAGATTTAATATTGCAATGTGTATATATGCTGACAATACTTTTGGATATAATATTTACAATAGCTTTTATCGTCGGTGGGCACACGGTAAGTAATTTAAAATTATCAGTTTACTTACTAGATGCTTACGCCTCTTTCGCATGAATACGTCTTGTTCAGTACCACCACAATGCTAAATATTATATCTCCATGGAAAGTAGTAGGTACGTAAGCATTTGAAGGGCACTGTAGTATTTTACTGGGCTAATGGAAATATCATCATCATTATAAGCCGGAAGACGTTCACTGCTGAACATATGCCACTCCCATAGAACTCCAATTGGACCGGATATACTCGCTTCATGCATCCAGCGATTCCCCGCGGTGTTGACGAGGTCGTCGGTCCACCTAGCGGGGGCCGGCGTACACTTCGTTTTCCGGTGCGTGGTCGCCACTCGAGAACCTTTCTATCCCATCGGTTATCAGTTCATATCCACTTAACCTTGCTAATTTCGAGAGCTATGTCGGTGACCTTAGTTCTCCTACGGATCTTCTCACGCAAGGGAAACCCCCAGGATAACGGCCTTCATTGCTCGTTGAGTGACTTTAACGAGCTTTTACGATCTTGTTAATGAGGCCCACAGTAAGGGTCCACGTATCAATGCCATAAGTCATCACAGGCAACAAACACTGGTTGAAAACCTTCGTTTACAGGCTCTGAGGTATTGGGGACGAAAAGACGGATCGAAGCTTCCCGAACACTACCCATCCGAGCTGGATTCTTCGTGCGACCTCCTTGTCGAAGTTGGACCTACCTAATTGGACAGTCTGTCCCAAGTAGACGTACTCTTCTACAACTTCGAGCGTATCGTTTTCAACAATTACCGGTATAGTTGGAACCATCAACATTCAATATGGTTTTCGTCTTATCCATGTTCATCTTAAGACCAACATGTTGGGAAACTCTACTGAGGTCGTTGAGCATGGTGCCGATACCCTCGAGCGACTCCGCCATTCTCTTATATCATGGACAAAACGAAGGTTAGTGATATATTCGCCAGTAATGTTGATGCCAGATCCTTTCCAGTCCAAGAGTTTGAAGACATCCTCTTATGCGTTCGTGAACATTTTCGGAGAAATAACATCTCCCTGTCTCACACCTCTCTGCAATGAAATTTGTTCATTGTTTTGTTAATTGGACTGACATAGTGGCCTTGCTGTATAAACACTTCCATGCTTCGATATAACTATATTCAATTTGGCATCGCTGCAAGGACTGCTGCACAGCTCACTTCTAGATAGAATTGAAGGCTTTCTGGTAGTCCACAAACGCTAGACACAGCGGCTTATTATACTCTTCGGTCTTCTGTATAATCTGCTATAGTTTATGTATGCGGTGTACGGTGCTAGAGCCTCTTCAATAGCAGCTTCCGAAACAATAATTAATGTATCTGGGTAAAGCGGTGAGCACAAGCTCTCGCTGGCACTGCAATGCAAATATTATTGTCATGAGTTAAAAAACTTGCCCGTCTAGGTTTAAAAAATGGGACGTCGATGATCTACGTCTACACTAGAGAAACGAAGGAAATAAGCACTAAAAATAAAGTAATAAAAATAATCCTAATACTTAGGGTAAACCCGTTACTTGTCCAGATTTTGTTACTTATTGTTTTACTAATGAGATTTCACTGTAAGTTGTACCAAGATTGACGATAGAAAAAGTATATTGCGCTAGTTACTATACTGTTATCTATACTGTGATGTAGCGGCGCCGTCGTGCATTCAGTAGCACGTCCTCCAGGTAAGACTCATCTGCCGATCATTGTTCGCTAAGAGTTTTGATTGTCATCTCTGGGAGGTTTGATAACATTACTTTTTTTATATGTGTTGCCTTTCGCTCGTCAATGTAGCACACTTTGTTCCACAACTGGTAGGATCTAAAGCAGAATGACAACTATAGCTACACAAAGTAGTACATCCAGTTTGGGACTCACTGTCTAACCGTGAGCTTTCTTACCGGGCGTCCTCAAAGTCTACGTCTATAAAATGGAATGGGTACGTGCATGACGAATGGTCAGTTTCTACGTTTTTAAGAGAGTTAACCTACAGATACCTAATTATAAAATTACGGCGCTAGGCGTATATTTTAAGTCTAAATCTACCGAGCTTTTATGTGTCAAAATTTTCGCGGATTTGACACATATTAATTACCGCACAGTCACACACTCAATTACGTCAACCCGGGATCTCGCAGACAAACTGCGCACTGGCCATGAGATGAGCATCTGATATGCTCGAAACCCGGCTCGACGTAATCGATCCCTAACGTAAGTGTTTTGCCGGTAAATAGTCTTCATCTGCTTATTTTGTTTTCAGAAAAACTTGAAGCCGTTGAGAGTGTTCTACATTTACAGTATTGTACTCCTGTGCTCCAGTACCTTCGTAATCGTGGCCTTATTTACCTATGATCTATTCGGCCTTATAAGGTATATTGGATCAAGCCCTGATGAACCCAACACTTACATTGGTTTTTATGTTCGGATTACAATAATGTCCATAATATTTTTAATAGGTATTTTATTGCATTATTAGCTTATAGTTATGTACTGCCCGCATTACGGAAATACACTCACCCACTCACTCACTCAAAAACTTTCACAATTATGGTTAAAGGCATGTGATAATATTCTCATAAAAACTAGATCTGGTATATTAGAAATGGGCTACAGGTTAATAAACCGTGTTAAAAACGTTTGTCGCTTTGTCGGTCTATTTGTTGCCTTACAACTCAAGAACGACCACCTATTATTAAATAGTGTTAACACATTTCTTTTAGTTAATTTTCCGGCAACAGGAATACCTACACAGGTTATAAAATATGTTTCTTCCAATGCGACGTGAAGGGGTCCGAGTTATAAAACAAAACGACATACACTACACAATGTAAGACTGCTGGTTCAAATCATTGCACCTTGCACTGGATTTGAACCAGCAGTTTCTAGCAACCAATTTTCGTACACTTGTTATAAGTTTGTTGGTAATGTTTTAGAAAGAATATTTTCACATATTGTTTAGGGTAAATCATAGCATAAATGGTTAAAAAAAATTGGTAAAAGTTTGAAGCAGGTAAGAAAAGTGAGTGCATCGTCCAACTGTTCAATGTACTCGTGTAAGTATAAAAATAAAATCAATAACCTCGAGGATATGATTCTGTTTCGAAACGAGATAAGGCACTGATATTAAATTTTAGATTAAAGGTCTTGATGGCTATTGTTTTGACTTTATGGTAATTTGTTGTGGTGGCACTTTTGGGCTTAAACCCTTGAAACTACCCTCGCTGGAATGTCGACTGGATCTCAATCAGGGAGCTGACAATGCCAATCGATGACAAAACGAGTAAGCAACTCGCCTGATGGTATAAGCGTCACGCTTACCCGTATCAGTTAAGTGCCATTCAGAATTTTAAACTACAAGAGTTCAAAACCATGCACGGCAGTGCGTTGCGCTCATTTTACCCTGTTATATAAGATGTTTAATGTCTTGCCCTGCAATTTCGCTGGAAACATTGCTTGTCAACGAAGCACTGTATTTGCACACATTTGCTTCACGGTTGGATAACTTGGAAAGGTGTAATACTTCCCCAGGCAGGCTCTGCAAAAGTGCAATAGATGTCAAGTTGTAACGTGTTAATTTGGCGCATTTAAACATTACCTCTAGGCTATGCTGATAACACATAAACTATATATATATATACATTATAAATATATATATATATATATATCATGGCTGATAAGCCAGGTTATGGCTGGCCTTAAATTTAAGGAATAGAAACAGCTAGAGATGTTTTGACACAGAAGTTGGTCAGCAGGGTACAAATATCACGTACGTGGTACCATTGTTGAATGTTCATAGTTTTTAAAATAAGTAATGGCGTTTTATTAAGTATTAACTTATTCATGTTAAACCATTTCTTGACTAATATAGTCCTTCGTATCCCGTTAACCATAGGCACATAGCCCCTGCGGGTCCGTTTATAATACTGGAAGCACCTTGCTTGTTTAAACACAAAACGAAACTAGTAAACTAAAATCAAAATTTAATAAATATAATATAAAGTAGGTAATTCTTATTCTCTTCATACTAAAGTCCAAATTCATACAACTGTTACAAACGATGAAACATATCTCTATTTTTGTGGGTAGGCATATATATACGCAGATTTAGTCATCATGTAACTGCTCTCTAAACCGATCTATAGTAATAATCATATATTTAGAATTGTCATAAAAAGTGTATACAAATGTGGACTTAATCAGAACTAAAAATTATTATTAATAATAATTAAAATGTAAATGCACCCCGAATTTAAGTGCAATTAAGTAGACACATGTAGATATCAATTCAGATGAGATCATAATGAGGAAACCTTTTTAACAGCTTATAGCTCATTCAGCTTACCTTAAAAGCTAAGCTGAATGAGCAGCAGCTGTTGGAAATTTAGAAGTTACGTACTAACTTAATAAACTGTATACCTATCTATAATCATTTAAAAATCTTTTTTTCAGCTGCTCAAGCTTATGTCGTCCTTTTGGTACGAAGTGAAATTATGAAATTAAATAACAATCACAGTTTTAGATTTGTTAACTCAGCTAATGAAGCCGAGTGTGCTTTGGAGCAAGACACTAATGACGCCGAGACGACCAACATCCACACTGACGAGATGAAGAATGTAACTGACTATTAAATCTTATTAACTGAACGTGAATAATTTTACTCGTGTATTGTCAAAATAAAGACTTGATGGAAACTGTATATACATATTATAAGCACCTGCTTGTCTTAAGTTTTTGAGTTCAACATTATACTTTACTATTCTATATTTTTGTATAACTTATCCCCTCGGCAGTCGATTGTCAATATAACAATGAAGTTTCTATTGTGTCTGGGCCGTTCGACTGATGAAGTATTCATCATCATCATCATCATCAGCCTGTAGCAGTCCACTGCTGGACATAGGCCTCTCCAATTGCACGCCACTTAGGTCTATCTTGGGCTTCTCGCATCCAGTTTTTGCCAGCCGTCTTGCGCAGATCGTCACTCCACCGTGCCTCAGAACGTCCTACACTACGTTTGCCGAGATGAAGTATTAATTACAATATTTTATATGCATTTGCTGAATTGAAGAAGAGGGTAGCACGTTAGATCTGGGAACTATTAGTTAATCTGTGACTGAACCCTGTCCGTCTGGAAATACATTATCAATTTACTACACTACAAATTATGTGGTATGTTTCTTCTTAATGGTTGCAAGTTACAAGGAACCTATAGAAGATTTTTCTGTTCACCTGCCCTTTTTAAATCTTTAACTGTTTACAGTCTAACAAATAAGTGCATAAAAATGCACATAATCACATCTTAATTCCTATCTAAATTTTTAAACAGTTATTAAAACGTGAGTATATTCTAGGGTCAGCGAACATAATATTTTTGTTATTGAAATTAGGGTGATATTTTTGATGCAAGCCCTATTAGGAGTATACATAAACAAAATCTGTTGTAACTGTTTCGTTACTTACGCACTGTAACGTAACTGCATTTAATGTGCTCTCATGTATTATTTATTATGTGTAATGTTTGAAAATTATGATACGCCAATCTGCCCTGTTTCGGAACTGTATAAAAATGCTTTTTGCATTGGTATTAAGATCAATAAACGAAAACATTACAACGCAAGTTTTATCATTAATTGAATGAAATTAAATGATTTATTGAACATTAAATAAAATGTTTTTTATGAATATAACAACAAAACATCGCTTAGACACAAACTATCCTTAAAACTTATAACCACTAACTGAATGTAAAACATAAACTTGTGCAAGCTGTAAGATTGCCTCTGAAACAAAAAGTTTGAGTACATGTGAATTAAAATATACGTGCCATCGCATAAAATAATGGCTTTAGTGTTTTCTTTATTTCAATACAGTGCTTTTAGAACCCTCAGGTTTATCTCGAGCATGTTTTCTCTATTTATGTGCTATACATGGACAATCTTATTCTTCACGCATATTAATCAATATAAAAAAAACAAGATAATTGAAGTTTTTGACCATATTTATTAATTATTATCTTCAGGCTTAGGCAACGGTTTTAAGAATTTTGTATATTTGAATGTTTTTCTTGCTTGGCAGTCTTTAAAAGCTCTTTCAGTTCAAAATGATATTCAGCATTGGCATAAGCAATTTGCCTATTAAAAATAAGAGTTCGTTCCATAGACGGATCAATTTTCATAAAGAAATAAATTTTCATAAAATTTTCAATTTAAATGTCACATTTCCAGTGCTTGTTGAAGCCTCTTCTTCAATGGGCTGTGAATTTAACGTTTCCTCCAAGTCGGTTTCAGTCAAATCTTCATCTTGCGATTCAAGCAACTCCTGAATGTCACTTGATTCTATCTGTTCAAACCCATCTAGTCCTATTCCATTTGCAATTTCGGCTATGTTTGCAGTCATAGTTTGCACAGATTCTTCGTCATTTTCCGCAGGCAAAGTAGGCCACAGTTTTTTTCCAGCATGATTTCAATGTGTATGGCTTCAGTTCTTCCAATGATTCTTTTATGTTTACGATGCATTGATTTTGATGATTTTGCTATGTCAAATTTCTTCCAGCATTCCATAACATTTATATCAGGATCACATTCCATATTATCCAAAATGATTTTGAAGGTACGTCTAATGTAATAGAGCTTAAAGGCCTGGATTATTCCTTGGTCCATAGGTTGAAGCAATGACGTCGTGTTGGGAGGTAAAAATTTCACTTTTATATTTGGATGCATAGTTTCAAATTCGCGAGGATGACCTGGTGCATTGTCCAAAACTAGAACCGCTTTAAACTGTAAATTCTTTTTTTTAAAATATTTTTTGATGTTTTTGAATTGAGAAATTATTGAAATAAAACAATTCCGGAACCAGTCACAAAAAATTACGCTTGTAACCCGTGCTTTCTTACTAGCACGCCAAAACGCAGGCAGGTCGTCCTTGTTTTGTTTTTTTAAAGCACGACGATTTAACGATCTGTAAAGCATCAGTGGTTTAATGACACAATCCCCAGATGAATGCATTAGAACATAGCATCAGTGTAACTCTATCCTTTGCTGCCTTAAATCCAGGCGCAGACTTTTCGCTTTTAGAAAGGAATTTTTTGTTTGGCATTCTCTTCCAAAACAGTGCAGTTTCGTCTGCATTAAATACTTGCTCAGGTTTATATCCTCCATCAGCTACTAAATTTGCAAATTCTTCTGTATATCTTTTTGCTGCAGCAGTGTCTGCAAATGCAGCTTCTCCAACGGTTTTAATGCTATGCAATGATTGTTTCACCTTAAATTATTTGAACCAACCTTCCGAAGCTTGAAATCCTCCATTACAAAACCACCGAAGGCAGTTTATGTCAAAGGCCGAACCAATACAGCGGCGATATCATTTAATAACATATTTATTACATAGTTGTATTATGGTCTATTTTACTTTTTTATTAGTCCATTTATCGGCGCGTTTACAAAGGATATTTGGTTGGATACATCTGGGAATTCTTTTTATTAATATGCAAGTACTATGTATCAATTAGATCCGTGAATAAAGAAATATTTAGCTGATTTATTGATTCAGGCGTTACTTTGCGGAAATCCATTATCAAAGAACGATATTAAAAAATAAGAAAAAAAATTTGGGTTTTTGCTAATATTTTCATCATACATTGATTCTTTTACATAGGTAAGTATTCACATTTTACAAAGTATCACTCTCACAAGTTCCTATCTATAAAGAGTACAGTAAAAGCTCCTTATTCAACAAACAAAATACCAAAAAAAATTACTAAAAATCCAGAATCATCCAAAAGAACTGATAGTCGAGCTTACGTTTTGACGATTGATAACGTACGTCACGAAGTCTGCAAAAAAATGTTCTTGGCCACTCTTGGAATTAAAGATTGGTTTATCAGATATTGGTTGACAAAAACCGATTGTGCTATGCCTCCCGATTCATCTACTTCAACCAGTAATTGCAGAAATCCAGAGAAAATTGAAGACCACAAACATATTGAAAAGTTTTTAGCAGATCTTCCAAAGATGCCGTCGCATTACTGTCGTGCTAAAACATCACGAGAATATTTAGAACCAGTTTTCACGAACATGACACAGCTTTATAAGACATATAAAGAGAATTTCAAATTCAAATTCAAATTCAAATGATTTATTTGCAGAATGTAGTTAACAATTTATCTACAGACAAAATGTGTGATGTTACAGGATATATAGGTTCTTTGACATTCTACCATATAACATCGTGTGCAAATGGACATAAGAAAATTAAATTACAATTACAAAAATTTATTTATAATGAAACTAACGTTTAACCATTTAATCACACAATCTCCATAAAGAATAATTACTTAAAATGAGAAAAGTCAATTTAAATAAAAATTAAATTACAATATTAGCTTCAAATAAAATAACATATAAATGGCGTTCATCATTATCAAATTTAGAATCGAACATATTATTTTAATAACAAGATAAGTCAAAATGTTTATATACCATATTCTAATATTGTCAATTTCAAATGTCAAAATATAATAAAAGTTACAAATTTGATAATGTCAAAAACAATTTTTTTTAAAAGCGTTACTACCTATCTGTTTATAATTTATCCTTTAAAAATTCGTCAATATCATAGTATGCTTTTTCTATTAAAAATTTGTTTAATGCCTTTTTAAAAGAATTTATATTACTCTCAGTACTTATGCTGCATAGAATTTTGTTAAATATGAGAGTCAACATACAAAAAATACTTTTACGCTGGAGAGTTGTCTTAAATGGTAGGTGACGCAGTTTTCCTTCTCGCCGACTACCTTCTGCATAGTAGGCAAATAGATCGGGATGCTTCTTTGCAAATAAAACAGCCTCGCTTATATAAATTGATGGCATGGTCAATATACCTAAGTTTTTAAAATGTTCTTTGCAGGAGTACATTTGTTTTATTCCTACAATTGCTCTAACGCATCTTTTTTTGTGCTCTGAATGCCCTTAACTTGTCAGTGGAATTTCCCCAGAACATGATTCCGTATCGTAACACTGACGCTACCTTAGCGTGATATACTGTCAACGCCGTTTGTCGGTTAACTACTCTGCCTAATTTATATAAAGCATAAGAGTATTGATGTAACCTTTTGCAGATATTGTCGATTTGTTCTTTCCATTTCAATTCATTATCAATAATTAATCCTAAAAATTTTGTGCAGTCAATTTCATTCACAGTTTTTCCTAAATATTTAATGTCAAGGTTGACATGCTCTAAATGCCTTTGTTTAAAATTCATTATAAAAGTTTTATCTAAATTAATATTTAAATTGTTTAAATTTAACCATTTGATAAATGATATAAGTGTGTTATTAATATCACTACATAAGTCATTAAAATTGACATTTTCAAATAAAATTGTGCAATCATCAGCAAAAAGAGTCATTTTTATTTGGCAAATCATTTATATAACATAAAAATAATAATGGTCCCAAAACACTAACTTGTGGCACTCCACAATTAACAGTACATATCTTCGATTGATATTGGACTTCCGTATTTGTTTTTGGACAAAGTCTGTCAATTTGTGTTACTTGTGTCCTATTACTCAAATATGACTTTATTAGTTCATGTGCATTTCCCCTGATTCCGTATGAATATAATTTATTTAAAAGTATTTTGTGATTTACGTGGTCAAAAGCTTTAGTCATATCTAAATATAGGGCTACTGTTTTCTTTCTTACGTTTATGTTTGTTGTCACCGTATGCAAATAATTATAAATAGCTAAATTAATATTTTTAGTCTGTCGAAAGCCAAATTGTTTATCACTTAATATGTCATTGTGTTCCAAGTAGTCATAAAGCTTATTGTATATCACTTTTTCGAACACTTTTGAAAGTACAGGTATTACGATAATTACCCATTTCATCTTTTGCTCCTTTCTTATGTAAAGGTTTAATTGTTGATACCTTCAATTTCTCAGGGAAAATACCCTGTTCCAAGCATTTATTTACATTGTCAGCTAATACTGGAGATACTATGTAAGCTACATCTTTAAGTATTTTAGTTGTGATACCGTCATATCCCTCGCTATTTGTGTTCTTAAGGGATATAATTATATTTAAAATGTCAATACATGTCACAGGAGTCAAAACAACGAGTTTGATTTAAAATGTCTTAGAGTAACAGTATTGTCTATATTACAATCAAATTGTCCTACATTTAAAAAGTGATTATTAAACTCATTTGCAATGTCAAGTGGGTTTGATATTATTAGACCATTTTTGTCAATATGTGTAATGTTTTCTTTTGGGTAATAATTTTTTGCTCATTTATAACTCTCCATGTAGCTTTTGTTTTGTTGTATGAATTTTTGATGTAATATTAATTTTGAGATTTTTTAGTGAGCCTTATATTTTTTTCATAACGCGCAGAGAAACTTTTAAATACAATTTTGTTTACATGACTTCGAGATCGCCGATATTTCCAGAGCAAGTCACGTTTTTTTACGTTTTGAATTGTGAATTAGAGGGTAGAGAATGCCCTGGCCGTAAATTTTTTGACAAAATATTTTTGAAACTCAATCTGAGCCTATTCCACCCAAAGAAAGATCAATGCGATGTTTGTTGCAGTCATAAAACTGGAAACATTACGGATGAAGAACACGCTGAACATGTTCTGAAGAAAGATCGAGCCAGGAAAGAGAAAGATACTGACAAAGGAATTGCACAGTCCGGAGCTTGTCACGTGTTCACACAGGATGTCGAATCGGTAAAATTGGCCCCGTATC
Organism: Selenia dentaria; assembly: GCA_917880725.1. Classification (NCBI taxonomy): domain Eukaryota; kingdom Metazoa; phylum Arthropoda; class Insecta; order Lepidoptera; family Geometridae; genus Selenia; species Selenia dentaria. The sequence continues at coordinate 34,893,634 of OU862878.1, read as the reverse complement.
TTCAAGCTAGTGCAGTTTACTATAAAACTAAATTATGCGTCCATAATTTTACACTATACAATATAGCAACTAAGGAAGTAATGTGTTATTGGTTCGATGAGTCAAATAGCACGCTTGAAGCCTCTGTGTATGCTTCATGGTTAGTAGACCATTTAGAGAAGGTTTTGAGTCAGAAATTATTGCCTGTGATTTTATATTCCGATGGCTGTTGCGCTCAAAATCGCAATGCTACCTTAAGTAATGCTTTATTACGTTTAGCGATTGAAAAAAATATTGTGATAACTCAAAAATATCTGGAAAAAGGCCATACTCACATGGAATGTGACTCCACAACAATACATGGCAATAAGTAAAATTGCTAGGAGTGATCCTATGCCTTACGAAGCTCGTTATTTGGACTATAACTTTTTCACAGACTTTTCGAAAGAATTGATTTATAAATCTATACGTCCTGGTAAAAAAGCAGGTGACCCAGTCGTCACAGATATACGTATGTTAGAATACAGACCAAATGGCACAATTTGGTACAAAGTTGATTTTGATAATGAGATACAGCCGTTACCACATCTTCCCACGCCAATTAACAACATTAAACAAATAAATCGCCTGCAGAAATTGTACGCAGCTAGAATACCAATTACAAAGCGGAAGTATCAAGATTTGCAAGACCTAAAAAGTGTATTACCACCTAGTTGCCATTCTTTTTATGATGACCTTCCGCACAGCAATCGCTAAAGACTGCAACTTAGATTAGACTAGAGATTTCGAGTTATTCTTTATTATTTTTAAAATTTTATTAATACTATTTATATTATCTTGTTTCTTTGGAGTTTATTAAAGACTAAGTAGACTAAAACTAATAATTCAAAATATTTACCTATAAAAATAAATAAATATAATTTCATTTTCGCACTAACTAGAAGTTCCTATGTTACCAAACAACTTTAAGTTATTGATATCAACAATGTGGTTCTTAAGATTTAAGTTATAGATAGCTAATGTTATAAAGATTTGTTAATTTTCTTGAAATATTTCCTAATAAAAGCTTTTCTTTGGAAATCATCTTTTATTTAATATCTTAATCCGTAACATTTCCACAAACAACACCGCCTAAATCTAATAAAATATTAGTCAACACAGCTCAAGTCATAAAAAACAAGTTAAAATAAAGTAAATTGTCAAAATAAGTATAAATAATTATTTCTTAACCGCTAACTAGAGTATGCATTAAGTAATGACAGGAATAATCCCCAGATTATTTAAAATAGACAGTTTTTTACGTATCCTGTAAAGTTGGTAAAAATGACTTAGGCGGTGTTGTAAGCTAAGGGACGATATGGGAATTCTTTTTATTAATATGCCAGTACTATGTATCAATTAGATCCGTGAATAAAGAAATATTTAGCTGATTTATTGATTCAGGCGTTACTTTGCGGAAATCCATTATCAAAGAACGATATTAAAAAATAAGAAAAAAAATTTGGGTTTTTGCTAATATTTTCATCATACATTGATTCTTTTACATAGGTAAGTATTCACATTTTACAAAGTATCACTCTCACAAGTTCCTATCTATAAAGAGTACAATAAAAGCTCCTTATTCGCGTTTTCACTTTTTCAGCGGAAGTGTCACTAAATATTTTTTTAAATATTTAGCCACGAATATAGGAATTGGGTCAGATTTTTTAATCCGCGAATAGTGAAAACGCGAATGAAGGAAGCGCGAATAAGAACTTTTACTGTACCCTTTATAGATAGGAACTTGTGAGAGTGATACTTTGTAAAATGTATGATGAAAATATTAGCAAAAACCCAAATTTTATTTAATAAATTTTACATGCCTTACGTTTGCGAAATAGATGCTTGTAATGTGATTGTTTGTGAAACTTAACATTTGTGAAATAAAAAGTTTTGAAAGGAGCTGTATACGAAATGTTGTTTGTAAAATAAGTCATTTTTGAAATAACATGCTTTACAAATGAATTGTATACCAAACGTTGGTTGTAAAGAAATATTTTGTCATAAGTAGGTATGTCGGCGAATCATTTGGGAACCTTCTTTCCAATGCGACGTGTAGGGGTCGAGTTATAAAGTTAAACGACATACACTACAAAAGTAAGACTGCTGGTTCAAATCATTGCACCTTGCACTAGATTTGAACCAGCAGTTTCTAGCAAAGAATTTTCGTACACTTGTATTTATTTTAATATTATGTTTTAGGAAGAATATTTTCACATTTTGTTTTGGGTAGATAATAGCATAGATGGTTTAATAAAAATAATTCGATAAAGTTTTGAAGCAGGCAAGAAAACTGAGTGGTCGTTCAACTGTTAAACAATGTACTCGTATAAGTATATAAAGGCAAGTACAATTTGAAAATTTTTATTAGACTTCCCTTCTATTCAGTTATTAGTGTATATCTCAAAAAACTACTGGACCGAATGACGAAATTTAAAAGGAACCACACGGGATGCACCAGCTTTCAGAGAATCGGTTCACCCAGTCGAAAGTTATGAGGTAACAAACATAAAAAAAAATACCATCGAATTGAGTACCTCCACCTTTTTTTTGGAAGTCGGTAGTTAAAATCAATAACCTCGGGGATATGAATCTGTTTCGAAACGAGTTACGGCAACGATATTAAATTTTGGATTAAAGGTCTTGAGGGTCATTGTTTTGGCTTTATGGTGATTATCTGGTGGCACTTTTGGGCTTAAACCCTAGAAACTAACCTCGCTGGAAAGTCGACTGAATCTCAAACAGGGAGCTGACAATGCCAATCGATCACGAGACGAGTACGTAACTCGCCTGATGTTAAGCGATACGCTTGCCCATAGCAGTTTAGTGGCATTCAGAATAATAAACTACAATAATTCAAAACCCTGTGCGGCAGTGCACTGCGCTCATTATACCCTGCTATATAAGATGTTAAATGTCTTGCCCTGCAATTTCGCTGGACACATTGCCTGTCAACGAAACACTGTAATGTTTGCACACTACTGCTGCACAGTTGATTAACTGGGCAAGGTGTGGTACGTCCCCAGGCGGACTCTGCAATATTCCTGCCACTACGGTATACTAGTAACACGTATAGGTCTACTAGTAACATATAACATCATTGATATCAACGATCGTAAATGCCAATGACTTCGAGTTGTAACGTTTTAATGTGGCGCATTTTAACGTTATTTCTAGGCTATGTTGATAACACAGAAACATATATATATATATATATATATATATATATAATTATAGACCTATAGAAACCTATATACATGTGTAAATATATAAACTTACGGAATAGAAATAGCCGCAGATGTTTTGACACAGAAGTTACTTTTTCATGTGACCTTTTCAGTCGCGAAATTAGAGGGTCTGACGATGAGAAGAGACTAATATCAGGTGGATCTTTGCAATGGAAAAAGTCAAAGAAGTCACTTGACATTTCACTGCATGATCAGGAGAGTACCTACAAATATCTAGTTGTATCATTAACCAGAACATTCACAGTTTTCTAATTAACTTAAAGTATTGGCTTAGAACTACCTTATTATCTACAATTTATATTTAATTTTAGTGTAGCAAATTATTATTGTAAATAATTATTATTATAATGTAAATGCACCCCGAGTTTAAGTGCAATGAAGTAGGCAGTGCCTACTAGGCACATGTAGGTAGATATCAGTTCAGATGAGCTCGTCTAAGGAAACCTCTTTACACCTTGTAGCTTTTTCAGCTTACCTGTCTTGTTAGCAACTGTTTGAAAGTAATTAGGTATTTACAGACTAACATAATAAACCGTATTCCTATCTTAAAACATGCATTTTTTCAGCTGCTCAAGCTTATGTCATCCTTTTGGTACGAAGCGAAATTATGAAATTAAATAACAATCACAGTTTTAGATTTGTTAACTCAGCTAATGAAGCCGAGTGTGCTATGGAACAAGACACTAAGGACGCCGAGAAGACCAACATCCACACTGATGAGATGAAAAATGTAACTGACTATTAAATCTTACTAACTGAACGTGAATGATTTTATTGTAAAAATGAAGACTGTAGTGAAACTGTACATGCATATTATAAGCTCCTCTAAATATCTTAAAAATATCTTAAATAAGTTTTATAGTTCAATATTATACTTACTATTCTATATTTTTGTATAATTTTATTATATTTTATATGCATTTGCTGAATTGATGATTTGAAAGAAGACGGTTATAGATCACACTAGATCTTATGAACTATCAGTTAATCTGTGACTAAACCAGGTCCGTCTGTAAGTACATACACAAATATATACATACGGGCAACGTTGGTTGAGTTCAACAACAGGAAGACTCAAGTGGGCGCGTTCTCGCAAAACCATCTCCATTTCTTTCTCTTCCTTCTCTTCAGAATATAACCTTACCTGTAGGTACAGTGTAATCATGACATCCTTGGCATGGAAATCCATAGTGACCTGAACCAGCGTGACTACATCGAGAGTATTATCAAATTAGCTTCCCGCAAACTCGGAGTCCTGAACAGAGTGAGACGTTTCTTTACTCCTGATCAGCGTCCCCTCCTTTATAAAGCTCAGGTGCGCCCATGTATTGAATATTGTCGCCACCTCTGCGATGGATCTGCAAAGTACCTTATGGATGCTCTCGACAGACTCCAACGTCGCACTGTCCATATTATTGGAGACGCTGAAGTCAATCAACAACTAGAACCCCTACAAATGCGTAGAACTATAACGTTTTTAACGGTTGTTTCATGGCGAATGTTCTAAAGAGCTTTTTAATCTTATTCTTTCCTCACCATTCCAATCCCGAACGACACGGCCTAGCATTGCATCCATATACTGTTAAAAACTTCTGCTGGCGTACGTATTTCCTTGCGACGACCCTGGGTATTTCAAGCGGGGCGTGAAAAAGTATCTCTTAGGTCATCATAGGGTGGCGATTAGTGCAGCTTACGGCTGCAGAAATGGTCAATCGCAACTTGTTGGTGGTACCGATACATAGATGACGTCACTAGTAATGAAGTGAGAATTAATTATATTTTTAAGCTATTGCATAGCTTCTATCGCGGGCCTTGAGCGTGGAGACCGAATCTAGAAATTCCGTAACGAAAATAACCTAACACCCCCCACTCCGACTCCATCTATCGATGAATAGCAGAACTTTTAATGACTTTTTTAAATATCACGCATGTCTCTTTAGTTCAGCAACTCTCCTCTAGGTGGCATTAGTTAAATAATTATAATTTCATAAGTTGATTTGGCATCTATCGATGAATAGCAGAACTTTTAATGACTTTTTGAAATACCACGCTTGTCTCTTTAGTTCAGCAAATCTCCTCTAGATGGCATTGGTTAAATAATTATAATTGTATAAGTTGATAAAAACAGCTATGCAATAGCTTTACCGCGGCAGTCTCCGAGTGCCACACGTCTTTTTTATTTATTTATTAATTTTTTTGTTCAAGTATCGGACTCTAAGGACAGTTGAGCGTGAAACTGGCCATGGGAAAAACAGTCCTGCTACAAATCAGGTATCCAGCAAATTTAAGAGTTTGGCCCTGTAACTTATTAAATAAGTAGACATCGCGAAACAAACCATAATTGAGACTTGTAATCTTAAATCCAAACGGAAGGTAATAACAGATCAATTGTACACGCAACATTAAGACTGTTTTCCTTTGGCCTCAGTTATTACATGGGTCTCAATAACATGAAATATTTAAAATACAAATTTTCGCTACTTATATTATATGAGTATTACCCATAGTCCATATTAAGCTTTTGGCAAATTGTTGACAATCAAAACGTTTCCTTCTAAAATATTCAACTAATACTTATACTATATATAAGTATGCAAAAATGAATATTTGTTAATCATCCACACAAAAATGGCTATACTGATTTGATTGCGATTTGGTAGGTAGATAGATGAGGCACTGTATTAATACGTAGTATACTTTTCATGGTCATAATCTTCTTCCATCACCACTGGAGAAACCAGGGGCGAAGCAAATAATTAAAAAGATATTTAGTTCGATAACCTGGTACCAGGCGAGAGTGATATAATGTGAGTGATACAAAACTTAATTTACGAGTATTTTACTTAGTTAACAAGGGATATTACTTTGATTTGGGGTTGCGATTAAAAACACTGTTGAGATTTAAAATTACATTAAAAAAATCACTGTAAAAATGTTTAAACATTTTCGTAAAAGGTCTATAATCGCTTGATTAAGTGACATGGATTTATTTTCTTATTTTTTTCATAACTGGTATACCTTGGCCTCTCGCTTGATACCAGGTTATTTTTGAGTTTCGGGACACCCGGAATATATTATAAAAAGTACCTATTTATTGTAAAGTTTTGTTAAAAATTTAATAAATAATTTATTGATTCAGGCGTTACTTTGCGTACTACTTACCATTATCAAAAACGATATTAGAACAAATATTTAGTGACGCTTCCGCTGAAAACAATGCTTATGGCCGAGTTACGGTGTGCACCACCCTCCCTCCCGCATAAACTTCAAATAGCATTCCGACAGTCACTGTCGGTTTAGCACTCGACGAGTCAACATCTCTCTCTGAAGATGCCTCGTGTAGGGCCAAAAACGTGTCGAGTCGATTATGGTTGATGGGTTGTTTTGTGTGTTGTTTATTCTGTATATTTCCTATTTGCAGGTTATGCGGGAGGGATGGTGGTGGACACCACAACTCGGCCATAATAATTGTTTTCAGCGGAAGCGTCACTTAATATTACTTCTGATATGGTTTTTGAAAAAGATATAAATTTTTTTCAGTTGTATTTCTGCTAAATACATAATAAACTATTAAGTTCATTATCTTTATATCACTTAGTTCAGTAGTTCGTAAACAGTACGTAAACATTAATGCATAAAATATTCATTATCACCATATAAAACATGTGGCTACAGAGATAACAGTTTGCAGTTATATCGAATCATGACATTTGCCCTTGTAACAATCAGTAATTACGTACCTACTTGGTTATTTACACTGCGGTTATAACTTTAGCTACGTACTGATAACAGTAACTGTCAACATTATCCTTCACGTACCTATAGCTCAACAGCGCGGCATCGCCTTCACAATAATATAAAATAATACTAATAATAATAATAACAAAATAATCTTTTATCAAAATTCCTTTGATGAAATTATCTAAGCCGACTTATATGGAACTGTTAGTGTACACATGTATACGAAATCTGTAAAAATATAAATTTTCTGAGATAACACAAAGTATATAGGTATAGCCGTATGTACCTATACGAGATCTGCAGAGCAAGTACGTATATAATAATATATCAGTTGCAATAAAATTTTGATTGAACAACAAAAAAATGGCGGCTTTATGTCTATTTTGACAGGTTCGGTAATCAGAAACACCGTAATGTTCACCGTAACCGTAACGTCTATCACGGTAATGGTATTATGTAATTTAAGTACCTACAGCCGTCCGGTAGGTAAACTCGCGCGAGGGCTGCCCGCCTACGGTATTTTTAATTTCATCTACTCGAGCACAGTCTATGTAAATCTTATTTTTTTATTAGGTATTAGGTGTACTAACCTAGCTATTATGTATTTGTTTATAATACAACTCGTCGTATAAATTGTTCTACTTACTTATATTTTTTCATTTTATTCCTTGTACTCTATATACACATACTACGAACACATACACATAATTATATTGAACCAGTATAGTATATACAAACGGAAATATTGTAGTGTAGTGACAACCCTACAGAAATGCCGCATATCTACACAAAAGCGGCATTTCGCGTGACGTCAAAGGCGTTAGCCTACTGTACGATTTTTATGATGTGACTCGAGTTTCTAGTTTTGGGATGTAAATATTAATGTGAAGTAATATTATATTTTTACTGAAAAAAAGAAGAGTAGTTGTGAATAAATTATGAAAAGAACAATAACAATACATAATGTACCCTCAAAAAAACTACCCTCATAATTTTGAGACTGAAAAGTATTTACCTACGCCTCGCCTGAGACGTACGAAACGTTTTACTCGAGCGTAGGTAGGTATGATTCTCGTGTGTCACATTTTGAAATAATTAATGTAGGTATCCACTTTTTTTGTGAATTAGTCCGCGCCTAGTATGGGCATGTTTAAGCAATGGATTCCAAAACCCATTTCTTAAACATGCAATTGTATCTAGGCTAAATTTTATAATTATTACCATTTGTTATGTACGTAATAACTAGTGTTTTAAGTATTTATAATCAATAAATAGTTTATTATTCCAGATATTTTACTCGATGGAATAAGTGAAATGCCTACCTATTAAAATGTGACAAATTACATATACTAGTATGTATGTAAAAATATTTTATAGTTTCCAGGTAATTTTAAAAATGATCACTGAGTTAAATAAATCAAGCAACCAATAAAATCACAACATACCTAGTCTATAAGTGCAATAAGTAAGTACCTACTCGTAGTATTTCAATCAAATATTCATTAATGGCACGCTTACTGCTTACAAAACCATAACACCGTTCGTTGGTCACAGCAGTGCATTCGCGACTGGCTGCACGCCGAGTGCACACCCAAATCTAGGCTTCGGTAAGTATAACTCGCGTTTCGGCCGTTTCTATGAAGACAGAATACTGGTAGATAATATAGGTATTACCGTGGCAGGAATGTCGGTAAGTTACTGATTGGAGCTAACAAAAGTGACGTCAATACGCAATGTTGTTAGATTTCAGTCAACATTTGATTGCAAATTTAATTCGTAATAGCCCAGCTGCAAATAGGCTATGAACTGTTGACAAAACCAATACGTCGATTGTAGACTGTATAGGTACCTACTGTTGTAGATTATCTTTAGCAAACTCTTATTTGTGCTAAACTCTGAGCAGCTAAGATGATCTTCTAGATTTGTTCATGTTTTGAATTTTGCTTTTTTAAATGTGCAAATGTGAAAATATAATCGGAGTTTTAAATACGTCGCCAGCTTCTATATATCTCTGTTTGTGTATTTAAATAATCATCCAGTTCTTTTCAGGCGCAAATTTTATTTTGTACGGAACTATTTTCTATAATTGGATATTGAACTTGGTCCTGACTACAACTAGGTAGTATCTCTAAATTGTCTGTGCGTTTGACAATTTTCCCCCACGCCACGAATTCGAAGTGATCATTCTTAGAAAATTGACGGAGCATTTTTAGCAAAATTATCGTGTGTGGAACAGGGGTGAAAAGTGTTAAAAACGGCCACACACTGAAAAAAATCTGGCCAATCAAGTTGAAATTTTGCTTGATTGGATTTTTCTTTATTAAAATATTCAAAAACGTTTAAGAAGTTATAAATTGCCATATTTTGGATCAATAAAGCTAAAATGATTAAATATTTAACAAAGTGAAAATGTTTAATCTTAATAATATTCTTATTCAATAAGAGAACATATTCGATTCTATCTTTTATGTCATACATTCGTACAAGAAACATGATTAGGACTCTGTAAACAATGCTCTTGATTGTTTTTATCAAGTTGGTTTTATCGATCCTATAAAAAACAATTTATTAATTTTACAATTAAGTTAGTCTTTTTTATAAAAAAACTTGTTTGAAGCTATAACTAAAACTATCTAAAACAATCAACATCATAATTAATTTAATTATTGCAACTTTATTTTTTCGAACGCACCCTTTAACGATTGTAATAAGTACTTTGATAGAATCAGTCAAAATATCGAAATACGAACGAGCGACAAACTTATATGTGCGTGCGGTGTAATTTGGAACTAACGACTTCAAGTCAAATATTTTTATTTTAATATATGCTCTAATGCTCAAATTAAAATTACGAATGGTGGATTTAATACTATCACTAGTAAACTACCAGCCTACTATAAATCATATCATTCAGTCAGACATCAGAGTTGTTTTTTTTCATTGTTTAGTGGCGCCACACACGCATATAAAATTTTTGTGCAAAATGCCGCGCTCGTTCGCTAGCAGTTCGCATTCCGAACGCGGGAGATGCGGGACCGCGTCAAGTCGAGTCGAGCGAAACTTGTCCGTGCGTGTCTCTGTGCTGTGAATGTGCGTTTGTGTCTTTGTGTTGTGTAATCTCTTCGGCGCTAGCGGCCTAGCGCTCAACAAACGTTTGTTTTCGCGGCGTGGACGCAGACAAAGATAATATAATACTAGGACGCAGAGTCTGATGTAAGTAAGTATACCTAACTAAACTATGAAGTGATTTTGTACTTTTCGTTATTCCTAGCGACCTATCATAATGTAAGTTCGTTTTCCTTTCAAGGTACCTAAGTTATGGATGAAGTATTTGACTTGCTCCAGGCGTGGGGGCTTCCCGAGCTCCAGGCCGTTTTTATTAGTAAGTACCTACCTATGTACCACCTACCACTCTATAGTAAAACAGATTTGTCATGGGCATCTTGTGTTCACATCAATCTCGTCATGTCATACCTTAAATTTGCAGAAAATGGAATAACTATACAAGCCCTGGCTGCACTTAATAATGTTCATTTGTTGGCATCACGTTACTTTATGTGCTCGTATATAAACAAGTTCATTGATAGTCTTTAACATTTTTTTTATTAATATAATCAAGTATTTTTTTCAGTGCAGTGATCATTCTTAGCGTCTGTGGAACAGCAAACTTAGATAAAATTAACCAAAATTGCAAAATTTACAGCGACTGGAACACGGCTTTAGTGATTTGCATGCTGCTTGAAGGGCGTACCCAGGATTTCAGCTAGGAGAGGGCAGGGGGCTGCTTATACCTGTTTCGAAAAGATCGTCTGTCGGGTATATTGAAACAAAAAATCATGAAAATTGACTTTTATTCATTAATTTTGATGATGACACAAAACAAAATATTATACATAATTATACCATACATTATGTATAATATATATTATTATATTATGTATGTATATATTAATTTAACAGTAATCTTCTCGGATTTGCCGCAAATTTGTCTATGACAGTCTTTTCAATAAACTCACTGTTGTCTTTTAAATAGTTGCGATGTACGCTCATCAGACATAAACCCGTAAGCCTTTCTTCACCCATGGTGCTTCTAAGCCACGTTTTAACTCTTCGCAGCGTACTGAAGGACCGTTCTACGGTCGCCGTGGTGCATGGGATAGTGCTTAAAATAATTAATGCCTTTCTGACAGCAGGGTAAAAAATGTTGGCTTCGTTGAACAGATCAATTACTTCTATGTCCCTTAATTGATCATCTGATAAAGCCTTCGTCACCCATAAATTATGCCAAAGGTTCAGTTCTCCGGTGATATCCAGGTTATAAAATTCTTGGAATGATTCTGCGTTTTTGTGTAGGTCTGTAATGCTGGTTTTTGTCATATACAAGGGATGTAGCCTGCTTAAAGCAAACGCCGGAGTATTTTCTTGGGAGAATCGAATATTCAGTGATGAAATGAGTGAATCAATGTATGGGATTATCAGGGAACGCCGCCAATATTCGTTATCATTGTCTGACGGCGGATTACTTCTATGTGTTTGCTTATGAGCAAGACGTGGAACCGAAATTTCTATGTTCAAACCCATTGCAACAGCTCGTGCTTTTTGAAGTATTTCATTACCTACTTATTCTATCAGGAAACTCGCGGTCATTTCTGAGAATGTCCTTGATATTTTTGATGTGTTCCCCTACCGAGATCATGTCGATCAATTTAGCTTGCAGTGCCTTAACTACTGGTTCTAAAACTGCTGAATATTTGGCTATTGTTTGTAGAGTAACAATAAACACTGGTTTTGTAACGGCTGAATGCAACTGATATGCAGATTTTCTGGTGGCATAATTTCCTTCTACGGATAACGTTTCTAGAGATTTCACAAGCTCTGAAAAATGTTGAGAAAACTTTCTGATTGATTTATATTTTTCTGACCATCTCGTCTCACATAATCGTGATAGGTTTGGAGCGTAGTTTCGACGTGTAGTCGATTCCCTGAAAAACGTTATAACATCCTTTACAGTGGCGACAGTATTTCTAATTTCTGGCACTGCGTTCGCATCATTCACAACAAGGTTGAGTTTGTGACTTGAGCAATGAAAATATAAAGCACGAGGATATTTTTTTCTCAAAATGGCTTGTACGCCACCCTCTTTCCCTGCCATTGTAGAACAGCCATCGAATCCAAAACCTACGCAATCTTCGGTTGAGAGGTTAGAACTAATTAAGAAATTGTCAATTGCTTCGGCAATTGCGGAAGCATTTTGTGCTTTTAGTTCAACGAACCCTACAAATTCTTCTCTGATTTTCCTTTTGCTTTCGTCGTAGAACCGCACGCCTATTGACAGCTGTTCTTTCCCAGATACGTCTGCTGTTTCATCAGCTAAGACTGCGTAAGCCATGGTCTTCTGAACCTCACTAATTATATTCTCCTTAATAACTTCGCCACATAAATTTATCAATTCGTTTTGTATTTTTGGTGATGTGTAAACTGCATTGCGACGGCACTTTTCCAGGTGACTCTTTAATCTGTCGTCCCCTGAATTGATTCTCAACTTCAATAAATCTAATAAAACACCCTCATCTGCTTGTTTGCCCCTAAGAGGCATATCATGTGTGCCGCAAAATACTATACAAGAAATAATTGATGACAATATTTGTCTGTTTTCGTCGATTTCTTTTTGGTGTCCACTTTGCAGTTGGATGTCTACAGGAACATTTTCAAGAAAAATTTTTGCAGCATTTGTCGCCGTTTGGTGAAGGTTGGTCGTTGCATGTTTTCGGCAGTCTTCATGCATATTTTTGAACTTTATATATGGCCTGACCATAAAAGATCCCAAAATTCCTCTCACAGTGCTAATGGGCGGAGGGAACAAAACACAATGCTTACAAAGAGCACCTTTTAGTCGCTTGGAATATACTAGCCATGGTGAATATTGATCCAACCAAGCATGGTTAAATTTTCTTTTTAAATGGCTTGCATCACTTTCAAAATCGTAATTTCTGGGCGGGATCCAAGGATTTTGTAACAACTCCCTCTTCTTTTCCGTCGATAGCTGGGTAGCCAACCCAACATAACGTCCCAGATCATTTTCATGACAGCCATCGTCCACTATAATTTCAGGATCGACGTTGACGTCATAAGTTTGTTGGGATGTCGATGGAGAAGAATAGTCGGCAACAGATATATTAACAGGTTCTACAGGAGAATTTGACGCTTGTCCAATGTTAGCATGCAATGATCTTGGCATTACATGAGTGGTTTTATCATGGTTGTCATTTCATCGCTTCCACTGCTACTTTCCCGACCTTTTTTTCTTTTTTCGCGTGTCCTCCCTAAAAAATGAATACACAAAAATACTCTTACAGTGTTTAGGCGGGTTGTATAAGACGAAAATAAAGATCAAGTTTCACATTCTAATATATATGGTTTGAACGCCAAATAAGCATAACTAGGTAATTTGAAATAATACACTTGTTGTGACGTTAGAGAAAATGGACTTTGTTGTCGGTATGGACTTATTAATAAATCCAAAATATTGCAAGGATCTTTCTTTTATGTTTTTTTTTTACTTTTTTATCACAAAATATTCACAAATGTTATTTTAGCTATTATAACAAAACCACGTCTTGTAATTAATAAAGGTCATTGGGCACCGAAGTATGGAAACTATACCCACGGCGGACACAAACGCCATCTATTGTATGGATTACTATACGTTTATACTTTTCCAGTGACATGGTCTCATCACTGTGGGGTGTTGGAATCTCTCAAAAACTATATATTAAAAAAACGCTCAAAAGTTAAGGAAATCTTTAAGAAATTATTATTTTATCTTATTTGAAAGCTCTGTGGTTCTTATCTAATATATGATGTAATGTAGATATTACAAGGGAAGTGTGGTAAGTAAAAAAACCAGTTCCATTACTCATATAGCTCTTTATTCAGCTTCATCAAAATCAACAACTACTTCATTTAAGAAGGCAGCGGGTGTGTCTATGGTTTCATGATGCCTGGCCCTAGATAAAAAATAAACAATGCTCCCGATGTGCGCGCAGCTTCCAATAGTACGGTAGCCATGTATACACGAGCAGTAATATTTTTCAATGGCTTGACGTCCTTGCAGCGATGGATTAAGCATAATATATGTATAATATTGTTTCCTTCTCACATGACGCGACTGTATTCGCCCTCTGATTAATATATTATTATTTATTAGGCTTTGGTCGCGATATGTTTCTATGCTATAAATACCATTTGGTCGCATATGTTCTTGACAATATGATCGCGCGATTCGAATGTGGTACGACCCCAACGTAAATAATACCAAATCTTCATAGGTCAGTTGTGGGAAATCTTCAAAATCTGGACTATTCCCATCTAAACCAGTAAACCATCTAAATCAGAACCAGTTCCAGTACCTGGCCCATTTCTATTGTTTGCTCGAAGACGAGAGAAAGAGACAGAGTATATAATTAAAACCGTAGTCTTTTGCAAAATGCATACTTAACACAAGGTTTTTACTACTTTTTTTTAAATATCACTTTTTTGGTGTATGAGGATAAGTAAGTGTAATCTCAATATTTTAAAAATATTTTGGTTGTTGTCCGCCACTTTTTGCAAAGCGGGTCGGATTACGCCCAATGACCTTTAAATATTGTAAGTAATGCTTAAGATATACACTTACAAGAGAGTCAAAGCCCCCCATTAAATCAAATAATCATATTAGGTACCTACTTAAGTGTTTTGTTTTGACTCACCTCTTTCAAAGAATTTCCTGATATCCATTTGACGGAGTAATATTTCCAGTTGTTGCACAGTAAACGTAAATCTCGTGTCGCCGCAACGAAACTATAAGACACTATGTCGTATGAAATATTCGCTCGTATTACACTCCGAACTGAATTGTATTCGAACTAAATTGACGTGCTCTGGCTCACGCTTCCGCTTATATATTGAAATATTCTTGCTCCCGAAATATGTAGAAAATACTCGACTCTATATCCATCCTTGTCTTATACTTGCTATCACTGTCTTTTCTTTCCAGAATAGTCCATGCTAGAACGTTCTTCGCGGTATTGCTATTCAATACAAGATGTCGCTATTGACCGTATAAATTGATCCTATTTCTTTTTACTGGAAAAAGTACTGCCGTCCGAAACTAGATGGCGCTAGATGTTATTTTCTCCCAATTATATTCGGCTTTAATCCTAGATGGCTCTCTGATTGTCTCGGCGGAACCGGAAACTACGAGATGCGACGGTTTTGCGGGAGATTTAAATTATATTGCATCGCTAACAGTATACTAGAATTACTAGAGTCTGTCTAGTGAGCCGCGGCACAGATAAAACCGCAGCAAAAATCTTTTAGTTGTAAACACTGAATATACTATGAAATTTGAATTTGATACTTTCACTATTTTATTTTATAAACACTAAGAATCTTAAACTAAATCTGTACAGATATATACTACTTAAAATAATATGCAACATATTGAATATTATTTTATTTTAGCATTGAAAACAAATTAATATAATAAATAAAACCAAACTTGCATCAAAACCTTACTTAGTTTTTATTTATTCTGTCGCGTAATCAAAATCAGATTCCAGAAATTAAATTCTCGACTATGAATCGTTACTGTCACTTTCATTATCACTAAAAAATAATAAAAACGAAATAAAGAAATAAATAAAGTGTATCAAAACTTGATCAAAATATTTTGCGTTTCGTTTGACGGCGGCTGAAAGTCACTATATAAAATATTCTAATAAATACGTTGCGGCACGACCGACACGACTCACTATACATAGACTCTATATCATCGAATATTGTAGAATATTTAACTATAGAAAAAAAAATCTGGCTGAAAAGATATTTTGTTTCCAACACTTCATTTTGCGCAGAGTAGGTAATACGTTTTTAATTTCTATTTGCCAAAAAAAAATTACATTTATTTAATCTTCCCTACCTGGGTACGCAAGCAGTGCTTGACAATGTTACTGTCTAAACATCTCTTCATAGATTAGAGTATGTATACTGGAGACATGTCTTTTTACTTGTCATCTGTAAGTAAGTACTACCAAATTTAAATCTTTTCCAAGCCGTTTTCAATATTTTATCTATCCCCAGTTTTCCTTACTACCGATAAAAATTTGACATAACGTCCATACAAATAGTGTCAAATATCTATCTCTAGTAAGGTAAACCGACGATAGATAGGTTATTGTAAACGGCCGTAAGTCAATCTCGTAATATAAATAAAGTCTCGTAATTTATAAAAATATTGGCTGTCGCATTTTAAGCTGATTCAAAATGACAATAATATTGTAAAACGGAGTTGTAAGTGCCTTTACAAAAACTGAATCATCATTTTAAATGCACAAGTAGCCTACCTATAAATACCTACGGTAATTATGTTTTAAATGAGAAAGAAAATCCGTTATAATAGTTTTGTGTAATAAAGGAACTATATGCTATAGAAAATAACTATTCTAATAGTAAAAATAATCTTTAACACAAGTTTATCACTGCGACTATAACGAGCATTTTACTAACCCTTATATGGCAATCCAAGCTACGTAATTGTATTTTGAAACTTATCGATAACACGAAATCACTATGTTGTAGAGCTTTTGTTGTGATTCAAAATGACAATAATATTGTAAAACGGAGTTGTAAGTGCCTTTAAATGCACAAGTAGCCTACCTTTATATACCTACGGTAATTGTGTTTTAATTGAGAAAGAAAATCCGTTATAATAGTTTTGTGTAATAAAGGAACTATATGCTATAGAAAATAACTATTCTAATAGTAAAAATAATCTTTAACACAAGTTTATCACTGCGACTATAACGAGCATTTTACTAACCCTTATATGGCAATCCAAGCTACGTAATTGTATTTTGAAACTTATCGATAACACGAAATCACTATGTTGTAGAGCTTTTGTTGTGATTCAAAATGACAATAATATTGTAAAACGGAGTTGTAAGTGCCTTTAAATGCACAAGTAGCCTACCTTTATACACCTACGGTAATTGTGTTTTAATTGAGAAAGAAAATCCGTTATAATAGTTTTGTGTAATAAAGGAACTATATGCTATAGAAAATAACTATTCTAATAGTAAAAATAATCTTTAACACAAGTTTATCACTGCGACTATAACGAGCATTTTACTAACCCTTATATGGCAATCCAAGCTACGTAATTGTATTTTGAAACTTATCGATATCACGAAATCACTATGTTGTAGAGCTTTTGTTGTGCCTATTATAGTACTAGATACTGTAGCGACCATATAAAAAACCCCCAAAATTACAATATCATCCTATTGTTGAGTTTTTATGTCTACTATAACGAGAGACACATTAAAGTTCCTTCAGTGGCCCGAGCACGATTATTTGCTTAAGTGTAACGTAATCGTATCGTTGCCGTATTCAGTACAAACTATAATTTATCTAGTACAACTGTTACACGGATAACTCATAGTTTGTACTGTATACGTCAACGTTACGAAAACGTTACACTTTAGTAAATGTTCGTGCTCGGGCCACTGAACCTTTGTTGCATAAATCAGGCGCATTAGGTTGACGTTCAACACTATTATAGAGCTCTACAGTTGTGTACGGGTCACATTAGAGATTGCTATAACGGCTGGTAATATCAGCTCTATAATGTGGTGAAGTACACCTTTCATTCGAATGTTAATAGGTCCTTTTTGTTGTATACATTTATAGAGCCAATATGTATTGTCTAACACTTTTATATAACAACCAAACAACTCAAAATCGTTTATACAACGCCTATCCAGCTTTTTTGAGATGTAAGGTTTGGTTACAGGGCAAACTTGCTGGTTGTGAGGCCCTTTCCCTTCCACACTTCCACGCTGTGGATTTTAAGACCCATACTCCTGACTCTCAGAGAAAGTTTCATGTCCAATAGTGGGAACAAAATTCGATGATTATTATTAAAATCTTACCTACGTACTATTATGTATTTTTGGTGGTAGTGCCACGCTGTAACCCCCAAAGCCGATGGAGCCGGCACGACCAAAGAAGTACCACACTCGTAAATAACACCGAGGTGATCTAACATTGCTATTGCTTTTCAGTCGGTCCGAGAGAGTTTCAGGAGGCTCGATTCCCTCCTCCCCCGTCCCTATATCCTTCCTCTCTTCCTCCACCCTCACCCTTCTATCTCTTCCATCCTATCTTCCTTCCTCAACGCATTCGTTGCGCTCGCCTCCTTTGACAACGCATCCTCGAGATCTCTGGTATTGGGGATGTCCCAACGGTGCTTGGGCAACGGTGATAACTTACCTTCAGGTGAGCTGTTTGCTTTTTTTATGAGATAAGAATCCCATAAAATAAAACATTAAAGTGTTGACTAAAGTTATATGATTATTAACGGGATATTTACCGTGGTAAGGTTGTGGAATGAGCTCCCGATATTTACACATGGCGCATGTAACTGCGCCGATAACTTTAGTGGACAACCGTGATAGTTTAAAACAGTGTTTTATTAAAGTGTTGGTTCACGAAACACGAACACGAACGTTGGTTGAACACGAAAAGAATATTTTTTCGGGGAGGTGTGTTTGATTCTGTGTATCCGGGTTTGGTATGATAATAAAGAATAATCGAAATTGCAGCTTAGCTTTACTACTACGGTTTCCTTTTGGCGACTGTTTTATTTTATTCTTTCTTTTTTATGAGATAGGGTGGCAAACGAGCAGGCGGCTCACCTGAAGATAAGTTATCACCGTTGCCCACGGACATTCGCTATACCAAAGGTCTCAAGGATGCTTTGCCGGCCTTTGAGGAAGGAATAAGCTGACTTGATATCAATCAAATTCTGTGTCACGATCTAAAATAAATCAAGATTAGCCTCAAGTTTTTTAAGGCATTAACTCGTCCGCATCAGGACAGAAAATAACAATAGATTTATGAATGAAACTTGCCTCGAATGAGGGTTGCTGATCCCAACAGATTAAGATGGAACTTATACGTACCTATACTTACCTATAAACATAACTAGTCAGTGAAGACCTAAAATTAATTAAATAATTTTATTGTGACCAGTGACATCTACTGAGATTACTACGTACCTGCTTATCTACTTCCAAGCTACGTCACGTTCTGTGCTCGGAAAAAAAAATCATAAAGTTTCAAGATCTGCTCACAGATGTCACTGCTAAACAAACAGTGTCATTGAGGCATAAATACAGATGTACTGGGAAATGACTGGGCCTGATAAAATGATTAAAACAAATATCCATATCTACATAGAGTAAACTATATATATGGCATATCTATTTAACAAGATACCTACTGGTACAGCTGACAATGATGTAATATTGCGGCACCTGCGTTCCCTTTCAACGAACTCAAGTACCTACTTAGGTAGTTACAAAAAATATTAAATTTTTTACAATATGGTTTTCTGTTTACAATATCTTAGTCTCTTATCTAGTTTTACAATATCCTGTCCGTGGATATGAAATTCTCTCTCTATAAATTTCAGTGTTAGAGATCGCTAAGCAGGCGTTAGTGCTTTAAAAAGTAAGTAATATGGTTTAGTTATTAGCATATCTACGAATATATACTTATCTTGTGCGAAACTACACGAATTTGGCCAGTTTTAAAATGTGATAAAATAGTTAATAGCTGAATCTTTATGCTATAAGGTGCTTAAAGCTTCAGCCTTTCAATAAACATAACTCTTTAATTTAACTTAATAAAGCAAGCATCTAAGTTGAGCCAATATTATTTTTACAAGGTAATCCACATCCACACATAATTAGATGTTACTAATAGATTTATCCCAATTTGCTCAACAAAGACCTCAATTTCCTATTTCCTAACACTCGTCTCCCCCACGCATATTAATCAAGTCTTGTAAATATGGCTAACAATTAGGATATGTGTTGAAATATGCTGGAAGTGTCTGTGTCGAGTTGATCCTATAATCAGTACCCAACGTAGTAGGGTTGCTAGAATGATCAACCCATTGTACCTCACAATGTATTTCAAACATCTCCCAAGAAAAGCATATTTGTGTCTGAAGGCAAATAAATTCGTCACAAATATTGTTTAAGTTATACTTATTATGCGCTGCAGCCCGCGGTGGTCGCCGTGATCTTGCAGCGTAAACTCCATGAGGATGGGCATCGGACATGCCCGGTCGATAACGTCGGCTAATTACGTAAGTAACATCGGTTTTGATATTCATAAAATATGTGTCGAACTCACGAGAATTCCCAAACTAAAAGAGGAACAATATTTTGTTTAAAACTGAAAAGTACTCGTATAAAGTATAAATTAATAGAGAGGATGGGTTTCAACTGTCGAGAACCTGGAGTCCAGTAGTTCATATTTCTAAAAACCGAAGAAGTTCCGAAAAAAAATCCCGAGCAGATACCGTGAGTTATGTGTGTCGAGACTCAGATCGAGTTTCAAGTGACTGTTGTGTCATTGGTAATAAGCCGGAACGCAAGAAACGTGAAATGAAGAGGGTAGACCGTTTCGACTGCTAACAACAAAACCTACCCGCAGATACTTCAGTTTACTCGTGAACATGGCGCATGCAACTGTGCAGAAATATCGAGTGCTCACTATAAATACAATACATGGTAAATATCTCGTTTTAAAGT
The DNA here is from genome assembly GCA_917880725.1 of Selenia dentaria. NCBI lineage: Eukaryota > Metazoa > Arthropoda > Insecta > Lepidoptera > Geometridae > Selenia > Selenia dentaria. The sequence goes on along the minus strand of OU862878.1, from coordinate 34,872,984 downwards.
TATTGAAAGTATAAAGTTAACTATCTTGCTTCATTCACTCTCATTGTTTCTTGCTCTTGACTTGACCCTTCTCGAAAACTTTCGAATATGGTAAAAATATGTTCACGTATGTTTTCTCCTTCCTATTAGTTAGTTAGTTAACTATTCCTATTAGTTAACTATTCCATTCAAATTTTCTTTGTTCTCTTTATGTCTGTTTTTATATTTATCCTTTAAAATGTGTGTACATGTTCATAAAGGCATTTCAACGCTAAGTATCTAATAGTTTCTATTGTATACATCTACGATACGATTACGTTACACTTACCCATGCAAATTTTCGTGCTAGACCCACTGTACAGCAGTATTATAAGCAAATAGACAAGGACTTCCAAGAGCTTTGTGGTTTGACTACACTGACCTACGAAACTTAGTACCACACTTTCTAAATTGCATTATCTCCTAAACTATGGAGCTATGGAAGCACTTACTTATATCATGCCTCTTTCACCAGAAAAGTGTGCAAGAATCATGGCCTTTATGGAACTAGGCATCAGTATCTTCTTAAGCATCGTACTGCAAGAATGCTGGGTGTGACATTAAGTTTTCGCGCTGTCGACACTTTGGTTTTTGTAATCAGAGAAGGTTACTTAATGATTAATATATAATGAATAATATGATTAAAATGTAAGACGTGAAACAATATCTACTTTAAATAAATGTGGTTTGAGTGTATTGCTACTAAATTGAAATTGCTTTTTTAATCTTTATTTAAATTAAATAGTTACTAATATATAATAAACTATCGCTTCATAGAATCTCCATAAAATTTGCTATAAAACGATTTTAATTACAAAACTCTACGAAAGTTGAAGTATTTCTAAAAATAATTCTTTCGGTTGGATAGTGCTGTCAAAGCTGTTCAATAGATGTCGCTCCGTCCCCGTAAAACGGTTAAATCCGAGAGTTAAAATTCGATTCTCGGACCTCAAGCCTCGGTGGCCTAGATGGTAATGGCGTCTGACATGGATAGTCAGAAGACGACGATCCCGCGTCGAATCCATTCCGAGGATGTGAATTTTTCTCTCTATACATTTCAATGTTTGAAATGTTAGTGTTAGTGTCAATGTTAGTGCTTTAAAAAAGTAATACCTACTATAAAAATATATACATATATTTAAACTCTTGTTAATCATGCTAAAAAGTGATCAAAATCTCGTTTAAGACGCAGTCCAACCCCAATTATAAAATAATTCACGATGCTTGTCGTAAGGTTGAAAATCACTTGTTAGATTTCTTTATATTTTTCTATATATAGTAACACAATTGAAAAAAACTGCTGGTTATTACTTTAGTACTATACGTTGGCTATGTATTACCTAAAAAAAATATAGTATTATCGCTGAAAATTCTGAGTGTTTGGACGTGATGTTTATTTATTTTTGTGGCCCTATTCAGGTATCTTTCTGTTGAAAGAGAGTTATATTTATGAATTCTATTCGGTTATTACTCTTTTCCTATTTGTTTTCGAACCTTAGTATTTAATTCATAATATATTATCGATCTGTTTCGTTACACTAGGTGTTTAAAAATTCTGCTTTTTACTAATATCAGGATACGAGCGCGCCTTAAAGAAGCAGTATGCAAGAAATAACTACAAAAGTGATTGATATGTGCCTACTGTATTTCTTTACACAACTGCTACTAAACTTATAAACTTGACAATACCTAGTTTCTGTCTGATATAGACAAGATTCTACGCTTATAAAAAAACAAATCATGGATTTGTGGTGTGGCGTATATATACACGCTAACCATTACCCGATCAGCAAGTGAGACACCCAAGTTTTTGGGGAAACTTCCAGTAACAACTGGCAATAGTGTATGAGTACTTAGATAGTGTACATAATCATCTTCCAGTCTGGAGTGACAACGACGCGTGACGTGGAAGGCCGTCTGTCTGATGAACGGCCTTGGACGTCGACCCGGGCTCGTGACGAAGAACGCGTAGCAGATGCGTGACTCTCCACACATTCCAGAGCTTTCTGGTCGGTCGTAAGTTTATTATTAAACTTCTGTGGTAAGTAAAGATGGAAAAACAAAAGTGTATTGAATGAAAATGAGGAAGATATTGTGAACTGGTGCAGCGTGGTATCTTTGTTATGTGACTTTTAAAGCACTAATGCCTGCTTCGAGAATGCTGCGAGACCAAACTCTGCAATTTTAGAGAGAAAAATACACATCTTCGGACGGGATTTGAACCCGCGTCTTCCGGCAATTCTTATCAGACGCCATGACCGCTAGGCTACCAATGTATACCGTCCAACAATCCCTATTGCAATCTGTGCCATCCGAGCATCGAGCATTTTATTTGTCATCAGAGTTACTTAATTTGTAAGGTTCCAAATGAATATGACCTTTTCGAGTGGGCAGAAATAGGATTCTTACATTTTTACAAGCCCGTTGGTTATGGTATGGTATTGGATAACTGACTTAATAAGTTACGAATACCATAGCAAGACTAAATAAAGCATATGAATATATATTCAACCTCTATTTAATCTGGACGTATATTTTAAGATTAGTTATGTCTCACGAGTTAATAAATGGCGTAACGGTATAGTGAATTTTGAATCCTCCGTTATGCATATTATACTAGGGGATCGTATTGGAAAAATATACTTAATAATAATAATTATTAAAATATGTATAATAAAATATGTGATTTTATTATGAAAACTATAGACATTTTTAATATGATTTTTTTTGTTACCAAAAAATGGAACCGACTTCAATACCAAAAAGTGTGAAATAACTTATTGAAATCGGTACCAGTTAGTTCAAAAGTAGGTACCTTTTATCACAATATTGTGCGCATTTTTTGATAAAAAAAATTTTCATCGTTTTTAGTGACTCATGCTACTTACGGAAGCGATTGTCATTCACCGTCAATGATGATATCATCAAGATAGGCGTAGCAATTTTCAGATTTAAGAGTGTAATTCAAAAACTGCTTGACCAAATTTGATGAAATTCAATGGGACTACCTCAGAAGTATACTCTACCAAACAAAAAATAATTTTAAGAATTGGTCCCCAAATGGCGGAGATATCGATTAACATACACACGAACATATTATAACCGCCTCTCTTTTTGAAGTCGGTTAAAAACGCGAATCACTCACGTAAATAAGTCATCTCGCTCGCTGTGTCATATCGGCGAGACACAACCAAGATCGTTCTGCACTCTCCTTGAAAAATACCACCGGATGTGGTTAAAACTATAGTTGGAAAGATCTGACTTATTTACGTGAGTAATTCCCGTTTTTCATATTAAAAAAACGTGATAAAGAGAAGTCTATGAAGTAGTTAAGCTGTTGACGAGTTTATGAATTTGTTGAGAATTCAGAAAGAGTCACTAAAGTACCCCATAACCACATAAGCCCCAATTCGCCCCAAGCATTAAACTAAGGCTCCATTAGCATTACAATCGCTCACAGCAACCCAATTACAACCGGCGGGACTGCGAGCGGAACCGCGCACAATCGTTATGTAAATAACTGAGATGAAAAATTTGTATTGTCACTGGTAGGGTGACCACTATGTGTGAAATTTACGGTCAAAATATGTGAATAAAGCATATTCAACCTCTATTCAATCGGTACGTATATTGTTAGATTAGTTATGTCTCACTAAGAGTTAATAAATTACGTAACGGTAACGTGAATTACGGTATAGTGAATTTTGAATCCTCCGTTATTCATATTAAATATATATATATAATAAAATATAAAGTGGTTTATACACATTTTTTATATGAAAACAAAATGTTTACCCAAGAATGGAACCGATTTCAACACCAAAAAGTGTGAAATAACTTGTTGAAATCAGTACCATAAAAGTTCAAAACATACCTTTTATCACAATATTGTGCGCATGGTACCGACTTTTACAAGTTATTTCACACTTTTTGGTATTGAAGTCGGTTCCATTTTTAGGTAAAAAAAAATTACACCATTTTTAGTGACTCTTGCTACTTACGGAATCGGTTGTCATTCACCGTCAATGATGATATCATCAAGATAGGTGAAGCAATTTTCAGTTTTTGGAGTGTAACTAAAAAACTGCTTGACCTTTGAAACGAATTTGATGAAATTTAAGTGGGACCACCTCTGAAGTATACTCTACCAAACAAAAAGCATTTTAAGAATCGGTCCACAAATGGGGGAAAATCGATTAACATACACATAAAAAATAGATGGATGACATTTTAATGAGTCCACATGGGAAACACCAGCTTTTAAACAAAACAAAATTTTGAGAATCGGTTCACCCTATCGAGTTATATTAGAAAGTTAAGAAAGTTATGAGGTAACAAACATAAAAATAATACAGTTGAATTGAGTACCTCCTCCTTTTTTGAAGTCGGTCGAAAATAGTATGTTTTATTTGTTGCTTCTCCTTGAATTCCTTGTATGTTCGTGCTATCTAAAAATTAAATACTAACAAATGATGTAAAATAAAAACAAACGATTTCAAACTCGACGGTGAATGGAGTTCATTGTCAACGGTGATATGATGTCATCACACCTCAGAGAGTATATCACGCCACCTCATTCGCCACAGGAACGGCGAACTCATACGTGTGGAGCTAGTTTGTTGCAAAAGTCAGTCATACTTTTCAAGTACGATCTTACACGTACTCGTATCTAAAAGCAAATACTTCTATAAACTGAGGTTATTTTCCCTAAAGAGACTCCATTTCGAATTTGGTTTTGAAATGCTTGAAAAAGTTTTGAATTTTGAATGCCATTCTCTTTAGTTTCGATTAACTTGCTCGGTTGCAGATTAACGGTAACAAAATCTATATCCCTTTAAATTCCCTGCTAAACATACTTGGTACAACTTTATATAGTCAAAGAGTCATTTATAATTATATCATGGTCTCTTTACTTCTAGCTTACTTAAATATCATATAATGTTGAAAATATATATATATATATATATTTAAAAAAAAGCCTTGCGGCCTGGCGCCCACAGTTCATTTACAAATCATTTGTTGTCTGCGCAAACATGTACTCTAAGAGTAGTTTATTGTAATGCTATCATTGTATTTGTAACTACTCATCGCTATCAAACCCACTTTACCCACTACAGCCCCTGGGAAAAATAATACATTCTAAAGGCAAATATTTTTTTTGATTACCTTATTCTTCTTCTTTCTGATAACTGTTTTCTTCTGTTGTAGTTTCAAACTTTGGCTACACTAAGTTCATCCAATATTCTCTACACAGTATTGACACTACATTTATATTTCCTTGTTTTCTTTTGGAGTATCCGAACCTTTACTTTCGAAATGCGTTTCAAAAAACGTTTGATGACACTTGTATCAAACTCGATCAGTGGATTGATATCAGTTACTGGCTCAAGATGCTTAACTTGCTGCCAAGAAATGCTTATTAATCCAAAATCTTCGAGTTTGTATTTGATAATATGAGTAGTAATAATTACTATTAACTAGTGTAAATTCTAAGTGCTCTGCCACTGTAAGTTTCCTCACGATTACATTTTTGAACACTTATCACCTAATAGGTACTTAGCATTTTAAGTAGGTCAGTAGTAGGTAATCTGTAAAAATGGTGTTATACAAAGCGAAAGATCTCAATTAAATATTATGTGCTATTAATATTTTTTAAACAGCTGTTGTTATAGTTATAAATAATAATTATTTGAAACTGTAAAGTTTAAATAAATAAGTAAACAGTCTAACAGACTTGATCACACCTAATCCACAACTAAGTGGCTTTCAGATTTTTTAAGATTATTTTGATCACAGCGCTTAAATTGTAATTTCTTTAACATATCATAAATTTATTTGAGAAAATCCCAATAGATGGAGTCTGTACTCGCAGGAAGGCTTGCTAATTATGCCAAGTGAGGGCGAGTGTTGGTTCTGCAGTTTCAATACTCTGATGTTTCGGGACCTTCAGAGTTAGACGCGTGTACCGTGCCAGTTTGTTTAGGTAACTAGTTGGTATGTAGGTACTTACATTTTGGGGCCCTTTTGGAGAGTTGCTTTACAACGATGTCAAATTATTTGTTGGAATAATAGCGTGCAGGTAAATGTTTGCGTTTCTCTAGCCTTTTGAGAAAGTAAAAGCTTACCTCACAATAAAATTTTTCGTGCCAAAATCTTTACGTATAATGAAAGTAACAAATTCGAAAACCATAGTATAAATAACAGGGTTAAGTTTTGTATGTATATTAAGTTAATGGTGGTTAACAATTTGAAAGTAACTATTACAATTAGAAACTTTTTAACGATAAATGTTTTTGTCACCATTGGCGTGGATTAAAATTACTTTGATGAGTATGCTAGAATGACATGTATAATATTTCTTCGAGTATCATTACGCATGCTCCATATCTTGCAGTCGCAAAGATGGGTAGGGCTATTATGTATCTCAGTTGCTAAAAGAAGTTGATTGAAATCTTCAAAAATGGCGGCTCTATGTCAGTTTTGACAACTCCAGTATTCAAACTTGATGACTGGAGTTGTCAAAAGTGACATAGAGCCGCCATTTTTTTCGATTTCAATCAACCTTTGTTAGCAACTGAGATACATAATAACCCTACGGGATATTATCTATACGTTGGTGATACCCACATCAAAATCAAACATCAAATATGGCATCTGTCAAGACCAGTAAAAATACGTTGTAAAGAAGCGACTGCCCGCGATATAGATATATATATATATATACGTACCATTGCGCCATTCATTATTTGCCTACTCACTCAGCTACTTACAAAATACTTCATTACATACAACTATATGGTGCTATACTACTGCTTGACCAAATATTCAGTGACAGGAGGGTCTTAAATAAATACAGGAGACAATCTAAGTATAGCTTATTAATATTTATATATAATGTATTATCATTTATAATATTACAATTCATAATTTATCAATCATTAATAGTACTATGGTAGATAGGATCAGAGGGCCTACTCCCACCTTTTACGAAACTATTATTAATCATGAGCGTTTTATAGTAAGCTTAGAATAATCATACTTCCTATCGTACTCCCACCGGCACAAAACGGTCAACCAAATTTAATGGGCAATATAAGCGGTATGCAATATGACCACTGAGATGAAAGTTCAGCTGGGCTATTATGTATCTCAGTTGCTAACAAATGTGGATTGAAATCTGAATAAATGGCCGCTCAATTTCACTTTTGTCAGCGTCAGTGATCAACGTACTAACATTTGTGCTTCTTAGAGTTACCAAAACTGACATACGGCCGCCATTTTTCAAGATTTCAATCAACATTTGTTAGCAACTGAGATACATAATAGCCCTGCAGATCTGCAAAAAATTGACATGGGAACAATGAAAGCTAGTGTCAAAACAAAAGTCACGTCAAAGTACGCGAATTGTTTGAATTATTTGATACTACGTCATCGTCAAAATACGTCAAAACGTCTATCGAAATCCATTATTATTTTAAGCTTGCTATATTGACGTGGTGGTACCTAATTTGTAATTATTTTTTTGACTGTATTTTTTGACTGTAATTATACTAATTATCTTTGTTTTTTAATACTATGTATCTTTATTTATTTTCTATTTTTTATTTGTTTCTGTTGTGTCAGGAGTTACGTTCGTGATGTCAGTGAGGAGCGCCGACTGAAAATCAGTGCTTGGGTTTACCCTTGCGTATGCTGAGTCGGGGCTCTTTCATGTCATTACGCAACATTATTATTATGATGGTTGTCCTTTTTTGTCAGTATTTTTGTATGTTATGTTGTGTGATGCACTGAATAAAATTATTTTCTTTCTTTCTTTCTAATTCAATGGTAAGGTTGAGACATGATTACTTTAACAGGTGGGAGTAGGGCCCCCTGGGCACTTAGATATCTACAAAACTTTTAGAAATAGCGCGATCACCCCACACGAGATGTCACCGCCACGTATGAATTGAAGGTATGAAATAATAAAATACCCTTCAATACGACCCGAAATTAAGAAAACTTAATAAAAAGAAATAATATAATAAACATCACGGTAAGATCGTGGTTATTATATTCTTTATTTTTATTTTCGCTGTAACCTAAATGTAAAACCACGGTTTGGTCGTCATAGTGGATATTATATCTTTTTTATTCGGTGTCACCAAATGTACGTAAGATCGCTATGCTTTGTATTATGTTCTTTCTTTTATTTTCTCAGTCGTTAAATGTACCACAGTAATGTAGATAACATTACCGTGGTAAAACTAATCAATTAAACGGAATTACAACAAATCACATCGTCAATTGACTCTTCTCGTTCCTACGGGGATCTCCGATGCGGAACTGTCTGTAGCGCGGGAGTCGCCGCCAGCTGTCGGCAGTCGGCGTCAAAACGTCGCAATCAACTGACCTCACTCAAGTTCAATGCCAGTGAGCAAGCGCAGCGGGAGTACCTATATAGCAGCTATTCTCTATTCTGTGGCACTGTTTCGTAGTTTCTGTAGAAGCGCTTCGTAGCAAACAAAAATGATCGCGAAATTCTTTAAATTACGGAATTATTCTTTTCTATACTACACTAGGTCTTTATTCGCGAGGTATCTTTTACTCGTTTAGATCCGTATTTATGTACCTTAACGTTACGATTAACGTTAAGGTACATACATACGGATATAGATTTGATTTACGGTATTTATTTATTCAGTAAATTAGAGTATGTAACATTACAGTTTGCACCAAAGCGTTACACACAGTCAAGTACAATAGATATATTAGCAATTGTTTACACAGTTTCTCAGAAAATAACAATATAATAACCTAACTACACAAGGTATGTATATATCATAATATTAATTATAACAAAATTATATTGTAATATCATCCTTCATATCATAACATAAAATATTATTCAATAATAATTAATTTCAGGAATGCTAGGCATTCACAGTCGATTCTCTGGCATTAATCTCACACATTCTCTTGCACTCATTCATCAGGGATGCAATCCCACTCGCGAACAGGTCACAATGTGGCGCCGAGGTACAAAATAAATAAATTTAATACACGTATCACATATGCCATTTATGAAGAAGTTGTACATCTGGCATTGCATATTTATGTTAATGAGGAATAAGAATAACAAAGATAACGGCCAATACTTAGGTATAGGTGTGTATGACGTATTGTAGGCATACTAATACCTATATCTACAATATTACTTGCTTATTGCGAATTAATTTAATTTTTATTCCATACGGAACGAAATTCTGCGTCGGCAAGTTTTTAAATAATCCATTCTATCACAGATTCCATCATCATAGAAAAACATATTCTCGGTTAGTCAGTTTGGAGAATTCAAATTTTCCTCATAAAGGAAAATTGATTACGAAGCCTTACGGTTAAACATACAATTATTAAAATCACAGATCACAAAAACAAAGCAGATATGAAAAGGGGAGCGAAGCTGTTGTCGCAGCAATATGCCCAAATAAAGAACACATTGCTCGAGGCGGTTCGCAATCTCTCTAGATCTCTACGATTAAAATAGATGTTCTGTCCCCCTAGTGTGTTCAAACAGCTAAAGGTATGAAGCTTTAGTATATTGCGTGGCGTTTGACTGTGAAGGGCCTACCACGAGTAACTGCGCAAGTGTAACGTGACGTGTCGTTCACGTGAAACAGTCTATAAAGTGTCATTTATTTATATATTATTATATGATATAATTATATTTATTTATATAATTTATTGGCAACTGTGACACAGATAACTCATAGTTTGTATACCGACGCGTGACGCATTAACGTTTGCGATACGAATACTTTTTCGCAAATTGTTTGAGCTACGGCCTCAGCATTTATACATACAAATACAAATCTCTTAAAACACTTTACAAATGATTCATACTTTTTATGCACTTTATGGTTATCATTTTGATCATAGTATGCCCAAGCAATTAATGTATATTTTTCATAAACATTATGATACCCCTTTTAGTTAGTGAATTTTATTTAAGATTATTATCACATTATTTTTTTATATACGAGTTTGGTGTATTATTAAATAAATATTTTTTTCTATTCTATTATATTGATTATTCCTCTGTTAGGACTTGTTTTGATTACGATTATTAATATTGCAATAATGTTCTATGTTAAGATACTTGAAGACGTTTTTCAACACATTTCCGAGAAAAAAAACATATATTGCTTCTACCACACAGCGACAAATACGATAAAAACAAATTATAAAGTGCAAGTTTTTTCTACCGACTCCCAATTTTTACAATTAACAAACATAAAAAAATACAGTCGAATTGAGTACCTCCTCCTTTTTTTGGAAGTCGGTAGAAAAACTGTATTACCCGATTAAATTGAAAGTGCTCTGTTTACTCGCCTATAGCGTGAAGTAAGATACTAATTTCACTTTGTAGGGATAATTCTATTAAGCACTAGGTTATAATTTTATTATGCACGTGTGTGTAATAGCTCGGTTTATGGCCCTAAAATCGATGTACTAAGGCTCACTTTACGAGCAAGTGTTGAAAATATTTTACTCATTTTAAAATAATTATTTTGTAATGACTTCTTATTTGATGTGTAATAGGTATTACACATCAATTAGTATGTAAATAAAAACTCTTGTATATTTTTATCCAATAGGAATTTTTTGGGGATAATTTCTTTGTCGTGTGTTGATCTGTATTTCATTCTTCATTGAAATATTAAATATCTATGTAATTACACACCCATTAAAACATGGTTCTTTTGTATGCTCGTCGCGTTATGCGTCGTTTTTTTATTCACGACCTACGCGCGTATCACAACATTTACGGTGTCTAGTATAGTGAACATAAGAAATTGTTTGTCTTAGTCTCTGGAAGCTTAGAGGAGATAATTAATTTTATTGACTCGGAATACAGATTTTCTTTTTCGAGTGTCTAACACTTGACATGTTATTAATTATGTTTTTTTGCACTTTAAAATTTAGTTTATATACATACATCAAAAAAAGTTTGCGATCACTTTTTGTACTGGTCGATGATAATGCGCCCGTCCATCGAGCTCAACGAGTCAATGCTGCTCTCCGAGAATACGACATCACAAGGTTAGACTGGCCGGCCGGCTCGCCTGACTTAAACTTAATAGAGCACGCGTGGCATGCTCTGAAGCGAGCTGTTTGGAACTGTCAGCCACCTCCCCAGATAGTGTCAGAGCGCAGTGAAGTCGCTATTCAAGAATGGGACAGGTTATGAAAGCGACCAAAATAAAAAAAAAATCAAATCGGTAGTCGTTCGGAAGTTATGCGCTTAAATATATTTCGGTGAATCATTTTTATTTCTATAGAATAGATAGATAGTAATAGCCGACTAGTGTGCCAACATACACCAACATAGATTCGAACTATTACACTGACATTATAATATTGAATTATCTGAATAAATTATTAAAAATCCAGACTCCATTTTAAAATATAGAGCATTCATTTACAAACCTTCGCCCCTATTTCACTCCGCTAATTCGTCCTTACTGAAAAACTATTTCAAAGGCTCATCATAGAAGATAATTAATCAAAAATATCTGCATTTCACTTTCTATCTCCAATAATGAAATGTAATTAATACCTGTGAAATAGGTTTCCGATAATGTGATGGCTTGTATGATTGTATGTGTACATAGGACTATCATATGAACCATCTCATCTAATGCAAAATTAGCTGACATTCTTAGCTGACGTCTTATACCTGCCGAATATCATATTAATAAAAATAAATAATAAAAAATATTTAATGCGGATAAAATCCATAGTGTGTTAGTGGCCTGTTTACGTTAATTATATGTTAGTATGTTATATTACACACAAGAGTTACTTAGCTGTCTATCCAGTATTTTTGGATAGGACACTCGTAGCGAGATGCAAATATATTATAATTACTCATTTTACTTCAAGTAACAACTTCATATTGTGATTTTTAAATGAATCAGTGAGTACTATGTTAATTAATCCTAACTAATATTTAAAATGTGAACGTGCATTTGTTTGTTTCATTTTCTTGCCTAAACGGCTGAAAGGTTCTCGATTAAATTTGAAAAGGAGGTATAGATTATAGCGAAGAGAAAACGTAAGACATTTTAAACATCATCATCATCTATCATCACGCGGGTGAAATCGAGCAGCTAGAAATTTATATAGAGGATTAATTGCGGATAATAAACAAGTGACTATGTAATACGAAACTTCCCACTCACATGCTAGATTTACGCCTGAATCTTTAAAATAATTCTCATTAGCAACACCTATTCACCAACTTCCAAAAAAGGAGTACAAATCCTACTCTTTATATTACCGATAACTCAGGAATCAACCAATTGTGATGAAATTTAAATAGGACCATCATGGAGCCATATAAACCAAAAAAAAAAGGATTTTCAAATTCGATCTACAATCAATCACGGAGAAATCGGTGAATATACATGAAAAATAACACACAAAGTTGTACATACAACCTCCTCGTTTTTTAAGTTTAAGGTTTGAAAAGCACTGTCCTTTCTTGAGTAATACTCATGAGCCAGCTTCAGCTCTCAAGTCCCCCAACCTGGCTCTCATCGGCGGCATTGAGCAGCATTACGATAATTCGACACTCATACATAAAGGTCAGGATAGATTAGGATCGTTTTCGGCGCACTACAGTCTTAAGGCCGTTCCCTGGTACCAATGATGGATAAATACGTTTGGCAATGGGATAAGAGTGCAGGATCTTAGTTGTTATTGCTCTATTAATCTTAGTTGTTTAATGGTAAATAATCTAGAAGGAAGCAAAGATCGTGGCAGAGTTCATTCAGCCTAGGCGTTCTAAATTGCTCAACTATCTCAACACCTTCAATATACCAGTACATACATATACCAGTATATGTCGAAGCTCAAAACTGATCAAAAACTGATCGACATCACAACAGTGCTAAGCTAAAAAGCTTGGCTGATAGTCACTATGCCTTCGAAAGGCGGGTTTGATCAAATAAATGTGCGATGAGCAGGAATGTTTGTTGTGGGGTCTTGGATGTTATAATGTGTACATATATATTATGCTCCTCGCAACACAGGGAATCTTGTAGATACGGAGTATGAGTTTGTAACCGGAAAAGTAAAGCTCACTGTGGACTTAGATGGGTGACGCTAGGGGCGTTTCTGATTGAGTACCTTCGTGATTCGGTGGGCAAAGCCGTCGACCCCAGTTGTTCTCTCAAGACAAAAGTCGTTATAACATTATGTAGAAGGTATAAATAATAATCTATCTTAGATTATGTATAAGATGTGTTTATAATAATCTAAGTAATCTATGTAATTTTTAGATTCTATAACAAGCGTTTCTGATTTAATTATCCGTGGGTTAGAGCGCAATTCGAAATTAAATAAATGTTACTCGCAAGCCGTATTATTTAAATTTCAAATTATGTCATTTGGAAATTTTGAGTTGGAGAACGAGGCTTGCGGTAAACCGGTAAACATTGTTGACTACGATGAGTTGAAGACAATAGTGGAAGGGATCCAACTCAATATACGGCTGAGCTTACTGCGGGTCTTGGAATAAGTGTGGAAACAACACTTCAATCAAAAAGATACAAAAGCTAGATTTAAGGCGACCAACAGCGAGACTTACGCGTTGAAGTATGCATAGCACTACTTCATCGGCATAAAAGCGTGAGAATTCTAATTCGACTTGCAATAAAAAGTGGATCCTGTCCGACAACCGTATGTGTTCGTCTCAGTGGGTGGACTCGGGTACAGCACCTAATCGGGACTCTACAAATTGATTACTCATATGAAGATGATAGTGACTGTGTGGTGGACCAGTACCGGACTTGTACATACATCACAGCTTCAGCAACAACAGTGGCAGCAGATGTCTATTGCCAAGAATCGCAAAGAGTGATGAAGAAGCTCGCAATTCAATAACCATGACTGGTCAATCGTTCTTCACCATTGTTACTCCACGACAACGCGCAAGCTCACACATCATGACATACCATCGAGACAACACAAGTACAAGAGTTACAGCTCGAAGATCTCCATCAGCAACTGCACTCAACGGACCATGCCCCAACAGATACATAATTTTTTTCAAAATTTTGTGATTTTTAAGTGGGAAAAAGTTATTCAGATCTCTAGAGGCAGTACAAAACGCTTTGCTGACGTCAATGCCTCCGTCCGGCTGATTTCTGCAGTAAAGCAATAAACAAACTGCCATTAAAATGCAAAACTATAATGATCATTTGGGCCAGTATTTTGATTAGCCGATATAAAAATACCAAAATTTGTATATCTTAAAATGTCCATACAAATCTCTAACTTCATAGGTATAAGAAATGCAAGTCCGGCTTGCACGTGACTTGTTATTTATACAATGTTTCAAGGCTAGACCCAAGCTATGTTGTTCATGAGCCTATTTTGAATTGCCACTTTTCTTGGATGGTATTTATACATTGCACGTAATAATTATTTGTGTTTTCTATCATCATCATCTCAGCCGTAGGACGTCCACTGCTGAATATAGGCTTCCCCCATGATTTTCCAAAATGACCGGTTGGAAGCGGCCTGCATCCAACGTCGTCCTGCGACCTTTATCAGGTCGTCTGTCCATCGTGTCAGTGGACGACCTACACTGCGCTTGCCGGTCCGTGGTCTCCACTCCAGAACCTTTCAGCCCCATCGGCCATCTGTTCTGCGTGCTATGCGCCCTGCCCACTGCCACTTCAACTGGCTAATCTTCTGGGCTATGTCGGTGACTTTCGTTCTTCACGGATCTCCTCATTTCTGATTCGATCACGTAGAGAAACCCCGAGCATAGCCCTCTCCATAGCTCGTTGTGCGACTTTGAGCTTAGTGATGAAGCCCATAGTAAGATACCACGTTTCAGTGCCATAAGTCATCACTGGTAACACACATTGGTCGAAGACTGTTGTCTTGAGGCACTGAGGTATTTTTGACGAGAAGGCTTCGCGAAGTTTCCGGAACGCTGCCGTTTTCTGTGAAATATGCTATTAACTATTATATATAGCCATTTAGATTAATTACATTCTCCGGGGTACAGAAACAGTTAGTTTAATGCCTATAGTTCTATAATACTAAAAGTATAAGTCAATTTGTAACCATAGTTATCTCAATAACGTTTGTAGCGCAACCATTTTTTTTTCATAATTAACTAGTTTATCTCATCAATACCCTCACTCAAATAATTTATTTATAAAAATATAATTACATATGTATCATCCACAAATCAATTTAGACTGAAGCGGAGTTTTCAACCGAATTCCAAAAAAAGGAGGAGGTACTCAATTCGACTGGGTTAACTGATTCTCAAAATTCTTTTTGTTTGAAAGCTGATGCTTCCCGTGTGGTCCCATTTAAATTTCATCAAATTCGGTCCAGTAGTTTTTGAGATACACTCCAATAACTGAATAGAATGGAAGTCGGTATGAAATTTTTCAAATTGTACTTGTAAAGGGGGCTTTTCTAAAACTATCGTGTTTTATAAATAACATAATCATATATACACGCCATTGAGAGCATATCGCTTCGTTTACGGTTCTCGGAAGTCCTTGGTCCCATTAACAGACGGATATTGGCTGTTAGTACCTAGTACAATTATTTATTCTGTACTGATCTCTTGTAACTTGTTATTCAAAACTAAAGTACTATATTCTCAATCGTCGATTTTGAATTAACATTTAGCGTATAGTTTTGGGGTCTCAGTTACATGCGACCTTCCCTCCGTGTCTCAGAATCCATAGACGTGGTTCCCCAAGTGATGTCAACAGCGGTGGTGGTAACAAGGTAGAGCTCTTCTGCACCAGACTAAATTCCGGAGAGCTAAATATCCTCAAAGCAATAGTGTGGAAACATTGGGTTCGTTTACTATTGTGTAGGTTTGAGGTTACTCTACCATGTGAAATTCACCATCATCTCAAGCGTAGGATGGTTGCTACTGAACATAAGCCTTTCCCATATATTTCTAAAAAGACCAGTTGGACGCTTCCAGCATCCAACGACGTTCTGCGACCTTTATCAGGTCGTCAGTCCCCATCGTCGGTGGACGACCTATAGTGCTGCGCTTACCTTCTCCACTCCAGTAGCTCTACCATGAGTTGGCATCATAAATGTCATATATAGTCGATACTCTATCTTGCCTACCTATTAAGCTTGCGATTGGCGTACTCGCTATCAATTTCAGTTCTACAATCGGCCGCGAGGTGGAACTGTTCTTTTTTTCATAAATTTTTTTGCAGCAGTCGATATCGAGCATCGATTGGTGTCAATGTTGTAAACTCGTGGTAGACCTACAGCTGTGCGATTCTCTAAGAGCAAACATCGTTGCATCTTTGACAAGATCCGTGAAACAAATGACGAGATGACAAGAAACGTTGGAAAAACAACCTTATGTACAAGGGCGATACCTAATAAAGTATTTGACATCGGTGAGCTCGTCGACAAACGGAACGACGAATCATTACAGAATCGCACGGCTGTACAGAACAGTCTAGCATCTGACATTACTGGGCACGACTAGGGCTGCCACCAGTAGTGTTGTCCACATCTCTTAAAGTTTTGTGAGAAAAGCTGTGTGTGCAATTTCTATGGTTTTAAACATAAATTTAACAAATTTTCATCACGTCGTCGCTTGATATCTTATAAAATGTATCTTATTAATTTATTATTATGATGGATCGAGTTATTATTGTACTCATACGTCATTGTATTATCGCAATGTTCTTGTTTCTCGGAAAGCCTTGATCCCAGATATTAGCTCCAGTCAGTTTATGTTATTGTATTATTTACAGAATTTATGCGTACAAACAGTTAACTTAACATAAGGAAAATACGCAGAAGTATTGATTTGTTGACGTTTAAATCCAGGTCAAGCTTATATACTATTCATATTTAAGCACCATTTAAGGAATTGAACTAGAGGTTATTATGTGTTCAGCTACTAGAAATATCTATAATTAACTAAATGTTAAGACTCTTCCGCAACAGTCTTAGTTACCGCTTTAAGTGTTTAAGTTTGAAGGACACTGGAGTAGAGTAGGTAAGTGAAATATAATACTGGGCCAACATGAAACCTAAGAATTGACTGGCTGTTTGGCGAAGTTGGAAGCACCTCTGCCTTCTGAGTTGCTGGTCCCGGGTTCGATCCCCGCACAAGTCAAACATTTGTGTGCATGAACTTGTCTGTTTCACTTGACCTGTATCAGAATGTGTATTAGATCAGTCATCATACATCATCATACATCGGGTTACCATAGTACAGGCTTTGCTTAGTTTGGGTTCTGAAGACCTTGTGCGGATGTTCAAAAATATCTTGGAGTGATCACTGCAGTAGGGTCAAAACTGTGTGGGAACAGCGACTGCTATGGCTATATGCTTCTGGTGAATAATGTGACCTTTAGGTACGTTGCATACCTGCAGCCATAAAAAGTACCAGTCAAACACTTGTCGGGTTAGCTCGGTTCGCATAATGTATATATAATGCCAATTATGGAAATCCTTCCGTGAGGTCTATTTCCGTTTTTCCATAAAATAATGCAACAATGTTTCAAACAATAGTGTAACAATATATGTTTTAAACTATTATTATTAACCAGCAAAACCACTCTCGTTAGGGATTGAATACTTCGACCCGGGTTTCGAGCATATCCGATGCTCATCTTCGGGGGCGTATGTGAGCACTTTGCTGGTTTTGAGTGTAATAATTAAAAAATAAACTAGTAAGTTCATGTGAATATATCATAGAAAAATATGATTGTAAGTTTCATGTACCAGTACGCTAAAGCCAATTGTAATAATATAAAGTTTGTTAGGGTAAGGTTTATGTAAGCCAACCGAAATAAAGTAAAATAAAACAAGGTAAAATAATGTAAATTTGAATAGTACCTTGTAGTAAAAAAAATAAACAATTACAAGTTAAATTAAGTAAGTATATGTAATGTCTAAAAATATGCATGAGAGCGCTCCTGTAAAGTGATAATCTCACTAAGTTATCTAGAAAATTAATAAAAGAATAAGTTCGGGCGCCTGGAGCTACCTCACAGAAGGTTTATATATATATATATATATTAAAATAAACAAAAATTTTCCTGGAATAGCAGCTGTAGAGTTTCGGTACTTTTAATCTTCAAGCGGGGGAGAAGTTGAAATAAGCAGCAAAGCATTTAGTTTAGTTCAACTTTTATTTCCGGGAAGGAACACAGTGTTACAATTAATTTAGAAAAATTTTATACTAGTTTGATAATGTCTTAGCAATTATGCAAGGTCTGAAGGACTTTTGCGGCTATACTGATGTGGTAGACAGCCTGAGGGGCTTTATAAATTTTCCCATAGTAAGCTAAAGTGACTTATCTTATTTTTATCGCACGCTATCGTTATTGCACCCTTATTTAAAGGAAATTAATTATTTTAAATTTTTATAATTACACGTGCCGAGAGTTGGCCCGTACAAGGAAAATAATAGACGATACCTTTCTTCCGCGACGTCCTGTGGTAAAAGATTATTTACGTGGGCGGGATTCCTTCCATCTGGTACACGAAGCGACACCCAGCGAGGGCCGAGGAAATGCCGAGGTGGTCGGTCTTCAACTTCCCACGGTGAACTCCATTCGACACGTATATATTAAGTGTCTAATGGAAGATTTTAAAGGTAAAAATCTCCATCAAAAAAACTATGAAGCATAAATCATGGTTTCGAACTATTCAGGAATAATCCTGAAGAAAAACTCCTTAAGAAAAAAAACGTGTATGAAAAACGTGTATGAAAAACGCCAGTGGCGTTTTTCGTTTAGGTTATGGCAGACACTCCAAAAAATCCATTATTTTGGTAAAATCACGTCGAATATGTAAAGCCCTTGACTTGCGGCTTCTGAATTTCGCCTCAACATCTTGAGAAGTCTGCTCGAAACTCAGATTCGAATGGATAAAATAAAAAGTAAAAATTATTATGACTTCACATGTCGGCTGTTGATAAGAAAGTGACAAATCAATATGGCCGCACTCTGTTCATAGCCAAGACGACTCTCCAGTGTGGCCAACCATCCAAGCAAAAAATGTAGAACTTCCGTACTTAAGTTGCAAAAGGTGTTACCCTTGCAATAAAAATGTTACCAAAATAGCTTCCTCTAAGGATTGGCAAATTTTAAAATCGAAAATATGTGTCTAGAATGGACAACGTGTAACGGAGCGAAAAACGAACGTTACATGAGTTAATAGATCAATGTAAAATAATATTTTATTGGTAAAACATTACACGTCAATAATAGAACATAATGTAAAAATAGACCCATATTTCTCCTGGAGGCCAATTCTGTTATTTCACAACGTTCAACAATCTATACCGCTGCAACTGCAGTTCAACTCCGGTTGTCGTTCGATACTTTGGTAAAAAGTCATTCTACTATTTCTATAGACAAATTAGATTGTAGGGTCACATTAACATAACATAAACGCTACTTTTTAACAAATATATAATTGACACTAATATATACGAATATGTGTTATCAACGCGTTCATGATCTATCGAGTTAGCACAACATAAAGTTTTGATCGATCGCTGCATCAATAGAAACGTAACTGCAGCTGGACTGTTTTTCGATAGCAGAATAAGAAAACGCATAAAAGACGCCGTTCAGCTACGGTTAGATTGCTATTTAATTAGTGGAATCGACCCCCTGGTCACGCTATAACTTGAGAACGAATGGAACAATCGCAGTAAGTCATTTTTGTTATGTTAATTGTTGTCAGGAGCAGGTTCTTATAAAAGAAAAGTCAAGAAAAGATTGGAAGTTATGGTGAGGTTGAAGGCCGAGCCTAAGTACTATACGAACGAAGTCGCGGGAAGTGACTAATAGAACATAATTAAAAATAAACCCCATGAAAGGTTGAATGTGACAACATCGCGATTCAATTATATCATATACTTATATATATATATATATATATATAAGGAGAGTAGGATAATAGATAACAATAAGAGAAAATAATTATATAAGGAGATAGATCCTTGGGCCTTCCCCTTAGAACATGTTTTATCATCATCCATACCCACGCGAATGAAATCGTAGGGCACAGCTAGTATGAATTAAATTATCAGTCTCTTCGTAGGTACGTATTTTTATCCGGAGTACCAAAAAGCTTTGAGTTCCTTAAAATTCATCATCTCATCCGCAGGTTGTCAACTGCTGTACACATGGCTCCCCAAAGATTTCCTAAAGGACCGGTTGGAAGCGGCTAGCATTCAACGTCTCTACTCCAGGACCTTTCAGGCCCACCGTTCATCCATTCTGTGTGCTATATGCCTTGCCTACCACTACTTCAACTGCTTTATCTTCTGAAATATTTCGTAGTCTTCCGTTAATGTATGTAGGTTCTCTTCATTTGTGCATAGTTATGCTATGGAGAGATCCATAGCTTGTTGTGCAACTTTGAGCTTTCTTATGAGACTCATAGCTAGATTTATTGTATAAATATGTACTTGCTGCTTTGTTTGCGGAATATATAGGCGATGTACAGTCGAAAAGAAAGTAGGTAATTATGTTGTAGAATAACAATACTACTATAAGTTTTTAAACTGTCACTAATGCAAGAATTTACTTTGGAAACGGGTTATTTAACTTGTTTTGTTTTTTGAGAGTATGCGAAATATCAACGAGCTCAAAATATATTCAATACATGGTAAACATCCCATTTATATAGTGAATTCTAACAAAACTACTACTAACTACCAAGTAATGGTATAGAGGTACCATTATAACGTAGTATGGTACCTCAGTGCTAACTACGTGCTTTTGTGCTATTGCCATTCACGAATTCACTAAAATATGACTTATATTATTATGCCATCTTTATATGCCATTTATGGAGAAGTTGTACGTCTGTTACGTTTATTTATGTTAATGAGGAATAAGAATGACAAAGACAACAGCCAATACTTCTAGGTGTGTATAATAATAATAATAATAATAATAATAATACCGCAGGGGCGGCTTTGTGGCGAGCCGTCGGTGAGTGGCGACACCGTGGACCCTGATTCTCCCTGGGACTAAATGAGACCCCTGACCCCCGGCTTGCCTTTATTGGCTGTCTGAGGGTGGAGACGCAAGAGCAAGTAACAAAAAGCTCCAAGGGTGGAAGTGTTAAAGGGCATAACGCCGGTAGTAGCGCTCTAGTGAAACCGCAGCACACCTCTCGACACCCTTTAGCCATTCACACCAACGTTGCCCCTTTTGTCACCATTGATGGTGGCTTTTATGGGGGGGCCCGTTTAGTGAGTGGCAAGTCACCACCTGCCTAAATATTTTAAGATGGGACTGAAATTGGCAGGTGCCGTAGTCTCGACCATAGCCCACTATCTCCCGTATCACTAATAAGTACATTTCAATAACCATGCCATTTTACCCATTTTTGTAATAGATAACCTGTAACCTTCCATCCAAAATGTTTCTGTTTTTATACTACATTGTATTTTTATATCAAACAGGCCTCTAAGTGTTGGCTACAGCCCCACTTATGCCTTTGTAAAGGACCGGGTGAAACCCGTGAAATTGGTTGAATAAAAATAATAATAATAATAATATTTATTTAACAAAAAAATTATAGATGATTATAACTACAATACGAGTATAATGATCTTATTTTAATACACAATTATATTAACAAGGCGAATAGATTATATAAGAATTAAATTATTACATTAATAAAATTATAATCATTATTTATTTATTTTTTGTGCGTCAGACTCCGGACAGGGTAGTCCCGATTCCCGGAGTCGACTTCTTCCTGCGGTAATTTACTAGGTACCTAGGTATGATTATTGTATAGGTATAAGTATACCTACCGCTACAATATTACTTGCGTAAAACGAATTATTTTAATTTATTCTATAAACGTATAGCATTTCAGGTACCACCAGGAAACACAATAAACAAAGAAACACCATAGACAACTTTATGCAAGATTTGTGTCATTTTGAGCCACACCCAGCCGTGCGATTCTGTCGTTGACGAGCTCACCGATATCAAATACTTTATGAGATATAGCCCTTGTACATAAGGTTGCTTTTCCAACGTTTCTTGTCATCTCGTCATTTGTTTCACGGATGTTCTCAAAGATGCAACGATGTTTGTTCTTAGAGAAACGCACGGCTGTAATTTAAATGTGTATTTTTAATTTCAAATTGGCTACAATTGAATCCGCGTTTTTAAAACAATTTAATACATTATTTGTAAAGAGCAAATACGTGAGCAAAGCTTTGTATGTAAGACGCATATGCCATCGCAGTTTGATATTGTTTAAGACGAATTACATCGTCAACTGAGCAGCGTGCTAGCAGAGATGAGAAGATAATGTGCCTCATCTATCTACTCGTACCTAACAAATTTCCTCCGAATTCGTTCAGCCGTTTTTGCGTGAATGTGTAACAAATCTCCATACTTACATCCAAACATTCACATCTATCTATATAACATATAAAAAAAACTCTCCTGGTCACGCTATAACTTGAGAATGGATGAAACAATCTCGGTAACTCTTTTTTTGTTGTGTTACTTATTGGTAGAAGAAGGTATTATTGTTAGGATGAAAGAAAACCCAAGAAACGGTGGGAGGTTATGGCGAAGCCGAAGGTCGAGCCTACTACGACCACGAAGTCGCGGGCAGTTACATTACATATAGGCAGGTACATTATATACACAGTTAAATAGTGTCAAATAAAATATAAAAACAATCATTAAAGTCGAAATAAAATTATTTTTTTATGTCATGAATATACAAGACTTAAGGCCTATTCAGACCTGGGCGAAATTCACTACCGCAAGCGATAGAGAAATCCGAAAGGTAATGCGTTAATTTCGCTGTTCACACCAAAGCGGATATCGCTACCGCGCGCGGTAGAGATATCCGTTGGCAACGGTTAGCGGGGCGAGGGCAGGAAGCATGTCGCAGCTACCCCGGCCCCGCGTCGCCCGGCGGAACTAGTTCATACCGCCTCACTAGGCGGTACAAGTTTCGCTGCAGTTATGGAACTTCATACGATTTACCGATCGAGTTCCGCGTGGTGTTTTTCGCTACTTACAGCGGTAGCGAATAACGCTCAGGTCGTCAGATGTAAACTTATAAAAAACTAACGAAAATTCACGAACACTCGAGTTTCTTCGGAGCCATTAGTTAAACTTTATTTTTTATATCTTTATTTTAAAGTATTTTTTGCTAATAAACAGTAATATTGTAATGTTTGAAGAACGAATTCTCCATTCAAATGCATGCTCATATAACTATTGTTTTAAAAATGGTACGGACCATAGTGTCTGTAGTGTGTAGATTACTTTATTATAAAAAATAGTAGTACGTAATATGACGATTTAAAAACATCGTGGCAGAAACATTAGATGCTTTATTTACTTTTATATTATTTAAAACAAGGGAATTGGTTCCAAAGTAATGTAAAATTGAAAATAAAATTGAAATGTTCATGAATCAAGGGCCTTAAAGCGCTTTAGTTATTACTATCATATGCATAACACAGTATGCTGTGAATACAAACTAAATTGGACAAAGACATTCGCTGTTGGGGTATTTACCGGCCGACTCATGTTCAAATAATTTAAAAGAACTGATGGTTATTTTGTGGACGTGCGTTTTGTTAACTTTGTTCTAGAAGTAATTTATAATAATACATTTAGGTACTTATGTTAATCGTCCGGCGTCATACCGAACGTAGAGGTTTCAGTAGTAACCGATTTCCAAAACGGAGGAGGTTCATAGAGTTCTCCGCCAACTGTTGACCGATTTAAATAAAAAGTCTTTTGTTTGGTAGGGTATACTTTCAATATGGTTCCTTTGTCACCTAGTCAGGATCTGATGATGGGTATAGGCACTTATTACGTTTTTCATATATTTTCTACCGACTTTCAAAAAGGAGGAGGTACTCAATTCGTATGTTTTTTTTTTTTTTTTATGTTTGTTACCTCATAACTTTTGATAGGGAGAACCGATTCCCAAAATACTTTTTTGTTTGAAAGTTGGTGCTTTCCGTGTGGTTTCATTTAAATTTCATCGAATTCGGTGCAGTAGTTTTTGAGTTACACTCCAGTAACTGCATATAATGGAAGTCGGTATTAAATTTTTCAAATTGTACTTGTCTAAAGCATTTGCGTCATAAAGCTAAAACCACAGCACAAAGTATACCGTTAGCAATTCGCTTGTTCTGAACACCAAGCTAAACTAGCGATTTAAAATGAATTTCTAGTAAATTATAGTACTTATTATTCTGTAAACGCTAAAGTCCAAATTCCTGTAACGCTTGCGAATGACAATTCTTATACTTACTTGCCATTTTAGCCATTCCATTCTCTAATGATTCGTCGTTGCGTTCGTCGACGAGCCCACCGATGTCAAATACTGTATAAGATATCGCCCTTGTACATAAGGTTGTTTTTCGAACGTGTCTTGTTATCTCGTCATTTGTTTGCTCTTAGAGAATCGCACCGGTACATTACTGGGTATGTTTACATCAAATTTAGCCATCATGTATTTTCGGGTTTTCTAAACGGGTCTAAACTGATGTAAAATTACCAACCACTGAATAGTCATATTTTTAGAACTGTTATACTAAGAGTTACACGAATGTGGGCTTTAGTATAAACTCAGTAAGAACTACCATAGTTTAGAAAATTAACGTTAGTGTTCTGCATTGGTGAATTACCTCCAATGTCAAATAAATTAAATAACAAGTACAATTTTGAAAATTTAATACCGAATTCCATTCTATTCCGTTATTGGAGTGTAACTCAAAAAGTACTGAACCGAGTTTGATAAAATTTAAATGTGACCACACGGGAAGCACCAGCTTTCAAACAAAAAATATAAGAGAAGATATAAGAATTTTGAGAATCGGTTTACCCTGTCGAAAGTTATGAGGTAACAAACATAAAAAAAATACATTTGAATTGAGTCCTTTTTTTTTTTTGGAAGTCTGTAGTTAAGTGCCCACCTTGAACTATAAAACTTACACCGTGCGTAATTCAGCTTTGTGACCTATAACTTCAAACAAACTTTAGAAAGCTGGTTTGTGTTTAGAAACTGTTATGGTCTCCAAGTCTTCTGCTTTGTGTTACCTACTTTCCAGGTGGTAATTCTGCTAATAAAGGTCATTACCTACTTTATAGTTTTTTAAAATGTTGGCACTTATTACTATATACTATTTTCCAATGATAATCAATATACATATATACTTTACCTATATAATCTTATATTATATGTTGCTAGCTGAACCGAAAAACATTGCTTTGATACATAAAAATCGCGATTAAAACACAGGGGTTGATCGTAAAAGAGTGAACATTTTGATTTGTATGTATTTTTAAATGATAAATCATAATAAAAAAAAAACTACTAAATAATAAAATTATGTAGGGGTGGGTCACCCTTATCATTTAAAGTTATGAAAAAAAGATGTTTGCCAATTCTTAGACCTACTGAACATACACAAAAAATTCATACAAATTGGTCCAGCCGTTTTGGAGGAGTTTGGTAACAAACACCGCGACACGAGAATTTTATGTATTAGTATAAGATATAATAAAATATAAGCAATAGGTACGCATGCAAGTTGCGAACAAAATGCTATATATTCTCTGAAATATGAAAAAGTGGCGTTACTAAAAAAAACGATTAGGCTCTAGAAAATAAACCGATTGTACTAGCTGTCTCCGGCATGCTACACCTAGTGTTACACCGTTCGACCTACGACCTAAACTGCATTTATAACCTATCAAGAATAGTGCCTAACTAACTAAAGGAAATAAAAAGGGAACTTTAGAAAAATAAATATATAGTTATAAACAAAAATACATGACCTGGTGAGTTCACACTTCACACTGGTGAAAGTTTGTTCAGCACGTTATACATGCAGAGGTTCCAGCGAGCTACTGGCTTTGGGGAGGCTTCAACAAGAAATTGAATGCCTTACGAGCTTTTATAGCGTCGTCACTCGTCAGGGGTCAGTACTCGACAAACCGATACCCTCGGTTTGCTAGGAATTTACAAAAATGAAAACATATCCTGTGTCATGGACTTTAGGAATGTAATAGTCTATACGTTTAGTGGCCAATTAATTGTGACCAAATCCCCTTTTCTATCCTTTTATCAATCGGAAATCTCAATCAAATAAAAACAAAATTAAACAAATCGGAATCCTCGCTCTACTCTATCAAAAGTCGGAATCCATTTTAGGGTTCCGTACCCAAAGGTTAAAACGGGACCACGTCAAGTGCGAGCCGGACGATAGTTATAGACCATGGTACGGAACCCTTCGTGCGCGAGTCCGACTTGCATATGGCCATTTTGTTTCATTTTATTATCTTGATTTCGTCAATCCAATCATTATTTTTTTCAATTTTAAGACATCTGGTGGCCAATCAAAATGAGGGATAATACGAAAATGCAGAGGTATAAAAAAAGGCTTCAATGAAATGACTGATCCATGAATATGTAATATATTATTAATTCAAAAATACGGGATTACTCACGTAATATTTATCGGATAGGTCCGACTATAGTTTCGACCACATTCGGTGGCCTTTTTCAAGGAGTGTTCGGGACGCCCGCGTCGATGACGTCTCGCTTAGCACTGGCATAATATATATTGTGTATATAATCGTACAATGCACTACAATTTTTTCGTTCTAAGTAAGTCTAGATATACAATGAAGATTTTTTTATTCGACACCTTTGTTGACGCCACAACAATCACCAAATTTTTATCGTAATCGGACAATTGGTAACGCGAACCAAATATGTGTATTGCAAAATTATAGAAGGCACGTACAAACATTGTGTTAGTAAGATCGAAGGTGATATAATACTGGACCTCGAATGGCGACTGGTTCACAGCTGCCTGCTAACATATACTCGTAGCTATATGGGTGTTTATATAGCGATAGGTTTTCAAAGTTGAGGGTGGTAGATACCCAGACCAGAAAAGATATTGATACTCTAGAAAGTGCCTTATCATAATGTTAGTTTCATCGTAAAGCTCAAGCCCGAGCCAGGATTAGAACCTGATTAACGTCTCTGACCAAGCACCACCAACAACAGCACTGAGGTATATTTTTATGTTTTACAGTCTTAGATACTGTATCATTTTTCTTATAACTAAATCTGAAAGTTTTGCAATTCTGGAGAAAAAACTTGTACATCCTAGTACGCGATGACCCGATAACCCGCGTCTTCTAACAATCCGTGTTACACACTATGAGCAACATGCAACCGAGGCGATCCGTCCGAACATCGAAATTAACTCTTTTTGATTTTATACGTGTTATTCCCATTTTTTTTGGGGTAGGTTGGCAAACGAGCAAGCGGCTCACCTGATGGTAAGTGATACCGTCGCCCACTGACGTCCGCAATACCCGAGATCTCAAAGATGCGTTGCTGAACTTTGAGGAAGGATGATAGATAGGAAGGAAGAGATAAAAGGAGTGAGGGTGGAGGAGGAGGGGGAAGGAGAGGGAGAATGGGGAAGGGGGGATTTGGGCCTTCGGAACCTCCCACAAACGACGAAACGCAATAGCAAGCTATGATACTTCACGTCGGTGTTTTGTGGGAGTGTGGTACTTCTCCGGTAGTGCCGGCCCATTCGGCTGTGGGGTTACGGCATGGCACTAATCACTGAAAAAACACGGAATTGCATCCCATTCGGATTTAATTAGAGGTTATTTCTTTGTTAAATGAGGCTATTCTATATTCCTATGAAAATCATCATCATTTTAATCACGATGGTTTCTTAGGCTTTCGCGATTCTTATTCATTAAAATTAAACAACTATACACGTATTAAATCGCTTGAGACCAATTGATCAAAGTAATAGAATCCCAAAACCAGCACAATACAACCTCTGGGCACTGTGAGTGCATCGGGAACGTTTTGATTAAAATATGATATGCGGTACATAAAAATAATTTCCATAACTTTATAACAGACTTCATCCAGTTTACTCGTGACCATGTTCACTGAAAAGTGTTCGAAAGGTCGGGATTAAATAGTATAATCATGTTGTTTCCAGTCTCGATCAAGTTTGTTAGCAATCAAACATTAGCCGATAAATATTAGTTGAATGGAGCCGAATTATCAGGAATTATTCGCTTGCTTCGAACGTGGATCAATCGCATTGCGATCGTGCTGTAGCGTTGTGAAATCGTTTATGAGACGATTCCTTGTTAGGGGTGTCACTTTTGAGTTATGACACATAATACGCTATATTGAACATTTTAATCACAGAAATATAATTAAACTGTCTTTTGTTATTATTGAATAAAAAAAAAACATTCTTACCCATGATGGCCGGTTTTGCGTATGGCACTGATCTCCACCCTTCACCTCAAACATAAATTTTTAGTGCTATAAATTTTACCAATGTATCTCAATCAAAATCTTACAATTAACTGCCCTTATAAACGTCGCTTAAAAGTCATTTAGTACAGCGCAGAACAGTTTTGCTTTACGAAGTACGTATAGTACTAAATAACGTTACTTACAGTTATGCAGCGTTTTTAAGTAAGTAAGTATGTCTTTACATTTCCAAATATTGTTTTACCTGAAATACAGTGACTCCCTTGCACAGCTTGCACAGATTTGTAGTTAAGTAATAAAAAATGGCGTTATAAAAAATCCTTAAACCTAGTATATATAATAATTTGGAGATGTAATAAACATAATCAATTAGTATAATGTCTCGATAATCGGGTCCATATTAAGTATTGAGGTTTAAGTAAGCTTTGTGATTCCTGTGAGTTTCGTAGTGACAGCCATGACACAATGGTGCAACTACACGATCGGTTTTACAACAGCTTAAGCTGAAAGGTGTAATTAATGTATGGAACTGTTTGCTCTCCACTAATGAATGGGTACTTTTTATGGCGGTGAAGATATGTTGGTCAATAGATGAGTTCGATAACCCTTAATTAACTTTGACTTGACTTATTCATTTGTTGATGATTTTTTTACTATCGTAGCAATTGTAACGAGCGTTATTAAAATTCTTAATTTAACTTGGTATTTTTGTTTAATCAAAAAGGTATTCAAGTTCCAAACTAGAGAGAAATACTATGTTAACCCGATGACTGATATACATACTTATATATACACAGAGACACAAGTCAAACAGACATGTTGCACATAAATGTTTGACCAGTCCGGCGATCGAACCTGGGACCAGCAGCTCAGAAGGTACGATTGCTAGCAATGCACCGACCAGTCATGAAGTTAATAGAATATAATTTTGTTTGTATATTATTTTACGTCGTAGCGTTGATATAATTATGATCAAAGGCTAATTAGTCCAATTGGACTCATTGGCTCAAGTAGGCTTTTGTAAGTCATAATAAACAGGGTATTTTATTTGGTTATATTGTATTATGTTTTAGTCGGTCTGCGGGAGTTTCCGGAGGCCTAAACGCCCTTCCCCTCTCTCCTCCTCTTCCCCTTCCCCTCACCCCTTCTATTCCTTTTAGAAGTCGGCAGCGCGTTGGCCACGCCCTTGGTGTTTCAAACGTCTATAGGGGACGAGGACCACTTTCCATCAGGTGGGCCGCCTTTCTGTCTGCCTACTAAAAACAATATCGTGAGTAAAATTTATAAAATTATCGTTAGGGATCGCCCTATGTGGACTTATACGTAGACTGCATTGCGGTCTGCAGAACCCGACGGGAACATGGAGTTATTCAATTGCTGACGATACGAATACTTTTTAGAAAGCTTTTCCATTTGGTAGGCAAGTTCCTGCCAGACCGTTCCGTGGCACAACAGATATACGCAGTATCCTATAGTCTTTGCGACAGATACAACGACAAGGTACTCAAGAAGTCTGTGGGGGCAAAAGGTATAATAATAACATGTTATAACTGTTTGTACTATGCCAATACAGGTATAAAGGTCAAGTGTTCAGATATGCACTTGGTAGGTATGCAAATGATCGTTCCCAAGCAATACCAGGAAGATAGGGGTGCAGATCAGTTTCCTGCAGTGGAATTAGTACTTGAATGATTCATGTATTTGTTCCGCTTTAATGGTAAACTCGTTTAGTGGCTGCATTTTATAATATGTTAAATTCATTCGATGATTGCTACTACCTACGGTTTCTGTGTCTGTGTGATATGGAGAAGTAGGATCTAAGACTCTTTCAAGGATGTAGTTGATGCCGAAGATGTGAAGAGTGTGTGTGTGAATCGTTGAAGGCATGCGTCAAGAGATATAAATTGCGAGTTCTTGACTGTGATCTTTAGGTCATTTTAATTGTCACCTTGTTTGAAAAGTTGAGCTAATAGAGGTTATAAGCAAGAGTAGAAATACGTAGAGGTATCCGGAGATTCAATATCGCACGGTAAACCCGAATTGGCTCTGACCAGTTTAATCCTGTAAGTCCTTCCAGAGGCAGTTCAATTAACCATAAGGGTTATAGTGGTCGAATAGATTCCTTTATAAAAAAAAACAGATTTCAACAGCCAAGAGCCAAACACATTTTATATTATTATAAAAAAACAGCATCATAATCGGACCACCCGTTATTAGCCAAAGACGCACGTTTGCGTCGAGAGTGCGTGAGCTGGGAAAGGGTGATCAATGAAAACATATAATACTTATACGACACCACGCAGAATCTTAAAGCTCAAAGCACTGGGTAACAATTAAACTGCTACAGGTATATAGGTATGGACCTTAACATCGATCTGTGCATCGAGCGAGTTTTCACTATCTCCTTTCATTGCGAAGCCTTGTCATTTCATCAGATAAAAAAATAGATTGCAATTACTGTATACTCACTCACCACCGCAAATCAGCCATAGCCATAGCCATAGTTGTAGCCGTTAGTACTTAGACCACTTTCCAGCACGTCATTGTTACATAAAGCATTGTGAAAATGATCTATTACAAGATTTATAAGAGTGGATTAGCAGACCTTTAAAGCATCACGTGCTTGCTCATGTAACGAGCTTGGCATTTGAAGAACTTTGTTATTACATTCACTGTTTTGTCAAAATGTAACTACATTATAAGATATACCGCGTGGATAATGTGGAAATGACCTCCAATACATCGAACTCTTCTAACTTCTCTTCCAGTCGTGCCCCATAACAGTCGCAGTGACACCCAGAGCTTAGAATTCTTTTGAGAGCACTGAACCGTGCTCATCGAGACATTATTTAAGAAACTGAAATTACTGGGCGAAAGAAAGATGCCCGTTTTTACCAACATTTTAGGTGACACCTAAGCCAGTTAGGTAACACTTAGCAGTACAAAATTGTCACCTAACTTGGCTTAGGTGTCACCTAAAATGTTGGTAAAAACGGGCATTAGTTTTCAAAATGTTGGTAAAAACGGACATCTCTCTATCGCCCAGTAATTTCAGATCCTACAGCGCTCTTCACACCCTAACCAAAGTACTTGGAGCGCTCACGGCCTCAAGTAGAATGTCTTCGCGATAAATAAGCGATAAAAGTGGAAAGAGGCGGTGCGGTGGGGGCGGAGGACGCTTGCCGGTGATCATTACGTGAGTGCCGGTCATAAATGTCATTGTTTTCTGTAGGCTACCAACAAAAAAGATCGATCGAGGACTTTTTCTAAGATGCGATGTTGATATCCCTACAGGCGTCTCGCGCTAAGCCTGCGGGAATCAACGCTAGTAGAGAAGACGATATAATTATAGATATTTATATACTTTGCCCTAATACAGTAATGAACTATAAGCTAACGCAATAGGAATAGCTGGCCCTGCGGTGGTACCAACCAGCCGTGCGATTCTCTAATGATTCGCCGATGCGCTCGTCGACGAGTTCACCGATGTCAAATACTTTATGAGATATCGCCCTTGTACATAAGGTGGCTTTTCCAACGTTTCTTGTCATCTCTTCATTTGTTTCACGGATGTTGTCAAGAAGCAACGATGTTTGCTCTTAGAGAATCGCACGGCTGGTCGGCCTTTTTCACAAGAGGTCTGCCACATAGTAGAATGTTTTTCGGAAATAAGCGTTGATAGTATAAATTTTTTATAACTTTACCTTGCTTAATTCCTTATAATATTGTACCAATCATGAAAACCTAAATTGGTTTGAGGAGCACATTTACTCGTGCTTTTTGTTAATTAATTATATTACTGACTAACTGCTAAGTTATATTATTTAGGTAACTACTGCATATTCACACGTATATCTTAAAGACGAAAAGTTTGTTTGTATGTTTGTTACTTCTTCACGCTTAAATAGCTGGGCCAATTTTGATGAAATTTGGTATGGAGACGAGGCGCACAGGATACTGAGGAACACAGGATACTTTAACCTGTCCGAATCAGCAAGCCTCCAGTTCATTCATAAATCTTTTGTTATAGCGTAAACCTGATGCGGACAGATTTTCACCATCATCCGCTATCATCACGCGGGTGAAACCGCGAGGAACAAATAGTATTGTATAAAACCGCACCTATAGGTACATACGCAAAACGCAGTAATTTTTTTTTCAGTAACAATTCCTCGTAAGAAACGCAATGCAGTGTTTACTAACCTCCGCCCACAAGACTCGAAAGAACTTGCCAGGACTTATAACACAATGGCAACACATGTACTTTTTAAACCAAAGCCTTGCTTCGGTATCTATGAGATAACTCATTCCAGCGGTCGAAGATTCAACATCTTCGCGGATGCTTCTTGCAGAGGCGTATCGTTTACGTGTCGAAATGGTTTCGGCAAAGTAAGTATAAATCGATCTTTTTCGTTGGTAGCATACCTACACAACAGAAACCTCTCTGCCGGCACTCTCGTAATGATCGCCGGCAAGCGTCCTCTGCCCCCGCCCCCACCGCACCACATCTGCCTAATTTTGTCACCTATTTGTCGCGAAGACGATCTACTTACTAGGGGCCGTGCGCTTCAAGTACTTTGGTTTCGGCTTAAACCTATACAATATATCTATATACATATTATACATGTGTATATGATATTGTTGAATGTTTACAGTAAATTCTAAAGTTGATAATGTTACAAGGCTCCGTATTTTTTGCATAACATTTTTTGTTATAATTTAACGTGGCATACCTTCACTTATTCTAATAATGAATACGCACAATATTAATTTTTTTTTTGGTACAATTATTAATGCAATTGCAAAAAATCTAAGCATAACATTGTTAAGCATAGGTACTATTCTAAAGCCTAAACTTACTTACGCGTTATGGTATTTAGGCATAATACGGGAAAAACAAAATTTGCAAATTTTGTGGGCTGTACCTCTGAATTTCAGCAAGTTCAATACTTTGTCGCTTACTTCGAAAAAATATATCGACAAGTCCTTGCAGGACATTCGACAAACAGTTTATCCCAAATGTGCTGCGTTATATCCCTATCAAGGTATAGCCTGATTCAGGTGCTTCGCCGGCCACTGCTGCGGCACGCTCGCTACGCTCACTCGGCTCGCGCTTTGTTTGGTCACCCTTCAACCTAACGCTCCTCCTCGCTTCGCTCTTCGTCGCACCTATCGTGACTTTGCTCTGTCTATATAATTCGCATGTACGCTCTGTGGGAGTAATTGTTTGACGAGTCATTACTTCGACTATGTTTTTTCTAAGTAACTGTAGTATTGAACTTGTTGAAATTCAGAGGTACGCCGGATCTTTATGCCTAATAACTATTAGAGGAATAAACATAATGCCTTATAACTTTATGCGAATCAAAATTAGGGCAAAAATATTAGCCTAAACTATATTTATGCTTACTGAAATAGTATGTCAAAAAACAATTATGTCAAACTATGATTATGACAAAAAAATGTGTAACTCGTTATGCCAAATCAGTTATGATAAAAAAAGTTATGCCAAAAAAGGGATCCCATGTTACAAGCCCTCTAGCTGAGTTTCAGAGATAAATGATGTTTTCTAATAAATCTCACTCCGTATATACTTATTATATAATATATACTTACTATATAATGTGCAATAGTTTAGATTACACACACACACATTATAACTATTTATATTTCTGTAAAAGTTAAGTTATGCATACGTACATGACTTTCCGCTTGTCTTGCATTCTCAATGGGATTGGTTAAAGTAAGATGATTCATTAATAGTTAAGAAATGGTGCATTAATTATTAATAATACCAGATATTACAATTAGTAGTTGTCTTATCTTCTTCTTCATCGCTCTTGACAGAGCGGTCGTGGTCGTCACTTCAGGTTGTGTAACGCGCCTTACAATGCGTCGCCATTCCTCTCTGCCTGCAGCCTTCCTCGTGCACGCGTGTAGAGGACCGTTTATGGCTGCTCGTATCTGGTCGGTCCATCGCATCGGTGATCTCCCTCGCGATCTAGTGCCTTCTACTCTGCCCTGGACAACTAGTCGTTCAATCGACTCGTCACCGCGCCGTGCCACGTGCCCAAAGAAAGTAAGAATACGAGCCTGTACGATGAAAGAAAAACGCTGAGAAAGTTGTCATATACCCATTTTCATTAAAATATTGTCTTATTCCAAGGCTGTTTAACCCTAGAACCACAACATGGGGTCATGGGTGACCCCACGTACACGTATTTTTATTTTAATTTAGCGAGTTTTGCACCTACAACACTGTGCGTCTAGGTACCTTCCGTAATTGGTAATCAGTGGCCCGTGACGCATGGCGGGGTGCGCACGCTCATTAGGTTCGGAGATATTGCAGTTTGGGGTCGCCCGCGACCCGTGTTGTGGTTATCGAAACTATTTTTTTGTGATTAACTGTGTTGTGATTTCACGTTTATTTCACGAATAGTCTTTCAATATGGCCTCAACGTCACGAGCCCTTGAAAGTAATGACATTGAGCAACTTTTGGAGGAATATGAAGGTGAAACCTCCAGTTCTTCGGACGAAGATGGATCTGAAACTGCAGAAAATGAACATATATCCGAACACACCGATGAAGATGATTTGTTTGATGTTGAATCTGGATCAGATGATGATGATGTTCTTCTGTCTGATTTCTGTATGGGCAAAAATGGTTATACTTGGCGAAGAAGTCCGTTCACTGTTCCTAATACACGCACTGTAAGTAGAAACATCGTGATAAATCAACCTGGTCCTAAAGGTATCGCACGCGACGCAAAAACCGAGTTAGAAGCGTGGAAGCTATTTTTTCCAGACGAAATATTGGATATTATTGTGATGCATACCAATACACAAATTGACAGAATTTCTGAGACCATAAAAAACCAACGTTACACTTTTAAAACTGATAAAGTGGAGTTGATGGCTTTATTTGGATTAATGTATCGTAGTGGTTTATACAAAACAGCTAAAACAAACTTGTCCGAGTTATGGTCGATTGTGGATGGTCCACCTATTTTCAGGGCCACAATGTCAAAGAACAGGTTCGAATTTTTGGTAAATTACTTGCGGATTGTACAGCCCTACGTGAAACGCCGCCTTGATGAGGTCAACAATTTGCCCCAATCTCTTAAAGTGATAATGCTTCATGTTTTGGGAGTAGATGAAGAAAACAGTGCTCAGGTAGCCCAAGCTCGATCAACTTCAAGTTCCCGCTGCTATTTATGCACTAGAGCCAAACATAGGAAGGGCAGAGAGAAATGTGTTAAGTGCTCCAAAAATATATGTGCACAACACAGGTTACCTATTTGTCACCAATGTATCTTTCAGTGTTCATTTTAGATATATTATTATAGATATATTCAGTGTAGATTTTCAGATTTGTACTAATTTTTTTTCCCTTAAGCATTCCATTAATATCCAAAAAACCTTGTAATAATTGTTAAGTTTATTAAAGTTTAATATTTTGTAAGTCATATTTTATTTTATTTTGGGGTCACCCATGACCCATGTTGTGTTAAATTTGGATGTTGTAGTTGTAGGGTTAATTAGTATACCTTTACAAAATATTTGGTTACAAAATGCTTCACTCTAGTATCAGCCCGGTGGACTATGTAACTGCGTCTAAATGACAATAGACCCCTATTACATGACAAGAAAATGCCGAAATGTGGGATGCGAAATTTAGACGTAGTTCCTTTAGGGCATTATTAATAAATAAAGCAGCAATAACTTATTAATGTATCATTTATATTTACATTATTATTTTATTATAGTGTTAAGAGTTTGTCTGGGGAATTAAGTACCACATCTCTGCAAGTTATTCGTCGACTAAGCAGTAGTGTACAAACATTACTGTGTTTCGGTTTGAAGGGCAAAGTTTCTAGTAAAATGACAGGGCTTAAGCATCTTATATATTATCACAGTGACGAGGTGCATTGCTCTCGGGGTTTTGAACTGTTGTGGTTTAAAACTCAGAATGGCGCTGATATGTTATGGGCAAGCGTGATGGTTAAAACCAGGCAAGCAGCTTGATTTTCCCGTCACCGAGTTTAATAAAAAACATTCATCCAATTTTCTACTGACTTCCAAAAAAGAAGAAGGTACTCAATTCGACTGTTTTTTTTGTTTGTTACCTCATAACATTCAACTGAGTGAATCGATTCTCAAATATTTTTTTTGGATAGGTGCTTCTGCTGCTTCTGCTTCTGGTGGTGCTTCTCGTGTCCCATTTAAATTTCATCTAATTCGGTACAGTAATTTTTGAGATACATAGCTTCAATTTCTAGCCAAATATTCTAATCAACTTCATAATTATAATAAAGACTCAAATAGGAGCAGAAGCTGAAAAGATACGGAAATAACTCAATCTAACGATATTCCATAGGATTAACAAAACCGTATCATAATTTATACTGCAGACCTTTATCGAGGAGAAAGTCATTAATAAGATGTAATAATGTATTGTAAGGTACACCTGTGCACAAAGCCACGGTAATATTATAGATAATATTGCCGTGACAAAGCCGTGGTTTGTAAACGTGTTCTATACATGTGTAAATAAGGTCAGAAAATCGATTAAATATCGATTTATAGGCATAGGGAAGTAAATAAGTAATCTTCCGTCCCACCAGATCAATGATACATGATAAAAAAGTAAAGGTCAAAAAGTCTGTACATTAGAAATAAATAAAAAGGAAAACTTATAACTAAGCGGTGTAACAAATTACATCCTAACTAATATTTTAACGATAAAAGTGAGTTTAACACTGTTTTAAACTATCACGGTTGTTCTCTAAAGTTATATGATTATTAACGGGATATTTACCGTGGTAAGGTTGTGGATTGTTACATACCAAGTTACATACCAAGTTAATGTTACATACCAAGGCTAGTAAAGGAAACTATTGAGATCTCGAAATGCCAGAATTTCAATCGAGGTGATGGTTTTCAACTCGCCAGTGCGTGGAATCCAGTATTAGGATGTTTTAAAAATAAGAGTCCGCGTTCAAAATGTGTTCAAAATACTATACGCAGTGATACAGTGAGTGTGTTTTGTCGGGACTTAGGATCGAGTTCGAGTTCCAGTGATAACCGTAGCAAAAGACTAAGAAAGAGGGTAGATCGTTATGTCTGCACCTAACTTTTAAACTTTTTGACCAACCACCCGCATTCTTCAGTCTTCCCGTGAACATGGTGCATGTAACTGCGCCGAAATATCGGGAGCTCATTCCACAACCTTACCACGGTAAATATCCCGTTAATAATCATATAACTTTAAAAGTGAGTTTGTTAGTGTGTTTGTTATTCACGCCTTAATGCCTGAACGGATCAATGACATCTGGAATAGAGAAAGATTATATCCCGGGAAAGGACATAGGATACTTTTTATCATCACCGTCCATCACTACGCGGGTAAAACCACGAGGCGGAGCTAGTAGATTATATTAATTAACCCTTTATATATTTCTCTATATTGTTATACAAAGAAATAGATATATAAAATTCACATCTAGCTTTAGCTCGCGAATTTATTTGCGTGGCTATATATATGAATAAGATTATTGCTTTGCTTCACGCACCCTCCCACACACTTAGTCACTTACACATATACTCACACACACATACAACACGCACACTCACACATCTATACACACATGCTACCTATTTCAAAAACTAAGTGCTGCATATAGTTTAATACTATGACTGTCATCTCTTACAAGTATTATAAATTTAGTTAGTAAAATGTAAATCCAAAATTCAAATTCAAATTCAAATTGTTTATTGGCCTTATAACATTGTCAGTTACACTGGGCAAGTCAAATTTACAAAATAATATATATGAAAAAACAAGTCAAAATTTAGGAAGTATATTCTACAGTAATAGTAAGATTATTAATAATGTCAAACAGATTAATGAAAAAAATTAACAGTACAATTACATTACAATTTGATTTAAGTGCTATGTTACATGTTTAAAATACAAATATTAAATATATTCAAATAAAAATGTGCTTCATTAATGATAATCTTACCTAAAATAATTGAGTCAACTCTTTATTCGATATGGTCTGGTCGTTTTTTAATACGAGAACGAAGATTCGCTGAGACGTAGTTTCATAAATTCATTTAATGAGTAAAATGGATTAATTTCGAAAAACTGTTTAATCTTTCTTTTGAAGTCGTTTGCGGGCAATTCTCTAATTCTATATGGCAAACTGTTGAACATGCAAATCTTGTTGAGAATGCCTTGTTTTTTCACTTTTACTAATCTAGTTCTAGGTTTAAGTAATTTTTCATTATTTCGCAGGTTATAATTATGAACATCTTTGTTTTTAATCAGATTAGCATTGTAAATTTCGATAAGACAATTGTAAATATATAAGGATATTGCCGTCATGATTTTATTGTCTTTAAAGTACTTTCTGACTGACGTACGTTTCCTTAGTCCGAACATTATCCTTAAAGCTCTTTTTTGCGCTCCTAGTACCCTTTTCATATCTGTCCCATTGCCCCAGACCGTAATGGTGTATCTAATTATTGAGTGTATATATGCGAAATAAATTGATATCATTGCTTTTCTATCTAGTAAAGGTTTAAGTTTAAGAAGTGCATAATTTGCACTGGCGACTCTTTTACACAAATTACTAATATGGGCTGAATGATTGATTGTGTCATCGATAGTATAGCCGAGAAAAACGTTTTCGTGTACGTTTATCTCTTTGTCGATACCTTTTCGTGATTGGTACAGCATGACAATAGTTTTGTTATCGTTAAGAGTTATACCATTTGAAGAAAACCATTCCTTTAGAATATTTACAGCAATATTAATTTTTTCCAATAACTTATCTTTATATTTGTCATTTATTCCCACATGTGTGTCGTCAGCAAATAAACTGATATAGGTCCAATCTGGCATAATCTTAACTAGGTCGTTTATGTAGATTAAGAATAATATTGGTCCAAGTATTGAGCCTTGCGGCACTCCTATGTCTACTGCGCTCATTGATGACGTTGCGTCGTTTACAGATACCCTTTGACATCGGTTTTCTAAGTATGATCGCATCATATTAAGTTCTGGGCCTTCGAATCCATAATGGTGCAGTTTTAATAACAGTATGTCGTGTCTCAAACAATCGAATGCTTTAGACAAATCGCAGAAAATACTTGCACATTTCTGCGACCTGTCCAATGACTCAAGTATGAAATAGACCACTTTTCTTATTGCCATTTCTGTTGAGCGACCAGGCCTGAACCCAAATTGCGAGGCTGAAAAAAGATTATTATTCTCAAAATATTTAAGAATTCTTTTCTTTATGATTGACTCTAATATTTTTTATATACAGGGTAATATACACACCGGACGATAATTTTCAAGTTCATTAATGTCACCTTTTTTATACAGTGGAATAACTCGACCCGGCTTGAGACAGTCTGGGGACACTCCTTTTTCTAGGCAATCATTGATTGTAATGTAAATGAGTTCTAAAATGCCCTTGTTTCGTAAAATTAATTCTTTCAGCGTCTTGGAATTAATATCGTATATGTCAGGTGTTGTTTTTTGTTTCATATTTCTTACAATCGTTAATAATTCTGTAATATCTAGTGGGTCAAATTTAATTTTACTGCTAGGCTGATTCCCTATTTCCAAATATTTTCTGCATTTGTCAGGGTCAATTTGAGTATTATGTGTTATTTTATGGGCAATGTTTCTGAAAAAACTATTAAAAGAGTCTGCTATTTCTTTACAATCTGTTAGCTCTTTTCCTTCTGCTGTTTTGATTTTATGTATGCTTTGCTTTTTATTATGTTTTGTATTATACCGTACTTGTTCGTTTATGATTTTCCAAGTTTCTTTTATTTTGTTTCTCGAAGTTTTTATTCTATGCCCATATTGAAGCTTTTTTGCTGTGGTGAAGACTTTCCTTAAAGTCTTTTTATATTTTTTTATAAGTACTGCTCTTTGATCGTTAGGATCCTGCTCTTGAAACCATTCCATATTTGCTAAATTTCTTTTGGATATCTCTATGCCTTGAGATGTCCACTTCGTATTTACCGTCTGTTTAATACTCTTTTTCAGGGGAAAAGCAATGTCATAGCAAAATTTTATCGCGTCTTGTAGAATTTTCATTCTCGTATTTGCATCTTTACATGTTATTA
The DNA here is from genome assembly GCA_917880725.1 of Selenia dentaria. NCBI lineage: Eukaryota > Metazoa > Arthropoda > Insecta > Lepidoptera > Geometridae > Selenia > Selenia dentaria. Next base: position 34,832,447 of record OU862878.1, on the reverse strand, counting down.
TTTGGTCTTTTAATTTTACATAATCTTTATAAAATAGATAATGAAAATAGTTCTTGTTATTAATTGACATGTTTCTTGTGAAACATGTACGTTTAATATTACTGCCATTACTCTCAACATTTACGGGTATAGCTAGTTTTATAACTTTGTGGTCAGATAACTTACGATCTAATACATGGCCTTTACAGTTGTCAAAATTAACGATAAAGTTGTCAATACAGGTCGCACTCATTCCTTGCACTCTAGTTGGTGTATCTAACATAAATTTGCAGTTAAAGTTATTAAGAATTTTAAGCATTCGTTTAATTTTATTATCTATTTTTAAAATGTTTAAATTAAAATCTCCCGCAATCACTATTTTCTTTCCTTCTTTACAGAGTCTATGTAACAATTTATTCAGAATTTCAAAGAAAAGGTATACGTTTTTATCATTTCTATACGCTGCTATTACGATGAGCTTGGAATATTTTATTTCTATTGCTGATATTTCGAAATTCATTTCAAAAGACAATTTATTGATATCATTTCTTATCTTAAACTCTATACCACTTCTTACAAAAATAGCTGTACCACCATGCATAAAAAATTTCCTATTAAAATATGATGCGAGTTCAAATTTTGGAATAATCATACTTTGGACTCTATCATCTTCTCCCCACGTCTCTGAAAAACATAATATATCACATTTATAATCATTGAGGAGATCTTCAATTTCTACATATTTATTGTTTATGCTTTGTAGATTTGCGTGTAGTATTATCCATTCCTTGTTGATTGGGCCATTTTTTGAAAATTCGTCACAACTTCAGGCAGACTCTGTAGGTTTTCTGTCTCGCATTTAATAAATTTAAGCGTCGATGACCCCTGAAACTGTTTTGATGTAACTGATGCTGTTATTGTCTGTATCATTAGATGTTGAAAATTGCCATAGCCATAGAGCTTGCCACGAACGTCCTTTATATTAGGATCCACATATTTAACGTTTTCTTCTGCATTGGCCATATGTGCTATCTCTTTGTTAATGTGGTATATATTCATGTCGTTTTTATTGTTGTAGCGGATCCCACATATTATAATATTAAATAACCTTTCTCTTCTCTCTACTATCTGTCTTAGTGTTTTTATATATGTTTGTTTATTCGTTGTATTATTGAATGTTTCTTGATATTTATTTACAAGTATTACTATGGTATCATTTTGCTTCATATCTTTCGTTTTTAAGTCAAAGTTTTCCAATATTTTGTCATAGCTGGCTCTTGTTTGACAGCAGTTCATAATTTCATGGTTTTTATCTACGTTGTGAGTTATTTTAGACGCCAATCCTTTTCCTATAACGTCTGAAAAAATTATTGTTTTTCTTATTTTCGTGCTCAATAATGTATGTCCTTGATAATTACTTATTTTGTCATCTATGTTTTTATTATCGTATTTTATCGTCTCAAAATTTTCAGTACGAATGTTTTCTTTGGTTTGTAGTTCTCTGATGTTGTGTGTTAATTGTTCGTTTATTTTTCTAATTTTAGTACATTTAGTATATCCATTATTGGCCATAGGTGTAAGATACATATATAAACTTTGTTAGTTAAGGGCTGTGGATTTTGTAAATAAATAAATAAATAAAAATAAATAATTACACTATGATTAGGAATAAAACAGCATATCTGTTAGTTCTAGGTATTTATATATTATACTACTTATCTCTATCCCAGATTTCATCCATTCTCTGCAAATCCATTAAACTGTTTCAGTGAGCAGAAGTTTTTTGTGAACCGTTTCAGTACCTATAACTAAAAACGTGTATGGAAGAAGGGTAGGGACATGTATTTAACCCCTATCGTTGAATAGCCAACCTAAAGAATTAGATGAAAATATGTTTCGAAAACCTCCTAAAAAGTCAAAAACATACTTAAAAATATTATTTGATTGACAGACATATAAAAAAAGTTTTGTGGGTACATGTTCATACCACTTTCAATGTAGTAGGTAGTTCAGTAGCATAAGAAAATTTAAAAATGTAAATAAGTTTAGTGCGCACACACAATCTTTAATTATAAGATTATTAGTAAGTTGCAATGTAAAAACTATTGTATGAAACTAATGCTCGAACAAGACTCAAATAAACGAGATCAATGGCTGCGTTTGAACAACGCTGAGATAAAAGCGCACTGTGACTGTGACGCAAATAAAAGGCTCGTAAATAATACAGAAATGAACTGTTCAAATGTTTTTTTATTAAATTTTTTTTTACAATGTTACGTATTTATATGAGTATGTAGGTATATTGTCACAAGATTAGGATTATATTGTGGAAAAACATGTCTGTCTATCTGACTTTTATAATATACGTTACAGCTCAGGGATCACTAAACATAAATTAATGATATTTCACAAGCTTTTGTATTATAGGTTGTATTGTAGTAGCGTATAAAGGTTAAAATGGTCAATATTAGCAGGTCAGCAGTTTTATTGGCAAGAAAAGTGGCAAGTATTGTAGTATTTTGAAATCTAGACTAAATGGGCCATCTTTTAAAAAAAACTTGCCATAGGTAGTGTAGTACATTTTTTTTCCAGCGTAGAGTGTCAAAGTTGACTGACATAAATTTTATAAACCATAACTCGTCAAAATTTAATTTATTTTACTTAGTTAACAATGATTATTACTTTCATTTGTGGTTACGATTAATAGCACTGTCATTTTAGGTAACATTATTAAAAAAATCACTGTAAACTTGTGAAAATTGCGATCACAGTACCTAAATATGCGACCAAAGGTGTCAAATTTTTAACATTTTCGAAAAATGTCTATCATCGCTTGACTAAGTGACATAGATTTTTTTTCTTATTTTTTTCATAATTGGTATACTTTGGCCTCTCGCCCGGTACCAGGTTATCGTTGAGTTTTGGGACACCCTGTATATTAACCCTTTTAACCTTTCACCTCCTACTGCGCCCATCACACCTTAACACGGTAATCCTTGCGCACTATTACTTCACGGCGGGACATCTGGCATCGATTTTAATTGCAAATAGTTTTTAACTAAACTGTGAGGCCACGCACATTGTTTTGAAGAGTACAAGCAAATACCCACAAAAATACTATAAGACCTTTCATTTATAAGGTACTCTACCTTACCGAATAAAAATAATCTAAACGATTCTAATTTATATCAACAACTCTCCAGGGAATACTCTTCCGCCAAGTCTCTATATAGTAGTATATTATATTAAATCCTATTAGTTACATACAATACAATACACACAATACAATTACACACAATAGTCCTATTAGTTACACCGTTTATAACTAAATAACGACTGAACCAATTTTCTACCGACTTCCAAAAAAAGGAGGAGGTACTCAATTCGAATGTATGTTTTTTTTTATGTTTGTTACCTCATAAATTTGGACTGAGTGAACCGATTCTCAAAATTCTTTTTTTGTTTGAAAGCTGGTGCTTCCCGTGTGGGTCCCAATTTCATCAAATTCGGTCCAGTAGTTTTTGAGATACACTCCAAGAACTCAATAGAATGGAAGTCGGTATTAAATTTTTCAAATTGTACTTGTTATGATTTTGGTTTTTCGATTTGTCATGTCTCGGGGAAGTAGGTACTTACATCTTTCTTTCAACGTCGCCATTATCCATAAAAGCGCGGGGCGCAAGCTAGCTGTTAAATTTTAGGGATTTTTGTATTTTCCGATTTGTCATACCTCGGGGAAAGACATAGGGTACTATCATTATCATCATCCATCAACACGCGGGTGAAACCACGGGATGCAGCTAGTAATTTATAAAAAAAGTTTGCAAATAAATACCCTCTTCCGGATTTCAGTTAAGTATGTAGGTATACGTATTTAAAATTCTATTGATGATACTTTAACTGACTACGAGTACCTTCCTTCTCTACCACATTTCTTATAAATCTGATCAACTGCTTTGAAGTTTTATTATAACAAATATACAAGCCCCGCTTGTCCCCGTAGACTCTCTTAGAAACTGACCGTTTCCAAGTTTTTAGATTCGTTTTAATTGGTAGACAAAGAGGACCGGGGTGTGGCGTAACCGTAACCACGCACGGATCAGCTAATAAAACATTTAAAATTTTCCGAAGTTAAACTTCGAATTTAAAGGTTTAAGAAACGAAACTTAAAGAAAGCACAAAATGAAATGAGTAAAGAATGAAATTGACAGGCCGGTTGGCGCTCTTGGTAGCACCCCTGCCTTTTGAGCCGCTGGTCCCGGGTTCGATCCCCGGACAGGTCAGGTTATTTGTGTGCATGAACATATCTGTTTGATCTGTGTCTGGGTGTGTATATGTATTTTAAGTATGTATATCAGTCATCAGGTTACCATAGTACAGGCTATGCCTAGTTTGGGACCTGAAGAACTTTGTGTGGATGTTGTCCCATATTATTATATTATTATATAATTGGCTTCTCCCTCGATGACTTGATACATTGAGGTCGCATGTTTTATGTTTTACTAAAATTGTTTGATTTATTAAAAATTAAAACCAAGACGACAAATGACGATAGTTAGTTTTGTAGTTATATGTTGTAATTAGTTTTGTCTATTAAAGACTATGGGTTTTCTTCTTTTTCTAAAAAAGACATTTTCAGGCGTCATTTTTACTCTGCCTGTGGTTTTTGTTAATCTAAATTTCACCTTTAAATGTATTCTATACCACTGTTACCAACTTATGTCAAGGTTATAATGTAGTAAGCAACGAAGATACCGACAAACACATACTTGACAACTCAATACAGATGCTACAATACTAGACATACCAGTTACTACTACTAGGTTTACCAGATACTCCTGATATACTAGACTCACCAGTTATTATACACCAATTGCTTTGAACATAGTATGTACTAAGTAGTAGATGTCCGAGTACCAAGTATCAACTATAACGATTTGCTAGGTTTTTGCGATGCCAAAATGTTGAAATTAATTCAGTTGCCATTGTCACGGGATCATGTACATTTAACAATGCAAAAAAATATCAAAATATCGGTATAAAATTCTATAAAATATACGCGTTTTATCCGTTTCCTTTCTGAGTACCATAACCGGGTCTCGACTGAAATTCTTTTCTCCGTGCTGTGACCACAGCGGCGTTTTGTATTTATTTTTAGACTGTGGTACTCTGAGTGTCCCTTAAGTGCATATATTACTATTTGTCACTATTTAATATTAGCTGTGTCGCCTTTTCACTCGCGTGATGATGGATGATGTTGAAAAGTATCTGTTATTTCAGCACCTCATCTACATGCCAAATTTCATTCAAACCAGGTCAGCCGTTCTGGCGTGATTGAGTAACAAACCTCCGTCCATCCAAACATTCGCATTTATAATAATTTGTTAGATTATTATTTAGTCGTCTTCAGTGCAGAGGCTTCATAAAAATATCTACATAAAAGCAATTCTACTTCTCAGGGTGCCATCTTCAAATGAAGGTTGGCGATCATCAGTGCAATTTGAACCCTCTATAAACACAATTATGTTTACCTACTTGTAGTTAAACAGCTTTGGACATCGTTGTTTATAATGCGAGAAATCAATCAGCGTGGACGTACTAATCTAGTTTTAAATGCAAGTTTATTTCACATGTTGAACGTTGTAAGTACCGGTGGCAGCGACTTCGCGAATGGCAATCGCTGAGAGGTGAACGATCGCCTGCACTTGCCTGTGAACTTGACTTCGATTTACCTTAACATTGCCCGCCGCGAAGACACCGAGTACGTACCTGTTACCTAACTGATTGATCACATTTGTTGTGATGCGTTTATCCTTTGACGAAAATGTTTTTTTCAAGAGATTTTTGATGTTTCAGATAAGGAAAATCTGCGTAGAAGAATCTTGTACAAAGTAAAAAAATATTAAACATTATTATCTTATAGCTTCACGCATGCGCCTTCGAATTTGATGATGAACTTCCGGCAGTGTAAGTAATTTCTCGCAATTAGGACATAGCTACAAATCACCTAACGCAAGACTATGTGGGTGCAGCTACGATTGCCAAACAGGTGGTAACTTTGACTTTAATACTTGCAGCTGGCGCGTTCTAGTTTAATATAACTAAACACGGACAAAGTCCCGACTATCTGTGCGATTGTCTTCCTGTTTACGAAACTGAGACTTACAAAACCGTTTTGTACCCTTCCAATATTCTGCGTTAATGCGTCTCAATGCGATCCCAGGGTGTGGACCGTGAACCCTGCGTGCGCGCCTGTGTTTATTCGCCGTCGGATGATCCGAGGCCGATATATAAGCCGACGGCGTGAACGCCCGCCACCATTCGTGATTAAACGCCACCGGAGCGAGCTTCCGCAGACCGAGGCCAGACTGACCGCGAACTGATTGACACAATTGCCACTTGCCACCCTTCCGCGATGCGTATCCTCGCGATCCTTGCTGCTCTCGTGCTGTTTGCTGCTGCTGCTGTAGACAGCGCACCGTTCTTCGACGCTATATACGACGCTCTCAACGGGAACGGTAGAAGATCTTACGGGTACAGTGGTTATGGGAACTACGGGTACGGGCAGGGGTATGATGGCTACAGTGGATACAGAAGGCAGCATGTGGAACGGCCAGCGAGGCAGGGCAAGTCGTTTAAGGAGCTGTGCAGAGTACACTACCCTGAGGCAGCAGCCGTGCCTGGTACAGGGGGCATAATATGTCCTTACTGAGGGTCAGAACGCGTGTTCTACGCTATGGAGCGATTGCTCCGCCGCCGCAACATCATGAGAATGGGTTGACCTGCAAGAGATCTTAAAACAATTTGGTGTGTTTTCAATTGTGTTGATATTTTGGTGCTGAGCAAGATTGATTCGGAGATGAAACAAACCGTTGAATATTTTTCAGGTGCAACATATATTTACTTGTGATACAATGCTAATCTTTCTGAAGTTCCGGTAATATTGTTGTCAGCTGTTACCTGATAAGTTTAGACGATTTTGTTCTCTTGGCAGGTCATTTTTAATGTTCTTTGTGATAAGTTATGTGATTTTACGTGTAACTATAGTTTGTTATTGTACACTGTGGTGTGATAACCTTGTGATATAGAGTTCTACTATGAATAGCTTCATTATTTACGATAAAGTAGTTGCTATATGTCGAATGAACAGTTCGTAGAACACGCGATACTAGCCTTAATACCGTATTTTAATTATGAATCTGTTTAAAGATAATTTTATTGGCTTTTTGTACTTACAAATTTTATTGTCGATTTCAATCCTATTCTTCAAGATTTTTCAAAATTCTTATGTTCAAACTATAAGTTCTTATTCTGCAGTTTAATTTGTATGAGTGTACAAATTAGTGTTAATTTAGTTGTTAATTATATTTAAGTATTATTATGTCTGAAGATTGCTCCATTTGTTTGTAATAAATAAATGAGAAAAATATATATTATTGTTTTATTAATTTAACGTCTATAATAAAATACACACATACTTTCACAGTTCTGGTATTATAATATCAGCCAATTGTTTTAAATTATTAGCAAATGGCGAAAAGGGCCATTCGTTCATTTGAAGGTAAGCATTACGCCTGCAAGCCATTTGCAGTCTCGCTCAGAGTTATTAATTCTAAAGTTCTGCAAGGCACTGGCCTAATTTGACCTGAGACTGGACTTGGTCTTGGTCCGTAGTACTTTGTTAAGTCCTGTTCATATAGTCATTCCATTTGTTACATTGCCCTGCACACCTTAACCCAGCTAGCACTTCGAGGATCTAGACCACTGTGGTGGTGCATGCAACTATGCTTTGCCAATAGAGCATTTCAATTAGTGACAGCTTGCTTGGTGCGTATAGTGGTATAGATAGCAACTCATCTAATAAAGCAATATAGTAATTAACACTCTTTATCACGTTCCTGATTTGTTTATACCATTTGGTTAAGAATTATCAGTTTGTGCTTCTGATGGTATCATCATATCTGGGGCCTTACTATCAGCTTTGTAAAACCATGCAAGTTCCGTGCAGTTCTTAAACCTGGCTTGAACAGTTTTGAATGAAATCATACCATGACGGTCATTTAGGTGAACTGTTTGAATGTTGTTTTCCTCACAAGTGAACGGATAATATTGTTTCTGACATTCTAACGATTTATTATAACCAACATTGCAGACGGCTAGACATTTGTAAGCTGATAAACTGAGAGGATTTAGAGTGTCATGTTAACGAGAGTCCATACAAAAAAACAGGTGAACGGTTTTTCTGCGGTTATTGAATAGTAGGCCTGGGCAGGCCTGCTATAACGTTGTCATGGTACGATTAAGCCAGACAGTTTTCTAGAAGTACTGCTTTAAGAGCTGATAGTAAGGCCCCTGATCATAGTAGTTGCAAAGTCACACAGAGCCTGGCGTCTTTGCGGTGACAAGAACATTGCATTGTTAGCAATGCAATGTTCACCGCAAGAACATTGGTTTTTGAATCTCATTCTCCCAGAAATGTGATAAGTCATTTCATTATTTGCGATGCCCTCCAAACCTATACATTAAATAACAGATAGCACACACTTCCGCATCGTGGCAAAATGCAATATGCAATATAATATGTGGCAAACCAACCAAGGCGGACTCAGAGTTCACATACAAGTGAGGTCTTCCATTTAGTAAGTCTACCTTAGTCGTCTCCGGATGGCGGAAGAGAAAATCTTCTACCTTCTTTACTCCGTTATCTGACTACTAGGTAGGTTGGCCTGGTATCGGTAGTTCATTAATTATTATTTAATCTTAAAAAAGTTTATGTTAGTATTAATTGAACTAACGTTTGCATTATCTAGAAATATCCCTCCTAATATAGGCCAGTAAAATTTCTGATAATTTTTTTTTATTTTTACACGGATTTTTTGTACGGTAAGTGTAAAAGTAAACCCTTTCACTTACTGATCCGGAAATCACAAAATGCTGCCAGATCTAGGTGGAGCTGCAAACGCCGTCTTCAAAAATGGTTTTTGGCCGATATCTTGGAAACTTATGACATAAGTTATAACAGCTATAGTTCTTACGTGCTCGATGACCGTCAAGGGTGATGAAATGTAATGATATTTTTTTCCAATGTTATTAATTTTATACTTGTATGTACGTAGGTACTGTATTTTATCATTAGTGTTTAATGATTAATTTACTAAGTATTTAATTTACTATATAACACTATTACAGCAATCGCGTTTGACAATATACATATTTAATGACATTATGGTATAAAAATAGATATGACTTTGGAGAAGATAGTAAGCTATTCGAAGTACTAATCCTGCGCAGACGACGTCGCGGTCACCACATAAATATAGTTTCACAGTGATAAACTATAGTTTTGCTTTTTTCGAAGCGTTTATGAAAACTTGTGTATGTGTAACATAACCGTAAATTGACGTCAAAGGTACAATCTATTATCTATGTAGTATACTAACTGACCCGCCAGCGGCTTCACTCGCTTGGTCTTGGTATAGAGGTAAAAGTACCGTTTAGGAACCTCGAGGTCCTGGGTGGATCCCCGGGATTGACAGTTACTGGCTTTTTCTACCCAATAAATTTTGAAGGAGTGCCCCGTAGTTTGCAATAGACTCGCCTCTTAGGTCCAAAAAAAAACCCCCATGCAAAATTTTAAACTTTTAGCACTTGCAGTAACGAAGTTTCATACAAACTATCAACCCTTAGGGGTTGAATTTCATAAAATCCCGTCTTAGTGAGCAAAGTCCAAAAAGAACCCGCATGCAAAATTTGAAACTCCTAGCACTTGTAGTTTCTGAGATTTCGAGATGAGTGAGTGACCTTTCGCTTTTATATACAGGGTTATTGGTAATTAGACCGGATCCTTTTAAGGGGTGGTAGGGAATGCCATTTGCAACAATATGACTGTACATTGTGATATCCGGAAATGAATCATTTCTGTGATATTCTTTTTTTTTATTTTTTTTGGAAAATCCAGTTTTACTACTTTAAAATTCAATAAAAAAAAAGTATACAACCGATTTCAATTCTGTTTGCAGTTTTAGAGAAATCTTGTTACAGCTCTTAATAATAAACAATAATATCGTACTAATGTAGATCCATCCAAAAACTAGAGGCTTTTTCATAATTTTTATTTGATAATTTTTGTAAGATGCTTTACGAAAACCTTTATTTTCTCTACAAAAACGATAGTAAATTAAGTCTGCATTTTATTTAAAAAACATCTACAAGTCTTTAGCTATCAAACTAGGTAAAAAAATTAGCACTTTATTGCACAATTGCAGAAATAATGCGATAACAAAGACTCAGGTAGAGACATTCCGAGAAAGGGTTTTAGACAACGGTATCCATGTTGAATGCGCCGTCTCCCTCTCGCTTATGTTTGTTGAACGAGCAATGAGAACCCAGTTTGCTCAAGCGCATCGTACTGTTCAGACGCTCTTTGGCAACCCTTTATTACGATTAAATTTCGACCTTGATAACGGTATTGGACTTGTGTAACTTCTTTTTCTGTGATTCGGCTAGTGAACTGGACTTTTTGATTGATTGCTTACCCGACGACTTGGCTTGTACTAAAGGATCTGATCATGACTGCGGAATCCCACGACCATCTACCTCGGCTTCGAGAGTTCACAAACGAAGAGTATGCGGACATACTGTTTTGCTATGGTTTTGCCAACGGCGTCGCTACACATGCTCGAACGGAGTATCAGTCTCGATTTCCACAGCGCCGTTTACCCCATGTGAGTGTATTTGACGGAGTGTACCGGCGACTACGAGAAACTGGTCAAGTTCAAAGGCGACAAAGTGATGCTGGACGATCTCGTATTTATCATTCGGATGAAGAGGAACAGATAATTCGCATGTTTGAGCAAGATCCTACGACTTCAACAAACATCATTGCACGACGTCTTGGCATGTCGCAATGGAAAGTATGGAACACAGTGCACCGCTCAAGACTCTACCCGTATCATTTGACTCCGGTACAAGTTATCCAAGACGGAGATCCTGCACGTAGAGTCGAATTTTGCAGATTCATGTTGAACACCGATATGGAAGATGTCAATTTTTTATTAAAAATCTTATGGACCGACGAATCCAAATTTGATCAGGATGGAATATCAAATTATCATAATATTCATTATTGGGCCCCGAAAGATGACGGTAACCCAAACAAGAAAAGATTACAAGGATCACAAAGAAGGTTTTCCGTTAATGTGTGGATGGGCATTATTAAGAATGAATTGATCGGCCCTTTCTTTCTGCCCAACAACCTCAATGGTGAAGCGTATGAATTTTTTTTGAGAAACGAACTTTATGAGCTACTCAGTGAAGTACCCCTTGAAACCCGCAGAAACATGATTTACCAACATGATGGTTGCCCCGCACATTTTAGTTTGAGCGTCCGTGAGTGGCTCAATCGTCAGTATCCCAATAAGTGGATTGGCAGAGGAGGACCCATTCCGTGGCCGGCCAGAAGTCCCGACTTGACTCCCGTCGACTATTACGTATGGGGTCACATGAAAAGCTTGGTGTACAACGATACTCTTGGACCTGTGGCAACCATCGAAGAACTGAAACAGCGCATAATAAATGCAGCAGAAAAAATGAAAATTAATTTAAATACAAGTGTTGTTAAAAGCAATTTACGCAGACGTATGCGTCTCTGCATTCAAAATTCTGGCTCACATTTTGAGAACGAACTGTAAAAATAATAAATACAGACTAATTACATCTACTCTTTTATTTCTTTAAAAGAAATTAAGTTACCTTAAGAAAGTATTTCTTCCATAGCTACTTCTCATGGACTATTCTCATTCCTTTCTCGGCCTTTTGTAATCGCATTATTTCTGCAACTGTGTAATAAAGTGCTAATTTTTTTACCTCGTTGGATAGCTAAAGACTTGTAGATGTTTTTTAAATAAAATGCAGACTTAATTTACTATCGTTTTTGTAGAGAAAATAAAGGTTTTTGTAAAGCATCTTACAAAAATTATAAAATAAAAATTATGAAAAAGCCTCTAGTTTTTGGATGGATCTACATTAGTACGATATTATTGTTTATTATTAAGAGCTGTAACAAGGTTTCTCTAAAACTGCAAACAGAATTGAAATCGGTTGATTACTTTTTTTTTTATTGAATTTTAAAGTAGTAAAACTGGATTTTCCAAAAAAAAATTAAAAAAAAGAATATCACAGAAATGATTCATTTCCGGATATCACAATGTACAGTCATATTGTTCCAAATGGCATTCCCTACCACCCCTTAAAAGGATCCGGTCTAATTACCAATAACCCTGTATATAGATAACACTGGAACACAAAACATATAAGTTTCACTTATTTTACACACTATGTTACAAACATAATTATTTAACATCAAAACCGACTATTACTCATGTACCTAATTAATTCCCGAAACACAGGTCGATAACGTCGGCTAATTACGTGAGCATAGTCGAATTAGTCATAGTTTGTACTGTATACGTCAACAATACGATTACGTTAAATTTACGTAAAATTTTCGTGCTAGCCCACTGTAATAAATATTTATTGCATGGAATTTTACATCCGCAATCTCTCTATGAACCACAATAAGGTTACGTATCGTACACGCTCTCCCGAATACCCTATACCTGGTCCTCACCCAGGAAGAGAAATCATCCCTGATCAGCAAAAGATACGGGACAGATGAAGGGTCACGAACACTGACGATACACGAAGCACAGAGTCTGACCTATACAAATGGCAATGAGGGACAGGAAAGAAGTGGTCGTGATGGCTCTCCTGCGATCAGTCTCGATGGCAGGAAGTTCAAAATTTTATACTCAAGTCTAATAATAGCAAAAGCGCAAATTTAGGAAAAAACCAATAACACTAACTAAGAAAAAGAATGTATATATGACTGGACTCGCACTTAGTTTATAAGTCTTTTGATCTAGATACTTGGGGTTCAGACTGGAAATAAATAAAAAAACAGTTTAATATTCTAAGGGTACGGACCTAGTGTCTGTAGTGTGTAGGAAAGAGGGAGGAGGTTTTAGTTCGTACACGCTGGCACTCCTATCCCCGCCGGTGGACGCGGACATTACCTCAGAGATACTGCTCTTCTGCGGTATCCATCAAAGATTTCCTCCGCGAACAAAAAAAAATACAATAAGGTAAACAACTTATTTCATCGACATAATTATTTATTGAGATTTATTGAGATCGCTAAAGCAGGCGTTAGTGTTTTAAAAATTAATACTATAAAAAATAATTATTTATATCCATTTCTTATTCTGCGTGGAGGGGATAAGTGGATTGTGCATTTCCCACTGTACTCGTACCTTAGCCATCCCAACTCCGTATACATCTATCTTATATCAGTAACCTAAGTATGTAAACAATATGTTTTAGGTTCTAACACCTTCATATATACCAACAAAAATGCGCACAATATTGTGATTTAACTTATTTACTTTTCAGCTATCATGGTACCGACTACCGACTTCAACAAGTAATTTCACTCAGTCACTTTTTAGTGTTGATGTCGGTAAAAAATTTTTTGAAATAAAATTATTTTCACTCTTTTGATTTGTTTCTTTGTACTTTGATTCTCAATGTCATTCAAGGTCAATGATAATTCATTGACCTTGAATGACATTCGATCCCCTTTCAGTTATTGGAGTGTAACTAGACCGAATTTGATAAAATTAGGACCACATAAATAAAAAAAAACAAAGCTTTAAAATACAAAAATCAACAAAATCAGTTCAGGCAATCAAAAGTTATGAGGTAACAAACAGTCGAATTGACAACCTCTCCATTTTCGGAAGTCGCTTGAAAATTATAAAGCATGTAAGTTTTAAAGATTATTTTATTGTTATTACGAGTCATTGACTGCATAAGCACAAGCAGGTTAGCAGTATTAATGTTATTGATTACACGAGCTGATATCGTTACGGGAAACATCGCCTCTGCTAGAGTGAAATAAATAACTATATCTGTGAATTAATATCTGGTTTTATTTCCTGAGTAGGAAATATGATGATGACTTATAACCATATTGTTCATGTAACTTGTATCATATCATAGAAATAACTAAATGGATATTTGATACATAATAGCCTTTTTATACTTATTAGTGTATTATTGAGTATTTTTACATATATTTTATTACTTTATAAGTGTAGATACGAGTACATAAACACTTTGTCATGAACTAAGACAAAATTTGTACATAGGTAAATATTACACTCATTGTATTTTGATTTTAGAACAGAATTATGCTTTTACTTCCTTTGGAGTGGGGTATTTTTAGCTACTTTTGAGCTACTAAGGTCACATTTAGCTTAACTGAGCGGAAGCTACCTAGTTACATTCAAATATTATTTTTGAAAAGAAAGTTCAAGATCAAGAATTTTATTGGTGTATTACTTCAATAGGTGTCATAAACTCCAGAGGCCGTACATATAGCTGGAATAAGAATAGGGACCACAATGGTACTGATTCGCTTGTGCGCACACTAAACTAAAATTCTCTAAGCTATGGTAGTTCTTATTATGTTAACACTAAAATCTACATTCGAGTAACACTTAGAATTATAATTCTAAACATATGATTATTCTAATGAAATGTGGGTAGTTTAACATCAGTTTAGACTAGTTTACTACTAGTTTACTTTACTTACTAGCGCACGAACTTACATGAAGATTAAATTTGCACTAAACATACCCACAATTAACATAAACAGCATATAAAAGAAGTGTCATTAGCAAGCGTTATACGAATTTGGACTTAAGCATGAACAGAATAAGACTACCACATATTGGTACTAATTCACTTGTGCGTACACTAAACTAAAATTCTCTAAGATATTGGTAGTTCTTATTATGTTAACACTAAAATCCACATTCGTGTAACACTTAGAATTATAATTCTAGACATATGATTATTCTATTCAAATGTGGGTAGTTTTACATCAGTTTAGACTAGTTTAAAGAGTACGAACTTACATGACGATTAAATTTGCACTAAACATACCCACAATTAAACAGAAACGGCAAATGTAAGAATGTCATTTGCAAGCATTATACTAATTTGGACTTTAGTATGAACAGAATAAGTACTATTATACTAATACTAAGTCATAATTTACTAAAAATAGATTTTAGTTCGCTAGTTTAGTGTGGTGTTCTGAACAAGCGAATTACTACCATTTACTAAAAATAGATTTTAGTTCGCTAGTTTAATTTGGTGTTCGGAACAAGCGAATTACTACCATTGATGTTTTATTCAATATATTTATACAACTTAAATAAGGTGATATAATTGTATCACGTAATGTGTCACGACGTGAATACAAACAATCATAATTATTGAAATTTTGTCCTTCGGAGTCGGATGCAAAAAATATAATCACCATTTATATTGTGATACTCGTATACAGTATAGTTTATTTATTGCCATGGTTATGTTATACGATATTGGTATGGTAAGGTTGGATAACTATGTGGTCTTATGTAAAGTTTAACACGCTATACAAGAATAAACAAAGCATGCTGTTAACAGCGCTTGCTTTCTTAGAAGTAGGTTCAGAAAAGATTGCTAAATGATCCAGTTACAACATCACAGAAATGCTTTGTAAGTATTGATTATCGTTATAATGTTACCTTTAACATGCAGTAAAATTCCCAAACCAGACTTATAGTAGCAAGAAAATAAAAGATGTTTTAATATAAAAATTAAACGACCACGGATAGGAGCGCCCGGCGTCCATGATTAATATTTAATTTATAAATTTTTCAATTTTAAAATTCAGCCAGGACACTGCTTTATTTTAAATATAAGTAAATTAACTAATATTTTAACATTATTGCAAAATTTAAATTTTAAATTTTATGTGTTTTTAACTGCGGTGCATATTTCTGACATAGCAATTTTCAGGCAGAATTGTCCTATATAATTTAATAAATTTGTACAATATCGTATTAAGCAATAATGATTTTCTTAAACTAACTCCTGCAGCCATTAATTTTTAAAGTGGCAGTACCATTATATTAATAATTTCAATTTTCAAATATATTTATTTTAGGCAAATAAACCCATAAAGCGTACAAATAATAATACAATAAAATATATCGTAAGTAAAGTCAAAAATACAAAAATGTTCAATAAATTTTGTGCACAATTAATTACAATATTTAAATACTTATAAAATAAACGCATTCTATAATTATTTTCTAACCGTATCTTAAATAATTGCATTGCATCAGCAATCATCAATCATTAACGTTCAAAATATCAATTTTGGACGATTTTAAAAGAAACTTGATCTTATACTACTAGTTAGTTTTGCTGTCAGTGTGGAGGTAACTTCAGCATGCATGTGTGTATCGATGTACATACAGGGTAAAGAACCGATCGCGAGGTAATCATAGGACCTTGATCGAGATATAGGCATGCGATCTTGACTATACTAACTAATTAACACAATCATTAGCCGATCTAACTATACATATATTTTCGATATGATGTGGTCTCGATAATCGATACGATCGATATTTTTACACTTCATCGAAGGTAGAACGAAATGGAATGCAACTCTCGTTTTGCAAAGTCTTGTCTCATTATCTTGTTGATAAAATGAGAATGCTATCGAAACTACTATTTACTATTTTTTCCCCAGGTTAAACTGATGACGCCATGATCATAGACCACCGAAGCATACCGTTCGAGCATCGAATTTTAACTCTCTTTGTTTTTAGCCGTCGTATGGGTTAGGGCGACATCTATTGGACAGCTTGACAAGCATTATCCGACCAAACGTAGCGTTTTTTGAAATAGGTAGTTACTTTTCGTATTGATGTCGCAACCCGTCTTAATTTATATTACATGATTTTTAAAGCACTAACGCCTGCTTAGCGATACCTGCTTAGTGATATATTATAATCCGAAAATTAGGTCAGCACGCTAACTAGCGCGTAGTATATTGCTATTATAATTAAGGATCTGCATCAAAAGGCTACAGATCAACAGATCCTGGGTATGAGCTATGAAAATCAGCGAATTTCATAAAACCAGTAGAGTGGTTATAACGTGAAAAGATAACAAACGTACTCCCGCGTACTCACACATATTTTTTTTTTATACCGAACTGGGTAGCACTTGACCTTTTTTTTTTTTGTCCCGCAAAAATCCTTTATGGATACCACCTACCACAGGGAGGTAGGTGGTTATGTGGGAGTCCGTATACCCACCAAAACCCCGGGGTGTTCCGTCACTGCCGCTTTTGGCGGGAGCGCGGGACAGATTTTCCACACGACCGCGAACCCGCCGCGGCTGTCCGTTGCCGGACCCTTCTCTTCTCGGCGCCAGAACACATGGCGCGCCGCAACTACCTCGGAGACTAAACCCGCCAGCAATGAGCGCCAGACTTCGGCGTGTCTGGACGCCCGTGGTCTCCCTGCGGTGGGTCGGATACGTAGCCCCACCGCCTGCTACGTCAGCCACAGGGGATAATCCTCAGCGACCCCACCTCCTCGAGTCTGCGCCGCGCGCCCGGACCCCACCTCCTCGAGCCTGCACCAAAGTGCCCGGGCCCCCCTCCTCGAGCCTGTGCCAAAGCGCCCGGGCCCCGCCACTCCTATGTGGACTTGGCGGCCAAAGCCCATAGGAGCGGCCCCGCCTGAGCCGGCCAGCGCACCCCAACGCCGGCGCGGCCCCTGGGTTCCTCTTGGCTTCAAGTGGTGATCCAAGCCACGGCTACTGAGCCCCCCCGCCACGTCAATGCGGGAACCCTCCGGGGGGGGGGGGGGGGGGTAGTTGTTGACCAATATCTCAACTGGTGTTAAGTGAGTCAGTCAGTGTTAAGTCGTGTTTTGAAGACCCCCATATCGTACTTAACCGGAAACACCGACTCAGGCAGGGTGTTCCATTCCCTAGCGGTTCGTATAATAAACAAAGAAGTAAATCGCTTCGTTCGGGTAAATGGAATATCCACCATAAAGCGGTGGCGCTTCTGAGTATCTCTGGATGCCCGATTATAGAATGGGGATGGCGGAATCAAATTGTGAAGTTCCATTGCACACTCACCGAAATGTATCCGATAAAAAACCGATAAACAAGCGACTTTGCGGCGATGCTCGAGACTCTGGAGTCTCTTGCGTACTAGGTGGTCGTCGTTAATGAGTCTCTTGGCTCTCCTCTCAATAGCTTCCAGTGTCTCCAGCTGGTATTTGGCAGAACCATCCCAAAGGTGAGAACAATACTCCATACACGACCGGACTTGTGCTTGATAAAGATTAAGCAACTGTCCCGGTGTGAAGCAAGCTGGGCTTTGGACTCAATATAGGAGCCGAAATTGAGAGTTGATTGAGTGTTAATGAGATGCCAAGAAGCTCGAAATGGTTACTTATCGGCACGGACACATCCCTGAAAGTAGGAGCCAGCTGGAAAGGGCTCCGTTTGCCGGAGAAATGACACGCCTGGGTTTTAGCAGCATTGAACTTAACTAGATTGGCAACGCCCCAATCGGAGACTGCCTGCAAAGCGCTGAACCATCGCTTCCCTATGAGACTGGATTTGTAATGCACTGGTTCGAGCGTTAGATGTGTAACTCTCCACAACGGTGCTGTCATCTGCGTAACCAAAAATACCGGGTTTCAGCAGGTCATTAATATGCAGCAGAAAAAGTGTTGAAGAGAGTACTGATCCTTGGGGGACTCCGGCATTTATAGCCAATTGGGCGGAAGAACAGCCATTGATGACTACTCGAATCGAGGATCACATCCTCTTTGACTCTCTCACGAACTATCAAACATTTTTAATATCATATATTATGATAAGTGTAAAATAAGAAAATAAATAACGTTAACTTTGGAATTAACTTTTTTTTGAATTTAACGGAGATTGGGCACATAACAATTAAAACATCAAAGAGTCGGCAACACACATTTCTGCTCATCACATAAATAAAATAACAGCTAGGGATCTAACCTGGGACCCAGCCTTTCGAAGTCATGGCCTATAACAAATGAGCTAACGGAGCCGTCAACATGACAGATTTATTGCAAATACTAGCTGCGCCCGCGGTTTCACCTGCGTGGTGATGGATGATGATGGTGATGAAAAGTATCCTATGTTCTTCCCCGGGATATAATATATTATTCTTGTAAATTTTCATTATTGTCCCTTCAACCGTTTAGACGTGAAAGCGTGACAAACAAACAAAGTCAATTTCGCATATTAGTTAGAATCATAAGTTTTTATTTAAAATAAGTATTCTATTGTAGTTATGTTGTAGTTTTAATCAATTTGTATCGACAATATGGAACTGTGTTTAATTTTGCGTTATCAATGTACTAAAAAGATAACATGGGTACGTTGATATAAACAAATTCAGAAAGCGTTTTGTTACTCATTGATAAACTATTCTAGCGCGCCCTGCGCTTATTATTTTATTCCAATAGTAACAAAGAAATATCTTCAAATAAAAATTGGCTGAATAATTAAATGAATGAACTTATTCCATGTTGGCAGATATGAGTACAGTCAGACGATCGTAAAGTAGCATAAATCTGGCAGAATAAATTTAAACAAAACTCGTGTGATGAATATTAAACAGGAATTGTGAAGATTGATCACGCGATAAGCGTAATAAGTGACTATTAGGAATGAATCTACATCAGTGGGCCGAGCACAAAAATCTGTTTAAATGTAACGTAATCGCATCGTTACGTATTTAGTACAAACTGTAATTTATCTAGTACAATAGTGGCACCGATAACTCATAGTTTGTACTGAATACGAAAACGATACGATAACGTTACACTAAAGCAGATGTCGTGCGCGGCCTACTGAATGTTACATGCCTACTGATTGTACCTCTACAATCTACAGGTATATTACTCGTAGCAATCACTCTACGTCGGTTTCACGCCTATGAAAAAAGCCGTTTTTTGGTCAACCTCGCACTAAATTTCCGATCCAATTTTTTTATAAGAGTTAGTGTCACTTACTGAGCATAAAATCACAAAATGCTTACAGATACAGGTGGACCGTCAAGTCCCATCTTTAAAATAGTTTTTCACCGACGCGACATCTTGGACACTATGCATTTTAGGGAAATGTTATTGTAGTCATTATTGTACAAAATGTAATTTCGCATCTTTTATTGCCCGTTAACTTTCTTGTAAAACTTACCGTTTACGATTTAGGCTGCGCGCAGACTTGAGTCACGATAGTTTTAAGACAGACTATTGCTTTACAAAAAATATGACGACGCGCACACTTCAAACAAAACGTATCATAGACAAAATTGTCTCATAGTCAAAACAGTTTCGTTAGATGTGCGACGTGTCATATAGGCAAAACAATTCGGTTGTAGTTTTAAGACAGACTTGTTTATGTGAGGAAAGTCTGTCCATCTTGAAAATAGTTTTTGGCTGATATCTCAGAAACTATGCATTATAGGCAAAAGTTATTGAGACAATTATTATAGAGAATAAATTACTTACACATTTTAATTGCCTGTAACCTTTTTTGTATAACTTACCGTTTACGATTTATGGCCCGATTAATGCGCTTGTTTTTTTTTTAATCATAAAAGTTATAAAAAGAGATAGAGAAAGCGGTTCAATCAATGGACCATAAGGCTGAGCGTATTGAAGTTACGACAGTTTTAAGACAGACTTTCCTCACATAAACAAGTCTGTCTTAAAACCAAAACCAAATTGTTTTTCCTATATGACACGTCGCACATCTAACGAAACTGTTTTGACAATGAGACAATTTTGTCTATGAGACGTGTTGTTTGAAGTGTGCGCGTCTTCATATTGAAGCTCCACCTGGATCTGTCAGCATTTTATGGTAATCAGTCAGTCAACCGGTTAGAAAGTCTTTTATCTATCCACTTTCACGGTAAAGCTCAACAAAGAATAAATAATAGTACTGGTAAATAATTTAGACTGAATTTTCCCTACTGTATGGTATATTTGGGAGAGCTGAGTTTAGCAAACCCTACGATATTGACGGTTGTCATAGCAAATACATAGATCGATGTTCTTTTCTACTCAATGTAAATTTGACAGCAGTAACTTTGACAGCAGTCACTTTGACAGTTGTCACATCTAATATCCATTTACAATAAAAAGCTACACGATGTAACAAAACCCATAGCATACACCAAAAAATCAATACGGAACCCTATATTATACGAGTTAAGTGCAGTGGATACCAGAAATATACCTATTTCTGGTATCCACCTATTCTAAATATCCAACGGCACTACCAGCTGGCAGCGCAGGAGAGAATAAAAATTACCTTATATATTATTACCTTAAATATTTTTTTTTGGTAGTGCCACGCTGCAACCCCAGAGTTGAATGGGCCGTCACGACCGGAGAAGTGCTTCCACATTACACCGACACCGTTTCCCCCTTCCCCATTCTCCCTCTCCTTCCCCCTTCCCCCGTTCTCCCTCTCCTTCCCCTACCCCTCCACCCTCACCCCTTCTATCTCTTCCTTCCTATCATCCTTCCTCAAAGGTCGGGAACGCATTCTCGAGACCTCTGTTTATTGCGGATGTCCGTGAGCGACGGTGTCACTTACCATCAGATGAGCCGCTTGCTCGTTTGCCAACCTATCCCATGAAAATCTTCTGCACTACCAGTAGGCATGTTGGTAGGGTAAATGCCTGGATTATTTTTTGCTTTTTAAACATTATCAATGCCTAAATCGCCGACCTAAATTCCTTTTACATCAAAAACTGCAATTTTAGACTTCGTGCGATATATCGACGTAAGAAAACGTATTTGCTGTGAGTACCTACCAAGAACGGCGTAAGGAGACTGAACACACAGCTAGGTTCAGAAAAAAATCTGCCTCCATTGATCTGGACCTCATATCGCTACGACGACAAAAATTTTGAAAATAGGCCATAATTTTGAAAAATTTCCTTGTTCAATTTGCTGTAAGTCACTATAAAAACGATGTTAAGACTCTTTTACTTACAGCAAAAGTGTGGTTTATTATTACAATGTTTTAGAGTTAGTCTTCTTCTCTTTACATCACTTTCATAGTACGTGATTTATTAAATATTTCAAGTATCAACATTTTAAATATCTGGAAATATACGGAACTCAACTATCTCCAAAGAAGTCACTAAACTACTTACGACGTTCTTTCAGGTCTTTAAAATGAAAAGCAAATTACGAGTGTAAGTAGTGAAAAGCTTACTGGTAATAACTTTAACAAAAATATGTGCATTGCTGTTCATGGGATTATTTGAACTGTGTTCCAAAAATCATCTTTCTGTCAAAGGTAATTAATTAAAAAGATATTTATTTTATTTATTTATTTATTATCAAAAACTTACAACTATTTTACAGGGATAGCCCTAATACAATAGTGTAGTACCTACCAACTAAATTACGATTACAAATAATGTTTAATTAAATTCTATTATTATTCTTCTATTACATCTCATCAAATCATTTTGTCATTTTGTAATTCATTTTATTAATCAAATTGTAACATATCACGTTAAAATGTCAAAGAATTACATATATTATATATTAGTCTCATAACATAAATAGAACAATAGCTCCCTTTTAAAATCTGCCACAGAACATACCAACAGGTCTATTTTGTCTGCAACCTGATTTAGCGCTTGCAACGTCCGAATTAGTGGGTTCTTAGCGAGTAAGTTAGTCCTGGTGCGGGGGATGGAGAACAGCTGCGGCCGCCGGCGGCGCGCCACGTACCCGTCCGGCACGCACAGCCTCATCATACACAATATTTCCGGATTTGACAAAACGCCTCGGAATATTCTTATTACATAATATGCGAGAGCCCAGTCCCTTCTTACTTCTAATTTATTATATCCAACCATGCCTAGAACAAAAAGAGTTGGATACATTAAAGGATATAATGGGTACACTCCATATAACCTTAAATATAAGAACCTTATATACTTATTTTGTATCCGCTCTAACATAAGAGTGTACTTTATTTCATGTGGAGCCCACACTACGGAGTTATGTTCAAAGAGTTCGGAGATATGATTTTTCTAACTATTTAAAAGTTTTTGGCTCTGGTGAAAAGTTGGGTTTTGGCTACTTACAGCAAATACGTTTTCTTGTACCGATATGTTGGATCCATTCTTTCTCTGGCGATATAGGTACATAATTATACGGTAGATCTGACTAATTTTGAGACCGCTAAGGAATAATCAGCTCTATAGGTATCCCGAAATTGAGTTGGTAAAGTTGTTAACACATCTGTATCAAGCTGTTGAAGAGGTTGAAGGGTCAATCAATCATGACAGTCGGTTGAGGGTTGCTTGAGAGAGAAGGGTCCGATATCTGGATACACAGGATCACTTCATGTTTTCAACGGATCATTGTTCTGACAGGTTACCACTACAACTATACTAGTACATGGTATTTAAGTCTCAGTAATGTTTTAGTAATTTTCAGTGAAGCTGAAAACACAAACACCGGAGGCAGAGGCGAGGGTTTCTATATTGTTCGAATTAGTATAAAGGAAATGTGTGTTTTATTGTTGAATTAATATGAAAAAAAAAACGAATTGTGTGTGCAGTCTTTTATACTAATTCGAACAATACATAATTTCTGCTTTTTTACACTAGATAGGCTCGTGTTTGACTACTATCTCAATTGATAGCCCATTATGATGCGGTCGAAGGCGGTATCACACTAGACCTAGAAATCCTAGAATAGCGACTGGCTCTCAAGGACCGGAATCATAATTAAAATACGTTGGGAAAAAAAATTACAAGGTACCGTATAGCATTCAGTCACATATTACATTAAGTTGCGAACCGCCGCAAGCAATGTGCTCTGTTTTTGGCAATATTGCTGCGGCCCCGCCCCCTTTTCGTATCTTCCTTGTTTCTTTGTTTCTGTGATCTATGGGTATTACGGTTTAACTATATCAGATAAATTAAGGATAAATGTTTAAACTATATAAGATTTTTTATTTTCCATAAAAATTACATTGTTAGCGATAAAAATTAAATAAAAAAAGAATAATAATAACTATCTAATCTATAAGCCCCATTCCCATGGTGGGGGGAAAAGTGGCCAAAACGCTGGCGGCATTGCCACGCTGGATGGCAATCCTAAGTTTTTGCCCAAAATAGGCGCCAGCATTTCGGTCACCCGACGCCTCAAACAAACGTTTCGCCAGATCCCTAAGCAAGTTGAGAGCGGACTATATAAGATATATATCTTTATCCCACGAAAGAACATAATTTATCCGGAATAAGAGATGAAACTTTTTTGATTAAATTAACGGTTTGACGAAATTTTATGTAATTTTCTCTATTCGGCCCCTGACAAGGTAACTTCAATAAAAGCTATGTTATATCGATGTTATTTTCAAGCCGAATGTACCTAGTCTAAGTGTGAAATCTAAATCGGAATACACGTCATCTAGTGTCACTTTGACAGCTGTCAATACCTAAATCGGTGTTATTTTCGATATGACATTTTTGTCCAAAAGATTTTGAAAAAAGGAAGAAGTTTCAACTAGAGTTGATTGAACAAATATTGGCCAGTAGTAATATGGGTATAGAAAATTGTCCAGTGTTACTACAAGAGCAGTTCGTCGTAACACGGGTAAAAAGAATTACGCGTCTTATTACTACTGGTAGTACGAGTAACATGGATAACGAATCGTTTCATGTCTCGATGATAACGAAATGTTAACAAAATCACCTTATAGACAAGGTTTGTTGAGCACATTGGGAACTCTGTAATGATTTATCGTAACGATAAGCTTATTTCGATAAATTCTTCCAAGCACAAAACTGGCTCAGTGAGCGAGTATACGCTTCAGAAGCCAACGGTAGCGAAAACTATAATACAATATATATCCGGTAGTAAGTCTTTTTGCTTTAAAATTTTAGTTTTGTTTTTGTTTCTAATATGTGGCAATACAACTTATAAGACTTATAATATTTTGTCATGAAAATAGCTAGTACTGTTATATTACTTGGTGATTTTATTTGGAATTTATGCGCAATGCAATAGTTAACAGGCGATAGGCGCGCCATTTTGAGCGCGGTAATATATTACCGTGATTTTAGTAATTAATTCAATAAATATACAATTCGCGTTACACGATTTTTTATTTAATCTAAGTTCATATAGGCTACAAACTCGAAATTGCGGAAGTTGAACCTTAATGATGTATGCACCCAAAACGACTTTTAGAAACTTCAACCCTAAGCGTATCAATTGTCTATGGCTTCTTATGCCATAGATTCAGCGAGAGAAGCCGCTGCCGGGTCAGCTGGTTGAAATTCTGATTCGATCACGTAGAGAAAACCCGAGCATAGCCCTCTCCATAGATCGTTGTGCGACTTTGACCTTATTTACGAGGCCCATAGTAAGATACCATGTTTCACAATGGTATCTTTGTATCTCTGCTCATAGCTTAGTACTTGTAAGGCTGCTTTTGAAACGTCTTTTTACTTGCCAATATGTCAACAAACTAGTACGTGTATTATATTTTCTCGGGTCACCGTTATTTGTCTCCAATATTTATTCTAAAACCATAAGAATACGTGATCACTTCCCCTATATATCATATCATTCATCGATACCATACAACTAACTGAGCGTTGTTTTTTAGTGACGGCGTTTTTAACCCTACAACTACAACATCCAAATTTAATTAAACGAACCACAACATGGGTCATGGGTGACCCCAAAATAAAAAAAATATTACTTACAAAATATTAAACTTTAATAAACTTAACAATTATTACAAGGTTTTTTGGATATTAATGGAATGCTTAAGGGAAAAAAAATTTGTACAAATCTTAAAATCTAGATACATTGGTGACAAATAGGTAACCTGTGTTGTGCACATATATTTTTGGAGCACTTAACACATTTCTCTCTGCCCTTCCTATCTTTGGCTCTAGTGCATAAATAGCAGCGGGAACTTGAAGTTGATCGAGCTTGGGCTACCTGAGCACTGTTTTCCTCATCTACTCCCAAAACATGAAGCATTATCACTTTAAAGAGATTGGGGCAAATTTTTGACCTCATCAAGGCGGCGTTTCACGTAGGGCTGTACAATGCGCAAGTAATTTACCAAAAATTCGAACCTGTTCTTTGACATTGTGGCCCTGAAAATAGATGGACCATCCACAATCGACCATAACTCGGACAAGTTTGTTTTAGCTGTTTTGTATAAACCACTACGATAAATTAATCCAAATAAAGCCATCAACTCCACTTTATCAGTTTTAAAAGTGTAACGTTGGTATTTTATGGTCTCAGAAATTCTGTCAATTTGTGTATTGGTATGCATCACAATAATATCCAATATTTCGTCTGGAAAAAATAGCTTCCACGCTTCTAACTCGGTTTTTGCGTCGCGTGCGATACCTTTAGGACCAGGTTGATTTATCACGATGTTTCTACTTGCAGTGCGTGTATTAGGAACAGTGAACGGAGTTCTTCGCCAAGTATAACCATTTTTGCCCATACAGAAATCAGATAGAAGAACATCATCATCATCTGATCCAGATTCAACATCAAACAAATCATCTTCATCGGAGTGTTCGGATATATGTTCATTTTCTGCAGTTTCAGATCCATCTTCGTCCGAAGAACTGGAGGTTTCACCTTCATATTCCTCCAAAAGTTGCTCAATGTCATTACTTTCAAGGGCTCGTGACGTTGAGGCCATATTGAAAGACTATTCGTGAAATAAACGTGAAATCACAACACAGTTAATCACAAAAAAATAGTTTCGATAACCACAACACGGGTCGCGGGCGACCCCAAACTGCAATATCTCCGAACCTAATGAGCGTGCGCACCCCGCCATGCGTCACGGGCCACTGATTACCAATTACGGAAGGTACCTAGAAGCACAGTGTTGTAGGTGCAAAACTCGCTAAATTAAAACAAAAATATGTGTGCGTGGGGTCACCCATGACCCCATGTTGTGGTTCTAGGGTTAAGTTTACTATCTTTTTTTTAGTCTGTTTCGATCACTGTCAGCTACGCACCAGGAGATCCACGATTAAATTGTCTATGACATTTAATGTAGTATATGTGCGAATTCAGACTTGAAAAGACAACAGTACAATGATTAATAATACTACCTATGATTCGTTTTTAGACTAATTTTTTCTCTACCTATCAGATAAAAAAGTACGTGCTATTACAATATAAAACAAGCCAATATTTTTTAACATTGCTTTTTTTGCACACTATACCAAGTTCCCGTAGTGACGTCACAACATGGCGCTAGGCCGGTCCTATTCTTATTTTAATCGCATTGTAGGTAGTAGTACATAGCTTTTATATTGCATCAGACTGTATCAACATTAGGCCTTTAGAAATAAATCTGGCAACAGTGAGAAAGTGACAGGGTGTCCTACATTGTGTTACTTTATCAATCTATTTATAAACCAAACCGTAAATTAATGCAGTTTATATATAAATGATTTTGTAAGAGCCAGTGAAGGTATGCCGCGGAACTTTAAAGACTTGGAGGAATGCGAGCCTAGATTTGTACTGATACAATTTGTCGTAGCTGCACGGGTTTTTATATAGGTAGTTGATAAACGGTGATTTAATTTAATGGATAGCATTTACCTTTAACTTAAGTTAGAAAATTTATGAATATTGGTAATATATTTTTTGTGAAACAACAATATTACGTGTACTTCGTGTTACCGTTTATTAATATACCACCTCTTTTAAGCCTCAATTAATTGCATCTTTAATTTAAGTTAACAGTAATTAGCTATCTGAACAGTATTTAAAAACATTAAATAATATTAAATGTAACAAGTACTTGAGTGGCTGTGCGAGTTGTGGCGCCATGTTGTAGTGGAAATGGCGGTGTCATGGTTACTGTTGTTACCGTATTTTAATATATCACCCCTTTTAACCCTTTATTAATTGTAATTTAATTTAACAGTAATTATTTATGATCAATATGTAAAACATATTAATTCACATTAAAAGTTAAGAAGTGGGTACTTAAGTCGACTTGAGTTGACTGTGCGAGTAGTGGCGCCATGTTGTAGCGGAAAGGGAAGTGCCATTTTTATGATACAAGCTGTTAAGGTTGTTCCAGCGTCATTTTAAATATGTCTTACTTTGGATTTTGTTACGAATACATCTGTTTGCAAAGTGTGTGGTGTTTTACTTGGATCCTTCAATATTCGAAAAGTGCTTTTGGGTTCTATTTGTCTCATTTATAATATGTGTATTCAGAGTGTGTTATTAGACGACGCTGATTAAATATAAGATCACTAATAATCACTAGCCCTACTTTGTTCTTCAAGGTTAAGCAAATCTTGCTACAGTCACGACTTGGATGGGTGACCGCAGCAAGTTGGCGTCGGAGGTCCCTGTTGTTTGTCTTAGCTGCGGATAACAGTCGTTACCCTAATTCAGATTATTTTGGGCAGACTGAAACTTCAGGCTGGCCACTAGCTTATCCACCAAGCCGCACTGGACTCGCGTGGTGGATTAAGGCCCATTCTCCTCTCTCTGAGATATAGGCTCGAGTCCTAGCTAATGGGCCGATATTTTACCTTAGATTACTGCAGTTGTCTAAATAAAGCAATTGACAGCCGAGTAACATTCGAAAAACGAAGCGATAGAGAAATTCTAAAGATTTTGAAGTGAATACTTCAAAATCTTTGGAAACATCTGTTAGCTCTCTTATTTTACGTACCGCATATGCAGCAGAACTGAGTTTCCCAGACAGTGCATTTATAATATGAGGACTCCATTGTAATTTTGCGTAAATTTTAATGCCTAGGAAAACTGTTGCCTTGTCCATTACGAGTTTAACTCCATCAAGCATAGCGTTGGACTCCAAATATGGAACAGTAGGCAAAGAAAACTTCAAAAATTTTCTTTTTTGAATTCTTTTTTGAAGTAAATTATTAGATGAGAATCATTTAGAGATACTAGAAAGAGCGTTGTTTACTTGAATTAGTGTGCTATCTTTCCTATCTATCCTATATTTTAGAACGTGATGGTATTCAAATGATAACTTTTCCAAACATACGTCATACTCGTAAATCTTACCGCTGTGCAATTTCAATAAATCTATAACAGAGTAACAAACATAATTAGCAGGCTTTTATCTATTAAGTAGTAGTTTATCTATTAGAATTCGTACCTAATTAGTGAAAGTGGTTGAACAAATGGAACATAATCAGCGTGTAGTGTTTCGGATTATCGATTAAAGCTCCGCATTCCACTGCGCAACCAGAGTGACTGCCAAGTTATACAGCGAGATAAAGCAATTTTATTGTATCACTAGCTGAACCGCCAGCGGCTTCGCTCACTTGGTCTTGGTGTAGTGGAGGATGTGCCGTTTGGGAACCTCGAGGTCATGGGTTCGATCCCCGGGTGGGACAGTTATTGGGTATTTCCGAGAAAGACCGATATTTTCAGTCACAGTCCGGAGACTGAAACAGTGCCTCGTAGATGGTAATATAGGCTCGCCTTCTATTACATGAGGCCAAAAACATATATGGAGAAACGTAGGCGTTGAAAACACCGTTGCTTGCCTCTTCTAGGATATATAGGCAAAATCGCTCAACAAAAGCCGACTATATCGCCGAGCACGTCTAGTGTATCGAGCTGTCAAAATATTTTTTTAAGATTTTGATCATCCTATCGGAAACTGACACATCTTCGACAAACCTCTATTGAGAGAAGACAAGTCTATGCTGTGGTCAAGAATATTAGGTTTTCTCACCCGCGTGGTGATAGATGATGATGACTCCAGACTATAATCTATCTCTGTGCCAAATTTCAACCAGATCCGTTCAGCCGTTCTGCCGTTATTGAGTAACAAACATCAACTTATCCATCCATCCAATTATTATTTATTTATTATTATTAATTAAAACGGCATGGCCAATTACATTAATTAATTAAAATGAAACATAATTACAAAAATAAAATTACAATAATTCGTCAATGATATCAATAAAATTAGTCAATAAAAACTAATAGTCAGTATGTATACAATCCAGTCATCCGTCCCTTTCGCAATATATCAAACACACTAACATTAAATCCGACCATCCATCTTCAAACAAATCACATTCAGGGTTGGCAGCCAGGATAGCGTTGAACGCGCTAAGAGTGTGAGGGATGGGAGAAACCGAATGGGCCACTGTACGGCAAAACGGTATGGCAAACAGTCTGTGATGTTTCCCCAGATTATATTTGTTGGGTACAAAAAATCGACACAGCTCCTCAAGCAGATCGGGTGCGTCTATTTCGCCATGCAAAATTTTGCACATTACGGTAAGTTGCTGCTTCTCCCGTCTGACTTCCATCGAGTTGTAGCCTAAGCAACCCAATAAAAACTTCGTCGGATACATGTAGGGATAATATCCGTGTTCACGCTTATACAAGTACCTTCGTAATGCTTTTTGTATATTTTCGAGCTGGAGTATGTATGTATCCTCATGCGGGTTCCATACACACATCGAACTTTCTAGCTTGCTGCGCACTAATGCGCCGTAGATGAGGCGAACGACATGCTGATTCCGAAAATCTTTGCAGTTCCTCAGTATAAAACCCAACCGCCGAAAAGATTCTTTCACCAGCATGTTTATGTGGTCGTTTCCAAACTTTCACATTTATAATATTAGTGAGATGGTGAGCCTTGTGCAGGAAAAAGAAAGAGTCTTTTAAACAAATTTGACTGCAAAAAGACAAAATAGTGTCTTAGATGTGTTTGGCAGTGCAAATCATATATCCAGGTAAAGAATTGAATAAGGCTTTTATTATAACTTAAAGTAGGTACTTCTGGAGTCTAGTCTATACCATGAGAGGAAGTTGGACAAACGGGCATACCCACCGGAAATAACGATATACACCACAAACATTGGTTCTATTGGACAATTTGCAAATTGATCCCGGCGATATTACAATAAACCAACTCAAAAGCAATATTTAAATTCTTGGAAAGGTCATCAACGATGTATGTATTTTCAAAATCTTAAAATTGGTTTTTCTTTTTACTAAATGTACTGGGTAGGACACGGATACGTACACGTTTTATAGTTTCAGGCGCGCTGATCGCTCAGGTGTGTCCCAAACATGATACCTTATAATTTCCAGTTGTATGAGTCCCAATTTATCCCCAATGACAATGCCACTGGGATTAGCTTTGAGCACTGATATTTAGTATTTGTGTTCCCTTGCGCTGTCGTTCTGGTAAGTACATATCTACATTGCTAGCGATTTTATTAATAATAGCTAATCCGATGTAAAGAAAATAGTTATGAGGCATCAATGACTTTTCTATGATTTTAAAGACTACAGCTGCACTCGCAAAAAATAGATACACTCCCGAAAGAGGTAAATTATTATTACAAAAACACACAACCTGAATAAAACAAAAAAAAATTTGGCCATTATATACAAGGTATATCGTTCTTTTGGTAGTTTAAAATATATTGATATATTTCAATTTATATACTGTTAAACATAACAAGTAGGACGTGATTATCTTTTATCATACTTTTCAAACGCCTGATAATACGACGCGATCAAGTCATAGGAATGTTTATGAGTCGAAAATGTAAGGGGAGTTTGCGTGACATTCGCTTGTTTCTTGTTGTTTATTTCTAATATCTAACATTTAATCTTATAAATTGATACTGTAAACATTAAGAATGAAATTTGAAAGCGGTTTTAATAATACAACTTTAATGAGTAAAGTGTTAACAAATTATTTCACAAACCTTCTAATGAAACTAGCAAGTCCGAGAAATCGCCTCACTTCGGGCTGACTCTGTTAATAAATACGAATGTTTGGATGGGTGGAGGTTAGTTACTCAATCAATCCAGAACGGCTGAACGGTTTTGGATGAACGTTGGTATGTAGATAGATGTGGCGCTGGAATAACTTCTTCTTAGTCGTATCCTCATGACTGAGGGACGTGATTTTAGTGTGTAGTCTGTGCCACCATTTTTCTCCAGCTCTCTCTATCTTGCGCCATTTGAATCGATGATTGTAAGGTGGCCCCTGTTGCCTCTTGAGTGGTGTGTGTCCATCGCGTTGGAGAGCGCCCCCTGCTTCGTTTTCCTTCGACACAGCCAGTGATAATCAGCCTTTCAAGACTGTCTGGGTCTCGCCTGACTGTGTGCCCGAAGAACTTGAGGACTCTTTGTCTGCAGATTGTAGAGAGTCGTGTTTTTATATTTAGCTGCTTTAGGATTGACTCGTTTGTCCGGCGTTCCGTCCAGGATACTCTCAGCATTTTGCGCCAGCACCACATTTCAAACGCGTCAATCCTAGAGCGCACACGAGCTTTTAGTGTCCAGGTTTCAGAGCCATATAGAAAAATTGAAAAAATAAGGGACTGCATGAGCTTTTTCTTAGTATTACGGCTAATCCCCCTATTCCGCCATATTCTTTCGAGCCTTTTGACCGCAGACTTAGACATTTGAGCCCTTCTCACAACCTCCTGTTCGCAATCACCGTCGGCGCTGATCTGTGATCCCAAGTACACGAATTTGTGTACTACTTCCAGTTCGTGCAGCTCGTTGGTTCGCTGCAGGGTTCTCTGTCTGTCCACAAACATCAACTTAGTTTTGGCCTTGTTTATGCGTAGACCATATTCACTACTGGTGTTGCTAACTCTATCAAGAAGTTCAGCCAATTCAGCTTCAGAGGCGCCTATAATTGTAGTGTCATCCGCAAAACGCAGGTTGTTAAGTAGATGACCCCCTATCCGAATGCCTCCTTCCCAGTTCTCTAACACCCTTCTCATTATGTGTTCACCGATGAGATTGAACAGTTGCGGTGACAAAATGCATCCTTGGCGGACTCCACGCTCTGCTTGAAAAGGGCGCGATAGGGCGTCCTCCAACCTCACTCTTGACGTGCTGCTCCGGTATAAGTTCTGCACCAGAAACACTAGATGCTTTGGCACCCCCATTTCGCTCATGACGCTAAACATCATTTTCCAATTTATACAATCGAAGGCCTTCGCATAGTCAATGAAACATAGGACAGCGTTGATGTTATGTTC
Source organism: Selenia dentaria (assembly GCA_917880725.1). Lineage (NCBI taxonomy): Eukaryota > Metazoa > Arthropoda > Insecta > Lepidoptera > Geometridae > Selenia > Selenia dentaria. Next base: position 34,799,431 of record OU862878.1, on the reverse strand, counting down.
CCTACACTTCTCAATCAGCAATCTTATATTTAGGATTTGCTCCCGCGCACCTCTGCCTTTTACAAATCCGGCTTGCTCTTTGGATATTTGACGGCCAATGTAGGCTTCGAGCCTCTTGTTCAAGACTCGCAGGAGAACTTTGCTGGCATGTGAGATGAGTGAGATGGTACGGTAGTTGTCGCATTTGCGCGTTGAACCCTTTTTATGCAGAGGGACCACAGTTGATTCCGTCCAGTCCTCTGGCCATTGGCCTGTTCGCCAGATCTTTTGGCATATTATGTGCATTAAACTGATACCTTCGGCTCCCATGTTTTACAGCATTTGGGCTGTGATTCCATCATTGCCACAAGCTTTGGGTTTCAGTTTGCAGATAGCTTCTTCTATCTCCTGGCGAAGAATGTCTGGTTCCCTGGTAGTGTAATCTAGCTTGGTTTCCTCTGTATTATTTTCACTGTAAAGCTGCTGGCAGTATGCTCTCCATCTGTCAAGGATCGCTGTTTTGTCTAATAGTAGGCTTCCAGTATCACTTTCAATAGCCCAGTATTTGGGTTTAAATTCCGTAGCTAGGCACTTGACTTTCTGGAACATATCACGAGTATGCGCTGTTTCGGAACACTTCTCTACTTCCTTGCACATTTCGTCTATGAAAGCATCTCTATCTCTCCTACAGAGTCTCTGAGCCGTCTTATGGACTTCAGCATATTGGGTTCGATCCTCACATGAGCGCAGGCCCGCTTCCCTTAGCTCTTTTCTCTCCTTGATCTTCTCCCAGGTTTCCGTACTTATCCACTCGGCTTTCGGAGAAATGGTTTTATAGCAGTTCGCTGTTTGCTTGGCTACTTGTTGGATCGTGGATTTTAGTTTTAACCACGTCGCCCCAGGAGCCTCAAATGGGTCTACTTCAAGTGCTTGGAGCTCTATAGGAATCAATTTTCGGTATGCTTCTTGTGCAGCAGTATTCAGCTTGATGGGTTTAGTAGTTTTTAATTTAGGCGTTACTTTCAGGCGGATTTTCATTTTACATGTTAACAGTTGGTGATCGCTACCACAGTCCGCGCCAGGCCGTGTCTTAGCTGTGGAAATTGATGACCTCCATCTCTGATTCACTAGAATATAATCAATTTGATTCCTATACAGCCCATTGGGTGATATCCATGTATACAGGCGTCTAGGATGTTGCTGGAACCAAGTATTCATTATTGTAAGGCTGTTTTCCGGACAGAAGTCCAAAAGTCTTTCTCCACGTTCGTTTCTCATACCCAGACCAAACCTACCAACGATACTCCTGAGGTGGTGATCATTTTCTGTGTTCCCTACCTTGGCATTAAAGTCTCCAAGGATAAGTAACGGCTCTTTTCTAGGAACCTCTCGCATTGCCCTGTCCAGTACGCTGTAGAATTCCAAAATCTCGTCTTCAGTTGATTCGGAAGTTGGGGCATATACAGTTATGATGTTCATTGGGAATGGATGTGCTCCCAGCTTAATCCTCATGATTCTGTCACTAACGCATTCGTAGCCCAATATTTTGTCAACTAGACTCTTAGTTATTAAGACTGCCACTCCACTGAAACTGTTCATAGGATTACCTGCCACAAAGGCCATTTTTCCTAACGAAGTTGTGTAGTGGCCAGACTCTTTGATATGAGTCTCTGTTAGGCACAGTATATCTATCTGATACCTCTCCATTTCCTTTTCCACTACTTCTGCTGTCCCTGGCTTAGAGAGGCCACGAACGTTCCATGTCGCTATAGAGAGTGATCGGTGTTGTTTTATTGGACCCCGTCTTATGTTTAGGGGATTGTATTGTGCAGCAGTAGCCCAATTTCCACAAGGGGCCTGCTGTGAAACTGCCTTGTGGCCGGTCACATTTTTCACACCAGGAGGCCCGGACCCAACCTGGCGCCGGGTGTTAGCCGGGTGGCCCGACAAATCTATTTTACAATCAGACATAACACCATAAATTTTCTTGGGAAATATAGTTGCGGTAGTGTCCCCATCCTTTCCGCACCGGTCTTTCAGAGGGAATTTAGTCCTCTCGGCCCCTGCAGCCGCCTGGTATGCCAGGTTCGGGTTATCATATCCGCCGCCCGATACTCGGCGTTAAGACTCGTTTAGCACCACCCAGGGGGCACGTGTAGGGCAGTGTAAGGTATTTCCTACGGACGCGAGTCTCCACGCCCCCCGGAATGGAATAACTATTGGATAGTTTTTTCACCGTCATCTATCACCACGCGGGTGAAACCACGAGGCGTATTTACATATTATGTGAAGAATCTTAATTACTTTCATTATATGGTTTAGCAATATAAAATAGGTACGTTATACCTATGTTACCTACACCTACTTACAAATTTGCAAAAAATGCACTCGCACTAATTTGTTGAAATATTTGTAGGGTCCAGAGACGAGGGTCCTTTATCACGAACGTGACTCGAAAGAATGAGGGTCTTTAAAATTCTTTACCCATGTTTCCTTTTGTAGATTTCTATCTGACACCTGTAAAACTAAACGAAAACCCTTTATTTATGTGTGACAAAATGCATGTTTTATACTCAATTTAATGCCCATACAATGTGTAATACCTAATCGCGAAATATACTCATGTAAACTAAACAGCTCATTTACTTTTTTACATTAATCGATTTTTTTTAGGCGATCTATTTAGATATGATATTACCTATAATGCACAACTCGTGGACAATTGTTTAACAGTTTATTTTTTTATTTGTTAGAGCTTTTAAGCATGTACATAACGTAGGTTATGATGTATAAAAAAAACAATCTCAACTCAACAAGATTTTAGTGTTAAAAATCAAGCCAATTATATACTATTTATCTATGAGCCGACAATCGATGGAAAATACTGGAAAATAACCACAGACAAAATAACTAAAATATTGTGTAAATTTTGACAGATGACCGAAATCAAGAAATCTTTTGCTTATTTTAAGGGGACTCGTGCGATTCTCAATTTTTGATGTTTGTCGGCGAGCTTGGCCGGTTCTATTAAAAATAAAAACTCTTTACTGTGAAATAATTAACAAAGTAAATCAATACTAAGTATATCATTAAATCAAGACCAAGAGGACGAAGCCGTAATCGATGCTCGAATCAGGTATCGGAACAGCTGGAGATACCTTTCAGCACAGCTGTACAATAGGCCAGCAACATAACTCGATGGAGAGAAACAGTAAACAAACTGCAATAATTAAGGATGATGAAATCAATAGTAACTGAGTAAGGTCCACTTGAGTTAACCAGAGGCAAACTGAAGAGTTGCGAATAACCAGGGTTAAATGTGTAACTTGAATTCTCGAATTATTACCGAAATTCTCTAAATTATCAGATAGTACATAGATAAATCCGCGTATCTGCCACATTACAAACTTTAATTTATGAAGGAATGTTTGTTCACATCCTACTGCTGTCGCATTGTCACCTTACCCAATGAGTTTCTGGTATCACAATAGCTATGTAGCTTATTTATCTGTATACAGGTTGTGTTCTAACTTACTAATAAACTTCGCTACAAATAAAATAAATAAATAAAATTCATTTATTTCGGGCAACTAGACCCATATCAGGCAATTACATTTTTAAGACAAACATTTCACATTACATAAAAATAATAAAGCAATTAATAAAAGCCTACTAAAAGTCAAAATTTACAATTAAAATAACATAAAATTAAAAATTATAAAATTACAATTACGATATTTAAATTTAAGACATACAAAACACATATACATAAATTAATAGCGCCTGACAAACGGCACCACCTGAACATGTCTGTTGCAGCAATGCCGTATGTAGGGGCAGTCCAGCCTGTCGGCAATCATCGCCAGGATTGCGTTGGAGCTGGACCGTACTCTGCGCACCAAGGAGATGCTCCGCCTGCGCATAGTCGTGTAAAAGCAGGGGGTGCGGGCCTCCGCGAACATGCCCGAGGCACTGCAGAACCGAGGCAGCCCCAACACAATCCTAAACGCATTGTTGTACAGAACGCGTAGGTCGCCGTAGCACTTCTTAGTGTAACTAGCCCACAGGCTGCAGGTGTATAGCGATGTACAATAGGCTATACCTGGAATAGTTATTCGTTTCCATCTATCATTTTTTCTCTTACAGTAATAGTCACGCGTGAGAGCAAGACAAAGAAAGAAGGTTTACGCAACGTTTATTAGTAAAGGTAAGAGTTTTGAGTGTTGTTAAACTCTGCGGATATAGAACTAGAAATACTTAGCTTACGCCGGTCGTATGCTTACGTCCTTAATTAACCTTGCCAAAATTTGCTGTTTTATTTTGAACTATAATAATTTGGAGCAGTCACAAGGGCGAAAGACAAATGAATGAATTTAAACCAAGGTTAAGGATAGTCGAAAGTGGGTCTAAGCATTACGACGGCCCATGACATGCGACATGGTTACCGAGAGAAGAGAGCTGTAAAGATTTACGTGCATGTGTAGGTACGTTAGAAATATACCTAAGTAAAATTTTGGCTAGTCAGTATTTTGTAAGCTTTTTTATGTTAGTCGGTCACGAGCAAGTCGCTTGTCAGATCGTCGCCCTGAGAAAAAAAGATGTTAAATCTTTTATCCTGTAATTTTGCTGGAAACTTTGCCCTTCAAACCGAAACACGGTAATGTTTGCACTCTACTGCTTTGCTGTTGAATAACGTACAAAGGTGTGGTACTTCCCCAGGCAGACTCTTCAAAAGTTCTAAAACTACAAAAGTAATTATAAAAGGCGTAGGTAAGCACATTTCATAATAACAGAGATTTCGCTCAAAAATAATGACGTGAACAGGGGCCGAACAAAGTGTCACCCGCATGAAAACATTTTTCAGCACATCATTTGTCCAGATAAAAAGGGAGAATCCACCACGAAATTGGACGTTTCCCTGACATAAAAACAATAAGGTGTTGTCCTATTAGGGCCTGTCTACACAGTGCGTATGCGCGTATTGTATGTGTCTTTTCACTATAAGCCACGTGGCTTAATCGTGCAGTTTGCAATTTCAATGAGACGCTCTTGAACAAATCGTCATGTATCATTCAAGAAAAATCATTTTTGCGAGACACTATATGTAAGAATGTGATTTTATAAACACATCTAACACGAGAAGTAATCAATATTATAACTATTAAGTTGGCACAAACTGACTGCAATTGTAAATATTTTTTTTTCTTTACATTATCAGGCAATTTGCCAGATCATAGTGGAGGTACATTCTTTGAACACAGCGTAGGATCAAAAATATTGGTGAGTACTTTACTCGAAAAATATTTATCATCAGACTCACATTTGTTTTCAAAGAGAAACATGTTCTTCTCATACATCGATCGTCACGATTGATTCTCCAACTGCAAATAAATATGTTTGCAATCCTTTTTTTGTAATGTGAGCGATTGTAGATACAAATATTTTGATATGTTCGTTTTTAACTAATATGTAATTTTTTGTGCGTTGACTTACATAGGCATTTCATTTATTATAGCTCCAAGGAACATTAGACCTCAATACGGTATGTCATATAATACTTGACATTAATCTCAACTTGATACTCGCGGTGAGACCACGTGCCTAAAATAAAGGGAAATACGCTTGGACAACGAAGATTTCCTACAAGGGTTCCTTTTTCCTTTGACGTATGATATTCTAAAGGTATAAAAAGGTACATTTAAACTGTTAAGAGTCAATGAAAATGTGATACGTAAACACGTGTGTCGTGTAAACTCCCTAAAGCCCGTCTCCGGCTGTCCGTTGGGCTTTCTGTCGTAAAGTTGAATAGGTAATAAATTGGCCGGCAAGGATCCAGGGGTCAGCTGTGAGTGGTCACAGCAATGATTAAGTAACGTGTGAAAATGTCGGTTGAGCCGTGTCGAAGGTTGTCCTAATCTGAAGCGGGTGTTATGGCTCTGAAGACCTAATTTATTGGGACTAGGGTTAAGTTGAATGTTTCTTTCACAGATTTGTCCGAGATTGTGATGTCTTTCTTGATGGTGTCGATTTGTTAGTGTAGGTACGAGTAGTACGCAGGAGTAGTGAGCGGTGTCGATGACCCAACAGATAGACGTCAGCTTTGATTAGGTTTCAGCTTCTAGTGATAACTTCGTGTGAATTGCATAAGAGTATGATATTTTCTAGTTATGCTATTATTTATTGATACTATTGGCAAGCAATCATCCTTAAAAATGACAAGTACGAGTACAATTTGATAAATGTAATACCGACTTCCATTCTATTCAGTTATTGGAGTGTAACTCAAAAACTACTTGACTGAATTTAATGACATTTAAATGGGACCACACCAGGAAGCTTTCAAACAAAAAAAGAATTTTCAGAATCCGTTTACCCAGTCGAAAGTTATGAGGTAACAAACATTAAAAAAATACAGTACAATTAACTCCTAATTAATTTAATTACAAGTAACTCCTCCTTTTTTGAAAGTCGGTAGAAAATATGTCTCTAAGAACCTAAATCTAAACATGTCTCAGATTTAGGTTAGAGTTAGTTATTATTATTAGGCACGAGTGTAGTAGCCACAGACAAGAAATGTTTCTTAACTGCGGACGTGCTCGTAACGGGCTGTAAATCTTACGTAAAATCTTAAACTGTGGCGTCTTAACTCGCGATTCGCCATATTTGGCCAAAATACAATAGTTTTCGCAGAAATCAAGCTACTTTTCAAGGAACTGCAACATGTGTGGTTAATGACAATCCTTACGATCGCTAACTTGTGTGGACATGTCCAGACTACCAACCATTGAGATTGGATTGTCGATAGGATAAAAGACAGCCCGCGATATTGCTACCGCAGCTAGATCCATACCTATTAGATTCACGGTAAGATAGCTGATAAAAGTCGGTATATCGACTCAACAAGTTTATTGCGAGATCCATGCTCGCACTGCTGCTCTTAAAAGTCAGTCACCTACAGATAACTATAGGTCTGCCGTTACCATTCTGGGTCTAGTGTACTACCGGCATAGGCCGCATCGTTACTGATAGTCGATAGGGTAGTAAATAGTCTGCCGGTAGTGGTTTTACGCTAGGCTATATATAATGCGAATGTTGAGCGCTGAGCTTACCATTTAATGACTTCTATATAGGAAAAATAGAAACCGCTTCTCGGAAAATTTGCGCGGTCCATGAAACAATACAAGGAGACTTGGAAGTTTGCATTGACTGGTAGCAACTAGTGCTTATTTCTTTATGTTCTATCTACCCTTCTCATGCGTTAAAATCAGAACAAGTTTTGGAAATTTTATGGAAATATACGCGTCTTTAATATTTTTCGCAGCCTCTATGTATATGTATGGTTGAACTATAATGGAACTTGTAATAATTAGGTATCTTTAACTGGTATAGGAATTTGGTTTGATATATACATATGTAGGTATAAGCACGTACTTACGAGTACAATAGAATCACATAACTTAGCTTGCAGTGTGGTGAGGCCGTCAATTGATTTATAATTGAGTATTTGTTTGCATTTCAAACAACATGTCAATGTGGTGGATAGTAAAAAGAAGTGAAAACGTATTGCAAAGGAATAAAAGAAAATTGTTTCAATTGTTACGCAAAGCAGTGAACCGTTTTGAAAAAGTTTGAAAAGGAGTGATGCTCATTCCATCAACACGCAGAATAAGCACAAGCTATCCGTACATGTAACGCGTCTCCACAGAATAAGTTATTCGTATGGGACAATTTATACGATTCTATAATAAACTTCCCAATGTTCTCCGAGATTGGCCTATTAATAAGTTTAAAATTACTATTAAAACTAAACTCTGTCAAAAAGGTTATTACAAAATTTCGGATTACTTGGAGGATAAAACAGCTTGGGACTGATCACTCCAGGATCTATCTACTCGTGTACTAAGATGTCAAAGTGTAGCGTGTCTTGCCCTACTGATACTATTATTATAGTATTTTTTGTATATTTATTATATTATTTTTTGTACTGGAGCTAATAATAAACGAACATTTGTTATACATACTTAAGAAAATGGCGATAAAAAAAATGTAAAAAGACAAGCACACTAAGTTTCTTGCCGAATGTTCTCAGTCGTGGTCGCGTTCCTATCCGGTTGTCGATTTAAGAAATAATAAATGTAATATGTCAAAGTGCACCCGTAGACATTTACAGAATAAACGATTTCATTTCATTTAATTTCAGTAAAATAAAATCAGATACTGCGATCGAGAGAAAGAGAAAGCTATAATTAGTAGTCTATGAAACTTTGCATAACGCTAGTCCACACCCCGGAACCCATGTAGACCCGAAGCTTTCCCAAGACTTTGCCTCGACTCCGGGGCTATCTTCCATGGTTTTAGTCATTTTTAGTATCCTGTCGTCTAGCATCATCTTGGTACATCAGGCGATAACCACGATGGGGTCGTTCAGTGGTGTTTCGTACTTAGGCTTTTCGAGCCGCTCCGTCTCACCTTCGTAGCCTAGCCCTAGGGCTACAAAACCACTCTCAGCTGCCGTATAGCGACCTTTTATCGTTTCCTTGATGACCAGGGGGCGTCACTGCATCAGCCTCCTCGAGCCTCACCTTTAATAGTTAAAATGTTATATTACCGCGTTAAACAGTCTAGAAGCTTTATATACATCTTACTTGACCCGTATAGGTTACCCCATAAGGTTCATTTGGATAACATTAACAAAAAACCAGTCGTTCGAAGTGAAATACAATATACGATCTATAGAAACAAAAAAAAATATCCTAGTTGGTTTGGGACATCGGGTTATTCTTCTATGTGTGCAAAAATCTTCCAATAGGTTATGCTCATCTTTAGCATAGTTATATTACACTTACTACGATATATCATAGATGTTGGTACGTTGCAATAGATCTTTTTGATAAAATAATGTTGTATAAGTATATGTACGATATCTAATTCCACGAAGCTGCCTTATTCGCACTATTCGCACAGGGGCAAATTGTAATCGTTTGAAATACGAGTAATGTACGAGAGACATTTATTTATGACAACAGAACATTAAAGACAACAGCCGCGCGATTCTCTAATGATTCGTCGACGAGCTCACCGATGTCAAATACTTTATGAGATATCGCCCTTGTACATAAGGTTGTTTTTCCAACGTTCCTTGTCATCTCGTCATTTGTTTCACGGATGTTGTCAAAGATGCAACAATGTTTGCTCTTAGAGAATCGCATGGCAGAACATTTATGAAATCTCAAATACGATTTCCGGTGGAAAGCATAAAAAAGAAAGCACCTTTTATTTCATATATTCATATTTCATTTTCAAACCCTGCAATTACCTATAATTTATTACTATGGTATGGAACTGTCACACAAAACTTTAGAACTTTCACGAAAACTTTATCATTTACTGAGATATAATATATTAGTTCTTTATTTTATAAAAACTCATCAATATAATGCTGAATTTAGTGGAAATTACCTCAGCTGAATCTCCTAAAACATTTTTGTGCTGACAAGACCCGGTTACAGTTTTATTTTAAACTACTATAGATTTAGGCGGTTCAGTGCATTTGAATAGGATAGTTACCAAACGGTGATTGTGGCGCTCAAAACGTATCCGACAATGTAGCAATATTGGATTTTCTACTAACCGTACTGTAAGCGTACCTACTATGAATTCATGATCCTATAAAAATCTGTTTAGGTCTGCCAAATCTTGTCTGGCTTTAATTTCGAAGTTTTTAAATAGTATTTTTAAGTCAAAGATTAAACAGTTTAATAATTATTATGATTTAAACTAAGATCAGCTCTAAAAAATAATTAAAAAAATATAACCTTATAATATGCAGTAGATATTGCCGTAAGAAAGTTGCATTGCAACTTACGTACGGTTAAAATCGCCTTACAAAGGTTTAAAATCTTTATCAGCTATCAGAAGACGTTTTTGTTCGTACTCGTATTACGTGTGGTCGGTTTTTTGCAGTCATACCAACCAAATCGGCCGTTGTTACGACGCTTTCAGCATTTTTCTCATGGTTTGTGGAATAATTGTGTCCAGGGGTCGAACGGAAAACTTAAGTTTGTAAGTTAACCTAGTTTGTCTTTTATGGTTAGAGCAATAATGCGAGATGCTTTCTTTACACAGCCGAATGGGCAGGCACGACCGGAGAAGTACTACACTCCCACATAACACCGACGTGAAGTAACATAGCTTACTATTGCGTTTCCGACCCGATTCCCCCATTCCCCGTTCTCTTGCTCTCCTTCCCTCTCCCCCTCCACCCTCACCCCTTCTATCTCTTCCTTCCTATCATCCTTCCTCAAAGTACGGCAATGCATCCTCGAGACCTTTGGTATTGCGGATGTCCGTGGGCGAGGTATCACTTACCATCAGGTGAGCCGCTGGCTCGTTTGCCAACCTATCCTATTAAAAAAAATACGGAATAAGGATGGCTGGTTTTTTTAACTTTATTTAAGTTTAGTACTATTCTGTACTATAATTACTTAGTTACTCAATTTTGACATTTTAAATAATAACAGCCGCACTCGGAGAACTTTAATAGTTACTTAAAGTATCACTAAGTAAAGATTTCAAAAGATGGTTCTCTACTTAGTGGTATTATGAGCAATCATAAAACGTCTCTGAGTCCGGATTTTAGACAGAATTGCTTGAATTTGTTGACTGTATAGAGATGGGAAACAGTGTCTTGTCCGAAAAAAAAAACATAGCATACATTTTAGCACGGAAAAAGTACATTTCTGAGGAATAAAATGCAGAGTTCCGCTGATGGTGCACCTGATAGAAGGATCACGTGTCACAGCCAGGGTCATCCAGAATTAATTTGCCTGTTATTTTACATAGTACTACATGGTGGTTGTCTAAACATTGGTTTTTGATGGTCATTCGCCCAGTATTTCTTTTTTTCTTACCAAGTGATGTCTATCGACCGATAACAAGCTTAATGCCTCGACAGTTATAGTGCCACCTGGACTTTCAAGATATGCATTTCTGCATGGCACTGAAGTATGCTCTTTATCCCAAAACTGCAGTTCTTCACCTTGCATGTATGTTGCTACTGTGTCCTTTAAATTTTTACATATTTATTGTTATGGTTGTCTTCGGTGCTGATGACCACATAATACCTCAAAGCAGTATAACAACCGACTTACGGTATTTCTGTATTGTTTTTGCATTTTGACTAAGTTCTATAGTAGCTTTACAAACGTTTATACGACTATTGCAGTTCCTATTTGGGCACAAATTAAACGGCTTTAGACCCTATATATGTTCACAATAATTGATTTGCATTACAAGCACTTTATATTAGACATTATATCGAACGCATAGGAAGCATTATTTTGGTCAATGAAGTTGCCAATCGCATTACAGAAGCATTATACTAGCATTACCAAGTAGTAAATTAATTAGAGCTATAGGTACTATGGTGCTACCTTCCAAGACGGGCTCCCGCGAGTAACGACGTCAATTTATTCAACGGCTTAATTAGCAATAATATTGACAATTAAGATGTTATTTGTATTACAAAAGTATTAGACTAGCATTAGATAGTAAATGAATTAGAGCTATAAGTCTTCGGTGCTACCTTCCAAGACGGGCTCCTGCTCAACAAAAGACGACGATTATCGAGTTTTTCCGTATAGAGTGAGATCCGAGTGACTATTACCATAGTAGGTGTCAATCAAAGTCAATCAGGAACATAGTTCGAGTGTAAATAGAAAACAAATTGGTAGTTTCCTCGCAAAAGCAATCAATGTACGCAATGACGCACGCCGATACCAAATGACGTGCAAATCCCGTTCGGTCGTCAATTTATGTAATTACCATTCGTTATTTCAGAAATAAATGTTAAGGCGCTGTCAATTCAGAGCTTGAATTCTTTCAATTTCTTTCACTTGAAATCAAGCAAGCGCATCTCGTTAATACGTACTCAAAAATCAAAATAAAAAAATGTTCAATATTCATTAATAAGCATAGCCCAGAAGATTAGCCAGTTAAAGAGGCAGTGGGCAGGGCACATAGCACGCAGAACAGATGGCCGATGGGGCCGTAAGGCTCTGGAATGGAGACCACGGACCGGCAAGCGCAGCGTAGGTCGTCCACCGGCATAGTGGACAGACGACCTGATAAAGGTCGCAGGATGACGTTGGATGCAGGCCGCTTCCAACCGGTCCTTTTGGCTAATTATGGGGGAGGCATATGTTCAGCAGTGGACGTCCTACGGCTGAGATGATGATGATGATTCAATAAAAACAGTATCCGTCAATGTATGTGTATTAAAAATTGCTATTTTATGATATGTGTTTCATTAAAAATACAATTGTAAATAAAGAGCAAAACTGTTTTAAAGGTGAAATTAAGTGTTATGATTGTTTTTTTTTAAGTACTCTAGTATGTTAAAAATATGTTTTAAGTCAATGTGTTCGTACTTAAAAGTCTTAGAAATATTCTATTATTTTTTGTACTTTAAGTAAATCACTGCTTATAAGATAAACTGCTCATCTCATTTTTATCGACGTCGTGAATTGACAGCACCTTAATGTTTAAAATACGATAGCTTCGAATATTATAGGGTTGCGTAGGTATATATATGAATATTATTCAGTACCAGCTAACTAATAACAATTTCACTTTTACCAAGAAGTTTATTCATTGTATTTTATTTATTTATTTATCTTATAATAAATACAGTGAAACACATAAAGTGGTCCATAAGGCGAAACGGTAGTGAAGTTTGTACGGTTGTATGAAATACTCAGCCTGCGCGCTTTCAACTATTTTCAATATTTGTTTTACTTTATGTTCTAAAAAATAATCTTATGTTTTAAAAAACTGAACTTACTAAAGTATTTGAATGTTTGTTGGTATTACAAACACTCTTTTTTTTGGAAAAATATCTCCCATAAAGACTGAATGGAGTTGATTCTGGGAATACTCTCAAAGGTGTTTTTTGGGATAGTTTGCGATTTTTTTCTATCGTGCCAAATATATTTAACCGTCTATCAGTGAACGAACATATCCGAACAAAGTATTTTGTGAACCCTTATTACACACAAAACAATCATGTCAATTAACCGTTTTCGAAAGGTCCAGTTTTAGACAGCCGTTTGACAAATTGTCACATGTGGAGCAAATTATGTCTTAATAATTATTGTACAATTTAATACCTTAGTTTTAGTCAAATTATCACTGAGCGTATAATAATAGAGGATATAAAACTTTCACAAAAATATTAAAGCATTTAAACATATTTACTCAGATCATCATAATCATAATCAGCCCAGTTTGTTCCCACTGCTGGGACTCGAGCCTTTCTCTCAAAGAGAGGAGTTTATTATTAGAGTATTTACTCAGATATATATACGAGTAATAAAATATTGAATAAGATTTATCTAAATGGTGTTCTAACAAATTTACCAGCCATGCATATTTGGTTTTCCATAATTACATTTTCATTATTAGTAAAATCACCGAGCTTCACAAAACGCAAACCTGAGCATGGAGTAAGTCTGCACAAGGCAGAAAATCGAGATTAATGACACTCTATTCGTTTTATTCTTCCCCAGGGCTGCCGAGCTGCTTGTCTCGTAATAAAGAGCTCCTGAAATATCACTCTGGTGGTACGAATACATTTAAGCACCAGGTAAATAGGCAATTTGTTGTTCTAGATTTAATGGCCTTTTTGAGGGATTTTGGAATTAACCTTTAGAATATTGTTAAGGTCCTTTTTGGACGACGTTTTTACGACCGTGGTATTACGTACCTACCTCAGGGGCACGCCCGTTTGTCAGTCTCATAACTCCTGGACAACGACGTAGATAAATGAAATTGGGTCCAGAGATATGTTTCTAAACGGAACAATATATTTTTTTGTTGTGTATATGCATCATACGCTGAGAAATGTAGATATTGTAGGAGACGTGCAAAGAATTATTTTACTGTAATTTTAGTAAAAGTTTAGGCAACTATATATTCTTAACAAACTGTTAATTTTGTAACTGTATACTATTATTATAGATGATATTGTCTCTGCTCAGTTTATAAGAAGTAAAATTAAATTAAAAATTTATGAAACTTTTGTTGCTTACCCAAAAATGGAACCAACTTAACACTAAAATGTGTGAAAGAACTTATCGAATTGATCATAGCATGGTTTCTTATAATGAACTTTGGAAGAAGCTATACCAGGATACAGAACTACCCTCGGAAATAAATGAACTGTTCAAGTATTGGTTTGGGCACCAGAGTAACGTGGTTAAGTGGGCTGAGGTACAATCTGAACCGTATGGGTTGGAATGCAGTGTGGGGCAAGGGGGGTTGGCCTCACCGAAACTTTTTAACCTCTACATAGATGGCCTGATTGGTGAGCTCAGCAGTGCCATGGTGGGTTGCTCTGTTGATGGGAAGATTATGAACAACATTAGTTACGCCGATGATATGGTGTTGCTTAGCCCATCAATCAGCGGTCTTCGGAAACTGGTGGCTATCTGCGAGCGTTATGCGGGGGCACATGGTCTCAAGTATAATGCTATTAAAAGTGAGTTAATGGCTTTCAAGGCGGGCACAAAACATTACCCATGTGTACCAGAGGTGACGCTGTCAGAATGATGTTGGGGTTGCCGCGGTTCTGCAGCGCATTATTATATTGAACGCGGAGGGCGCTCAAAGCCTTTTGAGTACAATTAATCCACAGGCTGCAGGTGTAAAACACTTGGCAGTATGCTCTGAATAGCGTCACCTTAACTTCTCTTGAGCATCCTGCAAACCTACGGATCAACATGTTACTCCTAACTGCAAGCGCCCTACGCTCCCTGTCGATGTCCAAGTCATCATGGAGCGTGTTAGTGACCCAGTGTCCCAGGTATTTAAAAGGTATGTTTGCAGAATCACACATCGATGCTTTTTTTAGCCATCATGCGCAAGAGTGTGGCTTCTCTGATGCGGCGGGTGCGTGACAGCAGTAACAGTTGCCTGAGCGTGGTGGCGGATAGGGTAGATGGGCCCATCCTTAACCACTTGATCAAGATGCATGTGCTACCTTTCCGCCATTGCGCCAAATAAATTATGTGAACTATTTCATGGGATAAACATTTAATTTAATTTAATTTATCATTTTGACATGTTTTAATTGATATTGATATAATTTTGTTTTGATTTAGTTTAAATTCATTAATTGAGGCTTGATTTAGTATTATTTAATTTAATTGCATTTTACGCAATTTAATTTAATGATTATTTAATTTCATAATTAACTATTTAAATTATGATGTTTTAATATATAATTAAATGTAAGTAATGGATTTTAATCTGAAATAAATAATTGATTGATTGATTGATTGATTGATTGATTGATAGCGGAGTTTGACTTGGCAATCTTAACCGATCAAGAAGTTAAGCAACGCTTGCTGCGGTCAGGACTTGGATGGGTGACCGCTAGTGGCATTATACAACTGAGCGCTTTCGTGCTTCGGAGGTCATGTTAAGCCGACGGTCCCAGTTGTTTGTCTTAGGACAACAGTCGTAAGGCTATGTCAAAGGCCTTCGGGCGGCCTGAAAACTTCGACATGGGTTGGCCTACCTATCCACCAATCCGCACTGCCCGCGTGGTGGATTATGGCCCAACTCTTTCTGATAGGAAGGCTCGAGTCCCAACAGTGGGAATAAAATGGGTTGATTATGACTTTGATATGATGATAGACTACAGACAGGTCAAACGTTTGTACAGTATCAGTGGATCAATTAACAGCTTTTTGACGACTTCAGTCGCCATCAATGCCTCCATTCTCTCTGCGCTATGGCTGTAACCCTTTGCGTCCCAGAGACGTAAATATACGTCAGTAAATCTTTAGTTTTAATTATCACGGTATAGGAAGGATTAAATACGCGATTCAGTTAGGGTTGAAAAGACACTTACTTTGTTACTTTAAAAACACTACAAAACGAATCACTAAAGAACAAAATTGCATTGCGCCGTACTAAATGACGTAATTTAAATTTAAGCAGCCTTTAGTAAGTCCGTTATTATGAAAATATTATTTATCATTAATTTGTATTTAGAATTCCATGCAGGATGTAATGTAACTTCTAACAAAACCCTGTACTAAATTAAGAGAGTAGATTTCTACATTAACATAACTCGTACATTATAAATATACTGGGTTAATAGCACGGTAATATTATGGATATATTATTATTAATAGTATACCTACACTGATGGGGTGCATCCGTCTCATTGCGTGCGACTATTTTCCACTACATGACTCAAGCACGGCCCGCTGCGCCAAGACCGCCGTAAATAGATTACAACCCGTAACTTGAGAATATATCGACCATTTAAAACAGTAACATAGAATGATTTTACAATTTATGGGGATATCTTCGATCCTGTTTTCTGCTTGCGTGTATGACATAACTAACTGGTAACCGCGACTTCGTCTGCGCATGATTAGTACTTCGTGTAAGTTATTATGTTCTTCAAGGCCATAACTATCTTTATACCAAAATGTCATGAAATATTTACATGGTCAAACGCAGTTGCTATAACAGTATTAGTAAATTTAAATACTTATAGTAAATCAATAAGTAAACACTAATAATAAAATACAGTACCTACGTACACAATGGAAAAAAACTGTCATTACATTTCATCACCCTTGACGGTCATCGAGCACGTCTAGTGTATCGAGCATAGATATAAGTCTCCAGATGCCTAATACGTCAAAATTTATGAAGCAAAAGAATGTAACCCTAGCAAGGATACTTGGATTTCACTTGTCAAATTAAAAATCAGTCGGCGAGTGTCACTCGCTGTGGATACTGAGTATAATCAAAAATAAAGAAATGCCGTTGTGTGCGATTAGATTGCGTAAAATTAGAGGATATATAAAATAAAGGAGACCACGGTCTTCCTTTCAGGCATAAGTAGTAACCAACAATTATTTTTAAGTGTTTTTCAAGCCATTTTCTAATATATATATGCAAATCACATGTTGTTCAATCATTGTTATATAATTTTATATGGATTGCCGTAACGCCATAATAAATAATATACGACTGTATATAAAAGTAAAAAAAAACATATTATCCAAATAATTAATAAAAGGTTTTTGTTAAAGCCATGGCAATAAATCCAGTTTCCCGGTTATATTTGCCTAATAAAATCAATTTTGATCAGAGGTCTGCCAAACTTGTTGAGTCCAGGGCCCTCGAAAGGCAATTTCTCGTAAGGATTGATTTTGTAAAGTGGAGACGTGAAAATTTCCTAAACGATTTTGCGTATGAAACTTGCCACAACGTCAAGTGATTCATTTTTCGGAATATGAAAATAAGTAATTAATTTGTTCTACAATACCATATAAAATAGAAATAAGTTGAAATGTAGATAACAGTAGGTACGTTGAAATAGGAAAACTTAGTGGATACATAAATAAAAAGAAGTGGCAATATGATTCTTAGATTACTCACTTCTTTTAAATGCTGCAGTGATGATAGCCATATGGCGATAGATGATTGGATGGATAGGCTATATGACGGTTGGCCTCCGATCCATATCTCAACATGCTGGTAGTTCAGTCCTGGTCATCAATCTAGAGCCCATCTGGCCAACTGTCAGAAAAAGAATACATTTGATTGTTTGATTTCGATTGTACATTATTTTTTTAACGTGAACATGGAAATAGCGAAAATCAGAGTAATTTCCGAACACGATTTCCGACGTGGGACAAATGCCGCAGAAACTGCTCGAAATGCTTATGCTGAGTTTCGAGATGATATAGCTAATGAACGCACCGTGCGTTCCCTTTTAACTTCGACTTAAAGAATGAACCACGAGGAACACCAGCCACTGAGGTAAATAACGTTTCCGTTTACGTTACCGTTTATCCTTCAGGTGATAGTGGAAAGCGATACGTA
The DNA here is from genome assembly GCA_917880725.1 of Selenia dentaria. Taxonomy (NCBI): domain Eukaryota; kingdom Metazoa; phylum Arthropoda; class Insecta; order Lepidoptera; family Geometridae; genus Selenia; species Selenia dentaria. The sequence goes on along the minus strand of OU862878.1, from coordinate 34,781,542 downwards.
TCAAACTAACAAGAATTCAGTGGCAGGGTTTGATATTAGCATACCCACAATATTGACGGAAAAATTAAAAAAGCTTGAATATGGGTGCTTTATGATTTGGCTGCAGATCTTCAGAGAGGAGCACGCGTTCACGCTTGCATTACCTATGGATTTTTTAAGATAATCGCAAGCGACGAAATTTTCTACCCAGGGAGCAGTACAAAATGCAACGTGGTCCTGGACTCTTCAGTTTGTGGAGTCCAGGACCCCAGAGCTCTATCGCAAAGGTTAGAATGATCTTCCGGTCAGATGGCTGAAGCATATAGATAATGGGCCTAAATACTTTGATCTAATAAATATATTTAACCCCACATAAATATATGGTTAATTTTTTTTTATTTACTAAAAAATTACTCCTATTTCTCCTGATCACGCTATTACTTGAGAACGGATGGAACAATCTCGCAAATTCTTTTTTATTCTGATATAGTCAGGAGAATGTTCTTATGAAAGAAATAGCAAGAAAAGACGGGAGGTTATGGTGAGGCCGAAGGCCGAGCTTACTATGGGAACGAAGTCGCGGGTAGTCGCTAGTATTATATAATTAATGTCTTTACATTGTGAGAAATGCAATCAAACTTTGCTATGATTAAATGAGTCGAGATACGATCGGATTTACTTTTTATAGCTTAGTATAAATGCTTTCATATCAACTTTGTTATAAAATGTAACATCTGTTTTAAAACGACGTTTTCATGATTGGTTTTGAAGGATATTGTACACAAAACGAGCTTCGATCAAATATAATCAAACTGAAATAGAACCTTTGAACCATCGGGTTTTATCATTTTAAAATTGTGTGAGCGTGATGACAAAAGTGACGAACGCATCGTCACGTAACATCATAAGATTGTCAAACGCATGGCTTGTAAACATAAAAAAATGGCTGTTTGAAAAAAGTTAAAGTCGCTTTACAGACGATAATTTTAAGTGATAACGACATAAGACAAGCCGAATATTAAAGCTTAGGCCGATCTTGCCTCTCTGTCGCTTGTTCCGCGCTCTCGCTTTCACACTCGAAACGTGATAATGATTCATACTTATTCGTTTGTGCAGCCGGCGTTTATCGATTAATAAGAAGTTAAGTCAAAAAATGTTTCACAAGTTAATTGACAGAAAGAACATTGGGACATGCCAGTGGTTAATATCTTTATCTTCTTCATCTTTACCTTTTTAATTATTGGAAGACGTTACTCACCAGTATCAAGTTCTAGGATGAACAAATTTTTCCTTTGTAAGTGGAATCGAAGTTTTAGCATTCCATAAGTTAATAATGTTAATAAAGTTGCTACAAGTAAGATTTTTATTCAACTATACCTAGCCAGAAATTAAGTCACAGTTTCCAATATAAGTTTCTCTTAAATCACTGTCTTGTCGAAGTCACGTTCTAGTAGAGCGGTGTATGCATAGAGATCTAGAGAGAAGCCACTCCGTGCGCTGAGTACAAAACCTGGTGTCGCAAGCAGCGACCGTATTCGCATTCAACGTATTCTGTTAGCTTCTATAATAACTGCGGTATTAAAACTTAACGTTTGAATATTCGTAAGTATGCTCTGTACTGCAGTGTAAATTTTTTACATCTTTAGGCACTACACAAGTTGCGAACCGCCCCGCGAACAATGTGTTCTGTTTTAGGCCATATTGCTGAGACACCAGCCCCGCTCTCTTTTCATATCTCTTTTTTATTTCTGTGGTCTGTGGGTGGATGCATTACTAAAACTTTCTAAGGTGATTAAGGAGGAAAACAGAAAAAAGATTCATGATATTGTGCAATTTACCTTCAATCATGTCAAACACTTAATGGTTAATAATCCACCACTCATCATCATCATCTCAGCCGTAGGATGTCCACTGCTGAACATATGCCTCCCCCATAGGTTTCCAAAAGGACCGGTTGGAAGCGGCCTGCATCCAACGTCGTCCTGCGACCTTTATCAGGTCGTCTGTCCACCGTGTCGGTGGACGACCTACGCTGCGCTTGCCGGTCTGTGGTCTCTATTCCGGAACCTTCCGGCCCCATCGGCCATCTGTTCTGCGTGCTATGTGCCCTGCCCACTGCCACTTTAACTGGCTAATCTTCTGGGCTATGTCGGTGACTTTCGTTCTTCTACGGATCTCCTCATTTCTGATTCGATCACGTAGAGAAACCCGGAGCATAGCCCTCTCCATAGCTCGTTGTGCGACTTTGTGTTCTAATAATCCACCGCTATTACATGTCAAATTTAGAAGAAACACAAAACCAAGAAATGTATACACAAAATCAATGTTGCTCTGTGGGGTACTCGGTTATAGTGTCGCCCCACATTTCTTCCCGTAGGTGTCGTACGAGGCGATTAAGGGAAAGTACCAGAAGGTGGGCAGCAGCACTTGCTAGGGAAATACCACTTACACTGCGACCCCTACGACGCCTGCCAAGCGTGGGGATTATGGCCAATTCCCCATTGTGGGAGGCTTTGTTCCACGGTGGACGTTCCGGTTGATATGATGAATTTTTTTTTTGAGTTTTCTTGGTCATCCCGATGAACAACTCATAGCACTCACCAACAGCACTATTTCTTATCTATGTCACATAAAACAATATTGGCACTAGTTTTAAGATGCAGAGAGAAAGCGGATTATAACGTATATCGGTTGTACTCGTATGGAGAAGACTAACCCTACACTTACTAAATACTACGACTGTTACAGTATTTGTAAGAAACACCGTAACTACTTGAACGATTCTTTTGAAATTTTGTCTATATATTCAGTAGATCTGAGAATAAGTCGTGAGTCGTCGTATTCAACAGCATCATCTTCATTATCATACATCACCACGGGTGAAACCACGGGGCACAGCTAGTATATACAAATGTATGTGATATATTTCCTCATAAGTTGGCAAAGTCAAAGTCAAAATCATTTATTCAATTTAGGCATCAAAGACGCACTTATGAACGTCAATTTTTCATTATAATGTACTTTAAAGACTACCGCCGCGTTCCAAAATATATAGAGCCTACCGAGAAGAAGCGGCAAGAAACTCGGGGCCTTTCTTTTTATATAGATGTTTTTACAATGTTTTTACTTAGGTACTACAAATATTAGCTCCAGTGTGTTGCCTTACAAAAGAGAACAGAATAACGGTATCAGTAGGGCAAGACACGCTACACTTTGACATTACACGAGTAGATAGATCCTGAAGTGATCAGTCCCAAGATGTTTTATCTCCAAGTAATACGAAATTTTGTAATAAACTTTTTGACAGAGTTTAGTTTTAATATTTATTTTAAACTTATTAATAGGCAAATCTCGGATAACATTGGGAACTTTATTATAGGATCGTATACATTGTCCCATAAAAGAATGACTTATTCTGTGGAGACGCGTTACATTACGCGGATAGCTTGTGCTTATTTCGCGTGTTGATGGAATGAGCATCACTCCTTTTATCAAAACTGCTAATGTTTTTCTTTACATACATTAGATTTTCATAGATAAACTGAGAGACAATAGTTAGAATGTTTATGTCTTTAAACTTCTGTCTAAGTGAAACTCTGGGAGCTAAACTGTAGATCGCTCGTATAGCCCTTTTTTGCAGTATAAAAATAGAATTAATATCTGCAGAACATCCCCAGAGCAGTATGCCATAAATCATAACGCTATGGAAAAACCTAAAATAAACTATTCTAGCTGTGTCTACATCAGTCAATAGTCTAATTTTTTTAACAGCATTAGCCGCTGAACTGAGCCTACTAGACATTTTTTTAATGTGGGGACCCCATTGCAATCATTTGCAATCAATTGCATCAGCATCATCTACATCATCATATTTATTTTATATTAACGGGGCTTAATCGCGTTAGTAGTTGACAGGCCGGTTGGCGCAGTCGGTAGCACCCTGCCTTCTGTGCCGCTGGTCCCGAGTTCGATCCCCGGACAGGTCAAACATTTGTGTGCATGAACATGTCTGTTTGATCTGTGTGGGTGTTTATATGTATATAAGTATTTAATATCATATATAAGTATGTAATATCAGTCATCAGGTTACCATAGTACAGGCTATGCCTAGCTTGGGATCTGACGACCTTTGTGTGAATGTTGTCCCATATTATTATTATTAGTAATAGTATTTATTTACCTCGACGTTTCGATCAAGTTGCATTGATCGTGGTCACGAGCGGACTATTCCGCTGCACGATCAATGCAAAATACTATTACTAACGCGATTAAGCCCCGTTAATATAATATAAATATGTGTTCAAATCGCGAAAGTTTAAAATTTACTATTACATCATCATACATCACCACGGGTGAAACCGCGGGGCACAGCTAGTATATACAAATGTATGTGATATATTTCCTCATAAGTTTGCTTTGTTTCTTAAACTGAATAATAGTAGTGCAACCTTCATGATTCGTTTATAAATATAGAGCTCAGTAGCAAAGAAACATATTGCGTGTGGATTCTTTGATTATCGTTGTTATCGGATAACTTGTTTCGAAGATGAATTTGATTGTAAGTAAACATTAGCTATTATTACTAGGTGTTGAAAACCTCATAAGCAAAGTATTGTCTTTGTTGGTATCACATCAATGCACTGCTGTGGTTAGAAGGGCAAATTCACTAGTCAGTGAAATTATTACGTAAATGAGACGCAATAACCAGTGTGTCGGAGTCATGAACTACGAGGGGGACAAACAATTTGCGTAAAAGTATTCGTATCCTAAGCGTCAAAGCGTCACGCTTCAGCGTAGAAACTATGAGTTATCTGTGTCACAGTTGCTCTAGATAAATTGCAGTTCGTACTGTTTCACGTAGACACGTTACACTTACGTAGTTTCGTGCTAGGGTCACAGTGCAATGTCAAACTTTTTCTTAAGACGTGGTCCAATACCAATTTTAAACAATTTACGGTGCTTTACATAAGGTTGAGAATTGCTTATCAGATTGGAAGAACTTTTATATTTATTTCGTACAATCAAATGATTGAATTTTAACGATATAAGAGTCCATAATTTATTAGCAAATTTCATTGGGATTACGAATATTATACATTCATTGAAATATATTATATACCCGACGAGGTAGTCGATGCAAGCAATCGGAGGATACAGTGAAAGATTGCGAAAGCAGCTGGTTGGCCGAGTTAAAAAACATTCGTATGGAAATTATAAACAGATTAGACGCTCAGGAACGAAGTATAGAAGACATAAAACAGATGTGTTATACTACTAGAGAAGAAGTACAACAACTAAATGTCACTATTCAAGGATTGCAGGATTGCGGGCGTAATTTTACTTTGTTTGAAAACCAGTTAAAATTACTGAGCGATCGTAATCAGCGGATCGAATCATTGCTTACTGGCTCAAAAAGTCACATGCGCACAAAATCGACTAATAGCAAAAAGGAGACGAATCTGTTAAATGTACAAAACCAAAGTAATATTATGTGTAATGTCAAACATAACACTGATCACGCAACGTTGCCCGCTACCCCCAACTTAGAAGTGAATCAAGACTGTGAGGCCACGAAATCAGCGGCGCCCATAGGAGACAGATTGTCGCAAAAAAGCGACCTGCCGGTCGCGAGTGTCGTTGAGACAAGAGTTACTAACACCGTGGAGTTGAGTAAGATATCTGACATTGATTGGGTCACGGTCCGGAGGAAAGTTTCTAAAAATAGTAAGAACGAGCGGGAGCACAATGAAGCTGGTACAAGCACGGCAGGAGTGACGGTCCAACTTGATCAGTCAGTAGTAGGCAGTGAGGATAAAACTAGTGAGATAAGACCATCTCTCATAAAACCTTCATTTGTAAAGGAGGCAAAATTGCAACTCAAGGAAGTTAAAAGAGGTCAAAACACAAACTTTACAGAAATTAAGGCCCTGGAGAGACGGAAACATCTTCACGTTTGGAGACTCACGTTAGATGCAACGGTGGAAAAGTTAACATCACACGTGAAAGGAATATGCGGGTCGGACGCTACGGTTAAAATAGAAAAAATTAAACATAAAAAGGAGAGGGATTATTCTTCCTTTGTTATTTCGGTATCTGAAAAGTCATATGAAAAGTTATGTCATCCTGAAGCGTGGCCTTTAAATGTAGCATTCGGAGAATGGATATGGTTTCGGAGACAGACAAACAAACATATTGACAAAAAATAACAATATACATTTGTTTTATCAAAATGTGAGGGGTCTTAGAACCAAGCTAAATTTATTTTACAATAATGTGTATTCGTCGGCTGCCGATTTCTTTGCGATCACAGAGACCGGCTGTCACGAGTCTATACAGGATGCAGAAATTATCCCACCGGGATTTCAAATAATGAGATGTGACCGAACGGACGGTAGAAAACACGGCGGCGCGTTTTTAGTGGCCACAAACCGGTTCGAGCTACGACGGATGAACCTTCCAAGTAACGTTGATATAGATAGTTGTACATTTGAAATAGTAGGAGCGGCGGTATATTTAAATAATAAATTCTTGTTTTTGTTGTGTGTAATTTATATACCACCGAGCAGTAGGGAAATCGAGTACATGATTTTATTTAGAATAATAGAAGACTGGTGTTCAAAATATAAAACAATGATAGTGACAGGGGATTTTAATCTTAATTCTAGTAACAACAATGTAATTAATTATTATGAATACTTTTTAACTTTTTGCGACTTCGTACAATTAAATAAGGTTCCGAATTGTAATAACAGGCAACTCGATTTAGTGTTGTGTACGTCAAATGTAGCGATGGGAGTGGAGGTGTCGGCGGCGGACGAGGCGATGGTGCCGGTGGACGAGTATCACCCCCCACTCGCTGTCACCGTGCGCGGCGCCCCCGCCAGCTCTCGCCACTCGGCCTGCGCTCGAGCCGCGCCGCCGCCGCCACCGCTCTCGCCTTCCGAACGCTTACCGACCGATACAAGCCACCACTATAACTTTACCAAAGCGGATTTTAGTTCGTTATATGCGCTAATGGCAAACGTGGATTGGAGTCCGTTGTATGATAAGCGAGAGCCAGAAAGTGCCGTCGACTATTTCTATAGTAAGCTAGATAGTATTTTCAGCGTCTGTGTACCAATAATGATGACAGGTTTAGTTATCCGGAGTGGTATTCATTAGATATCATTCGAGCTGTATGCTCAAAGGCAAAATTACATAAAAATTATAAAATTAACAATGCCGCGGAGAATTACACCATTTTTTCGAAGTGTCGGGCTAAAGTTAAATGCATGATTAATACTGCACACGAGCAACATAAAGAAAAGGTGCAGAGAAATTTAACTAAGGACCCTAGGTCGTTCTGGAACTATGTAAGATCTAAAAGAGGTACTGTGAATAGGAAAAAAATTACCAAGGGTGGAGAAATCCTATCCGATTCAGAGTGCGCAGAAGAGTTCGCGAAATTTTTCCATTCAGGGTACGGCAGCGAGTGTGCAAAACTGGACGTGGAGGCGGCGGAGGCGGCGGGCGGTGCGAGCGCAGCGCGCGTTCATCTCCCGCGACTCACGGCGGCCGAGGTACGAGCTGCGCTCGCACGGCTCAAGCCGAAGCGTTCGGCGGGTCCTGACGGCATTCCTTCTTTTGTTGTCAAAGACTGCCGCATGGTCCTAGCGGAACCACTTACACACATTTATAACTTATGTTTGGACACGTCATATTTCCCAACTGTCTGGAAAACGACACGAGTAATTCCGATACCCAAAGGAGAGGCTGGCTCTGATGTGAGCGGGTACAGACCGGTAGCGATCCTGTCGACACCAGCGAAGGTTTTCGAGTCTGCCGTGCATTGCAGTATACAACGACAGGTATCTGTGCAACTATCGGACGCTCAGCACGGGTTTAGGCCGGCTCGCAGCACTGCGACCAACTTGCTCGAGGCGATGACGTACGTCATTCCTCATGTGGACGCGGGGGTCCAGGTTGACGCCGCCTACTTTGATTTCAAAAAAGCATTCGACTTGGTCGATAATGATATTCTGTTATCAAAGTTGGCGGCCGTCGGGTTTAGCAACCAATTGTTAATTTTTTTTGCGAGCTACATGAAAGATAGAAAGCAATACGTAGACTACGCTGGGTGCAAGTCTGAGCCTTATTATACGAGAACGGGGGTAAGCCAAGGATCAAACCTCGGTCCTCTCGAGTTTACCATCATGATAAATGATTTACCAGGAATAGTACGCGAAGCCAAATGCTTACTGTTTGCGGACGACCTCAAGTTGTTGCGGGCGGTTAAGGACAGGGATGACTGCGAGCGACTTCAAGGAGACGTTGATAGGCTGGTCGAATGGAGTCGTAAGAATAAGCTGCAGTTTAATGTCAAAAAATGCTCGGTCATAACTTTTGGTAAGTCTAAAGTTCCAATACGCTTTGACTATGGGATCGGTGGAGACATTTTGGACCGCGTTGCTTGCGTCAAGGATCTCGGAGTTAATATCGATACCGAATTGACGTTCCGAGACCACATTAAACAAGTCTGTAAAAAGGCTTACAGGAATTTAGGTTTCATGTTGCGTCAAACGGAAGGCTTTACAGAAGTGGGAGCTTTAACTGCCCTGTATAATGCGCTCGTAAGAAGCCAGCTCGAATGTACTGCCACTGTCTGGGCTCCACATGAGACTAAATACAATCTTATGCTGGAACGCATACAAAGTAAATTCACTCGATACTTGTACTTGAGGTTGTATGGAGTTTATCCCTTTTATCCACTGATGTATCCAACCCTGTTCGTATTGGGCATGGTTGGATACAACAAACTGGAAACTAGGAGGGATTTAGCACTCACATATTATTTGATGAGAGTATTTCGAGGCAGCATGTCGAGTCCTGACATACTGGGGATGATGGGGCTCTGTGTGCCGAATGGGTATGTGGCGCGGCGACGGCGGCCACGTCTGTTTGCGGTGCCCCGCGCGAGAACCAATCTACTAGATAAGACGCCTTTAATGCGCGCGTTGCATGAATTAAATCGAGTTGCCGAAAAAATTGATTTATTTGTGTGCTCGGTGGCAGAATTTAAACAATCAATGTTATTTCAATTGTGTTATATGAATAAGACGACATAAAGTAGTTAGTTTTTTAGATATATAAATATAAATAATATTAAGATTGACATGCTTACTTACGCTATTGCATTGGGAGAATCCTGTAATAATAGTAGTAATTTGATTGTAGTAAATAAATAAATAAATAAATAAATAAATAAATATTGGCCCATTATTGAATAAAAATTCTTTTTCCCACGAAGCACGTAAGAATAATTGCAATAATTAGGGAATGACGCCATTTTTTTCTATCGAGCCAAGTTTTCTCAATCGTGTATTGGCTCCCATACTTCATAAGAACGTATATTCAATTTACAGTACAGTTTTTTTTCGAACTTAAGTTATTAGGTTTAAGCGTCGAAGTTTTCGCGAAGTCGATTCATGAAAATTGGTCGAAATCTACACTGATTTCGCTTTAAACCCACGGGTGATAAAGCCTTTGCCATGGACAACCATGGTGCTTAATATCAGACTCACGACTTGCCCGTCGCGTCAATAAATAATAATAATAATAAAAAAGAAAGTCGGAGAATAAAAACCAACTATGACGTTCATTGATTTTGTTTTATTTTCTTGTATTTGTGTTTCTTCGAGTCTGAAGTGCAATAATGGTGCATTATTAAAACCGTTAAATATTCGTAACGGTGCCCAAGTATAACGAACAAACGTTAAAACAGTCTATTTATCAATTATTAGATGTATGTTAACTGTTATTAATTTTTAATAAATATTTTTGCAGGTAGCCAGAGTAACGCTGCTGACAGCATTCATCAGCTGCGTATTAGCCAAACCCATGGACTTGCCCTACGGAATGCCACCACAGGCCGTGTACGCTCCAGCACACAGCTCATACATAGACATACCTCGCGTACCGAAACCATCTTCATACAACAAATACGACATAGTGCAACGTAACACGGGAGAAAGGGTTATACCGACCGTAACTCCAGACCAGATAGTAATGATTGTACTATTGAATACCGTTGCAGGAAATAATGTCGAACAAAGCTCGAACCTGCTTGATTCTGTCAGATTATAATAATATATTCTACTCAACTTAACTGCTTGTAACTGGATATCTTGAAGAATTGAATGTGACCCAGACCAGATAGCAATGATTGTACTATTGAATACCGTTGCAGGTTATAATGTCGAACAAAGTCGAACCTGCTGGATTCTGTCAGATTATAATAGTATATTCTACTCAACTTAACTGCTTGTAACTGGATAATTTAAAGAATTGAATGTGACCTAGACCAGATAGCAATGATTCTACTATTAAATACCGTTCCAGGAAATTCTGTCTGACAAAGCTTGAACCTGCTGGATTCTGTCAGATTATAATAGTATATTCTTCTCAACTTAACTGGATGTAACTGGATATCTTGAAGAATTGAATGTGACCCAGAACAGATAGCAATGATTCTACTATTAAATACCGTTCTAGGAAATTCTGTCGGACAAAGCTTGAACTTGCTGGATTCTGTCAGATTATAATAGTATATTCTACTCAACTTAACTGGATGTAACTGGATATCTTGAAGAATTGAATGTGACCCAGACCAGATAGCAATGATTGTACTATTGAATACCGTTGCAGGTTATAATGTCGAACAAAGCTCGAACCTGCTGGATTCTGTCAGATTATAATAGTATATTCTACTCAACTTAACTGCTTGTAACTGGATATCTTGAAGAATTGAATGTGACCCAGACCAGATAGCAATGATTCTACTATTAAATACCGTTCCAGGAAATTATGTCTGACAAAGCTTGAACCTGCTGGATTCTGTCAGATTATAATAGAATATTCTACTCAACTGGATGTAACTGGATATCTTGAAGAATTGAATGTGACCCAGAACAGATAGCAATGATTCTACTATTAAATACCGTTGCAGGAAATAATGTCGAACAAAGCTCGACCTGCTGGATTCTGTCAGATTATAATAATACTCCTCAATATAACTGGATATCTTGAAGAATCGGATTTGACTGTGTGTGTGTGTGTTAAAATTATGACACACTACATGAATTGTAATGATGTACATAAAATATACCTAGTGAAGATTTGACTAGTATTTAATAATATACAAAATAATACAGTGAGAAGTCGCGAGAGGCAAATCTTGCGTCAGATGTAGAGCCTGCCAATCAGAGTCTCAGTGTCGATATACACGAAGCTTATTTATACACAGACAGTAAAAAACAGAAAATTCTTTAAAAATCCGTCATAAATCAATATACTTCGGCTATTTTAACACTTTTCTACGCGCGTCGTCACGGGCATAGTATATATGCAACAATATGGAAACTAAGCCTAGTTAAGCGGAAATAAACTTATACGTGACCACTCGTATTGACGCGGCCGCACTACTGACAGCACCGCGACAACCGCTTAGGGCTCTCGTCGTTGCGCATGTTTGTGTGAGAGAGCCGTTTCGAATGTTTGCAGGTAGTTTCCGTACTGTTTCTCTATATTTATACTGTGTCACGATCGAACCCCGTCGCGATAGCGCTGAAAAAGCATTAACATATATTATAAGAATGTAATAAAATTTCTTAGCAAAAAGTTTACGTTAGCTATCACAAAACTAATAAATATATAGTAACTTGTAACTTTCTGAGTTCTGCCCTCAGCTTCAACGTTGATATGTGATTGCGCCCCCGGCGGTACTCGACGACGCAGCAGTGAAATAGAGTACGTAGTATAAAACTTATACATCCTACAGTAAAAACTGAAATTGTTCTAAATTTCCCAGAGCTAAGAACTGAAGATTTGCATGGCACTTCACTGTACCCGTCACCCCAACATATCAGTTTAGAATCTCATTCGTCAGGACGATACTATTTTATTTAATTTGGGTACTATTATAGGGCACTTTTTCCATGGATATAAAAGTATTGACAGGCCTGTTGGTCTAGTGGTTAGTGACCCTGACTGCTATGCCGGAGGTCATGGGGTCGATTCCCACCCAGGACAAATGTTTGTGTAATGAGCATGATCATTTGTTCTGTGTCTGGGTGTAATTTATCTAAAATATGTATGTATTTAGAAATATATAAGTATGTTTATCAGTTGTCTAGTACCCATAACACAAGCTCTGCTTAGCTTGGGACTAGATGGCGTTGTGTGATAGTTGTGGAATATTTATTTATTTATAGTATTGTTTGCGTACAATTGCTTCGGGGCAAAATATCTCTGGCTTTACGGTGGTATCAATCAAGAGGGCCTTCATTACTTAGTGTGTCATACAAATATTGTTTAATATATGTGTTCAAAATGTGAGTGTTCCCTTTTTACCAGAAAAATACGGGATTGATCACGTTATACTTCGTTTTATAGTTTCGACCACATCGAGTGTTCGGGACGCCCGCCTCGATGACGTCTCGCTTAGCCCTGCTTCGGTGCCTGCTCTTTACCAAATCTCTTAGAGCCGTCCAGAAATGACCCCATTATGTTTAATGGAATACATTCACTTTTTGTCTTTATAAGTGAACTCCTACGTTTGTATATTCGCCATTCCTTCAGTTATTTAGGTAACTATTTACTAATAAAGAATCCTCTTAAAGATACTTTTAATCAAGTACCAACATAGAGCCAAGTCATATTCACACGAATAAGTCTGTCATTAAGTAACTGTCCTGTCTAAGTGACGTTGTATTAAAGCGTTAGATGCTTTACTAACAGCCAGTTGCAAATTGCAAAAGGCTCTTCATTAGTTAATCTAGCTTTAGTGCCAATAAAACCATTATTTTAATGTCGTTGCACAGATGACAAAATTGACATCTTAATGATCTTTTCTACCGACTTCCTTGAAAAAAAGGAGGAGTTATTCAATTCAACTGTTTTTTTTATAAATGTTTGTTACCTCATAACTTTCGATAGGGTGAACCGATTCTCGAAATTTTGGTTTGAAAGCTGGTGCTTCCCGTGTGGTCCCATTTGAATTTCATCATATTCGGTCAAGTGGTTTTTGAGTTACACTCGAATAACTGATTTTTACTAAAGTAATAGAAGCATGCAAGGTATTGCACTTGTATTCTTAATGTTTCTTAATCTTTTGACGTTTCATTAGATATATTTAAAGGAACTTTAAAATTTGACAGAATTTTCATTAGTGGAACGATTTAATGTCGGATTAAGATTGAATGACATCTTTAAAAGTTAACGATCGTTTCTGCAACTGGCTGTAAAACTTTCTAAGGCGATAGATGAGCAAAAAACAACAATATTTCAGGATTATTTACACTTTGCCGACCCGTGCATTGTTACGAACACTATTAATAATCCACCGTTTAGAGGATGGAAATGGAATGACAACGAAATTTATTGATTATTACACAAACAAAATCAATCACATCCATTTCTGTGGTTTTTCCCGCCATCCCAGGCGCAGGAATTCTTTTTGTAATATTTCGGGATATTCCAAGGAGTTCCTGTAACTTATACTTAGAGTAAAACACTTCTTAGTAGAATAGCTATTCTTTTTTTTACTTTGGAACGTGTTTAATTATGAGGTAGTGGACATTAATCAGTGCACAGAATTCGCCCTTTCTCTATATATCTATGAATCAGTGCATTCGGTAGAGAGTAATAAATACTCCTTGCAGTGCATGTTCGAAGCTAAAATTGAATAAATGATTTTGAATTTGAATAAATATATACCATAAACGTCTAAGGTCTGTAGAACTTCCATGAGTTTACAACATTAACACCAATCGATGCTCTATGTCGACTGCAATGAAAAAATGTATAAAAAAAGAACAGTGCCACCTCGCAGTCAATTTGAGAGCTAAAATTGACAGCAAGTACGCCAATCACAAGCTTAATAGGTAGGCGAGATCGAGTATCGACTATAGATGACATTTATGTTGCCAACTCGTGGTAGAGGTTCTGCTAAGCGCGGCTTCGAGATCTATGATACATACTAGTACATAGATAACATAATATAATTTGTAAGAGGACAGTGACATAAATGTGAATGCAGGAATTATACTTTCTTTTTTATATGGGCTGGATGGTTGCATCGTAGCAGGCACGGACGAAAAGTAGTCTATATGCTAATCCAGTAGATTTGCAAAACAGATTGATGCCTGTGCAGCCATAGTGATTAAAGTGGGTTTTCAGTCAGAAAATGTCATATTTTTAGCTGTCGCTGAAATGTACTTGAATCATTACCCATCGTTCACTTTGAACAGGCACACTGTTATTTATCTGGGGCAACTGTAATACAGATAACTCGTAGTTTGTACGTCGAAGCTTGACACGTTCAAGTTTACCATATGATAATTTTTCAGAAAAAAAGTTAGAAAAAGTATTTGTCAACGCGTCACGCTTCGCCGTGCAAACTATGAGATCTCTTATGAGAACTATGAGAGACAGTTGCCCTTGATGGAGTCAACGCCAACTTCAAAATCATTTATTCAATTTACGCATCAAAGACGCACTTATGAACGTCAATTTTTCATTATAATGTACTTTAAATACTCTACCGCCGCATTCCAAAATATAAAGAGCCTACCGAGAAGAAGCGGCAAGAAACTCAGGGCCATTCTTTTTATATAGATGTTTACAATGTTTCTACTTAGGTACTACAAATATTACATTTTACGGGTGGCAGAGTGACAGCTTGCCAGAAGTCGAGTATTCCAAGCATCTTTGTCTGAATGACAGTTTGTACCGTTTTCGTGAACACCACGTTACGTTACACTTACGCAGTTATTCGTGCTAGTCCCACTGCATTCGAAGTTCAAGCAAATAGCTTTGTAATTGAGTAGCAATTTAACAGACTACAACGCGACCTTGTTCTCTGCGCAAGGACTAGCATGTTCCGTGATGTTCCGCGCCAGTTGGTTTGCGGATCATTGAAACGTGTTAACGTATTAATTATTCTCCATTTTAAAGATGCGTTCATTAATATCATTAGATCATGTATATGCACGAAATCATGTGAGATAATTAATCATTCATTCTATTAGTTTCATTCTTTGGCCATCTGTTGCCAGTCATTCCTTTGTTCCGTAGGCCGTAGCCCCTTGAATCAATTACATTCATGGAACCGCGAATCTACAGCTAATATAAAGTGTTAATGACCTAAATGTAAAACTGCGTTATATAAGGCATATTTTATAGTAAATTTTAAGTTATTTATTACAGCAAGAAAAAGATCGTCGGAGTAACGTTTCTGTTATAATTTATTGATTCAGGCGTTACTTTGCGGAAATCCATTATCAAAAAACGATATTAAAAAACATTTAGTGACAGGCGCTGTCGGTCTAGCGCTCGACGAGTCAACATCTCCTGAGGATGCCTCGTGTAGAGGCGAAACACGTGTCGAATCGGTTTTGGTTGATTTGGGGTTTCTTGTGTTTTTTATTTTGTATTCTTCCTATTAGCATTTTATGCGGGAGGCAGGGTGGTGCATGCCCCCAAATAGGCCAAAATCATTGTTTTCTTTTCAGCGGAAGTGTCACTAAATATTTTTTAATATCGTTTTTCTGTTATAGATTATATAATATTACTAGCTGCTCTCCGCGGTTTCACCCGCGCGGTGATGGGTGATGATGATGATGATGAATCTTATATAGCCTTTGTAACGCAGGGTGGATGTAGCTTTCCAATAGTGAAAGAATTTTTGAAATCGGTCTACTACTTTTTGAGCCAATCTGTTGCAAACATACATACAAATCTTTCCTCTTTATAATATTATATATAGTTTATAGTATAGATAAGGACATTTTATTATTAAAAGCACTATCGGCTGCTTCAAAAGACCAAAGTTTAAAAATTTTAATGAGAAAACATTTTTTGACAGGATTCGAGTGCGCTTCTTCTGATTTGTCTATGATCTGACATGAATTTTCAAAAGACGCAGGATCGCTTCCCGGTCGAGGATAGTGTGTAGTTTTTTACGTACCTACTACTATTAAATTAGTACCTTCTATATTTTATAACTTTTATTAGTAGAGGCAAAAAGCAAGTAGTCCGTTCGAACAAAGATTCTCTTGCTTCTTTTAGGAATATTGTACTGCTAAACACATTCCTTGCGCACGTTGATCTTTACCAAGAATAAAAGATCGCCGAAGTAGGGGTACCTACTACTTAAAAGTAATTATTTCTTTATCTAACTTACATCAAAAGTTACGAGTTATCAAACTAAGATGTTAATGATTAATGTGTTGTTTTTTCAAGCGACTTTCAAATGTTCTTAATTTGACACGTATTTTTTTATGTATGACCACGCATCGCTTTTTACAGAGTAGTCCGAATTAAATATTTTTATTTTATTTTGTTTGGTAGCTTCCGAGGTGGTCCCATTTAATTAAAATTTATTAATAATTAAATTGATTAATAATTAAATTTAATTTAATTTTTATCATATTGGGTCATGTGGTTTTTGAGTTACACTCCAATAACTGAAAATTGTTTCGCCTATCTTGGTGATATCTTAGTTGACGTCAAATGACAATCGATAGAGACAAGGTAAGAAAGCTAAAAAAAATCAGTTTATCGACTCGATAAGTTTATCGTGAGATCCATGCTCCCACGGTTATGGCAAAATACAAATGATAATGCGTTTTGAAAGTTCAGTGATTTAACTACGATAGAGGGTACAAAATCAATACAATTATGTACGACAGTGTTTTTCATTGCTGTTACTGTCAAAAATATGGTACTGATAATGGGGTTACGAACCGAACCTCTTTATAAGGGACAATGCAAATATCGAAGGAGTGTCACTAAAACACCGTTTACACTCGCGCGCCACAAGTTGATGTCTCAGCCGAGAGTAAAAAAATAAGATTTTTATTAGTAAATATAACTATTAAAAATTATAAATACCTAGTCATTACAAAATATTTTACCATTATTATATTGTTTGTTATGTTATGAATACTGATGAAACGAAATTATTACAGGTACATCAATATTGTAAATACAAGTTGTGTTTTATATTTCTAATAAAGAGTAGTGAGAAAAAAGGTTACGGAAAAAATGCTGGATGCCAGGGCCTTAAGGCGACTTACCTGGTGAAAATAAGCTTAGCAAAACAGTATTTTACCAAGATGTATACAATAAATTTAATTTTACAATTTTACTACAAAAAATTAAATTTCGATTACAAAAATCATAAAATAACCTTTTCTAGCAGAACCTACGTTTATATCTACGTTATTCATACTTAAATATTAAAAAAATATCTATTATATAAAAAATATGTTAAAAGGAGTTCCTTTTGTTTCATTTGTTTGTTCAATGTTTAAATTTTTTGATTACGAGTATAATAGAATATTTGTTCATATGTCGCAACTCACGCACATCAAATTAGCCTACTGGCTTATCTATACTGGGCCTTTAGCTGGGAACTGTATAGTCTGTATATATCCATTTTGCATAATCTGTCCCATTGCAAAATATATAAACAATAAACATAAACCAGACCAAATCTCAATTTCCGTTTACAAAGTAAGCTAATTATGTATTCTAGTAAATAAAACCGCTCGCCCATAAAATTTGTTTTACTCATATCTGTTCCATTAACAATGTTACATCCAAAACTCGTATAATGTTTTATGTCCGCAATAATATTCGTAATATGTCCGGCTTGAAGTCATCAGATAAAAGGTAAAATGCCCTCTCGTCTCGACATAGTTTGCTTTTGTGCTTCGCCTACAATATATCGTCCATATTATTTTAACAAAATCTTGGCTTAGGCTTTGATATAAAATATAAACTGATATGGTTGGTTTTAAGGGTTCCGTACCCAAATGGTAAAACGGGACCCTATTACTGACTCCGCTGTCTGTCCATCTGTCCGTCTGTCTGTCCGTTTGTCACCAGGATGTATCTCATGAACTATGATAGTTAAACAGTTGAAATTTTCACAGATGATGTATTTCTTTTGCCGCTTTAACAACTAGTAGTAGTAAATGTACATAATAAAATAACATTATAATTAGTTTTCACGGGATGTACACCACGATCAGGCGGGTTTTGGAGTTCCCGATATTTCGGCGCAGTTAAATGCACCATGTTCACGGGTAGACTGAATATGCGGGTGGATGTGAAAAAAGTTCGAAGTTTTAAGAGCAGACAAAATAATAAATACGTGTAAAATAATATGTGAGTGAATTTTTAAGATAATAAAATAAATATTGAATTTTTTTGCTCGTTTTTTGCTCGCACTTGATAACGGCAACAATATTTAGTTAATTACGAGTAGTTATTTATGAATTTTAATGGTACGGAACTCTTCGTGCGCAAGTCGGACTCGCAGTGGGCTGGTTTTTTTATATTATGTTCCTTACGACCGAGATGAGCATGCCTAGATCCGTTTATTTTGGAGTACCTCAAGGTAGTATTATGGGACCATTACTGTTCTTGATCTACATAAATGATATTCCCAAATCAGTCAGCGATCAAATGATATTGTTTGCAGATGATTGCACAGTGGTTTTCAATGACGAAAACAAAATTAATAATAGCTTAAAATTAATAATAAACTGGATGGAAAACAATAATTTAAACATAAACATAGAAAAGACCAAAATAATGCAATTTAAGCAGAGGACTAACCACACACTAACTACTGATATTAAATATGATGGAAAGATAGTTGAACCAACAAAAGCCACCAAATTTCTTGGTCTGCACATTGACAACAATTTAAAATGGCAAAATCACATAGAGTTCGTATGTAAAAAACTTTCTCAACCATCATACAGTCTTTACATGCTATCAAAGAAAGTTAGTCTTTCCACATTACTGATCTCATACCATGGATATGTTGCTTCTAGATTAAGGTATGGAATAATTTTTTGGGGTAATGCAACAAATTGGGACCGTGTGTTTAGATGTCAAAAAAGATGCATCCGCGCTATGTGTGGCTTAAAAAGCAATGAAAGCTGTCTTTCTCACTTTAAAAATTTGAAAATACTAACTCTTCCTTCATTATACATATACGAGGTAGCTCTTTTTGTCAAGCAACATCCTGCCTTTTACAAAACTGTGACTAGATCCCGAAATCGTACTCATCTGTATTCCATTGATGACTTTAATTATAAAACTGCTTTGTATGCGAAAAGTGTCCTTGCTATGGCGCCAAAAATATACAATAAAGTTCCAAAATATATAAAAGATTTGAAACATATAAACGAATTTAAACAAAAAAATTTCCTATACTTGGTTAACCATACATTTTATTCTTTGAAAGATTAGCTGCAATTACAATGACTAATTTATTTATTTTGACCGTCAATGTCGGGTTGAATACAATAATACGTACCTACTGTGTCCCAAAAAACAAAAAAAAATTAGAACAGCGAGATATTTTTTAAGCTGTGATGTAATTATTGACAAACTATATATATTATTGACATCGTTTAATTTAATGACAATTTACCAATTTAATTTAATCTTTACAAATTCTACAATGTTTTAATTTTACTAATCCATATATTTATTTACTCCTAGGTTTTTTTAACTTAACATTTGTACGCTTAAAGCAGATCACAGCATGTACCTACAATAATCTATTTTAAGATCCTGTCTTACCTGTGTAACACAAATAAATAATTTGAATTTGAATGTCTTGCGTATGACAGTCACTTCAGAATCGGACCGATTTTGAAGCTCGTCAATTCTTACTTGATTTCCAAAATGTCCTCATTTACAATAATCCTGAGTTGGATAACGAATTAAATGAAATGATTCCGTATTTTTATCACAGTTGTGTGGACGCAATGTGGACTACGACAATAAGACCCCGTGGTCCACCCAGGTGTTGGAGCAGGTTTACTACGACCTCGACCTTGTGTGTCATCGTCATCCCAATACATCATTCAGTCGGGGGTCGAGCCCATACATTCAGTCATAATACTTTATACAGCCCCTGGATATTCTTTATGGTAATATAATACAAAAATACAAAACGGAGAGCATAACAATATCTATATGGTTGACTGCTTTGTTAGCCTGGTTGACCTTGCGTTTGGGCGCAAGCAAGCGCGAGGTATCAGCTTTGATCCCTAACCGGGGGGAAAATACTTGTGTGACGAGAACTCGATATTTGAGATATAATAATGTGTGTCTCCGTGTCTGGGAGAAACCTAGTGCGGAAGTGTGAGTTTGGGAAAAATAATAATCTAAACAAACTATTAAAAAATTATAATAGTGATCCCAGTCGGCAAATATTTTGCTTATAGTAAACAGACTCTCAACAGATCTTAACATTCTGCCATCATTCACAGACTCGCCTTGAAAAGGGTAAACGAACGCCTGAAGCAATTCTGTTACTGTTCATGTAGTAAAGATACAGTTCAAAAACCCGAAGCAATTCAAAATTCAAATTCTATCAAATGCTCCAGCTTATGAACTGTGGTACTAGGAGTATCTTTTCGTTTCTATAACCTACTTAGAAACCCGCCTTGGTAGACGTAGGTTTATAAGTAGAGCTATGACTCGCATATTCGATTATTCTAAAGTTACAAGCTGTAGCTTCAGAGTTACCCATTCATATAAATTCTGCGCGGCACTGGATAGATTAAAAATAAATAACTGGTAAAACACCTGAAACGAATTTTTTTATAATTACAATCGTATTTGTATATTTGCCATTCCTCAGTTTATTTAGTTTAATATTCGTAATCATTATTTCATAAGTTTTAGGTACAAAAGTTCATATATTATGCATAATGTCCAGCCTAAACTTGCCTTTGTAGGCATAATACATTTAAACATTATGACAATCCTAAAAACTTTATAGTCATTTAGTACAATATGAATGTTATATGTAATTAAGGTACGCCTACGTATAGTTGCATGAAGTTGGATTTTTATTCAAGTTCTCAGTCAAGTCACAAGTGAAATAAATAGGTATTTTTGTCTAAGTCACGTTCAAGAATTACTAAAACTTTCTAAAGTTTAACGAGGAAAACACAAAATAAGGTTTTATGTTTCCGTTTAATTTGCCTACACTCGAGCACTATTACGAAAACTTAACGGTTAAACGTGAAAACGCGAAGAAACGCAAATCTAGGAAAATTAAGCAAATCAACTATACCCATTGTCTAGTTTTTTTTCCGCCATCAACCTGATAAATAGATATTAAATTTACTGGTATTTCTAGTCATTTTTCTTGGCAAAGTGCACTGCAAAACTCAAATATTGAAATGCTGAAAATGCAGCTCTAAGGTTATGTCTACAGAACTCTTTATCAAAATCCTACCCTCTACTTATGTCCAATATAATGTTCATGTAGATAGTAGATAAAGACACACGGCGTAGGTAAAGTAGAGATCATCTCATGTTTGGATAAATTTGTAATAGAATCCGTTATTTGCATATTCATATTAAGCACATTGTATTGCACTCCATGTATACATTGGCGTAGTTATAGTTCAATACGATATGACCTACTGAAAACAAAGTTTCATGAAAGAATGTAAAAAGATAAAAGTTCGAACAGAAAGCCCGCTCGCAGCAGTTCTATGCGAAAAAGTTTTCAGAGGCGGAGCTTGTTCGCGCATGCGCATTTCCATTGCTGAAGAAATGCTTCGGCTTCAGGCTTCTATGGCGGCCACCGATGGCCAAGCACAGCAGTCGCCGCGTTACCTTTGTGCTATGCGGACGCAAACCTAATGCACTTCTGCATAGCCGAACTCCCGTGTAAATACATGTGTTAAAATAGCACATCCTCGCAAAAGACTTAACCTATAGACACTTTGTACGAAGTTTGAGAACTTTTAAAGTTAACAAAAAAGTTTTCCAAAGTTAATTGTTGAATGAAAATTCGTCACTTGTTTTACTGAACGTTGGTAAATATTTCGTTTACTTATTATGTAATCACAGAATGCAATTCTCGAACATTATTAAGTATATGAAAAGTAATACAATACTTTTAATTTATTTTTACGTACATAATACCTAGGTACTACTATCTAGTATAATTATGTGCCTCGGATGCACTTGATACGCAAGATAAAATATAAAATTTTATGTTTTTGATTGCGGTTCATTCAAGATCTATTTCAACAAGTAAAAATACACATGATTATTTTTATTCTCATTACCTCATTCCATATTTATTCTTCACTTTAGAAAATACACCAAAGAAATGTATGTAATAACTAATTTTATTTACTACTTTACTAAATGTTTTTTAACTACGGGTGAAACTGTAACTGTAGAGCAGGCGTGGTGCTTACTACCCTTGCCTAGTCTCATCCCTAGATATAATAAAATAGCTTAAAAAAGCATACAAAGCATTTATTGCAGTAATTGTTGCTTAAAATATTGTATATGTAAAATACACCTCTGCTTACCCCTTCGGGGAAATACAAGTGCGATGTTATATTACATTAATACAATGCCACTTAGAATCAATACACTGGCACACTTTACTTACTTATTTTATATTATTATGAAGTTGTTAATTTTGTACTAGTAATAAATTATTTTTAAGAAGTTACCTACTAATGCATGCTTAACGGACACCACACTTTAATTCTACACACATTTTAATTTTAATTTTAACTATATACTTAGTGGCATGAATAAAATAAACTGTCTTATGTACTGATTACGGATTAAATATTTAATTGTTTGAGTAAGTAAATACTATAGTAAAAGCTCTTTTTTCTGTAATTTGGTCATCACCAATTAATGATCCGGGGTTTCCTAATTCAGCTCGAATTAATATACTTAAGGAAGTTCCTACTATACCAGCTCAAATTCCAAAATAAAATATAAAGTTCCAATATCCTTATGATTTGTTGAATAAAGTCATTTTCGTTTAAATAAAATGGCTGAGGGTTAAGCGATAAATTGTAAATTTATTAACGAGAAATATTCTCTTTTATTAAGTCTTATATTAAAAAATGATATAAAATTGCAAATTTTAAGTTATAATTAAAATTATTAAGGCTTAAAGAGAATATTTCTTTATAAACCACCACCTGCACAAGTATATATGTTACGATCAAACCTTTCAACGCATATGAAACTCTTTTCGATATACATATTGTTAAATAAAAATTATCTAAGACACTAACTAGGTATTAATCTACTTAAAACCGCGTATACACCTAAAATATACAAGCTTACATAGATGGTATAAAAATATATTTATTTTCAAATGAGCATAAGTAACATCGCTATAAGGCCAGTCCTAATTAAACATCCGTCTTGTTGTCACCACTGTACTTATCCAGACACGAAGCAGACAACTTTTCGTATTGGCAAGTGCATTAAGATTCCACAAAACAGCCCTCATCAGTAGAGATCATAATAAAATTTATTCCAGGCGCAAATACTCATGGCAAACCACATTAACTAAGAAAACAATAGGCAAAAGATGCTACAACTATCTAGGACACTATATATATAAACAACTAAACAAAACACTAAATTTAATACACGATACTAGGAAATTATGTAAACGGAAAATCACAGATTACTTACTTATATTAGGACTTAAAGGTACCAAAAATCTGCTACATACTAACATCTAAATATTCACACACACGGACACACACACACACGCACACATACACACACACACTCTCATACACACACACACACACTCACACACACACACTCACACAAAGACACACACACACACACACACATAGTTACACAAATAATAATAAAAAAAATATATATTAATAGTTATGTTAACTTAGACCCTAATGGAGTGAACTAGCTCTCACAAACACAGGGAATCCTACCGTGAGAGCTAGATATATTATGTGTTATCTTACTGAAAGTTTTAAATTGCATTGAACATTGTCTAGTTCTAGAATAGTTTTAAGATAATTAAGGCCAACATGTCTGTACCAAAATAAATAAATTTGAATTTGAATTTGAAGCAGTCAGCGAGCACTACTATGTTCAGGGTTTTGAAGAGATAGCTCGTTGGATAATAAAACGGATCATTAGCAAACTGCAGCTTTTTGCAGATGTGGCGATAAATGCTTAATATCAATAACAATATAGTTCTTGCAAACCAAAACAAAAGAAAAATGTTTACGAGACACGCTTAAACTCATAAAAACAATTTTCCTGTCCCAAAGAACCCAATCTACAAAATCCTATAAAAACGGAACAAACCATCACATCCACAATAAAGAAAAGCTAAAGACACCCCAACGTCATTAAAAACACAAAACGTTGCTTTCTATTCCTTATTCAAAACTCATTAACCCTTAAAACAGCTTAGTAAGTTTCCTTTGAAAATATAATTTCGTGTATGAAACTCCGGTACCTTAATAATGTCACATTTGCGGGTTTGTACCTAAGCTGAATGACCCCTAATTATGTGTCATCACATTTTTCTTTTGACGTCTCAGCGGCGTGGTATTAAATATTTAAGAAACACGATATAGGACTAAATGTAAGGCAATTAATGTAGTAATCAACACAAGACGATGTAGCTCTTTGAAATCTTAATTAAGAGCTATTTTTTGTAGTAAATAAGATTTACATTATCTCGTCTCGATGACTTAAATAAACAAGTGCTAGATAAAAACTATATTACAAGATGTTTCCTTCTTTTGTTTCGTCAAAATGTACGAGTATCTCTTTTCATGTCCCGAAACCTGTGAACTGTAGTTAATTAAATGGGGACATTGTTCTCATGTTTGTCCACAAAAATAAAAATAAATTTGTTGCGCCAAGAATTGTGAAAGACATCACAAAAGTTCACAAACCCGTCAGAAATAGTTTTATTGATACGTTTAACAGCTAGATTTACTCACGATTTATTTTCTTTGTACACACAAAGAAATGAAATGTATCGGTTTGTTACGGACAAAAATATAGACATATCCATTGAGAACAGAATGTTTAGGTTCATTACTATTTTATTTTCATACATATTTTACCTAGTTTATAAACCGACTTCAAAAAAGTAAAAAGTTAATTTATTGATTCAGTCATTACTTTGCGGAAATCCATTATCAAAAAAACGATATTAAAAAATATTTAGTGACACTTCCGCTGAAAGAAAACAATGATTTTTGGCCTATTTGGGGGCGTGCAATGCTAATAGGAAGCTGTCGGTCTAGCGCTCGACGAGTCAACATCTCCTGAGGATGCCTCGTGTAGAGGCGAAACACGTGTCGAATCGGTTTTGGTTTATTTAGGGTTTCTTGTGTTTTTTATTTTGTATTTTTCCTATTAGCATTTTATGCGGGAGGGAGGATGGTGCACGTGTAAGGGTATGAAGTCCCCTTACAAATACATACAATCTTTTTTTTTCTTTATAATTTACACATATTATAATACAAATTTATATGGATCGCTGTCTACATGGAAGATATATCAGAAAAAATATTACATATTGAGATTTTTATAAACGAAAATAGAATGAAAATATTGTTGGAATTTTTGTCTGTGCGTTTGTGCACGCTAATCTCAAAAACAACTTATCTGATTATGATGTGGTTTTCACTTAATACATTGTGGTAAGCTTTACTTAACATTTATCGTTTGGTTGAATGTCAATCGGCTCATACATAAAACAGTTATTTAAATTTAAAGAATGACTCTCTTTCAATTACACCAAGCAAGACCACGCCGCTGTCGGGTCAACAAGTATATACATATTTTTCTTTTAAGTTTATATTTTTACATATAGTCGATATAGAAGAGAAGTCGGTTTTTGTCTAATAATTTTTAAAGTTTTTATCGCACTTTATTTAGTATTTGCGTTTCTTCATGGAGTAGTTGTAAATGTTTTCTGTTTTTTATATGTATTAATGTGGCTTCAATGTTATTAAATATATAAGTAAAAGAATAGCATGGAGTTCCCTCAAATATATCTTTGAAGGATTATCTTGTTTCTACATTTCCTATATTGTGCCCAGATTTTGGCAAAACAAATTGCCACGAACAGATTTATGGGGAGTTTTATATTACAATTTAATTAATGAATGGCTAATATATCTTTGGTGAGCGGAGACATCTATTATAATAGTATAATTTTTTAAACAGAGATACAAAAGAACGAAAGCAAAAGTATTTGGGGACTAAAAAAAAAATTTTTAAATTTAGCGAAAGTCTTGCGAAAAAACAATAATTAGCATAAACAGATATAAGATCTAATTATCAAGTCCTTTGATTATTGGTTGCCTTATGGATACTTACAAATTATATTAAATGAATTAAAAGCTTTGCAAAAATAAATCTTTATTCTGAAAACCATTATTTATGCTCAGAACAGGGAATGATTTGTGGGCTGTTAAATTGTTTAGAACTTTTTGTAATTACGAAATAAGCTGCGTCTATGTTTGGTATTCTAAAGTCACTATAACCTTTTATATATAAACCTACATCACTGATGATTTAGACCAATTTTCTTTAGGTATCTAGTATGAAGTCCAAGGTTTCGCTTCATCAATTAATCAATTATTGAATTGCAAACCAATGGTTTTTGGATCTACACTACGGAGCTGTTACAGTACCACAATGACTGAAACATCCCTAATTAATCATAAATTAATAAATATCAATTCCATTAAGTTCTCTATTTATGTAATATAACATCATCATCATCCTTCGGAAGGAAGATTCCTTCTCTTATACCTATTTGAAATGGGGACAATGTGTATTTAGTTAACCAAACATGAACCATGTTATGTTGTAACGTAGTTTCGGTGTTCGCCTGGCCTGCCTGACAATAGTCCTTTTTTTTAATTTTATTTTGGTAGTACACCTGCTACATTTAACCCGTCCTGTGTCTAGTTTTTTCCGTTTATAACTACGCATAAAAGTTCAAATAAAAATACTACCCTTGAATAGTTTGACCAACTAAAAGCAAGTTTATACCGGTATTGGATCTTATAAAATTAGTTACAAACTCAAGGTCTAAAAATGTGCATACACTTTGTGTTTGCCCATGGCTTAGCACTTTTTTAAACGTACACATGGTGTACGCGCGACACGCGATGGGTTAAGGTACAAGTAAAGAGCCAGGTTGTATACGTTTAATGTGTAGCAATGATCTATCATCTACATATCTATCATCAAAGTGGGTAGTGACATATTTTTCATTCGTAACCTTTTCCCCTTTGTCGCCTTTTATGGAAGGATCTGGAGCATTCGTGCATATCTATTTAGATGGAAATGAATATTGCTAAGTGCAAAACTCGAGAACGGCTTGACCGATTCGGCAATTTTTTTTGTTTCGTATGTTCGAAAAGTGTTGTTAAAAAAAAATGTTCGTATGGAAAAAAATATTGCGTAGATGAGACATTGATAACGGGATCACAGGCAGGTGGTTATTAATACTTAATTATAATAAATACGATTCAACATATAATAATTGTTTTACATTTTTTTAAAAAAGGTTGAAAAGAAAACTCTGAAAGCAAACGTTGGAACGCACGTCTTCTGACTCCCCACCACCAGATTCGAGGATGTCGTTGATTCAAATTAAATTAGATATTTTACCGTCCAGTACATACTAGAAAACCCGGTTTATGATCAATGTGTTAATCTTAAATGCAGTAGCGCTAAAATAGGTCATCTATGTTACATAGGCTGCCGAGGTGAAACTAAACTTCGTTATAACGACGTTACTGCGGATAACAAGTCTGCCCATGACCTAAGGGCATGAATTATAGTAGTTGGTACCTGTCTAAAATCTCTCTAAACTTACTTACAAAAGCCTAAGTGGTAGTTTTTAGTTAGCTACATAATAGACGTCCTAGCAAGGCAATATGCATCCTATATCTACAAAATATAACATGAAGTATTGATTCCAATAATTATTGTTTTAAATTGTGCTGTGTTTATGTCAATATTATAGTCTCAAACCACATTTACATTTATTATAATATTTTATTTTACACGTTCGATTTGTAAATATGTTGTATATGTTTGTTTGCCTTTTCAAATTGAAATTTGGGGTCAAATT
Organism: Selenia dentaria; assembly: GCA_917880725.1. Classification (NCBI taxonomy): domain Eukaryota; kingdom Metazoa; phylum Arthropoda; class Insecta; order Lepidoptera; family Geometridae; genus Selenia; species Selenia dentaria. Next base: position 34,753,560 of record OU862878.1, on the reverse strand, counting down.
TTTAAGTCTTTCTTATTGACATGAATTACCTGTGGCGATTTTTTAAAACAATATCTAAAAAAATATACCTTTGTACAAAATAACTACTTACTAGTTGAAATAAACTTTGCATTTAGTTAAAAATATGTTTCCGTTATTTCCTTATCGAGGTGTACGGTGAGTCTAATGCTGGCGCTTCGCCGAAAGCTGCCGCGGTTTACTCGCTACGCTCGCTCAGCTCGCGCGTTGTGCCCCCCTCCTCGCTTCGTTCGTCGTCACACCTATCGTGACTTTGTTCTGACTAGACGCATACGTCCTGTGGAAGTAATTCATGTCGAATATAATGTTCTGTCGAAGCCATGACTTGTCGATTTATGGTTTTTCGAACAAAGTGACTTGTCGAAGTATTGAAGTGTCGATTCAGGATGACACCGCTTCTGCCGCGTAACAATATTGTGCAAGTAATACTGTATCAAGGCGTAAAAGGCTCTTTACTGGCAACTGAATTTATTTTTATATTCTATATATATATTCCACAACTATCACACAACGCCATCTAGTCCCAAGCTAAGCAGAGCTTGTGTTATGGGTACTAGACAACTGATAAATATACTTATATATTTCTAAATACATACATATTATAGATAAATTACACCCAGACACAGAACAAATGATCGTATAGAACGAAGAATAATCAAAAACCATTGCTTTGGACGAACGCAGCACTGTACCAGTCTTACAAAAGGCGTAGAGCTTATCGCCAGGCCTACGACTTACCCGTCTTATTAATTTATAGTATTCCAAATAAACACTGTGTACAACCGCGGAGTTCCAGTGTAATAGTGTCCTAATTTAAATAATAACATTACGTCCCTGGGCTAATAATAACTGTCGATAATACAGGGCCGCACGAGGTTAAGCTTAACATAATTATCACAACGCACGGCTGACTAGGCACCGTCCAATGCCGAATGCCTGCGGCACGAGTCGTCACCTCGGATGGAAATTCGAAAGCATAATGGTTATTTTGGTCTAGGTATATAAATCTACTCGTAGGTAGTTTATCTGATAAAGTTTATAAAATGAGGGTTATTTGTAAGCCGAAAATTAAAAGAATGGTATTGTTTGTATCTGTAGTTGACGGCTTCTAAAGCATTTGTGAGTCTCTATTTAGTTTGACTAGCAATAAGAGAAAATCACTTCATCAATAAAATGTGGCAAGCGAGCATTCTACCACTGAACTGTTTGTCTTAGGACAGTAGTTAGGCTATGTCGAAGGCCTTCGGGCGGCCTGAAAACTTCGACATGGGTTGGCCACTAACCTATCCACCAATCCACACTGGGCCAACGTGATGGATTATGCTCCAACTCCTCTCTCTGAGAGGAAGGCTCGAGTCCTAGCAATGGGAACAAAATGGGCTGATTATGATGAACAAAATGTAGGTATATTTTAAGTAGAAAATTTAAAAGAATGATGTTGTATCTATAGTTAAACCACTTAAGCATTTGCGAGTCCCCAGTGACTTTGACTTCAAATAGGTAGTCAAAGTGAATAGATCCGTATCTTGAGATGACGGAATTGATAGGTGAATGACGGACGAAATGAATAGGCACATAGGTCAAAAATGAAGCAGATAATACTTAGGGCCGTATTCCAGAAGTTCGCTTAGTTGTGAATACCAGCTTGAGTATATTTTGTATGGCCTTTACTGTTAAATATCCCCTTAAGTAGAGATTCACGACTGAGCATCTGTATACTACACCGGCCCTAGTTTGTCGATTTACTTTGGTATATATGTACGTGTCAGGCGCACCCACTTATATCATTTACAATTACGTAGTATTATTAACAATGATTTAGTTTATCTTCAGATGCACACTATGACACACAAAAGCTCGGTACAATGCTTCACTTTTGACTGAGCCACGGAGAGACGCGAAGTTATCTTTTATCGCGTCCACTGATTATTTTTGAAAATTAGACTATTGTATTATTTAGTTAAAAACATCTGGTACATAAACGACATCATTTCTGATCAAACACTGTAGAGATTTTTAACATATAACACGTTTATATGACTGCCATTGATGCTATAATTTGAATTCATAACTTTGATTTTAGTGTTATAAAAGTAAAATAACTGTGAGAAAATTTCAAAAAATGTTTGCTTTACAATATACTGTACTATATAGTAAAATTAAAATAGGTCCACATGCAATGCTACAATTATTCCGTTTTTTTTTTAACTTTGATAAATTTTATCGATTGAAAATTTAAGCAAAATTCCCAAAAGGCTTTACTTTATACTTTTGCAAAAGCAATTTAAATATGAAAACTAACCTAAGAGCATAGGATAATTTCCGCTGAAAGAACGTGTTTCAGATTCGTAATAGGACATTTCAGTACGAAAAATTGAATTGCAAACCAAATTACCGTTGTACCGTTCCAAGCGTCTTTGTTTTCATTGTCCTGCATCTTTATTTCATTTTGTATAACGAGAATTTTGAATTAGCCCGTATCTTTTACAGCCGCTGCATACAAACTACGATTACAATACTTAACTGCATTTCGGTTGGGTTTTAGCTATCTAGTTAACTAGTAGTTCTACGATCAGAAGACCTTGCAAGCACAAAGTCAAAGTCAAAATCATTTATTCTATTTAGGTATCAAAGACGCACTTATGAACGTCAATTTTTCATTATAATGTATTTTAAAGACTACCGCCGCCTTCCAAAATACTTGTATATAGAGCCTACCGAGAAGAAGCGGCAAGAAACTCAGGGCCTTTCTTTTTATATAGATTTTTATTACAATGTTTTTACTTAGGTCCTACAAATATTAGCTCCAGTGTGTTGCCTTACAAAAGAGAACATAATAATGGTATCAGTAGGGCAAGACGTACTAAGATGTCAAAGTGTAGCATACACTTTGACATCTTAGTACACGAGTAGATAGATCCTGGAGTGATCAGTCCCAAGCTGTTTTATCCTCCAAGTAATCCGAAATTTTCTAAAAACCTTTTGACAGAGTTTAGTTTTAATAGTAATTTTAAACTTATTAATAGGCAAATCTCGGATAACATTGGGAACTTTATTAAAGAATCGTATACATTGTCCCGTTAAAGAATGACTTATTCTGTGGAGACGCGTTACATGTACGGATAGCTTGTGCTTATTTCGCGTTTTGATGGAATGAGCATCACTCCTTTTATCAAAACTGCTAATGGTTTTCTTTACATACATTAGATTTTTATAGAAAAACTGAGAGACAACAGTTAGAATGTTTATGTCTTTAAACTTCTGTCTAAGGGAAACTCTGGGAGCTAAACTGTAGATTGCTCGTATAGCCCTTTTTAAATGCACAAACATTCTTCTGATATTACCAAAACCAACCGTTAGATGGTGACGCAGCAAATATTCCCCTAATATGGAGAAATTACCCCTCACAACACACTTGAGCTAGAATGGCAACTGGCATTTGAGGACAGCCTCCGAAACACCCAAAATATTTTGTTATTCAAAGTACTAGTCAGATGGGGTAGAGGACTAGAATATGCTTCCTCTACAAGCTGTGAATATACTCCAGCTTACATCTTCACTACCTCCTATTCCAGGTAGAATTGAAAGGTGACCAACTAGCTCAGTCGTTGACCTTGGACTACTATGCTACTACTTCTGGATTATTATACTACTGCTAGTAGTGTTATAGTTCGGCTTAAGAGGTACCTTTATGAAGAGGTGTACCTATATCATTTTAATATCCCGAGTCATCAGCCATGCTCAATTTTTCATAAAGTAATTTTGCTCCAAGCATTACAGTATTGTACATAGAGCTATATTATTTGGCTTATCAGCAGCCTCAGTGTTTTGATAATTTAAAGAGATAATCTGGGCCACGCCGTGACATCCAGCGCTTCTACATATTCTCAGGTGAAATTTCTAGAGCTTTTTTTATTCCCGTAGGCGAAACACGTACTAGGATAATAAAATATTCATGTGTCTTGCATTTTATAACGAAACAAGCGATTTCGTATTCATACCCGTGCTTCGGATATTACAAAAGCACAGACTTCAGGACGATTTTCTAAAACCTAATATATAAAGAAGGTAGACATCAGCATCGTCTCAGTCATAGAACGTTTATTGCGAGATACACTGGGCCACAAAGAAAGCGATGTAGCGGACCGGTTATAAAACTTAGGATAACTTCTATTCCTGTGCTTTTGGTTACAAGTTAAAAATGTTAACAATTTTTAATTTACTGTCTTAGCAGAGTAATTCTACTTAACCATGTGATATGCAAGATTTAAAGAACAATCTGTACATTATCTAGTGTAGTTTTTGACAGTTGTTGATCATCATCATTGTTCCATCCGTTCTCAAGTTATAGCGTGACTATGAGAAATAGGGGTTCATTTTTATTTATATATATTATTAAGTTCGTCTTGTTTTTGTATTCATTAATTCGTCTGTGAACGAAGTTTGATGACATCACACAAATGGTGGCACAACTTGTGCACCAATTGGTACCTTGTTGGTACTAAGACCTTTGACAGAACGCGTATCACCGGCCCGAGCCGCCTTCTGTGTGACGTCTATTTGAGGGTTGTTTGTTTTGGCGCAAAGACATAACTAACGACGGACAGCAGTGGCAATAATAAATCAGTTAGTCGACTTTGGATGCCATTAACTAAAGTTTGACAGGCCCTTCTACTCGATCTGTTAAGTAATTCTGTGTAACTTTATTTCACAATTAAGTTCAGGCTGGTAGGTCTGGGTAAATAAGTAAATTTGGTACAGGTAACTTAATAGGTATTGTCCGAATCATGATATAGCAATACTAAGCACTATTTGTTAAATGATTTTCAGTTTTTTTTTCGTATTCGTACTCCGTGTTACTTATCTCGGCTGCCTTACGTGAGTGCGAGTCGGGTGGAGAAAAGTCGTACCGCCATACAATTTTTTTTTGTGTACCTATTTACAACTGGACTTTCTTTAATATTCTGGGATACTTAACAGGAGCCCAACTCGCCCTTGGGTGGCTATTTATATAATGTTGTTTTAGATCTGTTTTTACACCGTGAGGTAATGGATTCAAAGAATAAGAACGCCTTCGAGATGCGAATCGTAAGAGTAAATGAAACCCAACTTACTAGATGGTAGGCCTCTTGTGCATGAAATATATTCTAGCAAGAAGCATTTTTTATAGTTTGGATATTCTCGTGAATTTGACACATTATTACTAAATATAAAAACTGACTTTACTCACGTAATTAGCCGACGTAATTGACCTAGGGAGTTTACGCTGCAAGATGTGGCGACCACTAGTCGCCGACATCTTGCAGCGTAAACTCCCTGAGGATGGGCATCAGACATGCCCGAAACCCAGGTCGATAACGTCGGCTAATTACGTGCATAAAGTTGGTTTTGATAATAAATAAGCATTCATTTTTTTGTTATTATGTACGATGCATAACCATAACCCTGCCGTAGAATAAATAAAAATTACCAGTTAGTCTGACCTTGAGCAAACTTGTCACTTATAAGAGCCAATACGTGTTGCCACTTGTTACATATTAAAGTTAGCTACAAGATTCTATTAAACGTCCCAATAACAATTTTGAATCAATCAATAAAGCAAAACGAAGATAAGTGTCATTTCGGGGAAGCCGGCCGAGATAAGGGGTGACTTTGGCCCGCGATCTGGTCCTTTCACGCAACTTTTTGAAACCCTATTATTAAGGGGGTCTTTGTTTTGTCCAATACAATTCCTTTCAAAATAAAATGTTGCCTCAAACATAATTTTTTTCACAATTTCCTTTTGTACTCTTTGAAAGTAGTTGCAGAAATTCCGTCACTTTGACAGTGGCATTATCACGTTCTATTCTGTTTTCTTTAATTTTGAGAGCTGATTTGTTGTGCCTTAATTTAATGAAAAAGTTTACAGATGACTTAGTATGCCGAACGATTGATTCCTTTATTTTCTAGTTATTCCCCTTTAAAAATTTAATGAATAGGTTTCAACATATCACTTCTAGACGTTTTGTTTTGGAAATCTGAATTTTCACTTGGTACATAAATACTTGACCAAATAACAACAAGATTAGACGACGAAAGTTATAAATTTACATAGATTTTTATTAGTAAATAAATCATATTTACAACATTTTAATACAATTCTTGAATAGTATCATCCAATTTGACATTGTACTAGTAAACTCATTAGTGGAATAGATCTATTCCCAAAGTCTTTTGGTTGATTTTGCATTATGTTGTAGTTGTCTCGCTTTTTCGATCAGTAAAATTTATAACAGAAAGAAAGCTAAATATATGTTCTTCTTCCAAAATCCAAAACCACAAACATAAACATGAAAAAAATAATTGAATTTTATGTTCAAAGTTGGTCTCTAGAGTTAGTGTGTGTGCAGCTGTCAGTGTGCCAAAACAATTGTTTGAAATAAATTAAATAAACACTAACGGAAGTGGAAAAATTATAAGAAGGTAAGCTTAGTGTTATTTTTATCATAATAAAATATGAACTTTAGCAATTCCAATATATATTATACAGAATTTCGTTTATTCTCGGACATGATATTCAAATATGAAACGCAACGGTTTTTTCGTAAACGTAATTTATTGCTAGAAATTCAATATGTTATCTTACAAAACATACAAATATTGCAGGATAATAATGTAAAACACAGTTTATTCTGTTTATTACTTTTTAATTAACGTATAAGTTTAGAAACGTTTTGAAATAATCGCCATTTTTTGAAGTGGTTGCAAAAAAAAACGATCCGGTATTTTGAGTTTTGAGTCTGCGAGTGAATAGATTTTGAAATTTTGTCAGTAGAACGGTAGCGTATCGTCTTCATTGTATTTTGTGTTGTTGTGTGCAATCAAAATAAATTAACACGCCAACTTCCTAAAACAATTTTGTAGAAAACAGTCTCTACCAAACCATTAATAGTCAAACTAACTGAGATACTCTAAAAGTCTAAACAAACGAAGCAACTATCCTTAAAGTGCTGAGTGCAGTCTCAAAGTACTTAGTAACGAATCGAGGTGGCCAACTGTCGACTTGTTGAATCGCTAGCTCTTGAAACACTACCCGAGTTAGGGCTGCCAGTTTTACTATTAACATATATATCTCCTATCCCTATATATAGACATAGGATACATATAAAAATGCGAAATTTTGTACAGATCGCGCGGCGAGAGTTTGGCTTTGACCGTTATTGCGCAGAAGTCAAAAATTGGGTATCACAGGGTGGCTAGAGGGACGAAGGACTCTTGTCTCTCTCTGTCACATCGAAGACGAGGGACTCTTGTCTCTCTCTGTCACATGGCGCGACAGTACCCATGCGCAGTAATCCCCTCCACCCGAAGGTCAAAGCCAAACTCTCGCCGCGCGATCTGTATGTGTTAGTGAGTGACTAACAGTGAGAGCACACGTGCACATATTTACTAATTTTTGGTGTGCTTATTTTTGTATGATTAAAAAGTGATTAAGCTGGAAGGCTAAGGCTGCAAGTTAGTTGAAATATATTTCATATCTTTTCTTCTGGGGGTACAGCCAATACAATTTAGTAGTCAGTCTTTTTAGCAACAGTCCGCTATGGTATGTAACACCTTAGTTCGAGATATAATATGTCTAAGCAGTAGTTAGCAAACATTACTGCGATGGCTTGAAGTGCCACTAAATGAACTAAGTGCAAAACATGTCTATGGGTGTTAGATCGCTGTGCATGTGTCACGCACAAGTTCAATATAAAACTAAAGAGAGCAAGGTGTAGTGCAAGTACGCCTGAAATAGGTTAGTCTACACCTGCCCATGAGTGGTCCACTTACAACTGGCACTCGACTTCCCCGTGTCTTCACTAGAGCTTATAAATATGTGCGTTATATTTTGCTATTTACATACTACGTTTGCTATACCATAAATGACAAATAGCACTTTGTCTAATTTGTAAAATAAAAACATTCTACTCTATTTGCTTAAGTAGAGTCGTTGTTAATTAATATCATAGATGATATTTCCATAAGTAAGAATATTATTTACCTTTCTTTTGGTCGCATCAAACATACTCATAATTATTTCAGTATTCAAATTTGTTCAAATGTAAATAAAAGCTACGCGTGACAACCCTAACTATAGTCTAACTAAACAGAGCTCAACGTCAAAATATTGCATCACTAACTTACACCAGTTTACGATACGACACGTTTCTTGAACTTAGTTTAATGAGTTACGATAGTACACTTTGAGACGCGTGACAGTAGCACATTTACGATAGAAACTAGCAAAAACCTGCGGCTTTACCCGCGGGGACTAACCAATGCAAATAAAGAATACCGTAGGCGTACAAACGGAAGCGGCGTTCTAACAAATTAGGTTTATTTAAAATGAAACTTATGTAGATATTATTGAACTATTGAAAAATAATATAAATTTCAACGTACCTTTTAAGAACTGGTTTGAGAGCAGGTTTTAAATATTGTGTATAAATAACATTTGATTTAATAATAATAATTATTGAAACACTTAACACTTTGCAAGACATGTGTATGTGACTAGGATTATTTGAAAAACTTAAAATAAATAATAAATCCTATAAATGATTTTAGTGTCCGTCCATTATCAGCACAAGATGTCCACAGATCACTCAGATGCTTTTTGGTTAGGTCCCGCGGTGCTTACAAGAACATTTTACAAAAAAAATCATTTAACTTTTATCGCTTTGACTGTTCAACCTGTTTTCTACAGTTCCTGTAAATATTTCAATATTGTTTTAGTACATTACTGCAGAATCTTTTCTTTAGAAGAAGGCTTTCTTACTGGTTAAGGCTTGTATACAGGGTGTTTGGTAGAGGGACCGACAAACCAAATGAGCGTGTTCGGGGGGCCCACTTGGAGAATACAAGTTGGCCAAAAAAAAATCCCCGACACCCCAATTTTTTTTAACTTTTTTTTGTGAATTTTCTCGTTTTCTCCAATATTGTACCTATTTACCACCATAACATTTGTAACGAGAAAAATCACAAAAAAAAGTTAAACATATTGGGGGGTCGGGGAATTCTTTTGGCCAACTTGTATTCTCCAAGTGGTCCCCCGAACACGCTCATTTGGTTTGTCGGTCTCTCTACCAAACACCCTATATAATGCTTTTCTCAAAAAAAAAATTTTCAGGCCATTTGTTGGCTTGTTTTCTGCCTTCCATTTCATACATTTTTTATATATCTAATCACTCCTTGGATTTTGGAGGAAGTAAATTGTTTTTTGCTGATTTGGCCTCAGCTTTTAAATCAGGAGGAGTGCCATCTATTTCCGAATCAGATTCGCTTGAACTAATTTTTTGGGATTATCTATGTTCACGCGGTAAATTAAAACACAATTGTCGCAATTGAATGTGAAATCCCGACAATCGTTTTCTTTTTACTTAAAAGTTTGCGTTTAGTTTTGAACATTGTTCTATTTTTACATTACATGAATGTTTTAGTAAAAATATGTAATTGTTTTTTTGAATAATCATGTTAATCTTAAAATGCAATGTTTTAATCCAACATGATTTATAAACTGAAATAACTTAATACAAACACGAAATCCCACACTGTACTTCTACAACATTACCAAGTACAAAACGCATCGTGCATACTTTTTCAGCGTCGCGTTAAGTGTAAAATGGCTGTTTAAGGCTCCAAAAATATATCTATCTTATAAAATGTCATACCAAAAAAGAGAGATAAACATATATTTGGAGCCTCTCTCCTATAATCATGTTATAATGGCTAAACTGTAATCTGTGTCTGGTACTATGTTTTTCTAAGCAAATCTAAAGAAGATGACCTACTGTCCAGTAAGTAAATTACATACTTACTTAGGACAGTAGGACATTCCAAATTTAAAATCTTGCTTCTTACTGGACAGTTGTAAATAAGTATCTGGTAGAGTTCACTTTCTGGATACTTTTTGGAGATGTTATGGCAACATTACATACCATTTAACGGTTAACTCATACTTGGCCAGGAAGACTTGCTTACTGGATTCTGCAGTAAAGTACTATTACAAAATTGTATGATACTGTAATTTTATATATATATATTTTCCTATAACTTAGTAACATAAACGAAATCAAGATGACAAAAATACTTTAACAATGGTTTATGATAAAATAAATATCTTGAACTAATTTAAAAGTCTTGTATCTAAGTACTGGTATCTTATACAAGTACAATTTGAAAAATTTTACACTACTTCCATTCTATTCAGTTATTGGAGTGTAACTCAAAAACAACTAGAGCTAATTTGATGAAATTTAAATGGGACCACACGGGAAGCACCAGCTTTCATATTTTGAGGATCGGTTCACCCTAACGAAAGTTATGAGGTAACAAACATTAAAAAAACAGCCGAATTGAGTACCTCCTATTTTTTGGAAATCGGTAGAAAATAACAACAAATACGTTAACTTTATTTTACTACTAATATCTTGTACTGATTTAGGAGTCATATTATAACTGGCTTATGTTAACCGAAACATAATCCTAAAATCTAATATAAAATAAACCGGTATAAATACGCCAATATTTTTACAATATATTATTTTATTGTACTTGAGTCTTATAGTAGGAAGTAATAAGGAAATAAATGGTTAAATCATGTTGCATATTTGTCCGATATTATATATATATTAGATTAAAAAATATATATTGTGATTAAACTACATTTTAATTTACAAACACAGAACAAATTTTGATTTCATATAAATATTTGATGTTACTACATTTTATGTTGCGATAGATATCTTATACTAGTTTTAATGAATGTTTTACGTTTAGCTTGAATAGGTGACAATGAACATAATAACTTATACGATAAGTTTGGTTTGTAGATGTTCTGCTTACTGGAGAAACGTTAATGTGGAAATGCGATACTGATAAGACCTGTCTCTAAGTTTTTGATTGATGTGATCTAGTAGTTCGCATTCTGACGTATGTTTAATGATTATGAATCGACATATCAAACATAACCGGATAATTCTGGTTATTATTGGAAGGGAACTCCATTATTTTAGTGTATAGGTTACTATGCGATATTTTATTAAAGTTTAGCCTAAATATACCTGGGATATATACACATTTTGTTACACTAGGTATGTACCAAGTACGAATAGGGTAATATGCAAGTTTTTCTGTAAAATATACTATGTTTTGGTACACGTAGGGTATGTAGTACTACAGAGTTACGTAATCTAACCTTACCCAGATCGATAATGTAGAATATTGTTTTCTTCTATAACTATAAATATAAGTTCAGTACTATTCCCTATTTGTATTTCCCTCCAAAAGTATCTTGCAGGTACTTTTGGTGAGGGGCTCGGCCGAACATAACCAAATAAAATAAAAATAAAAACTATGGTGTGTGAACTATGTAATTATTTGTAAACTTGGGAAAATTCGTACCTTGTTCACAGTTTTGGGCATCATTTTCACAAATTAAGCAAACGCATCGGTTTTATTTGTAGTAGTGTTAAGTAATAGTGGTGTTAATTGTCACGCATTAAAATTTATTGGTAACTAAAGCCAGTAATTTTATAGACAGATTTAAAACATATTTTTATAATATTTTCTGTTTCAATGTAAAGTTTGAGCATCTGTGATGTAAAAAAAATGTATCAGACCCTAGGTGGCCTACTACTTTAAAAACATGTCTGATTCAAGCTGATTCTAAAATCATATAACACCATATTTCCATCAGAAATTCCTGAGCTCTTGCTATTAATGTACCAAAATAAGTATTTTACTGCCTTAAATAATTACATAGTTCACACACCATTTAAGTTTTTATTTTTATTTTTTTCTGTTCGGCCGAGCCCCCCTCCACAAGTACCTGTAAGATTATCCACTCATTACGGGACACCCTGTATATACGATACCTTACTACGTTCCTCGAGACAATACTTGGTATGGTATGAGTACGTACTGGTACCACAAATTCGTGAGTGGAATCGAGTTAATATTGGTTTGGATGTCGATAATAGGTGTTGGTACAAGAACCATTATCGGTTCTCAACAAGACCACAGATCATCGGCCACTTGACTCGCTGCTGGACCCAAGCATTCAATCAATTTGATTGGGTTACGGCTTTGTAAACTGTCTTTGTTAACTATTCTGAAGTTGGATTCAGCAGTAGGTATCTAGATACAATAATTTAAATCATGTAAATACATTTAAGGCTAGGGCATTAACCTTGTTTGTAAATTGATCTTTTTTCTAATTTTATAAGGTATAGATTCCTAATTGACAGATTTTATGACTTTGACTAGTTATAGTTAAAATATAGATTGCCCATCGCACAGTAGGTCTGCCATGAGTTTACAACATTGACATCAATCGACGCTCGGTATCGACTGTCGCGAAAAAATTTATGATAAAATGAACAGTGCCACCTCGCGGTCGATTGTAGAACTAAAATTGACAGCGAGTACGCCAATCACAAGCTTAATAGATAGGCGAGATCGAGTATCTAGACTATACAGTAGTAAATATATAGTAGAAGACTATATAGTATATATATGACATTTATGTTGCCAACTCATGATAGAGCTACAGGATCGAGTAAAGGCGTTTTTACTGCCGTATTTATTAACAAGTAAAAGTAATTACTTAAGCAACGATTTTAATTCTTTAGACTAGTATTTGTCTCAAGTTAGAACTATCCAAGGCTTTAGTTCTAATTCTTAGCCGAGTAATAGACACCGTTTCCTTTGTTATGCAATGGGAACACGTCAATTTTTCGTTTTTATTGCAAAATGAAGTTGTATAAAATGACATTCGCACACCAATCTGAACTATGAAGGATCTATTATGCTGAAAAAATGTAATTGCCATGACAACAACCTAATACAAGTGTTAAAAGATACATCCACTTTTATACGGTTGTCAAAACTTACTTAAGCATTTACTTTAGTAAGTAACGTTCATTGCTCGAGTATAGAATAAGATTGTATCGTCATTTAATTACTTCATGGAGACATTACTTAGCAACAAGTAATTACTTGTTTATAAAAACGAGTATTAATATCGGAGGATAAGAAACATTTCGGGTCGCTGCGCCAGCGTGAGTGATGTAAGTGAAGTTATAAATTGCCCATAGCAGTTGTAGTGCCACCTAGGACATAAGAACTGTGCTGCGCAGCACTTCCTGCGCTCGCCACCCCGAGACCAGTTGCTACAGTGCCCTTTACAAACAACACAGTAATACTGACGCTTTACTTGTTTGTGGCAAAATATCTGACACTGCGGTATTAAAATTATTTTTTACCGAAACCTGGAATCGACTTCAACGCTAAAAATGTAGTATTATATTAAAAGCTAGCTGCTCTCCGCGGTTTCACCCGCGCTGTGATGGATGATGATAATAATGATGAATATAGCCTATGTTACTCAGGGTGAATGTAACTTTCCAATGGTGAAAGAGTTTTTGAAATCGGTCCAGTACTTTTTGAGCCAATTCGTTACAAATATACTTACATAAAAATCTTTCCTCTTTATAATATTAGTTTAGATATGTGAATAGAAAACTACTGCTCGTATAAAAGTTTTCTTTCGTCAAGTGTTTGCTGGAAGAAAAGCTGGGGTTTTGGGTTAAGGCGAAATGAGTTCTAAATTTCATGATTCGACTTCGCGAAAACTTAGTTTTTCGACGCTTAAACCTACTAACCGAAGTTCAAAAAAAAACGTAGTGTAAATTGAATATACGTCCTTATGAAGTATGGGAGCCAATACACGATTGAGCAAACTTGGCTCGATAGAAAAAAATCGGCAACATTCCCTAATTTTTGCAATTTTTCTTACGTGCTTCGTGGGAAAAAGCATTTTTATTCAATTATGGGCAATATATATTTCAATGAATGTATCATATTCGAATTCCCAATGAAATTCACTAGTGAACTATGGACTCCTTTAGCATTAAAATGTAATCATTTGATTGTACGAAATAAATATAAAAAGTATTAGCGCGTATTCAATTGAATTTTCGCATTAAATCGTCCATTCTGGTAAGCTATTCTCAACCTTATGTAAAGCACCGTAAATTGTTTTAAAATTAGGATTGGACCACGCCTTAGTACATATATAAAGAATTAAAGAAATAAAAAGTGTAAATTAATTATTGAAGTCGGTACCATGCGCACAATTATGTGATGATAGGTACTTTGGAACTAACAAAAAAATTGTTGTACCCTTCTTAGTGACCCTTGCTACTTACGGGATCGATTGTCATTTACCTTCAATTATGATATCAAGATATGCGTTGAGTTATTGGAGTGTAACTCAAAAACCACTTAACCGAATTAGATGGATTTTAAAATGGACTACCTCGGAAGTATACTCATTCAAATAAATAAAGAATTTTGAAAACCGGTCTACGGAGGAGAAATACATACATAAAGTCAAACACATCACTCCTTTTTTAAAGTCGTTTAAAACCAAGACTGATTTTTATACAAAAGGCTACCTAGTAATTAAAGTTTCCTTCCTTACGATTCAGATTAGAGAGTGAATACTCTTCAACTCCGTCCCGTAGTAAACTGTGACAGAGGCCTGAAATAATTCGAGAATGCAAATTAATGTAGTACACAAGTGTAGCGGCGTCTGTTGAAGTTCGAAGCGAGTCACACCGGACGCTAGCGACATTATCTCAACATAGTGACGTCATTGTTTCGCGACCCTGTTCCAGCCTCCAATAATGATATTACCACTTCACAACAGGTCTACATTAATGATGTCAAGACTTCAGTTTGACGTCTTTTAGATAGATATAATAATAATAAGTCTTTAAATCTCGACACCCTTTAACCATCCACACCAACGTTGCCCCTTTTGTCACCACTGATGGTGGCTCTTATGGGGGGCCGTTTAGTGGGTGGCAAGTCACCACCAAAATATTTTAATATGAGACTGAAACTGGCAGGTGCCGTAGTCTTATATCTAATGGTCTTATATCTCCCTTATCATTTATTAGTTCATAACAATAGCCTCGTCATTTTACCCATTTTTGTAATAAATAATCCATGTCACCGTCATCCCAAATACTGTTTTTATACACTTTTGTATGCATTACGCCAAACAGGCCTCTAAGTGTTAGCTATAGCCCCACTTATGCCTTTGTAAAGGACCGGGTAACAAATCCGTGAATAAAAATTAATAAAAATAATGAGTCTTTATTTCATGCGTATAACCCATAGATTAAGTATGTATATACACAAAATAAATATAAATCGAATACAAAATATGATTATAATACTTAGGTGGCTATAATCACACTCATTTTTGTTCGCATTCTAGTGCACCGTCAACCAAAAATTAAATATTGGGCTAAAGTTATATGATTATTAACGGGATATTTACCGTGGTATGGTTGTGGAATGAGCTCCCGATATTTCGGCGCAGTTACATGCACCATGTTCACGGGAAGACTGAAGAATGCGGGTGGTTGGTCAAAAAGTTTAAAAATTAGGTGCAGACATAACGATCTACCCTCTTACTTAGTTATTTGCTACGGTTATCACTGGAACTCGAACTCGATCCTAAGTCCCGACAACAGACACTCACTGTATCACTGCGTATAGTATTTTGAACACATTTTGAACGCGGACTTTTATTTTTAAAACAACCTAATACTGGATTCCACGCACTGGCGAGTTGAAAACCATCACCTCGATTGAAATTCTGGCATTTCGAGATCTCAATAGTTTCCTTTAGTAGCCTTGGTATGTAATTATATAAAATAAAAAGGTGGACAAAATTTTAGGGTTATGGAATTCAATCCAGTGGTTAGGACCCGCGTCCAAAAGATGCTCAGCTGAGCTAATAATCATATAACTTTAGAGAACAACCGTGATAGTTTAAAACAAATATTGGGCTGTTTAGATATACACCAAACATTGCAGTATGCCGCTTTGCGATTTCTGCAACGTTCAGAAGGCAGCTATCCTCGATCTAATAACTACAAAAAGTCAGGAACCCGTGCATCAGCGAACATGCCCGACGCGATACAACATCGCGCTTTCCTCATAAGGATGCAAACTTACACCGTCATTATATTGAACCATAATCAATGATGTTAATATAAACTTGTGTATGACTTTCGGATGTATGTAATCCACAACTGGCACGAGTAAAGGAAGAAACAGTAGGGTTAATGTATAAACTCTAGTACAAATACAGAAATACAAAAACACTGGATACAAAAATGTGTATGCAATATTATACAAACTACATAGAAGGGCTTAAATAAACTGTCACAACACGAGGTCTTCTAGCTCAAAGTGATTAACTTCGAGACAATCATATTATATGTGTAAGTAGGTATATAGGTACCTATACTATGACTCGTGAAGCAAACGTTTGAAGTAGGTAATACCAGTTTATATTTATTATCAGACAGATAAGAATTTAACGAAAAGTTGTAATTCAGAATACGTCGTTTTCATTAGTTCAAACTTTTCGTTATAATCGCTAAAGTCATTTAACGAAAACTTTTGATTCAGAATATGTCGTTTTCGTTAGTTCAAACTTTTCTCTATAATGGCTTCAGTCATTTAACGAAAACTTTTGATTCAGAATATGTCGTTTTCCTTTTAAACTTTTCGTTATAATCGCTTAAATCATTTAACGAAAACTTATGATTTAGAATTATGTCGTTTTCATTAGTTCAATCTTTTCGTTATAATCGCTTAAGGCGAAATGAGTTCCAAATTTCATGGTTCGACTTCGCGAAAACTTAGTTTTTCCACACTTAAACCTAATAACCGATATCGAAAAAAAATGTAGTGTAAATTTAATATACTCCTTTATGAAGTATGGGAGCCAATACACGATTGAACAAACTTGGTTCGATAGAAAAAAAACGGCAACATTCGGTAAATTTTGCAATTTTTCTTACGTCCTTCGTGGACAAAAGCATTTTTATTCAATTATGGGCAAATATATTACAATTAATGTATCATATTCGAATTCCCAATGAAATTTACTAGTGAACTATGGATTCCTTTATCATTAAAATTTAATCAATTGATGAATATAAAAAGTATTAGCACGTATTCAATTGAATTTTCGCATTAAATCGTGCATTCTGGTAAGCAATTCTCAACCTTATGTAAAGCACTGTAAATTGTTTTAAAATTAGGATTGGACCGCGCCTTAAGTCATTTAAAGAAAAATTTTATACAGAATACGTCGTTTTCATTAGTTCAAACTTTTCGATATACTCGCTTAAGTCATTGAACGAAAACTTTTGAATCAGAATAAGTCGTTTTCGTTACTTCAAACGTTTCGTTATAATCACTTAAGCCTTATACAGTACTAGCCGTGCTTAAGCGAGCTTAGTTCTAGTGGTAGGACTTTAGTAGAGACCAACTGGTACTCCAGTTTTTTGTCACCAGACTTTTGTGAGTTATTCAACAAAATAAAGTGAAGCAGTAGTGTGCAAATGTTACTGTGTTTCGTTACAGGCTAATGTTTCCAGCGAGACAGGGCAAGATATATAAAATCTTACGAATAATAGGGTACGATTACTATGATAACTTAGTAGGTACTCAGATTTAACAGGGTGACGATCGCAGAGCATTAAGCAGGGATTTATTTCTTGTTAGTTAAAATTCTGAATTGCACTGAACAGTTATGGGCAAGCGTGATGCTTAACACCAGGCGAGCGACTTACTCGTCTCGTCACCGATAACAAGGTAAGTAAAATGTGCGCTCCAAGTACTTTTACCTGTAGACATAAAAACACATCTATTAAACGTCAGTCATGCATGACTGATGCATAGTGTGTCGGCACAAGATTCCGTGTGGATTAGATTTTTAGTGTGGTTTTTTTTTCAATCATGTGGTCAATAGAGCTCAATACACTTAATCTTTGAAGTTGCTGCCACTAGTAGATAGATGTCTATACTAAAGTAAAACAATATACTAAACTAATAACTGTCTAAAATAAGAAACTTGTATGAAATACCGTTTTATAATAATATATTTCTAAAGGTTTTTCACGTACACGCAACCTGCCTATAAACTATGAAAATATGTATTAACACCTTATTTTAGCTTAACAAAATAATATTCGTACCTTTTACCCAAACGTTCTATGAAAAATAGAACGTTCTGGAATCGTCTGAAATGTCTAAAGGAAATGCCTACCGTTTGCAGCGACACCGTAATTATGGATACAATGGTTCTGTACGCGACAGCTTTTCGGTTTATACCTACGTTTACGAACACGATCATGTTATTTCTCTGATTATTATGTTATCATTTAGAAATTAGTAGGAAGGTACTAAGTAGCATTTTAAATTTAATGGTAATTTGGTGGTAACGAACGACTACGTTACGTGAAGTAGGAATAATGATTACTGTCTTTTACTTACCTATGCACATCAACTTTGTGCTGAACCCACCACAATCAACCCATTATGTGCCCGCTGCTGGGCCTTGAACAAACCTCTCAGAGACAGGACTTAGGCCATAAACCACCACGCGGGTCCAAGTATAGGCTAGTGGCCACCCGAAGGCCTTCGACATATCCATACGACTCAAGTCCTAAGACAAGCAAACGGGACTGTCAGCTTAACGTGCCCTCCGAAGCACAGAAACGCTTAGTTGAATAATGCCACTAGCGGTCACCAATCCAACTTCTGACTGCAGCAAGCGTGGCTTAACTTATCGATCGGTTAAGAACACCAAGTCAAGCTCCTCTGCGAGCACTTCCCTAGCCAGCTCTGAACCCATGCTGAACCTTAAAAACTCTCATTTTTTTCAATACACACTCAGAGTAATGGGAACATAAATGATTTAAGAATTTTGTGATCTTTTATTTTGTGTGTCCATGACTCCTGCGAAACAGGAAATTTTAGAGCAGGGGTATGAGTGTGTAAACGTTGTTAACGGCCTGCTGCTAAAAATGATCAGAAACTGATAGCTCGCGCACAATTATGATCCATTCATATATGGATAAGTTTTATTTATAATGGTTCACCAAAGTGAGTCCCTCTCGCCTGATGGAAAGCGAAGATGGAATCAACAGCTAACGGATGCACTAATGGGCCGGCTGGAAAGACCCAGGGTCATAGCTGCGAGGACACACGTACGCCGGCAGAGCATTCCACAAGTTACTTACATGACAGAGGTAGGAACTGCCAACATTTTTGGTTCGTGGTAAGAAGTTTTGAACAGTATATGGATGCAATGCTATAGCCGGAACGAGTAGTTCGAGATGTGTATGAGAGCAAAGATAATTTATTGCCAATAAAAGAGTTCGGCTACCAGCGGGATTTGAATCCTCTAGAACAGTTCTTAATCTTTTAGTGACGAGGAAACATTTTACATAATGTCTGTCTTGTCACGGACCACCACATGTTTGGAGGTAAACATTAAACGTAACTAAATAAATTCTTGTTCTATCTACAAATGAAACATGCATAAAATTGTTCCAAATCAACAGTATTTATAAGTTGTTTTGAAGAAAATGTATATTACAGAGATAAGTAAGTACTTTACTTTACATAAGTAAGTTTTTTTAATTTAATGCGATATTTGTGTTTGCATACTTCTTACTAACTTTTGAATTCTTGATTCAGTTCTCAGTGTCAGGCAAATGAATTGCCTTTTGACTCCCAAAATTTTCAAAAACCTGTTTCTATGTATCTTTCAATTTGGATGGTTTTGCGGACTACTTTGGATGCTTTCGGACCTTCGGACGTGGACCTTCGGTTAAGAACCATTGATCTGGAATATCTTTAGGTACTATTTACCTACCGTTAAATCTATAGATTCAGCATTCATGCAAAAGCATTTTCTTCTCTTACCACAAGGTTAAAAATCTTGCTAAATCTTTTATATAGTTTGCATAAAACATAACAAATAAAACTCGACATTTTTAAAGAATCAGAAATCTCAATTTACGAGTCCAATGTCCAAGATCTTGTTTCATTTGATAGCAGTAACAAAACGCCAAAGTCAAGAAGCTATCCTTAGAAATGTGTACCTAAACATTTCTACCGCAATGCGTTCTTCTCAGACGCGTAAATTTTATGGTTCTGAAAGCTTAAGGCGAGTTCAAGAGTTTCTTTATTATACTGGATAGATATACATATTTCCAAGATCTAAGAAATCCAATTGTAGAAAATTTAATTTCAAACTTCGGTAGTAGCAACTTTCCATGTAAAATTGAAAAAAAAGTGGATATTGCAATTGTAAGATTTTACCCCCGCCTCTTTTCAGGTATAAATCGAAAAATATTAATTTACAATAAAAATATTAGGATCAAATTGTAAAAAACTTAATTATAAATTATTCTGTTAATATAAATAAATTTTTCATGTAAAATTTCGCCCGCTCTTTCAGGTATAAATTGGAAAATATCGATCTTTGGAAAACAATTTTATTATTGGAATCGAAATTGTAGGAAATTTAATTCTCAACAACTTTTGTTATAACCATTTTTCGTGTGAATATGAAAATAAACGAGTTAATAAACAAAAAAATACCCTTAAAATCAAGATGGCGGATGATGCAACGGGTCGATTACCACGCAAAACAAAATTAAGACTGCCAATGACCTTCCCCAACGAAATCCAAAAAAAAATGTTACTTATAATTTTTTCCCAGGTTTGCCCCTTTTTGAGCTAATCTGACTGGGCTAGTGTCCTATAAAACATCCTCAGACCGCAAATATATCCGTCTGACCTTACAATGGAATACCTGAAGCCATAGATTAGTAACCGGACCTGATGAGGCATGTGCGTGAATATAAAATAGAAACAGAATTTCAGAAAAAAAATGTTACTTTCTTCATATGTATTCTACTATCCTACTAATATTATGAACGTGCACGTTTCTGATTATGGATGTATGGATGTGTGGATCTTTGTTACTCCTTCACGCTCAAACTGTGAGGCCATTTTTTGTGAAATTTAGTATGGAGGTAGATGAGGCGTTGGATTAACACATAGGATACTTTTCATCATCATCATCATCAAGTGGGTAAAAAGCGTAACATTCTTGGGCACAGTATACACAAAATAACAAGATATCCGCTTACGTCAAGATCGTAATAATGACAGTACTGTCAAAGTGTCACTTTAGTCAAAAGCACGCTATCATTTTGACATTTCGATACACTAGACGTGCTCGGCAACCGACAAGGGTGATGAAATGTAATGACAGTTTTTTCCATAGTGTTTAACTTTTATAATTGTATGTATGTAGGTACTGTATTAATTTATTATCAGTGTTAACTGATCGAAAAATACTTATGTTTTATATAAGTTCTGTAACTAGGCTATTGGGCTTTCAGTTTTTGAATACCTAAGCCCGATCCCCTTCCCACAAGTCTAAATACCCCTAAGTGTAATAATTTGAAGGCGATTTAATTACCAGAAACGTTTTATTTACAACAAAGCCTTACACATAGAATAGACGATTTTTCATTCATCAATTAAACAGTGTTACAAGTGACCAAGACGAACAATGCACCGAATGTTCGGATACGGTTGAGTTTATTCTAAACACGACAAAGACTGGCTGCACGATGATGTCCCAGCACCTGACGAGCATGTTCGAGCAGATTGGTAATTTCACTAAAAACAACTTGACTCATAACTCAAAGTTGGTGAAAGAGAAGGAAAACAAATCCAGTGCTAATCATGTGGGATCCGGTGGTGTTGGAGGAGGAGGGGATAAACAGGCGTCTCCCTCGCACAAGCTTGGGCATGCCCAGCCGCTGCTTCCTCTAAAAAAACCCTGCAAGCTGAGAAACGTGTGTTCGAGAGCGGAGTCATATGATACGTTGTACGGGAAGTACTCATTGGTAAGTGATAGCTTTTAAGTTTTAAAAGTGGAACTTTGCAGGATTCTCTTTAAAGTACTTTAAACTTAACTTTAGCCGTCTACAACGAAAATACATAATTATAGGTGTTATTTAACGAATCAAACACATATAAGTTCTACTTAATTATCTTACTGTTAAATCTTACTAAGTTAACTTAATTATTTTGGTAAATTATAAAAATATATTTAATTTATTAGGTATATGAAAAGAAATAGTCACCAAATTATATAGTTCTTAAATGAACATGGCTTTAAAAAATCATGAATTAGAAACTCACAGTACATACACGAATGAAAGTAACAAGTCATTTTCGGCCTTATTAATAAACTTGGCGTACACCCGGAGTAGTTAAAACATCTATCTGTCAATTTTTCGCTTGCAGTAAATGTCACGCGTGAAAGCAAGACAAAGCATGTTACGCCTAAAATAGGTTTACGCAACGTTTATTAATAAAGGCCTTTGAGTCTAGAGAATACTACGCATACGCATCTTACCATAAAACGGTATTTTTTTAGCATTACCTTCAAACCAGAGAAGCTAATTATTACGCATTATAATGTACACTTTGTCAAAAACTTATAATGTATGTTAAAAAAATAATACATAGAGTTCGAAATAGAAACGCACCTTCAAAAGAGAATTAAAACTACGATTGCAAAGTAGCAAAATGTTGACTGTATTTATTGTAGAAACTTTTACGAATTGATTGTGCATTTAAGTGATAGTGAATTAACAGCAAGTAATAGCGAGAGGGGGGTCTTTTTTATTTGGTCAAGGTTCCAATACCCCGTAACATTGGAACATTGGAAATGACACCGTTTTACGTTCTTCTGCTGTAAGTTGGGTACACATTCTAACGTTCCATAGCATTTATAGCCATAACCCTTCAAGGATCGATGTCATTATAACAATGAAATTTCTATTGTGTCTGGCCTTGCGACCTTTGATGCAATAACCTTTCTTGATATATAGGTAGGTCGGATTCACTGTGAGAACTCATAATACTGATATTTGTGATACATTTACCTCTATCGCCGTATATATTTCGCGGTTAGTCTTAGAGCCCTAGGATTTTATTTGTTTTGCATTAACACATGCGAGGCAAGAATATGAATTGACATTTTAATAAGAAACAAAAACTAAACAGGTACTATATGACTTTAACCCACGATTACTAGTTAACCGTACCTGCTGTCCCTTTGTAAGTTATAGTAGCACCGCGAGTGATTGCGAAATTCTTTCCCCTAACCAATATTTACGAGATGTTGAAATTCTGCAGTAACCAAAATATTTATATCAAATGTTTGTAGTACTCGTATATAATAAATGTAGTGGCAAATGCCCTCATTCAGTTCTATTTTATGATTAATAATTTTAAGTCTACACAACCGTAAATATGACCGTACATGTCGTCTATTTTGACACTCACTAGTAAATTAAAATCTATAGTTCGTTCCGTCGTCATAAAATCGTGATAATTGGCGAGATAAAAGGACTCACAGCACAAGTAAAAATAACGAACATGTCCTTATTTTTGTTTTATAGTAAACACAGTAACACATACAATCGTAAAACTTGATGTAATCATACTGCATATATATCCAATAAGAATCCCACGCAAGTGCATGTGAGACCGGAAACATAACACAAATATTTTGTGGTGTGGTACGGAGTCAGGCTTGCACTTGGCAGGTATTTTTTGAGAAGAAGAAACTAGACCCTTTTTAGGTTAAGTTGTAAATAGTATACAAACAACATGCAAATTTATACTAGAGCTGCTTGTTGTTTTCACAAAAGCAAAAACCCGCGGCTTTAAGTAAATGAAGCTCATTCTAAGAGCTGTACGAAAGTCAGACTTTATATTATTATCATCCTAGTAATTTCATATTCAAAGAGATAATATTGTGTAGCTATACTAGGTCATTACCACTCATAATACTAGTATTATCATAAATGCGAAAGTTTGTGCATATTATTTTTGTTTATTTTGTCATATAAACTAAATGTCTCGTAAAGTATGTTTACGCCGCAACACCTAAATAGATTTGGATGTAATTGAAATGTATAATAGCTTCAGATTAATATAAAATACTACTAATATATTTTAGACAGAAAAGAGGATTAAAATATATCTAAACACAGGGTAAAATATATGTAAACATATTCCAGGGTGCTATTTTCATATCAAATTTTACCCGAACTCGTTAAGCCGTTGCAGCGAAACGTGGAGGCCAACGAAAAAATGCACAATTCAAAGGGTTAAAAAATATTTTGAAATATGTAGTTGAATACTCCTCTGTCATCTCAGATGATGTGATATGAGTTAGAAAACTATCGCGAGTGATGTCCATCATTGGTGTTTAGGAACCGGCTAGGATTCATGTAATTGGCTACCGACTTCCAAAAAAAGAGGAGGTACTCAATTCGCCTGATTTTTCTACCGACTTCCAAAAAAAGAAGGAGGTAGTCAATTCGACTCCATTTTTTTTAATGTTTGTTACCTCATAACTTTCGACTGGGTGAACCGATTCTCTAAAATCTTTTTTGTTTAAAAGCTGGTGCTTCCCGTGTGGTCCAATTTAAATTTTATCAAATTCGGTTTAGTAGTTTTTGAGATACACTGAATAGAATGGAGGTCGGTATTAAATTTTTCAAATTGTACTTGTTACCGTTTTTTTCCGAGCATTGGGTTTAGCACCAAAATTTGTGTAAGCGTAACGTAATTGTATTTAATTTACTTATATAATTCATCATAATAATATTGTACTATCGAAACAATTATTGGTTTGAGTAGGTTCTTACATTCACTCGTGCACTACCTTAACTAATTATATTACTTACAAACTAGCAACATTTTTATTTACACACTTAATAAAATATATTATAATTGAGGTTGTTTGGACTCCGTACAAACTATCATTTATCTAGTACGACTGTGGCACAGATAACTTGTAGTTTGTTTTGTATACGCAAACGATACGAATACGATACACTTACGCAAATGTTCGCGCTAGGCTTACAGTTATTACTTATTTCAAGTCCTTCAATTGCGAGGCACTGTGGTACAAAGCGGAGTGCACCGAGCTACGGTACTTTTACCTAGCGTTGAGAATCTCATCTCAAATAAATGTGATATATCTGAGTTAAGAGAAATCATACTTTTGTTTATTCTGTGTTGAAACTCTGCATGGCACATCAACGGTCATGGGCATATCTGACGTAGTATAGACGCACGAATTATATCGTCACATTAAAGTATGTAAAATAAATTACTTCAAACCATTTTTCAGTTCTATGCGCTACTTTAGACATAAATAGCTGAGCAGTCAGCGGTTTTGCTCGCTTAGTGGATGGTTACAACGTAGAAAGCATCAACTGTCAAATTAAATCTAATTTAGCATACAAACTTGGACTTGTAACCCTGACGGTGACTCATTCACCAACGCAGAGCAATCATTCAGGAGAAGTAATTATATATATAGGGTGTTTGGTAGAGGGACCGACAAACCAAATGAACGTGTTCGGGGGACCACTTGGAGAATACAAGTTGGCCAAAAAAATCCCCGACCCCTCAATATGTTTTACTTTTTTTTTGTGATTTTTCCCTTTTTCACCGAAATTGTACCTATTTACCACCATAACATTTGTATAATTTGTAAAAACTAAAAACATCCGGTCTAAAACATACTTTACAAATGTTATGGTGGTAAATAGGTACAATATTGGAGAAAACGAGAAAATTCACAAAATAATTGGGGTGTCGGGGGTTTTTTTTGGCCAACTTGTATTCTCCAAGTGGGCCCCCGAACACGGTCATTTGGTTTGTCGGTCCCTCTACCAAACACCCTGTATATATTAAGTACTACTCGATAATACGTAATACATTTATGTTATCAGCATTATCAATTCACGTTTCTAAGTATAAGCGGTATAAAAGTATTGATACCGCTAAGTGCCAGTTTTCCCGTAGTAAATATAATCAGTTTATCTATGAGTTAATATTTACTACATTGGTTTTGATTTAGAATACCATGATAACGAGGATATCACAAGATTCAAAGTTGTATGGACAGTGTGACAGACAATTTATGGGGCCAGCATATATATTAGAATACCCATGAGTGTATGATACTTAATGAAGGAAGAAATCACAAGTTCTACTATCGTACGCCCACCGACACAAAATTGTTGAATCATTTTATGAATGATAATAAACCCTGTTTATTTCTCAAAAATTACATTACAAAAATGCGCTTAGAAACACAGATTTTTATTTAAGTGATGATTTCATTTTTGTTTATTATTAATTTTGGTTGTAGAGAAAAGGCCGCCTCCTCCTTCAAAACTTTAACTTCGGAACAATGAAACTTAGTGTCAAAAGTCACGTTGGAATACGCGACTAAAGTGAACTATTTGATAATAAATCATGAAAACGTCTATAGTAATTCATTATTATTTTAAGCTTGCTATATTGACGTGATGGTACCAAATTTAATGGTAAGGTTGAAATATGACTACTTTAAGAGGTGGGAGTAGGGCCCTAGGACTCATTTCAGCACCACGTTACGTTACAATTGTATTCTTCTAGTCTTTATTTGGCCTTTGAACGTTTGGAAGACGTTATTCAGACAGTGTTAAAAATATTATTGAATGCCCTGTCAACACTGAAATTCATCGTCCACCAAGTAGATGAACAATCCACCAAAAGTATCATTCAGTAAGTTATGATTGACGCTTTAGTGACACAAATATCTTGAACGTGGATTGAATGCTCGTTCTAAAACTGATCAACTAAGACAAGAAAGCTTTGTTGCGGTCTCTACTCTGATGAATATTCGCCAGTGGAATTATTGACTCTGCGCTTTCGAGCTTTTGGGTTGTTAAACATTTCAGAAGCGTTTGTATTTTTCTTTTATTAGTTCACTTGTTATAGTTGGTTAAGGCCCACACTCCTCAGAGGAAAACCCATGTGCCATTCACTATGAACTAATATACAGCTAACTCGTTGTGCAGTGGCCCGGTGCGGCTTATTGGATACTCTAGTGGCCAACCCATGTCGAAGTATTCAGGCCGCCCGAAGGCCTTCATAGACATAGCCTTACGACTGTTGTCCTTAGGCAAACAACCGGGACCGTCGGCTTAACATGACCTCCGAAGCACGGAAGCACTCAGTTGAATAATGCCACTAGCGGTCACCCATCAAACTCCCGACCGCAGCAAGCGTTGCTTAACTTGTTGATCGGCTCAGATCTCCAAGTCAAGTTTCGCTGCGAGCGCTTTAAGTATACTGTTTATTATTCTAACCTACAGTAAGGATACTGTCATCATCATCATCTCAGCCGTAGGACGTCCACTGTTGAACATGTCTCCATGCCTCCCCCACAAATTTCCAAAAGTATCGGTTGGAAGCGGCCTGCATCCAACGTCGTCCTGCTTTATCAGGTCGTCAGTCCACCTCGTCAGTGGACGACCTACGCCTACCTACTAAGGATACTGTAGGATAGAACCATGTCGAACCACGTAAATATCTAAAGCTAGGACACACAAAGCCCAAGAGATTTACATTCATGAAAATGCTCTGTAATATGAGCTCCCTTTTAGAAACTGCCTTAGTATTATAACAACAATTAAAACTAAGTACTACTACGGCTACGTAGCAGACCGAATTGTACCTATCTTATTACTGTCTAGGGATAGAGTTTATTTTACAATGCGCTAGTAAGAGGGATGTTGCTTATTCAACCGACTTATAAAAGAGGAGGTTCACATTCCGACTTATTTTTATGTGATTTTATATAATTTTTTCAAATTGAATCGTATTTGATGTTTTTTTTACTCTTGGAAGCTGGTGTTTCTCATGTAGAATTTCCATTTCAATTTGATCAAGATCTGACCCTTAATTTTTTTGATAGTAATTTACATAGAATTCTAGAGAGATGCCAATCCATACGCTGAGTACAAAACCTGGTGTCGCAAGCAGCGGCCGTTTTCCGCTATGCGACGTATATATAGCTTTAATAAGTTACTATCTATATAACCTGCGGCACGTAACTCTAGCGCTGAGCAAAATTTGGAGGGGATAGCTGCGCATGGGTACAGTCGCGCACATGTGACGGAGAGAGACAAGAGTCCCTCGTCTTCGATGTGACAGAGAGAGACAAGAGTCCTTCGTCCCTCTAGCCTCCCCGTGAGACCCAATTTTTGACTTCTGCGCAATAACGGTCAGCGCTAGAGTTACGTGCCGGCGGGCTGTACTATCCACTATGGTATTCAAAATTTACGTTTGCGTATTCGTAAGTACACAGCCAGCATTGGAAACTGTTTACATGCAATATCGCGATCGGCGTTCAGTCACATAATACAAAAGTTGCGAGCCGCCGTGAGCATTGTGTTCTGTTTTTGGGCATATTGCTGCGACACCGGCCCGCCCTCTTTTCTTATCTCCCTTGTTTCCGTGATCTGTGATAATTTATCATCGACATCTGGTTTGATATAATGGAAGACGGTTTAAAGGTTTGTTAAGAGTTATTTTTACAAGAGATCTAAATTTTGCGCATTTATTTACGTCGATTAACGATATATTACAAATGGCAACCCCTTTTTAAATTACTGAGCAAACAGTATTCTACTTAAAAGCGTTTCATAAAAATTTACTTATTAGTAATTGCGATAATTATATAGATATTTATAGCCATATGTGTATATTCAAAATAATCTCATGACCATTTCTCCAAGGTCATGTCGCTAAATATTTGTTTAATTTAATTTAATATGGAATTCGGCAAAGTAACTCTGGAATCGATAAATTAGCGATATTTATTGTTTCACGTATTGTGATATTTATTTTAGGCCGGGCACAAGTGTTATTAACTTTAATTAGGTAAAAGATGGTATCAGTGGTAATAATGGAAGCAATACCAAGTACCTATACATATTTCTACAAACCAGAAAATTGATTAGTAATTATATTCTCTAAACCCGGGTCGACGAATTATATCCCTTACGTCAGTGTTTGCCAGTTAATATAGTTTAATATTATGTCAAAGTCACGAGAATTTAATTAGTATAACCATAAAATAAATATATTATTAAACTACACAAGTAACTCAGTATATGATAAAAAATATACACTCGTACCGACAAAGCTCAAACAAATCTACCTACAGTTCAATGTTTTGAATTATTGAAATGTAAAGAAATGAAATAAGTTTAGTTTTAGTTTTTTGTGAAAGAGTATCATGAAAATGATTCAAAAATATAGGTACTACATACTTACTATCACCAAAGACGATTACAATCACGCATCCGACATGCTTGAAAAGTTCGGCAGAGGTCTGCAAACAGCCACATTTAGTCAGTTGCATTTTAGGTATTATCACAGATGTTGACAATAAACTATCCCGTATAAAAGGGGTCCTGCCTATTTGGTTCTTTTATCGACTTTTACGAAAGTGAATATTTCTTTTGACAGGTAAACTATACGGTAGATACATGAAATAGTTTATCTAAGCAGCACAAAAAATCGAGTTCCCAAATCCCATTCATCAAAGGAAATTTGTATTATTACACATCATTAGAAAGCTTTGCATGAAACGGACAAGCCTAAATCATTCACAGCGCAGCAAAATAGAAGTGTAATATTTTTATGGCATAATAAATCTCTTTTCTCTCTCTCTCTCTGTCCATAAAACATGTAGGAGGAAAATACAGATAGGCTACCTTATGCTCCGTTCACACTATAACATGTTTTCATTCACGCACCTTCTCGGCACCACTTTATATATCATGCAACCCTATAACCGAAATAAGTCATTATATCATAGATCAGTACGTAGTACATACGAGTATAATGGTCTGTGAGTAATGTGCAGAATTTTGTAGTAGCCCATCGTTATTGCTATTTTTAAAATTCGAACTTCTATAAGTTTTGTACGTAAAAAAAGACCGGATGGCGGGAAAAAACCACAACAATGCATATGTAGTGTTTTGTAATTTATTTCTTAAATTATGTGTATTTGACATGTGATAGTGGTGGATAATTAACTGTTAAGTGTCCGTAGAGCTGCATGAGTGTAGGCAAAGTGTCATTCCACGCTGCACTGCCAAGCTGCAAGACTGGTAGTGCAGAAGGGAATTTTTATTCCCCACTGCACTACCCGCTGGTAGTGCCGTGGGGAATTTAGAATCTGCATACATCGTCGTTCCCCGCTACACTACTAAATATTATTTCATAATTACTCAACTCGTTTATAGGGTTCCATGTTGATGTTTGTTTTTTATACTGTTGCTTGTCTCGAGATAATTGTGAAGTGACAGCTGTCAAAATGACACAAAATGTATTTTATGATTTTGATTTCACACTCATCTTACTCGACAATAATACCGATATAAGTCTTAGCTGTGACAGCTGTCAAAGTGACAGTTGAAGACGTATTTCATGCTTTTGATTTCACATACACAGACTACAGCTTGCTCGACAATAACTCCGATATTACTCTTAACTGTGACAGCTGTCAAAGTGACAGTAGATGATGTATTTTATTGTTTTGATTTCACTCTTAGACTTCATTTGGCTTGAAAATAGCACGGATATAGATTATGCTATATGAAGGTCGTATGCCACCTACCGTAGCGAGTAAAACAAAGTTAGTAGACAGTTATCCTATTACTTAAGACAGTTCTTCAGTGATGGTAACCAAATATATATGATAAAACCAAAAATATGTCGGGTGAAACGTGCTTACGCTTCTTCCAACCCCTTCAGAGATGTAAATGATAGTATTTTTGCATGAAGGCTTGCCACTCTCGTCAATAAACATATCTTGAAGTATTGATCCAACTTCTGTGTTCACACCTACGAAGAAATAATGTCAGGAAGCATAACTCAGAACAAATTCCACACAAAAAGTGGTCCTTCAAACCAAAACGATGTATGATTCTAAATACGAATTACTTCCGAGGTTACAAATAGACATGTTCAGTGATTGGTTTAAATGTCAGAAGGAAAGCAGGGATTGGTCCACGCGTGAGCTGCAACGTCTACTATGACAGCTGAGTCATAGCGTCGTGAACGATGTTATTGATTTAGCACGACAATTAATTGGATCATTTTTTAAGGCGGTTACTCTTTCTGATATTATTTCTTTGTTGATTCATACATGTAATGTTCGCAACATGTGCTTCTATTGCTTGTTCCCCACAACTTAATCGCACGATTCAATTGGATATTCATCATCATCTCAGCCGTAGGACGTCCACTGCTGAACATAGGCCTCCCCCATGATTTTCCAAAAGGACCGGTTGGAAGCGGCCTGCATCCAACGTCGTCCTGCGATCTTTCTCAGGTCGTCTGTCCACCGTGTCGGTGGACGACCTACGCTGCGCTTGCCGGTACGTGGTCTCCACTCCAGAACCTTCCGGCCCCATCGGCCATCTGTTCTGCGTGCTATGTGCCCTGCCCACTGCCACTTCAACTGGCTAATCTTCTGAGCTATGTCGGTGACTTTCGTTCTTCTACGGATCTCCTCATTTCTGATTCGATCACGTAGAGAAACCCCGAGCATAGCCCTCTCCATAGCTCGTTGTGCGACTTTGAGCTTATCTATGAGGCCCATAGTAAGAGACCACGTTTCAGTGCCATAAGTCATCACTGGTAACACACATTGGTCGAAGACTCTTGTCTTGAGGCACTGAGGTATTTTTGACGAGAAGACTTCGCGAAGTTTCCGGAACGCTGCCCAGCCGAGTTGGATTCGACGATTGACCTCTTTCTCGAAGTTGGACCTGCCTAGTTTGACTGTCTGTCCCAGGTAGATATACTCGTCAACAACTTCGAGAACTGAGTTCCCAACTGATATTGGGGTAGGTACAACATGGGCATTAGACATAATTTTCGTCTTGTCCATGTTCATCTTAAGACCTACCCGTTGGGAAACTCGATGGAAAATTGGATATTATTGGAAATGTTTTTAATGATCAATTGATAATTGACGAGACTGGCAATTAATTCTCGTGATGATATGCGTGATGCCTGCCTTAATAGTTACAGTGCGAATCAGAGCTCGTTATCCCGAAATTTACGAAACATCTGTTTAGCCTAATTACCTTAAATGCCAATTTGACGTGTTTTACGTTCATTAGTCATATGCCCAATACAATATCACCATTTACAATCTCCCCACAAAGTTCATCTTCAAATTAAAAAAGTTACAGAGCTAATATGACATAAACATGCTTCGTGGGAAACTGGTGCCTGTTAGTAATACTTGCTCACTACGTGCTTGAAGGCAGGGTATCTGGCAGGGCAATGATGGTATGGTACCCGTCTTCAGGAATTCTTGCAGTAAATCCTAACACTGTCACTTGATTGGCTCGAACCCAGCGCCTACATGTAGCGATTAAAAGGATACCCTTCTTTGAAGCGTTACATCTAGGTCCTACGAGACACTTTTACCTCAAGTTTGAACTGGATTCATTTCATTTCACTGAATTTCATGACGATGTCAAACATCTGTTCCAGTGTGAACGAAAGCTTGCTTGTTTTGAGGTGTATAGCAATGGTTTCTCACGTACGGAGTCGCAGAGGGCTTACGCACAAAAAGCAACTTACCGAGAAAGATTGCTGAGTTTTATATTAGGGGTGGCCGATGCCACGTAAGTACCTGTTATGCAAGTCAAGTTACATAATTGTACTTTGGAAAAATGTGCTAAAAAGCTTTGCTTTCATTCAAATTTAATCAATCTTAGGTTAATATTAATGTTGACCTGATACTGCGCGTGGGTGGCAGGTGTAATTCAAGTGAAATATGTAAAGGTGATCAAGTACTAGTCAGACTTGCACATCGAGAGACATATACTCATACACATTTTGGTTAGGCATTTTTACCATAATATGTAATTTAAATTTTTCGGAATGTATGCGTAAATTGTACTCGCGTTTAGCTGGTTTATATTATGTACTGTTCTACTGTGAAGTTTGCAATATAATTATACCAAGTTAGATGTTTACTTACCCACAGATCACACTATGATACCTACGACTAGGCACTCAGCAAAAAAAGCCATTAGGTAAGCGTCACACTTGGTACAACTATTGTTTAACTACAAAAGTCGAGTAAACACTTCTCATATGGAAATCTCCGAGTTTTTACGTGTCTTATTTCATATTAACAATATGAACAAAATATTAAATAATTAATACATTCTGTAAAATTTCAAACAGGCTTTTTAATGGTCAGATGTAGTAAATGAAGAACAGACAGTGGGCCTAGGATGAAAATTTGCTAAAGACTAACGCAATGGGATCGTAAAATAATTACAGTCAATATCATATTAGCCCCGTCGCATTAGCTCAAAACAGGGACAACCCGAAAAAATTATATATAAGTAACAATTTTCCTTCGCAATTCGTTGGGGAAGGTCATGTCAGTCTACATTTTTATTTAATCGATCCGTTGCGTTATCCGCCATCTTTATTTTAAGGGTCAATGTTTGTTATTAATGAACTCGTTTATTTTCAATTTAACAATTTTTTTTGTTTGGTGTTTTAGTTTTATAAAATTAATTTCATATATTGTTCTTTTAGTTTTATGTTAGTAACCTTGTTCTTGTCATAAATACCTAGGAATTGACAGAATTTGATTCAAATAAATTTTCCTAAAATCGATATTTTCCGATTAATACCCAAAAGAGGATGCGAATTTTCGTTTGATTAACAACTCGTTTAGTTTCAATTTTACATGAAAAATTATGATCAACAAAGTTGTTTAAAAATAAGTTTTCTACAATTTTGGTTTTAATATTATTTTTATCCGAAAAGAGGTTGGAATAAAATTGTATCATTGCAATATCACGTTTATTTTAAATTTTGCATGAAAAACTGTAACAACCAAAGTTGTTGAAAATACAATTTCCTACAAATTTGGTTAAGATATTTTTTTTGTAGGATCGAAGTTTTCCGATGACAGAAAAGACATGAGACATGATGACACTTTTATTTATTTTGTACTCTGAAAACTATTACAACCTAAAGCTTTTGTCATTTCTTACAATTATGTCGTCTTCAATAAATAATTACTTCATTTTAAGAGAAATATAGAGAGATAATGCAACGCTAAGTTTTACCACCGCCTCTTTTCGGGTATAATCAATCGAAAAAGATTTATCTGTCAAAAAAATATCTTTACCAAAATTGTGGAAAACTTAATAATCATTCTAAACAACTCTGTTTTTAACAATTTTAATGTTGTATTGAAAATAAACAAGTTGTTATTCTGAAAACTAAGTAATAGATTCCCGGAGTCTGGCAGTAGGGATCTCTAAAAAGTAGATACAGACAAAATCAATGGCAGACAGGGACTGTTTACCTCCGGGGGAATATGTTGGACTTGTGTAGATAGAACTATTTATTAGGATAAGACATTGTAAATCGGATGCCGTTTGAAAAGTTATCGCCTAGCTTTAGTACGTGCGTGTCTGGCAAACAGCCTTGGACACGGCGAAGAGTTAGAAAATAGTTAAATAAATATTTAGCTTTTGACACTGGGGGAATGAAACCAAATATGGGTAATCGAAACTCGGAGTACTTTTTTTTTTCATTTTAGTATGATACTATTAATCAGTGAGGTAAAGTCACGCGTACCTTGACCAAACTATTTGTTAGGACATTGTAAATTGAATGCCGTTTGAAAAGTTATCGCCTAGCTTTAGTACGTGAGTGTCTGGCAAACAGCCTTGGACACGGCGGAGAGTTAGAAAAAAGGTAAATAAATATTTAGCTTTTGACACTGGGGGAATGAAACCAAATATGGGTAATCGAAACTCGGAGTACTTTATTTTTTCATTTTGAATGTGATGCTATTAATCAGTGCGGTAAAGTCACGCGTGCCTTGAACATGGGTATCTGCATTTTAACCAAAAATTTTGAGTTTCATGGTAATTATTATAAACAATAACGGCTTTACTTATAAACGTTCCTTAAATTTAAATAATGTCACTTAGTACGGCGCAGAAAATTTTTCCTTTGCGCAGTACTAAATGACGTCATTTAAAGGTAAGCAGCGTTTATAAGTAAGGCTGTAAGTAATTCTTTTTAAGTAAGGAACCGCACACTCAGAATAATATAGCATATTATGGATGTAATTTTTTTTAAGGTTTATACTAAAGTTGTAGGTAGAAAAACATACACTATTTATAAACTGTTGCATTCAAGGATTAAATTAACACTATACAAATGTAAAATTCCATAATTCTTTTAACCCGTTGACTCTAGATTCGCCATATATGGCCAATATAACAGATTTCGCAGAAATCAGCCTACTTTTCCAGGAACAGCAACGTGTGTGGTTAAAGATTAGAGATACATTGAAATTTAATTGTACTCAAAGGAAAAAATTAAACGACCAACTTTCGCGTAAGTTCGGTGGTCAGGTGATATTTTGCAATTTTGAATTGGTCGGGGTTTAAATTTGCGTCTGGCGACAATCCAGAGGCGATCCGTCCGAGCATTGTATTTGACTCTCTAGTTGACCTTCATTAATATTATTATTTAGTCGTTTTTATAATAAATAATCATTTAACGGAGTGCTTCCGTGCTTTGGAGGGCACGTTAAGCCGTCGGTCCCAGTTGTAAGTCTTTGGACAACAGTCGTTAGGCTATGTCGAAGGCCTTCGGGCGGCCTGAAAACTTCTACATGGGTTGGCCACTAGCCTACCAAGCCTCACTGGGCCCGTATGGTGGATTATGGCCCAACTCCCATCTCTAAGAGGAATGCTTGAGTTCCAGCAGAATATAATGGGCTGATTATGATCATGATGATGATAATAAAAAAGTTGCGCCCAGAGGTTTCATACACATTACACATAGGGATATTGTTTTCTACCGACTTCCAAAAAGGAGGAGGTACTCAATTCGACTGTGACTGTAATGTTTGTAACCTCATTTCAACCTCGCCTTTCGACTGGGTGAACAGATTCTCAAAATTATTCTTTGTTTGAAAGCTGGTGTTTCCAATTTCATCAACTTCGGTCCAGTAGTTTTTGAGTTATACTCCAATGACTGAATAGAACTGAATGAATGGAAGTCGGTATAATTTTTTTCAAATTGTACTTGTTTAATAAGATATCCTTTAAGACTATCGAAAAAACTTGAATCTTTTTTTTTACTACTTGTTATAACTAATAGTAGTGGAATGAGATTGTCAACTCATGACTTGTTCTCAATCTCAATTCTCATTCGCTCTCATTTATTTTACATTACTTTTTGCAACATTAGCATCTCACATAGTAAGGTATTTTGTCACTCTTTTTCAACACGTGAATTTGGTTTTACCTACCTTTTGTGAAGAGAAAACCAGGTATATATTTTTGATTAATTTATTTTGACGAATTAATGTAGGCGGGGCTTAAACACTGATACCCTCGTTACAGTGAAAGTTTCGATCGTAACCAGCACAAAAAAAAATAGCTCCTAAAGCTACTTCCTGGGCTTTGTCCACGTGGAATAAGATTATTGCGATCCCTCGGGACTTCCGTTTCAATCGGGATAAAAAGCCTACGTAAAGATCCTGGATATAAGGCCCATTCCAAAATATGTACAAATCTATTGAGCCGTTTCAGCGTAAAAAACGTAACAAATATCTTATTCAGTCATGCACTCAATCACAAACTTTCACGTTTATAATACGAGTATACTAGTATCTGCTTTAGACTTCGTTAGCGTGAAATAAGGCTAACGCGATCCCTCCGAGAGTACGAGTTCAATCGGGATAAAAAGTAGCCTATATGTTAGTCCTGGGTACAAACCATCTCCACTCCAAATATCATCCAAATCCAAATTCAAAATTCAAATTCAAATATCTTTATTGCATATCACATAACAAAACGGTTGATACAAAAAATTGTAGTTCCTGTGATACCCCGTAAGGGCACTGCAACTTAAGAGAGGGGTACATTACTTATTTGAACCTCTAATCATAATCATGTTAAACAATAGCTATGAACTACAACGTAGAATCATGATTTATGTAGGTACTATTATTTTTATGAAAATTTACTAAAGTATTACGGAAAACATTTAGCAAGGATTTAAGTTACACACTAACCTACATTATACAACATAAATATATATCTACTTGGGTAAATTATTTATTAATGATATATATATATATATATATATATATATATATATATAAAGTAATTATCAATAAAGAATGTGCGTTTGTGAAGGTGTGTGTATGCGTATATGGTGTGTATCAGTATGTTCCTGTTCTAGAGACGACCATGACTATTATATTAATGTATTATAGAATATTTATATAATCTCTATTTTACCCAAGTAGATACATATTTATGTTGTATAATGTATGTTATGTAATTAGGTATTTTATGTAATTTTAAATGTTTATTACAGTTTATCATTCAAATATTCATCAACTGAATAGTAGCATTTAAAAAGTAGTAAATGTTTTAATTGTTTAATAAAAATTCAGGTAAGTGATTGTATAGTTTTATGGACATGTGCAACGGCCCAGATGATAAGAGTTTAAGCCGGGAAGGTGGTGCCACTAGTTGTTTTTTACGGCTATGTCTTAGATAATATTTGTGGGTATCTTCGCGTATCGTATAAAATTCAGGATATTTTCTTACAAATTTACAGACTTCAAATATATATAAACATAGGAGAGTAAATATTTACCAAATTTCATCCAAGTCTGTTCAGGCGTTTTGGCGTGATTGAGTAACAAACATCCATCCATCTAAACATTCGCATATATAAGGACTTTGTTTATTAGTGCACAATATTGAACGGGGTGGTTTGGAATCGGTAACTGGTCATGAAAGCAACAGCCTTATTCGCCAAGACAAGTGTCTTCGACCAATGTGTGTTTCCAGTGAGGACTTATGGCACTGAAACGTGGTCTCTTACTATGGGCCTCATAAGTAAGCTCAAAGTCGCACAACGAGCTATGGAGAGGGCTATGCTCGGGGTTTCTCTACGTGATCGAATCAGAAATGAGGAGATCCGTAGAAGAACGAAAGTCACCGACATAGCCCAGAAGATTAGCCAGTTAAAATGGCAGTGGGCAGGGCACATAGCACGCAGAACAGATGACCGATGGGGTCGAAAGGTTCTGGAATGGAGACCACGGACCGGCAAGCGCAGCGTAGGTCGTCCACCGACACGGTGGACAGACGACCTAATAAAGGTCGCAGGACTACGTTGGATGCTGGCCGCTTCCAACCGGTGCTTTTGGAAAATTATGTGGGAGGCATATGTTCAGCAGTTGACGTCCTACGAGATGATGATGATATTTGCCGCTCCACGGCTAAGAACTATAGTACGACTGAACGCACGACTTAACGCATCGCTACATCACAGAATAGATAGCAGTAACTACGCGAGACATACTTACCCGTTAAGAATAGGCACAACGACGCACGAACGTTGACCCGCCCGGGTAGTAGTTTTTTTGCGTGAAAGAGTAACAAACATTCATACCTACAAACTTTCGCGTTTATAATATTAGTAGGATTTATCGTAGCTACCGTTGGTTAAGTATGTCTATACCGTGTAGCTACCAACTATGTATGGAGTAGAATTGTATTTTCCAATTACACAACGGGAAAAACAACTTCAAAGACTGGCATCCTTGTCATAGTTTTCAATCTTTCAATTTATCACTAGTAGTAAGAGCTACAATGGCTACGATAAACTCTTTAGCCGGCTGTTGTTTCTCGATACAATTGTCTTCCATCGGATTAGTGTTTGCTAGATAACATCATAAGCCTCGCACTGAGTTCTTATATAACTGGGCTGTGAGAATTCTTTTTGATAAAATAAAATAGCGGTGCAGTTTTAAAAATTTCATTGGTTTGTAAAATTAGATACTTATACCACCTAAGGATATAAGTCAATATTTATTATTCGTTTGCGCATGACAGAAAGTTGATGTCATAACGGTTTGGCGACGTGGTTCCGTTTCCTCTGCTAAAACAATATGCAAAATCTGTACAAATAATTTTAGCACCGTATGTCAATCTAGTTATTTAGTGTTATACAATTTACACTCATATAATACAGGTTTTGTACCATGACTTAATGATATATGGATAGTTAGTAGACAGTACTGTCGAGATCACGCTAGATAAATTTATATATTTATACATTAAAAATGTAACGGATCGCTGTCTGTACATGGAAGATATATGAGAAAAAACATGATTGGGACTTTCTACCGACTTCCAAAAAAGGAGGAGGTACTCAATTCGACTGTATGTTTTATTTTAATTTTTTATGTTTGTTACCTTATGACTTTCGACTGGGTGAACCGATACTCCAAATTCTTTTTTGTTTAAAAGCTGGTGTTTTCTGTGTGGTACCATTTAAATTTCATTTAATTCGGTCCAGTAGTTTTTGAGATACACTCCAATAACTGAATAGAATGGAAGTAGGTAATACATTTTTCAAATTGTACTTGTTAAAATTGTACTTGTATGTTGTAGGATTAATCTAGAGAATTTGTGTTGCCTATAGTTTAATTGCTTTTACCTTAGCTAATCTCTAAGTCATTGAAATTCGAATCCTGCGTCCTTCAGTTAATCGGAGCCATCGAGAATTCAAGTCGGACCCGTCGCAGATTAAACTAATGCAACAGCTAAAACTTACTCATGAATAGATTCAGTTTTCAGTATTTACCTATTGGATTTACTATGTTTACTAGTTTTTATTACAGTCAAACTAGGCAGGTCCAACTTGGAGAAAGAGGTCAATCGTCGAATCCAACTCGGCTGGGCAGCGTTCCGGAAACTTCGCGAAGTCTTCTCGTCAAAAATACCTCAGTGCCTCAAGACAAGAGTCTTCGACCAATGTGTGTTACCAGTGATGACTTATGGCACTGAAACGTGGTCTCTTACTATGGGCCTCATAGAAAAGCTCAAAGTCGCACAACGAGCTATGGAGAGGGCTATGCTCGGGGTTTCTCTACGTGATCGAATCAGAAATGAGGAGATCCGTAGAAGAACGAAAGTCACCGACATAGCCCAGAAGATTAGCCAGTTGAAGTGGCAGTGGGCAGGGCACATAGCACGCAGAACAGATGGCCGATGGGGCCGAAAGGTTCTGGAGTGGAGACCACGGACCGGCAAGCGCAGCGTAGGTCGTCCACCGACACGGTGGATAGACGACCTGATGAAGGTCGCAGGACGACGTTGGATGCAGGCCGCTTCCAACCGGTCCTTTTGGAAAATCATGGGGGAGACCTATGTTCAGCAGTGGACGTCCTACGGCTGAGATAATGATGATGATGATTAGTTTTTTTATGATATCACAAAATAGGTATCAAAAGTAAGGTAAGGCTAAGATAGGTAATCGATGGCCCTGTGTGATGTGTGAGTGGTCGCTAGTGGCTAGTGGACTGTATACTAGTTTTTTGAACGCCAGAGGCCATAGCACAAATAATTTGCGAAAGAATTTTCGTACTGTAAGCGTCAATAGGTCACGCTTCGGGATAAAAACTTTGATGTGTCTATGTCACAGTTGCCCTAGATAAATGGCAGTTTGTACTGTTTCACGTTAACGACACGTTACGTTACACTTACGTAGACATTCGTGCTAGACCCCTGATACCGATATTGCCTAATGACTAACGCCTTGAAACAGCAACTAGATCCAACCTCTATTATATGAAGAACAGACGCACTTAGCTTCCTCAGGGCAATTACGTATGTCAGTTACATCAAATGATAATTGAAATCTAAAAAAAAATGGCAGCTCTATGTCAGTTTTGATAACTCCAGTCCAGGAAAAATATGTTACTAAGTGGATAATTGGAGGTTTCAATCGGCATTTGATTGCAACTCGTATTGTTGCATTAAAACTTAGATCCTAAACAATGGTCAGGGGTCTCATTTAGCCCCAGGGAGAATCAGCGCCCACGGTGTCGCCACTCACCGACATTTCGCCAAATTAGTATTATTATTAACTTTTCCTATCTATTCAATCCTATCTATAAAGAGTAACCGCTGATTCAAACAGTAAACCCACAAAACAAGTCAACAAAGTCACGAGTACCGCTTATTAATTTCTTGAAAACTTCACTTCGTTTCGAGTTATCCGTCTTACTCTAACAGATTAGCAAGTTTATTAATATTTTGGCGTAACTATGTTAGACAGTTCGTTGCAAAATATTAATTTTAACGACGGGGGCTGGTAATCAAGAGCAAGTGTAGCTTGTGGATTAGGGTGGAATCTATCAGTTTGTTGTGTAAGCTCCGAGATGATGGCTTATTGGACGTCGTGCAGCTCAAGTTTTCGATAAGCTGGCTTCACTTGGCAAATGCAAATAAATTGAGAGAAAATTTAAAAATATTATTGTGAATTACTACATATTGATTACAAGAGTTAGTTGTATATTAATTGCACTGCTTGACATGCACTGTGTAGTTGAGTACTTTGACTGTAGTGCAAGTACAGTACTTTGTTTATCGATAAATTTGATATATAACATCGATAAAAAGGTTTTTAACGATGAATATTATCAAACGTGATATTTATAATAAATAAAACCGATTCTGTCGACGTCGAGTTGTCGAATTTATCGATCGTCATGTCAAATATGACATTTATAATTCATAAAACCGATTCTGTAGACGTAGAATTGTCGACTTAATTTTTTTTATTTGTAAGTACAGTACTTGCTCTGCTGGTGTTTTTAAATTATCGCACTTCGATAGGTAAGCTATTTGCACTTCGAGATACTCAACTGTACTACTTAAACGACGTAGTTTAACGTACGACGTTAAACACGTGTGGTTAAAACTGGTAAATATTATTTATTTATTTTTCATTATATGACATTTAAAATACTAACGCTTGCTAAGCGGATTACACCAGCACTACAAAAAATAAATAAATAATAATAATAAATATTAGATTTAGTTTCGTCACTTATACTTGATACATTTATGCCAATATTATGGGAAGATGAAATAAATATATTTTTGATTTTGATAAAAAAGCTTAACGTATTTTTAGATTACATTATAATGTACACCACGATTACGGCAGGTTTTGGAGTTCCTGATAATTCGGCGCAGTTACATGCACCATTGTTCACGGGTATACTAAAGATGCTGGTGTATGGGAAAAAAAGTTCGAAGTTATTAACCCGTTGACTCGCGATTCGCCATATTTGGCCAATAATACAATAGATTTCGCAGAAATCAACCTACTTTTACAGCCGTGCGATTCTCTCATGATTTGTCGATGCGCTCGTCGCTCATGTATACATAAGGTGGTTTTTCCAACATTTCTTGCCATCCTGTCATTTGTTTCACGGATGTTGTCAACGATGCAACGATGTTTGCTCTTAGAAAATCACACGGCTGGTACTGCAACGTTAAGAGCGGACAAAACAGTCTTTCTCACTCTTTTACTACGGATACCACAAGCCCTCGAACACGATTTTATGTCTCGACAATACACACTAACTGTATTTTCAGATGATATTTCCTTTTACAAAACTGTAATAAACACCAAATGGTCTAAGCTCGTTCAAATGCAAACATTAAGAAAGAAAAACTTAACCATAGAAACATTGCGATAAGACATCTGAGTCCAATACCACGAGCTCAACGGGAATATTTATCTATAACCTCTCTACTTTACTATCTACAGATTAGATACTAGCTGCACTCCGCGGTTTCACCCGCAAGGTGATGGAAGATAATGATGATGAATCTTATATAACTTCTTATATATGACGGAGAAAGCACCTCCGGAGTGTTTTTAAAAAGTGTGACGTCAGCATTGCTGACGTCACAATTGTTGTTTTCATGATGATCACTCATTTTTGGGTCCTCGAAGTAAAACTTCACAAGTACTTTTATAAGCTTCGTATATTCAACGAGCAGCGTAACAACGTCACAAAGAGGTCCGTACTGCACGGCGACTCGAGAGCGACTGAGACGAGCGCCTTTTTTTTTTTTTTTTTTTTTTTTTAGAACGGACTAATGCTGTTTGCCTCTACCGGCATTTACAGCGTCACCGGACGGTCAGAGACGTCCGGTGACGGTATAGACGAGCGCCTACAGTGCGGCCGTATTTATAGGACTCGGCGCACGTGCACGACTTTACAAGTTTGTTGGTAAAGTATTGAAATTACAATTATAACATTAATTTTACATCGTAATCAACTCAAAAATAATCAACTGATGATTTATAAACTATTTTTCGGGCAATCAAATGATTAAACTTAATTATTCTCGACGAACTGTTGTAGTTGCGCCGATACGGCCATACTGACAGGCGGTGCGCGCTCTGCACCAGCCTCGTTGGTTCTCGTAGATTGTTATGGATTCTCGTAGATTATTTGGATTCTCGTAGACCATTTATTCTGATGGGTCATCTTGGTTCGAGTCGTGGTTTGGCTGTACTTGCAGCCCTTCTCGTGAGGTCGACGGAATGGGCTCATTTGATTCTGCAGTGGGATCTCGTTGAATAGGTGATTCGTTTCCCGCCGATACGGTCAACTGATCCCCAGGTTGCGGAGCGCGGCGCAGCTGATCATGGGCAACCTTGCGAGGTCGTCCTCTACCGACAACATTCTTTACTAGATATCGGTCATTATCCAGTATTCTACAAACTTCATATGGTTCGCTGTATTTAAGGTCAAGCGAGGTTTGGTTTCGAGGATTATTTTTCACCAATACGTAGTCTCCTCTTTGAAAATTATGGATTTTGGCCTTGTGTAGGTTGAAGCGTTGTCTGTCTTGTTCGCTACAACGATTTTCTGTTGCACCTGTTGAGTGAGCGCTTCAATATCAACGGTTTCGTTGTCAATATCCACCAGGTTGAGAAGCTCAGGAGGTACACAGTGCTTTCGTTGTGTAATAAGTGTCAGTGGAGCAACACCGGTGACTCGGTGCGTTGTACAGTTCATTGCCAGCTGAAGTTCCTCGAGTACAGTGTGCCACTGCTCTGCTTCGTAATTTTTAATCATTACCAAAGCATTTTTGAGGGTTGCAACGACTCTTTCAACTTGGCCATTCGCTCGGCTGACTCCTGGAGCGATAGCATGGATATTTATTCCGATGGCGTCACAGTAGTCCTTGAACTCGCCAAGGAACTCTCTTCCTCCATCCACTATTATTTGAACCGGCGCACCAAATAGATGCACAGTGCGTTTTAGAGCGGCCAATGTGCTGTGTGGGTTTTTGTTGGTACTGAAGTACAGTAAAACGTACTTTGAGAAAGCGTCAATGGTGACTATGATGTATTGTTGATCATCTGGAGTGCCCAGCTTCCCTGTTATGTCCATATGAATAACTTGGAAGGCGGCCGTTGGTTTTTGTATGGGGTGTAACTGGGCTTGAATGGCCCCGGATCTTCCTTTGGATGTTCGGCATACAACACAGTTATCCACAAATCTTCGGATAGTGGAACTCATTTTGTTGAACCAATAGGTTTCTCTGATCTTCTGCAGTGTCTTTTCCCAGCCAGGGTGTTTTTAGTGCAGTGTGAAATGAGTTTATAATGCTCCATTGAAATGATTTGGGAACGACGGTACTGAGCTGCTGACCGAAGACAGGATCATTGACGTTCCTTTTTTAAAACGTTGTCCTCTAACACATAGTCTTCCACTGGGTTATTGTCATTGAGGCTGTCCATTATCGGACGCAGTTCTTCATCCCGTCGCTGTGCAATTTTGAGCCAGTTCAAGTCTCTTGTCATAACATTGACTGCAAGCTCAACTGGATTGCGACAGCGATGAATCCTTGGCAAAAGGTCCTTTTTGTGTTTTGACGCTTTTAATGCGTTGCAATCCGTTATCACGGTGAATTTTCGCCCATATAGATACTGGCGAAAGTGTTTTATGGCTCGTACCACTGCCAGTGTCTCCAACTCGTAGGAGTGGTACCGACTCTCGGCTTCCATGGTTCTCATGCTCATAAAGGCAACAGCATGTTGTCGTTTTACACGTTGACTAATAATTGTTGGCTAATTTTTGTATCCGCGTCGATACGGCCATACTGACAGGCGGTGCGCGCTCTGC
The DNA here is from genome assembly GCA_917880725.1 of Selenia dentaria. Taxonomy (NCBI): domain Eukaryota; kingdom Metazoa; phylum Arthropoda; class Insecta; order Lepidoptera; family Geometridae; genus Selenia; species Selenia dentaria. The sequence continues at coordinate 34,708,640 of OU862878.1, read as the reverse complement.
ACCAGCCTTGTTGACTCGTTAACTCTCGCAGACTGCTGTTAATTATGGCTGGCCTGCAAAGAATGAGATATTCTCTGAGTAGTGAGTCTGTAAACAACTTACGTTGCTTTATCTTGTTTGTTACATTAACACAACTGTTATGTAACCTTAGGAGTCTTTTGATTAGTAAACAGTACACAAAGACATCGTGCACTGCCTTATTGATTTAGAATCTGTGGTGTATACGTGTCTACCCATAGTTCCACAAGGCGTCCCCACGGTATCTCATGGTTCACTTGTGGATGCATCAAGGATCCGTGGTTAGCTCAAGGGTAACACATGGTTAGCTCAGAGGTATCACTCTCCAGACATTTTTGTAGATTACAACAGTACACTAAGACATCTTAAGTGCACTGCCTTATTAATTTAGAATCTGTGGTGTATACGTGTCTACCCATAGTTCCACAAGGCGTCCCCACGGTATCTCATGGTTCACTTGTGGATGCATCAAGGATCCGTGGTTAGCTCAAGGGTAACACATGGTTAGCTCAGAGGTATCACTCTCCAGACATTTTTGTAGATTACAACAGTACACTAAGACATCTTAAGTGCACTGCCTTATTAATTTAGAATCTGTGGTGTATACGTGTCTACCCATAGTTCCACAAGGCGTCCCCACGGTATCTCAGGGTTCACTTGTGGATGCATCAAGGATCCGTGGTTAGCTCAAGGGTAACACATGGTTTAGCTCAGAGGTATCACTCTCCAGACATTTTATTCTTGTAGATTCTAGTTGAAAATATCGTGAAACATAATGAATTTTATACTCGCCGGTTTTAATCCGTTGATGCGTGTTCGTCGTTGTGAGTTATCCGGACTGACTGGCCAGCTTGAGATGTGGATGACACTGAATCAGGGGCGATTGCAGCGTTGTTTTGCAGTGTATCGAGATCATCTCCCGCAGCGATTGGTGTGGACGTCATGTCTGTGGTAATTCCCGTTGTGATGGGCTGCATGGTATTGAAGTTGTTTGCTGGTACTCCTGAAGTGTTCAATGAGGCAGGGCCTATCAGCCTGGTACTGCCCTGCGCTGTTCCAGTCGTGACAGGTTGAACCGAAGTCGATGAGGATGCGGTTGGGACCAGAGCTTGTTCTGATCCCACTTCTGATGACGGAGAAAGCACCTCCGGAGTGTTTTTAAAAAGTGTGACGTCAGCATTGCTGACGTCACAATTGTTGTTTTCATGATGATCACTCATTTTTGGGTCCTCGAAGTAAAACTTCACAAGTACTTTTATAAGCTTCGTATATTCAACGAGCAGCGTAACAACGTCACAAAGAGGTCCGTACTGCACGGCGACTCGAGAGCGACTGAGACGAGCGCCTTTTTTTTTTTTTTTTTTTTTTTTTTTTTTTTAGGAAGGACATAGAGCTTTTTGCCACTACGGGCATTAAAAGCGACACAGGACTGTTGGTGAGCGCACGCAGCACTCAACCGAGGGACAACAAGGGCGCATAAAGCGCTAGACAACGACAAGGGCGAACCCTTGCCTAGTAGGGAATAGAGGTGCCGGTAGCCGCCAGCACTGTCTGAAAGAAAACAAAACACAGGTTAATGAAATAAAACACAGGTTAATATTGATGATACTTATAAACTTTTAATCGAAAATCGATACGTTACCTTTACCTTAATACGCATTACCAAAATATAATACAGGTTACCTTGTGTCTGATTTAGGATTATTTCGAAGTCGCTTACGACGACCTCGATGTCTAACTGTGAAGACTGGAAATCCAAAATCAGACATATTACCTCTCGTGGCTCGGCGAGTAGACCCTGAAATACCTGAAATACCAATATTACCAGGAGGCTGACTGATCGACGCCAGAGCTGTCGTGATGGGGTCGTCCGGGTCATCCAGGAGGTGTCGTGGGCGGCGGCGTGGCGGGGTGAAGTATGGATCTGATGTGTGTGTTGAGTAGTTAGCGGTTTGCACCACTAGTGGGTTGGGATGGTGTGGGGCCGCATCGAAGTAGCGGCGAGAACAGTCTTTCATGAACTGTACGATAGAGGGGAGTTCTAGGTCGCAGTGGAGGTCAGCGTTCCGTAAGTACCACGGTGCGCCTACTGCCTTGCGGGTAAAGCGATTTTGAATCACTTGAAGTCTATGAATGTGCCTATCTGAAGCATGACCGAACGTCACAGACGCGTAGGTCATGATTGGACGAATGCAAGTTTTGTAAAGTGTCACCTTATTTCTAAGGGACATTTTACTACTCTTGCATATAAGGGGATTGAGGCGACCTAGGATAAAAGCTGCCCTATTGCGAACACTTTCAATGTGTTTAGCGAAGGTGAGGCGCCTGTCAAGGATTACGCCTAGATATTTGGCGGACGTAGCCCATGGTATCGGTTCGCCAAAATACATAATGGGTTCTGGCGGTTTCCGTGGACCAGCACTCTCGTGAAAGTACACTGCTGTACTTTTCTCTGGGTTGATAGCGATACGCCATTTGCGGAACCATGTTCCTACATGGTGCAGGGCGTTTGTGACCGACTTTCTCTGCCTGGTCTTGAACCAGCCAGTGCAGTAGAGTGCAGTGTCGTCTGCAAACTGAGCAATCTGAACATTGGGTTCGGATCGTGGGATGTCGCTGGTGTACAGCGAGAAGAGGACGGGTGAGAGTACAGAGCCCTGAGGGACTCCTGCGTGAATGGGGTGAGGGGAGGAGAGCTGTCCCTCTACGCGGTATTGAAAGCTACGATCCCTGAGAAAGTCTTGTATTATGAGTACAAGACGGTCTGGCACACCGAGTTGGTACAGCTTGTAGATCAAGCCGTTGTGCCAGACTTTATCGAAGGCTTTCGCTACATCGAGGAAGACCGCTACTGTCCCTTGAGGCTTTGGCTTCTTATTGAAGCCCTCGAGTATGTGCTCCGTGATGCGGTGCACCTGTTGGACGCATGAGTGTCTGGCCCTAAAGCCAAACTGCTCGTCAGGAAGCAGATTGTTGGATTTGACATGGGACCAGAGTCGATTCACAATGAGTCGCTCATATATTTTCCCCAAGGAGCTGAGGAGACTGATAGGGCGGTAGCTAGTTGGCAGTGAGGCCAACTTGCCTGGTTTACGAATGCCAATTACAATGGCATGTTTCCAGGTGTCTGGAAAAAAGCAGTTATTCATAGCCGCATTGAAGATGCTGACTAAGAGATGGATTAGTGGGACTGAGAGGTGTTTCAGCATTTTATTACTGATACCATCAGATCCAGGGGATTTGCGGGATTTTAGATCCTTGATCAGGTCGACCACTTCAGAAGATTTGATTAGTGGGAGGGGTGGGAGGTCTGAGATGGGCACAGAGCTTTTACGTTCGACTTCAGAGTCAACCGTATAGAGGTGACCCTGGTCTACGTGGTCTACATTGAGAGTACACTGATTTTCTAGACTATCAGCTAAACACTCGGCCTTTTCATCGTCAAAGAATGCTAGGGGTAGGGGTGGGGGCCTAAGGAGGGGAACCATAGTCGTCTGTCCATCCGATTTCATAGCTCGTGCCAACCGCCAGTACGCCTGGTGGGTTGGTTCGAGTTCTGATAAGGTGTCGTCCCACCTTTGATCACGCAGCTCACTCATGCGTTTCCTCACAGCACGCTGAAAGTAGCGCATGGTGGCCTTGTTTTCGCGGGTTGGTGTCGAGTCATATGCCCTTGTGGCTGCGTTCTTGGCTGTCAGCAGCCTCCTCGCATCCTCGGGCAGTTCAAAGCGACGGTCATCCGCCACCTTGATCTGCTTTGAGGATTCACCTAGTGTGGTGCGGAGGTGGTCGCCGAGAGCTTCGATCGCCAAGGAGACGTCATCAACAGTCTGTATATCGTCAGGTATCCTATCCAGAGCGGGTGAACTGATCGCTCGGAGGGACTCCCTCAAAAGCTTCCAGTTCACGACCGTTTTGGTGATAGGGATAGAGTCAGTCGGGTCAGGGCCGAGTCGAAAGATGACTGGGCGGTGGTCAGAGTCGAGTTCGTGTAACACCTCTACGCCGCGTATGCGGAGGCTTACATTCCTAAGAAGGGCAATGTCAAGTATATCAGAAAGTCGTTGTCGTTCCTGGTTGGGATATCTTGTGGGCTCCAGAGGGGAGAGGACATCAAATTCTAGTACGTCGACTAGTGAGTCTAGGATCTTACCGTTGGGGTTAGTTTGGGAGCAATTCCAAAGGATATGCTTACTGTTAAAGTCACCCATCAAAAGGATGGAGTCACCCATAGAAAATAGCGCTTCCAAGTCGCTGCGTAGCAAGACTTTATTCGGAGAGAGAGAGACGAGCGCCTACAGTGCGGCCGTATTTATAGGACTCGGCGCACGTGCACGACTTTACAAGTTTGTTGGTAAAGTATTGAAATTACAATTATAACATTAATTTTACATCGTAATCAACTCAAAAATAATCAACTGATGATTTATAAACTATTTTTAGGGCAATCAAATGATTAAACTTAATTATTCTCGACGAACTGTTGTAGTTGCGCCGATATATATAATCTTATATATGAATATAGCTTATCAATGGTGGAAGAATTTTTGAAATCGGTCCAGTACTTTTTGAGCCAAATCGTTACAAACATACTTACATACAAATCTTTCCTCTTTATAATATTAGTATAGATTAGCACCTGGATAACCGACCATTGCTGCTTGATTTGTAAGTAAATAATTGTTTTCCTTTTTCTAACCTCAAAACAAACACGCATTGGCTTAGTGTTGCTTAACCACGCCATTTATGTTCAAGTAGCTTTAGTATTTCTGTGTCGGTAAAACAGTTTAGTGTAGCAGTTTTTCATTGCCCGAAAACACAGATAAAACTACATTTTCTAAAAATGAAACCTAGCTAGCTTGATTTATCGCCCTCTAAACCCCCCGCATGCTACTTTTCATGAAAATCATTGGAGCTGTTTCTGAGATTCAAATTACCTATATATACTACATACATATATACCAGAATTGCTCAATCGTCTTACAAGGTATTAGATAGATAGATACCACTGTCTATCCACATATTACAGAACCCCCAAACTCCACATTTACTAATCGCCTAATATTACCTCTGCTATCACGATCATCAACCTACATCCAAAAAGTACCCATGCCTCTTTTTTACATTTTATCTTTTAATATCATAGACGTCGTTACACGAAGCGGTCCAGCGCAGCTTCCAATCGACGTCACCACTCTACTTTACTATCTAGGTACATATTATATATTACACCACTGTCTATATACAATTTTAAAGAACCCCCAAACTTCGCACATACTGATCGCCTAATATAATTAAATACATGTGCTATCACGACACCGAACCTACATCCCTAAAGTACCCATGCCTCTTTTTACATTTTTATCTTTTAGTAACCTATACGTCATTACACGAAGCAGTCCGGCGCAGCTTCCAATCGACGCTACCACTCTACTTTACTATCTAGGTACATATTATAATATATTACACCACTGTCTATATACATATTTACAGAACCCCCAAACTTCGCACATACTGATCGCCTAATATAATTAAATACATGTGCTATCACGACACTCAACCTACATCCCTAAAGTACCCATGCCTCTATTTACATTTTTATCTTTTAGTAACCTATACGTCATTACACGAAGCAGTCCGGCGCAGCTTTCAATCGACGCTACCACTCTACTTTACTATCTAGGTACATATTATATATTACACCACTGTCTTTATACAATTTTAAAGAACCCACATACTGATCGCCTAATATAATTAAATACATGTGCTATCACGACACTCAACCTACATCCCTAAAGTACCCATGCCTCTTTTTACATTTTTATCTTTTAGTAACCTATACGTCATTACACGAAGCAGTCCGGCGCAGCTTCCAATCGACGCTACCACTCTACTTTACTATCTAGGTACATATTATAATATATTACACCACTGTCTATATACACATTTACAGAACCCCCAAACTTCGCACATACTGATCGCCTAATATAATAAAATACATGTGCTATCACGACACTCAACCTACATCCCTAAAGTACCCATGCCTCTTTTTACATTTTTATCTTTTAGTAACCTATACGTCATTACACGAAGCAGTCCGGCTTAGCTTCCAATCGACGCTACCACTCTACTTTACTATCTAGGTACATATTATAATATATTACACCACTGTCTATATACACATTTACAGAACCCCCAAACTTCGCACATACTGATCGCCTAATATAATAAAATACATGTGCTATCACGACACTCAACCTACATCCCTAAAGTACCCATGCCTCTTTTTACATTTTTATCTTTTAGTAACCTATACGTCATTACACGAAGCAGTCCGGCTGAGCTTCCAATCGACGCTACCACTCTACTTTACTATCTAGGTACATATTATAATATATTACACCACTGTCTATATACATATTTACAGAACCCCCAAACTTCGCACATACTGATCGCCTAATATAATTAAATACATGTGCTATCACGACACTCAACCTACATCCCTAAAGTACCAATGCCTCTTTTTACATTTTTATCTTTTAGTAACCTATACGTCATTACACGAAGCAGTCCGGCGCAGCTTCCAATCGACGCTACCACTCTATTTTACTATCTAGGTACATATTATAATATATTACACCACTGTCTATATACATATTTACAGAACCCCCAAACTTCGCACATACTGATCGCCTAATATATTTACCTGTCCATCATCAGCCTGTAACAGTCCACTGCTGGACATAGGCCTCTCCAATTGCCATTTAGTATAATAACCACGCCACTTAGGTCTATCTTATTATAATTACCTGTGCTATCACGATACTCATTCCTTAAGTACACATTCCCTACTTTTTACAATTTATCTTTTATTAACGTATACGTCGTTACACGAAGCGGTCCGGCGCAGCTTCCGATCGACGTCCGATGCAATAACGGAAGCTCATTACTGGACGGGTTCATAAACTTGTGCAAACAATTTCCTGGCAGTTTTCTTCTTTTATAATAACATAAAATATCGCAGAGTTCAATAGTGTTGATTGGCTATAGGAGGTTTAAGAGTAGGTGGCGTAGTGGTGGGTGGGCAGGTGGTATAGAGGTGTAAGTAAAGTTTTTATTTGAGTTCGTACAAGTACAGGTAGCTACAAACTTAGCACATATTTTGTTAAAATATTACGCTACTTTTAAAACTCTTTGCAAATGTTAACAGCTAAAATGATTGGTCATGCCACGAATTCGAACCATTAACCCACCAAAGCATTTAAACTGCTGCTTTTTACCAGAGAATAAATGTTTATTTTTATTATTAATTAATTACTCACTACAGACACTATGATCCGTACCATTTTTAAACTTATGGGATAGATTATGAGAATAAATGTTAGTACTACTTACCTTTACTGCTGGGCTATTATGTAAGGGTGAATTTTTATTTATTAACACACGATCGGTCCAACCGGAATTTCGTCATGCGCCTTTTAATAGCGACTTTGTACCATCCGTCATTCTCAAAATTGATAACATCAAGAATAAACTTTATAGTTAATTATCCAAACATAAACCAATTATTAGATGCAAAACGTGTGTTTTTCGTAGAAAAGGGTATCGATGAAATCCAATTAACTTCCTCAGCCGCATATTACACATACAACTAAAAAGCAACTAGTAAATACAAAAAAAATAAGTCCTGTCAAATCAAACGGCAGGGCGACTTTTACCCACCGATTTCGCCGTCGAGAGACATAGAAGAACGCTCGGGGTGATTATCGAGCGATCGCCCAGGCATATTAAAACGCTTAGGACATCATGGGCAATTTATAAAAACGCACCAAAGATTTTTTATTTTTTTTTAACATCCACACAAAGATCTTCAGGTCCCCAACTAGGCAGAGCCTGTACTATGGTAACCTGATGACTGATATACATACTTAAATACATATACACACCCAGACACAGATCAAACAGATATGTTCATGCACACAAATGTTTGACCGGGGATCGAACCCGGGACCAGCGGCTCAGAAGGCAGGGGTGCTACCAACTGCGACAACCAGCCTGTCAATGGATTAATCTAATTGTACACCTAACTTGGTTATTAATAAATCCATATAAAAATCGCTCTACCTTTCATATGATTCGTCATTTCGGGGACCTAAATGCAACTATTTTGTTAATTTCTAGGTGCAATTGCGGAGTAGAACTGCACTTCTTAGTAACGTTTTTTATCATACTCTCATTCCCGTCCGCATATTGCACACACAATTTCCGTTAGTTGTCCAATCTGTATATTTCCATCACTACATAAATAATAAAACTGTAGACGAAACAGAAATTCGAATTTCTGTACAAAGAAAAAAAATGCTAAATACCGAGTCAGTGGGATGTAAGGAGTGAAATCAATCTATTTATTTTATAACTTTTTTGTTTCTCTGTTTGTACGGACTAATCTCCGAAACGACTAGACCGATTCTAATGAATTTTTTTATGGTGGTAGCCTATATCCCTAGTCAACATAAAGGATACTTTAGATCCCGTTAAATTAAATAAAGAGTTCCCGTGGTATAGTTAAAAACTGTAATTAACCGTATCCCGCGAGGCCACGCGAGCCAAGTCGCTGGAGGGTCACCTAAATAAATAAAATAATATTGGCAAGCTTAAGCTCTGTCTAAATAACTTTGAAATAAAGTTGAAAATAGTGGTTTTATTTGAACACAACATAAGTTCAATTTCATGAACTGTGAATAACGGCAAGTTGAAATACTGAGAATTATTTGTTTTCATTCATTCAAGTTTTCATCGTGAAATACTGAGTGTGATTTGAGTGTTTTTGACGTAGAAATACACCGTTTATAGATCACTGTTATTTATATTCTTTTATATAGGCATCTTTAACAACTTTATGCTGACCAACGGAGGATAAATGTTTATTGAAATATTTTAACAATAACGTTTAAACACTGTAATACATTCATACACAAACTCTTACACGTTGATACATGGATGGTAATGAGGCATGGATACAATACAGCCTTGAAAACAAACATTTGTGTTCATCGCACAAGTATTGCCTTGGGCAGGGATAAATCCTCTGCTTCAAAGGCAAGTTCACTACCATTTAAGCTCCGCCGTTATTTACCTTGATTAAATATCAATAGTGATATTGATATAATTCATCATCATCATCTCAAGCGTAGGACGACCACTGCAGAACAGTGCAGAGCAGTGAACTGCAGGCCTCCCCCATGATTTTCCAAAAGTACCGGTTGGAAGCGGCCTGCATCCAACGTCGTCCTGCGACCTTTATCAGGTCGTCTGTCTACCTTGTCGGTGGACGACCTACGCTGCGCTTGCTGGTCCGTGGTCTCCACTACCGGAACCTTTCGACCCCATCGGCAATCTGTTCTGCGTGCTATATGCCCTGCCCACTGCCACTTCAACTGGCTAATCTTCTGGGCTATGCGGTGACTTTCGTTCTTCTACGGATCTCCTTATTTCAGATTCGATCACATAGAGAAACCCTGAGCATAGCCTTCTCCATAGCTCATTGTGCGACTTTGAGCTTGATATAATTAGTTACAAAATAAATAAAACTCCTGTCTGTTCTGTTCTGTCAGTTTTAATATCCACTAACGCCCGGTCCCAATAATCGATCTATCGCCGGTTTACCTTACTAGAGATAGATATTTGACACTATTTGTATGGAAGTTATGTCAAATTTCTATCGGTAGTAAGGAAAACCGTGGATAGATAGGTTATTGGGATCCTCCATAAGTAAAATAGTTCATTAGTAGTAGTAGTTTTACAATCAGGCGCCCATTTGCCGCCTGTTTCGTCATTTAATTTCATAATAGCCATTCTTGAAATAAAAGCGCCCGATAAATTTATAATGTTGCGTAGTATACAAAGGTACGAAAAACTACGCATACTTTACATTCATACAACAAAAAAATTATTCACCTTGGTAATAACAAGAAAAGGCTTTAAGCATATTCCATCAGCCTAAAATGTATATACGTTTGAGTTCAGCTGTTGTATAAAAGCATACGAGCTGTACGCGTCAATCAATCCGTAAAATTGCAGTGGCACTATGTGAGTCGTTCTATCGAAACATAGCTGATCGATAAATATAAGGATAAACAAGTGATGTGCCAACATACTATAATAAAGTATGTTGGCACATCACTTTGTATAATATTATTATATATTTAAGATACTTTTTGTACACATAAGATACAAAAGTCAAAAAGCCGCGCCTCTCAGTTCCATACGCTTCGAAATGCCTATCCCTTTGGACTCATTTATCCCGGGTAATATATGTTATTACAATACCAGATTCAGAAATCTGAGAGTTCTATGTTACCTTTTTTTTTAATAAAATGGCTGTTGTCCAACAAGAGGTTAGAATTGCAAAGTGGTGAAAAAAGCAGCTGTGCGATTCTCTAAGAGCAAACATCGTTGCATCTTTGACAACATCTGTGAAACAAATAAAGAGATAACAAGAAACGTTGGAAAAGCAACCTTACGCACAAGGGCGATATCTCATAAAGTATTTGACATCGGTGAGCTTGTCGACGAGCACATCGACGAATCATTAGAGAATCGCACTCTCGGAACAATAACAGGGCATGGAAGCCGGGCTAAAATCAGAATTGAAATTCATATGCCTATCTTTTTTAACTTACGATGTTAATAGTGCGTATGAAAGAGACATTATAATACTGTTTTGTTTCGTTATCATGCAGGTTGTCACAAGTTATTTTATGGATAGTGACGATCCATCCTCATTTTCTTTTCTCGAACTATGGGATTAACATAATACTACAAAATTAAGTTGATAGCCGACTTAAAGTATTTTGACGTATTCAATAGAACTTTTGTATTTGTTAGCATTATAAGATGACCAAAGGTAACTATTTGACATTGCTCATTTTTTGCTTGTGACACGTTCAAAAATAATTAAAACAAACAAATCAAATCAAATCAAATCATTTATTTCGACACAAAAAACAGCCATGTTTTGTTTCTCTCACACCTTAGGACATGATATTCGACATAAATGAATATATTATAGAGTACTCCGTTCTGTTTTAGCCCGGATTCCATGCCCTGTTATTGTTCCGAGAGCGCACTGTAGAACTTTTAGGGTTAGCTTCGTTCACCAATCAAACGGACAAAGTGTTACAGATTGCCAACGCATCTGTCAAAAAAGAGATATTTCTTTTCGTTGAACTCTGACGAATGTACAATTGCCATTAGGTTCCGAACACCATGTATACACTCTAAACTTCAATTATGTAAGTATCTATTTATCATCCGACATGCAGAAGGAGGAGGTGCTCAATTCGACTGTATTTTTTTATGCGTGTTACATTAGAATTTTTTCTACGCCACTGATTTTGACGATTCTTTTTTTTAATGCTGGTGCTTTACATGTCTGCTTACAGTCTAATTTGACCAAAATCTGACCAGTAGGGTCTTACAATTTTGAGTATGTATATTAAGAGGATTGCATAGCTAGTACTTTCCATGCTAAAAGAGAAAACTCTTTTCTACCTCTTAACATTGTCCAATTTCAGTGATTTTTTTTTCATGGAATTATGACATTGTTTACTATGCCCGTACGTTTAGATTAGCTATGCAATCCTCATAAATAATGGAATTGATCTTTGATTAACATTTTTTTAATGTAACTCTCGTGAGTTTGACACATATTAAATTATTGTCATTATTAACTGGCAAAACATTAATTCGATCCCTAACGTGAATGTTTTGCCGGTTAATAATAATTGGTTTAAAAGGTTTCAAATTGTATATTATTGAGTAGTGCAATAGTTATGTCTTTATATACAATATCGTTGGATCGATTTGATTGCCGTCGTTGACACGGAAAATATCCATTTTACAGTCGCTTGAATGTAGCGATAGGACAGTGAAGCAGCTCTATTATCATTTGATGGTCTGTGGGTTTTCAATTCAAGACCTTCACGTCCGGAAAATCAAACTGAAATTCAACGGCGATAAATCTTTTCAACTTCCAGGTTCCACTTCAAAGTAACTTTTTCAATTCAGATATTTTATGATGTTCAACCTGAGCTGCCGGAAAACATTTTATATTACTGTTTCGAAAAAAATGTGTTCCGTGTAACATTGCTCGTTACATTATCTTCATTGTGTTTTGTTTCAGGAAAACAATAGCAGAACGTTTTTGACATAAGGCACAATGGTACGAATTTCTTATACATCACTTTTTTTGGACTACCAACAAATATTTATATGCTAGGGTAAATATTAGTAAGTTATATCTGGGAGAAAAAAGTGAAATTATATTTTATACCTAGAAAAGTAAATACGCAGGATAAGTATATCAAAACTAATCAATTACCAATAATTATTAGGCTTACGGATATTTTTAAGTGAAAATTATGACTATTATTAGTTATTTTCATGGATGTTTCAATAAAGACAGCGTATATCACTATTTGTATAGTGTATATAGTGTATCTACATTCATAAGTTACCTAAATTATATTTGTTTTATACACGACCAATAAGTTTATACCCTTTTTTTCCCCGTTCATGGTTGTCTCGAAGAGATCGCTCTAAGCGCTAAGACCGCCCCTTGTGACCTTTTATTATAAGTTTTTATATTTTGCATAATGTTTTCTTGGCAAAATTCTCTTATACACAAAAATAAAAACACATACAAGAAAGAAAAAAAGAAAAATAACATATAAAAATGAATTATTTTTCTGTACTGTGACATTGCAATAAAGAGATTATCTATCTATCTATCTATTTTATGTGTTCAATATAAAATAAACATACGATCCCATGGAAAAAACAAACAAATACGTAATATTTTGCATTGATATATTTATCAATATAAAGATTCGTTATAAATCAAGCTAGCCATACCAACATTTCACACCCGTTTACCTCCTACCGCTTTTAAAAGTCACCTCTGACCTGTATTTCTCGCAGGCAAGTAGAAACGTGACATTTCTAGTGCACTTAGTATACTTAATGCAAACACTCAAGAGAGGCAGTGACGACAAATAACTGGCAGTCATTCGAGAGAGATCAAATAAAAATGTATTTGCGCTGCGCTCGCAACCATGCAGCGGGAGTCGCAGCACAAATCATGTAATAATATTTATTTTTTATTAAGTAATTCACTGTTAAATTTGATTTCTGATTGCTGAAAACACCTATATATATTTTTAAGACGCGGTCCAACCCCAATTTTAAAATAATTTACGATGCTTTACGTAAGGTTTAAAATCGCTTGTTAAATGGGACGATGTAATGCGAAAATGCGTTAATTTTGTACGTTTTCTTTATATTTTTCGATATATACTAACACAATTAAAAAAACTGTTGGTTATAACTTTAGTACTATACATTGGCTAAGTATTATCTACAAAAAAATATAGTGTTATCGCTGAAAATTCTGAGAGTTTGGACGTGCAAGTTTATTTTTGTGGACCTATTTAGGATTTTTTCTGCTGAAAGAGAGTATATTTATGAATTTTATTCGGTTATTACTCTTTTCCTATTCCTTTTCTAACCTTTGTATTTTTTTCATAATATACTATCGATCTGTTTCGTTACACTAGGTGTTTAAAAGTTCTGCTTTTTCTTTAATCAGGGTACGAGCGCGCCTTAATCATTGTTGTGCAGTTTTATTGAGTAAAAACATAGTTTATAAGATGAGCATGTGTTAAGACTCTGCTGGATTCCAAATCAATTAGCACCGCTATCGAGAATACGTAGCAAGAATTTTAAATAGCTTTATAAGATGTATTATTTCTACTACAACCTGTCATTAACTACTGTACCTACTTAAATGGTCGTAATTGACAGCAGAAGTAGAGTTCCACCAGAATTTTGTTTTCTGAATAATCTCACTTGAATCCTTTTCTCCCCTTACAACGTTGTTTACAACCCCTTAAAAATTATCTTCCTTCCTCAAAGGTCGGCAACGCATCCTCGAGACCTCTGGTATTGCGGATGTCCGTGGGCGACGGTATCACTTACCATCAGGTGAGCCGCTTGCTTGTTTGCCAATCATCCTATAAAAAAATTATATCCTTGTATAATTTGTCTTCAAGGACAAAAAGAGAAAAAAATAAAGTTGGCAATAAAATCTCTAAAAGCTTGCTAGGCATAGTTACGAGTATGTAAAGCCTTTTGGGATTTTACTGTCAAAAAACACATACGAGTCCCCTAAGAAATTCATCATCGCAGATCTTAAACTAGATACATACGGTAATTTATTTTGTGCGTTCCTATTGCAAAAGTTTAAATATTACCATTCTTTTATCATGTTGTGCAATGATTGACCGACGCATCGTTTGACGTGTGGCAAGCCTTATCTCATGTCAAAAGTTCAATTCTTCCTTTATGGCTTTTGTAGAAAATGTCTCATGTTATGACATGAGACATATATATATGCAATGTTTCCCTCAGTCCCTCATCCCGAGACTTTATGTCAAAAGATGTACCTATTATGACAGCAAGTAGGTAAAAGCATTGTATTATTTCGTATGTATACTTATCTGTACGTATGTATGTCATCTAAAGGTCAAATAAAAACTCAATATTAACATGTAGATTCACTTTTATGGTATTTTTACAGAGCCCAGTAAAACTGGGGTAGCACATTCATCTTAACGCTTGACTTTTCTATTTCCTTCATTTTATTATGAAGTTTGCTCTACTTTCAACTTACACCCCCGTTAAGTGACATAAAAACATACTTTTGCCAGACCAATTATTTAAATAGCTGCCTATGGATTATGTACACCATGCTTTTACTGTGAATTATGGCCAGTTTTATTAAAAAAGGCATATAATTAACATTGAAACAAGTAAAGTAATCTTAAATTGCAACACTTATTTACAAATATAACTCTGGCTCCTCATACATTGTCACTGTTACATTTAAATTGGTATCAAACTAATTCGCTATAATTCAATAAACATCTTATTAAAAGCGAGCTTAAGACATCTCATTGAAGGATATTCCCTGTAACACGTTTGAGATTGCCCTCTAAAGCGAAGTATTAAGTTGATCTGCTCATTTGAATAGTTTCAAATAGATCGAATGAATAGAAATGAAGGCATAATAAAGACATATATAGATAGGCAGTAAGCATAGCTATTGAGTGTGTATAGGTCATGAGATGAGTATCTATAATGAATGATTATCTATAATGGCCAATGATAATCAAGTATTTTTTGGAACAACAGCATAATAACTACAATATAAACAAAACTATAAAACATGCAAGTATTTTGGTTTCTTTATGTTTGGTCGTGAAAACGTAACAAATATATAATACAGGCAGGGTAATCTTTGCATTTATAATATTAACACATTATTATTATTAAGCTGACTTGCCAGTGGCTTCGCGTGCTCGGTTGATGGAATACGAACCAACAGAAATAAATTTAGTTCGCCCCCTTATAGCTGAAATAGCAAAAATCTTCCTTAGTAATGTTTTCACATAATTAACAGGCCGGTTGATGCAGTTGGTAGCACCCCTGCCTTCTGAGCTGTTGGTCCCGGGTTCGATCCTCCAAACATTTGTGTGCATGAACATTTCAGTTTGATCTGTGTCTGGGTGTGTATATATGTATAAGTATGTATATCAGTCATGTCATCAGCTTACCACAGTACAGGCTCTGCCTAGTTTGGGACCTGAAGACCTTTGTGTGGGTGTTGTCTTATATTACTATTACTCGTACTCCCGCGCTAGAATTTCCTGTGTCTCGGGAGGCACACACACACACATTAACAAATTACAACATAGCAAACTCATCTCACATATATTTGCCCCCGCCAAGGAACGAACCGCGGACTTCGCGCTTCGAAGACGGAGTTACTACCTACTTAATTTACAGAGCCTTAGTGGATGCTTACAAGATAAAAGGCATCAACTACCAAAAAAATCAAGCTTATAGCCTCAGCGTTAATGAATCAGTCAATCAGCCGTGCGATTCTTTAAGAGCAAACGTCGTTGCATCTTTGACAACATCCGTGAAACAAATGACGGGATGACAAGAAACGTTGGAAAAACAACCTTGTGTACAAGGGCGATATCTCAAAGTATCTCAAAGGATATCACGGCAGACTTATGTTGCGAAACTTAGATACTTATAATGCAAAAAAGATAATCTCAGACATTTTCTCTCTAGTTGTTATAACAAAATGTCTGTCAAACTATTTTTAATCAAATAAAAAAAAACAGGTTGCTTAATTCGACCGATTTTTTTAAAGTGTGTTCGCAGATAAACTCGTCGTGGACTGATTCTCCAGCACATAGTCTAGCAGTTTTTGAGTTACACTCCAATAACTGAAAAGTGTTTCTCCTGCTTTGATGATTTGATGATATCATAATTGACGGTGAATGACACCTGATCCCGTGATTAGCAAGGGTCACTTAAAAAGGGGAAACCTGTTTTTACCAAAAAATTCAACCGACTTCAACACCAAAAGTGTGAAACCACTTCTCAAAGTCGGTACCATGCATACAATATTGTAATAATGGGCACTTTTAAACTATCATGGTACCGACCTCAACAAGTCACACACATCACACTTTTTGGTGTTGAAGTACGTTCCGATTTTTGTTTTCTTTTTATTTTCAATTAAGAGTCTATTCAAAGACGAGGTTAACACATCTCATTAGGGTAAACTAGTCACTGGAGTATTTATCGGGATTATTGTCTAAAGCCAAGTATTACGATGGTCTGCTTATTGGAATAGTTCAAAAAGTATCGGACGTATAGAATGTATTGAGTCTTGACTAAATAGGGCACTAGGTCCGACAAACTTCTCGTGGTGCACTCTGCATAATATCAAGCGATTATCGCTGAATCTAATTGACTGTTAACTTTCGTTATTTCCTTAGGGTTGGCGAAAAGCTGACTTCCTGACGCCAATATTTCTTTGGCTTTTAAGCCAGAACATATACCTAGCTATAGAGCACACACAATATTAATCTCATAACACTAATTATTTATTATAATTGTAGAACATAATACAAAGATTAATTTCGTGTTACACATCAAGTTGGGCGGACGATAGCAAATAACGGTGGGGAGATACACATAAATTCTGAATAATTATATATTTTTCTAAACCATTATAGTTTGAACATAACTATAAACAAAACCAAGTACGTTGCCATACTTACCCGTGATTTTTGGCTGTATCATAGACTGTCACTATCTGTCATAGAATCAATAGCCGAAGGCACATTATCAGTACATTTTGAGCACAATGAAAATAACTGAATAAGTATTGCTAATGAATACACAAACATGCTCGGTCGAATTGATTTATCAATTGTCAATCTAACATTATAATACGAGGTTAAAACCTTTGTTGACAGTTTTTTGTTTACTAAACAAAATTAGATAATTATTTCCTTTTCTCCGCGAAAAGCAAACAAAAACAAGTGCAATTTGAAAAAAATATACCGACTTCCATTCTATTACTTTGTAAAAATCAGTTATTGGAGTGTAACTCAAAAACTACTGGACCGAATTTGATTAAATGGGACCACACGGGAAGCACCAGCTTTCAAACAAAAAAAGAATTTTGAGAATCGGTTCACCCTATGGAAAGTAACAAACATTAAAAAAAACAGTCTAATTTTAGTACCTCCTCCTTTTTTGGAAGTCGGTAGAAAAATGCATTATTAATGATGGACTCATTTTCGAATTAACTCATTACATTATTCACAATAATTGTATAGAACGAGTACCTTGGCAGATCGCTCTTAAATTAACCGAGCCTTGGCTAGGTAACGGTACATTTGGCAAATGAAAAACCACGAAACAACCACCTTGTTTCGTGGTTAGGCGAAGGTAACGGGGCGCTCCGCCACACGTACATATCAGTAGATTTATATAGGTCCCCATGCGCTGGAAACGTAAAGGGAAAATATCGTAGCTTAACTACGTTCCTGTTTACCTGTTTGTGTCTTACTTTGTGTGGTTAACATTTTTTGCAAGATTGTCTTTTGTTTAACTGAAACTGAAAAAACAAAGCAATTAGCTACCAAAGTTCTGTAGCAACTTTACGGGAAGAAAAGATTTTAAACATTTACGACCTTACTTATAAACGCTGCGTAAATCTAAATAACGTCACTTAGTACAGCGCAGATCCCTATTGTAGTGCTCAGTACTAAATGAAGATATTTAAAAGCAGCGACTTTACTATGGACAGCGCCAGCTTTTAGAATTGTATTATATGATTTCCGAAGGCGATGAGATATTTTTCCTTCTCTCTGGATTGCAAACTTTGGCGTCCTCTAAGCATGTGCCAATACATTAAACAGAATATAAAAGACTACTCGAATAAGGCTTGAAAACTAATTTATCAGAGTGACGAATACAAAGTCGCTTTGCACGATACAGTATTCTTACAAATTCCAACACAAATTGATTTAAAAAAAAATTAATGGCCTTCAGCCAGTCAAATTACATTTTATATAAAAATGACAAACAAAATGAAAAATTGAAAATAACGACTATCGCTAGCTGTTCGGTCAGAGCTTCTGCAATCGGTGACGACCAATGAGCAAATGGCCGACTGCCTTTTTTTCGTACGGACTAATGCTGTTTGCCTCTACCGGCATTTACAGCGTCACCGGACGGGGGACGAGTACTGCCAGCCACCTTCCTTTTATAGCCCGTCGCGGTGTTGCTATTCTTGATTTAATTTGCTTTTAATCATCATCATCGTCATCATCTCAGGCGTAGGACGTCCACTGCTAAACATAGGCCTGCCCCGCAATTTTCTAATAGGACTGACTTTCTAATAGGAAGCGGCCTGCATCCAACGACGTCCTGCGACCTTTATCAGGTCGTCTGTCCACCTTGTCGGTGGACGACCTTGTCCGTGTATCCACTCCAGAACCTTCCGGCCTTATCGGCCATCTGTTATGCGTGCTATATTATGTGCCCTGCCCACTGCCACTTCAACTGGATAATCTTCTGTGCTATGTCGGTGACTTTCGTTCTTCTACGGATTTCCTCATTTCTGATTTGGTCACATAGAGAAACTCCGAGCATAGCCCTCTTCATAGCTCGTTATGCGACTTTGAGCTTACTTATGAGGCCCATAGTAAGAGACCACGTTTCAGTGCCATAAGTCATCACTGGTAACACGCATTGGTCGAAGACTCTTGTCTTGAGACACAGAGGTATTTTTGACGAGAAGACTTCGCGAAGTTTCCGGAACGCTGCTAGCTTTTAAAAGTATAACATTATGGGTGGCACTGTATATACTTCATAAACAGGGTTAATGTCAGACAAACGAGGTGCTATTCCTCTACTTCAAAAATAATTTTAACGATTTAATATTTTTCACTACACTATACCTTTAGCACACGAGGATATACAGTGTAACAAAAAGGTGTAGTAATACTTAAACCACACTTAGAAGCTTGCATGGAGTTGGGACCTAACTACTGCGTCCCATGAAATATGAAAAAAATCGGAGTATTGAGTAATCAAAGTTTTTCTAATACTCAAGCAGGTACTGAAAAACTACGCCAAAGACGGCAGTGACCTCCAGAACGTAGACGTAGAAAAAAAAAACTGCAAATTATATATTTTTTCCATACAAATTTAAAAAATATATAATTTGCAGTTTTTTTTTGGACAGCCCCATTAGACATGCCTATTCTTAAAGTTCAGTCGGAGACAATGTGCGTTGCAATCCATCCCCCTGCCTGCTCCCAAGCCCAGTACCCACTTAGGCCTCTTTTTTATCTAGTCTACGTTCTGGAGGTAGTCTATCTATAGTAGTCTACCTTACCTATTACATGAAAATGGCATATACATAAACAACGGAGAACGGCTTCATTTCCTTTCGATTTATGAATCTCGAAACTGCTTTATCATTAGAGAATCTTTCTTCTAGTTATATCAGGTGGGCGCAAAGTAATAAATGATACACAATGTATTGTCATTTGTTTCACCGCTTCTGAAGCTCTTTACTGAACTTAGTTGCTGAAGTAAGAAGTATTGTGAGGCACTCACCAAATACGTGAAATGAATTCTGCTGTTTTATGCGGTAGATTCTTGGTTATGCGAAGATTTAGTTATTAAACGTATTAATAATATGATTAAGCCTTCAGTTTTCTACTATTATACTTACTTAATTACATTATAGAATTTGGTATAATTTATTCAATGCTGTGCTTAGATCGTAAGTTTCACAAAGAAATTGTAGTCGATTTGAATAGGTTAAATTGTTTTATCGTCTTAGAATTAATCTACATGATAAAGTACATCTTGACCAATTTAAAAAGTTTATGCATGCTTATGTATGATTGATATAGAATATAATGATAAAAAATAATATTATTGCATACAATAGTATTGTTTAATTTTATATTCAGTTCAAGCTTATTTCGGACACAAATATGGAGAGTTTCTAACGCCTAACTGCCGCAAATGTCTCTAAAGTTCCATACAAACGAACAATTTTCAAATGAATTTGTTTACTGTGCGGAGTTTGAAAAAGTTTCAGTAGGAAATATTAACTGGTTTTTGAATAATGAAAGTTTTAGTAAATACATCGCATTAACTTTTCTAGGAATGCATTTAAAATCCGTATATTGTTTCGATGTAGCTTCAAATACTTTTTTGCGGCGTACTATAATATTAACTTTTATTAAATTTAAAAAAATTCTTGCCTTGTAGTCTAATTCAAATATAAAGCTTTAAAGCTGAGGTGATAGGCTCTTACAGTTTAGCGAAGACTTTATTCAGTAAGTGGTACACACTTGGTTTACAAGTTACTTTAACATTCATAAAGTCAAGATTCGTAAAGAGAACCAAATAAACCTGCCAACAACATCGAATACTTCGTATACTACGTATGGTATCGTATATTTGCCCAAAACAATTGACACTCAATATATTTGAAGGCAAGGCACGCTGTCGTGTTGCCTGACTGACGCCAATAAAATTACGCAGCTCTTTGGATCCTCCCAAAGGCGTATGTGTTCCCGAAAGCGGCTGCTTTGCGACTGCTGTCTTCAAGCTCCGTTACGTTACGTCTCTCGGGATATTGCTCGCTGAAACGCGTCTTCTTTCTAGAGAATTGTGATTTAGTGACAGTAATAGCTTGTCACTTTTCGGATACAAGCCTAGCATGATGTCGGAAATGGTAAAGTTTACGAATTAATTCAAATTCTGATCCATGATCATTCCCTTGATATCGGCCACACAACATTAGTGATGTATGTGCCGAGTGAAGTGATCTGCTTCGATGCCCCGGAAGATGTAAGGGTATGAAAGGATACTTGCTCGATTAATTACCATCAAATTTGTCTTGATTCTATTGATGGATAGTCCCATGGCTCACATTCGGTATCAGCTACTTACCTAATTGCGTTACAAATTATAGTGGTCACTAATTAAAGCTTCTACTTAGTATGCACATTCTTGATATTTACTAATACAGCGATCGTTTTGAAATATATAAGGCGATCACTGATTTCACGTACTTACATATTATTGATAATAAATTTAAAATAACACTTTAAACTTTTTTTTTCGCCTCTGAATGTCTTTAAAATTAAAATTGTTACCAAATATTTTTACTTTATTATTAGAGTAGATGAGGATTAACGCCATGGTCCGAAAAATGTGACCTAGTTTGTACCGGCGTCAATATTGTATACATATTTAACACGGAGTTGTTATTGTGACGCAACTGTAATAGTTCAACATATGATGTTACATACTTTTAGTAGACATTGATGTCCTCTATAAAACTATTATAGTACATCACTTTCACATATTTTCATATGAAAATAGTGCCATAGAATTAACAGATATCCTGTACCCACTTCTAAAACTAAATTTGCCCAAAAACAGTACGAAATATCATTTACGAATCATCGTTCCTCATATCTACAATAAGCTTAATAAATATCACAACGTTAAAAAATAAAGTAAAAATAAAATCAAAGACATAATTATAGTTATCTGGTTAAAAACATTCGATTATGAAGGGCTTGAAAAGATGTTGACAGATTTTTATACTAAATAATTATTAACCATCATTACACCATAAACATATATATTATATACACATACACATACTCGGACACATACACATACACACAAACTATACACCTAATAACACATTTATACACATTATTCACATTTATGCGCTTCTTAATATCAAAGATTTCACATAATTACCTACTATGTACCTATATCTGGGAGAAGCTACTGGCTCCTGAGACACAGTTCACACTAGCTCGGGAGCCTATGGATTAAAATATATAATGTACCTACTTTTTATGCCAATAAACTATTTGTATTTGTATTTATTTGTATTTCTTTGTACTATCATTATCCACGTGTGTGGATGGACAAAAGATAACAAAATAAAAGTATGCAGTATCTAACAGTTAGCATAAATTTGAAAAACATTAACATACATACGTTACGACATGTCCTGGTACAAGGATATGCACGAACAAAATGTCAATAAATAAGTTTATTTATCCAACTTTGTTCTATTGTCAATTAGTTTCCACAGTGTACGCCGTATAAGCATTTTTCGGCGTTACTACTGCATTTTTTAATGAAAAAGTAGATATTGTGACATAACTGTGATAGTAAGACATATGGTATCGCGTACTTTGCTGTAAATATTGATGTTCTATAAAACTGCGGTATATTATTTTGCTTTACTGTCAATACTTTCCGCAGCGTATTCGATATAAAGATGATTTTTTGGTATTTTTTTCACACCTTGGGTTACATTATCAAAGTTTTTATAGGGGCCCCTATTTTTTTTAAAATATAGCCTATGTTACTCAGTGATAATGGAGCTTTCCAACGATAAATATGTTTTGAAATCGGTCCAGTAGTTTTTGTCTTTATTCGTTACATACAAAAATATATATCGTTTTTCTTTATAATAATAATATAGTACAGATTATAATATTTGTAAACCTGCCGTAAAAAATGTTTAACTTGAAAACAGCATCGAAAACCGTTGTTTGGTTTAGGAGAGGTAATCCGATATACTGAGATACAAAAGCGGAAAACGTTTATTTTATAATATGTAGGTAAACATAAAGAAAAGGATAACCAACAAATTTCTTAAACAATACATACCATTTCTCGTGGTCTTCATAGGCCCATTATTTGGTTTCGGTAGTTAAAGCCGACTTTATTACCACAGTCCGTGAGAAATATCGCTTGAACGTGTGTCTTTTACAATGTTATGTATTTTAATATTGGCTTTTATGTAATTTATGTGACTGAGGCACAACGTGTGGCGGACTTGTATTTTATATCGGGTCTGGGAAGAATAATCTGATATACAACTATGAATAAAAAATGCATTTTTAATTGAAGTAGAGCATAAAAGCATGTAAGGTAAAATAATAACTGAGCCTTATCACACTTGCCTGAAGAAGAATGTCAAAAACATTGTTTATTATTATTATTACTATACCGAGAACAACTAAAAAAAGATTAATGTGTAAATAACTATGAATTAAATATTACTTCGATACAACTTAAGCCTAACTGAAGATCGAAAAAAAACGTTGTGTAAAAAGTATGCCAATACACGATCGAGCAAACTTGGCTAGATAGAAAAAAATCGGCAACATTCACTACATTTTAAAATTTTTCTTACCTGCTTCGTGGGCTGCTTACATGCCGTGCGCTTATTAATGAACAACGCCTAGTGGTATGTCATCAGAACATTAGATCAATCGACCAGAAGACTCAAAAGGTTGAAGTGTTGCTAACTACTTCATTGGAATGTGATGTACTTGCTTTCACTGAGCATTGGTTAGTCGAATCTAAGTTAAAGTGCATTAATATAAACGGTTACAAACTAGGATCGAGTTTTTGTAGGACGACCGTTGCACACGGCGGATCTTGCTTATTCGTAAAAGACGGTCTGAAATTTGTAGAAAATATGGAAATAGTTAGACTTGCAACTGAATTGTGTTGTGAAATATCTGCCGTAGATCTCATTGATTTTCATGTGACTATTGTTTGCGTGTATAGAACGGAACGTATAACCACGAATGATTACTTTGTACAGTTCGAAAATTTGATGGATAAGATCACTGACCTTGACATACAATGCATAATAGTTGGAGATTTCAATATAGATAGTTTAGGGGTGAGCAATACCGACAAAAAACAACTGCGCGATTTGCTATGTACCCATAACTTTGTAAACATGGTTGATTTTCCGACTCGAGTGACGTCACACAGTGCCACAAGCATTGACCATCTGTATAGCAACATTACGGCCGACTCCATCACAGTGATGCCTGTAAATACCATGCTCAGCGACCATTTAGCTGTGCGCGGAGAATTTATACAGACGTTAAAGGTGCCCTTGCCTACTCATCAATTAGGAAGAACATTTTCTGAAATTAATCGGATAAACTTTATATGTGCCGTAGAAAGTATAGACTGGAATGAGGTGTATGCGCGATGTGCGTCGAGCGACACCTTGACTAAGTCTGTAATAAACATTATATATAATAAATTCGACGCTTGCTTCCCTTTTAAGAATGTTGGTAAAAAAAGGGGGCAATCATGGGTGACTAACGACATTAAAAATATAAGATTACTTTTGTATGACATTATTGAACTGAGTAGTAAAGTACCTGAATCAGACATGTTAAAACAATTTATTTATGATTTAAATATAAAATATGACAAGCTATTGACAAATCAAAAATCTAAATATTTTTCCAACATATTAAACAACAGTAAGAATAAGTCGAAAACAATGTGGAACATTGTGAATGAGCAAAGAGGTATGAGTAATGACTGTAATATTGACTTTACAGACTTAGTCAAGGATCAGAATGGAAACGCCTTTAGAACAAAAAAAGATGCAGTGAATGCGATGAATGAGAGGTTTGTAGGAGCCGCGGCTGCGTGTGGAGCACCAAGGGCAGATGCCCGGCAGGTGGAATACATCCTAAACAAAGCGTGCGCTCCGTCCAATCGCTCATTTCGATTGCGCAAGTTTACTGTAAGTGAGGTATATCAAATCTTAACTAAACGTATACCACCGAAACCGTCTAGAGATATATATGGTATATCTATGAAACTTTTAAATTGGTCTGCGGCAACTATCGCGCCAGTACTAACAGAGCTGTATAATCGGTACATTAGTGACGGTAAATATCCTGAAACCCTTAAGATCAGCAAAGTGTCACCGATATTCAAAGGCAAGGGGAAGCGGCAAGACATTAATGGATACAGACCAGTATCCATAATACCTGCTGTGGCAAAGATACTCGAAAACGGTATAAGTTCTCGGTTACTGGATTACCTGTCATCAGTGGAAGCACTAACAGACCGACAATATGCATACCGGGAGGGTAGGTCGACCACGTCGTTAGCGCGTGAAGTGGTGCGCCGCGTTGTTGCTGCCCGTGAGAGAAAGCAGCACGTAGCAGTGCTCTGCTGTGATCTCTCTAGAGCTTTCGATGTAGCGGACCACAACGTTCTCGCTTTAAAAATGCGACACTACGGCATACATAACAAAGCACTAAGCCTGCTGAATGATCTCTTGCACAGTAGATCCCAGATCGTGGTAGGTGATGGTGGTAAGGAAAGATCCGACCCCATGACCACCACGATGGGAGTCGTGCAGGGATCATCAGTATCAAACATCCTGTTCTCTTTGCTTCTCAACGACCTCCCTTGTGCCATCACGGAGGCTGAGGTTATGATGTATGCAGACGATGTCGCAGCGGTTGTTGTTGCACCTTCAACGGAAGAGTTAGAGCAGAAGCTTAACGATGCTACATCTCAGCTGGCCGCGTGGTTTAAAAATAACGGACTGGTTTTAAATCTACAGAAGACTCACTTCATACGCTTCGACCTGTCTGGCCGCCAGCGAAATAATCTAAGTGTCTTCGTGGGTGGATCCAAAGTTGAACAATTGCATAGCACAACCTTTTTGGGATTCGAGCTGGATAGCGGCCTCACGTGGGAATCCCATATTCACAAGCTTTGTGGAAAATTAGGTGGAGCATGCTTTGCACTGAAGCGGCTATCCAGGTTCTTACCCAAAGAAGTGGTGCGATCATGCTACTTCGCCACCGTACACTCACTGCTGCAGTATGGGGCAGAACTCTGGGGACGCGGTGCAGACTCAGAACGCGTATTTCGACTTCAGAGACGAGCCGTACGTGCCGTGGCGCGAGTGTCACGAGATACTCCAGTGACAGATCACTTTAAGTCACTCAAGATTCTCACCCTACCAGGTATAGTTATTTATCAAGTAGCCGTATATGCGCGGATGAACAGTGAATCATATGCGAAAATTGGTGAATATCACCAGTACAACACCAGACGCACAGGAAAACTAGTATCGGTGAGTCGAACACTCGCTAAGTCGGAGAAATTGACACATGTAATGGGTCCCGCGGTGTATAACCGACTACCTGAAAATGTTCTCGCCGCACCTAATTTAGCAGCATTTAAGTCAAGGCTAAAGCATTGGCTTATTGACCAAGCGTTTTACAGTTACGCGGAATTTATAAATAAATTTCGACATTAAAATTTGATAGAATTATTATTAATATTATTATTGAAATAATGTTTTGTATTATTACTATTATTATATTTATATAATTATAATTATATATTATAATAATTTTTATTACTATTATTATCTTAGATTATTCGATATATGTTTTATTTTGTAATTGACATGACGTTTTTTCATTAAATTGTTTATATAATGGTATGACATAGATTTGGTGCCATGTATTTATAAATTACTTATTTGTATGTGGTAACAGTAATCCAACATGATTATGTAGATACTAATTATACTTATGTATATAATATATGAACAACAAAGTACAAATGTACTATAGTACCTAAGTTGTTTATTCGATTCTTGACACATTGTTTATTTTATTATCAATATTGACGTGTATGGATTTTATACCAATAAAATATGATTATGATTATGATTATGTGGGGAAAAGCATTTTATTCAAATATGGGCAAATATGTTTCAATCAATGCATCATATTCGAATTCCCATAGAAATTTACTAGTAAACTATGGACTCCTTTATCATTAAAATTTAATCATTTTATTGTACGAAATCAATATAAAAAGTATAAACACGTATTCAATTGCGTCTTCGCATTACATCATCCAATCTTATAAACAATTCTCAACCTTATGTAAAGCATCGTAAATTGTTTTAAAATTACTGGCAATAAATAATGGCTGTGCGGAAAACAATTAAAACGCGGATTCCGTGATTAGGATTAGGTATTAACAACAACTTTAGCTTAAGATTTGAAATGTATTGAGATCGACATTTTTGAAATGTAACGGTAAAAATAAAACTAAAAAATCTAAGAAACGTACGTACGGAGTCTAGTGGACTCTATCTAGATACGATTAATAAAAAATATCAGATATTAATCTTTTATATAAAAAAATACCCAAAAGCCTTAGATATTCTTAACCAGGAATGAAAATACCTTTCATGAACGCCGTTGAATTTCCGACGCGCCATAATTCATTACAGCGTGAACACAGACATACACAGATCATGTCGAAAGGTACAAAATCTAAAACCAACCGATTGTTTGTCACACAACTGAATTTGACCGCTTCCGATCACACAGGAGTATTATCCGTGCGATTCTCTAATGATTCGTCAACGAGCTCACTGATGTCAAATACTTTATGAGATATCGCCCTTGTACATAAGATTGTTTTTCCAGCGTTTCTTGTCATCTCGTCATTTGTTTCACGGATGTTGTCAAAGATGCAACGATATTTGCTCTTACAGCTGTGCGATTCTGTAATGATTCTTCGACGAGCTCACCGATGTCAAATACTTATGAGATATCGCCCTTATACCTGCATAAGGTTGCTTTTCCAACATTTCTTGTCATCTCTTCATTTGTTTCACGGATGTTGTCAAAGATGCAACGATGTTTGCTCTTAGAGAATCGCACGGCAGAATAGCACGGCTGATTGGCGTAACAATAACTCTGTACATTTGTTTTTAAAGATGTTTCCAGTCCTAAATATAGTTTCACAATTGATTTTAGTCTATAAGATTGAAGGACCGTATACCTTAAATAAATCACAATGTTCAAATGTTGTACACAGAGCTTATTACTTCGAGACATAACTGTTTGTAATAACGTCTGTGTGTACATTAAACGCAACACAGTACACTCATATATTTACACACTTTATCTTCGAGGCTTCATCAAAATGTATGGACAATAGAAATAGAATATAGATTTATTCCATACAAATTAGATGGTAAAGATAATTAGAACATCTAAAACATAAAACAATACAATTTTGAGATGTGTGATGAATTCAGGTTCAGGTTTCCATGAAGGGTAGTCATATACAAACATGGGTGACTTGGCCTCGAAAAGTCTTAAAGGTGTTTTCGCGGCGGTATAGCTATAGTAAAATAGTACTATGTATTTCATTTGCCTGTGGGCAAATTTATACCTAGCATAATATATAAATTGGTACCCGTGCATGTAATATGCAATAAACTAGAACGAAAAAATAGAAAGGTCTAAATTGTATGGGATTTCGTCGACCCTACTACTTTATACCCCATAATGATATTGAACCCTTCTTATTAGTCAAATAAGGGATCGAATCCCAAGCCAGTGTAATAAAGTCATGTAGTGAATAAAATTGATATCGTATATAAAACGTTTCCTATCAAATAGGGACATGTAAGTACCGATGGGCACGTCTGTAGTAGGACTAAGTGTATTTCATGAGAAGAGCTAGCGTGGGCGACCATATGGTCGCATAGACGAGCATCACTACGTGGACTTAACGTAAAAGCTAGCTATCCTAACTTAGTAGTACGCATATAGTACAGCAATAGGATTCTCTACAAGAACATCATTACATCTTTGACAACATCCGTGAAACATTGACGAGATGACAATGAACGTCAGAACGCTTTTCCTAGTCAACAAAGGCGATATCTCTTATTTGAGATCAGTGAGCTCGCCCACGATCGCAATGACGAATCATTCCTTAGAGAATCGCACGAGATAACACGAGATGGGTAAGCAGTAACGTTGAAGCAGTAAATTCGTATTGCGAAGTAGCAGTAATTGTTATTACGAAATCACTAAAAACTGCTCTTTTAAAGGAGTTTGGTTTATCATAATACATCATGATCCACCGCGTATGCCCGGTGCGGGTTAGCAGATAAGCTAATGACCAGAGATAGTAGCGGAGTTTTCAGACGGAACACCTCCGACATGGCCCAAAGACTTTAGTTTCAATATTCTAAGACCAATGTCCTCCGAAGGGTAGATGCCCTTAATCAAAGACTTCACCGGGCGTCAACCATCCCAGTATGCAGTAAAGTCTGCGTTGCAAGGTCCACTTTAACTAAGCATTTTTTGTATATATAGATTTAAAGATTCATTACATTATCAAGTTATAATATTAGTTGTAATATATTTCAATTTCATTTACAGTGAAGACCTGTTACTGATTAACTAGGTCAAACAAAGTTTAACACAATTTCTACACGGGTTCTCACATGGGAGATCACTAGTTGCATTTCTAATTGAATACAATATGTGCTTTGGAAAACACGTTATTTAACGATTTCGTTTCTTATTATGTTACTTTTGTAAAAAATAACAGAAGCTTTTGGGTAGTCTAAGTACTTCAACACTGCAGATCCCAAAAAAGAAATATACATATATTATTAGGGATGACCAACTGATGTTAAGTGGTGACCTTTGCCTAGAACAGATGCATTTCGCCAAGTGACGAACTTATAAACACTGCCCTAAATGACATTATTTATAAGTGACCGTTACATACGTTTAACCAGAGGGTATGTTTTATATCCCGTGTAATAACATAATACGTAACACACTCATAAGTGACCACAGCAAAGTTGTTCTGCGCCGTACCAAGCGACGCCGTTCAAATCAAGTAGCGTTTATAAGTAAGGCCGTAAGTTCTAAGTCTCATGTGCCTGTAATTTCGCCGGCAACCATACTGTCAACCGCAGTATTGTAAATATTACTGTTTCACTTTTTCAACCCTGAGGTAGAAAAAGGTACGATATACTTTACTCTACTATAAGGTATAATATAAACTCCACACTTCAATCAAATTGCGTACGCCTAATAAGTAGCGTTTATAAGTAAGGCCGTAAGTTCTAAGTCTCATGTGCCTGTAATTTCGCCGGCAACCATACTGTCAACCGCAGTATTAAGAATATTACTGTTTCACTTTTTCTACCCTGAGGTAGAAAAAGGTATGATATACTTTACTCTACTATAAGGTATAATATTAACTCCACACTTCAATCAAATTGCGTACGCCTAATAAGTAGCGTTTATAAGTAAGGCCGTAAGTTCTAAGTCTCATGTGCCTGTAAATTCGCCGGCAAGCATACTGACAACCGCAGTATTGTGAATATTACTGTTACACTTTTTCAACCCTGAGGTAGAAAAAGGTATGATATACTTTACTCTACTATAAGGTATAATATAAACTCCACACTTCACTCAAACTGCGTACGCCTAATAAGTGGCGTTTATAAGTAAGGCCGTAAGTTCTAAGTCTCATGTGCCTGTAATTTCGCCGGCAACCATACTGTCAACCGCAGTATTGTGAATATTACTGTTTCACTTTTTCAACCCTGAGGTAGAAAAAGGTATGATATACTTTACTCTACTATAAGGTGTAATATACACTCCACACCTCACTCAAACTTCGTACATCTAATAAATTCACTTGATACGGTAGTTTAACTTTGGTCGTGCTAGCACACCAAAGTGATGTGCAAGCACGACTCATTAATGCGTTTCACTTTTGAGTATGTATGCATTCTCAGTAACTGCTTGCGTGGTTGAAAAGTTTTTAGATCATTATTTTCCAAATCAGATCTAAAGGTATCACGATTATATTTAATCTGTACCATCCTCTCTGTTAAATATTATCATTAGAGCTGCCGAGGTAAATGAAACTGCTTTTCCTAAGCAAAACAAAATCATTACAAAGTATTGCGCAGTGTAAATTCCATGTGTATGTTCAAACTTCAAACTCATGCATATCTACGCTCATAATGGATAGAAAAAATAGAAGTATTTTTTTGTTAGCATAGCACTTGTTATACAAAACTCTTATCCAATACGAGTTTTGTTTGTGTCTTCGAGAAAGCGTGATATAACCGAATCAGGTCCCGGACCATCGATAGAGGAAATTCTGAAAGTAGGTAAATAAAGACACCGGTAACAGAAAGGTACTTGATTGAAACAGGTAGAAATACAAAACCGTAGCATAAAATATTTTCTGACTCTGTCTATTGTCTTCCGTTCTTCTTTAGATATTTGAATATTTTAAAGGCTTTATAATTCTAATGTCTATTGAATATTTATGACGTAATTTGTGCTTCTATTCCAACAAATATAACCATTGATAAATCAGAAAGATGATAATAACAGCGAGCATTTGTGCTACTTATTGTACATTATTTATAAAGCGATTGGTGTGCGTCAATCATAAATATGATATACTTTCATTTACTTCCGGTTATGGTTGGGGCGCTAAGTATCGAGAAATTGGTCATATAACATCGATATTCCACTAAACTACCCTATCCTAACACTAAAAACTATCTGAAAGTCATGGTTTTTATTTAATGATGGTTAGCATTACCGTTCAAGTGGTGAATAAAATTAAAACACCCATTGCTTAGAACTGCAGTTTTGCGTAGTAATGATGTAGTAATGTAACGGAAACACTGATTTTCACTCGCAACAGCGCCCTTCACACCCTAACACAGATTACTGTGTTAGGGTGTGAAGGGTGTGCAGTCATTAGACTGCACACTATTACTTTGAGAAAAAATAATTGGTACTGCGTTGATACGACCGATACGACCAAGACGGTTCCTTGCGCACAAGAGGCTTACCACAAAGAAAGTTAAACTTGTACAGTATAGCTTACAATAAAAGTCAAAGATTTTAAAATACGAGTAGTTCTATTACATTTTACAGTTTCATACAGGGTCATTCTATATCCTTCCATTAGATGATTGTCAAAGACAACTAAGAGAATAAACACCATGTGCTTTACTACCCTGCAGTGGGTTTGCTTATAATGGTGCTTTCACTAAAAGTCCAAGGTAGGATCCGAACTCACGGTTGCAAATGCAGCTGTTGAATCTCAGTACCCCTAAGAGCTTACACACGAACAGCATGTTGCGAACGGCAGAGGTAACTGCAGCTGTCGACACGCGTCGACGGCAGCCGCCGACATGTCAACGGCAGTTGTTGACGCTACGGCGGCAGCCGTCGCCTTTCTACCTTTGAAGATCAGCGGCGGCCATCGTCAGCAAGCAACAACTGCAACTGTCGCTGTAGGTCGACGGCAGCAGTTACCTCTGCCGTTGGCAACATGCCGCTCGTGTGTGAGTGTTGAGCCCTAAGGTATCCCTGCTTTATAATCGCCTTGAATACACTCACGAGTTATGTTGAAATGTCGTTCTGACTCGAACTTAACCTCAAATGAAGATAACGATAACTAAGCCTCAAGAAGCAGTATGACAACATTGTAAACAAGATACAATTAACAAGATAATAGACTCGCAGAACTTTGATTAAAATTAATACTGGTTTCTTGCACATGGAAGCCACGCAATTACTTCGCTTGTTACTTTACTGAAGGTTTTGATGTCATAAATCTGGAAGTCTATTCTGCTATTTTCACTTTTGGTTGGTGTATATTTTTTAATTTAATCTTATGTAAAATGACTGCCTTGAGATGTATTTTCTACAGACTTCCAAAAAGGTACTCAATTCTACTGTATTTTTTTATATTTGTTACCTCATAACTTTCGACTGGGTGAACCGATTCTCAAAATTCTTTGAAAGCTGGTGCTTCTCATGTTGTCCCATTTAAATTTCATCAAATTCGGTCCAGTAGTTTTTGAGTTACACTCCAATAACTGACTGACCACCTGAATACAATGGAAGTCGGTATCAAATTTTTCAAATTGTACTTGATAGTAGTAGTGATGTAAAAGCCACTAAATTTACCTTAATATCGCATAATAATAGAAGTTTATTGACCAAGCGAATTGAGCGAGCGAAGCGTCTCTGCTTTAACTGGCCAAATTGAATTTCATCTGTCCGTATGTTTGGTAGGTTGTATGTTGGCCTTCCTGTACAAGTTGCATTTTTCAACCAATATTGACTAATTCTGGTGATTATGTCTACTATTAAATTTTTTGTCGTCGGTGATTTGTGAGTAGGTAGTAGGGGGGTACTTTTCCTAAAAAGTGGGAATGATTGCTGCGGTGCTATTTACCGACCGATAGATATAAAATTTGGTACAGTAGGGCCTTTCAAATATTATGAGCATGATTGGTCACGTGGTTGCCGGGTTCATAGGTTGTCAAGTTTAAAAACTGGTCGGTAATGGTAAAACTCGGCAAAAACATTTGGGACCAACAACCTTTAAAAAAATTCAAGATTATTGTTGGAACAAATATTTTTCTAAATGTTGATGACGTGTTTTATTATCAAATTAACATAGATGGCGACTGCGTTTAGTTTTGATTGTTAAAGTTTTATAATTTCGGCGACTTTTTGTACCCTCATAGTTTTGTTCTGTGGCTTTGACTGTACCTATTGGACCATATACAGACATTTCAACTCCAACGGCAGATAGTTCAAACTGCGTACTGCAGCTGATAAGACTGTGCTCGCCAGGTCTACTGTTCGCAGAACTACTAGTTTAATTATATAACTTGCAGAGATACAACTGACACAATTAAGTTACTCGATTTCTACAACTCAATTGTATTTTGTTTTGATCTGGTACAAGTAAACACTTTGAACACATGACCTTATTAAAATCGACGTTATTCATATTAATTCATTAAAAGGTGTTTGAACACTATCTTACATGATGGTCTGTAAAACTGTGGTATAGTAGTACGTACCAAAAATTGCAACCGTTTCTCAAGGACAGCTGCCGGAACACATAATCATGTTAAGAGACAGATTTTCAACATTGTGAGTCGTAGCTAGCTGATAATACATGGACTATGCTCAAAATTCGGTGTCGATGTCGCGCCGCTCAAACCTACAATAAACATTTTTCTAGCCTGAATTTATTTTTTGCCTCAAATTCATAATTAAAAAACAAATAAAACAGCTTCATTGCGATTAATATTTTTACACACACCCTCTCACACACACACACGCACGCACACACGCATACATATATATATATATATATACACACCCACACTCACAAATAACTCACATACATACCCGCTATTCCTGCTAATCTCACTGTAATTATAATATGACCTGTGGCTTTATCTTATCTTTTTCCTTCACGTATATTGTTTCATGTTATGATTACATTTCTGTAAATTGTTTTTAATTTGAGTAATTCTGTTTTGGACATATTTAAATTTTTATATTTAGTATACATGTTAATTGTAAACGCTGTTGAATTACCAGAATAAATAAATAATAAATAAAATAATTTTGGTGTGAAATTGGAAATTAACGAGTTATTCAATAAATAAAAAATGTACCCTTAAACCAATGGCGGATGACGGCAACGGATCGATTACCACGCAAAAGAAAATTTAGACTGCCAGCGTGACCTTCCCCAACGAATTCCGAATGAAAATTTCTACTTATATTTATTTCCGGGTTTGCCCTTTTTTGATATAACTCGACTGGGCTACCTGGGTTGAAATCTTTGGCCAGACAAAACGCCGTCAAGTTTTTCTTATACGAAACTCGCACTTACAGTCCATTAGTTAGTCCAGTATTTAACTATGCTAATGTTGCTGAAGGTGAGCACCTCCTATTCGAGCTTTGAATATTATTGCTGAAATGGTGGTATTTATGCATTTTTGCTGAACCCTTTAGTAAAAGAGGTATTATTGTCCACAATAACTGTAGTATTGCTTTATTCAGACTCTATTATGATTCCATTGAAATGTAGAATAGCCCTAATGTACGTAAGTTGACGTTCGGGTGTGGTAAAATGTAATTGATAAGTTTAACTTTGACATCGCTATATTCAGTTATGAAAACAAGATCAAGGTCGGTAGAGATAGCTCATGTGGTAATATACTACATATATACACATAGGCCTTTATTAATAAACGTTGCGTAAACCTATATTAGGCGTAACATGCTTTGTCTTGCTTTCACGCGTGACATTTACTGCAAGCGAAAAATTGACAGATAGATGTTTTTACTACTCCGGGTATAAGCCAAGTTTATTAATAAGGCCGGTATAGTATTACTTTTTTAAAGCACTAACGCCTGCTTAACGATACCAAAATATTGAAATTTTTAGAGAGAAATATTCACATCCACGGACGGGATTCGAACGCGCGTCTTACGGGTACAGAGTAACAAGACGACTGATGTCGCTCCGTCCCCATACGACAGTTAAAATCAGATAGAGAGTTAAAATTCGTTAAAAATAGTTTACGACTTTATTCACAGATTTTCCATGTTAACTTTATGTGCTAAAGTCTTTAAATGCAATATATTCTATACTTAAGTATAAGTATCTCTCTTTTACGGATTAACTTAAGAGGTCCGAGGGGTTCAAGTTTAATAATAAATTCTTTCTCGACGTAGTTCATCAATATACATCTCCTACTTTGTATTTGAATGTTGACCTTTTCTTTAGAATGTATTACAGCATATTTTTGCATTTGCAATGCATGAAACTTACGTAGAACCGGCTACGGACGGGCATCGTAGCGTTTTATTACAAATGAGGCCTTACTGGATCAAGTTAGAATCACAATACGAGATAGAAGATTGCAACCAATTTTTTTTGCTCATAATTATAGCTTTTGTTTTTTAAAACTTATAAAACATTTCATTTGTTTTTTTTGAAACATAAAGCGCACCGTAATCTGACAAGTTTTGATTCGTTATTTTTGATATTTATCCGGTCAGCGCTGCGAGTATGGATTTGTCAATAGGATAAAATTGTACAGTGATTATCGCTAAACGTCAGCCCGCGATATAGCTATCGTGGCTAGATCCATGCTACAGACAAAATACGGTAGATACTAGTAGTCCTGCAAACAGTAGACCTCGGGAGCACGTAGTCTTATCAGCGGTAATTTTACTTCGCGGTACTTTACAACCTACTATGTCGGAAATCACTTGACCAGTTATCCTCATATTCAAAAGTCAGGTACCTAATGTGTGTTCCAAATTTGACGCACAGAAAGACAAACACAATCTAACAAGCATACGGAGAGATGAGAGTCAATTGTGCCAGTTAATGAAGAGACGCTTCGCTCGTTTGGACAAAATACAAAATTGATATAAAAATCAGTATATCGACATGACAAGTTTATTGTGAATCGCTTTGTAGTTAGGTCTTCTCGTGAGAAATATAGTATAGAATTGACCGGCCTAACTAATTAGCCTATCAGTGTTTGAAGCTTTGAGTAAAAGTAGATGAGAGTATGGCTTCTCGTATAAGATTATAGATCAAATTCCAGTGTAGTTAGGTCTTTCGTGACATACCAAAACACTTATTTTGCATTTATGATCGTTAGTTAGTTGAAAACTCGATGATATATGCCTTTTCGTGATTCGACCGACGAAATTTGGAATGGGGATAGCTTAGACTAAGGATGTCAATACATGTCAATTCATGGGTTTAAGCTACGAAGGATAATTTTCTACCGACTTCTAAAAAGGAGGAGGTACTCAATTCGACCGTATTTTTTTATGTTTGTTACCTCATAACTTTCGACTCCGTTCTCCCGGATGCCCAAAATTTTCTTTTGTTTGAATGCTGGTGCTTCCCGTGTGATCCCATGTACATTTCATCAAATTCGTTTAAGTAGTTTTTGAGTTACACTTTAATAACTGACTTTAACCAAACTAATATCGCGTTGACATTGCGCCATAAACTTAGAAGAAATCGTGGGTAGCGTCTAGTATGTGAATAAAAACGAAAAACCGTAGTACTTGGTTTATTTACTATATATAATAATATATAAATACAAATATACTTTTTATATGATGCTCTGCCGTGCGATTCTCAAAGAGCAAACATGGTTGCATCTTTGACAACATCCGTGAAACAAATGATGAGATGACAAGAAACGTTGGAGTAATAACCTTATGTACAAGGGCGATATCTCATTAAGTATTTGACTTCGGTGAAATCGGCTGATCTTGCTACGCTTCACTACCTCGTAGCCGCAAGGGATGTGGTTACGACGTTACGCCTTAGTGGCTAGTGCTACGCCGTAGAATGTTGTAGCTCATAGCATCATGAATGCGTTTATTGGTGAGAAGCTTTTTCTACGTACTACAGTCTTTTGTATAATACATAGTTAGAGAGAAGAGTAGTAACTGTAGTTGACTTAAAAAAATTCTACTATCTTTTTTTTTTTTTAAACTTTACTCCACAGACTCCTGGGTCCGTGCCTTTTTTCAACTTTTTAGATTTTCAAAACTTACGATTAATTTATTACATGCAACAAGTATACATGCATGGGGAACATATTAAACTAACTAACCTTTTACTATATTATATACTAATTTTATTAACTAATACATATAATTAAGTTTTATTATTACTATTAAGATTATTCTGAGTTGGTGTAAGCATTCACAGCAGGCCAGTGTCCGCAAACAGCACTCGTTCACGAGTTGACGCATGTGCCAGCCATCGCCTTCCTCAACCATTTCTGAGGGACGATGGCGACCCCCCACACACGCCACCGCTTGCCA
The DNA here is from genome assembly GCA_917880725.1 of Selenia dentaria. NCBI lineage: Eukaryota > Metazoa > Arthropoda > Insecta > Lepidoptera > Geometridae > Selenia > Selenia dentaria. Next base: position 34,670,778 of record OU862878.1, on the reverse strand, counting down.
ACACATTTCCGTGAGCATGTCTGCTCTGAATGCCCACACCATCTCTTTCAAAGAGATCAAAGAGATGGAAGAGACTATCTAATTTAGAAAACGATAGAGAAACAATTTTAAAACGTATGAATTTTTAAAGGGGGTAAATTGTATAATGTGTTTCTTGTAGATGATACGAATATAGGTTAAAGAGTCTGACTGTTCTACAACATTAATGTTGAAAAATTGATTTACGGCCGGTTTCAATAACCTATTTTTCGACGGTTTTCCCTACTAGAGATAGATATTTGACACTATTTGTATGGACGGTACGACAAATTTCTATCCGTAGTAAGGAAAACTGTGGATAGATAGATTATTGAAACCTGCCGTAAGAGTGAATTTGTCAATAAAAATAAAGGGGCACTCTCTATTGCATAAGACTACAAACATAAGAAGCGAAATATGCCTATAGATTTTTCAACCAATGTAGAGAGTTGTGCTGAGATTAAGGACATACTTATAAAGTAAGAATCGATAGATTAGTCTAATACTCGTATATTAAACCAGTTGCATTTTACTATTATACATTTAATGTTTTGATTAATATACCACTCCTACAACTGTCATATCCACTCCAGTCGCTTTTTGATCAATGCTTCTTAATCATTGCTTCAGGGTGACGTATTTTCATTGGTGAGGCCGACAAAATAGTAAAAGTGATTAACAGTTAATTTTCCCAACACAGCGCCTGGCTGATTGCTTACATTCGTCCGCGGTCCTAAATAAACGACACAAGTTTGGATTACTGGACGCAAATACACATACACACTGTATTTATGATTCGGTTGAGTTTGTTCACCTGTGGCTGCACAAACACTGGCCTTTTTTGGACGGAACGAAACCTTTCAAATGTTACACATACTTTACGAGGCTACCCCAATACCCTAGTGACTCCGCTGCCTTGGAAAAATACGCACTTGTAATATAATGTTGGTTTTTGTATTTTACATTACTTCGTAACCATTTCGGGAGTTTTTGGTGCTTTATTATTAAAGCAAAATATATAATTTAAATGTGTATTTTTACGTGGTTATTTTTTGCTAAGCTTGAAAGTCTTTTAGAATATTGAAGCAAACCCAAAATTTTTCAGAACCATGAAGCAATTGCAAAATTAATAATCTTAATCTACCTGTGTCCGTTTTAGTATGTTTCATTTTCGCAATACATTGCTTTGTATATTGGGGACACTGGAGTCTGTGGATAGACATTTTAAAGTAATAAAAAAAGTATAATATTTAGGAATATAATTATAAAACTTTCTCAGAACTTTCTAAATGTTCTATATATAACCTTTTTATCACATCAGTATAAACAAATATTGATACACTAACTAATTTGGAATAACATTTTCCTTAAATATAAAGGGCTACTGGTAATCAATTAGCATCTTGTTAAGGGCATATTCTGTACATCAAAACAAACAACTTTTGTTCTAGAACTTTTCCCAAACTAAAAAACTTTCCCTAAACATTTTTTAAGGTTTTGTGATTCTCTTAAACTTCATAACTCTACATCGCATCTACTTAATTCATCTACATGTAGTCCGCCTGCCGCCAGCCGGGGCTTGTCGGCATTGCGCGCGAGCTTTTTACATAGTGTTAATTATGTTTAGACCGGTCAAATTGTTTTTTTCAAAGTTCTGTATGGAAGAAAAAAATACGAATTTTTGAAAGTCGTAAAACAAAAGATGTTTGTTTTGATGTACAGAATATGTTCTTAAAAGGATGCTAATTGATTACCAGTACCCCTGTATTTTTAAAGGTAATATTTATTGAAACTATATTAAGTACTCACGAAATGTACACCTCGATAAGGCAGTTTATGGAGCTCCCGATATTTCGGCGCAGTTACATGCACCATATTCACGTTCAAATAATATGTATTTATTACTAACTGAGCCTTTGGTTTCACCTGCGTAGTGATGGATGATTTTGTTGATGATGATATTTACTATTATATATTTTATTTCTGATTTACTCCTGTATCAGAACGAACATAAAAATATTATTCAAATCGGTCGAACCGTTTCCGAGTTTCATCGAAACTAACGTACAGTGATCGATTTTGTACATTGTTTAAAATAAAGGAGAAGTATGTACGTAAATAATTTTGCATTTCAACCGAGGAGCTAGCCGCAACCTTGTAGCACGAGCAAATATGAATGTTTTTTTAAATAAAACTTTCTTCAGTATCGCCATCGTCCTGCATAAAGCTTGTCAGTTGTTAACGAATTCGAATATATTCAATATCATAACCTTTTAGTTTTACATTTGACACACATATCTTGCGGCAAGGTTCCGCTGATCTAGAACTCTGCAAGTCTCTACAAAAAACGTTAAATCTAATGTACTGCTGTTATTGCAATTGGAAAGTGCTATTGATATTATTTGAAGCGCTCGTAGAGGCGCTTGACTTGGCGGTCTTAACCGATCAACAAGTTAAGCAACACTTGCAGCGGTCAGGACTTGGATGGTTGACCGCTAGTGGCATTATTCAACTGAGCGCTTCCGTGCTTTGGAGGGCACGTTAAGCCGTCGGTCCCGGTTGTTTTTCTTAGGACAACTGTCGTAAGGCTATGTAAAAGGCCTTCAGGTGGCCTGAAAACTTCGACATGGGTTGGTAACACTAATTTATCCTCCAAGCCGCACTGGGCCCGCGAGGTGGATTATGGCCCAATTCCTCTGTCTGAGAGGAAAACTCGAGTCCCAGCAGTGGGAACAAAATGAGCTGATTACGACTATGATGTTGTCAAAGATGAAACGATGTTTGCTCTTAGAGCATCCCACGGCTGAAAAGGTTTCAACAGACTAAGAGATAGAACACTACAGTTTTATTAAAAAACTACACTTCCTCGGACCAGATGCCATTACTGCTAAGGCTAACGAGGCGATCCAACCCAGCATCGAATTTAACTCTCTAGTTGATTTTAACTGTTGCATGGGAACGGTCGTATTTTTAGTCTCGCTATGCAGGCATTAACCCTTTGTGTACCAAATACGTAAATTTACGTTTGTTTCATTTATAAATCTTGTGTTTTAATTATCACGGTATATTAAGGGTTAATGCTTAAGTAATAGTTGAATATAAATAATATTTAATTTAGAAAAAGAAACTAAACAATTAAAAATAGCATAAACGATGTCACGGACCCATTTGTCGACTGTGAACAAGGGATTAATAATAAAAAGATCATTAGTGCTTTTAAAATCATATATAAACTTTTGAATGATCATTTAAAATATAAGTATGTAAAATAAATTTAAAAATATATTTTTAACTATAGTAAAATTATATGTGTATAGCGTTAAACACAGGTGTAAATTGACACACTAGCTGACCCACCCACGGATATGCTTGCGTGGCCTTGCGGGATACGGCACATCTAAAATATTAAACGAGTTATATTGATGAGTTACTCCTTAACATCGGCTATCTGCTAATAAACTCTCGTCAAAATATGTCCAGCTATTTCAGAAATTTGTCGGAATCAACCGACAGACAGACAACAACTATAAAAGTGTGGTTTTGTTACCGTACCGTTAATTACCGCATATCACTTTCATATGTCATTAGACAAGTACAATTTGAAAAATTTAATACCGACTTCCATTCTATTCTTCAGTTATTGTAGCGTGACTCAAAAAGTACTGAACCGAATTAGATGAAATTTAAATGGGACCACACGGGAAGCACCAAAAAAGAATTTTGTGAATCGGTTCACCCTATCGAACGTTATGAGGTAACAAACATTAAAAAAACAGTCAAATTTAGTACCTCCTCCTTTTTGGAAGTCGGTAGAAAACGCTTTATTTTGGCGTTTCTAACAGACGTTTCATTGATATTTATTTGTACAAATACACAGTATATTCAAAATACAGTGGAGTGTATATGCTTGGTGCTAAAGAGACAATGACCAGTAGTTTGGAACGGAACCTTTCAAATACTAGACTTACCTACTTCACATGCATACTCTAAGCTATGTTCACACGACAACATGTTCAGCGATATAATATTTTGCTATTAAGGAAAATTAAGACAATTAATTGTTACAAAACGCTGGTGGAAAGTTCCAAGCAATGACGTTTTATTAGCGACTCTTACGTAAACACATACACATATACATAAACCCCGTAATTGTATAAATCGGAGTTTTTATTACACATAACCAAACACAGTTTAATTTTGGACGACACATCTTAATATGGCTGGTATAAGAGAAGGGAAATTTTCAGCCAAGTTCATCAGTTAATAAAATAGCTTTATTAAAATGCTTTAAAATCATGTTATAAAAATTATTAATATATCTACAATTTAGAAAAAAAATCTGTATCTAACGGGACCTCAACCCACTACTACTCCACAATGCCGTTCGTCACTTTGTCGCTAATTTGACAGCCCTATTGGCTTAGTTGGTAGTGACCATGTCTTCGATGCGCGCCGTTCCAGATTCAATCCCTGGCTTGGACAAATATTTGTGTGACGAGCAGAAATGTTTTTTCTGGGGATTTGGTTGTTTGCAATGTGTATATGTGTGTTTTCACGCCTCCCGCGATATAGGAATACAACATGTGTAAATATTTAAAAAAAGCCAAGCAAAAGTAATAGAGCACCTTAATTTAATTTTCTAACTCCGAACTACAAAATTAGGACAAACTATGTACCCTTTTCTCATTGTATTCACAAAGCACCTTAATATCACTTTCGAATTCCTAACTACAAAACTAGATGAAAATAAATAACTCTTATAACCTACCCCGCGGGACCCTTTTCATTAACATTATACAGGTAACTATTGTTAATACTGTTATTCTTAATTAACTTACAATACAAACAATTGTTTCCACATGATGGGTATATACACAATAGAATTTGAAAAAATAGTATATATAGGACCCATTCCTATTTTTAGGGTTCCAAAAGAACTCTTTTGAGATTGTTCTGCTCGTCCTAATCCTTTTATTTCAACAATTGAGATAGATTTAGCGAGATTTTGTTAAATAATTATAGGTACCAATTTCAGAATGGGGTTTTAAAATGTGTACAATGAGTTATTATTATAGAATAATTAGAAGAAAACTACACAAAACAAGTATCGGGTTAGATTAGGAACGCTTCAGAAGGGGTGGTATGCAGAGAACCTCCACGTGGTGCACCCTGGAAACTGTTTGGACCCGGTAACGCAGGTGTCCAACAGGCCAATCTTCTGCCGTCGCTGCTTACGCGCCGTCGCTGCGACAAAGTAGGTATGCCTAAGAATCAACGAGAGAGAGACCCGTCGGGGAAATTTTTAAAAGGCCCTTTTCAGGGCCACTCGACGGATCATTCTGTGGACCTCCCAGAGGTTCCCACGGAAGTCGGAATATCGGACGCGGAGTCCGTTGGGATGATGGTGCCCAGTGCTGTGGAGACCACGGACGAGGAGGGGAGTTGTAGAAAGCGACCGGCGTCTTCGTTTTTCGTGCCCGGGTATTTAGACTCGGACACTGTTGCGTATTGGGACAAGGACAAGTGATACAAACGATAGCTGGTAACGCACTGACATTTATTTCAACGAAAGGGAGCGCGCAGACGCAGCTGCGCGTTACGCATGTATACCTATATAACAATTCTCCCCTAATAGCTAAGACACTTAAACTAACCCTGGGACAGTTAATCTTCTCCTTTTAATCAACATCGTAAAAATCTTCATCATCCGACTGCACGGCCTGCCGTTGCCGTGCACCTCGTGTCACCGTTACTCTGGATGGTGAAGGCGAGGGACTACCGGACTGTATACCACTGACATCGACGTCATCTAGCTGCACGGGCACGCGACGCTGAACTCCTCGTGTCACCGTAACCTTGGAGGGCGTTGGTGTGACTACATCTGGCTGCAGACCGCTGTGGGGAGTAACCAGTGCAGAGGTGCCCGTTGATAACGTTGCATCGATACTATTTCCTCTCTCTTCACTGAGATCAAAACTGGTGATTACGTCATCTATTAATGACGTCGCTGATTGTGGCCGGCTCCGGGGTTGAGGTGTACTATGTGACGTAGCAGTCGCGGTACTTTGACTGACCCAGGGTTGCCTATTATTATTTCGCCGTAAAACAATTTGATTACTATGTTTTTTAGATTTTGTTGAAGTGATCCAATCACTGATGATATAGACATTTTTGCCTATTCGTTTTACGATTATACCTTTACACCAAATAAACTTATTATTGTTTATGAACTTTTTATACATAATATATTGACCTGGTAAAAAGTCTTTAGATTTCCCACCCTTGGCTTCAGTTTGCAAACACTGTTTTGATTCGACATGTTTAGTGAGTGACGTAGATGATGGCATCGACGCCGAGGGTAATGGACTCATGATATCGAGTCGAGATCTAAGTTTGCGACCAAACACTAATTGAGCCGGTGACACACCTGTTGTGCTGTGCACTGAGTTCCTATAATCGAAAATATATTTATATAATTTTAATTTACAATCTTTTATAGTGGTACTGCCGATGAGACTGGAGCGAATACCCTTTTTTATAACTTTAACGTAGGACTCAGCTTGACCGTTGCTGGCCGGGTGGTATGCCGGTGACGTCAAATGCATGATACCATTTAATTTACAAAAATTAACGAACTCCTGCGAAGTAAAATACGTCCCATTATCAGTCACTAATGTGTGTGGTAGGCCATACCTAGACATATATTCATACATTTTCTCAATAACTGCCACACTAGTTGAAGTGCTCATATCGTATACTTCAACCCATTTGGTATACGCGTCTATAATTACCAAATACATACGATTATTGATAGGGCCTAGGAAGTCTAGATGTACTCGGTGGAAAGGTCGCGGGGGGTACTTCCAGGGGGAGATGGGCGCTCGCGGAGGTGACGATCTTAGTTGCATACACACCTCGCAACTTGCAATCATACATTCCAACGAGTCATCTATGCCTGGAAACCAAAATCGTGAACGGGCTTCCGCTTTTGTTTTTACAATGCCTAGATGCGATGAATGCAACTCTGATAAGACGCGGTGGCGAAGAGATTCGGGAATCACCACTTTATGACCCCTCATAATGCATTCGTTCTCAACCGATAGCTGAAATCTGCATAAATAGTAAGGCTTAATACTTATGTCAGAAGTTCTTTTTGGCCAACCGTTCCTAATATAATATGCAATAGTACGTAATGTGCTATCCTTATCGGTCGCTTCTCGCAACTCATCTACTGTGATAGGTAACGCCCCCTCCACTACAAAGCACACATACGCGGCGTGATCAACCGGACCCAGCCGAGCCTCCCCGCCCGCGCCCGCGCCCGCTGCGCTCGCGACTTCGGGTAGGCTCGCTCGCGACAGGTAATCCGCGCTGTTATCTGCACTTTTAACATACTCAATAACGTAGTTATAACCGCTTAGGAACAACGCATATCTTTGTAATCTGTTGGCTGACACTTCCGGAATTCCTTTATTTGGGCCAAATATTGATAATAGCGGTTTGTGGTCGGTTCTTAGGGTAAAAGGAATCGATCTTCCGTACAAATATTGATGAAACCGACGTACGCCAAATATAATAGCGGTTGCTTCCTTTTGTATTTGTGAATATTTTTTCTCAGCGCTGTTTAATGTTCGTGATGCAAACGAAATTGGTCTTTCTTGACCATCGATATCGATTTGCGAGAGAATGGCACCTAAACCCGTCGGGGATGCATCCACAGTTACAATCAACTGCGCGCTGTTGTTGTAATGCGCCAGTACTTGGTCGGATCCTAACAACTCTTTTATTTTGCAGAATGCATTGTTTTCACGGCTTGTCCAACACCACTTAGTGCTTTTTTTAAGCAAATCATACAAAGGGCTTAAAATAGTTGATGCTGAAGCTACAAAACTTCTATAATAGTTAACTAATCCTAAAAACGATTGTAACTGGCTAACGTTAGTGGGAATTGGGGCATTTAACATTGCGTCAACTTTCTCGGGTGACTTTTTTAAACCGTCCTTATTTATAATGTATCCTAGATAACATATTTCGTCCTGGAAAAACCTACACTTATTCTGATGCAACGTGAGCCCCGCGTCCTGTAAACGCTGTAGCACCTGGTGCAACCGTTGCAGGTGCTCCACGTCATCCCGGCCAGTGACCAGTACGTCATCGAGCAGGCACAGAGTGCCGTCCAGGCCAGCGAGCACAGTTTCCATCGCGCGCTGGAAAATCGATGGCGCGCTTGTCAACCCAAACCCTAGACGCGTATATGCGAATAATCCACGATGCGTATTGATGCAGGTTACCTTCTGTGACTCATCGTCCAGAACAAATTGGTTATAGGCCATTGATAAATCTAATTTACTAAATTTCTGACCTCCATGTATCTTGGAAAATAATTCATTTATGGTAGGCAACGGATAATGTTCAACTACAAGTTGTTTGTTGATGCTCACCGAGTAATCTGCACAGATACGCACTGAACCATCTCGTTTGAGAACAGGTACGATCGGCGATGCATATTCCGAATGCTCGACGGGCCTCAGTACACCTAAATCAACTAAACGAATGATTTCCATTTCGACTTTATCTTTTAAAGCGAAAGCTACTGGTCGTGGCTTGAAAAAAACTGGATGCGCATTTTCTTTCAGTGTCAACCTTACATTATATTTATTGAAGCACCCCAAAGATTCAGAAAACACAGTAGGATATTGTATGCACAATGAATTAACAATATCATTAGGTGTATGACATTGATAAATAGAAGCTAGCTCTAACTCAAACTGTGATATAAAATCTCTTCCCAACAACGGGGGACCGCCTCCGGGTACCACGTACACATCTAGCTCCTTAGTACGGCCCTGCCACTGGCCTGGCATCCGCGCGCAACCGACACAACCTAACGCCTCCCCGGTATAACTCAATAATTTCTTTTTTGTGCTTAATAATGGGACGCATTTGAAATAAATTTTAAATAGTTTCTCGGACATGACAGTCACAGCTGAGCCACTATCAATTTCAAATTTTAAACTTATATCATTAATACACACGGTCTCAATCAGTGGTTCGCCTCTAATAGAACGTATATTAAATAACTTACCGTCGTCGTCATTGGCATCATCTACCTCATCCGTTCCAACGTAATTCACTTTTTTACACATTCGTCGCAAGTGACCTTTCACATTGCACTTTTTGCAGGTGTAATTAGCGAACCGACACTCTGCAGCTTTGTGATTAGAATAACCACACACGTAACACTTAGCTTTTTCGTTCTTCCCTATCTTGAACACTTGATCAGAGTCTGCGGGTGACGTGACGTGGCCGCCGCCGCCGCCCGGGCTTGCGCTGGCGGCCGCCGCTCTTGCACTTCGCAGGTTATCCACCATTTCGACGGCCTTGGTCAATGTCATACCAGACAACTCCTGCATGTATAACTTTTCTTTTTCGATCCCTGATAGCATCCCCATAATAAATCGGTCTCGCAATGCCTCTTCTATGTTGCTAAAACGGCAGGCTGCAGTGAGACCGCGTAGTCTGGCCGCCCACTGTGACGCAGACTCCGTCGGGAACTGAGTAGCGGCATAGAAATTGTGACGCTCGCTGAACCCTGTCGACTTCGGCGTAAAATGATCGTCAAGAACAGACAAAATGTCCTCAAACGGCACTGTCTGTAGCTCCTTAGGCAGCGCCAAGTCCGATGCTAGTTTGTACGTGGCTTCGCTGAGTGCGCTAAGCAAAATCGCTCGTCTTTTGACTCCCGCTGGATCGTTCACCGCGTCGATGTCGTTCGCGATGAACCATTGCGTGAGCCTACACCTCCAAGTCTTCCATGTTTGCAAGCTGTGATCGAAACTATTCAGAATTCCGAAATTAGAGCTCGACATTTTTTATTTTTTATTTATCGCGAGGGTACTCGTCGCCACTGTTGCGTATTGGGACAAGGACAAGTGATACAAACGATAGCTGGTAACGCACTGACATTTATTTCAACGAAAGGGAGCGCGCAGACGCAGCTGCGCGTTACGCATGTATACCTATATAACAGACACGGAGACCGAAGGTGCGGCCACTGCTAAAATAAGTACGGCGAGAAGAGGGAGAGGGAGAACCAACAAGGCGGTCCCTTCTAGAGAGGTTTTCCTAAAACCTTCTCCGGTTCCGTCACCGTTGCCATCACCCGTACCATCAGACGGAGAGCTCGGGGATGTCCTGAAAAGCAGGCGTTATAAGAAGGGGCCAATTGCTGCTGTAGTCGCAGTCCTTGGTACAGAGACTGGAAGCGAGTCCGACGCTGTGCCCATGGTGGACGACCTCAGCATGCTTAACGCTCAAGAGCTGAGGGCGCAGGCAGGCGAAAAGCTCGCCTGTATTTTAGAGGTCGCTAAGAAGTCGGGCAACCTCAAGGGCGAGTTTGTCGGGCGCCTAAAGAGATCCGCATCGATCTTGAGAGAAGTCGTCGATGCTCTGGCGAGCAGGAGCGAGGCGGACGAGACTAGGCGGCTTAGGGCGGAAAATAGCCGCCTGCGACTCGAGGTTGAGTCTGGGAAGGCAGAAGTGAAAGCACTGCGTCGTGGTTTTACCGAAGCTAAGACGGAAGCTGCTGCGGCAACCAATGCCGCTGCGGTTGCCGCTGCCACTGCCAATGACATGCAGGCACCCTCTCCTACCCTGCTGGGGACTGATTTGGTAGAGGAGCTGAAACGCTCCTTGACCATTACATTCGGGGACATGCTCAATGCCCGAATTGCGGTGGTTGAGGAGCGGCTTCCGCCCGCCGCGAAGGTACGCCCGCCCCTAAAGGCGGATGCCAAGAAGGCAGCAGCAGAGACCGCGACATCCTGGCCGGCATCTGAGCTGGCTTGCAACCCTGCACACAAAGGGGGCAAGCAAGCTAGCCAGGCTTCAAAAACTGTTGTTGCTTCTTCAGTAGCGCCGGTTGTGGCTTCCTCTACCTCCAAGGGAAACCACGGGGCCAATGTGGCTGTCCCCTCCACCATGGCTCAGGCGGAAACCTGGGTCACGGTGGTTCGGAAGGGTAAGGGAAAAGGCAAAGGTAAGGGGAAGTCCTCCCTTCCCTCTGCCGCACCCGCAAGTACCGCAACTTGTGCTCCGGCCCCTAAGTCCAAAACCAAATCTAAGGCTGCTAGTGCCCCGAAGACTAGAATAGCACTGAGGTCTCCAAAGACTGCGGCTGTTGTGTTATCACTTCAGCCTGAAGCTGTGGAGAAGGGTGTCACCTACAGTACCATATTAAATACGGCCCAGGAGAAGGTGAATATCCAGGAGCTGGGAATCGACCAGCTCCGCTTTCGTCAGACGGCAACGGGAGCCAGGATGCTGGAGATACCTGGCCCTCAAAACAGTGAGAAAGCGGATAAACTTGCGGAGAAGCTCCGTGCCGTTCTATCCGAGGTTGTTAACGTCACTAGGCCGGTGAAATCTACCGACTTAAAGATTACGGGCCTGGATGATGCAGCCACGAAAGAGAAGGTGGCAGCAGCAGTTGCCGATGCAGGCAAGTGCGAAGTGCGTTTCGTTAAGGCTGGGGAGATACGCCCCGGCTTTGGCGGCGCCGGTTCCACTATTGTCTCCTGCCCAGTTCCGGCAGCCAAAGTGCTGCTCGAAAGGGGCAGGCTTTTGATAGGGTGGAGCTCGGTACGTGTAGTGGCATTGGGCGATCGCCCCATGCGCTGCTTTAGATGTATGTGTCTAGGGCATACGCGCCCCAAGTGTCCCGCGTCAACCGACAGAGGGGACTTATGCTTTAAATGTGGAGACGCCGGTCATCGAGTGGCAAACTGCAAGAAGTCCGACCCGCGCTGCGCGGTATGCGCGGATGCTGGAAGGCCATCTGGCCACATAATGGGAGGACGAAACTGCGTCCCCCCGAAGACGAAGGGAACGGCCTCAAGGACCCAGGCCATCCCTGCGACAGTAAGTCAATTAGCTCGTGAGGCTGAACAGCATCCGGAGTGCGAGGAGGTTTTAATGTCAGACTAATGGATCAGGTCGGGCATCATAATCTCCTCCAGACTAATCTTAACCATTGCGCCAGGGCGCAAGATCTGTTTATGCAGTCACTGGCACAGTGGTCAATAGACGTGGCAGTTGCCACGGAGCCGTACTATGTTCCCCCTCATCACAATTGGGCTGGGGACTTGGACGGCTCTGTGGCCATTGTGGGACCAATGAGTGGCGGCCCTCTCTCAGTTGAAGAGAGGGGTTCGGGGTACGTGGTGGCTAAGTGGGGAGATTATTCTGTCGTAGGCGCATACTTCTCCCCCAACAGACCCGCTGCGGAGCTAGAGGTATTTATGGATATCTTGGCCGCAGTGGCGAGGAGGCAGGCACCACGTCAGGTCCTCTTACTAGGGGACTTGAACGCCAAGGCCCGGGCATGGGGCAACCCGTCCACTGACTCCCGAGGGGAGATTGTCGAGGAATGGGCGGTTGCCACAGGACTTACCCTGCTAAACAGAGGGTCGGCCCACACGTGCGTACGACATAATGGGGGGTCCGTGGTGGACGTATCTTTCGCCACCCCAGCGGTCGCAGCACTTGTCAGGGCCTGGAGAGTTTTGTCGGAGGTGGAGACTCTCTCGGACCATAAATATATTAGGTTCGAGATCTCCACCTCACACAATCAGGGAGGAGCGCAACGCGGGATGCGAGCGAATTTTCCGCGCTGGGCCATTGGTCGCCTTGACGTCAAATTGGCGGAAGAGGCGGCTATTGTTCAGTCGTGGCTGGCCACCCCTTCGCAGCCGGAAGTGGAAGCCGCGGCAAGCCACTTCCGCAAAGCGGTAACGGCCGTATGCGACACGGCCATGCCGAGGTCCCTGCGCCGCGCCAATTGCCGAGAGGTGTATTGGTGGTGCGCAGAAATTGCAGATCTTCGAGCTGTCTGCTCGGAGTCGCGGCGGCCCTACACTCGCTGCAGGAGAAGGCGCAAAGGCCGCACTGATGCCCAGCTGTCAGCTGAGGAGCTGGCAGCTGAGAACCGGTTGCTCGACGTATACCGCGACGCCAAGCGGAAGCTGCAACTGGCCATCAGTCAAGCCAAATCGCGGGCTTGGGGTGAGGTGCTCGTGGGCCTCGAGAGGGATCCATGGGGGCGTCCGTATAAAGCCGCCCGGAATAAGTTCCGCGGCAGGACGCCCCCAGTAGCAGGAGCCTTAGAGCCAGAACTCCTAAACAGGGTCTTGGAGGGGCTCTTTCCTGCTAGCAACCCTAACTACATCCCTCCGACGATGGCAGCGTCCTCCTTCGATGTATTGGACCCAGCCCCCATTCCACCTGTGACTGAAGTGGAGATGGAAATCGCGGTCGGTCGCCTTAAAGGCAGGCGGACCACACCGGGTCCAGATGGTATTCCAGGGCGGGTCCTTAGGATCGCCTTGGGAGAATTGAGCGGCCAGCTTCGGGAACTGTTCGACAAGTGCCTCACGTCAGGACAGTTTCCGAAACTTTGGAAGGACGGTCGACTGTGCCTCTTGCGGAAGGAGGGCCGAGCCGTTGACTCACCCTCCGGGTACAGGCCTATCGTACTGCTGGATGACACGGGCAAGCTCCTAGAGAGAGTGGTAGCGTCACGTGTCATCCGGCACCTGGAGGGTACAGGTCCTGGGCTGTCAGAGGCCCAGTTCGGGTTCAGAGCGGGGCGGTCAACAATTGACGCCCTGCTCTGGCTGAAAGGATGGACGCAAGATGCGGTCAGTGCGGGGGAAAAGGCGTTGGCTGTCTCGCTAGATATAGCCAACGCGTTCAACAGCCTACCGCATGGAGCAATACATGAGGCGCTCCGCTATCATGGAGTGCCCTTGTATCTGCGGAGGCTGTTGGCCGACTACCTCCAGAACCGCGAGGTCCTGGTGGAAGGGCGCGACGGTTTGCGGCGCCGTCGTGTCTCCTGCGGGGTTCCACAGGGGTCAGTGCTGGGACCACTCCTGTGGAACGTAGGCTACGACTGGGTGCTGCGTGGTACGCTACCTGCAAGCATGCGGGTCGCGTGCTACGCCGACGATACTCTAGTCGTAGTCAGGGGGAGGGACCTAAGAGAGGGTTGGCCACGGTGGGCACAACCCCCGTAATTGATCGCATTCGCACCCTGGGGCTGGAGGTTGCCCTCTCCAAAACCGAGGCCCTGTTGTTCCACGGGCCTCGAGGAGGACCCCCTCCGGGAACGCGGGTTATTTTGGATGGGGTCCTGGTCCCGGTTGGAGCCCAGATGAAATATCTGGGCCTCAACCTGGACGGACGGTGGGCTTTTAGGAGCCATTTTTCACAACTGGCCCCAAGAGTTGTAGGAGCTGCAGCTGCTTTGGGTAGGCTGCTGCCCAATGTGGGTGGCCCGAATGCCAACTGCCGTCGGCTATACTCCGGAGTGATCCGGAGTATGGCTCTTTACGGAGCACCAGTCTGGGTGGACGCCCTCAGTCGCGACAACAAGACTCTACTGCGACGTCCGCAACGGGTCATCGCGACGAGGGCGATACGCGGGTACCGGACGGTGTCCTGGACGGCGGCGTGCGTGCTGGCCAGTGATCCCCCCTGGGAGCTCCAAGCGGAGATTGGTGCAGGTGCTTTCCGGACATGGATGTTTCGGAAAGTACGTGCACCAAATCGCGAGACGGGAGGCGACCCCAGCCTGCCACGAGTGTGGGGCGCCGGAGGATACGGCGCAACACACGCTGGAAGTGTGTGCTGCATGGGGCCCGCAGCGGCACACGCTTTCGGCGGAAATAGGCGGAGATCTCTCCCTGCCGAGCGTGGTGATCTCCATGCTCAGCAGCGAGAGAGCGTGGCAGGCGGTGGCCACCTTCTGCGAAGGGGTGATGACGCAGAAGGAGGCCGCGGAGCGGATCAGGGAGAACGATGTTCGAGCTGACCCGCTCCGGCGCAGACGACCGGGGGAACGGAGGAGACGGTTTGCTCGTCTCCTCCCTCCTCCGTAGTGGGGCCACTGGCGAATAGTCGGGGGACTCTTCGCCGGTTTGCACGGCCCTACACGTCTAGGTGGTGACCTTGGTGAGCAAGGTCATCCCTTCACAGGCGCTGAGGCCCGGTTAAGATCAATCCGGGCCTACCGCTGGGGCGAGATGGTGACTGCCAGCGCGACCCTGTCTCGTTCCACCTTGGCGGAGGACTGCTCACGGGGGGGTTTTAGTGGGTCTGAGCCCCACACGCCCATTCCGTCACCCCCGTGGCGGAAGGGAAGTGCACAGAATTTCCCCCCCAAAAAAAAAAAAAAAAAAAAAAAGGAACGCCTCAGAAATATTAAATAATTCATATGATTATTACAGAAACTATGTTAAACTATTACTATTTACCGGGAAAACACTCACGTATGGGATCTAATATAGTGCCCGCCGCGCGCCGGGAGCAAGCAGACGCCGCTGCGCACTCGCCTTGAAGATGAGCATCGGACATGCTCGAAACCCGGGTCGACGTATTCGATCCCTAACGTGAATGATTTGCCGGTGAATACTAAAAGTTTTATGTGTGTCAAATTCACGAGAATTTCAATACAGAAACTATGTTGTTAGTAAAACTTATATTACTTGTATAAATTATAAACAAGTGCAATGGTCGCTAAAAAAGATTTTTTTGGGCGAACGTCATAATAAACGATTACAAGTCTCCTTTCCATTATTAACGCCGCATATTGAAAGTAAATCGACCACTCGTGGCAATATGAACTGATTCAATTCCGTTATTAATCTAACCGTCAGAGCCTTTGCTATTACACGACTAATCAATCAAACCTGTCAATACGTCTGTCTATGACTCTTTGTATACGTCAGTGTGCATGTTTCATTCATTGTTTGGTCAATCGGATTTAGAGATAATGTTATAAATGTTATAGGAGGCCATTGGCATTGACATTTTTGTATCTTTCACTTACGTGTAGATTGGGGGCCATTATAGACCATCTGCACCAATTAGTGAACTACTAAAAGGTGATCCAATTCAAGTTATCTTTACATAAACGGTACTTTATATTCAGAAGTTGACAATAATATACTAAAATTTTCTCAATAAGCAAGCCACTTCTAGGTCAAATTGAAATAAATAATGGCGGTTGTTTAAATTTTTTTACTTATATGATATAACTATGATTTTATTTTGTAGAAGTGGTCATGATTATTTTATATCTTACCGATTGATGTGCACAGAAACCTACTTACTTATATTTAGTTCTCTGTTCTTAAGGTTATATGAGCTTTTTAACTGATTATGTTTAGCAACTACAAATTTAACATTTGACGCAAGATATTTTATTTTATATCATGTAGGAATATTATATGAATTTATTTACTCAAAGTAAACCTTTGAGTAAATAACTATTTTCATTAAAAAATGTTTCATTTTTATTTTAGATTCTATCTAAAATACGCTAAAGCATAATATAAAAATAGATTTGATATAATTTAATTAATTTATTAAAGCATAATATAAAATTAGACTTTATGATCAAATCTTCTGCTTAAAAAAAAGATCTTTGGATCAAATTTCGTAAAGATCGTAGCGTAGTTTATGTTGATGAACGGTTCTTCACCGACATAAATAAATAATGCATATTGGATTATCCAACTTTAAATTTAAGTAGGATGCAAAAAACTGATTTGCATAAATTACATTCATATATTTCTTGCCCATCTAACCAATCGTTTCAAACCAGCGTTGTTTGTAATAAAAGTGGAGTTTGTGTAGGCAAAATTTTATGTTCAATAAAAGTCAAACGTGTTGCCGATTTCCTCACTTTAACTTTGATGTTTGCAAAACAAGGTGTCTTAACCCTATCAAAGGCTTACTTGTGCACAGATTAGGTGAAAGTTACTATGACTCTGAGTCTCCTTAGTACGTAAAGTACGGTTTAACAGCTTGTGCTTTGGTAGTCCGGATTTTATTATTTTTGTTTATGAACGTAGAGTCGCATCTATTCAGGATAAGACAGGCTTTATTTTGGGGGAAGGATTAACTTGAGGGATAAACAATACGTAGATTTGGTATATTTGAGTAGATATAATAAGTATGTGTATTTTATAATAGTTCAATAGGAATTTTATACAGGGTTATTGGTTAGTCGCCATATTCCCGTTAAGGGCGCGTAGTTTACATCGTTTTGACTGATTTGACTATGAAACACCGTATCCTAAATCTAACCGTTATCGAGTTATTTACCACTATACCATTATATTATTATGTCTTCGTTTTATAAACAAACTAAGTAAGGGTTAAGCAAATTAAACGCTACGAAGAAATAATAGTCAGGAAGCATAATTCAGAACAAATTCCACACAAAAAGTGGCCCTTTGTTGCAACGTCTACAATGACAGCAGAGTCATAGCGGCGTGGTCGATGTTATGCAACAAGTGGACTGGACCAACTTAATAATAAATCAATTGTAAATCTCGTATGTCTCGCGAAATATGATTAATTTATTAAGTTTATGTCTAGAAGACATTAGAAGAGATTCTTCGCAATGTAGTAAAGAAATATTATGAAACATTTTAGGCTTATACATTTTACCAAAAAAAATAAGTCGTTATTTTTTTTTAAAATCTAAAGTAGATAAAAAAAGATCCAAATATTAATGCGCACTATTTTGCTCAAGCGGTAAGGCCACTGCCGCAGGGCGCGCTAGTAAGTAACTCGCTAATGTAAAATACCTAAACTCGCGCATCGCTGCGCAGAATAAAGGCTCTTAAAAATGTTGATGTTTCTTCGGGACAAATCATCAGCATAAAAAGATAAATATGATATTTTATATAACATAATTTAAAAAAAACAGTAGGTACTTACTGTAGGTACCAACTGGTATATAATTTGGTTGTTGTCAGTCAAAATTAACGTAGTATAACTATGCTGGTTTTCACAGGCAGCCATACTCTTGTTTTTCTAGCTTAAGTGCAGCGAGAATAAAACATAACAAGCAAAACCATTGCACATTACATACATTTCAATATTTAGTCCTGAAGAAAAAAATAATCCTAAATTAAATAAATATTTACTGACTTTATTTTGCATAGTATTGACCATCTCGATTTGTTAACGTATTTGAACATCTTTGAATAATTATAATTTTATTATTATTTACTAGTAAAAGTGAACTTCCTGGACATTTTAATCGTGTATTGTTTCTGCACCACTTCACAACGAATGCTGGCATGATGATCCACAACTGAAGTTCACAATGATTAAAATGAAAATGTACGCAAAGATTTGAAGTGCGCTCGCTTGCAAGAAAAATGTCCTGCTGATGACGTACTGAACACGACTTTTAAGCTCCGCCCACTTGAACACGACTTTTGTTGGGTCATTTTTTTAACGCAGTTACAGTACCCGACTATTATTTCTTCGTAGGTTAAACGCCTAAAAATGAAATTAGGTGCGTTGCCAATATTGCAAAGAACAACTTTGAACATTCACGAAACAACCGGAAGGGACTAAATATCTGTGTTGCCAGCCCACCTGACACCCGCGAAACCTTACGGCTTACCTAACATTCATAAATAAAACCATTGTACTCGAAAAGCAACTTCTTTGTTCCGTATTCCAATTTTTATTAAAATCCAAATGAGGCAGCATTGTAGTCAGTGTCCGTATTTATTTAAGGAAAATATATAAGGGTTTCACAAAAGTGAAAATATTTCCGGTTGTTTACAAATTTACATTTATTTAAATGTGTTCACCAGTGTGCGAGTACCTTAATACAAACATCTAACTGCTGGAAGTTTTCAGAGCATAAATTAACCGTTAGGGCTTATCAAAAATAGATCATAAATATATATTTTTACATAGATCCATTAAAACTAAAGCTTATGTAAATTTGATTTATGACCTTTTTGAATATTTATTAAAATATAATTGTTTGCTATATTTACGGTTAGTGTCATGTTTTAGGGTTCCATACCTCAAAAGGAAAAAAATAACCCTTATTGGATCACGTTGTCCGTCTGTCTGTCAAGACCCTTTTTCTTAGAAACGCGTAGAAGTATCAAGTGAAAATTAATGAAAATATCGACGGCAAAAAGCGGAAAGGTTGTAACCCACAACTTATAAAATGTTCAAGAGAACCGAAAAACTTCGGAGATTTCAGAAAAAAATTACTATCTTCTTTGTTATTTCACCTACAAATGTCATTTTAAGAATCTAAGAGTATTTTTTGATCATTTATCAAGATAAATATCTAAAATCGACTAAAAGTTTCTATAGATCAATATTTTTGTGGGTTACAGCAGTAACACCTATTTTTTGTAACGATAAAAAGCTGTAAACAAAACAAAGAATAGTATGGACGACTCCAAATCAAGTATTTTTCTATAAAGCCAAAATGATGTAAATACATAATACATTCAAGTAATTTACCTTAATTTTGACTTAAATTCAAATGTCTATGTAACAACGAGCGCTGAATTGTATTTACTGTTAAAAGATAAAAGAGATAATTTAAATAAAATGACGTAAATGTTGTATTGACTTTCATCATCATCATCATCATCAGCCTGTAGCAGTCCACTGCTGGACATAGGCCTCTCCAATTGCACGCCACTTAGGTCTATCTTGGGCTTCTCGCATCCAGTTTTTGCCAGCCGTCTTGCGCAGATCGTCACTCCACCGTGCCTCAGGACGTCCTACACACATAGGTTTTTGTACATTGTTTAAAAGAAAGGAGAAGTATGCACGTATATAATTTTGCATTTCAACCGCTATTTAGCCGCTACTTTGTAGCACGAGCAAATATGAATGTTATTTCAATAAAACTTTCTTCAGTATCGCCATCGTCCTGCATAAAGCTTGTCGGTTGTTAACGAATTCGAATATATATTCAATATCATAACCTTTTAGTTTTACATTTGACACACATATCTTGTGGTAAGGTTCCGCTGATCTAGAACTCTGCAAGTCTATTTCAGAAATTTGTCGGAATCAACCGACAGACAGACAACAACTATAAAAGTGTGGTTTTGTTACCGTACCGTTAATTACCGCATAACAGTTTCATATGTCATTAGACAAGTACAATTTGAATAATTTAATACCGACTTCCATTCTATTCTTCAGTTATTGTAGTGTGACTCAAAAAGTACTGAAACGAATTAGATGAAATTTAAATGGGTCCACACGGGAAGCACCAAAAAAGAATTTTGTGAATCGGTTCACCCTATCGAACGTTATGAGGTAACAAACAGTCGAATTTAGTACCTCCTCCTTTTTGGAAGTCGGTAGAAAACGCTTTTATTTTGGCGTTTCTAACAGACGTTTCAATGATATTTATTTGTACAAATACACAGTATATTCAAAATACAGTGGAGTGTATATGCTTGGTGCTAAAGAGACAATGACCAGTAGTTTGGAACGGAACCTTTCAAATACTACTTCACATGCATACTCTAATCTATGTCACACGGCAACATGTTCAGCGATATAATATTTTGCTATTCAGGACAATTAAGACAATTAATTGTTACAAAACGCTGGTGGAAAGTTCCAAGCAATGACGTTTTATTAGCGACTCTTACGTAAACACATACAAATATACATAAACCCCGTAATTGTATAAATCGGAGTTTTTATTACACATAACCAAACACAGTTTAATTTTGGACGACACATCTTAATATGGCTGGTATAAGAGAAGGGAAATTTTCAGCCAAGTTCATCAGTTAATAAAATAGCTTTATTAAAATGCTTTAAAATCATGTTATAAAAATTATTAATATATCTACAATTTGGAAAAAAAATCTGTATCTAACGGGACCTCAACCCACTACTACTCCACAATGCCGTTCGTCACTTTGTCGATAATTTGACAGCCCTATTGGCTTAGTTGGTAGTGACCATGTCTTCGATGCGCGTCGTTCCAGATTCGATCCCTGGCTTGGACAAATATTTGTGTGACGAGCAGAAATGTTTTTTCTGGGGATTTGGTTGTTTGCAATGTGTATATGTGTGTTTTCACGCCTCCCGCGATATAGGAATACAACATGTGTAAATATTTAAAAAAAGCCAAGCAAAAGTAATAGAGCACCTTAATTTAATTTTCTAACTCCGAACTACAAAATTAGGACAAACTATGTACCCTTTTCTCATTGTATTCACAAAGCACCTTAATATCACTTTCGAATTCCTAACTACAAAACTAGATGAAAATAAATAACTCTTATAACCTACCCCGCGGGACCCTTTTCATTAACATTATACAGGTAACTATTGTTAATACTGTTATTCTTAATTAACTTACAATACAAACAATTGTTTCCACATGATGGGTATATACACAATAGAATTTGAAAAAATAGTATATATAGGACCCATTCCTATTTTTAGGGTTCCAAAAGAACTCTTTTGAGATTGTTCTGCTCGTCCTAATCCTTTTATTTCAACAATTGAGATAGATTTCAAATATTAATGCGCACTATTTTGCTCAAGCGGTAAGGCCACTGCCGCAGGGCGCGCTAGTAAGTAACTCGCTAATGTAAAATACCTAAACTCGCGCATCGCTGCGCAGAATAAAGGCTCTTAAAAATGTTGATGTTTCTTCGGGACAAATCATCAGCATAAAAAGATAAATATGATATTTTATATAACATAATTTAAAAAAAACAGTAGGTACTTACTGTAGGTACCAACTGGTATATAATTTGGTTGTTGTCAGTCAAAATTAACGTAGTATAACTATGCTGGTTTTCACAGGCAGCCATACTCTTGTTTTTCTAGCTTAAGTGCAGCGAGAATAAAACATAACAAGCAAAACCATTGCACATTACATACATTTCAATATTTAGTCCTGAAGAAAAAAATAATCCTAAATTAAATAAATATTTACTGACTTTATTTTGCATAGTATTGACCATCTCGATTTGTTAACGTATTTGAACATCTTTGAATAATTATAATTTTATTATTATTTACTAGTAAAAGTGAACTTCCTGGACATTTTAATCGTGTATTGTTTCTGCACCACTTCACAACGAATGCTGGCATGATGATCCACAACTGAAGTTCACAATGATTAAAATGAAAATGTACGCAAAGATTTGAAGTGCGCTCACTTGCAAGAAAAATGTCCTGCTGACTGACTTTTAAGCTCCGCCCACTTGAACACGACTTTTGTTGGGTCATTTTTTTAACGCAGTTACAGTTCCCGACTATTATTTCTTCGTAGGTTAAACGCCTAAAAATGAAATTAGGTGCGTTGCCAATATTGCAAAGAACAACTTTGAACATTCACGAAACAACCGGAAGGGACTAAATATCTGTGTTGCCAGCCCACCTGACACCCGCGAAACCTTACGGCTTACCTAACATTCATAAATAAAACCATTGTACTCGAAAAGCAACTTCTTTGTTCCGTATTCCAATTTTTATTAAAATCCAAATGAGGCAGCATTGTAGTCAGTGTCCGTATTTATTTAAGGAAAATATATAAGGGTTTCACAAAAGTGAAAATATTTCCGGTTGTTTACAAATTTACATTTATTTAAATGTGTTCACCAGTGTGCGAGTACCTTAATACAAACATCTAACTGCTGGAAGTTTTCAGAGCATAAATTAACCGTTAGGGCTTATCAAAAATAGATCATAAATATATATTTTTACATAGATCCATTAAAACTAAAGCTTATGTAAATTTGATTTATGACCTTTTTGAATATTTATTAAAATATAATTGTTTGCTATATTTACGGTTAGTGTCATGTTTTAGGGTTCCATACCTCAAAAGGAAAAAAATAACCCTTATTGGATCACGTTGTCCGTCTGTCTGTCAAGACCCTTTTTCTTAGAAACGCGTAGAAGTATCAAGTGAAAATTAATGAAAATATATAAAAGTGAAAATTTATATTAACAAGTACAATTTGAAACATTTAATACCGACTTTATTCAGTTATTGGAGTGTATCTCAAAAACTAATGTACCGAATTTAAAGAAATTGAAATGGTCTGGTACCTCTGGTACGGATATACTCGTATACTCAGGGCGCATATCCAACACTTGGGCGGTATTTTTTCAGACTACTTTAAACATCTATAATAAAAACACCTACTCCATCGAAATTATCCAGTTTATTTTTTTAAATTAATACAATTAAATATTATATCAAGTGTCAAACCTACCAAACACAATGGAAACTTCATTGTTATGTCACGACTTGACACATGAGGGTAATACCAATATTTTTTACAACTATGAATTAACATAAATAAATACTACACTAAGGACTCAGAAAAGATGTGCTTTAGCAGGGCTCCCTAACAAAAAGACAGGTATGCGTCTAAGATACGAGTACGACAATGCGTTCCACAGTCACGTACAAACGTCTTGCACCACACAATTATTCCTGATATTTCTACAGTAACTTCTAGGTTTATGGACTTTCTGGTGGTCACCTAATACACCCAACGAAACAAACTCACACCGAGATCACTAGAACGTTTTGGTTTTTGTATGATGACTAATGGCGGTTAGTACTAGCCCGATGCATTTATTTCGACCTACTTATATGTCAATAATTTATCCGTTCACACGACGCTATCTGATCTGATCCTTAAGTCACAGAATGCCAGTGCGTTGTTCGAAGTATACCATACATCTCTCCAAGAAATATCGTCCGAAGTTTTAGATCTAGAAACCAAATTGTTTAGTTATAAGGGTAGCTTTTAATTAAAACAAT
Source organism: Selenia dentaria (assembly GCA_917880725.1). Lineage (NCBI taxonomy): Eukaryota > Metazoa > Arthropoda > Insecta > Lepidoptera > Geometridae > Selenia > Selenia dentaria. The sequence goes on along the minus strand of OU862878.1, from coordinate 34,647,098 downwards.
GGATAAAAAATAAAAAATAAAAAATCCCTTACAACTTTACATGGAGTAAAAATATTTATATAGTATATTATTTAAAAAATAATAATCATCTCTTTAGACTCAATCGTATTTTTAGACTGAGTATAACAGTCATTTTAATAATTACGCATGCATAAATTGTTTAAGGATAATTGTTGTGAAAGCCCAAGGCGCTTACCATCAGGTGTATCACCAAATAGTACAACTTCGTGTTAGTTACAATGTATGAGTAAAAATTAGCAAATGTTAACAAACACAATAGATGGCTTTAGCATTGCAGGCACCAATTCCTGAATCACGGTATCGTTTGTATCACGGATGTTCGTGTGCACTTCGGGTTTTGCATTCGTAATTAAGAAATGATCTTCAGCAGTCAGAATAATTTGGTTTTCTTGTTTGGTTTGTATCACTGGAGGTGTTGCCAGTGCAATAAATCAATTCACCCTCGGTTGAGCGACTTTTATTTATATATAACCATATGATAAAATATCATTTCGTTCGCCAAATTGCATTATGTTTACTAGCCATTAGCCATTCCATTACTTATACTTTTAAGGAAATATGCAGATAGTTTGACGATAATATATAATAAATAAAACACATAATAATTCTAAGTAAAAAGCTGTACACTCCTATGAGTAAATGGTGTTTGAAATCAAAATCAAAATCAAATCATTTATTCTGTATATACTTACAAACTGTCATTTAAGGTTAATAGCAATAGCAAAATCAGCTCTTTTCTGAAAACGTTTGGCTGCAGATCTTTTGTCCTATTGTTCAATTGTCTGCATTAGAACAATGTATCACAAAACGTTTCTTACAAAATGTACCCATATTAAGATAAGCAGTAACTCCGCTTTGCAACATAATTAAGTTAAACGATTTCCCTTTGTGACGAGTTGGAAATTCGTTATGTTTACACGAATTCGAACGACGCTGTATAACAATTACATTAAGGATTTCATGTAACTTAGAAATTGTTCATAACTTATATGTTCTAATTTGGTTAGGCTTAGAGAATTTTGATTTAATTTCACTTTGAGAATTCAATTGTCTTGGTTAGGTTACGATATAATAAGACCTAAGCAAGTAGCTCGACAAGCTCTCAAAATACTAAATATGATATTATTGTAATAACAAGTACAACAGCGTCTGAGGCGACAAGGCTTCTACGATGATATACTCATCAGTTTCGTCAGAATTAAGGCGCTGTTAGTTCATAGTTCTTTCAATTTCTTTCAGTTGAAATCTAGCAAGCGCATCACGTAAAACGTAGAAAAAAATCATAAAAATAATGTTTAATATTCAATGAAAACAGTATCCGTCAGTGTATGTATTAAAATTGCTATTTTATAATATGTGTTATATGACTAATACAATTGTGAATAAAGAGCTAAACTGTTTTAAAAGTGAAATTAGTGTTTTTTTGCAATTTTTTTTAAATTGTACTCTAGTATTATAAAATGTGTTTTTAAGTCCGTAAATGTCCGCATTTTTTTCCTAAATAAATCGCTGTTTATGAGATAAACTGCACCAAAAACCCTAATTTTTATCGATGTCGTGAATTGGCAGCACCTTAAGAAAAAAGTTAAGTGAAATTTGAATTGTCAATTTCTACTTCGCTTTACTAATGTATAACAATTAATACATATTGGGTTATACAGTATTGAATCGGAGTATACTAAATTGCATTACGTGTAGTACATATTTACGGAAATCTTTGTATTCCAAGCTGTGTTTTGCATATTCAAATATCAAGCCTAATACGCGGATTTATGATTTCGACGCGCCTGTCCAAAACAGTCGACATAGCGTACTTCAAATCTAAATACAGGAATTGACGCACACTACTGCTTGGAAACGGAATATCAAGTTCTGTGTGGTACCCACTAAAATAGGCACAATACTCGTCATATCTAGAAAGTGTTCTTACCTCTTGTGATTTGCATAGCATAGAGAAAATACTTTTTGACTCTCCACATGGTACAGTAAAAAGTAAAATATATTGATGACGGTGTACATAATATACCCGTAATTTGTTCGGCACCAAAGCCATCATTATATCTTATTAAAAGGAATTTTCAATTTTCTAAGAAACTAAAAACATTACATTTGTATAGCTGGTCTGAGCATTTAATTATACATGATTATGATAAACTAAATTAATTCCATATGCACTCGCGACCCATCCAGTGGCGCTGTTAATGCAGAAAAACACCACTTTTCCCGTGCGAAATAAAATGATTATGATTTTTGCAACAGACAAATAGTATTTTACAGCATCTGTTAAAATTATTTAAATGAAAATAATTAACTACACTATGGAGTTAATTAATTACCTACAAAAAAATTGATGGTGGAAACAATATAAGGAATGTAGAGCACAATATTTGAGTGTGGTTTGCGATTCGGCAGAGGTATGTAATTCAATACGCTATAGACATGAGCTACAAATTTCAAATACAAATAACTATCGATAAAAAATATATATTTGTCCAAAATACAACATATTAATAATTTATAAGTTTTTTTCCCATCTTATTATAACCATTTACAAAGTGTTTTGTATTTGAGTCTTGATGTAAAAAAATATTTAGGTACATAGTTATAATGCCCTCGGAGCCATGCATTTTCCCACTTTTATTAGAAAAATCTGTCTGGTTAATGACTTTATTACCATATCTTTCACTTCTATCGAACAATACAATGCAAAAATCTTTATCTTAAACAACCCATAAACCAATAAAAAATACGAAACTGCGAAATTTGTAGGCACACATAGATAGAAGATAATTCGTGGTCCTAAAGAAATAATGGTTCACAACTTTCATTTTGACCTAACTTGCTAAGTTTTACCTAGTACGCTTACTCATACGCATTTATTTTGGATTTTGGACCATAAATGCCTTCACCTTTTCGTTATAGTTTCCTTATCGATAATGAAACATAACCATGATAACAAACATACAAAAAACCCGAAAAATGGAATCGACTTCATTATCAAATAGTGTAAAGTAACTTGTTGAAATCGGTACCGTGATAGTTCAAAAAAACTACCTCTTATCACAATATTGCGCAAGTTACCGACTTAGACTTATTTCACACTTTTTGATAATGAAGTCGGTTCCATTTTTTGGTATTTTTTTCACCCTTTTTAGTGACCCTGGCTACTAACGGGATCGATTGTCATTCACCTTCAATCTTATTATCATCAAGATAGGTGTGACACTTCTAAGTTTTTGGAATGTAACTCAAAAACCTCTATAACGGATTTGATTAAATTTAAATGGGAACACCTCGGAAGTATACTCTAACAGATACAAAAATAATGTTGAGAATCGGACCACAAATGGGAGAAAAATCGGCTAACACACACATAAAAAAATACATACACACAAACATAATTATAACCTCCTCCTTTTTTGAAGTCGTTTAAAAAGTATCAATAGCGATCCTAAGAGCGGCGGATATACTGCCTGTTTTCAGAATACAGGGCATATTAGTTTACTTAAGGACACAACCTTTCAACATGCATTCAATGTAAAGCCTTATAAATACAATTTTACTGTATACAATTTTATAATTACACGTCACAAACACGATGTCAAATGCCTTACCTATTTATTACCTTTAGGATTAGTTTTAATTAAATTATCTTAACCAATTAATTTTACGGAGGATTGTGTTAATATAATTACTAATTAAATTATCAAATCCGTAAGATTATGTTTGAATTGTAAACTGACGAGATGTCGACGTGGGAACTAACAAGTGATGTAGTTGTTGATATTGTTGCAGAAGTTTCATATGTTTAAGATAGCTAAAGAGTCTAAGAGAGCTAAAGCTGTTCAATAGATGTCGCTTCGTCCCCGTAAGACGGTTAGTCAGATAGAGAGTTAATAAAATTTGATGCTCGGACCCGAACCTCGGTGGCCTAGTTGGTCACTGGCGTCTGACACGGAGAGTCAGAAGACGCGGGTTCTTATCCCGTCCGATGTGAATATTTCTCTCTATACATTTTTATGTTTAAGATACATACAAGACCCGAGAACAAATACATAATTAAATACTCATCACATAAATGTTTGACCCGTCTGCGTACCTGGGAGCACAGGCTTCGAAGGGTCACTAAAGCTAGGCTTACGGATGGTATTAAGTAATTCTTTTCTGTTTAATTAATTTAATTCTGACGAAATTTAATTATATAAGATACATACATATTACAACGCAATGAGCTTACAACAATAATTGTACATTACAGACTATTGCTTTACAAAAATTATGAAGACGCGCACACTTCAAACAAAACGTCTCATAGACAAAACTGTAACAGTTTCATTTTAGATGTGCGACGTGTCATAGGCAAAACATTTTGGTTTTAGTTTTAAGACTTGTCTGTGTGAGGAAAGTCTGTATTAAAACTGTCGTGACTCCAGTGCGCTCAGCCTTAGAATTCCGAGAAGGGCAGTGAAATTCGTAATTACAAAATAAATTTATTGGTATACCAAAAATACTCCAAATACCTTTTTTAATATTTTATTTGAGCTAATAAAATAATAATAATAATAAGTATCTAATCTATAAGCCCCATGGTGGGGGGGAAAAGTGGCCAAAACGCTGGCGGCATTGCCACGCTGGATGGCAATGCTAAGTCTTGCCCAAAATAGGCGCCAGCATTTCGGTCACCCGACGTCTCAAACAAACGTTTCGCCAGATCCCTAAACAAGTTGAGAGCGGACGGCCCCCATGGGCCTAAAGTTTCGATTTTTTTATTTTTTTTTATTTAATTTTTAATTACTAACAATGTAATGTTTAAATGAAATTACTTATTAAATAAAAACTATTTCAATTTGAGCTTTAATATAATATCAAAATACTATTTAAATATACAGCATAAAGGGTTCTGCTTTGTTTTAAGAAACCTGTCATAATTTCAGGACCGAACAAAACTTGAGAAATGAGAAATTGCTATAAAAAATTAAACCACACGCGGCAAGGGCTGGGCAAACATACAAGAGATATGAACTCATTTAGCTTTCACTGTATTATTACATTATTAACATTTTATACAGAGTTACATGTTTTTTCACCAAACAATTTCTTTGCAAGCACAATAAAACGAATTGAAAAAACCTGTTACAATGGAATCTCCGGTAAGATTTACTTATCGTATTACTGAGCTATTTAGCCATTTGTCTTTTTTGAGAGAAAAATATGCGTATATTTTTTCCTTGAAAGCTAAGACCCAGTTCAGACTGTTCAAATGTCGGGGAAATTCTCAACGGCCGCGTAATAAGTGCAGCTCATAGTTGCTAAAGAGATGTGAAATGCTCTTAAATTCTTTAAAGTTGAGGACATACCAGTCCGCATTCTTTACTGCGCCTTTGCTCTTTGAAAGCGCCCGGATCGTTATATTGTGCCCAGTGCCTTATGAAAGGCACTTCGAGTTACTCGTGAAACTTTTAGAAATAAGGTTCCTCGTGTGCTTCGTTAAGACTCGTGAAGGAAGCCTGCCTTCTTTGATGGGTGATAAAGTTTCCTTAGTATGGTTTTAGTTTTGAAACTTATGTCAAGCAAAACTTGGTCGTAGGTTACGTTAGATATAAGAAAAGTGTTCGTAAAAGCCGTTATATCCCTGAAAGCACCTAAACATTTTATAACAATATTTCTTTAATATTTTTTATAGATCAATACAACTCTGTTTAATATTATAAATAGTATCATTTGTTATGTACATTATATAACAACTAACTATAAATTAAACTGCAACCGCCAAAAATAATGCATGAAAAAAATTACACAATATGTTTTAGTTATTTTCTTCGTACAAATGATAAGTCATGAGGATATAATTTTGAAGTACACTTTTGCTCGTTAACACATCGGTAGCCGTTTATGTCCCTCTACTCGTGGTTCCATTGGTTCGCCTATTATTAGGTCTTTACCTATTAATAGGTGAATGTACATTTATTTACCTGTAGACCAGTGAGCCTAAATATTGCAAATTGATTGAAACTTTAACGTTTGGACTAGCTAATAGAAAAAAAGATGTGCGTCCGACAGAAGCGCTGTGGGTTAGCGTGAGAGAGGTTGCGTGAGAGAAAGGGAAGCCAGACAAACTGGCGCCGTAACGCGTTACCTAACGAATGGGTTTACTCTCCCATAAGAAGTTATCACTTAAAAACTTTGGTTACTCATAAATCGGAATTTTTACTACTTCCTGGTATGCAGTAGTTAGGACCGAATTGCATGCAAACTTCTGTGTGTGTGGTTTTAGATTACTACACCTTTTTGTTACACGCTGTATAAAGTTTCATGTCTGAAGCTCACACTGACATGAGCTGACGTGGTGACACGAATACAGAACAGCTATATGCGGACAAATATTGACTGAAGTGAAAGTACGCCCAGCAAGAAGCCCGAGAAGAAATAATAATCCTGTACTATCTCAAAACTAGAAGTCAAATGGTGCTTTAGGATGCACCTAGTTATTAATTTCAAATAGAACCTCTGCTTCTGACAAATGCATGTCGCAAGTGAATAGGTATGGTAAGCCAAGTGGTAGAAATAGGTATGATGGCAATATTTCCCCGGAAAAACTATTTCACGATGAGTTCTTTACTATGTAATTGAAATAAATTGTATATTTTTATGAAAAATGAATAGTTACTTACATACACATTTGACCGTTAGTTCTAGTGGGTTTCTAAGGACTAAAGTCATAAGATCCACAGCCTACAGGCAGCGTATCATAAAAACTAAAGTCCACTAAAGGTTTGCTCATACAGCGGACGTGTCGGGACGGCGACGCGACGCTGGTGGTACTTGGAGTTGTAATATATTATTTAATGTAGAATATATCACGCAGAGCCGTTGAGCTCGCCGCTACGCGTAAGACTTAAAATAAAAACATAATATAAATAAAATATAGATAAAAAACCCTAAACTTAACTTAAAATAACTTAGACTTAAGTCTCGTGGCTCCGAGCGTGACGGCTCTGTGTGACACATTCTACATTACAACTAATATAGTACAACTCTTCACGTCTCGTCAGCGTCACGTCGCCGTCCCGCCCCGTCCGCTGTTTGACTAAACCCAAGGGTCTGTGTCTCAGAAGTACGCTCAGCGTGAATGCAGGCTAGAGTACAGATCTGGTAAAGGTATGGTACTTACTGTCTAACCTCCCATTAACTCAAGAGAGTAAAGAGTTTTTTTGGAACACGGTCTTGTGAATGATTTATTTATGTACATCAGTTTTCATCACACCCAAAGGCTTCGGGCATTTCTTAGTCACGAGTTTTTTTTTTTAATTCAAGGTGTAGCAAATACCTTTGTTTTTGGCCTCATTAACAAGCACAATGTAGCTCAACGAATAATGGAGAGGGCTAAGCTTGCGAAATATGATCAAAAATGAGGAGATCCGCAGGAGAGCTAAGATTTCCAACGTAGCTCTCAAAGTTAGTAAGTTAAAGTGGCAATGGGCAGGCCACATCCCTTGCAGAACCCACCACCAATGGAGAAGAAAGATTCTCAAGTGACGACTACACACCGGAAGCCATACGAAGACCGGAAGGTGGAACCCACTAGGTGGAACGACGATTTCGTCAAAGCCGCGGGGAACCACTGGAGGAGGCAAGTAGCCGTTCCACGTGGCGCTCTAGGGGGAGGCATATGTGCAGCAGTGGATTTCTTCCGACTGATCATTTAAAAATGAAATAAGTGATGATGATGATGATAATGATAGCAAATAACCATTTGATTTAAGGATTGACTGCGTATTTTACGCATGATTTACCGATTAGGATCAATTAAGTTTTTTACAATAATAACATACCAGAGGCATGTCAGATAACATTTTTGTTTATCCATTTTCTTAAGAAAAATATAAGCGGAAGCTACACGAAGAAGGTGTTGTTGTTTGTAAGCCTTTATATTTATATTTTTATTCTCATTTCAGTTTTTCGTTATATCATATTTTGTTGTTTATCAACAAAATATAATGTAACGAAAGACTACGGAAACATATAGTGGGGTGGAATTTTACGACGGCAGTTTGCTTTTCAACCTTAGGAGGACGTCTCACTTAGTATTTTTAACGCTAAACAACATTGAAACATCGTCTTATTTCTGCTGCTGGCCGATAGAGGCAGAATTCCTAGTTCATTATTGTAAATGCCGGTCGGCAATTGCAGGTCGAGTATATGAGTTTGAACATCACTAATACGAGACAGGCAATTATCATTTCCGCCGAGGCATATATACAGGGTGTTTGGTAGAGGGACCGACAAACCAAATGAGTGTGTTCGGGGTACTTGGAGAATACAAGTTGGCCAAAAAAAATTCCGACACCCCAATTTTTTTAACTAAATCAGTTAGTTAGCTCTGTTTTGTATCCAATTTTGCTTTGCGTGGCCTGAAGGTGTATTAGAGACCAAATTCAACTAAAAACATCCGGTCTAAAACAGATTTTACAAATGTTATGGTGGTAAATAGGTACAATTTCGGAGAAAAAGGGAAAAATCACAAAAAGTTATAAATATTGGGGGGTCGGGGATTTTTTTTTGGCCAACTTGTATTCTCCAAGTGGTCCCCCGAACACGCTCATTTAGTTTTTCGGTCCCTCTACCAAACACCCTATATAGTACTTTTCTCAAAAGAATGCCTGCATTCTAATAAAACGTACTTCTTATATGCAATTTGATTAATATTAATCGTTACATCAGTCATATTGGGGCAATTACTAAATTAAAATAATAATAATAATAATAATAGGAACAACATTCACACAAAGGTCTTCAGGTCCAAAATGTTATTGATTTCCCCTTTACATGTATGTTAATTTGTGGAATCTCATTAAAATACGCCTAAATACTGTTTCGGAGAAAATGTTAACTTTTTTCTGTTTGCCAACTCATAAAACATCCATATACTTTCATGTACTTTTCGTTTGACTTCGCTGGTAGCAGGTTTTGCATTTCCAATTTGGTTTCTGATCTTATATCTGGTGGAGTACAATCAATCTCCATTTCACTCTCTGAACCGTCGTCTCGTTCGTCATTTTAATTATTAAATTTAATATGTATGTAAATATCAAACCAAGACGAATTTTCGGCTTTGCCGCCAATTTTCTATTTATCACCTGTGCCGAAAGACGAACTATTTATGGCTATACAGCCACGTGAACGCAATTTGTACTAAGCAAAGAGACTTGCTTTGGTATGCCAAGATTAATAAAAGAAATCCAATCAAAGAGTATTTAATAACTTCAGCACGTCGTTTCACACGACATCGATTTGATTTTTTTGTCCGTAAATTCGATACTTCACGTGTTCTTTTTTCGAATATATTGACAATATTTCCATGCATGTTTGAGTAAATTTATTTTACAAAAATCATTTAGCGCTAATTTTAAATAAGTAATATAATAAGTTAGTTAAATTAGACACCGTTCTATGTATGTCTTTTGCACTGCACTGCGAGCATTGATTGTCGATAGAATAAAATTTGACAGTAATGATAAAAGACAGGCCGTGATAATAACTATCTCGACTAGATCCATTCTAGAGACATGTAGATAAAGTCGTATCGAGGTGACAAGGTTATCGAGCCGATTCGTTTTAGGTTTCTTGATTACTCGTTTAGGCTGTAAACGTCGTATATGATGGTGTCCACATGATTACTCATTGATTTTTAGATGCCTAGTAGATTATTAACAAATATTTATAACTTTGTGTTTGCTTTCTTTGAAATATAACCATATCACATGGTTATATTTTATCAAAGAAACCTATACTCTGTGGTATAATGAAATTTTGTATTAAACACAATGCAACGTCTCTTTATGAAATATATATACCCTGTTTATGCCACGCGCCGTGCCTCTGATGCATGATGTATGTAATATTTCGAATAACACCTACGCAAATAGAACTTGGAATAAAAGTGGTAATGGAGTGCGTTCCCAGACTAAGGGTCAATTTATGCTATCACACAGTCGAAGATTATCTAAAAGGTAATATATTACCTATCAGATTTTTAATATTTTATATTTAAAGCACTAACGTCTGCGTAGCTAGATCATACTTTGAAATTTTAGGGAGTTGAATTTAACATAATATATATTAATTCTGAGATCGAAATAATCTCTCGAATGTGCGCATTCTATGGAATATGCGAGTGACTAGCGATGTTTTATTTATCTCTAAAGAAATATGTGCAGTAATTCTATAAATATATTAGTGAATTTGCAATGTTTACTTACCTTCACATTCTTATGTACATACCTCCTGCAACACAGGGAGTCAGTGCGAAGGTATAAAATAGCGAAAACTATTTCATTTTTTTTTCTCTTTGTGTATGCTCAGTCGTTTATGGGTATCGTTGATATATGCGCGTTGCTGGAATATGTTCAGCAACCTTAGACATTATGAGAAAACACATTATAAATGTATATTAAAGATATATTATTATATATTTAAGAAAACAATATCCACTACATATTTTGATGGCCAGTTTTGAGATCGGTAATGTACTCTATAACTTTGATAAAAATATAAAACAGTTCAACAACAACAAACAGTTTTAATACATGTCTAGGTCAATGAGATTTTTCATTATAGAAAGCTTACATTTCACCGCCATTTACATTATAACTGACATAAAGCAACCAATAAAACGACACTCCATATGCGTGGCACACTCATGACCTCTTCTGTGAACGCTCACTTATAAACACAAGCATCATCTGCGAAGTAGCCGAATATGAATTGTATCAACCTATTTACATTTCAACCGCTTTCCTTGTTTAGGAGTATTTATAGCCCAAGGTGTTTATTTACACAATACGATTTTACGGTCGAAGTAGTTACCTCCGAGGATTTACAAGCGATGACGAAGTAGAATGTTGTTAGCAAACTTTAGGGACTGAATGAAACTTGTAAATTCTGGATGTTGTTGTAAGTAGGTGCTCTAGTCGGTGGCTAAATTCAAGGGAAGTATCCCGAAGTTGCCGGGTCGGGAAGTTTAAACGTTATACGTCTGATGAAAATATTCGCATTGCAAAGGGATGTTTTCCGAAAGTATTTTTAACACCCCGAAAACGTGTTTACGTAAGCAACCAAAAAATTTACGACTGAACATGGGTCGCTAGTCGTCAAGACTTATAGGAATTAGAATGACACAGAGAATAATAGCTCTTCCGTAATAATATTGAGAATTGAAAACGAAATTAATTAAATTTTATTTTATGTATTTTTTTTATGGAAACTGTTAGTAGTGGATCCTATTTGATTAAGATCTGACCAGTCAGTCCGACAGTTGGAGTTGCGGTGTGTACCTAAAAATCATAACATTGCAGTGCAGAACACTGCGATCAATTTTTGAGTTTAATCTCCCAGAAATTTCATTGGATACAGTATTATAACAATAATGGTATATTGATTTTAAATACATTTTCAATAGAAAAAAAACACAGGCGCTTATACTCCTCATATAGGACTCATTTACCACCTTATACTAAATGAAATTGAAATAAATAATTATTACACCATGCCATTGAACAAATATCTATTCCCGTTATTATACTGTTCACTTCATTGTAATGATGATTAAATTAATAACTAGTTCATCTATACACGGATTATGATAAAGAAGATTGTGTTTTATTTTTTCGGCGGTGCAGAGTCTGCCGTGCGATTCTGTAAGAGCAAATATCGTTGCATCTTTGACAACATCCTTGAAACAAATGAAGAGATAACAAGAAACGTTGGAAAAACATAATGTAAAAAATATCATAAAGTATTTGACATCGGTGAGCTTATCAACGAGCTCATCGAGGAATCATTACAGAATCGCATGGCTGTACAGAATATATACACCGAAATAATAATAAAATGTCACCACTATTAATGCAAATTAGTATTAATTAAAATACTTAGTTTATGAATGAAAGGCTACTGTTTATTCCTCTTTCTCACTCGATCGTAAGTGATGATGCACCCAAAGGTGGTAATCTATAATGCGAAATCGGTTTTTCAAGGACAGCTATTAAACATCATTACGTGATTGGTGACAGATTTTCAGTCTCGATCAAAGTGCTACTACCAGCCAAATGGTGCTACCACCATGCGGTGAATTCCGTCCCGATATTACCTTCATCGCAAGCTCATACCCCGGGTTAGAGATTAATCCAATCTCCTCCTCCTGAATGGCGTTGCACTTAAACTATCAACGCTTTTAAATATTTTTTTGGTAATTTTGAAAACTTTCGGCCTTAACTTACAGCCGTGCGATTCTGTAATGATTCGTCGACGAGCTCACCGATGTCAAATACTTTATGAGATATCGCCCTTGTACACAAGGTTGCTTTTCCAACGTTTCTTGTCATCCCGTCATTTGTTTCACGGATGTAGTCAAAGATGCAACGATTTTTGCTCTCAGAGAATCGCACGGCTGCACGTTGTGAAGCTTGTCAGCAAGCTATTCCAATTAGTCTAGCCTAGTTGAATTCCGTCGAAAGGAGGAATAACAATTATTATTCATGACAAAGAATTTTTGCTGCGAGTCGGAAGTTCCACAGAAGTTAATCTCAGGTACCGTAAGGAATACTCAGGGGAATAAATTTTAAGCGTCGAAAGAATTAGCTATTTATCTTTTTTTAGAGAGATTTAAATGGGCGGTTTGGCCGTTTTGATTCATTTTTATGGCTGTTTTGTCTTAATTATGTTTATTTTTGCGATTCTCTCTCCAGGGTACAGTGAATGAAATAGTCTGCTATATAGCTCTTAATCTTGGTCATAGCCTGTGTAATATATTTTTTCTAAAATTGATTGAGCGACGGTTACACCGTGTGCTTGATGATAAAAAATTCGCCAAAGACTTGCACTCAAAGCCTAAGACTTTCTTGGCACTGCGATCGTCGCACCAACACGTTGTTGCTTAGTATCTTTAGTAATCAATTTAAAATAAGCAAAGTTCTGACTGATTGACTGACTGGCTGACTGACAGACAACACACAGCCTAAAGCACTGGTCGTAGAAACTTGAAATTAGAGTCTTTTGTCACGTGTGGTGATGAAAACGTCCTTTTTGAACTTATGTGTGAATATTTATTTTTAGATAGTTTATGTAAAATAAAAAATGCTCCTTTATATTTTTTGAGAGGGTTGATTTCAAAGGGTGAAAAAGAGGATTACACTTAGAATGGAAAGTTCTTTGTTTTTGAACTTATATAGGCGTAAAAATTTGTATTTAAGTATTACATATAAAATAAAAAAAGGTGTTTACTATTATGTTTTGATAGAGATGACTAATGGGGGATCCCTATAATCTAACTAACCACAGTTTTCCTTACTACCGATAGAAATTTGACATAACGTCCATCACGGCCAAATATCTAACTCTAGTAAGGTAAACCGGCGATAGATAGATTATTGAGACGGGCCGTTAGAGGGGTGAACTGGGGGATGAAACTTCGTATAGAAAATAATAATTTTAGTAGCCAGAAATTACTTAGTTAGTAAATTACTTAGAGGGTGAAATGGAGGATAAAACTTTGCATGGCAATTCTTTGTTTTTAAAATTACACTTGTGAGAATTTGTATTTGGACATTTTTTATATGTTATTAAAAGGTCAATATATTAACTGAGGCCAAAGGAGATTCGTTGAAAAATACAAATGATCTGAAATGAACTTCCGTTTGTCTTTTAATAAATCAAAAGAACAATCTCTGAAATTAGCTGGAGTTGATTAGCGGCAGAGCAGTTCCTCCCACAGCTAGTTTTATGTGGGATGATCACATGTGAGCTCTACTAGCCAGGTGTGAGTTACTATAGTAACTTAAATTAGTGAAAAACATTGTATAAATAAAAACTGTAAAGGATGGTATCTATATGAATTTATATCAAATATTAACCGTAGAATAATTCATATCCATAAAAAAAACTCTACGTGGACGAAGTCGTGCCTGGGCAAACCCTAGTTGCCTAATAGTTTTACTTAATGCAGCCATTGATTTCTATAGTGTACATTACTGCCTGATGATGTCTTAGACCAACTTTTGTAGAGCCATGCGATTCTCTAAGAGCAAACATCGTTGCATCTTTGACAACATACGTGAAACAAATGATGAGATGGCAAGAAACGTTGGAAATACAACCTTATTTACAAGGGCGATATCTCAAAGTATTTGACATCGGTAAGGACGAATACATCGACGAATCATTAGAGAATCGCACGGCTGGTATGACTATCACTTGATTTGTAAAGCACCGTTACCCACATGTAATATTTTACTAAGGATACGCTCTCAAGAGCATGGCTGACTCGGTGCGGTTAAAGTTCAGTAAGATTTTCTATTAATTTGGAATAGATGCAATAGTGTTGCATAATTAATTTAATTTGCACGCTAAAATAATGCAGACAAAATACTGCGGCTTTTAAGTATCCAATGCAGTTGAAACTTTTCTAGAACAAAAGCGTTTCTTACTTTCTTTTGAAACTACGGTTTACAGATATTTTACAAGAATGCATTCGCTTGAGTTTAGTTTGTAATGCTTTGTTTCGCGGAAGTTTGTTCATTCTTTGAAATGTTGCATTTTGAAGGTACCTTGTTTAAAACTATGTCATTATTTGAAATATAAAGTAAAAAAGTATAAAGTCTATTTGAAAAACAATATCAACCGTTTAGTTAAGCTATGTCTACGGTTACTAATCTAGGCATTCTTATATCAACTTATTTATACCTACTAAATGTTTTAAAGAGGAAAGATTAGTATTTATGTATTATGTATATTTATAACGAATAAATGTAAAACTACTGAACCGATTTCAAAACTTCTTTCAACGTTAGAATGCTACATTATCCTTGAGTAACATAGATAAGATATTTAGATTCATCATCATCATCATCATCCAGCACCACGCGGGTGAAATGGCGGAGCACAGCTAGTACATTATACATTAATATTACAAAGGCGAAAGTTCGTAAGTGGGTTTGTACGTTTGTTACTTTTTCACGCTCATGACTGGACTAATTATGGTGAAGTTTGGAATGAGTCGCTGGATTAACATATAGGTTTTGTGTTTTTTTTGTACGTTTCAACACCATCATTCAACACCACGTGGGTGTAACTGCTGGGCGTAACTAGTTATTATATAATGATACTAAACGGATGAGTCTCCAAGTCCTTATTAGGAAAAGTATGGAGGCAAGTTCTGGTTGATAACCAACTTTTACAAGCTGTGATTATTGACAATTAAAAAATCTACCTTCACAAGCATATTCACATGTCAACATAACGTAATACAAATACAACGAAGAATAATTTCAATACACTTCAAAGAAGGTAATTATTCAAAGTACCTATAATATTATATTTTATGGAACTCGTCTATGCTGTACCTTTTTTTTTATTATTATTATTATTATTATTATTATTCACATTATTTATTTCCTTTTCTTAAAATTAAATTTTTTACAATATATCTATATACAATAAAAATTAATTAATAAAAAACATTGTAAAAAACCTAATCCTAGATTGCCATCGGCAGCGGGGCATGACCCAAACTACCAGTGGTTAGGGCTGCAGACTGAGGAACCTCCTGACAATACGTGCCGTGTCAAGAAGTACTGCCTTCTGTATCTGTCCCTTGATCTAACCGTCTAGCGAAAGCCTCTTAAGATGTATTATTATTATTCCTTTTATTCAAAATAAATCACGGATTTCATCCGGTCCTTTACAAAGGCATAAGTGGGGCTCTAGCCAACACTTAGAGGCCTGTTTGGTATAAAAAATACAAAGTAGTATAAAAAAAAAACAGAAACTTTTGGATGGATGGTGACATGGTATATCTATTATAAAAATGGATAAAAGGACAAGGCTATTGAAATGATTTTATTAGTGATAAAAAGATAGTGGGCTATGGAAGAGACTACGGCACCTGCCAAATTCAGTCTCATTTTAATTTTTTTTATTATTATTATTTTTTACCTTTTTTTTCACTCAAGAAGAAATGAACATAGAGTAACTTTGTGTATAGGAAATCACTTAGAAAATAAAGAAGAACATGAGAAGAATCTACTTGACCCTGGCTGATGTACTAGACATGTGGAACTAAATATATATTCTTACAATGAGGGACGAAAAAGTAAAAAGACAGGTTGTTCCCGTCGTCCCCGGACTCTGTGTCCCCGTCTAACGGGGACAGCGGTACTTTAATTAAATATTTAAAATGACTTCCCGTTAGCCCCGTACCCTGTCCCCGTGAATATAGTTTATAGCACGCGGTGTTAGCTAACCCGATTTAATATTCGCGGGCTCACTGAAAGCCAATCCAATGTAGCGCTGCCACGACCCGCGCTTGCGGCGCAACGGGCAGCGCCCTCACGCGGGACGCGAGAAAACTACCGGCGCGATACCGCCGACTGAGCGAGCAAGCGAGGCGGCTCGTATTATTGTTCTGTAAATGTGTGATTATGCTGTTACAAACTGTCTCTATTGTAAATAAACCTAGTAACTGTGTATGTGTGTGGTATTCCATTGTAACCCTAAGCTGAGCGAGCCGGGCACTAAAAGATGAATTAAATATATAAAAAAATATGACTTAATGACTACCCTATCTTGGACAATGTAATAACATTAAACTGACTAGGGCAAATTTATATATAGGTACACCGACGAGCGAAGCGAGGTTAGGTGATAGGTTACTTGTGTGACAATACAAAGCTAGAATTATCTTGCCGAATCAATTTATCACATTGCCTGGCCAGAAGTAGGGAAGTATCCATACTGCCCGGTCATTACGGGGACAACAGGAAATAAATTTAATCACGTCCCGTTGTCCCCGCGATGGGGACATGGCGTTAGGATTAGTGGGACAACGGGAATACACTAAAAAGACAAGAATTCATAATATGATAAATTTAGTGATTGTCTAGACTATGGACTGGAACACATAGAGTAGGTTAGTACTATACATATATTGGTGGCGATTCCCTTGTTCAAAAACTAAACTAAACTACACGAACTAAAAATGTATTATGGTGGTCCTGGCTGGTGGTTATTTTGTTAACAATAAAATTCTAAATTATTTAACACTTAGAATGACACTTTTAAAAATAGAATTATTATATTGAATTTTATTAGGTTAGTTTAGCGAGCACCAAGTTACGTGACGACTAAACTGTCTAAAATATGCCCACAATTGAAGAGGAATGTCTAATTTTAGTGCTGTCATTCGGAAGTGTTATACAAATTTGGATTTTAACATAAACAAAATAAAAACTGTCATAATTTGGAGATTTTTAGTTATGATAATGCTAACAGAATCGACACCATTATCAAATCTGTGGCTGCCACTCAGTCTGTGTGTCTGTGTCATTTACATAATGCGATGGCTGGTCAAACCTATGTAATAATAATACTATATAATAACCATAATATTGCCTCTTGAATAGTTAAACAAGAGCAGAAAAACAGTTAAACGATTTAGAACCCTTTGGAATTAAAACGGCAGTTGCGCAATTAAATAAACCGGATCCCCAAGTGACGCTTTTTTGTTCATGTCAAACAATTGGCAACAGATTCGGTTCAGAATCGAAAAAAACATTGCGGTGGGCAGTGACGGGCGTTTTGCTACGCTGAGGCTGGCATGGGTATTTTTCATTTTACCCTTTTTAACCGATGAGAAAAATAATTGATGCCCTTTTTATACTTGACAATTAGTAGAACTAGGTCCGATTCAATGCAACATTCACAAACATTTTGGATCACTATTAAATTAGTCGTTGTATCATTCTGTAATAATGTCTGAAAATCTGCATGCCTGGGACTCTTTTATGTTCAGTGGGCCGAGAACGGAAATCTGTTTAAGTGTTACGTAATCGCATCGTTAACGTATTTAGAACAAACTGTCATTAATCTAGTACAATAGTGACACAGATAACTCATAGTTTGTACTGAATACGTAACGATACGATAACGTTTCACTCAAGCAGTTCGTGCTCGCCCAACTGATGGTAAAGAAAATGTATGCTTCTGAAATAGACCACATAACTTTAAGTTGTTTATATAAGGCGAAGTTTAGGTGTTTGAAAGGAGATATAGAATTACCTTTTTTCAACAACTTAATACTTCATTTATTCCCATACTCAGATGAAATTCTTAATGAAAGCCAAAATAAACACACTGTTAGCGACCGAGACCTGCCTCAGTGGGTATGTAATAGCAGAGTCTTCCGGCCCACAGCCGTATTTATAAACAAGTAATTACTTGTTGCTAAGTAATTTCTGAATGATGTAAGCACTTGACAATAGAATACTTCAACATAAAATCTTATTCTACAGTCGAGCAATGAACGTTACCTACTAAAGTATCATGACATAACCCTATCAAAATTTGATGTATCTATTTACACTTGTATTAGGTAGTTGTGATGGGATTTTTACAGCATAACAGCTTCTTCACAGTTCAGACTTGTGTGTGAATGTAATTTTTAAAACTTTACTTTTGTAATAAGAACCAAAAATTTACGTGTTCTCATTGCTTAAGCAATGGAAATGATGACTATTACTCGGCTAAGAATTCTAGCCTTCGATAGTTCTAACTTTAGGCAAATTCTAGTCAATAGAATTAAAATCCTTGCTTAAGTAATTCCTTTTGCTTGTTTATACGAGTAAATACAGCTGTAAGACAAGGCTGCAACATGGGTACAACAGAGTGGGTTTATATATCACCACAAGTTTCTAATGTGCTGGATTCAAATTTCCAGGGGGCTGCGTCCGGATTACGTATCCATGACGTCAACAAACGCCTCCACAACTTCCAAATTCTAAAACTAGGCAGCGCTGCTGTTCAAAGATAGTTTCAACAATAATTACTTCAAACTTTTTTTAGAACTATTTATAATTTCAAGATTCAGTCTGCTCGATTCAAAGGTTAGAGCGCAAGGTGACACAGATTGGATTGCATCACAAAGAGATCTTTTTCTATGGACTCAAACAATACGCAATTTGCGTTCCTGTTCCGAACACATACCTTACATACTATAATGTGTATACTAATATGAGATGTCTTCATAGTAACAAGCCTTCATAATATTTTGATTGTAATTTGTAATACTGTGTTTGATAATTCTAAGTTTAATTGTTATTAGCATGTATTATTGAGGAGAGCTATACGAAGTCTACAGATGATGTAATAGTATTAGTACATTTACTTATAATAATACGAGTAACACTGTTTTAAACTTGTTAGTAAGATAACAGAGAAACTAGCTAACTTAATAGTGTACCACCAAAACATTTGCCGAACAGAACGCTTGTCTTGCAAAATAATTTACATTGAACTGTTATTGGATAATCATCAAAATTGATCTATTTTGATTTATTGGGGCATAGCTAAAAACACATAGTGGGTATAATTGCGCATCCGCTGAAGAAGGTTCTATTATATTAATAAACATAATATTAACTCCAAAGAACAGAGTGACTTATATAAATGAGCGATGGAACGATTTCTAAGGTAACTGATGTGTGTGCGTTTTTACAATAAAATGTTTACACGGTCAGAAAATTCCTGTTTAGTGATAAAAGCTTTCTATGGTATAAGATTATTTAAAAGATAAGAAAAAAACACGTGTCACCTATAAATAGGTAGTTATCCTCCGTATTGCCATACAAATTAAACCATTATCCTACTAATACTATAAACGTGTGAGTATGGATGTATGGATGTGTGGATCTGTGTTACTTTTTCAAGCTGAAACGGCGGGGCCAATTTAGATGTAATTGGGTATGGAGGTAGATGAGGTGCTGAATTAACACATTCGATACTTTTCATCATCATCATCATCATCCATCACTACGCGGGTGAAAACGATTATTATTCTTGGGCACAAAACACAAGCTCTCGCAAGCAAAATAACAAAATCTCAGCCTACGTTAAAATTGTAATGATGACAGTTCTGTCAAAGTTTGTGTCAGTTTCTGATTGCTTAGTCAAAAGCACATCATTTTGACATTTCAATACGCTAGACGTGCTCGGCGACCGTCAAGGGTGATGAAATGTAATGACAGTTTTTTCCATGGTGATTAATTTAATATTTGTATGTACGTAGGTACTGTATTTTTTTATTAGTGTTTACTGATTGATTTACTAAGTACCTAAATATAGTCATGTAATTTTTTTATGACATTTTGGTATAAAGATATATAGGGCCTTGGAGAAGATAATAAGCTACTCGCAGTACTAATCCTGCGCAGACGACGTCGCGGGCACCAGCTAGTATACATTAATAACATAATGACGGCACATTTTTAGGCGGTTGTTTTTATTTCAACATCTGAGTGTTGATAGTACCAAATCCTAAAAAGGCATTTTCGTACTATCGGATATATGAGAGCGACGATTGTTATTGACTTCATCTGAATCCTAAATGGTTTATGCTGGTCAATTCAGTCACAGCCAAGATAATAGAATATTCATTAAAATATATTTCTTATTTTTAAGTCATACGTTAATAGTTACAAGTAATCAACTATCAAAATACGCAAATTAAGAACCTTATTCTGTATTAATTTAATTAGAAATAAGTTAAATTCAGTAGAATACCACTGAATAAAACTGCAAATATGTTTGAAAAATATGCTTGTATTATACGTTCGTACTACGTACATACGTAAAAGTTCTTCTTCTTCTTCTTAGTCGTATCCTCATGACTGAGGGACGTGATTTTGGTGTGTAGTCTGTGCCACCATTTTTCTCCAGCTCTCTCTCAGTAAAAGTTCTAACTAGTGCTAAATTATTTTGTAATCATGTAAATATAGAAAGGAAACAAAGAAAATTGCTTGGAAATCGATTAACACTTCCCCCATTTTACCGCAAATCCGACACCTTTCAAGGGGATCATGAATCAAGCTCGTAAATAACTGCTGGATTACAAATCGTTCAACGCCGCGTTACCGTTAACATTTCGCGTTTACTCGCTACGCACCGTCGAGAGCCCCTAAGGGGTGTAGAGTGCAGGCAGTGTTAACGTCGTAGCGTTTAGGGAAAGGTATAACAAATTAATATACATTGTGCCAGTTTTGAAAGTTAACATGTACTACGGCTAAGCCGCCGTCTTTAATTACCAGCTGGAAAATACATTTTTCTATAATAGAATTTTAAGTTTAACGCTGCAGACAGTTTTATCCTCATCGCTTTTGTATATCCTTTGCAAATTTTATTTTGTTCTGGGTTAATAATTTACTTTAGTTTTAGTAACGTTCCTGACGCCTAAATAAAATCGCTACTTGCTACTTTCTATTAAAAATCGGCCCGTTGTTAAATATAAGCAAATTTATTAAAGATATTGCTAGTTAATTAATTAAATCATATTCTTTGCTAAATCGTTATATCGTGCTATAATAATTACCTACTATAATAAAGTAAGTAGAGATTATTTCATGCAAAATTACCTACAGCCAAGTTTAATAAAATATTATATACAAAATATTATATATTAAAATACAAATTCCAGCAGCAGTCTTAGAAAGATATTACATGATACTTGGTTCTAACTGAATATTAAAAATATATAAAAATCTTCAACTAGCAATAGCTAGTTACTAGATTAATTAATTTGAATAACTTTTGCTTGCTTAATCGTTATATTGTGCTATATAATAATTACTATAATAAAGTTAGTAAAGATTATTACATGCAAATTTACCTATAGCCAAGTTTATTGAAATATACAAGCAATCTTGAAAGATATTTCATAATAATTGATTCGAACTGAATATTAACAATAAGTAAAATTTTAACAAGTACAATTTGAAAAATTTAATACAGACTTCCATTCTATTCAGTTATTGTAGTGTAACTCAAAAACTACTAGACCGAATTTGATGAAATTTAAATGGGACTACACGCGAAACACCAGCTTTCAAACAAAAAAGAGTTTTGAGAATCGGTTCACCCTATCGAAAGATGGTAACAAACATAAAAAAAAACATTCGAATTGAGTAGATCCTCTTTTTTGGAACTCGGCAGAAAAATAT
Organism: Selenia dentaria; assembly: GCA_917880725.1. Taxonomy (NCBI): domain Eukaryota; kingdom Metazoa; phylum Arthropoda; class Insecta; order Lepidoptera; family Geometridae; genus Selenia; species Selenia dentaria. The sequence goes on along the minus strand of OU862878.1, from coordinate 34,625,034 downwards.
ATAAAAATCTTCAATATAAAATAATCTGTTAATTGGTATAATTTAAAGAAAAGGCTTATAGGATTATAAATTAATTCGAACGGTAACATCGAGTGTTTTATAGCCAATTTGATTATTTTCGAAAATTTATCACTTAAAGGAGCTTTCGCACGGTAAATTCTAAACCTCGGCCCTCTGGGAAATTTAAGCTGTATACCTTTCAGTAACGTGACTACGGAGCCAAATATTGGGTTAAAATATTGTTATTATTTCATTTCCATAAAAAATAGCTTCATTTGTATGTAACTGTTATTTGGAATTTAAAACAGATGTTAAATTTTGTATAATGGTTGTTTATTAAAGACAAGGTCTTTATGAGAATTGGAAGACCAGAGTTCAAAGTATGTTTAATTTCTAAAAAAGGATTTGGTTAAGTATAATCTATTTTTATTAATTATTTTGCCTCAATCTATCTGTACCTGGCATGCCTTGCAGTTCTTTTTATCATTGTATGTAGTTAATTTTAGTAGAGTTATATTTAATTTGATTAGTAGAATAAAATTTTTGTAATCCACTGAACAGAAACAGCTTGTGCAAACAATTGACCAAAGTTTCATCGTAATTAAATAAATGGTATAGGAATACATAGAAGACAACATACAAACAAATATTTATTTCTAATGAATTTGTATCATCCTTAACCTAATAATTATTAATTATATTATTATTATTATATAAATAATAATAATAATAAATAAATAATTATATAAATAATTAATAAATAATTATTAATCCTCAACTTAATATTAGAAACGCGAAAGTGAGTATTTTTGTTAGTTACGCTTTTACGTTTAAACGGCTGACCGAATCATAATGAAATTTGGCCAGGAGTTAGATTACATCCCCGGAAAGGACATAGGATACTTTTCTTCATCATAATCATCATCATCATCCATCACCACGCGGCTGAAACCGCGGGGCACAGCTAATATATAATAATTCTACCTTGAAATTCGGCGTGTCATTGAAGATTACAGCGTTTTATATTTGTTCGTTTCATCAAACCAAATCCTCACAAACTCTGGATATCAACACGTAAATAAGCCTTTATAGGACTAGCCAGAAGCCGAAACGGGGTCCGAATTTTCGGCCAATGTCAAGCGGTTGTATATTTAGCGAGAGCGGATTACCGGCGCCCTTCAAAACCGTCAATTAAGGGTGTTGGCGAGTTCGTGCTCGACTGACTTCTTCGGCCAATTACGCTTTATCATAAACGTGTTGCGGTTGTGACCGAATATTGAGCCGTTTAACACGCATTTTATAGGTGAAGCTCTTTTATTTCAGATGTAGATAGATACCTATAACATATATACGAGTACTTTGTTACTATATATACATGACGTGCGTGAATAATATAATAATAATCTTTCTGTTTCGCTTATACTAACTTATAATGATTTAAAAAAGTCGAGAGGCATTTAAAGTAATCGAGAACGCGGGCGGCAACAAACTAATTATAAAAACAAAAGAGCATGATTGTTATGCTTTATTTAGTCATGTGAAATGTAGTTAGAGAAATTATTTCACTTGAAATGCAATTGTGATGAAGAAAGAAAATTCCCGATGCTTCCATGGTGCATTCTCATCATTATCAGCCGGAAGACGTCCACTGCTGAACATATGCCTCCCCCATAGAACGCCACTTGGACCGGTTACTTGCTTCTGGGATTGGTAGCCAGATCTCTGCCGGAGATTCTTCGCAACCCCTGATCAACCGTTACAATGGCCGCTACCGTAGGCACGGATAGCGGAGCTGCCGGGGACTGGAGGCCGTGGTTTTGTGTTTCTGGTCATGGGGGGATTTGCCATAATGCACCACGCTTGGCAGGCGTCTCGGTGTTCGCAGTGGATGTTGACGCAGACTGCGGTAAATGCTACTGCCCATTTCCTGGATAGGATATTTTCCATGCTGCATTGGATATAATTAAATCAGGGATTTTCAGCTTTGCAGTTTGGTTTTCCGTTGGGTTATTATATTATATACTCGTACCTATACATTGTCAGTCAATTGGTTATCTGACTGACTGGCTGGCTCATCAACGCAGAGCCTTAATCACTGGGGTTACAAGATTAAAGGTTTAGCACTTGATGCCTTTTATTATGTAAGGATCCACACCAAGGAAATTATTTTTAGGAATTTTACTCATAAGGAAGTGAAACGACCTAAGCCTGTAGGCTGAGCCAGCTGTTTTAGGTATTAAAGTATTAAAATTATGGTATTTTGTAAACTTTGATTATGAACTCACTTTATAGATTAATTTAAGTGGTACGGAAATCCAAAGTACCAGAGAACAGTCAGTAAATTCACGTTCTGGTACGCAAAAGGTTAAGGCCTTCAAGGCCGCGGAAGGCAAGGATAGCGGTTCACTGTAATATCGGCACTCCTCTACCGCTGCGATCTCCAAATCTCAGGCGCGGTGTCGACCATACAACACCGCAACCCGCCTCAGTTGCGGTGGCGCCCTTACACCACTGCAACCTGCAGTGACCGCTCTCATGTGGACTTAGAGGACAAAGCTCATATTAGCGGTGCCTCCCCGGACCCGCCAGCTATCTGCCATCACTGGCAGCCCATTGGGAACCCTCGGAGAGACTGTCAGTAAGCCCTTGTCTTATCTAAGTAAAACTTAGTAAAGCGGTGGATGCATTACGAACCAAAACTTTCATTTACAATTGTATTGACAGAAAAAACACAAAACCACGTTTCTCTATTTTGTAAACCTATATACGAGTAGTAGTAGTATAGTAAATTGTCCGTAACTCTCAAGTTTCGGGCAAGTTCTTTCAAGCAATCCTTGATTATAATGAAGTCAAAGAAACACAAATCTTAATAAATAAATAAATCTTAAAAAAACAAGCAAAAAATCTATGTATGCTCGCCAACCGCATACGTAAAGTTATTAAAATAAACATTTACATATATTTCTGAATTCCTATATCTTTATCTGAAATGTGTACATCCGGCGCCAAGGTGGGCAAAAAAGTTGACTCAACTAAAGGGTAATACATTATTGGGACATGGGACACTTTGCTGCGTTGACATTTTGCAAAATCCACGACTGTCGCAATGTGCGGTGTGGAAACTGAAATCATCCGACTTTGACTATGCGAGTAGGTAACAGTTCCAATTTTCCACTAATACTATAAATGTAAAAGTGTTTTTATGCATGGCAGGAAAAAAACCAGCAAATGCCTATATTTTTTTTACTTTTCCTTGATTTGTTTTTCTTCTTATTTTGACGTGTATTGGTAGATTAGTAACTTCAAAACCCTTGAAAAAAAATGTAATGCTAAAGAGTTAATTTTAATCAAGATAAAACATACACAAGCAAAATTTGCAAGAAATACTATTGAGGGTTTAAAAGTAGACTGTTTTTTAGAGTTCAATAATACTACAAGGAACCCTTATAAGTTTATTTTGTCTGGTTATCTGTCAATCTGTCCATAACTTCTACACTACTTATACGTTATTAGGTAGGTACGTAGGTACACGTAAGTCCATGAAATTATATGCACAAAAATTATCAACTGCAAAAGTTTAAAACACCTTACATACTTTTATAAGTGTGACAAAGTTCAATAAGTTCTGTAAAACTACCCGTAGTAGGTAACCGTCTTATTTCTAGTTCTTGTTTCTAATTACAGCTACCGAACCCTCTTTTAAGCTTTTAATTTAATGGTCTGACTTGCTCTTGGCAAGTTATTATTATTCATGGATATTAGGGCGCCCCTTAAATGGCGTTCCTCTCGATCTTTGTTCCTGATTACCGTAAAAGTTATCAAACATTTTGAATTAATAAGAGCAATTTTAAACGACTTTACCATGAAAAATATGCAATATTCCCGCGTATGGAAAGTTTGGTCGGTTGGATATCTTTTTTATTCAAATCTGTGGTTTTCGACTTTGATGCAGACTCTGGCAACTTAGTGGGTGCCTTTTAAGTTATTTCGTTAGGCACGCAAGCGTTAGTGCTTCAAAAATAATATTATGATAAAAAATTACTCTCAATTATTTTCCTCGAATGTGTAACACGCTACTTACCTTCAATGTACTGTTAAAACTTATTACTTTGATTATTATATCAAAAATTTTACATACTTGTTATTTGGATCTTAGAACAAAATTACCGTACTTACTTTATTCTGATCATACGTCAATCAGATTATAAAACGATTTTTAACTAGCCGAGCGAGTGCGAAGACCAGCGTTGCGTCCTTGCTATAGCTTGGACAAAAAGTCGACTAGCTAGATATCCGGCTGGTCTCCTCTACAGCCGTGCGATTCTCGAAGCGCAAACATCGTTGCATTTTTGACAACATCCGTGAAACAAATGACGAGATGATTAAGAACGTTGACAAAACAACCTTATTTACAAGGGCGATATCATGGCGATATCTCATAAAGTATTTGACATTGGTTGAGCTCTTCGACGAACGCATCGACGAATCATTAGAGAATCGCACGGCTGGTCGCATTTCTCAACCGATTCTCAAGTTTAGATTTTTAGGTTTTTTATGCTAAAATCACAATTTGTATGAATTTAAGGATAAAAAAGAAGAAGCATACATTACTAGACTAATAACTAGATTTATAACTACGTTATAGAATATGCGACATTATTTTGAAGATAAAATTGTATAATACGGATGGCGTGAAAAACACCTAACAATGATCATCATTGAGTTTCCTAGATTCGTTTTTATTTGAGTTTTGACGTTTAGTATAAACAGAAACACAAAACAACAAAAAACAGTGCACGTGTGAAGGCAAAGTGTACAAAATCATGGAACGTTGTTGATATAAACGGACTGCTCGAGCAGTTAACCAGTCATCAACATACACGAACCGCTCTTATAGTCATAGTCAACAGCTTGAAGGTGCCATTGATAACTGCTGGAGCAGTTGATATTAACAGCTCAACTAGTCACAATTTCAAAGCAGGGGCGGGAAGCGCGTGCGACGTGGAATTAAGAACGCGGGCGAACTTAACTACGCGAGAGCAGTTGACAGCTCGAGCAGTCAGTGCATGCCTGGCGACTTGCTTTACCGCCAACCGCCCAAAGCGTTTACAACTGCTCGAGCGGTTTTGTGTATGTGTGTACGTAGAAGACTGTAGTTCACCGTCGCAGTTTGGAGCAGTCCATACTGACTACTTTAAGCTGCCCGTGTATCTTGGGCCTTAGAAGTTTTAGTAATATGTCCACCGCTTTACTAGAAAGTGGCCTAGACAAGACAGTGAGTTAATTACATACTTATTTATGGGACTGTGACTTGAAACTGACTTCAGAGTTAAATAAAAATACTACTTGATGCAACTATATAAATATTTACCAAAAAAAACTTGGGAAATGGCAAATCTAAAAACGGCGACGTGCGCTTCGTACTCGCACATGAAGGGTTTCGCACCATTATCTATAAAAATGGCAAAAATCATGTCTATTGTATGGGACATTTACAGACGGACGGACAGCGGAGCCTTAGTAATAGGGTCCCGTTTTACACTTTGGTTATGGAAACCTAAAACGTATGAAGCATCGGTATCAATAAAGATATATAATTACTAGCTGAGCTCCGCGGTTTCACCCGCTTGGTGATGGATGATGATGATGATGATGATGAAAAGTACCCTATGTCATTTCCCCGGATATAATCTATGTTCTTGCCAAATTTCATCTAGATCCGTTCAGCAGTTTAGGCGTGAAAGCGTAACAAACAAACTTACTTTACAATTTATAATATTACTAGCTGACCCGCCAGCGGCTTTGCTCGCTTGGTATTGGTGTAGTGGTGGCAGTGCCGTTTTGGAACTTCGAGGCCATGGGTTCGATCCCCGGGTTGGACAGTTATTGGGTTTAACATGATGTTGTACATGCTGTTACGTGATCACATGACCGAAAACATAAATGGCGAAACGTAACTATGCGTTGAAAACACCACTGGTTGCCCCTTCGAGGGTTATATAGGCGAAACTACTTATGTTGTGTTTAAAAATAACATGTAAGTATTGCGGGCGATTCACTCAAGACCGTTTGACCGATGTTTTACCTCCGTGGTGATGTCGGAATCGCTCGTCTACAGTCGGCTGAACAACAAAGATGGATGACATGCAGACTGTATCGCCGAGCACGTCAAATTTATCGAACTGTCAAAATCATTGCGTGCTTTTGACTACGCTATCAGAAACTGACACATCTTCGACACAACCCTATTGACAGAAAATAAGTCATCATTACGAACTAGACGTAGGCGGATATCTTGTTATTTTATCTATGCTGTGCCCAAGAATATTAGGCTTTTCACCCGCGCGGTGAAAGATGTTGATGATGATGAAAAGTAGCCTATGTGCTATTTCAGATGATATGCCAAATTTCAACCAGATCCGTTCAGCCGTTCTGCCGTGATTGAGTAACAAACATCCAGATATCCATCCATCTAAATTTTCACATTCATAATATTAATATATTATTAGTAGGATTAGGATTACCTTGTCCTAAACAGCTAGGCCTAAATCTTTTGCTTTTTACAATGTACGCAGCCACCTAGGAAGATTTTTTGGAACTTCGTCCCTAAGAAGTATCAGTTAGTTTATCATATTTAATATAGAAACAACACTTTTTAGCATTAACTCTACACTAACTATGAAACAACTACATATGTAGCACCGTAAACATTTCTGGTAAAATAAAGAAAGAAAGTACGAAAGTAGTTTTTGTAGAAATTATCAAGTTTAGAGCTACACCGTTGCTGATTTCTACGGCATCCTAGCTTACTACCGTTGAAAAATTGTTGTATTGGGAACGTTCAAGTCTAATAGAGTTGGTTTCTTTGCCTTCACAAAACTTCATTATTACTTCTTCAACTACTAACAGTACGACGTACCTTCCTGGTACGTGATATTGGTGACCAGCCACGTCCACTGGAAAAGTCCTTCAAACCTCAGCTTACATCTTCAGGGATGTTAAGGCATGATGTTGTTTAAATTAAATCACTGGTAATATGTTTCAAGCCTCTGCCGGCATCTCCAGACACGTATAGTATGATGAGTATGTAAAATCATACATCGTCATGCCTTATTTCCGACAGATACTAACTAACATATCTTGCCTATTTCAAAATCATAATCATCATAATCAACCCATTTTGTTCCCACTGCTGAGACTCGAGCCTTCCTTTCAGAGAGAAGAGTTGGGCCATAATCCACCAAGCGGGTAGCAGCACGGATTGGTTAGTGGCCAACCCAGGTCGAAGTTTTCAGCCTGCCCGAAGCCGTACATACATAGCCTAACGACCGTTGTCCTAAGACAAAAAACTCCGTAACTTAAAGTGCCCTATACGAAGCACGGAACAATGCCACTAGCGGTCACCCATCCAAGTCCTAACCGCAGCAAATGTTGTTTAACTTGTTGATCGGTTAAGATCGCTAAGTGAAGCTCCGCTACGAGTGCTTCGCTTGCCTGTTCATACCTACATAAAAGTGAACTTATAAATATAGCAAAATTCAACATTAATTAAAAATGTTCAGTCTTTTAGATTAGTTATACCAGCGCAGCAATCTTACGTAAACCCCCCGGACAGAATTTACTTTGCATCGGCACTAGTCAAAGGCTGCTCTAATCAACCCGAAGTTAGTCAAAAGTTGCATGTAGAATTCTGTACAGATTTATCTCTGCTTTATTTTTATGAAGCATTCATAGCGGAGTTTTCTTAGTTGATATAACTGTTTAACTACGTTAAGCAAGCGTTGCTGCAGTCACTACTTGGATGGTTGAGCACTATTAGTATTTTCAATTAAACGGTTTTGTGCTTGAAGGGCGTGTTAAGGGTTAACGAACAGCAATCAACCGGGCACCGTTTCAGCATCGCCTCAATCCGAGCCGTTCAGTATTCTTTGTATGGAACTTTCTATTATTTGTATGGAACGTACTCTCGATTAAGATCAGTATTCGAGCAAAGGACTGCGCTGAAAACCAGCCTTGTGTTGCGAAAATGCTAACACAGTTCAGTGCTGAGCGTACTTTTATTCCCATAAAACAGTTAAAGGTTAAATCCTAATATATAAATATGGTTTTGTTGTGTTAGGTACTTTGTTTTTTGACAATAACTATTTTCATTCATTCATTCATACATTCATTCAACTCCATACTTCAACACACACTAGTTAAATCGGTACCGACACCGCCTCGGCGTTGATATACACTCGAGAGCAATGAATCCGGGTCACTTAAAGAATGTTAAAAATCTCGGAAACTAAAAATGATAGGTTAATGCAATAAATTGTATTTAATAGACAATGTAATACTCCTTAAATGAAAGTAAAAAAAATATGAGTCACCATACATTTTATTAACACAAAATTACATAAAGAAAAAAACTGCTGATCTCTCCTTAAAACAAAAATAGGAAACATGAAATTTTTGAACTTTATTACGATTTTCTTGAATTTTAATACTTCGTATTGCCTCCTCGTGCTTCCATTACTGCGTTTACGCGGTTTGGCATGCTGTACATCAAGTTCCTTATACGATTTTGGGGAATATTCTCCCATTCCTCTGTGAGAGCAATTTTGAGCTCACGAAGCGTGATTGGGGGAGGGTTTCGTTGTTTTACGCATCTGCCTAGCTCGTCCCAAGCATGCTCGATCGGGTTGATATCCGGGCTGCGCGCTGGCCACTCCATACGAGTAATGTTCATCTCTTGAAGGTAGTCATTCACAATCCTACCTGTATGAGGTCGGGCATTGTCATGCATAAATATAGCATCCTCACCTAAATTGACCATAAATGGACCAACGTGATCATTGAGGATTTCTTCCACATATCTTTCGCTAGTTAAAGAGCCGTTTTCTATGATCACCAGCTCTGTGCGACTTTCAGAAGAAATTCCGGCCCACACAAGTACAGACCCACCACCGTAGGCTACTTTTTCTTCGATGCATGCTTGCTTGAATCTTTCCCCTGGTCTTCGATACACTCTTGTGTCTTCCATCGTGCTTGTAGAGCATAAATTTTGATTCGTCGGATAACATAACTTTTGACCAATCTTCAATACTCCAATTTACGTGGCTCTGGGCATATCTTAGTCTTGAAATACGATGCCCACGCTCCAGTTTAGGGCCGTTTGCAGGTCTAAGGGGTTTTAAGTTAGATTCAGCAAGCCGACGTCTTACTGTCCATGCACTTGGGTTACTTCCTCCGAGGCGTCGAAACTGATTTGTGAGTTCAGTTCCTGTGAGAAAGCGATTTCGAAGCATGGTGTTCACCAAGTATCGGTCTTCTCGTGCTGTGGTACACCTGGTTCTGCCCGTTCCTGGTCTGCGTAGGTTAGAACCAGTTTCTTCGTAACGTCGGAGAACTCTTTGTATTGTTGACAGCGACACACCGACAGTCCTGGCTGTATCGCGCTGACTCCGGTTTCCAGCATTGTAAGTATTCTGGTGCATTCTTCAGGCGTAAGCGACATAATTTCAGCTTGAATAATGAATATAGAGCACTATCAACATGGTTTATGTACCCACATAAATGACAGATTACAAACAAAAGCAAAACCAAATGCTGTAATTTCGTAGTTCCATCTTCGAAAGTGGCCCTTTTTCAAATTTGATTTTTTATGATATAACTTTACAATAACTAAGAAGTTTTAATACCTTCATTTAAGGAGTATTACATTGTCTATTAAATACAATTTATTGCATTAACCTAGCATTTTAAGTTTCCGAGATTTTTAGGATTCTTTAAGTGACCCGGATTCATTGCTCTCGAGTGTATAACCGAGAAACGTAGAACACGGTTGGTTGGTGTGCATCAAGCCTAAGTCGTCGATCTCGGTTGTTGTGTTAAGACAACAGTTGCTAGACAATGTCGATGTATCTGTGTGGATTAAAAACTTCGACATTAGAGCTGACTTATATTCAGAAAAGAGCAGTAGGTACCACGAACTCTTTGTGAACGAGTTCTTCCAGGGAATTACTAACACCATTCCCATTTCTAGCATGAAGCGTTACTGTGTTCCCGTATGTTTGATGGTGAAATTATATCGCAAATGAGATTTATCAACTTAATGTCTCAGGTTGGTGATGGGCGCAGTTCAGTTAAATTGTGACAAAATGCATCTGTTAAAGGCACAGGTTACCGTTTAACACCAGGTGAGCTTCGTGCATGTACCATAACCTAATGATATAAAAGAAACCCCAACCTTTACAGTTACAGGACCCACATGTTTCGTCATTGCGGGCGCTTCATGTTAGATATCTTTTTTATAAATCGTTCTTGACCTCCAAATCATATTAGAGCCTTCTTTACAAAGAATCGTGTTTTTTGCAGTATCTACATGGAATCAAAAACCGATATCCTATAATCAATCATCGTCACCATACGAGTAAGCGCAGCGTAGGTCGTCCGACAGACGACCTGATGAAGGTCGCAGGACGACGTTGGATGCAGGCCGCTTCCAACCGGTCCTTTTGGAAAATCATGGGGGAGGCCTATATTCAGCAGTGAACGTCTACGTCTGGGATGATGATGATGATGATGATACGAGTAAGTATGTAAGACATGTCACATTAAATATACGTACCTGGATGACCAAGCTTTGCTCGTAAGTAAACAGTTGATTTTCTTGGTCTAACCTCAAACCAAACACTCATTGGCTTAGTGTTGCTGAACAACGCCATCTATTGTCAAGTAGCTTAAGCGTTGCTTTGACGGTAAAACAGTGCAGTGTAGCAGTTTTTCATTGCCTGAAAACACGAATAAAACGACGTTTTTTAAAAGTGCAACCTATCTAAAGACAGGCCTGTTGGTCTAGTGGTTAGTGACCCTGACTGCTATGCCGGAGGTCGTGGGTTCGATTCCCACTCAGGACAAATGTTTGTGTAATAACGATCATTTGTTCTGTGTCTGGGTGTAATTTATCTATAATACGTATGTATTTAGAAATATATAAGTATGTTTATCAGTTGTCTAGTACCCATAACACAAGCTCTGCTTAGCTTGGGACTAGATGGCGTTGTGTGATAGTTGTGGAATATTTATTATTATTTATTATTTATTATCTTGATCAATCGATCGCCCCCAATACCCTTGCATACTAAATTTTGTGAAAATCGTTAGAGCCGTTTTTTAGATCCAGATTGTACATATACATATAATAAAAACGTAACAGATCGCTGTCTGTACATGGAAGATAAATGAGAAAAAATATTATTGGGACTTTCGTAAACGAAAATGGAATGAAAAACAAATTGTTAGAGTGCACTAACGCACCTATCTAGACAAACAAACAAAATATCTTACAACATTTTTTTCATTCAATTATCGTTTATAAAAGTCCCTTTAATATTTCTTCTCATATATCTGCCATGTACAGATAGCGATCCGTAATATGTATAGATTAAATGGTTTTAGTAATAAGAATCATCTTTAATATGTTTCACTGAATACCTAGAACCCACAACAAATGCGTAGAACTATTGGCTCCTCTAAGCCTTTTCTACCGTTTGTTTCATGGTAAATGTTTTGAAGAGCTCTTTAATCTTATTCCTTCCTCACCAATCTGATCCCGAATTACTCGTTCCGGCCGAGCAGGGCTTCCATATACTGTTCAAAATTTCTTACCACGGACAAAAAAGTTTGGCAGTTCCTATCTCTGTCGTGTAAGTAAATTGTGGAATGCTCATAATCATAATCATATTTATTTTCGTGACCAAAATTCATTCTTATATCATTTTATACAACCAACAAACCAAAATTCATTCTTATATCATTATACAAATCTAATTAAACAACGTAAAATAAAAAATAACGTAAGATATACATGCAGCCCTAGCTCTCACAGTAGGATTCCCTGTGTTTGTGAGAGCTAGTTTACTCCCTTAGGTTATCTTAATTAAGACATTTGATTCTTACATATAAAGAGCAAATGATGATTTTATTTTAAACGTTTATAGAAATAACCACGAAATAATAATAATAAAAAGCCTCGACCGACATCTTAAGAGGCTTTCGCTAGACGGTTGGATCAAGGGACAGATACAGAAGGCAGTACTTCTTGACACGGCACGTATTGTCAGGAGGTTCCTCAGTCTGCAGCCCTAACCACTGGTAGTTTGGGTCATGCCCCGCTGCCGATGGCAATCTAGGATTAGGTTTTTTACAATGTTTTTTATTTATTATTTTTTATTGTATATAGAAATATTGTAAAAAATGTAATTTTAAGAAAAGGAAATAAATAATGTGAATAATAATAATACAAATAAAATTAATTAACATATATTCCTTCTTCTCTTTTATGACTTTAGTGTGTTTATATATTGATTCTAAGTTAATCTTCAGTACCCTAGTAATGCTGCCAGCGGTGTACGTATTTCCTTGCAGCTATGACCCTGGGTCTTTCAAGCGAGGCGTTAAAAAGCATCTCTCAGGTCATCATAGGGGTAACGATTAGTGAAGCCGTAAGCTGCATTAATGGTCATCGCTTCTTAATTCCATTCCATCAGACAAGAGGGAGTTACTTTACAAGAACAAATTAAAAATATTCTCTACTTACCTTGAATCACAAGATCAAGTTGGGTGATTTCCGCCAGCCTATAGAAAAAAAACATGTTATGATTTTTAATTTTCTGCTGAATACAATTCACTTTAATATTTTAGAAGTGATCCTAAAGCGCATTCACTTTATATTTTAGAAGTAATCCTAAAGTAAAATTTTATTCAACTCTAACACCGTATCATCCGAATATGTATCTGGGAAAGTCCTAGCATAAAATAAATAATTTATGGTTAATACAAGGTAGAGCAACTTTTGGTAAGACATGGATCAAAACTTCAGACCCATCAGATATTCGTGAAGTCAGACACAAATCCGTAGACGTATAAAAAAAGGCCGCAACAAAAAAGGACGTTTTGCAATCATATGGCACAAACACAAATAAGGTATATGTTTGTGTACGACTTTATATTTATAAAAGTACTAAATCACGGCGTATGTTGAGTTAAGGTTACTGTTCTTTCCTACGGTATTTAGGAATGATGAACGACACAGAATTAATATAGATAGAACAGCCAAATATTATTATACAAAAGTAACAAAAATATGAATGTCAGCCGAAAAGATAGAGTTTTAACATTCGGAGAATGGCATATTTTGTGTGAAAGTGACAAAACTTTTTTGTTTTAAAGTGCACTACGTTTCATTTTCGCTTATGTCAGCCGTAAGGATGGGTCGGAGAATGCCATAGTTTTTTATTTGTAAAGAAAACTCACGCAGACAAAGGTTAAAATGTATGATTGGCACAAACATCACTATAAATGATTGGATGAAGGAAGACGTTGGTTTCTGAAACAAAGTTGTTACTAGTGGATTAAAAGAATTAAAAAGCAAAAACGTAATTCTTTATATGAAACATATAAAGGCCATTCTATGCTCGATCTCATTTCTGGTAACGTGAGTAAACAATAACAATCTGTTAAGGCTCGAAGGGGACGGAGCCATTTCGGATGTTTTAATGCGAATTTTAATCAAACCCGTCGCGAACGGAACTCACCTCTGTTCCGTCTCAGGGAATATTTCGGATACAGGTGTGTACCGTTTTTATGATATATTACTGGGTAAGACTGGTGGGTGGCATTCAACGTGGAGGAAGGAATCAGAGGTCATAGTATAATTTTGTAGACTACGTTATGGAATGCGCGAACTCACGGGAGATTGTTGTTGATACGAATCTTGAGTTTGTAGAGACTTTTAAAACGTAGTCCACTTTAAAACAGCGTTAGATAAGTTTGAAAAAATAATAACTATAATACTACCATTGAAAGAACTGGATTAATTGCCCAATTAAGTATATTTTTTATGTATATCGGCTGAGAGCCGGACATGAAGTGTGACCCGGTATGAAGAAAACACGTAGGCCTTTATTAATAAACGTTGCGTAATCATAGATTAGGTGTAACATGCTTGGTCTTGCTTTCACGCGTGACATTTACTGCAAGCGAAAAATTGACAGATAGATGTTTTAACTACAGCTGTTATATAGGCGGTTGTGGTGATGGGTGGTGCGGTGACTCAACCGCTCGCCCGTTGCGCATGCTTAGTCACAATAGGCGGCCGACGCCGTCATAAAATTTAAATACAACTGGGTAACATTTACAATAAATAATACATGTGACTGAATTATGAAATAGTAAAACGGGATTACCGTGAGACTTACGCGTTGTCAATATCACACTAAACTATTATTCATAAGGGTTGTCTTAGCTCTATGTATACTGCATTTATTTTGGTCTCGCCTATTTCTTTTTACATAATCTGAGAGTGATGGAAACCGTTCAGGATTACATTTAACAAATAGAGCGACTTCAAATATGTACAATGATGGAAGTGTAAGAATTTAATATTTTTTTAAATAAGGTATGCAGCTATCAGTCTGTTTTAACCTAAACATCGTTCTGATGCAACGTTTTTGCCTCTTAAAGATTATCTCATTATTGGTATGTAGAGTTACCTCAAAATATCTTAAAATGGATTCAGCCAGTCCATAGTAAGCGGAAAGTAATGTATCAATGTTCAGAGTAGCCGAAAGTTTACTCAAAGCATATGCAACGCTATTGATTCTTTTTTACAGAGACTCTATCTGAGGCTTCCAGTTTAGTTTCTTATCTACAACTAATCCTAAAAATGTTGCCTGACCCACTTCGTTAACAATGTTACCATCATATTTTGCAGTAATATCGTATTTCTGTGGGCCTCTTTGCTTGAAATGTATTATATTGGTTTTACTAATGTTTAAGTTATTATTATCAAGCCACGCAATTACAGAACTCAAAGCATTATTAATGTCAGTTTCATAGGAGTCAATATTTTTTCGCGGTATCGTTATTGTGCTATCATCTGCAAATAATGACATTTGCTGGGTTGTGGCATTAGGTAAATCAATAATATAAATTGTAAATAAACGTGGACTCAGGACGCTGCCTTGTGGAACCCCGTAAGTTAAAATTCGTACATCTGATCGTGATGCCACTTCGCATGTTGTTTTAAAATTTATTCTGTTTATTTCAGTGATTTGTCTGAATCTAAAATATTGTCACGTATTCCGTACGTTTCCAGTTTATTTAAAAAAATAATCCGTGATCAACGTAGTCAAAGGCTTGCGTCATATCACATAGAATCGTGCATACTGGTGAAGTTTTATCGACGCATTGTAAGACTGGTTTTATAAAATCATAGATGGCCATGTTGATAGTTTTATTTTTACGAAATCCTTTTTGCTCATGACAAAATATGTTGTTGATCTCTAAATATGTAATTTGTTTCGTTGTAAAAAGACTTTTCAAAAATTTTTGTAAATATTGAAGTAAGTGCGATTGGTCTGTAACAGTCCAGTCGATCCTTATTTCCCTTTTTAAATAATGGTTTAATAATAATAAATTTAAGAGATTCAAGAAATGTGCCTGTATTAATATACAGGTTCATTATGTAGCATAAAGGTGTACAAAGATGTTCTTTTACAGCCTTTATTATTTTGGTTGATACCTCGTCATGACCTATACTATTAGTGTTTTTTAAGTTTTCTATAATTTTTCCAATATCCAATGGTATACTTGGAGCCATGAACATTGAATTTTTCTGAGTTCTAATATTTGAAGTCACGCGATGTCCACAATTTGCAATTGGTTTGATTTTGTCTATGTAATAGTTATTAAATAAGTTTGCTATTTGTAAAGGATTAGTTGTGAATAATATTTATCTTCAATATTAATTTGAGAGATAGGCTATTTTGGTAAATTTAATCTTATTGTATTGATAATTTTCCATGCTGCTTTAGATTTATTGGCTGAAGTTTGTATTTTAAAGTTATTCTGTGCACGTTTAGTCAATCTTATTATTTTCTTAAACAATTTAGAATAATTATGAAATTTACTTTTATTTGTTTTACTGAGGTTTAGTCTAAACTTCCATAAAAGTTTTCTCTTGTTTTAACTACACATTTTTATACCACGTGATAGCCATTTTGTTCGTAAGACGTACACAAATCAAAAAAGTTGACGATCACTTTGAAAAATTTAAATCTTTTTTAACGGTAAATTATATTATGATTTCTTCGTCTTTTTAGTTGCTATTGATGGAATTTTCAGACCATTCCGAGTAAACCTTACCCATAGAGCTCAACGAGTCAATGCTGCTCTCTGGGAATACGACATCACAAGGTTAGACTGGCCTGCCGATTCGCCTGACTTAATCCCAATAGAGCACGCGGGGGATGCTCTGAAGCAAGCTGTTTGGAAGCAGTATCAGAGCTCAGGGAGCTAGCCGCTATTTAAGAATGGGACAGGTTACCCCAAGAAATGCTGGGTAACTTGATTCTCAGCTTGCTCAGGAGGATCACCGCACGTGTTCGAGCCAGCGGAGGAGTTATATCATATTGAGTATAAATTAACCTTTTATTCATAAATTATTAATTAAAACAAATAAAAAAAAATATCAGCTTTTGCTAGTGATCACGAACTTTATTGATATATGTGTACGTACAAATATTAGTGAGATAGAAAGAATTTGTACTATTGTAATAATTGTAGTGAAACTAGCTGCACCCCGCGGTTACACCCGCGTGTTAATAGGTGATGATGATAACAAAAGGTAACCTATGTGTCAATTCAGCGCCTCTTCTACCTCCATACCAAATTTCATCAAAACTGGACCAGCCGCTTGAGTGTGAAAAATTAACAAACATACACACTCACAAACGATTTTATCTTGCCATATTGACCAGTTTCTTTTGCCAAGTTACAAAAACATTTTATTTAGTTTACAATAAGTAAAAAAAAGCAACGTTTTAATAAAATCCAACATATAAATTCTACACGTATATAACTTTTTGCTGTATTTTCCCAACCAACATTTATTAACAGAAACACATTCACGTGATTACTTCAGCCATTCAATCAAGAGATTTAGGCACAGATGTGATATTACTTCACAAAAACAACAATAATTCCCTGTTGTTATTCATCGAACCGTGTGTGACGTGTGTATACACGTCATTACCATCTTCCACGTTAATTTGTTTCGTGTAAACGGACCCTTGACATGCGCCGTCGATAGGTCGCATTGCTAATGAAAAAGAGACGTAACTCTAATATGTTTGGAAAGTAATAACGTCTTTCTTCTATCAGAAGTTAGAAGTGTGGATAGGTTTTGTTGACTTGTCATTCGTGTACTTTGGCAGGCGTTAACGAAAAACCAGCATAAAGAAGGCGCTCGTAATGAAATAAGATTTGTAATTATTATTGGTACGTTATTCTTATCGTGTTGTGAATATATCTTTAATAAAACTTAATTGGGCCTGTTAAAGACATGTGTTTGTTCTACAGACAAGCTCTGTTTCAAACGAGGACTGACCTTTTTCGAATGTATTTAAGCACAAATAATAGATTTGACGTTTAATTTTACTACTCAACTTTATACATGGTTTTGATTATATGGTTATTGTAATACACATAATAATTTTGCACACTAGTACATAATGGAATTATCCATACAAACTTATGTTAGTACCTTACTGCAAATTGTATGCGAATATATCATTACCTTTTCAATTTAACTGGATAGTACAGTTTTTTTAGAAGTAACAAATAATAAGGTGGTATATCTCTTGGGCCGTCTTGGTTGGTACCACCGCAGTACCAGATATTCTGCCGCGAAGCAATAATGCGAAAGCATTACTGTGTTAGGGTATAAAGGGCACAGTAGCGAGTGAAATTATTAGGTCAAAGGGGAAAACCAACGAGTATAGTGCAGTGGTACGCAAAGCTGCAGTTATAAAGGTCTGGAGACACTGCAACCGTCATGGGCAAGCCTGAAGCTTGCCATCCCATCAGTGGGCCTAGCACGAATAAGTGCGTAACTGTATCTACGTCAACTGTGACACAGATGACTCATCGTGCGTACGCCGAAGCGTGACTTCTTGACGCTTACGATACGAATACTTTTTCGCAAATTGTTTGTGCTACGGTGCTCTGTGGGCCTAGCTGCGTAACTGGAACGTAAAGTAAAGCGTCGTTCACGTAAAACAGTACACAGCACACTAAACTGTTATGTATCTGTCATTCGCGACGCACGCCTTGCGATGTCTGTAGGTACGCGTCTTAGGACAACTGTGACACAGATGACTCATAGTTTGTACGGCGAGGCGTGACGCGTTGAAGGTTTCAATACCTACGAATACTTTTTCGCAAATTGTTTGGGGTACAACCTCTGGGCCACGATTTTCACGTCTCATCACATAAAAGAGAAAAACAGACGAGATTGAATAGTTCGTTAACAATTTCAGGTGAGAATATTTTCTTGTCACTTTTCGTGATTTTCCAGTAGTCGCGTTTTGGTGTTTGACCTAACTTCCTTAGCGACTTCCTTTTTTTCCAAGAGCTGTGTTACTTGTTATTTAATGAGAATTTCTACATTATGACTGTGACTTTCAAACTTTATACACTTTACACCCAGCAACATTATAGTATAGGTAGATGTTTTATTTTTCCCTCACGCAATAGAGCGGTTAGCTAAAAGCCAAGTAGATTGATTTAGAAGTCGTATAAGGGTAGAGTGCTACTTAGGATGCAAGCCACGTCGCTAGGTAGGGGTGCTATCATTTGAGCTTCCGAATCAGAGATGAACTTCCTTTTTCATTCATACGGTAGTAAGATTGTATCGAAACTCTTTGAAAACTCGGGTTTGTGGTGGTTTCTGAATGAGCATTTACAATTATAGTCTTTGATGAATAAATTCCCGATAAAGTGAGTAACCATGGTAATAATAGAAAACCGAGGAGAGGCAAACTATATAGTATATATACTATAATAGTACATACATTTAACCCGTCGCGTGTCGAATGTACCTACCTACATCATGTGTACGTGCAAATAAGTGCTAAGCCATGTCGCGCCAACACCAAATGTAATACACATTTTATACCTCTTGTTTGTAACTAATTTTATCCGATCCTATGCATTCCACCGGTATAAATATGCTTCTAGTTGGTCAAACTGTTATTAGAGTAGTATTTTTATCTAAACTTTTATGCGTAGTTCGAAATGAAACCGAAAGTTGTAGCCATTGGACGGGTTAACAGTTTCAACTGCATCTTGCAAGACTAAGTACCTACTTACAATTTGAAAAATTGAATACCGACTTCCAGTCTATTCAGTTATTGGAGTGTATTTCAAAAACTACTTGACCGAATTTGATAACATTTAAAAGGGAACACACGGAAAGCACCAGCTTTCAAACATAAGAAGAATTTTGAGAATATGTTCACCCAGATTTGTTTGTTTGAATTGAAGGGGCTCCGTATCTACTGGACGGATTTGAAAAGTTATTTCACTATTCTAAGCAGACGTTAGTGCTTTAAAAGTAATACTATAAAAATATTTCAGTATTAGAATCCTAAATTATCCCTGAGTAACAGCTATATAATTTGATTCATTATAATCATCCATCACCACGCGGTTCTTAGTATAGTATAAGTAACAATGTATTATAGGTAAAACGAGTGTATTTCTCATTTTGCTACGAATAAATTAATTATTTACATCGCGAAGGTAAAATATTGATACACCGTAATCATGAATTACAAGGGATGTCGTTCAATTCCCGCACACTGTATCTACAAGCATTATTTAACTGTGGATATGGCCATGGGAACACTTCTTTTTATGTTTATGTTCTTTGTAAAGCCACTGTCTAATTAAGTTATTGTAAGATTCAGAGTAGCTACAGTAAGTGCTATACCCAGGTATCTGGTGTGATAATGACCAAGACGAATATTTGTATGTCACCTAATTGTACCACGTGTATAGAGTTGCTGAAGGGTACCTAAAGATAATAATAATCTCTTATGGGGGGCCCGTTTAGTGGGTGGCAAGTCACCACCTGCCTAAATATTTTAAGATGAGACTGAAATTGGCAGGTGCCGTAGTCTCGTCCATAGCCCACTATCTCCCGTACCACTAATAAGTACATATCAAAAGCCATGCCGATTTTACCCATTTTTTGTAATAGATATACCATGTAACCATCCATCCAAAATGTTTCTGTTTTTATACTACATTGTATTTTTATACCAAACGGGCCTCTAAGTATTGGCTACAGCCCCACTTATGCCTATGTAAAAGACCGGGTGAAACCCGTGAAATATGTTGTATAATAATAATAAAGCTTTATTTCATTCCATACAAGCATTAAATCAAATTGATAAAAAGGGAAACAAAAGAAGTTAATATACTAGTTACAAATAAATAAAAAAAAAATCTTAAGCCTTAAGATAGACGTGGGTAAATCGCAACCTTAGAGAAAATAAAGCTTTAAGAAGTATAAAAAAATATAATGCACTACTGCTTGCTTAGCGAGGCCAACCTCGCAATTTTATAAAGGAAAGTTACTCATTTTTGAACGGGATTCGAACTCACGCCTTCTGACCACCCGTGTCAGAAGCTTGGTTGCTCTGTTGGATAAAGCTTGTCAAACAATTCAATAGATGTCGCTTCGTACAAGACGATTAAAATCTACTAGAGATAAATTAGACGCTCGCACGGACTCGGTGGTCTAGCGGTCACATAGTATCGGAAGACGCGGGTTTCCAGTCGGAGGATCACTAAATTATCTCTATTAGATTGCAAATATTATAGAAATCGTGATATACGTGAAAGTAAGATGTTCACATAAACTAACAGCTTCCAGCGTATTATTTTCTATTACAAAGCAAATTGCATGAGTTAATACCGTACGACTCATTATAATTGTCTCACAAGTTCTATGAATTGTAGCCAACACTTTCCTATTTTTAAAATGTGTTGTATGTCTCCTTTCAAAGTTACTCGTATATATGTTTATGGCTTCAACAGCGTTACATACAACGTTGACGCAGCGAGAAGGGCAATGTTTTGTTTGTCTAACTAACAACGACGACAGTTTCACTCAGTATGGGGACGGAGTTAAAGAAATTTCCCTTCCTCAGCATGCGAATCATAACAGGCGAAAAAAACCCTGTTACGTGCTAGGCTTTTTGTGCAAGGGACCACCTTGGTTGATTTTATAGGGAAGCAGTAATGCTTAAGCTTTAATGTTTTAGGTTGTATTACTAGGCGAATGAGATTTAAAATATATATAAATATAAAAGTGAATATAAATTTAAAAGTGAATGTTTCGAGATTATGAGCGCAGTGCAGTACCACGTTAAACTTCAATGCTAAGCAATGCCACCTAGAGGTGACAAGGTCTTTATGTGTTCGGTTTAAGATCTTACTTTTCTACTTCCTCGTAGTAGTGTATACCTACTGAGATTGCACAAATTACCCGACCGGCTGTCAAAACAGCTGCTAGAACATGGCGGCCGTATGATACGACAAATTTTCTTTCTGCGATTAGCTTACGGAACAAGCAAGCAACTTGTGTTAAGCAGTAACCTCTGCTTATGAATTCGTTCACAAATGAACCTCTACCATCATACCAACGATGTGACCTTCATCAAAGTTCAAGGCAGAATATAAACAAGTGACCACTGGAATTGTTAGCCATAACTAATATCTATCAGATTAAGAAATCAGAATGATTCATTAGAAACTAAGAGCACCGGAGATAACAAATAACAACAAAGTTAGTTTGGGGCCTAACTCTCGTTTATCATCCCTCAACTTGGCACTTTGATTAGCTGTATTCTTATACTTAACTACTAAAGTATTCATTAGAGGCTGGTAATTTATCCGAAATTTGTTTGTCCAGGTTTAGGTCACTGATTATTAGAAATGTCACTGTTTATTCAATTTTTCATAAATCTCGAAACTGCAGTTCTCTGGCTGGCACTCCCACTGCCATGGGCTAGCGTTATGCTTAAAATTAAGCGCACAACTTGCACGTTATGTCACATCATGAAACAAAAAATAAAAAAAATGGAACCGAAATCAACACTAAAAAAGTGTGATATAACTTGTTGAAGTCATTAGCATGATAGTTCAAACGTATCATTATCACAATATTGTGCGCACTGTACCGATTTCGACAAGTTATTTCACCCATTTTTTAGTATTGAAGTCAGTTCCATATTTTTTTATATACTTTTCAGCCTTTTTAGTGATCCTTGCTAATTACCGGATCGATGTCATTCACCGTCAATGATTATAACATAAAATCATCAAAATAGGTGAAACACTTTTCAGTTATTGAAGTGTAACCCAAAAACACGGAAAGTTTTTAAATAAAAAACGAATCATAAATTATGTTCACCCAGTCGAAAGTTATGTAAGTACGTCCTCCTTTTTTTGGAAGTCGGTAGAAAAAGAGCTAAGTATATTTTCGCCCAGTCCTTGCCACAGGAAAACAACAAATTTTCCTGTCTTTCGTACTAAGTACGCATTCAGAATGTGAGAGTGCAGGCAATCACTAATTGGTGAAAGTGGGATTAGTACTAATTGAGACCACAGAAAATCACGTTAGACTTGGAAAGTAAGGCGTGATACAGAAATGTGTAACCAAAGTTTATGTGTTAAGGTTCAGTTTTGCAAACAGGTCACAAGTCGGACAAGTTTCCTCAGAGGTTTGGGGTTGCCTATAAACCTGTAAACCAATCTCTGATTTTATTTACAAACGTGACTATTCACTATTGCTGCGTCGACGTTTTCTTAGATAACTCGACGGTTATCTTGTGAAAGGGAAAAAGCCGAGAAAATATTTTCTTTTTCTATAAAAAATATGATGATATATAAACCATATTGTAATTGGATCAATTTAGTTGTACTTATAACGAAGGCAAAAGAAAACAAAAATAGAATGGGTGGGCTAAAATTTCAAGAAGTCAAGAATACAGCTTTTTGACATGAATTTAATGTTAATAATATTTAGTATCATGTAGTTAATTCTTGTATTACGGCAGCAAGCTTATCACCAAGACTGTATAATAAACCAATTTAGTTGTTTTTACACGTGTTCTTTAAACCGTCTTGGCGAGTACCACTGCATTAAACTTCATATTCATGTTTTTATGTCATGCTTTACAGTAGAGATTTTACAAATTAACTACTACTAATTATTAAGTAAGCTCCGCTTCGAGTGCTTTACTGAAGAACAAGCATTCGAGAACCTACTTAAGTATGAAAAAAAAAATCATGCAAACGGCTCCATTATCGTTCCAATTGATTTCTTTACCAATCTGTACGCTCCTATTTTCCCCGATTGGCATGCATTATTTATGAAAGCGGAGTAAATAAGCCAAGAGGCAATTCTGCGATTTAGATAGGGTTGCCATAGGATCACTATGGCATTATTGAACTGGTCCGTCGGTTTATTTTACATAACTGTTGCTTTTTTAGAAATATCCTAAGAAAAATAAAGAAAACACCAAGAAACCCGTTTTAATTTGTAGTAGTATTAATTAATAATAATAAAAGTTGGCTAACCCGGTAGCCCTAGTACAAATATCTAGAAACAGATTTCTAAGTCACAAAGTTTTGAAGGTGATTTAAGAAAAGGCATACAGAAATACACCCTAGATAAGAAAGAAAACAAGGATTTATCCGTAACGACTAATTACTTATAAGCGCCTTACAAACAGTGTCAAAAAACGACCACTCACGTCGCATTTCACGGACTATGCGACGTGAGTGGTCGGTTTTTGCCTGGACTTATAATACCTATATTTTATGAGAAAGCTGTTGTATTTTTGGACAAATAATTATGGTGACTGTCGAGTCTAAGGGTGTCAAAACGGGCTATTTTATGAAAGTATGTACATTGCATTACATTGCATTATAGTAAGTAACAGCTATAGGTAGACTACAATAGAATCTTATGTCACATAATTTATCCTGCCATTAAAGAATATCTTCATGATAAATTGCAATTGGAAGTTAGTTTAAAATATGCCGCCGTATCCTGGATGATACAAAGTTCTACCTTAGGGTATGTCATTGGAAAGTAACTACAGCTAAAATTACAGAATCAGGACTCCAACGGGAGCACTCCCAGCCGTTGAATGAGTCGCCTGGGCCCTTTGGTACGATAGCATCACACAAAATGTGCGTATCCGATAGAGGTTACCATAAAGGACTATATGTTCGGACTCATAATGATAGCGGTTCGAGAGTTTAGGAGATAAAAGAGGCTCATTTCGAACTGGTATCATAATGAGCGTCTGATCTTTTGTTGAACCGTGAACCAATATTTACATGGTATTTTGCTACAGATAGTAAAAATACGAAAACTGGTCCACATCACAAATTACTTTAAAACAAATAAATACTCACGGAGAAAGGAACCAGTATGGTTTGAAGACACAAAGAAATTGATAGAAGGATTGCGACGATGTGGAAAAAATACTGGACACTCAAAATTTACAAACAAAATACTGACGTTGGGAATCGAATACAATGCCCGCCAGAAGTTTGCAGACACCGCTTCCCACTCGCCCTGAAGACAAAAAACCTGGGTCATGTATTCGATTTCTGCGGTGAGTGTTTTTCCGGTGTTATTTCATGTGACTTACGGGAATTTCAACAAAAAGGACTTTTTCAAATATACACTTGATGTAGTTATTTATTTCTGTTTATTATTTAATGTAAAATTAATAAGTAGTTTAGAAAATTTCTAAACTACAAATCACTACAAACATTATTTAATAATGTTTGTAGTGATTTCACAATCAAATTTCTTGAGTGGAAGGGTAAATATCGAGTATGTGCTAGATGCACATAGATAGATAGAGCTAGATCACATCTAACAGTCACTTAAATAGAAAACTGATATCAATTCCAATGGATTTGCAAAACAAGTTTTCTCCGCCTTTCTTTTTCTAGCCACTCTCTTTAATTTACTAATAATATTAGATCAACTTTTTTCTATATTTAGCTCATTACTTATTGTTATTTCCTTACTACGATTCCCTTGTTAAGCCATAAAGCTAATCAATTCCATTACTTTTCAAACAGCTTATGTTTAATTGTTGTATCTTTGTTCATAATTGCATTATATTAAAGTCCCCCTAAACTTTATCACCAAAAACGTAAGTGAATTTCTGTATCCAGCATTCTAAGTAATAATGAACCTATTTGGTAGATCACCAAAGTTTATAAAGAAAATGAGACGCAATCTACGCCGAATGCTTGGGACGAGAAGGATAAATACCATCTTCATAAACTTGAGGGCGCTGCAAGGACAATCAGGGTTCCCACGAACAAAATAAAAACTTTTCCTGTCTCTAAAGAAAAATATAATTATAAAAATTATTCAAACTGTTATTGTTTGAGGGGCAGTAAAAGAGGCAAATGTATTATCATTTATATCATGAGCCAAAAAGGTATATTTTTAGTTAAATTGTGCTGTAGATACTTACAGGCGAAACGTTTGTCTCAAACCATGATGGCGAGAATGAAAGCCCAACAACTTCATTGATTTTATAGTAGATTAGTAGCCAAAGGTTGTAAGGCATCAACTGCAGCCCGAGATGTTTAGGCGCACGACCGCAGCGAGGGCGCCTATAGTTCGAGGGTGCAATTGATGCTTACACCCGAGCTAACTACTCTGCTTTACATCTCGATTGTGAGGTAAGTAGAAAAAACCGGCATTACAAAAATAAAATTGATAACTGTTATACTCATACGAAGACAAGGCTGAATAGCGAACCGACCTCTTTTGTCATTGGGCTGAATGCATGATGTCTATTGCCAGTATGATGGTTAGATGTACGCGAAATTTTTGAAAGAGTGAAGTGTTATTTTTTTCAAATTATTACCGCCGTAGGGCTCTTCTAGCTACATTATTACCCTAGAGCGCTAATTGGTCACCTACAAGCCCCATTTGTGGGTAATAAGGACCTACTTACCGAATATGAGAGATGTAAATTAACTTTACTATACATACTATTATACATCTGTGTTTTCCCGAGTTTTGACGTGTAATAATAGAACATTATGAACTGTTAATTTTTCATATTAGTGTAGGCATATTATATAAAATCATGCAACTTTTGTTTTGTATTTCTCTCGTAAATTGCCCTACAAAGCTTTGGTAATGCATCCACCGCTTTACTTGAACGTGACTTACTGCCGTGTTTATAAACAAGTAAAAGTTATTAATAATAATAAATAGTAAATAGGTAATGCTGAAGTAATTACTTAACGAAAAGTAATTACTTAAAAAATGATTTTAATTCTATTGACTAGAATTTGCCTGAAGTTAGAACTATCAAAGACTAGAATCCTTAGCCGAGTAATAGTCACCATTCCCTTTACTTAAGCAATGAGAACACGTCCATTTTTCTTTTTTAATGCAAAAGTGAAGTTTAATCGTTACTTAAGTATTTACTTGTACTTAAATAATTACGTTTACTTGTTTATAAATACGGCAGTTAGACAAGACTGCGCCTTAATAATAGACTTGTTTACGTGACTGTAATTTGACTGACTATTTTCAATAATGTCACATTCAATAATGGCATATGAAAACTAAATTTTATGTTTTGTACTAACATAAAGCCAAAGAACTAACATTACACTTACTAACGTTACTTTAGTAAGTGTAAACGTAATGTTAGTAAGTGTAAACGTAACGTTAGTAAGTGTAAGGTCTTTGCATAAAGCAACTTAAGATATCGACAGACAAGTACAACACCTGTTGCGGCCTTGGTCCAGGAATAGGTGTAGGGAACAGCTCGAAATAATGAATTTTACAGCTTTACTTGTTACTTTGTTATATTGTAGTATTTTAATAAATATAGTAGATATATACAGTAAATTAATACAGTAGTGTGTCTAGCGCTGTGATCGCCGACCGAATGGCAGAGCGCCGGCTGTCCCCACACGAAGTCCAGTTGCTGCTATGTGTGCGTATGCGCACACTAGCAAACGATGAAGCGTTAACATCCTGCCGCCCTTGAAACGATGATACGTTTCAAGCTCATACTGGTAGAGGACAGAGCTTGTTAAAGGCTCTCCGCAATGTTCCAGACGATGTTCGAACGTCAGCAACCCGGTTGACCCCGTCCGAACCGCCGTAGACTGTAGTGATACGACCCAGCAGCCATCTGTTGGCAGGCAGGTGATCGTCCTTGACCAGGACCATCTCTCCTGGTTGTGGTTGACCTTGATCTTTACGCCATTTGTTTCTTTTTTGTAGTTCTGAAATATATTCTTTATAATAACGATTCCAGAAGTGAGCCTTGAGAGCTTGTGTCCTTTTATATCTCGTGAGTGTATTGATTGCCGTGTCTTGTGCCTGGGAAGCAGGCAACATCAATATGGTACGCCCAATCAAAAAATGCGCAGGAGTCAAAGGGACTAAATCTGTCGGGTCTGATGAAAGAGGTGTTAGGGGCCTAGAATTGAGAACACCCTCAATTTCAACTAAAACCGAGTTCATTTCTTCATAGTCAAGATGGGCTTTAGATAAAATGCGTTTTAAATGAAATTTGACTGACCGGACAGAGATTTCTGCACTGCCATTAAAATGAGGACTATAAGCTGGACTAAATTTAAAATCAATCTCCTTTTCTGCTGAATATGAACTAATGTGTTTCGAGTTATTTTTAAGAAATTTGTAAAGTTCATTACAAGCTCCTCTGAAATTAGTGCCATTATCTGAAAAGATAGTAGCGGGTTTGCCTCTGCGGGCAATGAACCTATTTAGGGCAGACAAAAATCCTACAGTACTTAGGTCGGTAACAAGTTCAATGTGTGTAGCACGGACTGCTAAACAAATAAATATGCATATATATGCCTTTTTTAGCCTACAACCTCTACCTTTTCTGTCCGCTATAAGTACTGGCCCACAATAATCTACAGCTGTATTTGAATATGGGTAGTCTGCATGAAGTCTTTGTTCGGGTAAGTTACCCATTATTGGCTGATAAGTTGACCCTGAGAATCTACAGCACTTTGTGCAGTTACGCGTAGTTTTGCGTACAAGATTACGACCATTTATAATCCAAAACTTGTGTCGTAAAGTAGCTAATAGAAGCTGTGGTCCAGCATGCAGTAAAGTTTTGTGATAATGTTCTACTAATAACCTTGTAATATTGTGCGATGCGTGTAATAGAATAGGATGTTTCGTGTCGTAGTCGTAGTTGCTATTTGAGAGCCTGCCACCAACCCTCATTAGATTAACTTTATCGATAAATGGATTTAAACTCAGAAGCTTATCCTTTGAAGGTAGTGATAACATTTTCTTTAAGTAGGTGTATTGTTTATAAAACATATCTCTTTGCACAATCTTGCAAAGCACCTTTGTAGCTGAATCAAGTTCCGGTATCGTTAATGAGTCCCTTTGTTTATTACATGGGTTTCTACAATTATTAATAAAACGCTGTATATACGCAGTAACGCGTTGTAATTTATTAAAATTTGAATATCTGTCTGTGAAAGGGCTGTCATGTGGCTCACATGCTGACAAAAGACATTGAAACTTCATTTCAGGTAAGTGCTCTACCTTTACACTTTGAGGTTGAGTAGGTATCTGTATTTCGATCTCATGTAGAAACTGCGGTCCTTCCCACCACAGAGTTGAATATTTGAGCTGTAGTGCGTTTTGACCTCTGGATCCAATGTCGGCTGGATTAGAGCTACCGTCGCAAAAATTCCATGAAAATGGATTAGAGTTGTTAGTAATCTCAATGACTCTATTGTAAACAAACTGCTTTAATTTTTCCTTGCTACATAATTTGATCCAACTTAAAACAATAGTAGAATCACACCAGTAAAAATGTGAGTCAATATTGAAGCGTAGGGATTGTTTCACCTTCACTGCTAACCGAGTAGCCAGAAGAGCACCGCAAAGTTCTAGTCTAGGTATAGTGAATTTTTGCTTGATCGGAGCGACCTTACTTTTCGCTATTAATAAATGGACCTCTACCTTACCATTATTAGAAATCGATCGTAAATAACAGCATCCCGAATAACATTTTAATGAGGCATCGCTGAATGTATGAAGTTCTACTTTAATAGCACAATCACAGATAACTCTACGTGGTATCTCGATGGTGTTTAACTCAGGTAAATATTTAATAAACTTATTCCATTGCTTCTGAATCTCTTCGGGCAATTTATCATCCCACGAAATATTTTTTGCCCACAGAGCTTGCAGTATGAGTTTCGCTTGTAACATGCATGGGTTGATCAAACCTAGCGGATCGTAAATTTGTGCAATAGTGGAGAGAATTCTTCGTTTGTTGATAGGCTCCCCTTGAGCTGACTGAGTTAGTGAGAACAGCAAGGTGTCCCTTTTGCAGTTCCATTCTAAACCTAAGGTTTTTGTGTGTTCGTGTTTACCTAAGTTAACAAGACTATCGTTATCGTTTTCAGCAACGATTTCGTTAAGTATTGATGGATTGTTTGAGTGCCATTTACGTAAATGAAAGTGAGCGCTACCTAGTTCACGTATAACGCCTTTGCACGTCGTTATCAGGGTTGACTCATCGTCATGACCGCTGACAAAATCATCAGCATAAAAATCTTTTAAGATAGCTTCACTTACTTGTTTCTCAGTGCAATCAAGGCCTAATTGTATGAGACATCTGACAGCTAGGTACGCTGCTGAAGCAGTACCATAACTGACGGTGTTTAATTTATAAGCTTTGATTTTATGCGATGGATCTGATCGCCATAGAATTTGTTGCAAACTACGCTGATTCTCGTTTACTAAAATTTGCCTATACATTTTTTCTATGTCAGCAGTTAAAACAAACTTGTGCTGGCGGAAACGAATTAATATGCTAATTAAATCGTCTTGTAGGTTGGGGCCTACATGTTGTATTTCATTAAATGATTTTTGTGAGCTTGAAAAATTTAACCTTGCACTACCATCAAAGACAGTTCTCAATTTTGTTGTTAGGCTTCCCTCACGCAGAACACCATGATGAGGCAAAAAGTATGAGATTTCATTACCTACAGTGTTGCTATTTTCTGACATGTGCCCTAGGGCTATATACTCATCCATAAACTCTATGTAGCTTTGTCTGAATTCAGGGTTGCGCTTGAATTTACGTTCTAATGCTTGAAACCGTGTTAAGGCTTGATTTCTTGAATCACCCAGACATTCAGGCGATTCTTTGAGTGGTATAGTTACTATGAATCGACCATCCGATTGACGGATTGTAGTTTTTATGAAAATGTCTTCGCAGACGCTATCGACATTTAAAGAAGTTTTTTGGGCTTCGCCGATTGATTCTAACTCAAAGAACTTATCTAGTTTGTCTTCGAGCTCAGCATCGCTAATGAAATTGCAGTGGACTGTGTTTTGTTTTGTGTTTGTGTCTCCTATCGTGCCAGAGACTAACCACCCTAGTTTTGTTTCAACTAAGGTTGGTTTATTTTTGCCTAGTGAACACCGTTTGCTTGATAAGACCTGCCAAAACAGATCTGCACCTAATAACATCTGCACCTCAGACGGAGTGTTGAATGTTGGGTCTGCGAGGTGGACGTGAGGTGGTATCTTGAAGTGACCTAAACTGATTTTATTAGTAGGTATTAATTGTGTTATTTGAGGCACAACAAAGCATTTCACTTGTGATGTATATCCTGAATTTGTAAGTGACAAAATAGTGACGTCACATTGTTTTGTTATTTTTGAAAATTGGTTATTCAATCCTTGGACGGATATTGAAGTAGAATCGATTGGAATCTGTAGCTGTCTTTGTAAACTTTCTGACAGGAAGCTTGAAGTGCTTCCATTATCGAGTAAAACTCGAACGTTGTGCAGATGACCATTGTTATCAGCAACATTAATGATTGCAGTGGAAAGTAATACCTGACAACGATGAGTAGATGACAATGCAATGTCATGCATGTGTTCTGAGCGGCTATTTTGTGTATATGATTCGGTCTGCTGCGCCAGCCTTTGCATTGCGGGTAATACTACACACCCTTTTTGGGTTGAAGAGTTGGAATCTAAATGTAATAATGTATTGTGTTTAGATGAGCATAATTTGCATGATCCATATTTACAACGTCGTTCATCGTGTCCTCCGCGGAGGCAATTGATACAAAGCTTTAATTCTTTAACCTTTTCAATGCGTTTTTCAATAGGCATGGATTTCAATTTCATGCAGTGATATATTGAATGGCTATGTTTACATAGAGGGCATGACATGTTTGTCTGCTTTGCAAATGTTGGATGTGCTATAAAAGCTTTTGGCCGAACATGAGTAATGTCGCTATGCCTACGTAATGGTTGACGTTGTGATTCCTCCATAGTTTCTAGCAAGTCAGCGCGATTTTTCAGAAAGTCGTTAAAATCTTGTAAAGTCGGAATGTCTTTGATTGAGTTTCGCTGAGCTTCCCAGTCTCGGCTCGTAGCTGAGTCTAACTTGCTTGAAACCATGTAGATTATTAGGATGTCCCAATGTTCAGTGGGTACATTTAGTGTTTTTAATGACCTTAAGTTTTTATTTACTAGGTCTATAATATTACGCAAAGCTTTGGATGACTCTTTTGAAATTGATTCTATGCTAAACAAGGCTTGTACGTGATTATTTATCAGAATCCGATTGTTATGATAGCGATTACACAATAAATCCCAAGCTACACTGTAATTTTCTGATGAAAAATCTAGTGACTGAATTACTAGAGCTGCACTGCCTTTCAAAGCTGCTCGTAAGTAGTGAAATTTATTAATATTCGGTAATGATGTATCCATGTGTATGAGCGAGTTGAATGTGTCGGTTGGAAGAGATATAGTAGGAAGCTTTAAGTTTGGCCCACCTGAATGTGCTACTACACAAGAACCTGCTACCGAAGCGAAGTCTTGCCCTGCAGAGGCAGCACCCGCCACCGCTGCATTTTTGCTTAGCAGCTCCTGAGCGGCCGCTACAGCGTTGAAGTAGGTGCCCTCGAAGGAAGCTCGCTCAGCGAACTCTTCATCTGGAATTTCCGTTGAATTTTCTATATTAATTTGATTTGAATCAAAGTCATCGTACATTTCTTGGATTTTGTTTAATCTAGTATTTAATTCGTGAGATTGTAAACTATTTAACTCCTTGCAAGGTAAAAGCGGCTCAAGAAAGGCCTTGAAAATAGTAAGCTTTGATTTATGGGATGCTCTTGTTCTTTTTAACGATTTCAGAGATTCCATTGTGGTTACTAAGATGTGATGTGATCAAATGAAATGAAAATTAGAAACCCAATTACAATTAGATATTCAAAGGTTGATTGATAGTTCAAACTGTCCAGCTAAAAGTGAAAAGTATTAGTTAGGTAGATACATGTTGAAAGAAAAGCAGTGAAATCAGAAATAGAAATTGAAACGATACTTAAATTTAAATGCGGTTGCGAGATGAAAAGATGCGATAGGAAGCAGCGCAAAGCTAGCGAGTCAGCTGGGAAACTGGTTTCAGTCTCGGTCCGTGTACCGTGGCAAAGGCAAGGCGCGAGCGGCCGAGCTGCTCCGAGCGACGGCGATCGCGCTTCGGCAGAACCGAACGGAGTGGCCGTGCGTCGCTGTGCGCCTCGTAATGAACAGCACAACGAACGAATTAACTGGAATGTAAAAAAAAACTAACAGAAATAAAAGTATAAATTGCATTGACCTTTGGACATGCCCCACGGTATTATATTTAAAAAAAACACCTAACTAGAAGTATAGCTACGTATAATTGTAAGATGTAGGTACCTACGTTTACTATAATGAAGTAAGTATTAAGGTGACAGGGATTTAATCACCTTATTTTACATGTTAAGCGCTGAGAAATTTAGTTTTAGCAAGCAATAGGTAGCTTATTTAATGGAAAAGGTAGGAAGATCTATATTTGAGATTGGATGGTACGACAGACAGAATATAAAAAGATGAAAAAATCTATAATGTTTAAATTCGATGCCTAAGAACAAAAAAAAAATATTAGAACGTATATTTTAAAGTAGGCATGTATCATCTACAAGGGAATTGCGCAATTTTAAGATTGGAACGAACTCACAAGATGTTCACTGCTGATTCCGTTCTTGGCTTTCCTGGCTCTGGCTGGATACTACCGAGATGAAGCGTTGATATAGGTATGTGATGATAATGATTGATAAATCTTGATCTTCATAATGTTCTCGAAGCGTCCAACGTCCTTTGTGTGACCTCACCGCCGTGTCATTGTCGGTCGCCGGTTTTGTCGTCATGCACATTGTTTTCCGATCTGGTTCGAAGGAAATGTTGCGGCCTTGGTCCAGGAATAGGTGTAGGGAACAGCTCGAAATAATGAATTTTACAGCTTTACTTGTTACTTTGTTATATTGTAGTATTTTAATAAATATAGTAGATATATACAGTAAATTAATACAGTAGTGTGTCTAGCGCTGTGATCGCCGACCGAATGGCAGAGCGCCGGCTGTCCCCACACGAAGTCCAGTTGCTGCTATGTGTGCGTATGCGCACACTAGCAAACGATGAAGCGTTAACAACACCATAGATTTACTAGATTAAGGGCTTAACACACGACCAAACCACCGATTCGGCGGCGGACCGATCAAATCGACCCGTTTGGGCAAAGCGACCGTATACGGAAGCGTTAAATATCGACCCAAATTGGGCAGTTGCGACAGATTAGGAGATAAATTCCCATATTAAAAAAACTGATATAGCACTTTTAAAGGTGGCTAGGTGTGGATTTCTTTATAAAATAATACCATGCAGCTTTTTCGCATCTCAAAGACAATAACAATCATTTACGAAACTGCATTCTCACATCACGACCTGGTAATATCTTTCAGCTTAGTCAGACTGTGGTAGGATTGCACTTCCGTGTTAATGGGCCGCAAATGGAGCCGACGTACTTCTGTGTACACATACCCTTACACCGAACTCACATTGCGCAATTGGCCATAGTCCCCACAGCAGTTACTACGGCACAATGACATTTCACTGTAGAAAGTGTTGGCTTATCTTTAGCCAATTTTGGCGCGGCACAACGTTACTTCGCGGAGTAGGCACCGCGTATGTCTGATTATTGTTATTATATGGGAACACATTATGTGTTTTACTTCGTCCTTTGTTGGGAGCTGTTTTGTGTCTTTTATGTTAACCAAGTAAGAGTAAGCTACATACAGTACTATATTTCATGAAATTGTGAATTCTGGAGGCCAAATACTTATTTATTGTATTAAATCGTGAATTAATTACTTTGGAATTTTTTTGTAACAATCTACGGTAGATCTAAGACGAGACGAGCAACGCTTACACTTCAACATGCTAGCTAATTTCAGTGCCATTTTAATCAACAAGTAACATTTGAAAAATTTAATACCGACTCAATTCTATTCAGTTATTGGAGTGTATCTCAAAAACTACTGAAGAGAATTTGATTAAATTTAAATGGGATCACACGAGAAGCAGCAGCTTTCAAAAAAAAGAATTTTGAGAATCGGTTTACCCAGTCAAAAGTTATGAGGTAACAAACATTAAAAAAATACAGTCGAATTGAGTACTTAGTAATTTTTTGGAAGTCGGTAGAAAAATCACACACAATGTACTGCGTTCGTCAACTAGAGATAAAAGATGTTAAATCTCTTGCCCTGTACTTTCGCTATGAACACAAACACAGTGATTCTTGCACACTACTGCTTCACAGCTGAATAACTGGAAAAGGCGTGGTTTCCTGGTTCTTCCCCAGGGAGACTCATTAAAAGTCCCACCTACCATGTCATTATTTATGTATTTATAGTGTATTTACTGATTTTTCTACTGACTTCCAAAAAAAGGAGGAGGTACTCAATTCGACTATTTTTTTAAATGTTTTTTACCTCGTAACTTTCGACTGGGTGAACCGATTCTCAAACTTCTTTTTTTGTTTGAAAGCTAGTGCTTCCCGTGTGGTCCAATAGTTTCTTAGTTACACTCCAATAACTGAATAGAATGGAAGTCGGTATTTAAATTTTTCAAATTGTACTTGTTATTGTTATTTGATACTCCTCTGCGAATGGGTTGACTGGAAGAGAACACACAGAAAGGGTGAGGTTAGTCAAAATTATGTTTTGATATTAATCTGTGCGCGAAAAAACCCGATATTCTCTTAAATCATGTCTGGAAGAGATCGCTCAGAGTGATCGGACCGCCCATTGTTACAGTTAGTTTTTAGCATTGTTCTTTCTAATATTAATCCTTCATATACCGTGATAATTAAAACAAAATACAGTATTCAATAAACTTCCTCGAAGTATGAGAGAGCTCCCATTCAAATTATTTAAAATTAATCTTCACAAGTGGCTCGCTGAAAGTTGCTTTTATGATTTCAAAGAGTTATTCAATTTTAAATGTAATGGTATATAATTATAAAAATCCTGTAATTGTTTTATAATTAAGGTTTGGGCATTTTTATAAATAAGTAATGAAATATTTTTTTTACATTGACATTAACTATTTAATATTGACATTTTAATAATTTTATTTAAGTGCTATAAACTTAATTTAATTATTTGTTATGTCATTATTAAATTGTATACCGTATTAAAAATTGTAATTCGTTATGTATTCTTTAATTTAAAATGTGTAAATTTAGCTTATTGACAATATTTTGTATGCCAGTCTATGGTGGAACATGCAAAACAAATGTATAAAAAAACACCTCATTGTAACCATGTTTCATGCAATAAATCGATTTCTATTTCTATAAAAGATTTATGAATTAAACGGACATAAATGTACGTCTCTGTAATGCAAAGGGTTAAGTCATAAACGTGGTGGCTCAATAAAGTGTTATCTCTAAACCTATCTATCTATGTTACTGTGAAGTATTTCTTTACACTCGTTCAGACGAGTGCAAGCTTTTGATACTCGTAGATAACCCTCGATGTTACCTTATTTTCGAGTTGTAGTCTAAAGCAGCAGTTCCTCGCGGTGAGAGCAGAGTCTCGGAGCTCACTTTGGAGTCTTCACGTTGATATGTTACGTCGAAACTACGTTACACCTAGTGTCGCCATGGCAAAACTAGGTTACGCGTGTAGCGACCGCGTAACCTAGTTTAGAGATTTATCGGTCCTGGTGGTTGCCTTGTCTCTGCTCCCTAATCCGATCTCAAACAGCACGTCGTGGGATAGGACTTAATTATTAGAAATGAAAATATGAGTTCTCTCTATAGTGGGTAGAAGTTAGGAGTATAAAGAGAGATTCGCTGGGGTTAAACGACATGCTATCTTTTTCTGAGTGGTAAGGCTGTGCCCTACCGGCTATAGTGAGGTTTGGAGCTGAATATATCATGGCGTAGAATGTCTTATCATTACTCCGACTACTGCCGGGTCTGTAAGTCTAGTTTGGTGTGACCCTGCCTTCGAAGCGAGGGGTCCTGGGT
This sequence comes from Selenia dentaria, assembly GCA_917880725.1. Lineage (NCBI taxonomy): Eukaryota > Metazoa > Arthropoda > Insecta > Lepidoptera > Geometridae > Selenia > Selenia dentaria. The sequence continues at coordinate 34,588,705 of OU862878.1, read as the reverse complement.
TCGATCCCGGGTCTGATGTGAAATGTTTGTCCTGGGATCTTGGATGTCGTGATGCCTCCCGTAACACAGGGGATCCTAGAGCATTCTAATGAGTATGTAAACGTTTTATCAACTATATTTGTATTATTATTCAGAGGTGTAATGTAATATTATACATACATTATTAAGAATAGCAAATACCCCTAGTAGGCCTAGCTAGCTATATGGAAATGAAAAGGAATATTAGAAATATGAATATAATAGCTAAATAACGTGACCTGGGAATTCACTTCACTTTTAGGTCCAAATCATTCTTCTTCAATCACTCTTGCCATTTTCAGTGTAGACACAGAGTGCCAAATGAGTTCTTTATAGAACTGTTTAACTACTTCAAAAGGACTTTTCCAACACCACACAAGCCGTACTCAATACGACCGCTTCAATGTATAGTCGCTAGTCTTCTTTTGAGACATAATAAAAAAATATATATCAGGTAAATCTTAAGCCCAAATCTATTCTCCGAAACTTCGATCCTTCTATATTGGTCAGCCACGTGGTATCGTATATTATATTACGTCGGAATCTCTCCCTCTGCTCCAAAATCACTCTTTTTTGGAGTCTTGGATAATTATTCTATATTCTTTATTATATCTCTCTGTCTAAATCCATCTTTTTCTTTTTTTGACGTCTTCTATGTCTTCACCCCATTTATTTTTTTAAATTTTCCACATTGTTGGTCAGTAGCGAAATGGTTTTTAATATAAACTTAACAATAATGATTCAATGAAATGAGATGATGATGTGATATGAAATTATATTACAAGATATTGAGCAAAGCATACCAGGAAAAGTATATAAAAAAAGAAAAATAATTCTAGACTCAGTCGAAGCCTGGCCTGATCGATGTTTTGATTTAATCTATAGATCAGATTGCTTGTCCACAAAATTGGTTTGGGCAATGTAAATATTTTCAGCTAGTAATTGGTGTTGCCATAGGTAAAAGAAAGTAATTGGTTAATTATTTTCTTATGGCAACACAGAGTATCAATTTCCTTTGCGCCGTTTTGAGCAAACGTCTTGAGTAAACGGAATTAATTCTTGTCTAAATGAAATAAGTGTTCAGAAATTTGCTAAAGATTGCCAAAGTAATGTTCTGATAATATTTGTGTACAGGGAGAATCCCACGTTGACATTTAATTACGGTATCAGCTGGAATCAATATTAGTTTCTTATTTAGCTGTGTACTGTGGCTCCGCCTGCGTGGTTTGTGATTAGAGTTTCTAACGACGATGCGGTTGTTTGGGAAACGCACTTTTCGAGTACATGCATAGTAAATAAATTATATGTCACATCATATCAAGCTAATTTGTCAATGTTTATATAAATTTACACCTATTTCTCCTGGTCACGCTATAACTTGAGAACGGATGGAACAATCTCGGTGATACTTTTTTGCTGTGTTAATTATCACTAGCAGGGCTATTATGTATCTTAGTTGCTAACAAATGTTGATTAAAATCGGAAAAAATAGCGGCTCTATGTCACTTTTGTCAGCTCTAGTCATAAACTTACTAACATTTTTACTTACTCGAAATGTCAAAAGTGACATAGAGCCGCCATTTTTCAAGATTTTAATCAACATTTGTTAGCAACTGAGATACATAATAGTCCTGCTAGAGAACATTCTAATGAAATTATTTAATATATGTTACAATGGCCATTGACAGTGGCCATTGACACTGTCAATCAGTGATAACAACATCTATTTGAATTGATGCATATCAGAATATTGCGAACGGCATACGCTAAAAGTGCCTACCTACCTCTTGTACCTAGATCTTGTATTATAATACGTTCATATCGTTATTCTGGCATATGCCATGCCATCTCATTCTCTCAGTACTAGCTGAGTTATTCACGCGAGACGTGAGTCGTAATTACTCGACGCTCATTACCGAATGCGCTGACGCTCGAGTCGGGGAGCGACTCAGCAGTTTCGATTTCAGTACGTGTCAAGTTTCAGAATAGGACCGTTTACTTAACGTCTATTAGCATGTTAGTACACGGGCACATGTCACTGGTGTTATCTCATTCTGTAAACTGGCTGTTACTCTTATTGTAGACTTTGCGATGGCAGTGTAGGGATGTTTGCTTGTTTCTAGCGGTTGATATCACTAATAGCATTGTAAGTCTCCCTTTTATTCGTCCTTCTAATAGTGCAGTCGTTCGCCTAATTTTACGGAGTTTCAAAAGTGCACGTCGTGGAGCTGCTCTAGCTTTTTGAAACTGATTTAACTTTATGGTTTTAAAGTTTAAGCAAAATATGTTTGATTGGATGACTTTTAGTTAATAGTCGGACTGCCGTTAGGTTCATTTTATTATTTATATTTGAATTATCATTATCGTTAAGTGAACGTGTAACCTACCTGCCTAGAGCGGCTAGGAGATTAACATAAAACAGAAGAAGTTCTAGACGTTTATTAGCCCAGAACTAGATCGTGAGTTACAGACAGTTAATGCGATAGACCCCTTGTTATGGAGACTTAGCTAATAGTTTGGCTTATGTTAATACAAGTATGATCGTCTATTATGGTCCTCGTTGGTGTCGTAGGTGTCTTCGAGGAGCGAGTACTATTAAAATCGCCTAGATGGCGACACTCGTCGTAACATGGCTATGATAATTTATATTATATTTATTTACCGAACCGGACTAACAGCTTACAGACGTTTTAATTTAACTTTGTAGTATTTCAAATTTTATAAGATCTATGGCGTCCACGCAGCTATTCGCGGCGATCTCGCTGCGCGTCCGTAACATTTTCGTTACGCGCCCGCTCCGCTTTGAGGACGCTCGCAATCCGCTAGTATGAGAAGGCCTTAAGAGTGGCCCGTAGGAGTGGGAATGCATTGGGCTGGTTATGATTAAATGTGTAACTAATAAAATCTCCATACACTTCAGCTATGTGATACAATATTTGATTGTTATTCTCATGATTGTAACATGATTCGGATTTGGTGTTGACGGCCAGTCTGATACCAATTAAACATGTGATAAGGGCACAAGATGCTATGCGCAGCAAGGACCCGCTGTTTACTCTTCCGCGTATTAGACATAATTAGCTGACAGATAAAATATAAAACTTTAGAAATGGTTTTGGTAATATTATACTAAAGGTGCGTTCGTTTAGCTTATGAGGGCATTGGTGACGTTGTCATTGATGGCTCTTTTGTTAACGCGTTCGTAAACCTCAAAAACGTTACTTTTGCCTCTTTTGCCCATACCCTATTCGAACGCTCAACTGAGCATAAGACCTAAAATCGCATGATAATGCTGTCAAATACATAGCTGTCAAATAACGATCACAAACAACCATGCTCCGGACTTGGGTCAAAAATTGCACTTTTTGGTGGCAAAAAATTCGAACGACATTTTCACCCACAGATTCCCAATTCGAACGCCCCTTGTGAGCGTTTTTAGCGTTATTTTCGCCAAAAACAATCAGAAGTGATCTATTCGAACGCACTATAAGTAGGTAATGTGTGTAAAAAAGTATAGGTGCGTAAATAATGTAATGGTTCACGAGTTCTTTTATGCTATTAGGAGACGGTACAGCACGAGAACCTCCTGGTGTTAAGTGGTGACCTCTGCTTATAAAACAGATGCATTGCGTCAAGTGACAAATTGCACTGCACTGAACTGTAACTTTAAGAAAATAAGAGCCTTTCATATGAACGCTGCCCTAAATGACTTTATTTAGCAGTGCGCACAGCAACATTATTCTACACCGCACCAAATACAAACACCAGCACAAACTTAAGAGGATTGCATAGCTAGTACTTTCCATGCTAAAAGAGGAAACTCTTTTCTTGTGGATGAATTCCGGAGAAGTGCTGTCACCATACTTTTTCTACCCTGAAGCAGTAATGTTCGCAATACTCCGTTTTGGTTGAAGGTACATGAGACTGAGCTACATACCGGGAGCATTGCATAGCTAGTACTTTCCACGCTAAAAGAGAAAACTCCTTTCTACCTCTTAACATTGTCCGATTTCAGTGGTTTTTTTTTTCATGGAATCATGACATTGTTTACTATGCCCGTACGTTTTGATATTTTAAGTTTAATAAGTTCTAAACAAGGAAATTTATACTAATACTTTAAAATACTGAATAAAATCAAAACGTACGGGTATAGTAAACAATGTCATGACTCCATGAAAAAAAATATACTGAAATAGGACATTGTTAAGAGGTAGAAAGGAGTTTTCTCTTTTAGCGTGGAAAGTACTAGCTATGCAATGCTCCCGGTATGTAGCTCAGTCTCATGTACCTTCAACCAAAACGGAGTATTGCGAACATTACTGTTTCAGGGTAGAAAAAGTATGGTGACAGCACTTCTCCGGAATTCATCCACAAATAGTTCTAATGCAATCAAAAACATACTAACATGATAAGCATAGAGACATATTGCATTTCTGCCCTATTTGTTTGCAGCGGAAGTGTCACTAAATACTTCTTATAATATAATTTTGATACGGACTTTAGCAAAGTAACGCGTGTATCAATAATTTATTAAAGCACAATTAATACACAAATATTATGTTACTACAACCTGTAACGATTAACTCTGCTATACTAACCAATAGTTTAGCCCATAGATAATACTTTATTTTAATGTAGTAATGTAATACGAGTATTATAGCATTTGTTATTTCTAAACACAAAAGTATTTGTGGCGTAAACGCTCTCAAAGTTGGGCATTTTATTAAACAAAATAATTAAGGTAAGTAGGACGTCCACTGCTGAACATAAGCCTCCTCCACACATTTCGAAAGAACCGGTTGGAAGCGGCTGCATCAAGATCCAACGTCGTCCTGCAACTTATGGGGTGTTTTGCCAATACTCACCATGCTTGGCAAGCGGCTGCCCACCTGCTGGTTTGGTACCCCTTAGCCACCATCTACGGCAACCACGGGAAGATTTGGTGGATACTATTCTAAGCCGGCACCCCCCGGCTATATCTAAATATATATCGGTATATGATATCAGTTGTGTTTATATCAAAGGACAGGCTCAGATTAATGATCTGTATTTCTCTAAAATTGCGAATCTTAGTCTTATTTCGTACGACTGAAACAGGTTCAAACACAGCTTTGAGCCAAAGAACGAATACATGAACTTTTCAAAGTATTGTTATTTGTGACAAAAGAATGTTCTGTGTCCTGAAAGCCGAAGGTCATATAAAACTTTTTCATTTCGTCAAGTGCTTCTTTTGTCTTATGTGAAACACAGATGTTCTGACCTCTGTTCGTTGGGATTAGTCTTTTTGTATATTGTTATTAAAGGCCTGTCAACAACGCTGTACACAGCGGTACACTATGTTGAAAGTGACTTTCAGACATCAAAAAAGTTTGCGATCATTTTGAAAAATCGAAAACTTTTTTGTTACGGTAGATTATGTTATGATTTCTTCGTCTTTTTAGATTCTTTATTTAAAAACATATATTTACAGAATATATCAATAAAACTTTAATTAAAACTATAAAACTAAAAATAAACTAAAAATATAAATATATCAATAAAACTTTAACTAAAACTTTATAACTAAATCGCGGAATCAGCCTCCTCAGCGTTGTCGGTAAAATATATGCGAAAGTATTGATTGAACGAGTGATAAAAGAGACAGATGAGAAAGTGTGGGATGCACAAGCAGGGTTAAGAAAGGGAATGGGATGTACGGATCGGGTCTTTTCTTTACGATGTATAGCCGAAAAATGCTTGGCGAAAAGCCAAAAGGTCTATTGCGCTTTCATAGATTTAGAAAAGGCTTATTATAGGGTGAGTAGGCATGAACTGTGGTCAGCGTTGTCTATGCATGGGCTGAATAGTAACCTGATCCAAGCGCTGAAATCCCTCTATAAGGATTCCAGTGCTTGCGTTAGGATAAATGGGACATACACTGATTGGTTTAACATCGAAAAAGGTGTTAGACAAGGATGTGTAGCGTCACCGTGGCTGTTCAACTTATTCATGGATAATTGTTTGACAAACCTGAAAGACAGTGAATGTGGATTAAGAATGAACGAGTTACTCATCAAATGTCTTCTCTACGCTGATGACCAAGTGATACTTGCGTCGTCGGTAAAATAGTTGCAGGAGATGGTAAATGTTATGCAAGAGGCTTTAGAAAGAAAGGGAATGAAAATAAATGTAAGTAAGACGAAAGTGATGGTGTTTGAACGAGATGATAGAGTGACCGATTGCAATATTGTGACTGGGGGTGAAAAAGTGGAACAAGTGAAAGAGTTTGTATACTTGGGATCCATGTTTACAAAAGATGGCGAGTGTGAAAGTGATATAGAAAGGAGATTGAACGCTGGAAACATGGTAAACGGAGCATTGCACGCCTTTATGAACAGTCAGATGGTGTCTAAAAAGGCTCGTCTGGCTGTTCATGGGGGAGTGTTGGTAGTGTTGGCCGACACTGATGTATGGTAGTGAAAGTTGGGTGTGGCAGAAAAAGCATGAAAGTAGAATAAATGCTGTGGAGATAAGAGCATTGAGGAGCATGATTGGAGTGAAACGGAGTGACAGGATAAGGAATAGTGTGATAAGGGAACGATGTAGTGTGAATGAGGGTGTAGTGACAAAAATCGAGAAAGGTATGTTAAGATGGTTTGGACATGTGGAGAGAATGAATGAAATGAGAATGACTAAACAGGTATACATGGGACAAGTAAACGGAAGTGTTGGAAGGGGAAGACCTAGGCGAACGTTCCGAAATCAGATTGAAGACGTTCTGAAAAAAGGCCAGGTCAAAAGTACCCTAAACCGGCGCTTATGTATGAAAGGATTGATGAGTATAGATGAAGCGAAAGTGATATGTCAGGATCGTAGTAAGTGGAAATCCGTGGTCTCTGCCTACCCCTACGGGAAAGAGGCGTGATTTTATGTATGTATGTATGTATATCAATAAAACAGTTCAATGATTAAGCGCCCGCCCATCGAGCTCAACGAGTCAATGCTGTTTCGGAGAATACGACATCACAAGGATAGACCGGCCTGCCAGCTCACCTGAGTTAAACCGAATAGCTCCCGCGTGGGATGCTCTTAAGCAAGCTCTTTGGAACCGTCAGATACGTCCCCAGCCAGTGCCAGAGCTCAAGGAAGCCGCTATTCAAAAATGGGACAGGTTATGCCAAGAAATGCTGGTCATCTTGATTCTCAGTATGTCCAGGAGGATCACCGCAAGTGTTCGAGCCAGGGGAGTTATATTATATTTAATATAAACATTTTATAAATAAATTGTTGATTAAGTTAAATTTAAAAAAAATATCAGCTTATGCTAGTGATCACAAACTTTTTTTTGAAGTGTGTACATATTGTGTGAAGGAGATGAATTATTTTCAGTGTGTCAGGGGAATTTTACAGGTATTTAATTGCTGACAAAAAAAAATGTGGAGCTGTGATAAAATGTGCTTGCTTTTGAAGTTTGGTTTTACTCTTTTCTTTTTCCCATGGACAAGTTCTGACCAAATTTCTGTGGCGAATATTCTCTATCCCACCACCCATTTTACGTTTTGCTATAGTCTTCTGAATACTTATAAAAGCCGCACTGAACATCACTACCTCCTCGGGTGACATATTGTTCACCACCGGGTAGTATGAACAAGACAAATGTCGAGCGACATTGTCCCACGAAGTCGCCAAGACCTATAGCATGTGAATGTTGGGCGATATGATGTCTCCGCGACATGTCCCCTAGTGAAAACGCGGCTTCAAAGTTAGAAAGTTGCTGCATGCCGCTGAAGCATCAACACTTGCCGTCGACGTGTCAACGGCTGCCATCGACGCGTGTCGACAGCTGCAGTTACCTCTGCCGTTGGCAACATGCCGCTCGTGTGTAAGAGCTCTTAGAGAATCTTACGGCTGTGCGCTCGTCGTCGCATGTCACTGTACTGTAATTTACAATTTACTCGTACAATAAAACAATCACTTATCTAGGACAAAGTAAAAATTAAATAAATTGCAATAATTATTTATTATATTTAAACACATGATCCGATTCTTATTTGTCTTGGTCTCATCATTTGCTTTACTCAAAATTAAAATTACATTTTGCATGGATATCTAGGACAAAGTAATAATGTTTTAGCTTGGAATGTTTATTTATTATATTTGCACATATTATCGAACGTTTACTTGATTTGTTGTTTTTTTTTGGACATACAGTCAAACTAGGCAGATCCAAATTCGAGAAAGAGGTCAATCGTCGAATCCAACTTGACTGGGCAGCGTTCCGGTCTTCTCGTCTGAAATACCTCAGTGCCTCAAGACAAGAGTCTTCGACTAATGTGTGTTACCAGTGATGACTAATGGCACTGAAACGTGGTCTCTTACTATGGGCCTCATACGAGATATGAGCTCAAAGTCGCACAACGAGCTATGGAGAGGGCTATGCTCAGGGTTTCTCTACGTGATCGAATCAGAAATGAGGAGATCCGTAGAAGAACGAAAGTCACCGACATAGCCCAGAAGATTAGCCAGTTAAAGTGGCAGTGGGCAGGGCACATAGCACGCAGAACAGATGGCCGTTGGGGCTGGAAGGTTCTGGAATGGAGACCATGGACCGGCAAGCGCAACGCAACTGATAGGGTGGGATAGACGACCTGATAAAGGTCGCAGGACGACGTTGGATGCAGGCCGTTTCCAACCAGTGCTTTTGGAAAATTATGGGGGAGGCTTATGTTTAGCAGTGGATGCCCTAGAGCTGAGATGATGATGATGGTGATGAAATTATTTAAACTTTAAATCCACAAGTTTTATTATTAAACATCCACAGTTTTCCTTACTACCGATAGAATTTTTACATAACGTCCATACAAATAGTGTAAAAAAATAGATGTAATAGAATGATACTAATGGTATAGAATGATGTGTAGAATCATACGTGCTCCCGCTTCTTAAAAAAATTTATAATCTTAGTAATATAGAGTTTGTATACGTCCGTAAAAAAGAAATGCTACACACAATATCTGCGGAAGAATTCATGCAATGCAAACATCAAAGTTTATCATGCTATTTTGTTGCTCTTACCCGAAACAGTGTTTAATATACAGGGTGTGGTGTAATGAGTGGATAATAGGGTACCTGCGGGTAGGGGCCATTGTGGCGGTTCAGAAAAATATTTGTTATGCTCAGTAAAAGTGCCTCGGTTTTAGAGATATTCAACATTTTCGAAATTTAAGAAATATTTCACCCTTCGTCACTATTTTTGGCGCCAAGACTGCAAATGAAATTTTTATTCTATCTATTTTTTGGATAGTATTCTTGGATAGATGTGCTATCGAATGGAAACTATTATTTTTATAACACAAGCACAGTTATGTTTTTAAAATAAGATTTCACTAAAATTTTACTTGCTTTCGTTTGTTTTCCTGACCTTTACCCTTCTGTGGTGTAAAAAAAATGTATGGTCACTTGAATGCCAAATTTTAAAAAAATTAGCCTATTTCATCGAGATTCCGAAATGGTATATTACATATCATTGTCACAACTTGATTCAAAATTAATTCCTACCAAACTTATCAAGGAGTAATTTAAAGAAATATTTTTAACTATTATTAGCAATAATTGTCTACTGTTAGCAGAACTACTAGTAATTCTTGGAACAGATTGGTTCCCGGCCCAGCGGCAATCGACACTATGTCTATCTTGCTCTTTCATGCTATGAGTGAAAAAGAACTATCGTTTCGCGTAACGAATTTTTATGATTTTCGAGTCAGTGTGCTATCATACTACTCCCGTACAACAACGTGTTATCCTGTTTTGGATTGATACTCGTCGATTTTGTGCAGTGATTTCGGACTTTGTTTTGCCTAGCGATTTGGACGTCTTAATTTTGTGAACCTAACGATTTTGTGCTGTGATCTCGGACTTGATTTGCTTTGTAACTTGGATTTTTTGGTATTGCATATTTATTGCAATGCCTTAGCTATACACTGCGTCTGAATATGCACAAATGCATTTAATCTACGGCGAGTGTGGTGGTAACGCCAATCGAGCAGCAGCACTGTATCGAGAAAGATTTCCCAATGCACGCCATCCCGATTATCGTGTGTTTATTCGCGTACACAATGCTTACATGGAAGGTCGAATTCCTGGAAGTGGCATCGGTGGCACGAGTTCTGGGAGACCACAAGTACATAATGAAGAGGATGTACTTGATGAAATTGCTGCTGATCCGACCACATCTGTGCGCGTAATAGCCTCTAATACTGGCATGTCAACAAGAACAGTGCACCGAATTTTAAAAAGAGAAAAATTACATCCTTTTCACTACCAGCGCGTGCAATGTTTGCAGCCAAGAGATTACCCTGCACGAGTTGCATTTTGCCAAACAATGCTGAGAAAAATGAACGCTGATCCCGATTTCTTCGATAAAATTTTGTGGAGCGACGAATCCACGTGCAAAAAAGATGGGTATTTTAATATGCACAATCTGCACAGTTGGCAGCGTACAAACCCTCATTTGGCCAGAGAAGACAGGTCCCAGTACCAGTTCAAAATTAATTTATGGACTGGAATTCTAAATGGAAAAATCATCGGACCATTCGAATTGTCTGGAACATTGACTGCAGAAACGTATTTACATTTTTTACGGCACGAACTTCCACTTTTATTAGAAGATGTTTCATTAGAAGATAGAAGAAGAATGTGGCTGCAGCACGATGGTTGCCCCGCTCATTACGCCCGAAATGTTCGACAATACCTCGATGAAACATATCGTCGACGATGGATCGGTCGTTTGGGGACAATTTTGTGGCCACCTCGTTCACCAGACCTCAACCCATTGGACTTTTTTTACTGGGGATGCCTTAAAGAAAAGGTTTTATGAACCTTTCACCAATCAATACAGTGGACCAACTACGGGAGCGTGTACGATTAGCTGCTCAGAAAATCACAGAGCAAAGAATTGCGAACAGGATTAAAAGATCTTTTATCAAAAGGTGCAGAGCATGCATCAGAGCACGTGGTGGCCTTTTCGAACACCTTTTGTGATAGTAAATTTAATAAATGAAATGCATTTAAAATTTATTGTTTCGTTTTATTTCATTACCGAATTTTAAACTAACGTTTTTAGGTGATTTTAAGTAATGAAGTAAATTTTAGTACTATTTGTAATTTTATAATAATTAGCTCTACCCATTTTAATAGGAATTACTTTTGAATCAACTTGTGGAAATACCATGTATTATACCATTTCGGAATCTCGATGAAATAGGCAAATTTTTTTAAAATTTGGCATTCAAGTGACCATACATTTTTTTACACCACAGAAGGGTAAAGGTCAGGAAAACAAACGAAAGCAAGTAACATTTTAGTCGTATCCTAAATATCGGATCCTAAATTTAGGAAGGTATAATACCCCCTTTAGTGAAATCTTATTTTAAAAACATAACTGTGCTTGTTTTATAAAAATAATAGTTTCCATTCGATAGCACATCTATCCAAGAATACTATCCAAAAAATAGATAGAAAAAAATTTCATTTGCAGTCTTGGCGCCAAAAATAGTGACGAAGGGTGAAATATTTCTTAAATTTCGAAAATGTCGAATATCTCGAAAACCGAGGCACTTTTACTGAGCGTAACAAATATTTTTCTGAACCGCCACAATGGTATACCCGCAGGTACCCTATTATCCACTCATTACGCCACACCCTGTATATGTGTATAAACAGTCGTCATGACTGACTAAATGATTTCTCAACGCATAGCCTAAACCATTGGGGCTACAACTTTGACATTTTCGCAGTCTAAACCTTTTATGTTAACAGTGTCAAATAAGGCAGGATTTTTAGTAATTTCACTAAGAGCCGACATACACGGACTGCTAGAGCAGTTAACCAGAGCGATTAACATACACGGACTACTCTCTTAGTCAACCAAAAGCTTGAAGCTACCATTGATAACTGCTCAAGCAGTTGATATTAACAGCTCAACAAGTCACAATTTCAATTCAGATGCGGAAATCGCGCGCGACGTGGAATAAAGAGCGCGGGTGAAGGTAACTGCGCGAGAGCAGTCGACAGTTCGAGCAGTCAGTGTATGCCTAGCGACAGCTTGACTGCCAACCGCCCGAAACATTTGTAACTATTCGAGTGGTTTCTAGACCAGGGTCGACAATTTTTAAGACCAAAAAAAATAATAGTATGATGAAACCCATTAGAAAAGGAGAAGAATATTATAAAAATGAAAGGAAAAATAATTTACGGGCGATCTGAGGTCGGGAAGGGTATGGGGGTGAGTTTTTAAGGAAGATCGCGTTGCGTTTCATCCTACTATTATTTTTTTTCACTTTTTATTATTTTTAAAGGCTTCTACCCTGGTCTATTCGTGTATGTGTGTACGTAGAAATCTGTAATTCACTGTGCAGTCGCAGCTTGAAGCAGTCCATGCTTACTGCTTCAAGCTGCTCGTGTATCTAGGGCCTAAGAGGTTCACGTGAGCGAAGCCGCTGGTCGGTCAACTAGTTTAGTATTATAGATATGAGATAAATAAAGGTCAGATATATAAATTAAAATTATAGGAAAGGAAATGGAGTCAAGTTGCCTCATATAAAAAAGATATAGAATATTTCCATTAATTGATAATTACGATTAGTTTTACAAATATACTTTATTGTTTATACAATATTCTTATTTTATAATATTATGATATCACTCACTCATACTTTGAAATACGTATATACACACAAATCCATATATCTGTTCCTGTTTTTCCGTTTTGTTTTTTCCAAATCTGAGACGATTTCCAATGTTTTATATAAAAATGCTCTGTGTATTTATGCCCTATGTCATTGTTATTGTCAGCCATAACGATTCAACTATATCTTTGTAACGAGGTTATTTTACACGTAACTGCCACAGAGGGCGCACGCGTGCCTTATCTATGATCGTGTCTTGCGTTCAGCAAAATTGCTTATTAATACAATGTCCCGTAAATCTAGATTACTTACTTAGCGGGGAATATAAACGTTAGTAATATGTAAGTACTTTCTTCAAATATACAACCTTAAAGGTCAGTTTTACGCTTGGGTTTTTGTCATCAAATATTATACTCTTAGTTGTATGCGTGCAGTTTGCTACGGTCTTGAAGTTTTAAAAGATTACAAGTTTTTTTGGATTGCGTACTAAATGTATACCTTAAACTGCATAATTGCTTAGCATGAGGTTATGGTTTTGATTGGCTGAGATACTTATAGCAATAATTTTTGGCAAAATGGACTAAACTAGTCTTAGTTTGGTGCTAGATTTACTTTATTACCGTGAGTTTGTACTGCCTAAACATTCACATGAAAACATGTAAACACTGTTTTATGTCAATGTGGAGAGTAGCGTATTCACTGTCACACAACATGGCGCTTATCTAAACATGTTACGAGACTCAGAAACGACGCAAATCTACTACAGTTTTCTGGAGTGGGAACACAATAAACAAGTTGTGTAATTAATTAAGTACAACAACTTTCAAAACATTACATGTAAAATGTTTTTTTGGTGCAGGCGTTGACGTTTTATTTTGCCACAACTATAGTTTTTTTTACTCAACTTAGTTTTCGTAGTATTTCTGCTTCTGTTATTCATATAAAAATATAAAATGGTATTTAATTACCTACAAAAAAGAAACGACTTTTTGATGCAAAATGTGATATATGCAAACCAAGTGTTATCCAGGCGTTGACGATTTATTTTGCAACAACTATAGTTTTTTTTACTCAACTTAGTTTTCGTTGTATTTTTGATTCTGTAATTCATATAAAAATATAAGTAGGTATCTTTTTACCTACAAAAAAAAAGAAACGACGTTTTCGATGCCAAATGTGATATATGCAAACCAAGTGTTATCCAGACGTTGACGATTTATTTTGTCACAACTATAGTTTTTTTTTACTCAACTTAGTTTTCGTAGTATTTTTGCTTCTGTAATTCATATAAAAATATAAAATGGTATTTAATTACCTACAAAAAAGAAACGACGTTTTTGATGCAAAATGTGATATATGCAAACCGAGTGTTATCCAGGCGTTGACGATTTATTTTGCAACTACTATAGTTTTTTTTACTCAACTTAGTTTTCGTTGTATTTTTGATTCTGTAATTCATATAAAAATATAAAATGGTATCTTTTTACCTACAAAAAAAAAGAAACGACGTTTTCGATGCCAAATGTGATATATGCAAACCAAGTGTTATCCAGACGTTGACGATTTATTTTGTCACAACTATAGTTTTTTTTACTCAACTTAGTTTTCGTAGTATTTTTGCTTCTGTGATTCATATAAAATATAAAATGGTATCAAATTACCTACAAGAAAGAAACGACGTTTTTAATGCAAAATGTGATATATAAAACTGAATCCCTATTTTCAAAAATGAATCCGGTGGTCACGCCATAACTTTAACGACTTTATCGAATTCATTTACCTTTTTATTATATATTTACTAATATAGAAGCTCCTTAAGGAAAAAAAATAAGAAAGTTGCGTGGAACGTTAGAAAATTTTAGAAAACTTGACGGTTATATAAATACCAACACGCGAGTGAAACCACGGGGCGCAGCAATTCAAATATATGTATGAAGAATGAAGCACTTTAAAACCACCAATTTGGTATCAAATAGGTATATCTCGAACGCATGCACGGTCGAAAAAACTGTTGTATACAAACAAAACATTTTTTCGTTTTCTAAAAACACTGAACAAAAGCGGCAAACGCAAACGTTACTAATCCTCGACTGCGTCTGATGAAAAGGACTTATCTTAAGAAATTTCCGAAAGAAAGAAACACAAAACCGCGAGCATTTTTTCAAAATATTCCCAACAGGAGTATTATGGGCTAATCTTCAAATCCGTACCTCATTAGCAAAATATTAGGGCGGTGTGTCACTGTTTACCTTTAGAAACGTTTTTTTTCTACGTCTCGGGCTTACGGTGTTCCGTTACGTTTGCTCAATAATATTGCCTGGGTGCTTAGCTAATTAGGTGTGAACTTACAGTTGACGAACAAGCGTAGCTTTTTGATAGATTGGTAAGCTTTTAAAATAAAGTAAGTTTTAGGTCATATGCCAAATTATTATAAATTTATTAAGACTGTGTATGATTAATTTATTAATGTATTAGTTATATTTTTTATTATGACGTAACTTCAAGCTAGTAAGCTAAGGCGAGGCCACACATAAATAGCGTCGGGCGCGGACATGGCAGCGACAGCTTCCTATTCCAATTAAACTTATTCAACACGGTATGTCGTTGCTTAGAAGTGATTATGATGCGCCATTTTGTGTTCTAAGCTGCGCTTTATTTCCATGCATTTTGTATGAAATTTGAATGGGAAGCCGCCTGTGTCATGTCCGCTCCCGACGCCGTTTATGTGTGGCTTGCGCCTAAGCTCAGATTCAGGATGCTGCTGGCGCTCCCCCGCTACTGCAGCGCATCTACAATGTTTGCGGAAGCGCGTGTAGACTGCTTCTATGCTACAATGCGCAAGAGATGCGGCAGGGGAGGGTGCGCGGGAGCACTAACAGTATGCTGGCCGCGCTCGCAGACAGGCTCGAGTGTCTCTATATATGTCATTGTTGTGAATTAAATATAAATAAAATTAATATTAATAGGTAATTTTAATTTAATCTGATAATTTAATTTAATTTTGGTATAATGTTGATTGTAATTTTTAAATTTAATATGACTATTATAATTTAATTGATATGAGTCTTTGTTACTAGAAATAAAATGATTATTATTGTTATCATTATTATTACTAGCGAACCCGCTGTCCCGACGTTCCCGCTGATACCGTAAAACCAGCGCACTACAGAACTACACGTGCGTTACGAAGAACCTTTATTTAAAAAGCCCAAACTTCAAAATTTAGTTAATATTCATGTCTAATACTATATCCACCACACAATAGCTCGTCTGATTTTTATGTAAAGCTAAAGTTATGAACTTAGGATGAATGTATAAATATCCTCATCGCTTTATACAGAATACTGCGCCCCGCAGTTAAAACCGTCTGGTGATGGATGATAATGATGAAAAGTCCGCCTTATCTACCTCCATACCAACATTCGTCAAAATTGGTCCATCCTTTTGAGAATGAAGAAGTAACAGACATACAAACACACTCACAAACTTTCGCCTTTATTGACCGAACGAGCGAAGCGATCGATAAGTCTCTGCTTTAACTGGCCAAATTAATTTTTCATCTGTCCGTATGTTTGTTAGGTTGTATGTTGGTCCTCCTGTACAGGTCGCACTTTTCTACTAATCATGACGAAACTTGGTATGCATGTTCTACTATTAAATAAATGTTTTTGTCGTCGGAGATTTTTGAGTGGACTATTCTTAAAAAGGAAGATGTTTGCTGCAGCGCCATTTACTGACCGATTTTGATAAAATTTGGTACGTGCATTAAGCACCGGACTTTAACTCTTGACCACTGACGTGTCATTTTATTACACTACGTACGTACGTAATTTGAGTTTTTATTCACTTTTAATTCTCATAGAATAGTATATTATGCAACTAGTGATTTAAAGCGAGGGCCATAGATGAATCACGAGTAAGTGAAGGATTCTAACGACTGAATCACGACCGCAGGGATTGGCTCGTGATTATTGAATCACGAGCGTAGCGAGTGATTTTAGTGTTAGAATCCTGAGCGATTTCAGTGATTTATGGCCCGCGATATAAATCCGTTCTATTCAAGAGTTGCATACTATACTTCATACCATGACCGCGAGAAAAAGAAATAATTTGAGCGAAAATAGACATTTAATGAAGAAAAAAGGAAGAATTAATTTATAATTAAAATGCACGTTAAAATTTGATTAATTACTTAACATAATATTAATTTATTTATTATTATTATATTTTTTTTCTATAATCGCAGCAAAGAACACAACACAGTTTTATTCTAATGCTAAACTCCTTGTCGCAAATATCGACCAATCAAATTTCGAGGAATTACTTGCACAAAGAGTTTGTATGTCGACTATTCTTTGCGTAAGAAAGATGTATATGCATTGAGATGGAGATCGAATATATTGGTGTGTTCTAAATTCAAACACCAAAACAGTGATTAAAAGGCCTTTTTATTCACTGTTTTCAGTAAATAAAATAAGCTTTTTAGAGTGGGAATGGTATAAAAAATATTTAATAACCAACATTCTTAGTGGTATTGATAAAATAATAAAAAAATAAAATAAAACCATATCTTCTACAGGAACTTTTTCTTTTCATTTTTATACTTATGTAATAAAGGTTTCATGAGATTAAACTCATATTAGCAGCTAATCAATTATCAATTCACTTTTTAACGATAGTTATTACAGATCGGTTTTGAACACTGCAAACAGACCGGCTGACCGCACATCGTACACCCGTAATGGGTTCTACGTCGTTTCTGCTTGAAACACATATACCTATTTTTTAAGTCACAAACTTTCGAATTTCAGAGCTTTATTGGTTTGATCCTGTAGGCTTATCTTTCTCCAAGATGCACCCCATAATACTGAGCTTGTGAGAAAGTTGTGGTATTGCATATCTACGCTCTAGGTGTGGCGATACTAAACGTCTTCCAAGCTCTTTCATGAACACCATTCGTTTTGACGAGTTATAATTAGATAATTTAAAAGAATTGGCAGCAGCGATATACAAAATTCTGTAGAAAAGAGAAAATTCTGTTAGATTATGACTAGTGGCCATCATCTAGACCTTCTTGCAAAAGAGTATTTTGCATACTTTTCGTCTAAGGAATCGACACCACCATTTGTTTCGTTATAGAATGAAATTATTTCGGAAATACCTTTATTAGATTCGCTCTCTTCATGGTGAATTACCGAGATCATCTGGACAGTCTACTTCTTTTTTGGAATATAAGACAGCAGTACAGTTCTATAGTGAAACCATACATAGTTGAATGACCTTCTCGTTTTTATCAAGAAATGTTCCAACGTATTTCAAGCTATATTTTTACAGTTCAGATGTAGAAAGCCCAGGCGAAGTATTGCACCGCTTACGATTTATCTTAACCACAAACGAAAAAAGAAAGAACTCAAAAATGTTACACTTACACTGACTATACGAATGTCGTACGTCTGATGGTCACCTGTTTAGAAGTGCGCCACACGTTCCTTTTCTCCCGCTGCGCGTGCGTCACTGGAGGCTAGGAAACTACTATACGAACGACGAGCACGAATTCCCGCGCAAAACAAAATTATGAACGAAGAACGGTTTACGCGACGAATGTCATTCGTACGTCAGTGGTTAAGGGTTAAAGAGGAATTTCGAACATGATCATAACTGCCGTGCGATTCTCTAATGGCCGGTCCCAATAATCTATCTATCGCCGGTTTACCTTATTAGAGATAGTAATTTGACACTATTTGTATGGACGTTATGTCAAATTTCTATCGGTAGTAAGCAAAACTGTGGTTAGATAGATTATTGGGATCTGTCCTAAGAGCAAACATCGTTGCATCTTTGACAACATCCGTGAAAAAAAATGACGAGATGACAAGAAACGTTGGAAAAAACAACCTTATGTACAAGGGCGATATCTCAAAGTATTTGACATCGGTGAGCTCGTCGATGAATGCAACGACGAATCATTAGAGAATCGCACGGCTGGTCTAGTGGTTGCCGATATAATAGGTTGTGTTGATTATGATAGTTTTAAAAATGGACGATTTTGAAAATATTCCAACTGCATATACGAGTAGTTCAGTATGCGAAAAATTGCCGCTTATAACTGTGCTCGCGAGGTCTACTGTTTGCAGAACTACTAGTAATATTAGTCTGTTTTTGCGATAAGCCACGCCAGCCTAACGCAAGATTTTAAACTTATACCTGTTGAGACCATACTCGTCTAAAACAAACTTTATAATTACAAGGTAGCTTCGTAATCAACACGTTTCAAAAATAACACATTTAAAAATTTGTCACGAATAGGTAACACACGATGACGTCAAAATAACATAATAATTGGTTATGCTCAACATTGTTTAAACAATTCTTTGCGCACTGTGATCCGCTTGTCATGTGACTGGTAGGTCACACACTTTGTTTTGTGCTATTTGCATATAATATTTAACTTGCCTGAGTCACTACCATGTAATGGCATTATTATTTTAGAGGAACCGATAACTGCTGAAATATACAGGTTCTGGAGTGTAGACCGTGTTTTGTTTTAATAAGTGTGATATATCCAGTAGGCTGGAGTGTAGACCGTGTTTTGTTTTAATATGTGTGAAACATCCAGTAGGCTTATACTGGAGTGTAGACCGTGTTTTGTTTTAATAAGTGTGAAACATCCAGTAGGCATGTAATAAATAATGAGATGACCTGCGGAACGCGAGGGACAGTAATCAGATGCAGATACATCTGCATTTGGTGACTTCTAAGCCGTGATATATTTTTTATATAAGCAGATACGGATAGGTCTTACTCGTATTTCCTCACAAGAGTGACATTCATGTCGCCATTGGGTGTAAACTATTTATTTCGACCTCGAACTGCCTTGTCTTAGCTTAGAGTCGGCTTGCACGGCCCTACACGTCTAGGTGGTGGCCTTGGTGAGTAAGGTCACCCCTTCGCAAGCGCTGAGGCCCAGTTAAGATCAATCCGGGCCTACCGCTAGGGCGAGATAGTGAATGCCAGCGCAACCCTATCTCGACCCATCTGGCGGAGGACTGCTCACGGGGGGGTTTTAGTGGGTTTGAGCCCCACATACCTCGTTCCGCCACCCTCGCGGCGGAAAGGAAGTGGACAGCATTTTACGTGACTAAAAAAAATGTCCAGCGAAGACGAATCTCTCATAAAACTATAATCGATCTTATAACTCGAAAGCTCTTTTTTGGTAAACTGTGTTTTTTACAATAAATTCCCAAAAGAAATCACAGATGTCACTGAAAGAAAAATTGAGATGGGCTGTAAAAAAAGTGGAAATTGGCTTAGTTTCTTGTCGGTTCTTCTCGATTGAGTCTTATAAAGTTATCATTAATAATCATAGAGGTATGACATTAAAACTTTTTGATTTGATTTGAATTATACGCGCAGCCAAATTTTGTACACATTATTTATGTGTTTAAGGCACAATCCAATTGTCGTTTGTTACTTATTTTGTTATGTCTCAAACGGCTTAACAAATGCTACTTTGATATTTTTCTAAATCGTAGTGTTTCAGGCGGCAAAACTATGCAGCAAAACTTCTCTTTGAACGCAGATTATTAAAATGTACGTACGTTACGTACTATTTGCGACTCATATTTAACTTTTTATATGATGCCACAAACAAACACTTATTTATTTAATTTTAATTTTTACTATTTCATCATCATCATCTCAACCGTAGGACGTCTACTGCTGAACATATGCTTACCCCATAATTTTTCAATAGGACCGGTTGGAACCGGCCTGCATCCAATGTCGTCCTGCGACCTTTATCAGGTCGTCTGTCCACTGTGTCGGTGGACGACCTACGCTGCGCTTGCCGGTCCGTGGTCTCCATTCCAGAACTTTCCGGCTCCATCGGCCATCTGTTCTGCGTGCTATGTGCACTGTCCACTGCCACTTTAACTGGCTAATCTTCTGGGCTATGTCGGTGACTTTCGTTTCTTCTACGGATCTCCTCATTTCTGATTCGATCACGTAGAGAAACCCCGAGCAAAGCCCTCTCGATAGCTCGTTGTGCGACTTTGAGCTTATCTATGAGGCCCATAGTAAGAGACCACTTTTCAGTGCCATAAGTGATCACTGGTAACACGCATTGGTCGAAGACTCTTGTCTTGAGGCACTGAGGTATTTTAGACGAGAAGACTTCGCGAAATTTCCGGAAATTTATATTAGAAATTTTATTATAAATTTTCCGATTGAATTATTTATATAAATAAAAAAAGTATGATTGATTGATAATTTCTCTGCAACACAAATATGTACAGAGATAATAATGTTCAAACATAACGGCTTTGAATCAAAGACTGGAGCAAAGAGAATATAATAGAGAGACTGGAGTTTAAATAAATACTTGTGACAGCAACTGCTTGACTATGTCACAGTGCGTTGACATGGTAACATAATCCAATTAATGAAAACAATCCATTTTAACCATAGACTAATTTCAACATGTTTGTTATCGCGGTAATGATGTTCCGACCAAACAATTTAATTAATCGAATGAAAATAGTGTTACATAGACTATCTAGATAAATTAACGAAAAAATCACGTGAGACCGTTTAATATAACGTTTAGTTACGAGTACTCTTATAAAAGAAATGAAAATAGCTAACGTTTCTAGATCTTAACCTAAATTTAATACGTCACGAATAGTACAGTTGTTTTCAAAGTCAGAAGTATTGTCATAGTCGGTCCTCCCCACCCGTGCTCCAAGAAGGCTGCAGACATGGAGCAGGGAGGAATTGTGAGGTGCGTTACTCAGCCTGAAGTGACGACTTCGACCGCTATTATTGTCTAATCAAGATTATTCGTCTGATGGTCGAGCATTCTTTAATCGTAGTCCAGTACACTTGATTACTAGTACTACTTGATTGTTTAGGGTGCTATCAGACAGAGAGCGGTCACGCAGTTATTTTTGCGTTCGTTGTATTGTATTACGTCACATAGATATTTTTTTATTCTTTTTATTAAGCTATTGCATAGCTTCTATCCCGGGCCTTGAGCGTGGAGACCGAATCCAGAAATTCCGTAACGAAAATAACCTAACACCCCCCACTCCGACTCCATCTATCGATGAATAGCAGAACTTTTAATGACTTTTTGAAATATCACGCTTGTCTCTTTAGTTCAGCAACTCGCCTCTAGATGGCATTGGTTAAATAATTATAATTGCATAAGTTGATAAAAACAGCTATGCAATAGCTTTACCGCGGCAGTCTCCGAGTGCCACACGTCTTTTTTTTATAATGTTTAGGAGCTAACGGCTATTATTACAACATATTTTACAACATATGTAAAGAAAAAACAATTATAAGTATCCACAAATAGCAATAATCCACAAATATACCCACAGTTGACCAAAGCGGTCAGAACACCTCCTGTTTGAGTATATCTATGTAACGTAATACAACACAACGAACGCAAAACTGAACGCGTGATCGCTGTGTGTCTGATAGCACCCTAATATAGAGTGAAATGCAGTGTAAAAGTAATGGTAATGGGGTTATATTTTTGATAATGGAACTTTAAATATTTCTATATCACTTATTGTTGTATATTCTATATTACTCCAACTGTTTCACGGTAGAAATAGGTGTAATGGCAGTACTTCCCCGGAGGATCCCGGAATCATTCACAAGCATATCTTTCTACTAAAGATTAATTATAATTAACAAACTACTTTGACCCAGGTATGGCCCAAAAATATTTTCAACTCCCTCTAGCGTAAGTATTTCGCCGCCGGTCAGAGCTTCGCTTCACGCAGATTTAACTTTTTTTATTAATACCCCTCGGATAGGCATTGTCGATCACTTTGTCGAGAACACGCAGTAATCTACTTTTATCTTTACACCTAGGTATATCTAGTATATACCACAGACAACCTAATACGTACTATATTTTTGTCATTAATTAAGATTAAAATAACATTCTACAATAGTCATAAAACGTACTCGAGTCTATTTTTGATAATTTGACGTCCAAAGTTTTTGGCCAGCTCAGGGTTCAGGAACCTATTGAATTGAATTGACAGTGACAATGCGAACGCAATTCTATACATAGACAGAAAAATGTGTTTGGCAACATGTTTTCATGTGAATGTATATTATATATTAAATACATTGCAAACTCACAGTTATACAGACAAATACCAAGTCGGTGTGGCCGATGCAATAATCATCACAAGTACTGTCTGACCGATGATAAAACCGGATGATTTCTACATGTATTAATTACTATTTACAATTATATACTTCTTCTAAATTAGAAGGGTTGGTCAAGCAAGCCTCAAATTCATAAAGCTTTTGCAAATAGATAGTACTTGCTCGAAATTAGCAAACATTTATGCTAATAACAAGCACGTATATACAAGATTAAATGTCAAAAATTTCTCTATATTTTGTAACTTAGCTTCTTCTTCATCTTCTTCAAATTATGACTTCTAAACGCTGCTTGACGTTTTTCAGTCAGAGTCAAAATGACGCCAATTTTATTACTTCTTGTTATGAGATATCTTTCAATGGTTACATGAATGTAAGCCCATCAAGAATGCCTGTTGCTCTCCGTCAAATGTCGTACGTCAACTTAATCGACCACCTGTTGTACAAAGAACTCATAAAATATATTGTTTTAATGCTTGCGATAAAGTGAATGAAAATAGTCTAATTTCTCATATCTAATTGCATAATTTCCAATCATTTATTGAGGCGTAATTGTTATTTAAGTATCTACGTACCCAACTCCGCCTAACGTTGATGTTTGTAAGATAGTATTTACTTACAAAGCTGAGATTGCAGCAATGGTTGCTTAAACTATTGATATGTGGAAAACGATAAATTAAGATTTTCGAAATATATAATAAACATGATTTTAATTTAATTTCAATATAATTAATTAGCGTATTAATTTATCGTTTTCCACATATCAATAGTACATGGCATTATATAAACATGAATATGTCTAGAGTAGGTAGAGTAGTTAGATGTCACGTAATGATTTATTTTAACGAAGCAAGATTATTTATTTTCTTTTTAAATGGGCAATGAACTATTTATATTTATGGAACTAAATTTCCTTAAACACAATGTTCCAAACCCCAGGGTAATTCGTGAATTTTAACCTTAATCTGTCCGCATCAACTTTGCGCTATAATAAAAGATTTATGATTGAAGCGGAGGCTTGCTGATTCGAACCGATTAAAATTAGACTAACTATAGCTTGGTTATATAGCAAAAGCTCATCCCAAAATATCATACAATACTTACCCTATTTCTTGGAAATAGTGAGGCAACAGCCGCGAAAGATTGCATTGTTAAAATTCAATGACTACTAATGTGACAGGTTCTGTCTGTTTTGTTGGAATTATTTTCCAGTGCCACGGCACTGCAGATTCCAATAATATTGGTATATTACATAGACAGACAATTTTTTATGGAACAGAAATGTTTACCATATGTGATACGTATCCGAGATGTATGTAGTGTAGTATTACGAGATTTAAGTTCAAATTTAGTTAGGTTAGTTATTCTACTAGTCAACGTTAACCCTAACCATTTTAAATAAAATTGTCTCTAAGATTGTTCTTATAACACCTCATAATATTTTAATCATGCACATAGTCTACTACAGTTAAGTGATTCCGCTCCATGCAAAAGTTATCCCAAAAAGATCACTTATTAGCGATTAGATTGCTTATCGTATCCCATAGATTGTATATAATTCTTGAATTTAGTACATACATTACCTTAGTTACTTTTTCATTTAATAGTTGATGATGGTGATTTTGTTAGTGATTGTGTACAATTAAGTGTTCTTTTTGATATACATAATATGTATATCAAAAAGGCCTCGGTGGCCTAGTTGGTCAATGGCGTCTGACACGGAGAGTCAGAAGACGCGGGTGTACAATAAAGTGTTCTTTTTGATATACATAATATGTATATCAAAAAGGCCTCGGTGGCCTAGTTGGTCAATGGCGTCTAACACGGAGAGTCAGAAGACGCGGGTGTACAATAAAGTGTTCTTTTTGATATACATAATATGTATATCAAAAAGGCCTCGGTGGCCTAGTTGGTCAATAGCGTCTGACACGGAGAGTCAGAAGACGCGGGGTTGGAATGCCGAGGATGGAATTTTTCACTCTATAAATTTCAATACATAATAATATGTATCTACATATAGATCTCTATATATAGTTAGAGATGGGCATTGGGTAAGTCATTTGCCTATTCAAACGCACTCTTGCCCACAACCAGTTAAAGTGTGACCCATATATTTAAGCTTCAAAGTTACACGCAGGCTTGCACTGTCGACGTAGACTTTCCCTATGACGTAGCTGTTAAGTTCTTTTCGCCCAGTAATTCTATTTGCTACAGTGTTTACAGTTTGCTACACACGTTTAACATAGAAAGAAATGCTTCCTCGCCATAACTTCAAGACAGTATATCTAGCACTGTGGTGATACATACCTAGATGGATTATTAAGAAATTCTACCAAATACTAGTACCTCAACAGGAAAAAAGAACCCTTAAACATCCACCCATCCGTCTGATTGTCACAATTTGTCGCGACTTCGTTTGCGTAGTAGGCTCGGCATCGGCCTCGTCATAACCTCCCATCTTATCTTGGTTTTTCTTTCAAAAGAACCTTCTCCTGACAATAATTAACACAACAAAAAATAATTTGTGACATTATTCTATCCGTTCTCAAGTTATAGCGTGACCAGGAGAAATAGGGGTACATTATTTATATATAGATAAAATAGATGTGACGTACAATAGAATAAAGAAGAAAGGTTAGGTAAGTACGCAATAATTATGTGGTCTTATCCATGTTCAATGTATTTTTCCAACTTGTTGCTTTATGTACAAAATTTTATTTTTTGATTTAGTTAATCATGACAATGTTACACACACCAGATAATTTATAACTAATAGTATTCCCTTATTTCACCCCGTTAACGAATTAAATGGCCTTTAATTATATACAATATTATACTCAAATCCTTACTGAGTAAATAAAAATGCTCGTTTATTAAAGCTTTTTTAGAGAAAGGATAAGGTTGTGGTTGTGGAGGGATTTGTTCACGTACGTAACTACGTACATAACTTTCCACATTAGTCATATTTATGTAGGTATCTAAATATTTATATTAATGTACTAACTATTTGACTTTAATTAATTTCATTAAAGTCAAATATGGAAGTCCTTGCGACACGACATCCGGATCTTTAATACAATCCGTATTAAAGAGACGATAGAGCGGAAAAAAGGCTCCAAAGTGTTTGCAAGAGACATGTCTATTGGGCATAGCCAGTTGACGAAGCTGAAGAGAGAAGACGGCAGTGTAGCGTCGACCAAAGCAGAAGTATTAGGAGAGGTAGTTTCTACGGACAGCTATACACCTCGGTCGCTAAACCTGTTAGCAGGTCTGACATTATACCGAAGATATCCCGGACATCAGCCTGTACGAGATTAGAATGGCCTTGAAACAGCTTAAGAACAACAAGGCGCCTGGTGACGACGGTATCACATCTGAGCTTCTGAAAGCGGGTGGAACACCGGTACTTAAAGCCCTTCAGAAGCTCTTTAATACCGTCTTGCTCGAAGGTTCAACGCCAGAAGCATGGAACACAAGCGTGGTGGTGCTGTTCTTCAAGAAAGGTGACAACACTTTACTTAAAAATTACAGACCCATCTCGCTTTTGAGCCATGTTTATAAGCTGTTTTCGAAGGTCATAACGAACCGTCTCAGTCGCAGATTTGATGAATTCCAGCCTCCGGAACAAGCCGGTTTCCGAAAAGGCTATAGTACCATAGACCACATCCACACGCTACGGCAAGTTATACAGAAGACCGAAGAGTATAACTTGCCTCTTTGTTTAGCGTTTGTGGACTATGAGAAAGCCTTTGATTCGATCGAGACGTGGGCAGTGCTTGAGTCTCTCCAGCGGTGCCGTATTGACTATCGGTATATTGAAGTGCTGAAGTGTTTGTACAAAAACGCCTACATGTCAGTCCGAGTACAGGAGCAGAGTTCGAAGGCAATTCCATTGCAAAGAGGCGTGAGACAGGGAGACGTTATATCTCCGAAACTGTTCACCGCTACATTGGAAGACGCCTTCAAGCTTCTGGAATGGCAAGGACTTGGCATTAATATTAACGGCGAATACATCACTCACCTTCGATTTGCCGACGATATTGTAGTCATGGCAGAATCCATGGAAGACCTCAGTACAATGCTCTTAAGATGAACATGGATAAGACGAAAATTATGTCTAATGCCCATGTTGTACCTACCCCAATATCAGTTGGGAACTCAGTTCTCGAAGTTGTTGACGAGTACATCTACCTGGGACAGACAGTCAAACTAGGCAGGTCCAACTTCGAGAAAGAGGTCAATCGTCAAATCCAACTCGGCTGGGCAGCGTTCCGGAAGCTTCGCGAAGTCTTCTCGTCAAAAATACCTCAGTGCCTCAAGACAAGAGTCTTCGACCAATGTGTGTTACCAGTGATGACTTATGGCACTGAAACGTGGTCTCTTACTATGGGCCTCATAGAAAAGCTCAAAGTCGCACAACGAGCTATGGTGAGGGCTATGCTCGGGGTTTCTCTACGTGAACGAATCAGAAATGAGGAGACCCGTAGAAGAACGAAAGTCACCGACATAGCCCAGAAGATTAGCCAGTTGAAGTGGCAATGGGCAGGGCACATAGCACGCAGAACAGATGGCCGATGGGGCCGAAAGGTTCTGGAGTGGAGACCACGGACCGGCAAGCGCAGCGTAGGTCCGTCCGGACAGACGACCTGATGAAGGTCGCAGAACGACGTTGGATGCAGGCCGCTTCCAACCGGTCCTTTTGGAAAATCATGGGGGAGGCCTATGTTCAGCAGTGGACGTCCTACGGCTGAGATGATGAAAGTCAAATAGTTATATTATATAAAAATTCACTTAATTTAGTTTTAGCTTTTAGCTAGGCAGGTCTAATGTATGGTCCAGGACGCTGTAGTTATGCCATCGTACCATATCTTTATGAGGAGACCATGATCACTGTAAACTATTTTATTTAATGTAGATAAAACTAAGGTTAAGGCATTGAAAGGATGAAAGAACACAAACAAGTATAAGTATAAGGCGAACGTGAATAGGCCAGTTTGAAGATAAACGCTAAGATCGTAATATACCATGATCAAACTTCGATGCATTCTGGAGAAATCCTAATTTTGTTGAAATTAGAAAACATCGCAATTTCAACCGGGAAGATGGATTTAGGTTAGCGGCGTCGTGGAATCCCGTAGTGAGCAAGTGTACAAACCGCGGTGTAGGTACTAGGACATTTACCGATACAGTCAGTGTTGTGTGTCGTAGTGACAACCCTGCGATTTTTCAAGATCAAGTGAGGGTAGGAGAACAAAACACCCGCTCTTCTCGCCGGACTCACCCGCAGTTTTCAGTCAGCTCGTGACCACGGCCATTGTAACATGGTCGAAACGTCGAGCGAAAGGTACATATTTTTACCTATATTAAATAATACGTGATAAGTCCCGATAAACATTTAAAACATTTGTTCAAATCGCGAAAGTTTAAAAATTACTAAATCCTAATTAAACCCAAACTAGCGAGCATGTGTGCCAAATGGCATGAAAGTGAATAAAACAAAACGCGAAGCACGATCAATTCATCATCATCAGCCCATATTTACTGCCAGCCGCCTTCCGCAGGTCGCCTCTCCACCTGGCCGCAGGGCGTCCTACACTCCATTTGCATAAACGTGGTCTCCACTCAAGAACTCGTCTACTCCAGCGGTTATCGGTTCTTCGTGAAATGTGGCCAGCCTATTGCCACTTCAGCTTGCTTATTCTTTGAGCTATGTCGACTACTTTGGTTCTCTGTCGGAGAAACCCCGAGCATAGCTCTCTCCATAGCTCGCTGAGCGACCTTAATTTTGTGAACTAATCCCACAGTGAGTGTCACACAATCAATTATATCCCTGATATTTACATACCTTTCCGGAAAACAGGTGTACCTTTATGAATGTATGCATAAAAAGGTATAAATTCAAAACAAGCACTCACCTACAGAACCAAACAAGTTGTTTCTCTTGTCAAAAACAAAGATAAATTCAATGGAAGCAATTCTCAATAAATTGTTTGCGGAGCTTTGTTGATCCGTAAACAATTTATCGTGCCAAACTTTCTTCTTTGCATAGTCATTACATTAATAATGAATTAGAAGAAACTTTATGTTAGGGAGTGTAGAGGCTGGCAATGCGTTCGACTTTTGTTAAATGCCACGGCTAACTCATAATGCTTGATTAGTTGTATTGTTTGTGGTAACGGTAAAAGTCCTCTCATATCCGGTGTTAACCATCTCCGCCTGTCAGGAAGATGCACCTCTGACGTCCATAGTGCCTTCTGCGCTCATAATGTTAAGGCGCCGTCAGTTCAGAGCACGAATTCTTTCAATTTCTTTCACTTGAAATCAAGCAATCACATCTTTACTGTAATAAAAAAAATGTTTACTATACAACAAAATTCAATAGAAATAGTATCCTTCAGAGTATGTGTATACAAATTGCTATTTTATAATATGTGTTTCTTGACAAATAAAATTGTGAAAAAAGAGCAAAAGTGTTTTAAAGGTGAAATTGAGTATTATGTTTTATTTTTTTTGATGTACTCTAGTACGTTAAAAATGTTTTTAAGTTGCTCAATGTGTAATTAAAAGTCTTGGAAATATCATATTATTTTTTGTCATTTTTAGTAAATCGCTGCTTATGAGATAAACTGCTTCAAAAACTCTCATTTTTATCGTCGTCATGAATTGACAGCACCTTAACGACTGAGTGGCTTACGCACCCGGCAACAGCCTGGCATCGCTGTAAATTTCCGTATACTGTGCGATTCTCTAAGAGCAAACATCTTTGCATCATTGACAATATCTGTGAAACAAACGACGAGATGACAAAAAACGTTGGAAAAGCAACCTTATGTACAAATGCGATATCTCATAATCATTAGAGAAAAAAATCACAATACTTATGATACGTAATCTATAATATGTGTTTATATATATGTATGTATATATATGATAGAAACGACTCGTTTTCTTACTATTTTTAAATTTTTAACGGAGCTTGTACGAAGAGAATTGTCAAAAATATAAGGGGGCGGAACTAAAACAATCCGATTCTAGATATAAGGCGAAAGTTCCACCGAGAGCTATGTAATGCATTAAATTCTACACAAATGCTCTTCTCACATTTTTCTATATTTTGTCGTCTAGTTAACTATGTTCCTGTGCCACCAAGACCTTAAGCCGTAGCACAAATAATTTGCGATAAAGTTTTAATTTCGTAAGCGTCTACGCGTCACGCTTCAGCGTACAAACTATGAGTTATCTATGTCACAGTTGCCCCATATAATTTACAGTTTGTACTGTTTCACGTGAACGACACGTTAAGTTACACTTACGCAGTTATTCGCGCTAGGCCCACAGAGCTTTGCGTAATTTGCACAACGCGCATCATTCCGAATCATTAGTTGCTGTGTCTTATTCGCCACAGCGGCACGTCATGCCCTTCAAGCAGTAAAAGTATTTTTTAAATGGGAGTTCAAATTTAGAATAAACTGCCAGAGATATTAAGGAATCAAGTTCGTGTTCTATATTTAAAAATAAATTGAAAGAGTTTCTACTGGCCAAAACATATTAATATATATCCAAGAATATCTAGTTGACAAACTTAAATAAATAATTAATGTAAATGTAAAATAAATACTAGGACATGACTTGTAGGCATACATTATATAATTATTAAGTTATAACCCTTCAAGAGTCGTTATATTATAACAATGAAATTTCTATTGTGTCTGGCCGCATGATGACCAATGACCTTTGATGGATTAATGACATGTATTTTAATGTAATGGTATAGATGACATATTTTTATTCAATTTTGATTAATGACTTATCCTATGATGATATAATGTAAATGGTACGATCTCAATATAAGAAGATAAGTTGACTATGTTTAATATAATTTAATGATCCAAATTTTGTGTTAATAAAAGTTGTAATTAGCTCTATTTGTAATTTGCACCCCATAAGGATTAAGTATAGTGAACAATATCAACACTGTAACACCACATGACTGTATCACCTGTACTCTGCAAATAAATGATTTGAATTTGGATTTGAGTTTGAAGCCTGAATACATTGCTGCTAGGAGGCAGAATTAATGTGGTACCTACTAAACCGACTCTTACTGTAGAGTCCTACAGCAATGCAACCTCAATTTGCACGCCAATAAATGTATTAGAGTTAAATGGTGCATACCATACCTTAGATAGATTGTGGGTGTAGAGTTTATCTGAGACCAAATCGTACAAAGCTTCAATATAAGCTTACCTACTTAAACCAAAGCTCTCGGAAAGATACACCTTTATTTATGTTTTGCTAACCATATTTATTATAAGTAAGGTCAATGGTAGCTAAAACAAGTAAGCTTGTTTCATAAAGTAGAACAAGTTGTTATGAAAAGTTTCTGCTTCGTACACGGATAGAATATGAATAAGTTGTTGAATCAAGAGCTACCGTCTTACTGGGACTCCATTCCTGATACGGAAGGATAGGGAAAATGCTTATTTACGTGCTTAGCATAATCAGCACATTATGCTTTCACTGCGGAGACAATGCTCGCTCTTATAGATAGTAGTAGAAGTCACATGCTGAGCCCCGCAGCTACAGACACGCGTAAATTGATTATAGGTACATAAGTATTTCTGGGAAAAAGTAGCCTATGTGCTTGTACCCAATAAGTAAGTTGTATGAGATTGTAATATAGATGTTTTAAATTTCACTCAAACGCTTTTTGTTCCATTGCGCTTAATAAAAGTAACAGATACACACTTACACACTCATTAAGTTTCGCATTTATAATATGTTTTAGTTTTGATTAATGATTTTTGTTTATTTGTTTTATAGTGGTATTTTAATGCAATTAAGTGACGAGATGGAGAATTTATGCACCTTTCGGTAACCATTAAACTTACCCATGACCATTAGAGTGCCACTCAGAGCTCAGAACTGTAACTTTAACTAGCACTGTTCGTTTAATAATTTCACTTGCTACGGTGCCCTTCACACACTTACCTAATAATATTTGCGTGTTAATGCTTCGTAGTAGAATACCGTGGTGTTACCGACCAAGACAACGTCTTACCCAAGACCAACGAGTAAGTCGTGTGTCTTAGCCACTTACGATTTGCATCCCAACTGTGTAGGGATTATGGATCCCTTTTTATAGACTATTTTTTGTCCTAATATAATTTGGCATAACGATTTACGCAATTTTTGCCATAATAATATTTTGACGCAATTGTTCTTTGGAATACTATTGCATAAAAATAGTTTAGGCTAATGGTTTTGACCTAACTTTGATCCGCATAAAGTTAGAAGACATATTGTTTATTGGTCTAAAAGTTATAAGGCTTAAAGTTCGGGTTTACCTCTGAATTTCGACAAGTTCAAAACTTAGACAGTCGCTTACTTTGAAATAACATAGTTCAGCAAGGCATTGCTTCGGCAGAACATATATTCGACAAGAACTACACATAACGTAGCGGTGTATCTATTCATAATTCATATTCATCAGAACAAAGTCACGATAGGTGCGACGACGAGCGAAGAGATGAGAAGCGTTAGGTTGCATGGTGACCACGCAACGGAGCCAGAATTGGGCTAACCTTACACCTCGATAAGGATATAACACAGCAGTTTTGGGAGCATTCTTGTCGAATATCCTGTCGTAGAACTATGTTTTTCGAAGTAAGTGATTTGTCAAAGAGTTGAACATGTCGAAACTCAGAGCTACACCCCATAAAATTTCCAAACTATACTTTTTACCTGATTATGCTTAAATATGCATAAGTAAATTAAGGCTTTAAAATAGTATGCCTAACAATTATAATGCTTTGAAAAATTGTGCCAAACAAGTTATGCCAAATGAATATGCGTAACTATTATTAGGTTAAATGAAAGTATGTATGTTGTGTGATGACTAATGACATAAAATTTTATGCAAAAAAATAGGGAACCGAGGAAATACCCATCATGTGGATACAGTAAAGGTAGGGTTAAGATTTTATATAACCGGCTTTTTTTATTGTCAGAGGATACAAAACTCACGAACTTTTCCGATGTCATTTAACCCTTCAAGAGTCGTTATATTATAACAATGACATTTCTATTGTGTCTGGCCCTATGATGACCAACGACCTTTGATGGATTAAACTAGAATCCCTAAATACTGTTTACCTAGACAATACCACGGTCAACGGCTTGAAAATGTATAGCGTTCATCTATTCAAGTAAACTCCACAGCTAGGTTTGCATAAAACTATTTAAAAAACTTTTCAAACTAACAGATCATTATGTAATCCGTCCCAAGCGCATCATTGTGGCTTATATCTCTCACTCATCAAGCTTTTTCTATATAGTTTATGAGTACTTAGGTTACATAACATCCAAAATATTCGGTAATACGGTGCAGGCGGTGGTAAGCAGGGATGTAAAATCTTACTTAGGTAGTGCCAGTGATATTACAAACGAAAGCTAACTCGCTCACTCTCAAGAGAACTGGTAACCTGTACAAAGAGATCGCACTAAGAATCCAGCTCTGATGGGCAGCGTTTGGGAAGCTTCGATCCATCTTTTCGTCCATAGTATCTCAGAGCTTGAAAACCAAGGTTTTCAACCAGTGTGTGTTGCCACTGATGACTTATGGCGTTGAGACGTGGTCCCTTACTGTGGGCCTCATAAACAAGCTTAAACTTGTCAACAAGCAATGGAGATGCCTATACAGGGAAACCCCGTAGTTAGTAGAAAAGTGATAAGATCTAAAATGAGGAGACACGTAGAAGAACTAAGGTCACCGACGTAGCTCTCAAAATTAGCACATTGAAGTGGTAATGGGCAGGCCACATTGCTCGCAGAAGCGATAACCGATGGGGAAGAAAGGTTCTCGAGTGGGAACCATTCACCGGAGGACTGACTGACGACGTCGTCAAAACCGCGGGGAATCGCTGGATGCAAGAAGCAAGTAGCCGTTCCAAGTGGCGTTCTATGGGAGAGGCCTCTGATCAGCAGAGGACGTCTTCCGGCTGATACTGGTGAAATGATAAAGGTTTCACTACGAGACTATATGACCCCTACTATTATGCCTACGCCATTCGTCTATCTGTCCGTCTGACCTATATTTTTAAGAAATTTGAAGAATAATAAAAATATTTCAATACATTAAAATTATTCCATATTTGGAAGTCTCCATACAATACTCGTTCGTGGCTTAATGATTTATACTCACTACTAAATTGCACAATGTTTAATTTCAAAAAGTACAAAAACGCCTTTTAGTTATACTTATAGACCTGACAAGAAGCTTTTATGTTTTTTGAACTCAATATCTCATTTGTCTTTGTTTTGCTGACCCTATTAGAAAACCCGCAGGTTTTACTGTAGTAAATGACTTCACTGTTTGTCCCAGTATTTTTTGCTTGTCCCGTTTTATAGATAACAAGAACTCCAGTCCAGTTTTTAGTTTAAAATGTAGCTTTGCATTTCGAAGCTCAAAGAGCGAGTTTTCACAGTGAAAACTAAAACACCTGCCGCAGTCTGAGTACGTGGGATTATATTAAATGATATTTTCATGCGGAAAAACATATTCTCACTGTTTTTGCTTTTAATAAAAAGTTTTAGGAATAAGGTATTAAATTATAGTGTACCTATATTTATATTAAATGACTAACAAGTAAATTATTTCCAATTATAACAAAACTTTCAAATCAAATTAACAGAATAACACTGTACAGTGTGTTCATTTAAATACAAATCTAAGACTGGCCACCTGATAACAGTAAACATCCTTCACTAGGTTCATCAAATAAAACGCATCACGTTAACAAAACAACAACTCGGGACCCATCACCTTTGACAGAGTAAAACCTTAGAGAAACAATCACAGCATGATCCTAGATCACTTCCAAACAAAGTGATCCAGCATATAGGGCGCTGAAATGCATGACTCTGATCAAATATTGTTAAGCACATGACTTTACACCACGCTGGAGTTGTTTATGTTGAGATAACAGTTTACATATTGTAATTGTTATTACTAATATTTGTCTTATGTCAGAATTGGATGTGTCATATGTAGTGCAGTGACCTTTTAGGAGCATTAACTTTATTTTTTTCGTGCTATCAAGGACGCAATGGGTAAACCGTGTGCCTTAAAGAGTTCAGTGCCACCTTTGGTTTAAGCGGAAGTTCTACCGCCTATAATCTTGGCTAAATAACAAGAGAGCTTTAATAATTGAAAGGTGTGACAATCCTAGAAAACAGTACTCTAGAATCCATAGGTACTCTGGATTCTATAAGATTCCTGTGACTTAAGAAATTGTTTTATTCCCTTGGTACAAAAACTACTGTCAGTTATTAGAGAGTCCATCCCCCTGCTGGCATGTGAACTTATGTTAATGAAAGCTTTTGATCATCCACCGTAGAGGTGAAACAAGCCTGGCTGCCGAACACATACGGCTCTAAACCCTTCGATACCCCTCTCCTTAGACCCCTCCTGAATCCACTCCACCCCCAATTCCTCCAGCGCGAGGCTACTTTGCTGGCAACAGTTGAGACCTACCAACATCGAGTATGGCCATAAACGCTATTGAACGTTAGAATAGGTACCCAACTCAGCAGGAACATGGCGATCCCCTGGTATGGTCCAATGTCCAGGGGTTAGGAACTTTGACCAAACGCAACAGGTCCCGTACTTGAGCAATAAATATCGCGAGTATAGTCGCGCGATTCTATTACTAGCTGGTAATTCATAATCACTTAAATGCACAATTTCAATCAATTGATATAAATAACAACGTATACGATTTATATAAATATGTTTTTTGTTGCCCACAAAACGTAATTTTTATTTTAAAAGAATCTTTTTTTCTGTTGACAAACTTAAGTGTTGCCAGTCAGGCGCAATCAAAAGTTGCGTAACTATTTTAAACCTCTATTATAGTATATAAGGAAGCTTGATATTACACATTACATATTAAAATTATAATAAAATTAAAATAGTTACGGCATTTAGTAAGCTATTAAATATTGAAATAAGTTATACAAAACTATAACATGACTAATTTCGTTAAACCAGTTAAGTCAAATACCTGGTTTCAGTTATTATTTCATTCGAGGTGTTTTTTTAAACCGGACAGTAAACGCCAGATTATTTAACAATTATTAACATTATTAAAAGTTACAGGAAAGCTTTCATAGGATATTATCCATAAATATTTAAAATGTTCTAAGCCGCGTTCAAAGATTTTGGGAAAAAAAATGTACAGACAGCGAAAAAAAGCTAATATATTTCATATAGGTATCAATTACTATATACTCTATGGGGCCGACTGAGGTTTGAATACTACAAATGTTGGGAATCGCCAAAAACTTTTTCCGTACATAATTTACTCGGAAGTACTCAGACTTTTTTGTTGCCAATAGATCCTATTTTTTAATGTAATCCCCTGTGATCCACCATACAGGTATATTTTAAACAAGCATAATTAGAAAAAATTAAGACCGACTTCCATTCTATTCAGTTATAGGAGTGTAACTCAAAAAGCACTGGATCGAATTTAATAAAATTTTAATAGAACCACACGGGAAGCACCATATTACAAACAAAAATTTAGAGAATCGGTTCACCTATAGAAAGGTTTGAGGTAACAAACATTAAAAGCAGTCGAATTGAGTACTTCCACCTATTTGGAATTCGGTAGAAAATTGTTTAAAATGTATCTTACAATTGACTTAAATTATAAACAAAATATTTTAAAGGCTACTAGATTTCAGTATGTCAAAATGAAGAAAGGAAACAAACTCGGCAATGAAATATTAGTAGATATAAAATTATTATCACAAAGCTTAAATTAAAATGTGGAGGCGGAAACAGACAAAGTCTACAGTTACTTTGAAGAATCACTTGACGGATAAAGTTTTCTATACTACTACATTGACAAGCGATGTAAAAGCCAGACTGGTGAGTACAAAGAAATATATTCATGTCTGGCTATCAACAATAATAGCAAAACACGTTATGTCCACGAAGGAATCTTTTTTCATAATAATATTATAATAAACACCAGAAAAATTTTAATTTGAACTCAGACTATTTCAATTTACAAAGCTTCAGTAGAACTCTTTGTGAATGAATTCTCCCTGGAGTACTGTCAGTACCTATTTCGATCGATAAACAGTAATGTTGCTATAACTGTGTTTTGGTTTGAAGGGAATGAGTGTCGGTGAAATGACACACATGAAACCTAAACTACTACACTAAAAAGCAAATAAGCCTGATTGTGGGCAGATGTTACCGATGCTTTTAGGCACCTGTAACATTAATTATTACAAATAGTAAGGCATAAAAACTAGCCAAGAGCATTTTGGCCTCACGCACTTAGGATTCTGCTCGATAAGAAACTATACATATTATTACTCCATCTAAAAAAGAAACTAAGCTATTGGACAAACTTTACTTTGCCGTTCGAGTCGTAGTTTGCACCAACTGCAAATAATAAGTTTGTCATGATAAGAACGCTTTTTTCTTACTAAACTGCATAATAAGTACATAAAAATAAGTACATAACATAACAACTACATAATACTAAACTACAGTTTTTTGATTTTTTGCTTTACATGTGCTGTAAGACGTCTTAAAAGTCGTATGTGCGTCAAGACGCCTTTTCTCAGAAACGCGTAGAAGTATCAAATTGTTGAAATGTATACCAAATACTCGAGACTATGGTTTCCTTCAGCTGCGAATAAATCAAACTTGTAACTCAACGCAATCAAGATATTACCGTTAATGTCGTATATTTTCGCATATTTTACGATTTCGCAAGGGAATCAAAACGTATAGGCCCCATGTACCTAGAATCATTAAATCTGGCAAGAAGATAACTTTTTCTAATTTCAATTCGATGCTTCTATGCGTTCCTGAGAAAAAAGGTTTTGACAAACAGCCGTGCGATTCTCTAAGATCAAACATCGTTGCATTTTGACAACATCCGTGAAACAAATGACGAGATGACAAGAAACGTTGGAAAAACAACCTTATGTACAAGGGTAATATCTCATAAAGTATTTGACATCGGTGAGCTCGCCGACGAACGCAACGACGAATCATTCATAGACTAAAATATATACTAGGAAAGAATCATTCGAGAATCGCACGCCAGACGGACAACAAAATGATCCTATAAAGGTTATTTTTTCCTTTTGAGGTACGGAACCTTAATAACAAGTCGACAAGTACCAAGTATTAGTATTATTTCATCAATAGCATTTCCATACTATCACCACTGACAATAAGCATATTCACCCCTCGTCATGAATGCTCAACCATGCCTTTACAGCATGTTCAAGAGCTTTAAGCAGCTTTAAGCTTTATGAAGCGCACCACTAAATCCTATTTGAAGCAATAAAAACTTTATAGAGCTTCGTAACGTGAACGAGCGAACCGATCAAGAGCAAGTGGAATCAAATCGGCTTACTTACCTATATGCCATCGCCATAGCAAGAGAATTTATCCTCTATACAAACAAATGGAAACAAGACAGAGATATAGTTTTCTTTAGGACTGTTAGCATAATTTAATATCCCTTATTCGGTAGTAAATAAGATTATACTTCTCGTCACAAGTCAGCCTTTTCCATACCGTTTCTTTCAACCAAATTTTCAAATGTACTCGTAGTAGTGTAAGACAAGAATTATTATTTTTAGTAACCCTAGCAATGTTTCCGTGTACGTTAGCTACACATGTCAGGCTTTCCTAATTACCTGATTAATTTTTTTCTGAGTAGGCAAGGCACGGTTGCAATATTTTCTTTGGCCTATTAATGATCCTGTGCGTATTTTCCTAATATAAAATTCTGAGTAGGCAAGGTAGGATTGCAATATTTGCTTTAGGCCTCGGAAAAGGAAAAGGAACTCATGCCAGGCTTTCCCATTACCCAAAAAAAAAACAATACTTCTGAGTAGGCAAGGTAGGGTTGCAATATTTTTCTAATACCTAACATGTAAATTACTTTTGAGTAGGCAGGGTAGGGTTGCAATATTTTCCCTATTTTAAATCTTGGGCGTAAATCCACTCATGCCAGGCTTTTTAATTATTAGGAAAAGGTCCTAATAAATTTCTTCTGAGTATGATCCTGTGTGCAATTTAACATACGCTAAGTTTTTCCATTACATAATAAATGACTTCTGATTAGGCAAGGCAGAGTTGCCATATTTTCTCTAGGTATATTTTTTGATCTAGTGTGCAAAGTCACGTACGCCAAGCTTTTCCATTACATAACGAATTACTTCTGAGTAGGTGTCAATGATAGGTGCATTTAATTAAATATTGGCCATTAACCTAGTCGTTATGTTTTCTGATATATAAAGTCATGTTCAAAGCAGATCGCCGATACACACGTGAGTTAGTCTCAAAGCTCGTTATGTCAGAGTCGTGTCACATTGTTTGCTAAACGTCGGCACTTGCGACTTAGATAAAACTCTTATAAATACTGTGGGGACACTTACTCGTGTTTAGTGCGATCACGCTTCGCGTGTGTCTCATTCACACCTTAAATTATATGAATTATAGTGCTACTAAAGAATTAAAACAATGGCACCTGGTGTAGTTCAAAATACTGAGACGATCATCAGTAATACTCTTGAAGAAATATCAACTGCGCATAACGGTGATTTGATCAATGAACTGATCCAGGTACCTTCTAAGACGTGCCCGATAGATCATTTCAGCAATGGTTCAGTTGGGAACGGTGTGGTGAAAGTGGAGAACGTTATAGTGAAACCAGTGCGGAAGGTCATACGGCCTAAAGTGCTGAAGAATCATGAGTCCCGTGACTATTTGTACGATCGCCTTCACGGCACTACTTGTCCAATGGCGGTGAGTTTTAATTTATTTTTCAAAAAGTTTCATTGTTGACCTTTCTATTTCGTATTTTTTAACACCCATATAAGTAAACCAAGACATTGGCTTAGTCACAATGTATATTATTCTATAATTACAATATAATCAATAAATATTCTAATTATTATATACATAATCTATATTCGCGACAGGGAATCCTAGTGTAGTGGTATACAAAAATATATTATTAAATGCACCTAGCGTAATGTTCGAAATAAACATTTCCCATAGTTGCCATTTTATTATGAAAACTAACGTGGTTTATTATTATATTAACATGGTGATGCACATGAGTCGCTCGACTCTCCACCAGTGACCCCACTAAGGAGAAGGGAGGAGGCGTGTGAACTACCTCTTCCGTTTCCCCGTCCGTATACGCCAGAGCGGGTCAGCTCGAACATGATTATTCCTGAACCGCTCCGCGGCCTCCTTCTACACCATCGCCGCTTCGCAGAAGGTGGTCACCGCCTACGCATTTGCATCTCCTAAACTAGGTAGTGTGATACAGACGCAACCGCGAGCATTCTGTACTCTCCTTAAAAAAGTTCACCGGAAGTGGTTGAAACTATAGTTGGAAAGATCTGACTTATAAACATGAGTGATTCCTGTTTCTGTTATAAAATATAATACGAAAAAATGGAACCGACTTCATTACCAAAAAGTATGAAATAACTTGTTGAAATCGGTATCATGATAGTTCCTTTAAGTGTACCTTTAAGTGGGTACCTTTTTTACTATATTGTGCGCATGGTACCAACTTCGACAAGTTATTTCATACTTATTGGTAATGAACTCGGTTCCATTTTTTTGGTAACATTTTTTTTCACCATTTTTTGACCCTTACTTATGGGATCGATTGTCATTCACAATCAATGATGATACGAGTATCAAGATAGGCGTAACACTTTTCAGTTTTTGGAGTGTTACTCAAAAACTACTTGACCGAATTTGATAAAATTTAAATAGGACCACCTCGGAAGTATATTTTACCAGACACAAAAAGAATTTTGAGAATTGGTCTACAAATGAGGGAGAAATCACATAAAAATTATTACTTACACACGAACATATAACCTCCTCCTTTTTGAAGTCGGTTAAAAATATTGCCTTGTTTTTAGTTTGTAAGAAACTGTCACTACCAGGCTCGGTCAGGCCTAAGGGCACACCGGGACTTTTCCTGGTAGGCCGGCCCCTCAGAGGGCCGGTCTGAACCCGGGGTCTGGAGGAGGTTCGGGAAGCAGGAATGTTTCCCATACAAAGACACTACACAAGATATTACATCAAATGACTAGTGTTATATTGTTATTCATACGGGTCAGGAAAAATCTTTTGCAAAAGCTGCCATATTTTTTTTACCACAGCCTTTTTACTAAAAATAAAGCATTCTATCATTGAATATACTTTTGAAAACACTAACAAACACCAGAACTATTTAGACCCATTACTCAATAAATTAATTATTCTTTAACTTGTTTGTATAATATAGTCTTATTAATTTAATATTTTTAATTACCTTCATATAAAATGGACATGTCCCCAAACGAGACTATCATGAAATGTTTTGATTTTGTTGTAAAACATGAAAGGCCATAGCTTACATTCATGTGTGAATATTGTGTTTCGGAATGTACTAAACGAATATCGATTTAAATAATAAATTAGGTAGCGTAAATAATTTTCTATATAGCAAGTAGGTATTTAATAAATGTGTCAATTTAAATAATAATGATGGCAACACAGACTCCGAGCTGTCAAGCAAATTTCTAACATGTCCGCCATGTTTTTTAAACTACAAAAGTAACGGTGTTGGTAGTGAGTCACTGTGGCTACACAAGCTTATTTTTATACTGTCGATAGATAAGAGTGGCCTATGCACCTGGTGGTAAGTACTTATGCTGCCTATGACAGTCGCAGTGCCATCCAGAACTTCCATTTGCAAATTTACGTTATCTTGCATTAAGTTGGTGATGCCGAGTATCAGAGCGACACGGCTTGACCCTACGTAGTATACGTATTCCTTGAATTAATTGGGTTTTGAATTTGATTCGCTCAGTCGTATAACTATATCTATAATAAAAACATATTTGTTTATCATTTTATACCACAAACAAGTATTTACATATAAAATGAGCACAGATTACATTCATGTTTGTTGAACAACAGAGCACGCGAACAGAAACAAACAGAGTAACTCAAGATAAAGTCACTTATGGATCAGTAACTCTTATAAGCATTTAATTTTATCGTCCTATTTCTGTAAGTTATATTATAAAACTCAAAAGCCCGTTTCGGATGTTCGCAAACAAAGAATTGTTTCGGGATTCCGAGCTTTAGTCGACAAACTTCCTCCGGCAGTAACAATTCATGTATTTACATTATGGATTTTTGTAAAATTGTAGGACAGATCTGTTGAAACTTTTTCTTTCGATGACGCATCATGTCACCTAACATATATGAGTAATTTTTGGTTTATTGTATTAAGTGCTCGGATGTTTTGTTCGAAGAATGGGCAATGTTCCGAGTCCTGCAAATGTGTAATTTTCTTCTTCTTGATCGATTCCTCATGACTGAGGGTCGTGACCACCATGAATGGACTTCTGGACTATGTTGCTCTATGTAAAAAATGTGTAGTAACTAAGTACAAATAGACCTTTTACAAATATACCTTTACTATATAAGGGTATACACATAAACACATATAAAAAACTTACGAGATGTGAGAAGATATGATATCCTTGAGATGACATTTATTTTTAGTTTCCTTTACTTAAATAAATGTAACATTTCAATTCAACTAAAAAAGTTTGAGGATATTATGGATACTTATGTCATTTTTAACGTCTTGCACAACATGCCCTTATTCACATTTATTTTTATTTTCCTTTACTTAAATAAATGTAACATTTCAATTCAACTAAAAAAGTTTGAGGATATTACGGATACTTATGTTATTTTTTAATGTCTTGCACAACATGTACTTGTTCATATTTATTTTTATTTTCCTTTACTTAAATAAATGGAACATTTCAATTCAACTAAAAAAGTTTGAGGATATTACGGATACTTATGTTATTTTTTAATGTCTTGCACAACATGTACTTGTTCATATTTATTTTTATTTTCCTTTACTTAAATAAATGGAACATTTCAATTCAACTAAAAAAGTTTGAGGATATTATGGATACTTACGTTATTTTTTTATGTCTTGCACAACATGTACTTAGTCGAGCTTCCTCGGTTTGCGTCCCAATAGCACCAGCTGAAGAATAAAACCTTTAGTCTGTCCCTTCTGCGACAAGTTCTTTCTCGTACTAATATACTTAATCCATATATCAGTTACTGAATATTTTGAAAACTTATATTAATTCAATAAAAAATCATACATAAGCCTAATCAGCATATAATCACAACTACAAATATTTTTATACATACGACTTCTCAATAGCATTCTAATTTTTGAACTACCTAATTGAGTAGAAATATCACTTTGATGGAACTAATGTCATAATTAATGGCAAATAGACAAATGTAAGAGTCCACTAACAAAGGAAAAAAGTAGAGCAACATTACAACAAAACGAAGCTTCTTGCTTTAGTTTATCTTCATTGTTTCGCTTAATATTATAAGTATAAACTCCAACTTATTGAATACCTACGTGTCTCAAACATTTACCGAGAGCGATAACTCCATGACGGAATTGTGATTTTATTGCCTGCTCA
Organism: Selenia dentaria; assembly: GCA_917880725.1. NCBI lineage: Eukaryota > Metazoa > Arthropoda > Insecta > Lepidoptera > Geometridae > Selenia > Selenia dentaria. The sequence goes on along the minus strand of OU862878.1, from coordinate 34,545,242 downwards.
TTTTTAACGTTTTGAACATAAATAATCAATATACCTTACTTAATGAAGGAAAATGTGTGGAAAACAAACAAGAGACAATCACATTTTTCACGCCTTATCTATATTTATTTCTATTAGCTACTTAATGGTTTGTTTTCAATAGATCTTGAACTAAAGGCTCACGTTTGAAACTTTGTAGGTGTAAGTTAAAAATTAAAACAGATTTTGTACTAAGAAACACAAGCGACTAGGATTGCTTCAAAACTAGCACAACGCTTTTAGTTGTCTGGTCAATTAAATGTATTATTTTTCATCAGCTGATTGAGACCATTGGTTTGATACTCGTACCTACTATAAGCAATTAACACATGTTATAATCGCATTAAACAAATAAACACACTATGATTCGCATAGGTATGGGCACACGCATTAACATATAACAAACATCTTAGAATCGAGAACATACATTTCGGTTCATGCAGCTGTCCCAGTCAGGTATCGAGACCGAGACCCCGCGCTTTGCGGCAGCATCGCCAACTGAGCTAACGGAAGTGTAATTCTAGTACGGTTAGAAATAAAAGTTCTCCATATTCTTGTACGGCGCTGAATCCTGGATCCTGAAGTCAGCTGACAGACAAAGGATAGATTCTTTTGAGATGGGTTTGGCGCCGTATTCTACGAATACTATGGACAGCTCGCCGCACAAAGTCTTAGAGGAGCTAAATTTAAAACGTTCCCAAAGACTCTCTGTAATATGCTTACACCGAGTACAGTATTACAGTACTTCGGTCATGTTGCGCGTAGGAGCTCTGACAACCTTGAGCGTCTTATAGTAACTGGCAAATTTTAAGGTAAAAGACCAAGATATCGAAGCTCTAAGCGATGGACGGATCAGGTATCGAGACAGCTGGATATAGCTTTCAGCATAGCTCTACATCAGGCCAGCAACAGAACTCGATTGAGAGAAACAGTGAACAAACTGCAACGAAAGAGTCATGATCTTAAATAATGAGGGAACGATTAAGAAAGAAGAAGGAAGAAAGAAAAGTAGAAACAAAATAAAATGCACTTTTGATTAAATAAACACATTATTTATGTGTATTGCAGTCAACTCATTTGTGTTTGTAACAAAACTCATGTTGCAGTCAAAAGTACATTTAACTAAAAAACAGCCAAAAATAGTGTGGACTGAACAGGTTTGTTAAAAGTAGTATGGTCTGAAAACCAAAACTGAAAAACACGAAGTGAATTTACACCTAGTTTTAGCAGGCTGGAGCTACGCATACATAACACAGCCTTAAACTAGCAGTTCACGTTTGAAAGAAAGTGAAAACTAGATAGTCAGAGCAAAGTCACGATATTTGTTCCGACAAGTGAAGCGAAGAAGAACATTAGGTTTAATGGTGACCACGCGACCAGAATAATGCTAAACCTAGTTCTAATCTAACCAGAGATTTTCAATCAAAAGTATTCTTGTCGAAGCCCTTCGGTCAAAAGTACTTATGACTGGCTATGAGTTTAGGCTGCAACATATACAATAAATAATACAATAAAAAAATACCAGTCCCATTCCCAAAGTAAACTCAGATTTTATATTTAAAATAAGGCCACGTAAAGTTATAAAGGGGATCTAGGGGCTTTACGACAACTACTAACGGTTTTACGAAACTATTTGTACTTAGCCGAATTTCTGAAGAATGTCCTGCCAACATAACACATACATTTTTATGGTGAAACCAAATAGTTGACTACTAAAATATAAGTATTTTTAAGATAATTTCTTTCTAAGACCAATGATTTGAATACATAGATAGTCTTAAGAATTTTGCAGTTTTCTCTCAGTTAAGCACACGAAAAATTATGATAGGTACCTAATCATTTTAATACATTTTTCGCCGTGAGGGTACGGAGTTCAATAGTATTCCCTCCGCCGTCGGGATGCGAATCGTAAGAGGAGAGAAACCTGACTTACTATGTAGTATGTCTCTTGTGCAAGATGCCATCTTGGTTGGTACCACCGCAGTTCCAGATATTCTACAGCCAAGAACTAATGCGCAAGTTTATATGTAAGGGGTAAAGACTTTGTATCAAGTGAAACCAATGGGCGATAGAGACTCGACAATCAATACCTCAGGGTGACGAGCACAGATCAGTGCTACCTAAAACTACAGTTCAGTGACACCGCAACTGTCAATTGCAAGCGTATTGCTTACCATCAGGCGAACAACTTGACAGTCTCGTCATCTAACTTAATAAACAAATAAAACTGAGCCAGAACAATTTGAACCTAGCTGGGTTTCCGTCAACTGCCGTGCGATTCTCAATGATCAAATATCGTTGCATCCTAGACAACATCCGTGAAACAAATGACGGGATGACAAGAACCGTTGTAAAAACAACCTTATGCACAAGGGTGATATCTCATAATATATTTGACATCGGTGAGCTCGTCGACGAGCGAATCGACGAATCATTAGAGAATCGCATGGCTGATTGACAATATTCAGCGACTGAAACAGTAGTTAAGCTTATAGGAGCATGTATTATGTCGTTAAGTGTAATACGCGAAGATTCCAGTTGAAAATCTGGACAAAACATAATTATGTTGGTGTTGCAGTTAGATCGACTAAAATACAATACGACTATTTTATATAATTAGTAACTTAATTTTAGTATGATTAACTGTCAAATTATGGTTGACAGTATACACCTTCATTATCACGTTAATTATTTTTAAAGTTTATTCCTAAAGTTCGTTGCAACCTTTAAACATGTTTTTATATTGTAACAATTTATTCGGCGTAATAACATTGAAAGCTTTGTAATTTGGGCTTAAGAGGGGTTAACCCAATTCAACCACAATATTGCCGGCTAAAGATTGATACCCTCCAATTTTATTTCTAATTCATCGGTAATACCCTATAAACCCTTTCATTATATTTATAAAAAATAGCACCTGTAAAATTTTTCACGAAGGCCCAAGGATTTATTCGAAATTAAATATTAACTCTATCTTAAGGTTTATAAAAGCTTTAGAGCTGACTCTATAAAATGATATAATAATTTATCTGCCCACCGTATCTTTGAAAAGACGTACTTCCATAACTCTTTGTATAGGAAAACCGCCGAAGGGGTTCCCCGTTTCAAAGTTATTTCCAGCGGAACTTTATGTGCGTACTTACAGATGCTGGATTTTCGAGATAACTCAATAGATAATGCATTTCTTACTCCTCTACACAAGTAGAGGATACATTTAGTTTCATAAAAGTTTGGTACCATTATTAAAGCGTGTAATTATAAAAACGCGTCGTTGACAATCTTAAGATCAACAGTATTACTATTGAGACTTTATGAATAATTGAACTTCACCAATGGTGTAGCATAATTATTACTATATTTTCAAATTGACTTTTTTACCGTTTCTTTAGTTTAGAAGTTGATATTAGCTGAATGCACGAACCATGAAGCCAGAACATATTACTAAGATCATTAATATTTTTTAGTAACTAAGTAATTGATTGAATAACGGTAAAGAACCCAAAAGCGCCTGTCATTGATTTTTATAGTTGTTTAAAAATTGTGTTTCCGCAAGTTATGATAATAAAGGTGTATATTAACCGTTTAGTGTTAGTAATGTAGCGCGATTGTAGGCAAAGTTTATTAGTTAGTTAATTATTTTATAGGTTTTGTGTATTCTCCTCGTCGATCTCCTCTCAAACTTTTACGAATGAATCCACCGTTAACTAGCACGTCACTAATGGAGGATCCCAATAATCTGTCTATCCACGGTTTTCCTTACTACCGATAGACATTTGATATAACTTCCATACAAATAGTGTCAAATATCTAACTCTAGTAAGGTAAACCGGCGATAGATAGATTATTGGGACCGGCCGTTAGACAGGATATTAACTTAACAGGCTGATTCATTTGATTGTGAATGGACGTAAAATGTGTGAAATTTCTACTTAAGTATTTAGATACTTGAGTAGAAATTTCACACATTTTACGCAATATTATAAAAAAAGTTGTTTTAAAATCTAAATGACGTTAGTACCGTTTATAAGTAGGGTCGTTAGTACACCATTTTGCTACTGCTAAGATACCAATATTTAATAGTAGGTAAATATAATAATATAAAATATAATATAATAATATAATTTATAATATAATATACTTAGATAACGTATAGAAGTTATCTAAATATATTCAATGCATGTATAAAACTAAACTAAATGTACCTATGTAGACCTATATAGAATTCAATAAAGCTACAACGAGCCCTAGATAGAATCTCTTTTATTCCCGTGATAACTTGAAATGGGAGTTTGTATCACCGAATCATTGAAATGTTATGTTAGACATAAAAACCCCATCGTGTTTTATGGACGTTATACCTTTTATGGTTAAAAAGAGTATGACGTAAGAGCTCTTAGATGAGTGATGTATACTGGTGAGCACATTTCTGCTTTACTTTAATGAACTAAGTGCGCTACGTGGATCCACTCGTAAAGAAAAGCTAATTCTTTACGAGTGGTTGCATCCGTACATCATAGCTATTTTGCATTCCCAGAACGCACTGTGACACAGAATAACTAACAGTAGACATGTGGTCATGTATCATGACAGAGACAACACGCACTTGACGAAACCACAGTCTTAGGCTATTTTTTCGTTCAAAGAGCTTTTTTGTTCTTACACAAAATTAATTGGTAAAATTTTTGTCCTTTTTGAATTTTCTCTTTACTTAGATTATTTTGGTGTTTTTTTGACCCACATAATTTTGTAGGCTTTGACTGTACATAATTGACTAATATTCCACCTACAACTGCAGATAGCTCACACTGCAAAAAATTGCATACGTAATGGAAAGTAGCAATTAATTGACTTCGTTTTGTGGAAAACAGACATGCTTATGATGTTGACTAAAACTGTAGATACTTAAGAAAGAAAGAAAGAAAATAATTTATTCGAGACAGAACTGCACACAACAACATTAAACAAAGTACAAATCTCTTAAAGAAATAAATAACAAAATCTTAAATGTATTAACATAATGTAACATGTGCACATGTATTCGGACTGCTGTCATATGCAGTGCTGCCAGAAAAGGTTTGAGCTCAGCATAATGCTGTGGAATGTCCAAAAGCGCTGGTTTTCAGCTCTGACCGTTAGTGACACACGCACACAAAATACCTAATAATTAAAATATATTTAGATTATATAGTGATATGCTTATAATGATAATAAATCAAGTTTCAATAGATATTATATGGTGTGATTGTATGTGTTTCAATGTGTATGTGCAAGAATTAATAATTACATTAATGAAAATAGATATAAAACATAGTAAAAGGTTGGAAAAACTTGAGAGTTTAAAAAATTAAATATCAATAGAAGGTACAACAAACTTTTCAATATTGTCATAAATATACATCAACAAATAAACACCACGGCGTGACAGCAGCGTTTGGTTTTAGCGATGCATCAATGCAAGAGATAAAGTAAAAACCAATGGTTTCTTTTTTAGAAAAGACTCACTCTTGCATCTGCCTTTTGTTTATCCAGCAAATATTTTTTTAATTTTGATCTAAAATTGTACAGACTTTGCAAATTACGAAAGGGAGGAGAAAGAGAATTCCAACATTTCGTGGCACTAAAACGAAAGCTTCCACGAAATGCTGCGGTGCCGCCATGCCGTGGAAAATTTAACATATACGGGGATGCACGAGTTGTATAACTATTGTTGTTGCGAGCCCATAAACTTACAAACTTACAAATCTCTGCCCACCCCTTCAACGATATAAGACCTGAATTTCGTCATAGTGCAGTCAGTTTTAATGCCAAATCTATGCTCAATGTATTTATTTATCTGTAACTATGTATAGCTGTGGCTTGAGTTACAGCCGTGCGATTCTGTAATAATTCGTCGATGCGCTCGTCGACGAGCTCACCGATGTCAAATATTTTATGAGATATCGCCCTTGTACATAAGGTTATTTTTCCAACGTTTCTTGTCATCCCGTCATTTGTTTCACGGACTTTGTCAAAGATGCCACGATGTTTGCTCTTAGAGAATCGCACGGCTGATTAATACGCTGTGTACTTAGGCTCTTATGGGATACAAATGTCACTAGATGCAAATGTAAAAAAAAATATTTACACGTATTTTTTTACACTATCTATCATTACTTTACGAATGTCAAATGTGGAATAAGAAATTATAGTTTTACTTGGCGAGTGGCAAATGCATAAACTAGAATAATATTTTAATATATAAATATAAATATAATAATAGTGATAATAACAATAATGATAATAATGTGAATAATATTTTATCGGGAATTACAAATATTAAAACGTTATAATATGGTCGCAGGCATAGACCTAATTCGGTCCTTTGGTTCTCAAGAAGAAAAACTGATGAAACTAATATATTAGCTGATAATAGATTTTCCGTGATAATAATTCTTCTTAAAGAAATAAATAATAATAGATTTGTTTTTTTATTGTTACAGCCAACACAATGCAACGAAAATACGTGTCTTGGCAGCCTTATGGCCATCCCCGGCCGCGGAGACGTGCCAAGGGAGCCTGCGGAGGTCCTCAACGATGCAAAAGACTTTTTTGGACAGTACTTTGCTTCTATCCGAAGGTATGTGACCCTCTTACTACCGCAAGATTATAAAATAAGTATGCATATATATCGCGATGCATCATCAATCATAGTATTCAAATAAACCGATCTATAAACACTAGAACATAAGCTTCCCGTTTCCATGCGACTGCTACCTGCGGCCCGCGTGGAAGTTCACTATCCATTAAAAAGAGGTTTTCTGGGATAATCAGTACATGGCGAACGGAATAAATGATGCTTAGTGCTACAGCATGTGCATTGTTCTAATTCATCATTTATGTAAAAACTGGTGTCGTGTGTAAAAAACTGTGTACGAGAAAGAGTAATAAGAAACAATCCAAGCAGTCAACCATCAATCCATCCAGACATACTTTCACAATCGCAACTTTGGCCAAACTGTAGGTTCAGATGATAATGACATAAATGATGATAATTTCAGTACTAATTACTTCTTGTTTCTAAAGTATCTTGTGTTTGTAAATAAATCATCTCTCATTGGGTGCCTTCCGAGTGGCGTTAAAATCACTAGCGCTGTGATCGCATTCTAAATCAACGACAGCGCGACAGCGTAGACCCATGTGACTTCATGGAGTACGTCCCCAAGGGCGGATTTTGTGATTTCAACGACTACACTACAAACTGAAATCACCGTGAGCAGTCCGTCAAAATTGACAGTTTGTTGATGTGTGCGTGATGCGATAGCTAGCATCTGTCTGTGCGTATTCCATGCCGTGAGCAACGTGGGCGTGATTTCAACCCATTCCGAATGGCTGACAGAGCTGACCTGTCAAAAGCGCTATATTGAATCGGAACGGAAAATAGTGATAATATCGCCAAAATAAGTGTTGACGCGACTCGGAGAGCAAGTAAAGTGTAATTTCAGTAGTTAAGTTTTACAAGCTAGAATTTATTCTCATACTTTCACCGTAAATAGAACATTATAAGACTGTAGACAGCAATGATTTAAGTTTGGCACATGTTCTGCATATCGTCCAATTTGCTGCCGTATATACACTATATTAATGAATAATATAGAATTATAATATAATAAATTAAATAGAATGTTTCTTTTGAAATAGAGCTTATGCTGAGTGGATGGATGTGCACGACTTTCTTAAAACTTGATTTATTATTCTAAAACTTTGATTTAATTATATCTACAGCCGCTGCCCTGCTTTTATATCTCAGATATTAAAGTATTTTCCCGAATCCAAGCACAAACGTTACCTTATAAAATCGACCAAGAATTACGTTGAAAAATAGACAGCACGGCGATAATCGTAAAAATAAGTTTCGTGTTATATGAATAATATGCTAATACTTCTTGGGAAGTAAGTTTTATTTGTTACATTGAAGGTAGCGTTTCCATTTTCAGAGAGATACTTTTTAAAAGCGAAATAAACTCATTTTTCAGCACTCGTTCATTTTAAAAACTTTATACAACTTCTCCTCAAAGTTTATCTCTCGGGAGTTTTAACAAAACATTTTTCACGGAACTGCATCTTGAGTGTCTTTTCCTGCTTTTGTAGATCCATGGATACGTGCTAGTTATGGAAAGTACTGGAATAATACAATGGGACTCAACAGGTCCTTGCCGGGGTATATTTATGAATTTACGTGCCATTGTTTGTCGTCTTTATGCAGCTCTTTCATTCAGGGAAACACAAGACCTTGTTGATTCTTTATTAAAGTGGTTTATTTATTCAAGGTACAGTTTGTCTTTCCTCAAACCGTGTTTTGTCCAAACGTCACATTACATAACTAAAATCGTTGTGAACCTGGACAAAATAAGCGGTGGTATCATTCTGATCTTTAGACTTGTCACCATAACTATGTTCTTTGTCATGGTCGCCTTTGGCAACTAAATTGAAGAGTGTGATGCCGAAGTACGGTCTAAGGACCTAATTATATCTGGATCTTTAGCATCCGGCGCAGGTTACATCGCAAGAATTCAAAAACATGTTTGTTTAAGTTGAAGGATATTTTCTAGAGCTCGTTTACAACTATACCTCATACCTATAGCCTCGAAGCACTTACTTACTAGTGTGACCCAGCAGACTTCCTTGAGAGTGAGTTAGCATTCTTCATCCCGTCCTTCACTTACAAGTGGATGATCAAAGAGCACACAAAGACCTCCTTAAATCTTTTGAAATTCTAGCGCCATCTGATGGCTGTGCAGTGGTAAATACCTAGACCCTCGACAATGTCCACAGGGTCTCGGGGTGGGGGCACAATTGTCGTGCGTTTGCTACCTGGCAGCGCGCACTTACTTAGGTCTAGAATGTACTAAATTTTCAACCAACTACCCTGTTCATGACTTGTACGCATAATCATCATTTCAGCCGTAGGACGTCCACTGCTGAACATAGGTTTCCCCCACTTTGCAAACGGACCGGTTGGAAGCGGCATCCAACGTCGTCCTGCGATCTTTATTAGGTTATCTGTCCACCTTGTCGGTCCACATGTTTGTACGTGTAGAATAGATTTATCGCAATTCTTTGGGAAGTGCCGGATGAATGACTTTATTTTAATATTTTTTATAATATCCATACATTTCTTCTACGCAGAGCAAACACCCCAGCGCATGAAGCCCGTTGGAAGGCAGTTCAGGAAGAGGTGGCCAAAAGTGGAACATACCAGTTTACTACCACGGAACTGGTATTTGGGGCAAAACTGGCCTGGAGAAACGCTAGTAGATGTATCGGGAGGATACAGTGGTCGAAACTGCAGGTAAGTTATAATTTAAGAGTTTACATTTAAGAATAATATGGATACCACCAAACTATACGATATAATATTTAAGTTACTGTCATTATAAGTTTAGTATAACTTATACCTACTATCTTCTATTTTGTAGATATATATAAGATAAAAATAAAGTTAAATTTATTGCATAAAACTTGGGTAGATTATACATAATCAAATGATATGCACATAGTTGCTAAGGTAAAAATGTTATACCACCTTTGCAGGCGTAATTTTTTTGAGATGGAGCCACCAGTAATGAAATTTGTAAATACTAAAGTTATAATTTATATTAAGCAATTGGATTAAAAAATATTAAACGTATGCCAGCATGTTAAATCAAAATTTATCATTAAAATGGATCTTGTAGTAAAAATTTTCAAGCAAAGTTTTTTGAAATTAAGTCCCGCAATTAAATGTTATTGCATTTATAACATTTAATTGCGGGACTTAGGGATTTTATTGTAAATGCGTGGTCACATTCCGATTAATTTTTTTCGCTAAATAGTGGTTTTGGCTGTCGGATTACAAACAATATTTTAGTCACGTCGGCTTCTTTCTACAATGTCGGATGATTTTGATAAAACAGATATTATTTCTTATACGGATACATTTATTTTTAAACTTTTGTTCTTACAACTTGTATTTTCTACATTAAAAAAAGACGCAAAGTTCTAAACTGATTCTGTTCAAATCAGCGAAATAAACCAAGAATTAAAAAGAAGATTTAAAAAATCCGTTAAATCATTCAACAAGGACTAAAATCAATTACTTACCAATCCTCTCCTACAGAAGACTTTCTTAGCAAAATGGTACCTAAATGAATTTGCTGACTCTAATGAGAAAATTCCCATTTCGCTTTACGATAGAAAAAAAACATAGGCAATTAACACTTCGGTTCGGGATCTCTAGTATTTTTCTTCGTGACCTGGCAGCGTTATTTCTTCAGAGAATAGCTGGAATAGCAAAGTGAACTAATTAAAAGTGAGTAAGAATTAAAATAAGACCATACATTAAAAGTACACTCGAGAGAAATGAGTGACATTTATAGTATTCTGTTTACTAAACTTTGTTGTTTTCTGTTTAATTTGTTAAATCGAAAATTTTGATATTGAGGACGTCAAAGGGGCTACCATCGAAACTAGCATCGAAAAATATAGAGAAAGAGTTTTAAAGAGATTTTAGTTAAAATAAGTTTAATATCATATTATTTTACTAGCGCACGCAGTGGAGCTTGACTTGGCGATCAGCAAGTTAAGCAACGTTTGCTGCGGTCAGGAATTGGATGGATGACCGCTACTGGCATTATTTAAATGAGCGCTTTCGTGCTTCTGAGGGCACGTTAAGCCATCGGTCCCGTTGTTTTTCTTAGGACGACGGAGACGTTAGGCTATGTTAAAGGCCTTTGAGCGGCCTGAAAACTTCGACATGGGTTGGACACTAGCCTATCCACCAAGCCGCACTGAGCCCGCGTGCTATGACCTAGCAGTAGGAACATAATGGGCTAATTATGATTATATTTTATTTTGATTCTGACTTTAACCGTTGCCATAGCAACCTTATGAGAAGAGGCGGTCAAGTCATGTGTGTAACGGTAAGAACCACATATAGTACTCAATTAACCATTCCCATAGCAACCTTATGAGAAGAGGCCGTCAAGTCATGTGTTTACCGTTACACGGTAAAAACCACATATACTCAATTTCCGTGCAATTTAAATCTGTAGTTATGTTCTTGCAAGATGAAGATAAAATTGTTATTAATGTATCAATTGACAGATATGTCAAGTTCCTAAACACTATAAAATTTTACTCACACAACAAAGACAATATTTTAAAACAAACAGCCTATAGATAGATTAAGTCGTCTTACAGACGAGACGGCGTTAATCCATTCATTCATTTCCATCCGCTTTTCTCAGTTTACTCGAGACGGAGTTTTAACAGAATTACAACCTCAGGAGCTTTTCGCAATGTCCTGAAACCACATTTTGTAATTACGCAGCTCAAATAGATTGCGCCTGTTAATAGAGACGATTTGGATAAAGACTCGCGGTTTGAGAGACTTATTCTTCTTGAGACTTGAGAACGTAACTAGATTATGAGCTTAGAGTCGAATCGGAATCCTAAAACAGTTTTGGTCTCCGTTTAGGCCTGTTACAGTGTTGGTCTCCGTTTTCTGCGGGGTCCTGTTAATATATTATTATTAAAAACTTTTAGTAGATTATTTGTGTTGTTTTTTGTTTTATAAAAAAACCCTTAGGTACTGTGAAAGAGTAGACTTAAACGAATAAAAAATAATTAAGGCGAATGACATCTTCCAACCAAGTATCTTTTTCCGCGTGTTATTGTTACAATGTTACTTATCGTTACTTTTCGTAACGTTACCCAAAGCACATGAGCCTGAAAAAAAATAAGCATTATACTAAATACAATACAATACAATAATTCTTCATTGAGAACTTATCATAAAACAAAAACATAATATAATAAAAAGCGCTACAGTAGATTGGACAATTGCCGGCCTCATCGCTATAGCAATCTCTTACAGGCAACCTTGCATGGAGAGGATTCTTAATAATGCGGTAGTAAGTGGATGGTAAAATAATCATTTTTATCTAAGAATTAAGTGTTAATAGATAATTAAAATAAATAATTACATATAAATAAAATTAAATAATATTAAAAAAACCCGTGTTATCTAGAATTAATACATTTATTATGCAACTATTACATAGTGCTTTATTATTATGTTGATCAATACTAATGGGACTGGTTGCAACTGAAAAATGTCAATGATTTCGTTCGCGTTTTAAAATTTTGACATAATATTCTAGATGAATACAAAGATTTAGAAATTTTATTAGTCATATAATCTCGATAATCAAACTGCATCTTTATTTATTAATTCATAATAAACGAAAAGGGCAGCGAGATAAACTGCCGAAGTAATTTGAAATTTTGAATTTCGTCGTACATTGGACCTTGACAAACTTTGATATTTTACATTTTAATATTATAAAAATAATATTAATATTTAAAATATCAAAAAGAGATATCGAAGATATAAAAATATCATATAAAGTAAGCCTAACCTAGTAACCGTAATAATAGAAACCTATAGTTGTACCTAAGTTTCTTTATCAATTTATTATATCAATATTAAACATAGAAAAACTAATTATACGGCATCTCAGAATAAGGCAGCTGGTATCGCGTCTCGTTAGCAGTCACTCGGCTTCTAACTCGAGAGGGAAAGATGTGACGTCATTTGGCAAGATGGCCATGGCAAGAATTTTAGGATGATTGCCTAAAATTTGGCTGGTTATAATAAATTTGTTAGGCAAAAAAATTGGTACCTACCTAAACTATCGTAATAAATAACTAGAAGTAAATTAAGAATAAGAAATGATTTTGATTCTTCTTTGCGATGAAAGACTTCGTTTACGTGAAATACGATTATCGTGATCCCTCGTGATTCCGGATAAAAGGTATCCTGTCCTATACGTGTTAATCCCGGATACAAATTCTACTCCAAACTTCATCCAAACCAAACCTTCACATTTATTATATATGTTATATTAATATTTGTGTATTTGTAATTGTAATAAATTGTAAAAGTCCAATTTGAAAATTTTTATACCGACTTCCATTCTATTCTGTTATTTGAGTGTAACTCAAAAACTACGAAACCAAATTTGATTAAATGTAAATGCGAACACACGGGAAGCACCAGCTTTCAAACAAAAGAATAATTTTGAGAATAGGTTCACCCTATCAAAGTTATGAGGTAACAAATATTTAAAAAAACAGTCGAATTGAGTACCTCCTTCTTTTTGGTAGAAGATTAGATGGTCGATTAAAATAATTAGAATGATACATGGATAATGGAATAAAAAAAAACATGTTCAACAATTACATTTTACTTGTACATTGGGAAAGACGTTATCTGAGGAAAACAAATGACAATCAGCTGTTAGATTAGCATACTGGCGGTAGATAGAGATCTACCTACTACCTAAATACTCTAGTCTATAAACAAACATTTTCATGACTAGTTTTTGTTTCGTAACAGGTAAAGCTGTGTTTTAGTATAATTTTATTAAGTTAATTGTTAAGGTTCAAGCCTAACGCAAGCAAATGAATTTACTTATCGTTTGATACTAAACTACATATATTTTATGTCTCGAGATTCAAGTTTATGATTCAATGCCATGTTAAAGTATTTTCTAAGTGTAATTGTAACTTTTTTGCGCACTCGTGGCGCTTCTGAAAGCCTTAAAAAATTAAGTTGTTTCTTTTTAGTAACAAAAACGTATTCTAAATCCTCCACGATTAAATATCCAGTACCTCTAGCTATTACCCCCTGGGCTCGTCATCTCTTGTCGTAGTTGGCTTAGTTAGCTATTTAAAGGCATCAGGCGCCGTGAGTTGTTTGATATTCCTGTTACTTATTCTCTGGCCAAACAACAAACATAGATTCTGTAGAGAGATCCAGTTTGCTCGGAAGTGCACGATATTGAATTCATTAAAAATTGAACCCGAAGTAAAGATAGACTTCCATTAGCGATCTCGGGCAAAAAGAGCATCGCAACTCAACTCTTGTAGTATTGTAGACTACCACGGGGTATTACGACTTTTATTGGTTTATCCCGCAGAGCATTTATCAAACAAACGAATCAATTAAGACCGTTAGAGTATAAAAAAGTCACTGACGAAACTAAGCGAGATACAACATAAGATATTGTTCAATTAACAGAATACCTACAAGGTACTGAAAGAATTATAACACTACGAGCTACTGTGACTTTGCCCGTGTTGGATAAGTTTATTGAGATGCCTCGAGAAAAGAATGAAGAGAAAAAAAATAGTAGAAGAAGTGTTATTCCCGGGCCAGCTATGTTTTATTCCAAAGTGAAGAAATAATTTCATTGATTTAGGCGTTTTTTTGCGGAAATCTTAATATATAAATATGATGTTTGCATTTGTCCAGCGGAAGTAAATTTAATATTTTCTTTTTATTATATGTAAAGAATTAATAAACACTGATCTGTGTGTGTGATACGTATATCGTCTATTTCCAGAGATATGTTTTCGAGACATGTTCCTAGTATTTTGAACCTATCATATAATTCACAAAAGAATATTAATTAGGTGAGTTTTCCAAAGAAAAAACTACAACCAAGATCTTCACTATTCTATATTATAAAAGTCAACCGTACACACAACAAGATACTATATTTCTCTTCTAATCTTTGAGATCTATATTGGACAAATATGAACGTGAATATTCAGCTAAATAATAAAATAAATTTGATTGTGATTCCTCCGGATCGCATTTACGTTCATAAAAAAGCGTTCATTTGCCGTTCGTAAAATGAATAGACGTGCCTTTCTACGTTTATAAAATCGTTTTTATACAACCTTTAATTTACGGGGTAAACACTTGCGTGATGAGCTCAAGTTTTTACTTATTTTGCTTACGTTTTCGATTCTTGTGATGGTTAATTTGTGGTGTGTTAATTTGTGGTGTGTTAATGTGTGATGTGACAATTTTTGATGGGTTAATCTGTGATGTGTTATTTTGTGATGTATTAATTTATGATGTGATAATTTGTGATGTATTAATATCACGTTTTAATTTGTGATGTGTTAATTTATATTTTTTTAATTTGTGATGTGTTAATTTGTGATCTATTAATTTGTGATGTAATGATTTGTGACGTGTTAATGTATGACGTTTTAATTCGTGATGGGTTAATGTGTGATTTGTCAATTTGTGATGTGTTAAAGTGTGATGTGTTAACGTACATGTCCAAGCCTCCCTCGAATCTTGATGATCAACTGATGTATGAATGACTCAATGAAGTCTTACTGCTAGAGGTATAAACGAGCGACCGTTTCTTTATATACTTTTCTTGGATAGCCTGAGAGTATTAAAATGTTACATACATCTAAATTACAGTTTCTGATTCTAAGAATCATACTGTATTCACATTTATTAAAAAAAAGCTGACACACTAATACCCCGCTCTAGGATTTGTGGTGAGAGGCATCGAAACACATTACAACAGCCAACGTCGACATCCAGACAGAGATTCAACATCGAGGAAAAATATTTCTGTTCATTGAACAAACGTTCGCCCGGCCGGGGAAGAAAAACCTAGGACTTTTCGTTTCAAAGGCAAGCCACGCAGGGTATAGCTACCAACTGACCTAACGCAACGCCGTCGCGCGTCGCCATTTGAAGCTAAAATAATATTTATCAAACTTATCCTATTTTTGCTTAATATTTGTGTAAGATCATATATTCATTTATTACAAAAAAAAATGAAACTGACTTCAACACCAAAAAGTGTGAAATAACTTGTTGAAATCGTAACTATTATAGTTCATATGTAAGTTACCTATCATCAAGATAGGCGTAACACTTTTTTTTTGAATTTGATGAAATTTAAATGTTTTTTATTTAATGTTAATGTACCATTTATCTCTCACGATTAACCAAACCAAAACAAGTCATTGCAAGATCGATGCTAAAATCATATATGTACCGCAAGCTTACCTGTCTTAGATAGGGCGTGCTGTTTCTCACAAGGAAAGGCTTGGGTATCTCTTGGATGTTGTCGTATGTAAACGATATTTCACTCATTCCACCTAAAATGCACCCAAAACACGTATTCCTATGTAGCCAAAGGATATGGCTGTAATTCTATTTACAATACATAAGACATCGAAGAGAAATTTCATTTTCATAAGACGAGTAATTGTAAATACAAGGCACTTTATAAAATATTGTTAAAGAGTAGTAAACATGACTAGTTTTCTCGCAACCAGTAAAAAAAAACTTATAAACTAATCTGTTTTGAATGGAGAGTTTCAAATTGGTACTTACATTTTAGAGCAAGCAATTATGCGGGAGTGTGCTTGTTTTGCAATATAAAACTGTCGAGATTAAAAACTATTAAACAATGGACTTACATTATACATCATACTTACTATTGCTGTGGTTAATCAAACAATTAATATCAAGTCTAAGTAATTCTACCTATTATGGCGTTATTTTATGTACTATATTAGTTCATATTATTGCAGCGGTCGTAGCGGAGCTTGACTTGACAAATCAACAAGTTAAGCAACACTTGCTCGATCAGGACTTGGATGGGTGACCGCTAGTGGCATTATTCAACTGAGAGTTTCCGTGCTTTGGAGGACACTTTAAACCATCGGTTCCGGTTGTTCGTCTTAGGACAACAGTCGTTAAGCTATGTCGAAAGCCTTCGGGCGGCCTGCAAACTTCGTCATGGGTCGGCCACTAGCCTATCCACCAAGCCGCATTGGGCCCACGTGGTGGATTACGACCCAAATCCTTTCTCTAAGAGGAAGGCTCGAGTCCCAGCAGTGGGAACATAATGGGCTGATTATGATAGTTTATAGTAGATTTTTTGAAAGATTTAAATATACAAGAATTTCTTCATACACAAATCGTTTGGTCTTCACATCTAATAAAAATAAATATTAAAAGGGTTACCAGAGATATGTAAGTATATCGCAAGAAGTTTGTTTATTTGATCTTAGAACAGATAATGAGAAAAACTATCACTACTGCTAAGAGGTACTATCTCTCCTATATCAATAGGAGAGATAGTATCTCTTAGCATGGTATTACACCATCAAGGTAGAATGAAAAGAAACAAACCAATTCTGAAGATGGAAACTATTCGGCATATCTGGGATCTCTTCTGATAGTTTTGAAGCTAGTGAGAAAAAAATTATATGATTTGTACTCATTCCAAGCTTAAAAATACTTTAAAATCTTCATTTATCTAGACTAAAAAAGATTAAATTATTTGGAGCCTTCTTTTTTACAAATTATTTGAAACGCTGTAACGCAACTTATTTACGTAGGACTTAGTTGATTAGACCAACTTGATTTGTTGTTGACCTGAACTACAATAAAATATTTTGTACCACCGATAAATACATGAGCAAATCATATACCGAAATGCTCACCAACTCCCTATGTATAAGAAAGGAAAATATAATGATTAGATTTAAATTTCATATAGTTTTTAGCTTAGATAATATACACGTAATTTGTATAATTACCAAAAAAAAATGGGCGGTACAAAAGTGTTAATACATTGTAGATATGTAGTCAAATTTTTTTATTACTTCACAGTGAAATAATTATTAATTGTTAAAGTTTTCGAAAATACCATCTAAAAGTATGGACAGCATCTTACAATAAAATTACTACTATTATTAATAAACTATTAATACTATTACTAATAAAATATAACAAAAATACTACATGCCTATTTACAACTTATTAATGAAAACACATGATTCGTGTCAGTGAAAAAATATCTCTCTTACTCTTTCTTACACCCCCCACCCGAGCGTTCGGTGTGAAAGAGATTGTCGAGGTCTTGCGAGAATGCCCGAGCGCACAGAATGAATAATAATATGTACTAACGAGCTAGGACGCGAGTTTGCCGAATGTTATCATTATGAATGATACATTTCTATGTAGGGGTGTTAAGTTTCATGCATAAACCGCGCGCATGTAGTATATATTAATGAATAGTGGAAATGCCTAGAATAAAATTTGTAGGTGTGAATCAATCTAGACGTTTGACCAAATATTGATGATTATGTGGGTTTTTTTTTTAAAGTAGTTTTAAATATTCTTCCCATGTATGTATTCAGTACCAGCAGCATATAGTGCTGTTTTTTTTTGGTAATTATACAAATTACGTGTATAAGTGAAGTGAAACCATCAGCTAACCACAATATATGAGTGAAAACCATATCTTAGTCGGATAACCGTTTCTGAGATGAGCGTGCACAAACGCATAGACAAACATATAAACACAGATAAATAGACAAAAATTCTAAGACTATTTTTTTTTCTTTCTATTTTCAATTATAAAAGTCCTAATAATATTTTTCTCATATATCTTCCATGTACAGACAGCAATCCGTTACATTTTATTAAATTTTTAGTTTAATCATTAACAGATGGCTATAATTGTATAAAAAAAGATCTTACCATGCCCATTTTACAAGCCAAGAAGAATCTACTGTTGTTCGTACATCCTGAAGGCTTCTATTTTGATAGTTTTCATCACATTCAATTTTATTTACAGGTATTCGACTGCCGGCAAGTGACGACCACCAGTGGGATGTTTGAAGCTCTTTGCAATCATATCAAATACAGTACAAATAAAGGAAACATCAGGTAAACAGGTGTAATCTATCTATAATATTTATGTATATAGAAATATTATAAGTATGTTTATCAGTTGTCTAGTACCCATAACACAAGCTCTGCTTAGCTTGGGACTAGATGGCGTTGTGTGATAGTTGTGGAATATTTATTTTATTTATTTATTTAACATCACTTTATTAATATTTAGTATTCTATTTATGTTGATATAAAATATTAATCGTAAGTATCCCAGATGTTTTTATCTTAATTTAAGATTTGGCGATTTGTCATTATCTGTATTGGTTATGAATAAAATATCTGAAAACTTAAAGGGATGCCAATAACACGGGAAGTTTTAAATTAGAGCCATATAAGAGTCCAAAATAATCCTCTAGATCCTGTTTATAAAATCAAATTGCGTTAAATTTATTTATATACTAAAAAGAGACCAACTATGCGTTTGTATGAAACGTGTTAGGGACCTTTAAACATCAGGAGGTTCAATTATTTCACAACGTTCAACAATCTATACCGCTGCAACTGCAGTTCAACTCCGGTTGGCGTTCGATACTTTGGCAAAAAGCCATTCTACTATTTCTATAAACAAATAGCGGTTGTAGCGTCACATAAACATAACATAAACGCATTTTTTTAATAAATATGTAATTGACACTACTATAAACGAATATGAGTTAACAACGCGTTCATGATCTATCGAGTTAGCACAACATAAAGTTTTGATTGATCGCTGGCGTCAATAGAAACGAAACTGCAGCTGGACGGTTTTTCAATAGCAGAATAAGAAAACGTATAAAAGTCGCCGTTTAGCTACGGTTCGATTGCAATTTAACTATTTAATACAAACCCTTTGACCAAAGACTTGGGCCAAGGTCAAATATTGCCACGTTCATTATGTACAAATGTACATTATCATCATACATACTCGTATATCATCGTACTTTTACAACCTGGATGAAATAGTCAGCAGAAACAGACCTGAGTGTGTACTGTGGGAATGTAATGATTATCTATATGATTACCAGCCAATACCGAATTTATGAAAAGGGGTTTGACTGTGATATCTGTACCAATCTCCTATGAGTAATGCTTCTTGGTTCTCATCCATGCATTTTATTTGCAGGTCAGCGATAACGGTGTTCCCGCAGCGAACAGACGGCAAGCACGACTACAAAATATGGAACAGTCAGTTAATCAGCTACGCTGGATACAAGCAGCCTGACGGAACATTCCTAGGTGATCCTATGCACTCCGATTTCACTGAGGTAACTTTATGAAAACAACTAATCACTATATATATGTATTTTTTTTATACCGAACTGGGTAGCGCTGGACCACTATCTGATGTTAAGTGATGATACGATCGATGATGGAGCGCGCTTACCCAGAAGATACCTATGCACTCGTGTTTTGAAGAACCCCATATCGTACTTAACCGGAAACACCGACTCTGGCAGGGTGTTCCATTCCCTAGCGGTTCGTATGATAAACGAAGAAGTAAATCGCTTCGTTCGGGTTAATGGAATATCCACCATAAAGCGGTGGCGCTTCTGAGTATCTCTGGATGTCCGATTATAGAATGGGGATGGCGGAATCAAATTGTGAAGTTCCATTGCACACTCGCCGAAATGTATAAACCTTAGTACTTAATATGTGAACACACTCTGAAGAAGAACGTCTTATACGTTCGAAACGTCGTCGGACTTGAACCGACATAATGCCAAGAGAGTGAAGCCGGTATCTATACATAAAATAAAACTGAAGATGTCGAATTTAACAATTAACTGTATTTCATTAATATTACTGTAATAGTTAAATTAGCTGTACAATTAAAAAATGCTAAAAACCGAGTCAGGCGTTGTAAGGAGTGAAATACATACATATACATACATAATAAAACTTATTTAAACATACATAATATGCATGTTTAAAGTTTACAGTTTTATTATTTTATAATAAAACTGTAAAGGTCGAATTTCTGTACAATGAAAAAAATGCTAAAAAACGAGTCAGGGGGATGTAAGGAGTGAAATCGTACAATCTGTTTATCTGTTCGTCTGTCTGTTTGCACGGGCTAATCTCCGAAACGACTGGACCGATTTAAATGAAATTTTGTATTTTGTACCCCGCGAAGCCACGCGAGCGAAGCCGCTGGCGCGTCAACTAGTCTCTTATATGTATGTATTTTAATATGTATGTATTTTAATGTGTGTTATTAAGTGGTTATTGCAGAAAATTCAGGTACCTAAATATAACTACTAAAATCCTCATCCTCAAACAACCACCTATTTTTAGATTCCTCCTTTCAATTACTTTTTTTAGTAAATCAAATCAAGCAGTACCTACGAGTCCACAAGGAAATAAATTAAATTTTCGTAAAAGGTTTCAAATAATTGGTCCGGAACTGAAGTAACTTGGCGAAGAAGCCAACTGGAAAAACAAACCACATTGGAAAATAGTTTTAAAATCCCAGTAAATCTAATTCAGGTGTTATTGTGGCTAAAATGGCTATTTTCTTCCGTAATTGGTAATATTCCATTTTCCCAATCTTTTAGACTTATAAACTTAGTGCTAAAATTAAACTTCGCACAGGAACACTTTACTAAACAATAGTACCTACTCTCAATTAAAATAAATAAATTTATTATCTCTTCAAGAGTCGTTATATTATAACAATGAAATTTCTATTATGTCTGGCCGCATGATGACCAACGACCTTTGATGGATTATTATAGTACTGTATAGATGACTACCGTGGCGCCCATGTAAAATCATGTAGCAGATAGCGAGCATAATGTAGTACCAATATATTTTCGAACAATAGAAGGAGATGGAAAGCACATAAGCGGCATTGATTCATAGGTCATTGTTCTTATTAAGGCGCGGTCCAACTACAATTTTAAAATAATTTACAATGCTTTACGTAAGGTTGAAAATAGCTTGTTAGATTGGACGATATAATGCGAAAATGCGTTTATTTTGTACGTTTTCTTTATATTTTTCTATATATACTAACATAATCGAAAAACTGCTGGTTATAACTTTAGTACTATACGTCGGCTATGTATTACCAAAAAAAATATAGTGTTATCGCTGAAAATTCTGAGAGTTTGGACGTGAAAGTTTATTTTTGTGGACATATTCAGGATTTTTTTCTGCAGAAAGAGAGTTATATTTATGAATTCTATTCGGTTATTACTCTTTTCCTATTCCTTTTCTAACCTTAGTATTTTTTTCATAATATATTATCTACCCATTTCGTTACACTAGGTGTTTAAAAATTCTGCTTTTTACTATTATCAGGATACGAGCGCGTCTTAAATAAACTCAATCGGAGCAAACGATTCTTCTATAGTAGTCTTCTATTTGAATACTCCATGAAATGTTCTCATGCGTTGCGTCGTCGTGATATAATTCTTTATTTGACAAAGATTTTGATGTATTTTAAAACTATATGTAATAATGCGTGTTGCTGCAAATCGCGATTAACGACATGGAGACTCTTTGGTCGATATGTCCATGGTATGCTATGATGGGCTTACGAAATTTTTGTGCTATTTTTCTTTAAGAGCGCGTTTTTTGTCGTAACGATTTATTTATCGTCGGACGACTATTGTTTTTCTGTTCCCATTATAACGATTATTATGGAATTTTATCATTACACGGCGTTGGTAACGACCACGACAGTTAATTGTGTAGTCCTATATGTGAACATTTAGCATATGTCATTTAAAAAAATTAAGTATATAAGTTTTTAAACTAGGTATCATGGTCAAAAACATTAGAAGTGTTCAAATTATCAACGGGATAACTACCATGTATATTTTCCGAGAGTTTCCGATATTTCGGCACTGTTGCAAGCGCCATGATCACGGATGAACTGAGGAATTGCGGGTGGGTGAATGTTTACGAGCAGACGAAACGGTCTACCCTCTTCCGTACTCGTGTGTTATGCGAGGCACCACTACTATTGTTCGCACTGTTAGTTTTTGATTTATCTCGACACACAATACTAACCGTATCAGCTCGAAGTTTGGGACTATTACTGTTTTTGTTTTTTTGTTTTTATATACATGGTAATTATCCCGTTGATAATTTGAACACTTCTAAAATAATAATTGAAATATAGGGTGTTTAAATGAGCCACGATACTTGAAACTACACGATTATCAGATCTGTCGTCACAACAAAGTGGGAACGCACCCTTACGTGTTCACTTTTAAATACTGAGCAAAATATTGCTCTCCATTTACACTCTGTCCAAATTGAGTTCAATATTCGAAATGGATGGTGGTTGAAAAAAACAATAGGTTCACTGCACTACAAATAAATCAATCTATATTGGACAGTTTTGACTTGTCCACCACCTGCTGCTTCATTGTATATGTGTGATGAATTAATTGTGTGTACAGCCGTGCGATTCTCGAAAGATTCGTCGATGCGCTTGTTTGTCAACGTTTCTTGTCATCCTGTCATCTGTTTCACGGATGTTGTCAAAGGTGCAACAATGTTTGCTCTTAGAGAATCTCACGGCTGTAAGAGAAAACATGGTTGCATCTTTGAGAACATCCGTGAAACAAATGACGGAATGACAAGAAACGTTGGAAAAACAACCTTATGTACAAGGGCGGTATCTCATAAAGTATGTGACATCGGTGAGCTCGTCGACAAGCTCGTCAACGAATCATTAGAGAATCGCACGGTTGTACAAAATAATAACAGTACTATCTATGTAATACCTATAATTGAGCACCTCTTGTATTATATATAGACTTTTTATCAAAAAAATCGAAACACTTTGCAAGTTAATGTTTTACAAGGATTATAAAAAAAAATATGTATAATATTTATTTATAATTATATGTCAAAAATTTCGTTTAATAGTGAGAAATATGAGTTTTTAAATCTTGATGTTAATATTCTAAATTCAAATAAAATATTCATAGGTTTCGTATTTTGTTTAAATCACACACAAACATGTCGATATCAAACAGAATAGAATAATTAGGAACAGACATGAGTACGTATCTAAAGGTATAACCTAGGTTTTTTTATAACCTACATTATTTTTTGCAGCTTTGCTTAAAACTGGGATGGAAGCCACCTCGTACTGCATGGGATATTTTGCCGCTGGTGCTTTCAGCCAATGGAAAGGATCCTGACTACTTCGAAATACCGCGAGAACTGATCATGGAGATCCATATGACACATCCTACGTAAGTTTATTATTATTTTACTTTAATGGAATAGTTTAATAAATAAAACAAAACCAAACTAAAACCCGGAAACTGAAGAAAAAGGAGTTTCCAACTGAATTTCAGGTTTTTAATCAAATCAATCAAGGAAGCGGTCGTAGCGAAGCTCGACTTGGCGATCTTAACCGATTAACAAGTTAAGCACACTTTCAGCGGTCAGGACTTGGATGGGTGACCGCTAGTGGCATTATGCAACTGAGCGCTTCCGTGATTCGGAGAGCACGTTAAGCCGTCGGTCACGGTTGTTTGTCTTAGGACAACAGTCGTAAGGCTATGTCGAAGGGATTCTGGCGGCCTGAAAACTTTGACATAGGTTGGCCACTAACCTATCCACCAATCCGCACTGGGCCCACGTGGTGGATTATAATCCAAATCCTCTCTCTGAGAGGAAGGCTCGAGTCCCAGCAGTGGGAACAAAATGGGCTGATTATAACTATGATTATGATAAATCAAATGAAATTTATAAAAAACTATTAAACGCAGTTTCTTATGTAATATATTGATACACACTCTCATGGAAAAATAACACATTGACTTATCTCAGCGTTCCACTCTACTTACTGCTTGTAACATAGAAGAATTTGTTATTTAAATTTGTGGGCGAAAGCTTACTATAGCATCATTTATAAATTTTACCAGCTTTTAAAAACCTCCTTAAAATTTCTCTACGAAACAAATGTGACTCGAAGTGACGAGCGTAGTACATCCCTATGTAGAACTTTGAAGCAGGCTTGAACTGGATCTGTCATGGTCAGGTGTACCGTTTGTCATCAGGTGAACGACTATCGGTTTATAATAATACGAGTAAGTACAATTTGAAAAATTTGAAACCGGCTTCCTTTCTATTCAGTTCTTTGACTGTAACTTAAAAACTACAGAACCGAATTTGACGAAATTAAATTAAACTACACGGAAAGCCACCAGCTTTCAAACAATAAAAGAATTTTGAGAATCGGTCAACCCAGTCAAAAGTTATGCGGTAACAAACATAAAAAAATACAGTCGAATTGAGTACTTCCTACTTTTTTGGAAGTCGGTAGACAAAGATAAACAGTAATTGTTTTAAAACAGATTCAACGAGGTATCTCTTCCTTTTATCTTACGAGAATAGGATAAAATGTTTTTCCCACAGTGACCAGCATTATGGTCATACATTCGGAAATACGTTACAAATTAAAAAAAATGTTAAACAAAAAAAATATTAATATGTTTCATACTCTACCTGAATAAATAAAATCAATAAGTCATCTTAAAAACCTAAAACGCAAATTTTAATTTATCTTTACAATATATATAATAATCTGAAAGTAATAACATATTTAATTTCCTTTATTTGTAGATTGCCGTTTTGATTGATTCGTTGTAGTTTATTGCATAGGATCAATTTATTTTCCTGTTATTGCGTATACTTTAATTTTGCTGGTAATATAACAATCCTATATATATATATATATATATATATATATATATATATCCTTTCTGTCTAAGCTTGTCCCGCAATATAAAATACTATTGATCTGAAATCGTAACAAAGCCAGTCAATATTTTTTATCGACATAATCATCTCTACACAATGATATAAGCATTCAAGATCGTCGATAAATCTTCAGATCAGATTGCTTCAATTCAAAGTCTTAGATTTACGATACGAAATTTTTTTTTCACAATACCGTCTGTAAAATTTTTACTTGAGCCATGCTTTACAATTTGTAAAAAATGCTCTCTGAGTGACGTCGCAATCGCAACACATAACAGTGACGAAGCTTCAGTTTTATCTAAGTTCTAGTATAACGTAAAAAAATCTCAGTCTGGTTAAAGTTGGGAGTTAGTTCTGAAATGTTAAACAACATTTTTACATTGTTTTGAATACTACGTAGTAAGTTCGCATCATAGTTGGCACTACCGTAGTAACTAAGAGTAAACTGCCGCGAAGCATATTATGTGTGCAGCCATTACTGTGCTCGGGTTTATCATCAATACCGTGTTGTTGAGGAAAAGAGCACAGTGCCATGCCACCTGAAACTTCAGTTTAAACCTCTAGGTTGCAGTGCAACTGTTATAGATGACCATGGTTCTTACCAACATACGCACAACTTTTCAGTCTCTTTGTTGGGAAAAACCAGTAGCAAGAATTTCCCTACCAATGTCTATTTGTCATATTTGCTCTGCCAGTGTTTGGTAGAATCATTCCTGTTTGCTTTCCTAATACTCTTAATTAACGCCCCCCTTTCGAGTTCCAGAAGTTATACTAATGGTCAGGTATATGGTATGGTTTTGGGTATCAAGGTGGCATAAGCTAACGCCCAAAAAACTTTGAGTTACATTTAGTTTCACTGTTTCTACCCGCCTTTTTTAATAATAACAATCATTTATTGGAACCATAACACGATTTAGTCACAAACATATCAGATTCGATGACACCTGCAGAAGTGCTAATTACTACTAAGTAATCTTATTATACATACTTAGTAACAAATAAAGTAGGTAAGTAAACTAAATAACATATTTGTAAATACGTACTAGAAGACCAAATATTTATTACAATAGTAATACATTTATGTTGGTTATAAATTAAAGAGCTAATAAACTTAATTATATTATATATACGTAAGTATAATTATATAATATATAAGTGAGAGTAGTTGAAATGTGTATAAGTTATAATTTCACTGCCGTGTGAGTTAATTCACTGTTTCGTTACTACATGTTGCTTATATATGTCTGTAGATGCGTGTAACATGTTGCTACATCTCCTATTTCCTATTTACGCCAACATAAAAAGGTCGGGAATGCATATTATGTCGGAAGAGGTAATGGCGGACAAATAGCCTAGCCGTCGGGCACGTGTCCATTCGACTAGATTGCTTATCGTAAAAGTGTGGTCTGGTGATCTCCAATCTGTGTTTATTGCCCATAACTTGGGCCTATTCAATGTCGCGCCGGTATGGATAATGTTAACAGGCGTTTAATGCTACGTTACCTACGTAGTCACTCTTATCGGGTTGGTATTTTGCACACTAATGGGTTAAATATATTGATATAGTTATTTCTTTTACTGAAATATCTTTGTGTTTAAATTATTGTACCTGAAAGGAGAATGGTCATCTGGGTACCCACTGAGAATGAAAACCACGGAGAATGAAACTATGCCAAATTTATTTATTATTAGTAGACATTACATTTAATTAGCAGTTGGAAAAAATGAGAAAACTTAAATGTAAAACAATAAAATTACTACGCAAAAGATGCTTGTGTGCAATAACGAAACGCTATTCAGTTCATAGACCATAGGATACTATACAACTTTCTTGATAGGTACTACGTATATTCTGCCAAAAGAGTGGAAATGACATGACAAAGTGACACCAATAGTTATTTCTTTTGTAGTTGGATTCGTATGTTTTGTACATATGCCATTTTTCAAGTTAGTTTTATCATGTTATTACATAAAATATAAGTAGTTGCATCCATATCTACGATAACGATACCGAATGTCAAGCTTCCGTTTCTTACGATGAATATATTTTAAAAACCCCAGTCAGATATTTTAAGCTAATGAATCTACCTATCTAACCTAACCTCTAAAAAATATCAATGCTAATAACTTTAAACCCCAACTTAAAAAAATATGGTACAATTTGATAATATCTTAGCCTTACTAAGGACTACTGGTTTTGCATGGTTTCCTTTCTCGTGAGTCCGTCTAAGTAGGGTACCTAAACACACAGAGGTTTGCCATTATTCTTTGATTAATTATTTTAAAGTGAAAAACTAAGTAGAAACAGACAAATATGTTCTTTACTTATACTGGTGTTATAAATATGAATCTATGTTTAGAATACTTATTAATATTAAAAACGGGAATCACTCAAGTGTGTGCCAGTGCGAGGCGAGACGCAACGGCAAGCGTCCTGCACTCTCCTTGGACTTGCTAGTTGGAAAGATCTGACTTATTTACGTGAGTGATTCCTGATTTTCATATTAGAATGTGTACAAGTCACGTTCGTTTTCATAATAAAATTAGTTTCATCTATAATTGCACTTACTGGATTTATAAGGTGTGTACAATCGGAGATTTCCCATTTGACAATTTTATGCAGTTAAATAACATATTATAATTTTCTCACAACGGGTAGGTATCCAATTACTGGTAAGTATAAATAAATACATGAAATATTTTATTCTGATAATAAAAATATCAAAATCACATATATAAATATCAGAAACTTTCCGGTCCGGTTAAAGATATAATTGTGTAGTGGACGAAATAATTTAAGTTTATCACTACATAATATAAAACAAAGTCGCTTCCCGTTGTTCGTCTGTCCCTATGTATGCTTAGATCTTTAAAACTTCGCAACAGATTTTGACACGGACGGATGTAACAATCTCGCTAATTCTTTTTTGATGTGTTATTATTGTCAGGAGAATTCATCTTATTTAAGAAAAAAACTTAGTAAAGATAGGACGTTTTGGCGAGGCCAAAGGCCGTACCTATTACGCGAACGAAGTCGCGGGCAGTCGCTAGTTTTCTTATAAAGTATAGCGGTAGTTTATTTTTTATGGCACGCATAAAGTTTCAAACTTAGCCTTAGCTTTTTCGTGCCAGCCGTCATCAAAACCTAAACTTCATGTTACCTTCCTGCGATTCAGCTTGTTGGTTAAGGGTTCTCGATACTTTATATTCACCGCAAGAACAAAGTTATTAATTATAATTCAAGTGTTTGTCAAATTATAAAAAAAATATGAGTATCTCGTACAACAATTCAAAATCTAACCAATAAAAGAACGACTTTACATAAACTTCGCGCTAAAATGTTACCATTTAAAAGCAATTTACACATAGCTAGTGCGTCCAGCTGGGATCAGCCAGTTGCCATTGATTTGTATTCTCCATTTGGTTGAGTATTTGGTTAATCTACATCATGTTAGTGAATGTTTTCTATGCCGCCCGCCTGGCTACTCTTAACAGGCAAATTAATTTTACAAATAATAAAGGTAATTATTTATCTAATCATATGATGTATTCAACTAGAACATTCTATTAAAACTGATAATCTGAATATAAGGATCTAGAGCTGTTCTTAAGGGACTTCTAAGGGAAGGAAGAGAGGGTCTAGTATTCCAGAAATAGAATGGTGTAGTACTGAGGTTTTGAGCGCATCATCACTGACCACAATTAAAACATACAGTGATCAAACGGCAGCCGATATCCTATCCTACTAATATTATAAACGCGAAAGTTTGTAAGTATGGATGTATGGATGTGTGAATGTTTGTTATTCTTTCACGCTCAAACGGCGGGAGCAGTTTTGATAAAATTTGGTATGAAGGTAGATGAGGCACTATATTAACCCACATGATACTTTTCATCATCATCATCGTCCATCACCACGCGGGTGAAAAAGCGTAATATGCTTGGGCACAGCATAGACAAAATAATAAGATCTCCGCCTACGTCAAGATCGTAATGATGACAGTTCTATCAAAGTTTGTGTCAGTTTCTGATAGCTAAGTCAAAAAGCAAGTCAATTTTACAGCTCGATACACTAGACGTGCTCGCCGACCATCAAGGGTGATGAAATGTAACACAAATACCGCCAAGGGTGATGAAATGTAACGACAGTTTTTTCCATGGTGATTAACTTTATATTTGTATGTACGTATGTCCTGTATTATATAATTAATGTTTACTGATTGATATACTAAGTATTTAAATTTACTCATATAATACTATTATAGCAATTGCGTTTGATCCAGTACATAATTTTATGACGTTTTGGTGTAAAAGTAGATTTGGCCTTGGATAAGATAATAAGCTACTCGAAATACTGCGCAGACGTAGTCGCGGTCACCAACTAGTATGACATAAAAAACATATGACAG
Source organism: Selenia dentaria (assembly GCA_917880725.1). NCBI lineage: Eukaryota > Metazoa > Arthropoda > Insecta > Lepidoptera > Geometridae > Selenia > Selenia dentaria. The sequence continues at coordinate 34,515,509 of OU862878.1, read as the reverse complement.
TTGTATACAATAAAACTTGCTTACAATGCGGTTTTAAATATATAAAAATAAATTTTAAACTACTTTTTTCGGAACCCTAATTTTACTAAAGTATTTTAAAATACTTTTTTTTCTTCCTTACATCACATGAACTAAGCGAAAGGTTAAATAGCAAGTTTTTTTATAACCCTGATTGACGTAGTTCGTTCGTATTGTAGGTGTGCTCTTAATAAAAAAATGTATTGCCCAACTCTAATGACCATAATTTTCTGATGGATTTGACAGATAAATAGAACCCCCAAAAGTTTTCTTATTAACTTAGTTTGGTTACCTATATATGAAGTGTTAGCGGAAATATCGGTTGTGGAAACCACGGGTGGAAACCTAGCTAGACGTAGGAACTTGTTCGATGTCATTATCTAAGGATGAACTAAAGTTAGGCACGTAACGTATGTGTGAAGCAATATCAATACGTGAACTTAGCTATGATCTAACCACTCGATAATGCTATAAGTACATAATGCTATAAAATATAAATAGACAAATAATCAAAAGATTACAATAAAATGCAAGCGAAAAATGATAATGTAGGCTATATTAAGTAAAAATATAAATCACATACAACAAAAAACAGTTGAGGCATCAGGTATTTCACCATTTCTTCATTTTAAATTGATTTATTACTTAGTGAGCATTTCCGGTCGCTAAATCAAGTCTTATCAAACTAAATCATCTTTAAATATTTTCGACTTAATTTAGAGTCTGGCTTATTTAAAAAAATTAAATCTACTATATAAAAATAAGTCGGGTTTTCCTTCCTGACGCTATAACTCCAGAACGCACGAACCGATTTCCACGGTTTTGCATTCGTTGGAAAGGTATCGGACTCCGTGAGGTTTATAGTAAAGAACATTCAGGAAAATTTTAAAAAGAAAAGCGGGAAAATCTTTTTTCACATACAGCGCCATCTCTGATACATAGCATGTACTACAAACCAATATTTTAAGTAGATGGCGCCAAACGAAATGTTACATAAAACGAAGCCATCTGGTGGCGATACGGAGTTCGCAGGGTTTGCTAGTATCTGTATATTTTTAAATAGTGTGGCAGACACGGACTTGGCAGAGGTGTAGTATTCCAAGTATCTATGACTTTTATATAATATTGTATTTAAATTGAAATATTTTCACAGCCCGCGCTGTTTTGTCTTTTGGGATTTTATTGGTAACAAGTACAATTTGAAAAATTTTATACCGACTTCCATTCTATTCAGTTATTGGAGTGTAACTTAAAAAACTACTAAAACTAATTTGATGAAATTTAAATGGGACCACTCGGGAAGCACCAGCATTCAAACGAAAAAAGAATTTTGAGAGTCGGTTAACCAGTAATCGAAAGTTATGACGTAACAAACATAAACAAACCAGCCGAATTGAGTACCTCCTCCTTTTTGGAAGTCGGTAGAAAATGCGAACAGTTATATAAGAAAGAATGATTCGTCTTTGCTGGTCTAAAACTAGGCAATGCTATCCTTCTTTCTAGTATCATCCTATTACATGTAAATTAAAATTACATTAATATTTATAATTCTTATTCTTTCCACAGGTACGAATGGTTCAAAGAGTTGAATCTCCGTTGGTACGCCCTCCCTGCCGTCTCTGGCATGCGTTTCGACTGCGGTGGCATTGAGTTCACCGCAAATGCATTCAACGGATGGTACATGAACACTGAAATCGGATGCCGCAACTTCTGCGATACCAACCGGTTGAACATGCTTGAGGTCAGTATGATAATTGTTGGAGAGGGTCCAAGTATGCAGGACTTTCTGACATGTATGTCGAGTTACAATACAATAATTCTAAAATGTTTGCTTATTTGTGTTAAAATTTTATTGCAACAACTGTACTGGTTATTTTTTTCCAATGTAACTTACTTTAAATAAACTACGTAGTTACCTACCTAATTTATTTAAGGTGCTGTCATATCACGATGTCGATAAAAAATAGGGTTTTTAAAGCAGTTTATCTCATAAAAAGCGATTAATTTAAAACTACAAAAAATATAGTGACATTTATAAGATTTCTAAGTACACATTAATGGAATTAAAAACATATTTTAACATACTAGAGTACATTAAAAAAAATCAAACATACCACTTCAATTCAAAAAAGAAAAAAAAAATTCATTTTAAAACAGTTTTTCTCTTTATTCACGATTATATTTGTTATGAAACACGTATCATAAAATAGCAATTTTTAATACACATATATTGACGGATTACTTTTTTATTTAATTACATAATTTTTTTTATGATTTTTTACGTTTTTACGCGATGCGCTTGCTTGATTTCAAGTAAAGGAAAATGAAGCGCTGAGCTGACAGCACATTAAGTTACTAAGTCCGTCAAATGTCGACGCATTACATGTATTTTAGATTAAGACGTGGTCCAACCCCAATTTTAAAATAATTTACGATGCTTTACTTAAGGTTGAAAATCGCTTGTTAGATTGGACGATGTAATGCGAAAATGCGTAAATTTTTGTAAGTTTTCTTTATATTTTTCGATTTATACTAACACAATTGAAAAAACTGCTGGTTATTACATTAGTACTATATGTTAGCTATGTATTACCTAAAAAAAATATAGTGTTATCGCTGAAAATTCTGAGAGTTTGGACGTGAAAGTTTATTTTTGTGGACCTATTCAGGATTTTTTCTGCTGGAAGAGAGTTATATTTATAAATTCTATTCGGTTATTACTCTTTTCCTATTCCTTTTCTAACCTTTGTATTTTTTTCATAATATACTATCACTCTGCTTCGTTACACTAGGTGTTTAAAAATTCTGCTTTTTCTTTAATCAGGGTACGAGCGCGCCTTAATTTCTCTCATGAATGAAATGTTGATTTCTTGTCCAGAAGTAAACTGTTGAAACCGATATAAGTTCACCGCAAATGTCTAAAAGTGATAGTCAGTATTTTCTAAGCAGAACATAACCATGTAACGCAATAAATAATATAAGAGGTACTACGTAGTCATATAACTGACGTCATTTGATGCTTTCGTCGCATAAGAGCAATACTAATTACTAACAATTGAATAAATGAGAATGGTAATATATCGAAAATAATAAAAAATAATATGTGTTCTGATTCGTTTCACTGATATTTAGGTAGGCATAATAATATATTAGGTAGTTATATTACCATTAGCGTATTGTATACATAATTTATAAATTAATAAGATAAACGGATTGAGATCTAGCGAAACAGATTCGGTTTGCCTCAAGGGAAATCAGATACCCGATGTGATTTATGTTTGACATATTCCAATGAAGTATATAAAGTTTAGTTATTTAGTCATTTCTATAGTCAAATTAACATTGTAAAGTAGAAAAAAAATTGTATTTAATTATTGTATAATATGATGATCTGATATGTCTATTGATTTAATTGTTGTGGTTTTAAATCCCTTGTTTTCATCTTCTACTGAAATAGGTATCTCTCATACAATTTCTTAATAATTTTACTTACACTGAGTTCAATTTATGAGTATAGACATTTTTGTAAGTATTTGAGAATTTGATATTATTTTCACGATTTAAGTTACGTTGCACAGTCGAGTATCGTGACTGGTTTTGTGACCGTCCGGGTCTTTTTTTTATATTTTGATACGCTAGTGTTTGAACGTTATCTCAATTGGTCAGTGATGATGCAGTCGAAGGTGGCATTACACTAGACCTAGAATAGTGACTAGCTCTCAAGGACAGCTTCCGAAACACACTGCGTCAGTTTTTTTATAATGGTTCATCAAAGACATATTCCCTCGCGCCTGATGGAAAACGAATCTGATATCAATAAGCGATGATTCGATGACTATTAGCGCAACCGTTAGCTGCAATAATCATCACCCCTATGATAACTTGAGAGATGCTTTTTCACGCAAAGTAATTTTCAATCTTGAGGAGGGTAACAGGCCAGGGGGACACCAAAAGTGCATACAACCATGCAAATATTGCTCATCATCATCATCATCTCAGCCGTAGGATGTCCACTGCTGAACATATGCCTCCCCCATAATCATGGCCTGTATCCAACGTCTTCCTGCGACCTTTATCAGGTCGTCTGTCCACCGTGTCGGTGGACGACCTATGCTGCGCTTGCCGGTCCGTGGTCTCCATTCCAGAACCTTCCGGCCATCTGTTCTGCGTGCTATATGCCCTGCCTACTGCCACTTTAACTGGCTTATCTTCTGGGCTATGTCGGTGACTTTCATTCGTCTACGGATCTCCTCATTTCTGATTCGATCACGTAGAGAAACCCCGAACATAGCTCGTTGTGCGACTTTGAAATATCACTAAATATCAAAAATTCATTTTCCATACAGGTTGTTGCTCAACAAATGGGCCTGGATACCCGGACCACTGTAAATCTTTGGAAGGACAAAGCACTAGTGGAAGTGAACGTGGCCGTACTCCATAGCTTCCAACAACAGAACGCCACCATCGTGGACCATCACACAGCTTCGGAAAGCTTTATCAAGCATCTTGACAATGAGAACCGGCTGAGGTAAGTGTAAAATTAACTAAAAAATACACAGAAAACCTTCAAAACTTCCTGTTAATAAACAAGCACTGGTGGAAGTGACCATTTACAAAGGCTCTTTGCAGTTCTCAAATGCAGAACATCACTAATAGTTGAATGGTTTAGAAAACTTAACTGTGTATACTAGCCGAGCATTAAGAGTAGGTGTAAGTTTGCCAGGTTTGCAAGCCCTTGAGTTCTCATCGGAGTCAACATCTGGATCTGAAAGCTTCAAGCACTTATAGAAGCTCCTACACATAATCGTATATTACGCATATGTACCCTGAGAATGAGTTGAAATTCAGCTGATTCTAGAGCTTTGTAGTTAATCCTCTATACAAATAATAAGATGTAACGGACCGCTGTCTGTACATAGAAGATTGAGAAAAATTGTTATTGGGACCTTTATAAACGAAAATTGAGTGAAAATAAAATGTTAGAATTTTAGTCTGTTTATCTGTTTGTGCGTTTGTGCACGCTAATCTCAGAAGCGGCTTATTCAATTTAGATGTGGTTATCACTAATATATTGTGGTAAGTTACACTTAACACTCAATGTTTGTTTCATGTCAATCAGTTTACAAATAAAAATGTTATTGAAATTTAAAGAATAACTCTCTCGCCACTATATCAAGACCAAGCGAGCAATGCCGCGGGCGGGTCAATTATTTAAGGCGCGGTGCGGAATTTTTTTAAACTTTAAACCTTATGGTTGAGAATTGCTTCTCAGATTGGACGATGTAATGCGAAGATGCAATTAGATACGTGTTAATACTTTTTTATATTTATTTCGTACAATCAATAGATTCATTTTTAATGATAAAGGAGTCTATAGTTCACTAGTAAATTTCATTGGAATTTCGAATATGATACATTCATACATATATTTGCCCATAACTGAATAAAAATGCCTTTTTCCATGAAGCACGTAAGAAAAATTGCAAAATTTAGGTAATGTTGCTGATTATTTCTATCGAGCCAAGTTTTCTCAATCGTGTATTGGCTCCCATACTTCATAAGAATGTATATTCAATTTATACTACGTTTTGTTCGAACTTCGTATATTAGGTTTAATTGTCGAAAAACTAAGTTTTAATCGAAGTCGAATCATGACATTTGGTCGTAATCTACACACATTTCGCCTTAATAATAAACCTGGTTTCCGACAAGGGGAAAAACAGTGCATTTCTGAAATAAAAACAAGCTCTCAAACACGTGAGTTTGGTGCAATAAAAACTTTATCACAAATACTGTAAACGTACTCAAAGCAAATCACATAACAAACCTGTTCATTCTCAAGTTTAACTGACCTCGTAAACGAATTGGGGTGAATGGGATCACGAAAACTGTTATAAATAAAAGTGAAGTCGTCTGCAAACTGCTACGTGTCCCAACAAAAGGGCACGAAAATCTTCAAGAGTTTTATCACGACTTTATCATTCGCGTTGTCCACTTCAGAACAAGTTCATCGTCTCGGGCCGTTCCCACGGTCCACTTGAAAATGAAATCTCTTTATAATATCCTGTTATGTGTCATGGCTTGCGAACAAGCATGTATACATAATTAGATTACTGTTGTGATATCCGTATCCGAAACATCAACCTAATTAGCGATTCTGTTAGCATCATAATTATCGAATAATAACTGTTAATTGATCAATTTCAACGAATAATTTAAGTACGTAATAACAGAACTAATTACTGTTATTTATTAAATTAAATGTTAACACGTCGATATCCGTAAACAATTCACGTGTATACTTATTTAACGCTCAATAATGACATAATAGATACAAACTGACCAAAACACGCCAGTCAATGGTATGCAAATGCGGACAGTGATCATCGAAACCGTTTTGTGAATGACATAGATCAACGACGTAATTGACCCAAACGTAGTATGAAATAATGCAGTTGCGGTTCATAACCGGACTGTTGTTCGTTGCTCCATTTTCCGACGATGAAATAACTATTTCGAGCATGATTTCAATAAAGCCGCAACAATACGCTCATTACTACGATGACGTCATTATTTCGGGAAGCGAATATTTGTCAATACCACGTTTGCATAGTAAATATTATGTGGCGGATGAGAAACCCGAAAACTAATTACAACCATGCCGTCAGTTTGGTAATTAACCTGTCATCGGTGGGACCCTGCCGCCTGTGTTGAAGGGAACCACTGGACATGTGTTCAGAAGGATACATTGACGTAAACAAAGTTGTCTAGCGTGTGATTGTTTTGATTCGACGCTTCACTATGCTAGATTATCTATATTATTATCTAGAATAGAGCCAAACTCTGTTTTATATAGACGTTATACGCAGGGAACAATTTGCGGTGCATACAAACCTATGTATAGTAGCATGTTCAATATTAAGGGCTAGTAGACAGAACACATTCAGTACAATCACGCATTAATTACAGGATGACCAGGTGTGTATTCAAGGCTTTATTTTCTAGCCATTCGCAGTTTTGTACGTGTCCGCTAAGATTATCGCAAGTTTTAATCCGTGGACTCGTGATTCGCCATATTTGGCCAATAATACAATAGATTTCGCAGAAATCAAACTACTTTTCCAGGAACAATATGTTTATATGTCTATTAGCTTTTATTTGTAATACGTAAAGCAGAGTAGATATTGTTAAGGTTTTTAAATTCCTTATGTGATACAACATAAGTAATTTATATAGTATCTCTTCCCCATTTTTTTCAAACTATTACGTACCTACCGAATTATTTTAGGCCGGTGTTAAATTGTGTTAGTATCTTATACTATAATACTATACTAAACCTAAAAAAATTAGACGTAACTCATTATTAAGTTATTGAACTGAATTACTGAGTCTGAACTAGAATTATATTACGTGCACTCCATATAATGAAAGAATAAATAGATTTTCAACTATGGCAGTTACACAGTTATAGAGATGAAAACAACAGTTTCTATTTTTTTCATTGATTTAAAGAAATTTAGGTTGCATTTTATATCCTAAAAATCTTATTTTCACTAGTCTATTGGTATATTAATGAACCTGCCCGTTAATAAGTACCTACAAACACGTCATTTCTTTATCTGTGTTTATTTATATTACGCTCACGTACTATAGTTTACGTTTCATGTAAAATGAGCTATTTAAAGCTGATGAGTGGGAATTGATGACGACAATTTGTTCTTTAAAAATTAGTGACAACTGATATTATTTTGTCGTTGACATGTAGGAAATGAGTCAATACGTTCGTCCTCCGCATATCAATATCTAAATTATAAAGAATTCTGAGAAGAAGCTCGTAAAAAAGGTGCTGGTTTGGTACTTTAATTTTTAATATCTGTGTATATTTTTGGGCAGATACGAGTAGGAATCATAATTAAGATAATTTTCAGTACTGACCCAGGCAGAACTCTAGAAGACTGCTATTTTAATGCACAGAAGTAGTGCTTAACGTCAGCCGTGCGATTCTCTAATGAATCGTCATTGCTATCGTCGACGAGCTCGCCGATGTCAAATACTTTATGATATATCGCCCTTGTACGAGTAAAACAAGAGTAATGTAAAGGTTGTTTTTCCAACGTTTCTTGTCATCTCGTCATTTTTTTCACGGATGTTGTCAAAGATGACACGATGTTTGCACTTAGATATTCACACGATGTAGATGGGATGCAGGTAGATGATAAATTGTCATGTGTCCTACGAAGACATTATTTCATCGTAACCCGTATCACTATTAAAAATCGTAAACAACTGACGGCCAAGTTAGCTCAGTTGGTAGTAAAGCGTGGGATCCTAGGTTCAATCACTTAATTCAATCACTTCAATCAATCCAAAAATCACCAAATCAAAACCAAATCACTTCAACACTTCAAACACTTCAACCACTATCACTTTTATTTTTGGATAAACAGAAATGCTCGTTTTGGGTATTGGATGTTTGTGATGTATTTGTGTGTGCTAGCCTTTCGTGAAACAGGGAATCCTAGTGCAGAGGTATGTGAGTGTAAACGTTCGTCATCATCATCATCAGCCGTAGGACGTCCACTGCTGAACATATACCTCCCCCACAAATTTCCAAAAGTACCGGTTGGAAGCGGCCTGCATCCAACGTCGTCCTGCTACCTTTATCAGGTCGTCAGTCCACCTTGTTGGGGGACGGCCTACGCTGCGCTTGCGTGTCCGTTGTCTCCACTCCAAAATCTTCCGGCCCCATCGGTCATCTATATTCTGCTTGCTATGTGCCCTGCCCACAGCCACGTAAACGTTAAAAATATTATATTGTGCTCTGTGTATTCAACCGTAAAATAGAGCTTTGAATTAGTACCGTAACGGAGTGTATAAAAATTCCATTCCGTTAACTTGTATTGGCAAACAACATAAATTTTTGCAGGCCAATTTTAATACTATTTTAAATTATTTCCCTCCACAACTGTAGTTCGACTCCGGTTATCTAAATCCTAATTATAAGTAAATCATAATTCGACTGGCCTATATTCAAATATCAGATTGTAACTTTAATTGACTGTTCACAGTCTATCGGCAGTTGACAATCTGATTAGATTTTTTGTAAATTAACGATGCTTACAATTCTCTGCATTTCATCAAGTTTGTATTCTCATCATACAGAGAGCAAGCCTATTGCCTTCTTATACCACGCTTTGCTCTATATCAGCCTTTCCCAAAGTGGTCGATAACGCCCCCTTGTCTGAAGGCCTATAAGGGGGCAGTAAGAGACCCGTAAATAAATGGTGACGTTAGTTAGTTTTTAAATTAGAATTAATTATGTTTGTTTTATTTTTAATAAAAGATACTCTATCTGAATACTATAAACTTGCGTTTCAATAATCATTCTCATCGCCTGAGCGCCGTTGTTTTTTTATTTGAAGTTATAGTGGTTTTTCAGTGCCTAGGTTATAAAATGGGGGCGCTATAAATATTGTTTTCTTAAAGTGGGGCAGTATACAAAACAAGTTTGGGAACCCCTGTTCTATATCATCTCTGTGTAAGGATTATGGAACAGTCCTATTCCAACCAAAACTGTTCGGCATTTCTAATATATTATTTGAATTATATACTAAACCCATAGACTATTAATTTTTATTAAGTAATTAAACCAAAGCTTTCATTAACACAAAGTAGCCGACTGCGAAATAAATATCTAATGGGCCAAACATTGAAGTATTAATAACAATAAAATGCCAGCTGTGGACATCAACGCTGAGATTATTTCAACAAATCGTTTTGCCACTTGCCAAAAGTGCCTACTCCAGCTTTTACAACTCGCCGACAAAATGTGAAACATGTGTGAAATAGTTACGGAATCATACCTCGTAGTGTTTACAATAGTTTTTTAATACCCGTGCCTAATATTATTGTTGGTTTGGAAACTACGACTTGTTATGGCAGTGTTGGATTTTTTGTTGCACGTGTAAATGGTCTCATCTCTTATTATTAGGGTATGTAAAGTCGTCAGGGTAGCTGTATTATTATATGTGGCGATTCTATGATTGGTAGAGAAAGGCGACTATGTCTAAAATGATAATTGTCAAGGTATAATAATGTCAAATGTCGTAGTATATAAATGTCTATTAACATTTCACAGCATAAATATGGCAAAATGTTATTTTGTCGAAATATAAAATATTGGAATGCTGACTGATTTTCAGTGTTCTTCGACAGATCATTGTATAAAAGTAATTTTATCACAACATAGATTATAAAAACCAGTAATGTTTTTCATTATGTAGAATTTACATTTTGTAGATAACGTCCCGCTTTTCATGTGCTGAAGCCTTTAAGACACTTTTCATCATAATCATCATCCATCACTACAAGGATGTAACCGCGGGCGCATCTAAAAATCAAATAATCTAAAAAACAATTAAAAAAATATTTTAAGAATATTTCTCTTTTTCTTTCTTATCAGGTCAGGGTGCCCCGCTGATTGGATATGGATCGTGCCCCCGATGTCGTCTTCCATCACACCTGTTTTCCACCAAGAGATGGCGATGTACTATCTGAAGCCTTCTTATGAGTACCAGGTACTTGTACAGTTTGGTTGAATTTCTTAACTTACCCCACATACCAAGTTTCGAAACGATCTACCGTCACGAGACTCCTTAACCTAACCTAACCTAACAAAAAAGTGTCTATTCTTCAAAAATTCAGTTTTATTTGGGATTTTTCAGGAAATAGGTAGGTATATGATTTTTTAACGGTCTCTTTACTCGCTTCGTCACGGCCGCCGGTATAACTATCGACCGCCGTCGCGAAAGCTGCGAGAAAGCGTTAAAAATTTAATATTCAAAAATAATTCTATACAAAAATCTTTATTAGCGGTGAACAAATTAACTTGTAACTTTCTGAGTTCTGCCCTCAGCTTCACAGTTGAGACGTCGTTAGTTGCGCCTCCGGTGGTACTCGACGGCCCTGCAATAAAATACGAGTGCTTTAGTACAAAATTTATACACCCTATAGTAAAAAACTGTTTTTTCTTATATTATTATATATTATGCTACCATTTTATTAGTTAAAATTACATTATATACACTTACATATTGGTAAGCTAGCGATAGTAAAATAATAATATGAGCGCAAAAACGTCAAAACTATTATGATGTACTCTAAAAACTAACTACTGCGTAACCAAAACCTCCTTACTACAGATATAACAAAACATAAGCACAGAAGTTACAAAAACACACTCGTTTGATTTATTTTAGCTAATTAATCGAATATCCGATTCAGTGAGATTCAGTGTTTCTCATTAAAAACATTTTCTTTTTCGGAGCTGCTTTCGTGATTTTTATATTTATTATTATTATTTTATTTTAATTATTTATTTTTATTATTATTAATTTTAAAATTATATGTCAAGTAGCTGTGACGGTGGAAAATTATTATCGTACATTTTTCCGTTAAAATATTCAATTGTCATCGTAAAATATTTCTTCTATCACAATCAGCCTTTACATCGTAATTTGGAAGGAACTTACATAAGACCTACATACATACCTTACTCACCCACACTGTCACGCACATAATATGAAGTAAGTACACATGCGCATTTATCGTAGGTGTTAGTAATATTAGTATGATTATGATATACGTAGTACGAGAGACGTGATTCATCATTTCATATTTTCTTTAGGAACCAGCCTGGAAGACACATCAATGGCAGAAATCGAAGCCTATAACGGGCAAGCGGCCCATCAACAGGAAGTTTCACTTCAAACAAATCGCTCGTGCGGTTAAATTCACGTCCAAACTCTTCGGTCGGGCTTTATCAAAAAGGATCAAGGCGACAGTTCTATATGCCACAGAAACTGGAAGGTCTGAACAATACGCTAAAGAATTGGGTGTCATATTTGGACATGCTTTCAATGCTCAGGTAAGAAAATTGAGTGACTGTAGAATTTCTGTTTGAATCAACAAAGTGAGTTTTGTAGTGCAACTTCGCCACCAATACGCAAAGCCGTGAGCGGTTTGCCGGTTAATTTAGTTTGATATATTTTTACTCATAGTCGGTTTTAAAAAGTGTTCAATTAAATGTAAGAACAATAGCAGAGCTTGTTGTGAATGAGTTTAGTAATGTTTGCAATACCATGCTTTGGAGTGGTTGCCGGTGAAATCATAGACACATGAGACTTAACAACTAAATATCTCAGGGTTAAGGGCGCAGTTCAGCTCGTCACTTTTGATAAAATGCACTTATTTTAGGCAGCGGTTACACTTAAGATCAGGTAGGCCTCGTTGCTTGTTCCCTTTCCTAATAACAAAAAATTAATTGTTTTCCTATGCTAACGAATGCACGTATAGTTTCAGTATGATAGCTTAGTTACTTTGGAATCTCGTTTTTACTCAGGGTTTTGGTATTGTAGGTACATTGTATGGCAGACTACGATACAACATCGATTGAGCACGAAGCTTTGCTACTAGTAGTGACATCTACATTTGGAAACGGAGACCCACCAGAAAATGGAGTCGTAAGTTGAAATTATTCGTTGTGATATTTATTTAGACACGAAAATAATGAAAAAAAGTATCTAGAATATATACAAACTTATTTCAAAAATACACTATATAATAAAATGATAAGTTTTGAATAGGTACAGTTTCTTTTCACATTTTAGAGAATACAAAAGCCGGTTAGGAAAACCATTCAGGATATATATACAAATGCGAATTTAAATAACATGTTTCCGGTGTTAACAGTGATGGTTGAATTAGTAACTCCAGCCAGTAAGCAACATACCCAAAATATTTGGCATGCTAATATGGAGCTGTGATGTAAATTGTTTTACCTAAAACATATAGAACAATTTACAGACTACATAACAAAAGCGACACACTTCTCAAACAGTTCTCAATAGTTTTCTTAGAAATCATACTCCGATTCCAAAAGTTTCGATGTGTTTTGAAATGAAGCGATTGATAACAATAATAAATGAAATCAAAAACATAAAACTAAATTTCGTTTTAGGCTTTCGGAGAGCACCTTTTCGAGCTTCTCTATGCAGACCAAATGGACGAAGCTGGGTAACTGAATACACACATAGATTATTGATAATTTCTTATATATTATGTTGACGTCATAAAAATAAACCGCTTTTTTAGGAACCAATCGTTAACACCAAAATCGGTGATGAAAGCAAACAACCAGATTGAACTACAGAGATACGCAGCGTGCAATCAAAAGAAATTAAACCGCCTGGAATCACTCAAAGGTAACCATAATTATAGTTTTGAAGTCTTCATACTGGACTCTAACTAAAGAAATTAAATAGATCCTAGGCGTCTTATGCATTAGATCATCTTTTGGTACCATCGTCGTGCCAACTGTTTAAAGAAACTTATTCTGATTGGGAGCGCTAAGTCCTGCACTGACGTACCACTTGGAGTGTATTGCGCGCTTCCCCCGCCAGACTTTACCCAGGCCATCCCAACTTCTGAATATAACAAAGTATGACCCTGGGTCACTGGCACTGTTCAAAGTAACTGTAGCAAGTGAAAGTATTAGGTCAATGATACTCAAAAACCAAAGTCTCTGAGTGACGAGTGCAGCTGTGATGTGATGCCTACGATCAGGTGCACGACTTCTCATCACTTGATACTCGTAGTTGTTAAAAAAGCTTGTTCTTATATTAAATACAGATTTTTCTAAACAATTGAGCACGTATTTGAGGGCTTGCCGATCAAAGTATTATAACCTAAATTTTGTTAGTAGATTCGGTAACTCGGTTGTTTTAGTAATTCGATCACTTCAAATTCTAAACAATCCTAAGTATCTAATAAAATAAATTATCATTTTAGGAAGCACCACTGATGCCACATCCATTGACAGTTTTGGTCCGTTGAGCAACGTGCGCTATGCCGTATTTGCTCTTGGATCCAGTGCTTACCCAAACTTCTGCAACTTTGGCAAATATGTGGACAAACTACTTCTGGACCTTGGAGGAGAAAGAATCCATGAGCTGGCTACTGGAGACGAGATGTGTGGACAGGATCAGGCGTTCAGGAAATGGGCTTCCAGTGTCTTTAATGTAAGTTTTAACATCACCGAGGAAAAAAAAGGTGGCTATGGAAGTTGTGTAAACATTTTTAGAACTATCAATGTAAGCTGTAATCACTTTGAACGGAAAAATCGAACGTGGCAATTGGAGAGTAGATGATCGATAAACAAATCACGGGATAGAAGTTGTCTGAAAACGATTAAACGTTCAGAAAAAAAGCTTATTAAGGCACGAAAAAGGGCAGACTTTTTAAAATTTAAAAAAAGACTACTACAAACGGTTCTTAAAAAAAAAGAAAACAAAACTTATATCGATACAAAAACGAAGTACTATTCGGCAATTAAAGTGTCACTGCTAAGTTTAAAAACATATAACTTTACTTGGTTGTTACATTATATTTGTCTTATTCTTTGTCATTCTAATCGAAAGCTCTTAAACAATTATGTCTTTTTCGAAAAGTGATTCGAGTTCTAAGTATTACAGATGCACCCTACCTACTAAACATGTAGATGAACCTGATTGTTGACAGAAAAGTTAAATAATTCATGATCTGACTTAAGGAGCTAACATTTGTAGACAAGAACATGCGCCTAATAAACGATAATCCGGGGTCCCTAATGTTATGTATACATAATCCGAAACACGCGTAACGAAGCTGTTAACCTGTTGCACCAAGTGATAGAACGTCACCACAGAAGGCAGAATAAACTGTGGTTTATTTGTAAGCCTGTGTATTACTGACATTATAAATATACTGGGTTTTGCGTCATGCTAGAGTAAAATCAATAAAATCAATAACTTTATAAATATGAACTGAGAAGAATAAGTAAAATAAAAAAAAAAAAAAAATATGAGAGTAAAATTAAATATCATCTACCAGTACGAACGAGAATTTAAAATATTAGCAAAAATTTTTTTTTTTTTTTTTTTTTTTTTTCATTTTAATGCGCGTAATCGTAGATTTTAAGCGCTTAATTTACTATCATAGGAAAGATTCACAAATAGTTGAATAATTGAAATAAATAGAATAATCTGTCCTCTTTTCAGTTAATGTACCACATTTACAAGCATAACTTTAATTATTTTGTAGTGACCAATCTCCCGCACCTCGTTTTACGAATTAAATGGAATATAGCAAACTTCAGAGTTCTATCTCTTGTATAAAAACTCATCAAATTAACTAAACAAAAAAATCTATTCATCAGGAATATAATTTTGTTGACACACAGTGTACTAGAATATCGATAATTGATCATCATTATGGAAAAAAAAATAAAGATCTTTCGCCAATTTGATATTATATCAAAAGAAAGTACATTTTTCAATTAATCTAATCTCAGTTAAAATATTATGATATTAACTCTGCTTTGTTAGACACGAAAAAATATTTAACATAAGTCTAAATGATTATAAATTCGATCGACAAGAAATTGATTGTTTACTCATTCCAAAGCCACAGTTTTTAAAATGAGTGCAAGTATCAAAATATGTTACTCACAGTCACGCTATTCCGTCGTCACTTCTTTCGCCTGTGTAAGTGATGCGCTGGCATTTACCTAAACTTCAGTAGAGTGATTTTGTGAAATGGCTCTTAACTGTTTACTGCCTTCGTCGCCAGAACGTGATATTAGAAATATCAGAATTAACTTCCTTTTAAGATTACTCGTACTTTTGACAAGTTGCTTAGAACGGATTGGCGACCTCGTGTTTCGTGACAAGATAAGGCCAAAAGTAAACCTTCAGGAAGTGGGCCTCGAGTGACAACGTTAGTTTCGTGGAACGATTTAACAATGGAACGGTTGTTTTAACAATTCGTCACGTCAGCCCTCGTCTCGCTCGTGTGGCTTTTGGAAACCTCCTCATTGGTGTTTTTTTCAAACCAAAGAGACCATTACTTCACTATTCACTAGTCAGTATTTACTTTACTTTTTTGATATTCAACTAACGTGCTTTTAGATGTATTATCTTATTTTAAAGTATACAAGATTTTACAGTTCCTAAAAAAGTTCCAGCCATTGGCATGCTGCAATGACCTAAGTGCGAAACGAGAAGTGTAATTACACAGATAGATAATAAAATATTACGATGATGATGCATAAATTACCCGTCATAAAGTTTACGATACTCGTATTTAAAGTTGGTTTAAAATATTCACATATTTGATTGTATTGCAGTTTATTGAGAACATATTTCTACCGTTATCTCTGCTAATAATAACAATAACAATATAATATGGGACAACATCCACACAAAGGTCTTCAGGTCCCAAATTAGGCAGAGTAGTAATAAATATAATAGTATTTCTATTTCCAATATTGCTTTCATGAAATGTAAAAGTTATTGTTTAGATTGACAGGCCGGTTGACGCAGTTGTTAGATCCCTGCTTTCTGAGCCGCCGGCCTTGGGTTCGATCCCCGGACAGATCAAATATTTGTATGTGTATGAACATGTCTACTTGAACAGTGTCGGGAGGTGAATATTTATATATCAGTCATTAGGTTGTCATTGTACAGGCTCTGCCAAGTTTGGGACCTGAAGAACTTGTTTTGATATTGTCCCATATTATATATATTATTATTATTGTTACTCTTTACCATCGTTCTGCACAGAATATTCAACGGAATCATCAATCAGGCGAGAATATACATAATAGTGCATAATAACTTTTAGGTTGCCTGCGAAACCTTCTGCTTGGACGACGATGAAACTCTACAAGAAGCTAAACGCGCTCTAGGCACTGTAGCTCTCAGCGAAGAAACAGTGCAATTCGCGAATGTTAGCACAAAGGCACCACCGTTGCAGGTGTCACTCAAATCTACCATGAACAAAAAATTCGTCCCTTGTATTGTAAAGGCTAATAAGGATCTGGGAGATGCGTCGGCTGAAAGATCTACAATATTCATTGATATGGAACCAAGGGTAGGTGAAGACAAAATTAGTGTTGTTCAATACTTCAACTCGATGCGACTCAATCACAATATCGATATTGATGAGTTACTTCATTGATATGTAATAAATAAGTCCAGTATAATGTAAATAGTCAGATTTTGATATTTTTATTACAAAAATTGTAATGGGACAACTGTGCTATACGATCATATTATTAAAATTAAAGAGAAATTGGAACCGGTGTTACCACTTTTCTATAGCGGTTTAAATCCTGATAGTAGCGGAAGTTTTTCGTTCATAAATTATAACTTAAATAATATGTTCTCGCATTGAATGTGTTAATGTAGCACAAATAAAGTCTGATAAAATATAGTGTATATGATTACAATTCATGATTAAGCTTGGTATTTGAATTAAATTCTCTGTTTTAAGCTTTATATCAACAATATTATAATTTTTATATTATAATTATAACAACGGAACAATTACAGGAACCAATCTTGTATGATCCGGGTGATCATGTTGGAATAATGGCATGCAATCGCAAGGAGCTGGTAGACAGTATACTATCCAAAGTCAGAGACGTCGACGACTACGACAAACCTTTGCAACTGCAACTATTAAAAGAAACACATACTTCAAGCGGTAAGCGTATTTTCTGTTTTACTGTGTTTACTGTACAAGTGCAATTTGAAAAATTTAATACTTACTTCTATTCTATTCAGTTATTGGAATGTATCTAATAAACTATTGAACCGAATTTGATGAAATTCAAATAGGACCACACCAGCTTTCAAACAAAAATATAGTTTTGAGAATCGGTTCACCCAGTCGAAAGTAAATGAGGTAACGAACATAAAAAAACATACAGGCAAATTGAGTACCTCCTCCTTTTTTTGGAAGTCGGTAGTAAATACTTTACCTATTAAGCGTTAAGAGATCCCATAGTTAGTTCGTTCTTGAGTATTGTGTACCGTTTACATGAGAGTACCGCCGTACCTTTTCTGATAGTACACGCGTCAAGTCCACCCATTGTAGACGCTCACTGCAGTTGCAAGCCTGTAATACACGTGAATATGAGAGTCCTTTGCAATGAGACTGAATTGGCGAACTTCAGGTAGCCATATAACTACGCGTGTACGAATTCGACGGATAGTCTATGACAGGGAGTAGAGTCGCAAACGTAGCACGCAGCCTGGTGGTGCCAGTCGCACGCGAAAAGACTGACCACAATCTCAAACGTGCAGGACACAGGTACTCGCGTTAAACTAACGCATCTACGAGTTCGTGCATCATGATCCACGTGTATACGAACTGCCTTATACCGCCAACTAGCTAGTACCGGCCTATATAATATTGCCCTAATGTTACAGTTCATCTACCAATTTGTATAACAGTTGTAGATCAACAAATAGTCATGTTTTTTAACCCACTATGAGTTAGCGGCATTCTCAGCATACTGCCGACAGTATCCCATTGAATTGTAATGCTGATTCGTCAAGCTAAGTAATTAGTTATTCTAAGAACTGCATTTTAGCATGACGATCCTAATAGTTGATGGTGTCTGAAAATTATATGGTTAAAATACTCAATTCCTTTAATTAGTGTTCCATGTAGATAATTAACATTATGACGCAAAAGAAAATTGATGATAACTTTCATTCAGTTTAAACGTTTGATGATGACTTTTTCTAAAAAAAAAATACTTTTATTATGAAAACTAACGTGGTTTGTACACATTTTAAATATGAAAAACGGGATTAACTCACGTAAAAAAGTCACTGTGTGCACACACTCGTATGTGTGTGAGTGCGAGGCGAGAAGCAACCGCGAGCGTTCAGCCGTGCGATTCTCAAAGAGCAAACATCGTTGCATTCTTGACAACATCCGTGAAACAAATGACGAGATGACAAGAACTGTTGGAAACAAACCTTATGTACAAGGCCGATATCTTATAAAGTATTTGACATCGGTGAGCTCGTCGAAGAGCGCATCGACGAATCATTAGAGAATCGCACGGCTGCACTCTCCTTGAAAGAGACCACCGGATGTGGTAGAAACTATAGTCGGAAAGATCTGACTTTTTTACGTAAGTGAATCCCGTTTTTCATATTAAAAAAAAACTTATAATTTATAATCTTAATTTATAATTAGCTATTATTAAAATAGTAAATGGCGATAATAATAATCTATAGTTTTTAGCTGAATGGTTAAATATAATATTAACATCGAGATACGTAGATAAACGTAACCTTATTCTCATTATTGAGAATAAGACCACCTCCATTTTTCAGACCTAGGGTTAGAAGGGTTTAACCCTACGAAGAAATACTATTATTTCTTCGTAGGTTTAACCCTTCCGAAACAATTTGGGTACTAAATAATGTCGGTCATGTTGTGACGACTGACGACACTGAAAACGTATTCTATTTTAGGACCAGTTAAATCTTGGGAGCCACACGAAAGACTCCCTGTGGTCAGCCTCCGTGAACTATTCACGAGATTTTTGGATATCACCACGCCCCCGACAACGATTCTCCTCCAATATTTGGCCACAGTTTGCGAAAATGGCGAAGAAAGGAAACAGCTGAATATTCTAGCTACTGTAAGTTACTATTACTGTTATTGTTTTGAATTTATTCCACACGTATATTGTGCAATGCTTTACAAAGACGCTTGACAAAGACAACAGACAAAGTTGTACAAACACAGAAACAGGGTGAAGGGTAACAAGGTAGATCTATAACGAACATGAGTTAAATGCTATTGACCTTAACTATTAGTGATACCGGAAATGGCTATGGATGAGACTATGGCACCTGCAAATTTTAGTGTCACCTTAAAATATTTTGGTGGTGAATAGGCACCTAATAAACGGGCAAAAAAATTTTTAAGAGTCATCGTTATTGTTGAAGAAAGGGGCAACGCTGGGTGTGAAAGGCTAAAGGGTGTCGAAAGGGGTTCTACAGAGCGCTACTTCAGGCTTTGTGTTCTTTAACACTTCGACCCTTGGACCTTTTTGGTATTTCCTCTTGCATCTCCATCCCCAGACAGGCCAACTGATAAATCTGGATTGTATTTAGTCCTAGGGTGAATCTGAAGAATCTCTAAAACATGCTTCTTTAACGAATGCACTATTTGCCGGTACATATGCATCTACATATTTTTGTTGGAAATATTTTATAATGTACAGGTATTTAATTACAATTTCATAAAAAATATGTATCACCTGATTTCTCTTTGTACTTAACTTATTCCTGTGTGTTTTATGCTGTCGTTTATCAACTGTTTGATTGTTTATACAACTGTAACAAATAACAGAAAACACCACTTTTCAGAGTCAGCCAGATGGCAAAATACTTACAAATTTGTATTAAGGCTGATAATTATAATATTTCTGTGTTGTCTGCTTACTGTAACCTTACGTTTGTGAAATTTGTCTACGTTCGATTAGAACTTTCCAATGTTACTGACGTGGTGTTTATGTAGACTTACTTAACTAAGGTTTTTTTTTAATTTTTTTTTGTTGTTCTTCCACACTACATAATATTTGGTCCGTACCTTTTTAAGATTTGTATTTTTATTTTAAATATTACATTATCATGGAGATTCATTCTCCAAACATCACAATAAACATTCTTAAGCTATGGTGGAAATTGCTTAAAAACTAAAGTGCGTCGATTTTTTTTTGTAAATACATAAATCTATTGCTAGTGAACAATATTTCCTAATTTTATACTTATGTGTACGCTATTGGCCAGAAGTACTGGCCTCAGGGTCACGCCCTTGCCGTATCCTTTTTAACATAGCCTTCACGATCTCTTCATTTCGGTCTTTTATGGCCATTTTGAAAAAAAAATACTTAACTAAGGTTAGCATCTTGCAATTCCGTTGAATTTAATTGGCATAGATTTAAGTTTCAAATTAGGAATACATGTGCATAATCTGGTTTTATTGTAATGGGCGTAACACAACAGTAAGACTCAGGAGCTTAAGATCACGGCAAATAACTTGGACGTTACAGTGATTTGCCAAACCACAGTTTCTGCGATAAATTAACTCATGTTTTAACTTGACGTACTTAGTAGTGTACGAAAAACAAATCCTGTCTTTAATTATATTGTAACCGTAGAAGAAGAATCTACGCATAGTGTATGTGCATTAGAACTCTTTGTGAATGAGTTCATTCGGTAAGTACTGCCACTACTTGTTCGCGAAGCAGTAATGTTCGCAATGTTCTGTTCTGGTTTGAAGGTATGGGTGCCGGCGAAATTACAGGCATATGAGACTTAACAACTTAATGCCTCAGTGTTACAGGTACCGTGAAGTTCATCTCTTGTGACGAAATGCATCTTTTCTAGGCAAAGCTTACCACTTAATACCAGGTGTGTGTCATCCTTGTACAGTCACCTGCAATAATAAGTATAGGTTTCACAATTTTTAAAAGTACCTCAGCATTTAATTTCATAAAAATTTACATCAAAATTGTCCCAAAATGAATGTTACTTTTATTATTTTACAGGTTTTAATAATACATAACTATATTGATATAAAATGTAGGACGTATTATAGTTTTGAATATTATGGAATGTATACAACAAAACTTTTTCAATTTTTTTTAAATACAAAATGTTTAAGATGTAGCACTACCTAATTCAGTTAAATTTATAAAATTTCATGGGGTATACTATTTCAAAGACCTATTATTCTCCTTGTATTACGAATACGCAAAGGAGAAAAATGCACACAATGTTAAACTTTGCTTGTCTTATGTAGAATTCTATAAACGATTGTCATTTGTCTAGGATCCGGGAGCATACGAGGACTGGCGCCACTTCAACTTTCCAACTTTGGCCGAAGTGTTGGAACAGTTCCCATCTGCAAGGCCTAGTGCTTCGATGATTGCTGCGGTATTGTCCCCCTTGCAGCCGAGATTCTATTCCATCTCATCTTCACCCATCGCTCATCCAAAGAGATTGCACCTCACCGTCGCTGTCGTTACGTACAGAACCCAAGGTGAGTCCGAAACACTACCTACTTAGGTATAAATATTAACTTAATATAAACTTAGGGCAATCATGGGCGAAAATTTTAGTAAACACATTTTTTAAGCCATAGGCTATATTTTAGAGAGGCTAATTATTATGACATTCCGAACACAGAATGACTGAAAAATAGCTCTAGTAATTGAAATAATACGTTATATATACAATTTTTATAAAAGAGATAACAATACCATCAAATTTAATAGTATACATTCACAAATAACAACAAGCTAATATTACGTCGTGTTATGATAAGTTTAGTGATACTGTGTAGATCATGTGTACTAATTTGTACGATCACTAATGACGTCATCACTTCAATTTTTAATCATTTCATAAATTGTTTATCATTATTTTCCCTTAATGATATCATTAGCACGAAATATGTTGAATAATAATTCGAAGAACTCAAACTTACTTGTCAATGTACCGCACGTTTGCCATGAGTGCGACCTTCAACATCCTCATTGTTAGGCTCATTTTGTATACTTAGTCAAAAATCATACTCTGAAATAGCGCGTGATTCATCTAACTCTACACGACTCACATAAACGCAGTTAGAGCTAGTTCATACATAACTTTACTCTATCTATAAACATTGTAATGCATTAATGTCTCATGGTTTATTATTGCCCCATTCCCACGTACGATTTACGTTGAACGTATTTCACTGAAATCGGGTGTACAATCTATTTTAAAAAATTTCCATCCGCTCCAGACAATGGTAGGTTAGTTAATAATAGCGACACAAAATACATGGAAGGTTAATCAGATTTTATTTTAAATGCATCGTGTAACGTTGACGTCATATTTGTACAGATGGGAAAGGACCTTTGCACTATGGAGTCTGCTCAAACTATCTCATGGATCGAAAGCCAGGCGATGAAGTGTATCTCTTTATTCGAAGGTAACTATTCTTATCAATATGTAAACATCAAAAGTCTACGAGTATAAGTGTTACTTTTTCAGAGAAAAATATCATTAAGGCATTATGCGCAACAAAACGAGCGGGATTTATTTTAAAATTCTGTCTATTTTTGTACTTATTGATGTATGTCCCGTTATATATTTTAAGCCCAGAAGTACTTTGCAATGAGGATTGTATTTTACTGTTGTATTGTTTCCATTTTACTCCATAGGGTATACAGTTTAGTATATCCCAATTATACTTTTTTATGTTAGACAATATTTAAAGGAAACAAAACTTAGCTTATGGTTAATGTAGTTTTGAAGAAAACCAGCTACTTTTTGTAAACATTGACATAAAAATGTTAACGTTATCCTACATTTACAGTGCGCCAAATTTCCGCTTGCCCAAAGACCTGTCAGTTCCTCTGATTCTTATCGGGCCGGGAACGGGCATAGCACCATTCCGCGGTTTCTGGCATCACCGCAGAGCTCAGCTAACTTCTCGCACTCGTCCTACTGCTGGGCCAGTGTTGCTGTTCTTCGGATGCCGCACGAGGACTATGGATCTGTATCGAGAGGAAAAGGAACAGGCTCTCAAAGACGGTGTACTTTCAAAAGTATTCCTTGCATTGTCGAGAGAGAAAAATGTTCCAAAGGTAAAGTTTAGATTTTTTTAACATTCACCATTTTTGTGAAAATATGTCAAGATGCTTTCAGGCTTTAGCTTTAGTGTTAAAGATTTATGGTATTGCTAAAGTTAGACTGTTCACGTAAGAGCTCGAATGTTTAGTTTCTTAGTATACCATTTTTGGGGTTCTCATTATGACCAGATTAGTACTATGGGAGATCTTGAGCTCCATCTCACTCACACACCAGAGATCAGAGGCCGTAGTACAAACATTTTGTGAAGAAGTATTCGTAAAAGTCAACGTGTCAAGCTTTGGCGTACAAACTATGTATTGATGACAGTATTGATAATTGTATATTAAATGTATCCACGTTTGTTTTATGTACAATAAAGCGTTATCTATCTATCTATCTATGTATTATCTGTGTCACAGTTTCCCTAGATACATGACAGTTTGTACAGTTTCTCGTAAACGACACGTTACGTAACACTTAGGCAGTTGCTCGTGCTAGGCCCACAGATTTTCGTATCTTAAACCGTAACTACCGAATGAGATTCTTAATGCCTGCAATCGTTATGCGTATTTACATTTCTATTTAACTGTGAACATATTTGTAGATGTACGTTCAAGATTTAGCCGAAAAGGAAGGGGCACAGATCCATGATCTGTTGATAAATAGAGGAGCACATTTTTATGTGTGCGGAGACTGTAAGATGGCTGAAGACGTTAATCAGAAACTGAAGGGCATTATAAAGAAATATGGAAATATGACAGACGATGAAGTGCAAAACTTCATGTTTATGTTAAAGGTATGCAAATTCACCAATAAATTATTTATCACCAGTCATCTAACTATTTTTGTCACCTATTTCTTAAGCAGTATCTTACCTACTCGTTCGTTCTTCTTACAATGTTTCCACGCATATCATCCAGCTTTATAGAATTGGCTCCTCCGATGTATGCCTATGGTAGACTTAGAGATTTTCCTAGTATTACTCTTTTTTATGGGATAGGTTGGCAAACGAGCATGTGGCTCACCTGAAGGTAAGCTATACCGTCACCCACGGACATCCGCAATACCAGAGGTCTCGCGGATGCGTTGCCGACCTTTGAAGAAGGAATAGAAGGGGTGAGGGTTGAGGGAGGAGGGGAAAGGGAGGAGAAAAGGGAAGGGGGGAAGGAATTGGGCCTTGGAACCTCCCACAGACTGACTGCAACGCAATAGCAAGCTATATTACTTCATGTCGGTATTATGTGGAAGTGTGGTACTTCCCCGGTAGTGTCTGCCCATTCGGCTGTAACCTATAAGGTTACAGCGTGTCGGTACCACCAAGAAACTACTCACAGTCGCTTCTCTAAAGCCAAGTTATGCTAGACGCATGACTGTCCCTATCTAGCTGTATAGTTCTGGTTAGCACTGCACTGGGCTCATCACCCACACAAGTTCGTCTCTGTGTTTTTTTGCCCAGCAATCGCACTGATTCACAGCTTTCTTAAATACAGTAATACTTGAATACTACTCTAACACCGATATTCCAAAAAGACGTGCGGTTATGAATCATACTTGAGAGAAGGTTTGACAGTGAACCCCATACAACATTCACTCAGAACTATTATACTCAAGCGTAGATTCACAACTGAGCGTACTTCTGGGACACGGACATAAAACACTGTTTTAAACTATCACGGTTGTTCTCTAAAGTCCGTTATATGATTATTAACGGGATCCCGTTAATAATCATATAACGAACATAAAAGCCAGAATATCTATTTTTTTTTTTGTTTCTGGTGTTACGTACGCTCGTAAGTAGTAACCTTTATTTATAACAGATGCGTTCTGCCACAAGAGACGAACTGCTCTTCGCTGATGATGGTATAATTATAGGCACATGCGATTTTACTTGCTAAATCAAACCGAAATGTAGTAATGTGAACATTGTTGTCACTAATACTTCTATTCTTAAGTGGCAATACTTCCCCGGACGAACTCGTTCACCAAGTGTTCTATTGCTGTTCAAGCTATTGCTGTAGGACCCGTCCTACAATTAATTTAATTTGGTTTAGGAGTCGCCTTGGTGTATCCACATATCAATGGTATGTGGTTGAAAATCATTAATTTCAATTGTCGTATGCAGGAAGAAAACCGATACCACGAAGACATATTCGGCATAACTCTTCGTACAGCGGAGGTACACAACGCATCGCGGGAGTCAGCACTACGAAATCGCGTCGCCGCGTTGCCATGACGCCGGTCCTCGCGGTTCCATCACCAAGCCCTCTTTTAGCTATCACTTATATACGAAAAAAGCACTTCACACCCTTTCACTAGCTAGCCCTAATGCTAGGTTTTCAAGTATCAACCTGTATTTTAATGGGAGAATAAAAAATCAAGAGATCAAGAAATCAGATTGGTTAGACATACTTAAACAGTTTTTAGTTTGTTAATTATAACGATTTTTCTCAACGATTTCTCGCCTTGTAGTCATTACGCCGGATTTATTATTTCCATTGATAAAATAGTTATTGCGATAATTACGAAAATAGTCAACATGAACCCAATTAAAACATTACACTGAGGCTAGGCTTACAAAATATCAACCTGGAGCTTGTATTGCAATGGGCACCATTAAACTATTATTCCGAAACAAGCAAGATTCTCTAATTCACATGATTAATTATCGGATTCGGATCGTCCGAATAGGGACTTAATACGAGTAAAAAAGGTCTTATTCTGTCAAATCAAATGTTGTATTAACAAAACGCTCACTCTAAATTAAGAAAAAGGTTGGTATAAACCATTTAACAACACCATACTGACAGCTTAAAAAAATAATATCAAACAGGATGTGGTAATGCAATACATACAATGGTGATCAACAAACATTGACTCTAATTCCAACAGGGCTACTGACTATATCTTCGGATCCAATTGGCATGGACAGATAGAAAACGATTTCGTATTTGGTCAAAACATTAAAGTTTAAACATCAATTTTGTTAGGATTTGACTTAAATTCAGTTCCAGTCTATCATGCCAAATTTTCATTCTCTTGTCCTAAAAAACTTATGGGAATCGGGCAATCTAACTAGTTTTTACTTTAATTTTTATTGATAATGTGGAGCGGTCTCAAAGCTCTTAAAATTAATCTTTCATAAAGGTCTCACATTTCTATAGGTGATCATGTGCATTAAAATGTATGTATTTGACTTTTGGTTCAAACTGAATTTTAACATTCGCTAGAGCATACTTCCTTAAATGAATTTATAAATTTTGGATCTGCCTCAAATATTCATTTTGTAAATATATTTTCACTAACTACAATGAACACATTCCATGCCAATCTATGTACGTTTTATTTACGCTAATTAAAAGCTATTATCGATATATTTTGTATATTATATTTGTATGGAGTTAAAGCAGGGTGTTTCTATTGCGCAACTAACGCACAAATGCATCCAAATCGATTCGACAATCGATTTTGTTCCCAGGCAGCTTCATATCTATCGATTTTAACGAGTGTAAATTATTCCAATCGATTCCATAATTTAATAATACTAACTATAACATTGTAGTCTTTAGATATAATCAAATTTTGGACTTATCTTATTCTTCGTCTCGATCAATATCCATTGCTAATTGATTATAATGGTTCATCGGATAAAGTTACAGTTCTTATAAGTCATTCTAAATTAATGTAGAGTATTTATTATACTAATTACATATATAACATTTTAATGCGTTTTTTGTTAGTTGCGAAACAACGACTATTATAGTTAATAATATATATCTACTAAATGGTTGCCAAAACATTAACTGCTCATTAATTCATTTCATATTTGGCTTAAATGTACATACTATTTATTATATTTAAATATAAATAAATTAAATAATTATATGTTATTTTAAATTTACTAACATGATTCAATTTTAATATAAAATAACTAACAATATATCATTGTATACAGGACTTGCTTATATTAGGTATAAAAGTATAAAACTTCTTTGGTGTCGTAAATCTTAGCTAAATTAATTAAATTATGTAAATTTGAATCTATATTAATCCTTATCTTTTACTATTCGATTGTTGTGAGTGTTGAATTTGTGATCCTTTAACTATTCATAAGAAATGTATTCATATTTTCTATTGTAATGAGAATTTACTATCTATACAAAATACTTTCTGATGTTACTAAATATTTCTTATATTAATAAATATCGTACATTGTAATATTTAAATGTATTTACTGATTATTAACAGATTTATAAATTTCATATCTTTTTAACTTTATCAGAAGCAAGAATGCAATTTAATAATAGTAAACTATAATCATAAAAATATTATCGAATTCATATCACGCCCAGTATTATTGTAATGCACTATTTCATCTAATATTGAATGCTGTTAGAACATATATTATCAACAACACGATGTGTAAATTGGATTATAGAGTGAAAATATTTGTCTGTTATTGGTTAAATAAAGTTCCTTCGTATTCAAGACGAATCTATTTATTTTCTCATGTTTCCTATCCGTCCAGTGCTTTCTTTCAGCCTATGCTTGGGTTCTACTACCACTACTAGTTGCCATAAGGGTGATCCGAAAACAATTGGAGGGTAGATGGACCGCAAGGTCTCCTGAAATGAGTATAATATTAGTTTGCGATCTTCCGGAATTCCTTTGCTTTTGAATGTAATTTTTTTTTGCTATTTTGTTATATATGTTAATATAATATATATGTTTATTTTGAAAATTTATTATTATTATTGTTTTATATGGAAAAATAAAACGAAATCAATAATAAATTTCATTTTATCAACCGAAGTATGTACTATTATTATTAATGCACTTTCACCATTTTATAGGTGTTCATTGAGCCTTTAGCTGAAAAAATTGGCTGAATAACCCTCTAGTAATAAGGTTACATAGAAAAGTAACATAAGTTTTCCAAATAATAAGAAACAATATATTTGTTCCTATTTTAATATTATCCTTTTAACTATCTAAACATATTACATTCATTTCTAATGCTTTATAAAGTAAGCTTACGTTTACAGAGTAGGGCTAAATATCCATTAGGTAGTTTTAGGGTTCCTTACCCCAAAAGGAAAAGGAACCTTTCTAGGACCATTTTTTCGTCCGTCCATATGTCTGTCTGCCTATACTATTGTTCTCAAGAACTCGTTGAGGTATTACGTTAACCTTTATATAAATTACTCAAGTCTTACAGCTGTGGAATCAAACTTTTGAGTCAACGCGATCAAAAAGTATGACTGTTTATGCCGTAAATTAAGCGATTTCAGAAGGGAACCAAACCTATACGGTTCTTCCCGCTGACTTGGAACCATAAAATTTGGCAAAAGCAAAATCAGTACACAAAAATGTGAAAACCTCTTACAGTAAAACAAAAATGTTAAAACCATAAACGTTAAGCTAAACGTAGCAGTTTAAAGAGAAAAAAGCGAATTAACTAATAACAAACTTGTTAACTTAGGTAGATTATTAATATTTGCTATTGGTGCAATTATCGTGTCTAGGGATCGAACAACAAAGTTAAGAGATCGCTAAAGCAGGCGTTAGTGCTTTAAAATATAATACTATAAAAATTACAAGGGCTATCCAACCGAAAGAAGCATTATTTAGAAATACTTTAACTTTCGTATTGACGCGATGTCAATACGATAGTTAAAGTATTTCTAAATAATGCTTCTTTCGGTTGGATGGTACTGTTAAACTGTCCAATAGATGTCGCTCCGTCCCCGCAAGACGGTTAGTCAAATAGAGAGTTACAATTCGATGCTCGGACCAGAACCTCGGTGGCCTAGTTGGTCAATGGCGTCTGACACGGAGAGTCAGAAGACGCGGGTTTGAATCCCGTCAATGGATTGAATGGAATGGATTTTTTCTCTCTATAAATTTCAATGTTTGAGATCGCTAAAGCAGGCGTTAGTGCTTTAAAAAGTAATACTATAAAAAAGTTAAGTTTGTCCATTGCCTTGATTTTGTTTTTTAGCAAATATTAAATGGTTTTCTAATGCACAGAACCGTCGGTG
This sequence comes from Selenia dentaria, assembly GCA_917880725.1. Lineage (NCBI taxonomy): Eukaryota > Metazoa > Arthropoda > Insecta > Lepidoptera > Geometridae > Selenia > Selenia dentaria. The sequence continues at coordinate 34,485,919 of OU862878.1, read as the reverse complement.
CGTAAGCCCAACTCGCACTTGGTTTTATTTAGGAACAACTTACTTATTTGTGATATAAAACGCAGACTTTACTATGTTAACATCTAATGGACACTGGGTTTTGGCCATATAAATTCTTAAGCATTGTTCTTTATACATTTGCTGAACAAACATTGAAATTGTTAACATTTTTGAAACCATGTAACACATAAATAACATAGGGTTTATACCGGTATGCAAGACTTCGACCGGTCGAGGTATTATTCTCGCGTGCCTTCTACTATTATTCTTTGATCCTTATTTTCAAGGACAACCTATATTACCTGTCTGTAATAATGCAATCTGAAAATACATATGAATTCAAAGTTTTGATCACGTGGGGAAACAATGTTTCCTTATTTGCTTTTTACGTTATTTCTGTCGCATATTTGGGGGAACCAATGTACAGAACACATGCCTGGAATATATAAGGACCGAAATCGTATTATTTTTATTCAACTTCAGTAAAGAAAGAATACAAGAAATTTAGAGTGATTTTACAAAAAAGTAAGACAATTACAAATTTACTAGCATTTTTGCTTTTGCTTACTGGAGTTGTCAAAACTGACATAGAACCGCTACTTTTCAAGATATCAATCAACATTTGATAGGAACTGAGATGCGTAACTGCCTCGCTATTGATGAGCAGGATAAATCGGTACTCTTCATGGGAACAGCCATCGGACATATAATTTTAAATCATACTTTTGCGAATCTGCTGATGTTTTAAATACAAACATGTCGTTGATCTATTATTGCCAATATACATATTACAATAATATAATAGTTATGTGCAACGGATTTAGTAAGCTACTCGAGCTAAGCCCCGAATAGGTCAGCGAATACTTTATAATACTTAAATATCATGCAAATTTTGATTTTGACAAAGTGGCAGGTTCCAAAGGTACTTATTTCAATATAAAAACTTTCATGGTGTAGCTGTTGGGTATAATTTAGCTTTTACTCCTTTGGTGTCATTGCTAACTTGATTTCAAACGTAATAACAACCCTTTGAAATACCGGCTTTTCTTAAAGATCAAAGGAATGTACATCTGTTATGTAGTGCACAACAATAACTAATTCTTGGTGATGCTACTTAATCTGCAGTATTAAAGTAAGCAATTAAGTGTTTGTTTCAAAGGTGAATTAATTGCTTATATGCGGAACAAAATATGGTTGAAAACCAACTTGCGGCTGTGCAGGGGTGTTATTGTGTCACCATACTATGAAATCTATAAATAGTTGAAAGTTATTATAAGATTAGTTAAAAAAATATTACATTTTGCTGAACTAAAATTATGGACACCCGTAGTTTTAAATTTTTTAAAGAATCTATGAACGTGTTTCTGGGCAGTAGGTATAGACAAATAATGTATACTATTACTACGTAGTATTATTACGTGTTCTGTGCTATTACTACGTAAAGAAGCGTATATCTGAGAATTTCCCGCCCGCATATAAGCAGGGCTATTATGTATCTCAGTTCCAATAAAATGTTGATTGAAATCCTATGTCACTTTTGTAAGCTCCAATCATCAACATACTAACATTTTTGCTTAGGAGTTGTGCAAACATAGAGCCGTCTTTTTTTCTAAATGTGAATCTACATTATATTGTTACTGAGATACGTTATTGCCCTGCTGCAGGTCTAGCACGGGCAGTGGACTATTTATCCCCGTGGAGAGAAAATAAATCTTTTCCACCATGTCATTTTTATCTCCCTTGCGAGCATGGCAACGCCAGAGGATAGTTTATCCACGTGGATAGATGGCGGGCGTTTCCTATGATTTGTACTTCGTAGGTGCCATTTAAAGCAAATTAACAAAAGTCCCTGAGCGTATAGCGTATACATACGTAGTATCATTACTTAATAAGACTCATTATACGTATGGAAGTGGGAAGTAAAAAACAAATAATAATAATTTAACTCTATTGACTAGAAATATGTGCCTAAATTATCTGGGTAATCGAAGGAGTTGTGACATCTCGGATATAACTCCGGTCTAATTTTCTTTCCATTGTTTCCATTTCCCGGGACAAAATAGAATTATAATAATATGCGCGAGGCATATTTAAATGGTAATAAACTTTTATCCATCAACTTTGAAGAAGGTGATAATCTTTCTCCTTGTTATGTCAATCGGAGAGAATTATATCCACGTTTCGACGAGTCCGTGCTCTATAGCGGGAGTAGCGGGACATACTGTCTACGAGATACGACAAAAGGAAACATTTTATCTCTTTCCCCAGTTGCCGTGCTCTGTAAGGTGGGAAAGACAATTATTTCCCCTGACAGGTGGATAAAAACGGTGAAAAGACTATTTCTCTCCGCCCCGTGCTAGGCCTACAGAGGTACTACCAGCAACACTGACGCTATTCGTCTCTCACGTGTTCTACGTAAGCGAGCATGTCTACTTTTACTTGAATTTGTGTTGTATACACACATTGTCTATAATTTTTATTTATTCGTGATTGCCGTTTATAATCTATACTAATCTATCTAATTATATAACAAGGAACCTCTATTTTTCCTGGTCACGCTATAACTTGAGAATGGATGGAGCAATCTCGCTAATTATGTTATGATGTGTTAATTATTGTCAGGAGATGGTTCTTATGAAAGAAAATCCAAAAAGATGGGAGGTTATGGCGAGGCCGAAGGCCGAGCCTACTACGCGTACGAAGTCGCGGGCAGTCGCTAGTAATTAATAAATAACTTATTATTGTGTAAACTAATGTGGTTTATACACAAAACACGGAGCTCAGCTAGTAATTAATATTTAAACAATTCATAACTCAATGTTGTTCGAAATGTCGCTTCAAGCAAGTAGTATTTCACCCCTCGATATGGCTTTGTTACTTCGCAGTGAACGGATGCTTAGAAAGCAATAAAACATTAAGGGTCGGAGATTTTGTTGCTTTTCTTTGGGTTGTGTTGCCATGATTTTGTTTTAAGAGCACCTAATCTAATGACTAAATTAACGTATGCAACTTATAACAATGATTTGTAACAATATTATACCATCTAGTTATTCCTATCTACTCGATAGCTAAGTGTGAAGTGAGAATTTTTTTTTTGGGTATCGCATGGAGTATGCGTTCAGATTACCCAAACATGGTGGACATGTAAAGGTGGCGGGGCCGGTGTCGGAGCAATATGCCCAAAATAGAACACATTGCTCGCGGCGGTTCGCAACTTTTGTATTATGTGACTGAAAGCCGGTCGCGATATTGCATGCAAACAGTTTTTTTTTTTTTTTTTTTATTAAAATTTACCTACTCCACAGACTCCAGGGTCCGTGCCTTTTTTCAACTTTTGGGATTTAAAAAGATTTACGATCAATTTTTTACCTTCAACAAATATACATACATGGGGAACATATTAAACTAACTAACTATTTACTATATTACATAATTTTTTTTTTTTTTTTTTTAACTAATACATATAACTAAATTTTATTATTACTATTAAGATTATTCTGAGTTGGTGTAAGCATTCACAGCAGGCCAGTGTCCGCAAACAGCACCCGTTCACGAGTTGACGCATGTGCCAGCCATCGCCTTCCTCAACCATTTCTGAGGGAAGATGGCGACCCGCCACACACGCCACCGCTTGCCAACACATTTCCGTGAGCATGTCTGCTCTGAATGCCCACACCATCTCTTTGTCAGTTACAGTTTTTATGAGAACTTAACGCTAGTTACATGTTATTGTGAGCCCACATTGCCCACATTGCGCTGAAGCAGGGCCTCCATCACCACGCTGTTTCGATCCCTGATTGCCATCTTCAGGTTGTAGCTATAGATGGTTTGTTCGCTCGCAACCATCGCTTGCCTCACAAACCGTCCGATGGCATCATCCTCGTCGTCGGCGTAGTAGACAAAGGTCCTCGTGTGCCGGGAAACCGCGACGACTGCGTGCGGGACGCTCTCGTGCAGCTTCATGTTGCCTTTTGTTTTTATTACCGCGACTGACTCGTACGTCAGTCCCTGCGCCTCGTGAATGTTAAGGGTGCGTGATCCTTCGCCCTTTCCATAGCCCTGGCTGGTCAGGGTCTCCTTTTCCTCCTGAGTGTGGACCAGGAAGAGGGCGTTTGGAAGGAATTTGGGGATTTTCGCTCCTGTGTAACTCTCGAGGCGCAGGGACCTTATACTGGGAGCCGAGGAATATATACCGGAGTATATTTCCCTCAGCGCATACGCAACATCCATTGGGTTCCGGTGCGTGCACAACAACTCCTGGCTGATGTTCGTAACCAGGCTAGGGCGGTTATACCTTAGATCGAACAGGTTCTCCCTGTCTATGTAAGGTAATTGGTTGACGTCTCCGATGAGGACAAGTTCGCTAGCTCCAGACAGCCTAGAAGCCATTACTATGGCCCCAAAATGGTTCATGAGAGCCTCGTCCACCATCAGGCGGACGTAGCTCTCATTCTTTTTAAAACCATTTACTAAAACCGAGGCCATAGTGCGCACCTTGGTTTTCATCAGGTCTCCGATTCGGTGCGCTAACTTCTCTCTCAGGTCTTTTGCTGCCTCTGTAGTTGTTGTTGCGATAACGTCCTTGTCCACATCGAAGTGTCTTACCACCCAAGTTGTTTTTCCGCATCCGGGAACTCCATTGACCCACTGTATTTTGGGTACCTCCCAGTGTTTCCAAAATGTCTTGATCTCAGAGTCTCCCGAAATGGCTTTCGCCATTTGCAAGACTCTGTCATCCAACATTATCTTGGTGCACCGGGCGGTGACAACAATAGGGTCGTGTGGTGGTGTTGCGTATTTTGGCCTACCAGTCCGTTCGGTATCTTCCTCTTCCAGAAACACAAAGCCACTTGTCGCGTTGTAGGCAGCCATATACTGACCAGACATTGCCCCCATGATGATCGAGGATGTGTCGTTGTTGTATATGGCTGCTTCAGCCTCTTCGAGTCTCTTCTGAAGCAGTCGAGATTCGATGATGCTGCCCTCGTTTGCTCGCCTGTAGGACTGCAGGATGTTGTTGCAGTTCCTGAGATTGACGTCTCTTGTTGCTCTCGTTATGGCGAGGAACTCGAAGAAGGCATTCGCTGCATGGCTCACTGGTTCCTGTGCTGGTATGTACTTTGGCGGACTGACTTGTCCCATGTCAGCTCTAGTCCGAGGTCGTTTTTGGAATGTTGAACTGGGAGTTGTCTTTTTCGCAGGCATGGGCAATTTTGGCTCACACGACTGTAGGAATAAGCTTTGTGCTGCTGCTTTGAAAGACGCCAGGAACGCTGTGACACGGCCCTTACACTTGGTAGGGCTGCGCTCCTTGTTCCTTTCTGCTTCTGCTTTTTCCTGGAGACGTTCCGAACCGCTTTTGGTGGTTGAAGTGGGGATTAGGTGCCCCCAACAGTCGGTTGAATTGTTGTGTATCGGCTTCCTGAGGTAACTGAGGTTTTCGCCTCTGTCTTCGTACACAACTACCTCATGATGTTCCGAGGCTCTAATACAACCTAGTTGGTCCGCGACCTCACCCTTGGAGTGTTCTATTACCATAGCGTCTACGCTTATCACTCGGGCTTGTTCCGCATTTTCTGCCAATTTCGAGAGTAGCATGCTCGCTTTAGCGAAGGGAGTCTCGTCCGCCCACTCGATTAGTGCAACTGTTTTGTTTTTCAGTCGCACCAGTCGACAGGGGCAGCCCGTGACGTCCATCACTGGCATCGCGTCATATGCTTTTCGCTTCATGGTGGTCTTGAAGTTATTTCCGTTTAGCAAGTATGCTAGCCCGGGTGATAACCGTACTCGGCTTTTGTCTCTGGTTATGCAAAAACTTATTCCTAGCCTTTCCCTGCTGTTGTCCATGAAGAGAGCGACGCCTCGAATATGAATCCCAGGCTCCCCTTGCTCTCCATATGACAACAGCTGAGAAAGTTCCTTGTTTTTGGCATGCTGTTTGTGCGGTTGTTGGGGCTGTGGGGTTTGTGTTGGGAATGGGTTACTTGGGGGGGGGGAGATTTGAATTCCTAGCTACTGCCGTCCGGAATGATCTCTCCACGAAGGAAAGGAAGTGTACTCTGTTTTCCGTATCTGCCATGATGGTCGGCAGTTCAGGTTCCAGTAATTTCCTGCACACATTCGTTTCGAGATCATGCCGTGCGGCAATGAAGCGGGGACAATCTAGGATTATGTGATTGACTGTTTCAGGAATTTCGGGGTCACACTCACAACCTGGGCTGTCCTTGAGCTTGAACCTGTGGAGATATTCGGCGATTCCACCATGTCTTGTCATTGCTTGCACAAGTATTGGCGACAGTTTCGCGGTTCTCGTTAGCCGGAATGCCAATTTGACATCCGGTAGAAACTTTCGCGTGACTGCGCCTGTGCTGGAGGTCTCATACCTGTCTTGCCAAATTTGTATGGTTTCCTCTCTTATTCTTCTTCTTACGTAGGACAGGGGAATTTTGTCGTAGTCTTGAGTCGTGCACCTGAGTGCCGCTGACTTCGCGAGCTCATCGGCTCTTTCGTTTCCAGCGGTTCCCACGTGCGCTCTCAACCATAACATCCGAACATCTCTGCCTTCAGACTTGATCTTGCCAATGTTTTCCTTTATGCTCCTCGCTAGGGGGTGACTGGTTAGTGGCCTTTTGAGTAAATCGAGTGAAGATCTTGAGTCACTTAGGATTGTTACTACTTGATCCTTACTCATTTTTACCAACTCAGTCGCCTTGTGGAGGGCATAAAGTTCCGATTGGAAGACTGTGCATTCAGGATGCAGCTTGAAGGTTGCGAACCTAATCTCTCTTCCTTCCTCCCACCAGGTCAATGCAGCACCTACTTGGCCCTCTATCTTACTACCATCTGTATAGATTTGCAAACAGTTTACAACGCTTAGTCTGTACTTACGAATATTCAAACGTTAAGTTTTAATACCGCAGTGGATAATAAAACTTGTTGAAGCTAACAGAGTACGACGAATTGCGGAATACGGCCGCTGCCTTGCGACACCAAGTTTTGTACTCAGCGCACGGATTGGCATCTCTCTAGATCTTTATGGTTCAGCCATGAAAATAAAAATGAAATCCTTTATTCTGTATAGGCCTACGAGGCACTTACAAATTGTCGTATTACATTTATTATTTCTTAAATCGCCAACCGGATCGGAACGCGACCACGACTGAGAAGATCCAGCAAGAAACTTAAGCCCGCTAAGTTTCTTGCTGGATCTTCTCAGTCTTTTTACAGATTTAGATTCAGATTCAGATTCATTTATTGGTATTCATCTATACACGTCAGTTATTTAGTACATAAACTATGTACTCATAGCAATACAGAGTGTAACTTACAATTAACCATGTAAGTATGTATTCAATAATTCATATAACATTATTAAAATTAAACAGCTATATGTAGTCAATAATTAATATAAAATTAGATAATTAAAATAAATATAAGTAAATTAAATCAATAGTTAATTAAAAATAAAAACATTCATTTAAATGTCATAGATATGCCTATGACAATAACAAAGTACAATAACATTAAATTGACAAAAATATATTTAATGTGAAATTTTCTTTAAAAATTCAGCATAGCTGTAGAAGGTATGACTGATAAGCCAGCACTTTAGTCTTGATTTAAAAATATTTAAATTGTATGCCGCGGTAACGTTCTCAGGAAGCCTGTTGTATACCTCCGGACCCATAACGTGAGTCAATCGATTCGACTTCACTAGCGATCGAGGTATAGCAGCTAGCTTTCCTCTCCGTCGGGTTGGGTAGTTGTGACAATCACCAACATTACCAAATATCCCATATTTACACGTACATATACAGCCACTTGAAAAATTACTATCGAGGGTAGCGTTAATATATTTAGGGATTCGAAGTGAGTTCTCACGGACGTTTCTCGAGACACTCGTGCTATTGCTCGAACAGCCCGCTTCTGGAGTCGGAAGGCGCGGATTGCGTCTGCACCCCGGCCCCAGAGCTCTGCTCCATACATCAAAAGCGAGTGTATGGTGGCAAAATAACAGGACCGCACCACCGTCATGGGCAAGAATCTGGACAATCTTTTGAGAGCGAAGCATGCTCCGCCTAATTTCTCACACAGTTTATTGATGTGTGGTTCCCACGTGAGAGCGCTATCTAATTCATATCCCAGGAAGGTTGTACAGGTCAACTGTTCGATTTGTCTGCCATCCAAAAGGACGTTTAACTTGTCTCTCAGGCGACCCAATAGATCAAAACGTATAAAATGGGTCTTTTTTAGGTTCAACACCAAACCGTTAGCACTAAACCACTTCATGAGTTGAGATGCAGCGATGTTCAATTTATGTTCTAAACTTTCGGCTGAGGATGCAGTCACCACTGCCGCAACATCGTCCGCGTACATCATCACTTCCGCTTCAGTGATTGCACCTGGCAGGTCGTTAAGTAATAGTGAAAATAGTTCGTTCGTTGGGTTTCTTCTTGCACATATATGAATTGTGCGGGGAAAAAGTTTCAGGGCGGTTGCCCTCTCCTTTGACTCGTCTTAGCCCGTTACGACGGGCCAGTCTTTGGGTTGGTCATACCACAGCCTCACGATACTGCCACCCCAGTGACCAAAAGGTAACTGAGCGATCAAGGCCGCGCCGGGTGGAACCCCCGCCTACACGGGTGAAGCCCAGCGGACCGATCGACTGCACAGTCGCTGGCCACTGGAGGCAGCACTGATGTAGCTGTGGCATCCAAACTCTCTTCGTCTTGGTTTTGGCTTTCTTGTGGAACGAGTTCTCTGGCGTATGGCTTCGTTTTTCTGCCCATATCGGGCGGACGGGTGTGAAGGGGGGCAATGCCCCTCAGGTGTGGCAATCTTGATGCTCTCTATTTTCAGATCCTTCGCTATTGTCACGTTTCGCACATAGCGCGGGGCTCCGACGATGGCGCGTAGTGTAAGGTTCTCTTGGGTTTGGATCTTCTTGCGGAGGTAGGTAGCCGTTTGAGCGTACCACGCCGGGGCGGCATATGTAAGACGGGGCCAAATATAGGTCTTGTAAATCATTGTCTTCACCCGGAGTGGTAGCTTTGATCGCAGTATTGGCGACAGGCATGCGCGAGCTCCTTTCGCCTTCCCCACGATCGTGTTTACGTGAGCTTGAAAAGTCAGGTTTCTGTCTATTTGGACCCCTAGGTATTTAACCACCGGGGCCCATGGGATCTCTGAGTTCATAATCTTCAGCTGCGTTGGGGTGTTGGTCTTGCCGGTTATGATGGCCTGCGTTTTGTTTACGTTGATGCGCATCCTCCATTTGGCAAGCCATTCAGGGAGCGCATCAAGTGTTGGTTGCAGTTATCTGACGGCTTCTTCGGTCTTGATGGATGTGGTATAAAAAGCTGCATCGTCTGCGTATAGTGCGAGTTTCGCGTGGCCCACCAGTGGTATGTCATTGGTGTGCTACGCGTATAGTATTGGTGAGAGGCAGCTGCCTTGGGGCACTCCTGCAAGTGCCGGCTTCTCGGCGGATAAAGCTCCTTCTATTCTGACGGTTATTCGTCGGTCCGTAAGGAAAGATCTTATTACTCATATCATGGTTTTCGGCATCGGGCTTTTCGATAGCTTGTATAGCAGGCCTTCGTGCCATACACGATCGAAGGCCTTCTCCATGTAGAGTAATACTGCAGCTGTAAATTCCTTCTTATTATGGCATGTGACCATAACGTTGATAATGCGCGTCAACTGGAGTGTTGTAGAGTGCTCTGACCTAAACCCGTACTGCTCCTCACGAGGTGTGATGTGCCGTGCCAGGTATGGTAGTAGTAACCTCTCGAATGTCTTCGAGAGGGTACTAAGCAGCGTGATCGGTCTATAGTTGTCAGGTTTCTTCGGGTCCTTTCCGGGTTTAGGGAGCATTATTACAACACCCGTTTTCCAGCTCTTGGGGTAATGGCCACAGCGTATTATTCCATTGAATATCCTTGCCAGTGCGGCCAGGGCTCTCAGTGGTAGATGCTTCAGCGTTTCGTTGGAGATCCTGTCTGACTGGAATAGTATATTAGAGACCGATGATCCCTGAACAACGCCCATTGACGTAGTCATAAGATCAGACCGCTGTTTCCCACTATCACTTGCTACGATTTGGTATCTCTGAGACAGAAGATCAGTAAATAGAGACAGAGCTACCGTATACCGTAGTGGCGCATTTTTAGCGCAAGAATACTATGATCCGCTACATCAAATGCTTTCGAGAGGTCACAGCAGAGCACTGCTACATGCTGCTTCCTCTCGCGAGCATTCACGATACGGCGAACCACTTCACGCGCCAAGGATGTTGTCGACCGACCTTCGCGGTATGCGTATTGTCTGTCGGACAACGCTTGCATACCCCGTAAATATGCCATAAGGCGGGAACTTAATCCGTTTTCAAATACTTTTGCCAATATTGGTATTATAGACACCGGCCTGTATCCGTCAATATCATGTTTTTTTCCTTTTCCTTTAAATATAGAAGACACTTTATTAATTTTTAGTGCCGCAGGATACTTTCCGTCATGTATAAGCCGATTAAATAGATTAGCTAAAACTGGAGATATGGGTCTAGCAATCACTTGCAACAGTTCCGTGAATATACCGTAAAAATCTTTAGTCGGTTTCGCCGGGATGCGCTTCGTAATTATGCAATATATTTCTTCGGAGGTGAATCTTTGTAGACGCAGTGAACAATGTGCAGGGGCGCATGCTTGAATTAGCGCACGTCGTACCCGGCAAGGGTCAGCCCTCGGTGCGCCACACGCAGCCGCGGCACCTACAAATAGCACGTTCATTGCGTTCACGGCATCCTTTTTCGTGTTGAAGGGTTTACTTACCATCAGACTTCCTGACGACGTCCGTAAAGTCAAGGTCACAGGCATTCTGCTTTCCTCTTTGTTTATTTACAATACTCCACATGGATTTAGATGGATTTTTACTATGAGCAATCATATTTGAATAATAATTCGGCTTTTCAGTTGTCAATAATTGATCATATTTAACATTTAATTCATAAATAAATTTCTTTAAATTGTCACTATCGGGATTTTTTTTATTGAATTCTATAATGTCAAATAATAATAATTTTAGATATTTAATATCGCCAGTCACCCACGAGTGACTATTTTTCCTAATGATACGTCTTAGAGGTAAACAGGCGTCCAATTTATTAGAGATTATATTAATTACAGACCTCGTCAAGACGTCAGATGCAGCGCGTGAGTTCAGCTCGTCCCAGTCGATGTTCTCTATAGAAAGCAGAAAGTTTTCTTTATTCATTCGAGAATAATTTCTACTGACTACAGTCGTAGGCCTGGGATCTTTTCCCTGCCTTATGATCTCACCACGAATCGCAAGGTGGTCACTTAAATTGGTGGTCAAAGGCACAACGGTAATTAAATCAGTTGAAAGGTTGCTGTAAAGATGATCAAGGCTTGTGGCACTGTGTGACGTTACGCGAGTAGGGAAATTCACAAAGTTGACTAGGCCATGTACAGCCAACATATCGGACAGCTTTTTTATGTCACAAACATATTTTTGTATCGTTTATTTTTAGCTCCAGTGTGTTGCCTTACAAAATAGACCATAATAATGGTATCAGTAGGGCAAGACATGCTACACTTCGACATGGTAATACACGAGTAGGTAGGTCCTAGAGTGATCAGTCCCAAGCTGTTTTATCCTCCAAGTAATCCAAAATTTTGTAATTACCTTTTTGATAGAGTTAAGTTTTAATAGTAATTTTAAACTTATTGATAGGCAAAACTCGTATAAAATTGGGAAGTTTATTATAGAATCGTATACATTGTCCCATAAAATAATGACTTATTCTGTGGAGACGCGTTACATGTACGGATAGCTTGTGCTTATTCCGCGTGTTGATGGAATGAGCATCACTCCTTTTTTCAAAACTGTTCCTGTTTTTCTTGACGTACATTAGATTTTCATAGATAAACTGAGAGACAACATTTAGAATGTTTATATCTTTAAACTTCTGTCTAAGGGAAACTCTGGGAGCTAAACTGTAAATAGCTCGTATTGCCTTATATTGCAGTCAATGCACAAAATGCATCAAGTTTAATAATATTAATAATCAGCCCATTTTATATCCACTGCTCGTGTGCGGACTCGAGCATTCCTCTCAGAGAGAGGAGTTGGGCCATAATCTACCAAGCGGGCCCAGTGCGGCTTGGTGTATAGGTTAGTGGCCACCCCATGTCGAAGTTTTCATGCCGCCCGAAGGCCATCGACATAGCCTAACGACTGTTGTCCTAAGACAATCAACCGGGACCGACACCTTAACGTGCCCTCCGAAGCACGGAAGCGCTCAATTGAATAATGCCCCTAGCGATCACCCATCCAAGTCCTGACCGCAGCAATTGTTGATTAACATGTTGATCGGTTAAGATCGCCAAGTCAAGCTCCGCTTTGAGAGTTTAATGATATTAGAAGTTGTAATTTTGTAACATATATCCCGCGGACGTGTCCCTCACGATCGGCTAAACTCGAACGCTCGCTGCTGACAGGCACATCCCTACAAGATTACGCACACTCATAAACGTGTGCGGACAGGCTGAAACTCGTGTAGATGTAATAGGAAATTAATGCCCGTTTTCACCAAAATTTCAGGTAACACCTTTTTTTGTCCTGGGGAAGTCGTTTATGGATACCACCTACTACGGAGAGGTAGGTGGTATCCATAAAGGATGTGTGAGTCCGTATGTGGGAGTTCGTATACCCATACCTACCCACCATAACCCCGTGGTGTTCCGTCACTGCCGCTTTTGGTGAGAACGCGGGACAGCTTTCGTACAAGGCCGCAAACCCGCCGCAGCTGTCCGTTGCCGGGCCCCTCTCTTCGCGGCACGCCATTTTTATATTATTGAGTGTTACTTAACTGGCTTAGGTGTTACCTAAAATGTTAGTGAAACGGGCTTAATTAAATCTCTTCGTTTGGTTTGAGTGTCGGGGGAGGGTTGTAGGTAATCGGGGGATACATTGGTTTAACAAGTACAATTTGAAAAATTTAATATTGACTTCCATTCTATTCAATTATTGGAGTGTAACTCAAAAACAACAGAACCTAATTTGATGAAATTTAAATGGCGGGAACCGGGAAGCACCAGCTTTCAAACAAAGAATTTAGAATTTTGAGAATCGATTCACCCAATCGAAAGTTATGAGGTAACAAACGAAAAAAACAGTCGAATTGAATACCTCCTCGTTTTTGGAAGTCGGTAGAAAAATCTGGTTTAATCATAATATATTACCACGGCTCCGATAGCTCAATTGGTACCGACCCTGCCTTCAAATCACAGTAGTCCCAGGTATGATCCTTGGTCGGAGCAAATATTTGAGTGATGGGCAGAAATGCTTGTTCTCAGGTCTTGAATATTGTAATGTGTTGTGTGTGTCCATGCCTGCCGCGACACAGAAAATCCTAGAGCAAGGGTTTGCGTGTGTCAATATATAAATAGCCATTTATATTATTTCCATTATTTATATCGATCCTACCTTATATACCTCAATAAGGATATAACGCAGCACTTTTGGGATAAAATACTTGTCGAATATATGTCCTCTCGAAGCAATGACTTGTCGATATACCTATATGATTTTGGGGTACACCCCACAAAATTTCCAAAACTTTATTTTTCACTAACTATGCTTAAATAAAATTATGCGTAAATAAATTTAGGATTTATAATAGTATGCTAAACAATTATTATGCTTAAAGTAGTTATGCTTTAAACATTGTGCCAAAAAAGTTATGCCAAATGAATATTGTGCGTAACAATTAATATGATAAGTGAATTTATGCCACGTTAAATTATGGCAAAAAATTGTATCCAAAAAAATTGGAATCCTACATTTTTATCAGACTAGATGAATCATAAGCCGATGCTAAACTAGCTTCACGTTTTAACTTTTAACCATGAAATATAGACTACGTTTTGATATACGTCCAAACAGTGCAACTCGGCCTTACATAACAATGACGTTATCGCACTCATTCACTATAATACCATTAAATTGCTTTTGTATGTTGCAAACACTACTAACACTTTAGGATATGATAGTGAAACATGGTAATGCAATCGCAGGGCTGCCAGATAAGTTTGTAAGTATTTTATTGCCATATGCCTACTTAGGCACAAGGTTTTTTTTTTAGAACGGACTAATGCTGTTTGCCTCTACCGGCATTACAGCGTCACCGGACGGTTGGCGAGCGCAGATGGCACTCAGCCAGATGCGGGCGCAGAGGGCGCACCGCCTAAGGCAAGCGTTGAAGATACTTCGCCGCAAGGAGAGGAGTAGGCGACTTGCTCAAGGGCACCACTAAGGTACGGACCTCGGCTTGGGCCGTCGCCAGGAGAGAGAGGAGTCGGAGAGAATCACCCCGGTACATGTACATGTACCGTTGAAAGTGGGCCCTATGAATTTTTACTCTATGACTATTTGGAGAGAATCTAACCAAGGCACAAGGATTGGTTGCTTGCTATTTATGGACAGTGAGAATGTTAATATAATATTTATGTATTCCTATTAATAAGTTTTTTCAAGACAAATTTAATCAGCAGCGCATTGCAGCAGCGCATTAGGTAGTACAGATAACATAGTAATACATGTTCTGTAGTTACTACTAACATAATATGAACTGAGGTCTGAAATTAAAAGTTATTATTAGTACATTCGGAACCCGTATCTCTTTTTGAGAGATTAGTATGCACTATAATGCGCCTCGCGCCTCCATAGTATTTTATTTCATGTTGCTACATACTGCATTAAAAAATGTAAACAGGGTAATAAGCAAAAAAGATTTGTCTACAAGAATGGCAAGTAATACATTTCCATCAACCTAACCTTGCCGATCTCTAGAGATTTATCAGTGTCTGAAAATAAATATTATATTATGATAGTAAACCTTTTTTTTTCTATTTGTAAATTATTTTTACTTACGTATGTATTTATTTGTAACTGTAGGTTTAGGAAGTTATCGATGAGTTTTACATGTATGTACGACGTACCTTTGTAGCTGGAATCGTTGTAGCTGTAACACAGGAAATCCTATCACAGCTAATAAAGACCATATCAATAGTAAATGTTTATTCAAATTAAGATTTAGTTTTACAAATTATAAAACAAATTTTCATTGATCTATAGTAGTACATTATGTACCGAGGGAGTAAAGCAGTGTCTTACGTCATGGGCGGTATATTGAACTCTGTGTGTAACGGGGACTCTTGGGTTTATTTATGGGGATCAAGATTTATTTCCCGAGCGAAGCGAGGGAGTTATGTAGAGTCCTGAATGAAGCGAGAGGTTAAAGCCGCCCAAGAGCAAGACAGGCAGTATCCTCGAGGTACATACTCTACTTTTCATATCTGCTGCGAGACAATAAAAACTCAATGCTTTAAAAAATCAGTTATTTAATTAAAAGTAAAATACAATAAATAATTAATATTCAAATGGACACATTTGTCCCGTTGTAGAGGGACAGCGAGTAATATCTTTGGAAGGAACATTTTATGGAAAACACTGTTTTGGACTTTCGCGTTTAACTAAGTTATAACTAGTACTCACGAGATGTAGACCACGATTTAGTTGCTTTTGGAGCACCTGATATTTCAGTGCAGTTACATGCACCACGTTGAATATAATAATATTTTATGAAAATTAAATAATATCAAACACCAGCCGTGCGATTCTCTAAGAGCAAACATCTTTGTATCATTGACAACATCCGTGAAACAAATGAAGAGATGACAAGAAATGTTGGAAAAGCAACCTTATGTACAAGGGTGATCACTCAGAAAGTACCTATTTGACATCGGTGAGCTCATCGACGAATTCAACTATGACCTTGAATGCGCAGAGAGGGGCCGTGCGAAACCCATAGCAACGCGGCACATAACAATCACACTCCTTAGGAGCGTTCGTTTAGCAATGAGAGTATTGGTAGCGTTGCTATTGTTGGTTCTTTTGTTAAAACGTTTGAAAACCTCAATTTGGTGGCATAATAACTCATTTTTAGCTTTTCGAACGCTGAACCAAAAGTGCCATAAACGACATTTTCGCACATAGGTCTAAGTTATAATTAGTACTCACGATTTAGTTGCTTTTGGAGCACCCGATATTTCGGTACAGTTACATGCACCACGTTGAAAATAATAATATTTAATGAAAGTTGAATAACACCACACACCAGAACATAGATGAATATAATACCTAGCACATCGCAACACGTAACTTCAACTATGACCTTGAATGCGCAGAGAGGGGTCGTGCGTAACCCATAGCAACGCGGCGCACAACAATCACACTCCTTAGGAGCGTTCGTTTAGCAATGAAAGCATTGGTGGCGTAGCTATTGTTAGCACTTTTGTTAAAACGTTCGTAAAGCTCAATTTTGGTGGCAAAAATAAATCATTTTTAGCTTTTCGATCGCTGAACCAAAAGTGCCATAAACGACATTTTCGCACATAGATTCCCATTTCGAACGCCCTTGTGAGCGTTTTTAACGTTATTTTCGTCAACTTAGGGCTATTCCAACGCACTACTTATAGTACAATCGCGCCTTTTTTCTTTTTTCTTTTTTTCTGTATGCTGTCTCCGTTCTCAGAGTTTTCCTACAACTAACGTTCCAAATCCAAATGACTTTACACCCAAGGGAGTTTCGTACAAAATTACATCCCCGAGGATGTAATGCCTTGATTTACGTTGATATTGCGTGATATGTAATTGCACATTTTCGAGCAGGTAGTATGAAAAGTCAGATACAACTTATAATTAGTACTCACGATTTAGTTGCTTTTGGAGCACCCGATATTTCGGTACAGTTACATGCACCACGTTGAAAATAATAATATTTAATGAAAGTTGAATAACACCACACACCAGAACATAGATGAATATAATACCTAGCACATCGCAACACGTAACTTCAACTATGACCTGGAATGCGCAGAGAGGGGTCGTGCGTAACCCATAGCAACGCGGCGCACAACAATCACACTCCTTAGGAGCGTTCGTTTAGCAATGAAAGCATTGGTGGCGTAGCTATTGTTAGCACTTTTGTTAAAACGTTCGTAAAGCTCAATTTTGGTGGCAAAAATAAATCATTTTTAGCTTTTCGAACGCTGAACCAAAAGTGCCATAAACGACATTTTCGCACATAGATTCCCATTTCGAACGCCCTTGTGAGCGTTTTTAACGTTATTTTCGTCAACTTAGGGCTATTCCAACGCACTACTTATAGTACAATCGCGCCTTTTTTTTTTTTTTTTTTCTGTATGCTGTCTCCGTTCTCAGAGTTTTCCTACAACTAACGTTCCAAATCCAAATGACTTTACACCCAAGGGAGTTTCGTACAAAATTACATCCCCGAGGATGTAATGCCTTGATTTACGTTGATATTGCGTGATATGTAATTGCACATTTTCGAGCAGGTAGTATGAAAAGTCAGATACAACACTAAATTTATAATTTAGACATCAATGGGTCCGTGGCATTGTTTATATATATTATATTTTTAAACATTTCCTTTTTTTTATAATTACTCATTACTAAAATTTTTTTTTACTTAACTAGACTTACATAATACATTTGTGAAGGTCTGAAGGGCGCTTTGAAAACTTACTTAGCCTGAAAGGCACACATACGATAAGGGCCTGTAGGGCACAAAACTCTTTTCTTATTATTTCTCAGCCTAAGGGGCATATACAATTTAAGAAGAGACCAGAAGGGCATTTTTGCATTTTTTTTAGACAGACTTTTAACTAATTTCTAAAGATCGTACATACCGAGAGCAGACCGGCTTCCGCATACGTTACTCGTAGTAGGTATACAAGGTGAGCTTTTCATTGACATTTGAATTTTTAACTAAAAGTAAGAGAGAATTGTTCTATTTGTGTACTTTTCTGCGCTTCATTGTGTTGAACACAATTAATAATCAGTGAAATTTCACACATTGACTGCGGAGCCGTGACCAACACCTAGCTTCTTATATATAAAATAGAATGTCTTATCACAACTGCAATTCGGAGTGAAGGGCACCTACTAGTACTATTACAAAAAGGGTAAAACAGTTGGACAAGTGATAGAGTTATACCCTTTAGGGCATACTTCGAGCTATTTGTACTGGCCCTAGCGTCTCAACCCCTGAGACCGAGAATCGGGGATCTCGGTGTCGTTGCTGTTCACCAACGAGTCGCCTAAAAGCCAGACCTGTGGTTTTATTAAAATAAATGACGGCATACAATATTTACACAATTAACTTTTCACAAACTTAGGCAAGCAAGCTTAGGAAGGATTAGTCATAAGCTCAATAACGAGAACGTGAGCAGTGTCTTGCGCACCATTGCAACGGTTTAGGGACTTACCTGACACACAGAACAAATACTAGTTACTGCGGTCTAAACGTTTAGACACTAACGATATTGTAGTGTTATACCAAGTAAAACCCTGTTCCAAAATGATTAAAATATTATCCTTATAAATTATTCATGCACTTGCTATGATGACTTTTGTCAATATAAGCTATTTGAATAAGGAGACTCATTCACTGATTTATTTTTTTGTATACACTTGACAATGATGATGCTTTTAATGGTGGTTTATCACACTAGATCTAGAATAGCGACTGTTGCCCAAGGACAGCAGTACTAACAACAGACTGTACTAACAACATACCAAGTACATGCTGCTTCATTAATAAGATATGTTATCTTGTTTTGGGGAAACGCTACAGACAAACAAAAAAGTTATTGTAGCTCTAACACCATGTGTTCGAGCAATAAAGCGGTTAGACTCCTGTAAAGAACACTTCAGAACATTCCATCGATCTATATTAGCGAAGAAGCCTTATTTGTGAAAAGCAATCCTAACTTATTTGTCAAATATGACGAAGGAAGACGAGAGGGACAATTTCGGCATCTGGCAATTAAAAATACATGGTTCCTGCTGCGTTGTAGTTTCTTTTGTACGGCTCCGATCATCTATAATCTTAAAATAATGCGTGCTGATAACATTAATGCTTTTAAAAGTAAATCGACTGTTAATAGACAAGCTCATTATACTATTGATGAATTTATAAACGATAAAAATGTAAAATAGATTTTTTTGACATCATCATTCTGTAAATGACATGATTGAGATATATTCTATATAAGATATTATTATTAATTATTATTGTAATGACATTTTAAATGTATCTTCCCTTGCATGCTTAATTAAGCGGAGATAACCCAACAACCTATCTATTTAGGACCACAATATTTTCTAAATTTTTGCGAATTTCTAAAACTTGCGAAAATAGGTATACCTACAACAGGTATACCTATTTTCGCAAGTTGAATAAATTATTTACGATTTATTTTTATACTTGAGGGTGGTTGCCAGGCGGATACCAGAATTAAACTACCACCACCCTATGGATTTTATCACGATGTCACCTTCACCCAAAACTGGAGCCCGAGGTGGGGATCGATCCCGTGGCCGTCCAATTCGCGGCCTACCCTTGTTACCCCTAGATCAGTGGTTCTTCACTTTTAGTGATGAGGGACCATTTTACAATCTTTCTATAAATAAATAAAGAGTATTTCTTACCCTAAAATGATAAATAAAAGATACCAAATATAGTTCAAACCCAGCAGAATTTCAATATTTGACGAACATTTGATAATACAGAGATAAATATATAGGTATTATTTAATTTTGATTGTAGTGACTGCATACTCTTTACTTCTAAATCCTTGTTTCAGTTTCTAGTAGGTACCTATGAGCATTACTAGAATGTTTGTTACTAAAATTGCCATTAGGCTCCAAAATTTTCATGATTATTTCCTATTCAAAATGTATCTTTAAATTTGAACGGGTTTGCGGGCAATTTCAGGTGCTTCCATTGACCCAGTGGTACGTGGACCACCAGTTAAGAACCACTGCTCTATGCCATCAACCGTTTCAAAAAATGCATGGCTCATTGATTGTTCAGTATCAGTAATACCGTGCTCTACATTTATAAATGTTAAACAGTTCATTTTATAAGAAAAGCAATAACAAGTATTTGCCAATTCAATATTTGGATGTGTATAAATACTACTACTTATACTATTTGTACTAATAACATTATAACAGAGCTGATAAGAACTAGCTTCGCACCGCAGTTTCACCCACGTGGTGATGATGATGATGATGATGTTGAATCAAATATACATAGTCTATGTTTATCAGGGATAATGTAGGATTCTAATGGTGATAATTTTTCAAATCTGTCCAATAGTTTCGGAGCCAATTCATACAAATCAACAAATCTTTCCTTTGCATGAACATACAAATGTGGAAAATAACCATCAAAGTATATAGTTTGTATGTTAAATATATCTTACATTTAATTTTGTAACGCATTCAAATAATGTTAGGCAAGTACATCTTTAATTAAAACTACAATGATAAAAGAAATATGCGGTTCTTGCTGCTCCTCGCAGTTTCACCCGCGTAGTGATGGACGATGATGATAAAAAGTATCCTGTTTCTAATCTATCTACCTACCAAGACTGATCTAAATCTGTTCATCCATTTCGGCGGATGAGTATCAAACATCAATACATCCAAACTTTCACATTAGTAGTAGGATTAAATTAAATAGGTAAATATATCACAAATTATAATATAATAGCACATTTACTTTCGATCGTCATATTTTCATCATAAAGTCTCTGCATTCACTGGCCAAATTGACTTTCACTTGTCCGTATATTTTTTAGGATGTGTGTTGGTCTTCCTGTACAGGTCGCATTTTCCAACCAATCTTGACGAAACTTGGTATCCATGTTTAATATAATTTTTTGTCGTCGGTGATTTTGAATGAGGGAAGGACTTTTCCTAATTAGGCGGAAGTTTGCTGCGGCGCTATTTACTGACTAATTTGATTAAAATTTAATACACACCTTATGTACCTGACTTTAAAGATGAATTTTGAATATGAGCATAATTGGTCAAGACGTTTCCGAGATGTTGGTTGTGAAGTACTGCAAAAACTTGCCGCTGATAAAACTATGTGCACGCGACGTTTCGCAGAACTACTTAGTTATAGCAGATTTCAGTCTACATATTTGTGAGGCGCAGTGTTGCTATTTCAAAGGATGATAACTTGTTACGTACAAATATGCATAGTTTGGCAAAGATTTAGATTATAAAGGCGAGACAAATATTGCTATAGGTCCGTGGTGCTGGGAAACTCTCAAAGCGTTTGGACTTTGGATTAATCAAAACCCTGCTAGCTCTCTTTAAATATACAAGTAAAAAGACATTCAGATAGTTAATGGAACCAGTTATAAATTGAAAACGGCTTTACCGCTTTAGTCATCTTTTTTTGAAATGCTTTCTATCACTTCGTAGAAGGTTTTTACACTAAAAAAAATGGGAAGTTATGGCGAGGCTGAAGGCTGAGAGCCTACTACGCGAACGATGTCGCGGCCTGTCACTAGGCATATCTAATAAGCACAAATCACTTTACATATAATTTTATCGTAAAAACTAATAGTAACTGTTACTAACTAGTTGTATAATAAAACAAGTTGCATCCCGTGGTTTCATCCACCTATTTTTCCTTAGTCAGTGAATAACCTTTACTGCAGTCACGACTGCTAGTGACAATTACCCGAGGGAATTGAAGGGGCTTTTGAATTACCTGTCCTGCAAGAGGCATAAACACCAGACACATCCAAGACCCAAGAAAAAATATTTCTGCTCATTATACAAATATTTTTCCCAATCAGGGATCAAATCTGGAACCCCGAATTTTGAAGGCAGGTTTAATGAGCTGACAGGCCCGTATTTATCATAAAGACTTTCACATAATAATAATAATAAAATTATTTAATAACTTTAGGCGTGTAATAATATATAACCGTAAAAAGGACAAGATCATCAGGGTCATACAGTACGGTCACCGTCATCTAAAAATATAATTCGTAACATCCTGGTAAAATCCCAAGTTAACCAAAATATTAATATGATGCAAAACAGCCTTAATGCCAAAAGGCAACTCTCGTAAATAGTTCGATTAAAGAAGCCAATGAAAACGCAGAGGCCCGGATTATGTCACCGCGTTGAGAGATTAGCCAGTCATACCTATTCCTTTATGAGGTGTGGGTCACTTAAATCTGTAACACCTAATTACTTTTAGTTTCGCAGCGAAAGTTTAAGATCAGGAACAGTGAAGAGTGTTCAACATTATTATTCTTACATTCTATTAGAAGATCATCGCACATTGGATTACAATTATTGCCGTCATCGCATCGTTTTGGTCAAGTACTTGATAAAGTAGCGCGTGTTTCACCTTGATCAGTGATAAGATCCGCCACACGGTTCCAAGCAGTCGCGGTCTGCGAACGGCGCGGGCGCTGCGTGACGCATTCTTCACTGTTGATATTTTTTGCGGTCCTGCTTAGAATGCCCGGCTCGATCATCGACTCACTTCAGTTCTGCTTCGGATCTCCAACGGCATACATATATACCATGAAGCGACCGGCCGCCAGTTCAGTCAGATCGCGAAACACGCTGCGTTCTTAACGTTTCCAATGTTTAAGATTTGCTGCCCCAAGAATCCCGAAGGATCAATTAAAGATAAAGACACGATGGATACTACGGATCAGGTTAACGGACATGTTGTGGAGGCCAAGTGCCCCTTCAGTGGTGAAAGTGATGAGTTAAAATATGACAATAACAATGTAAACGGGAAATCAGCAAAACCAAGCCTTCGGATTAAAGTTCCACAGCCGATCCGGTTGAAAAATCATCTAGAGCTACACGAAAACTTTGACTCGCTACATTCTCGGATCGAAGAAGTTACCAGTTTCGTAAGTTTTTATTTATTATTACGATAATATACTGTTTATTAAATTTCTCTATCAGTTTAAAGAAAACTGTGAATTTCCGTATAAGGTGATAATTTCTATCTATCACTATGTTTGTATATAAACTATATAATTTACATTAATTGAATATACACTATCTAATTGGAATGAGTAGCGAAAAGTTTTAAAGATACAATAATACGAGATACAACTCGGACACAAAAAAGTATGGTAGCTCATTAAATTTGCAAAGAATAGGTACATTGTATAATATGTTAATTTTATTTTCCTATCAAGGCACAATTCTAACATGCAGGTGCTAATGTGAATGACACGAACGTAAATATTTAATGTTGAGTTTGCTTAGAATATACCACGCTGATGTTAGATCGCATAATAGTTGAAATAAACAAATCATATGATTATTAAGATGATATCGAACAGATACGACCTGGTAAATATCAATCGTGTCGCATTGTGTTTAAGTTTAAAATTAAACGTCTAATTTTATAATCCATTGTTTATACGAAATAATAAGTTTTTAGTTATTCGTAAGGTATTACCCAAAATCGATACAGTAGAACGATTGTGTTGATAGGCTAGAGTTTGAATTTGCGTTTTGCTTGTGATTATGATGATGTTGGGGTTAAAACAGATGTTAAAATACACCACGGTATTACGTGAAACTTTTATGTGGACACTCTAAGCATGTAATTCATCAAGGGATCAAGTCTCAAGTAGAATGTGAACAGGCGCCCACTAGATCGGTAGCCGATACTCACAACCTCTAAGCTATCATACTCGTAAGCAACACATTTATAAATCACATCATCATCATCAGGACGTAATCTTTAGTAATCTATACTAATATTATAAAGAAGAAAGATTTGTATGTATGTTTGTAACGAATTGGCTCAAAAAGTACTGTACCGATTTCAAAAATTCTTTCACCATTAGAAAGCTACATTCACCCCGAGTAGCATAGACTATGTAAGATTCATCACCATAATCATCATCTATCACCGCGCGGTTGAAACCGCGAAAAGCAGCTAGTAATGCATATTATTTAAGTACTTGCAATACAATTATAAAGATAAAACAGGTAAATAAATTAATTTAAATCATTTCATATTCTCTCGAAACTATTATGCTCAAATAAAAAAAAAAACTTTCCACGTGCATAGTATATAGCATACATTATTTACTACATTATGTGCCAAACGAACGAGACGTAAGAACCAATGTATCGGTTTTTACGTCTCGTAAGAACCGATACATTGGTTCTTTCGTCCAGTATTGTCACCTATAGAGTACAGTATTATACTTGCCAGTCAAAATAACTGTCCCATCAGCTGTACCTACCAAAACGACTCTTACTGTGGAGTCACATACCCGGCCAATTGAATAGAAAAATAGTTTGTGTAGTATACATTATATCACTAAATATACATTTAAGACGCGCTCGTATCCTGATAATAGTAAAAAGCAGAGTTTTTAAACAACTAGTGTAACAAAACAGATCTATAATATATTATGAAAAAAATACTAAGGTTAGAAAAGGAATAGGAAAAGAGTAATAATCGAATAGAATTCATAAATATAACTCTCTTTCTGCAGAAAAAAATCCTGAATATGTCCACAAAAATAAACTTTCACGTCCAAACTCTCAGAATTTTCAGCGATAACACTATATTTTTTAGGTAATACATAGCCAACGTATAGTACTAAAGTTAAAACCAGCAGTTTTTTCGATTCTGTTAGTATATATAGAAAAATATAAAGAAAACGTACAAAATTAACGCATTTTCGCATTACATCGTCCAATCTAACAAGCGATTTTCAACCTTACGTAAAGCATTGTAAATTATTTTAAAATTGGGGTTGGACCGCGCCTTAAAAGCTTTTGAGTGTAAGATAAGTACTCTATCTCGAAGCTTGTAGTAGCTCTGAGATAGCGGGCTATCAAATACCAATAGCAGTTGTAATACTATGTAATGGCGTATAACGCTGTCTATTTGTTTATGCATATGCCATCTCAGTCCATTTCGTCATAAATATGTCAGTCCGTCAATCAGAGTATTGTACCTATGCTGTCAATCCAAGAAAATTCTAAGAAAAATCTTGTGATATCCATGTACTTACTTCCTGGTTTCATAAAATGAAATCATCATTCCAATGGAAGATTTCGTAGGTATATACTGCTTAAATACTTTCATAGATAAAATAGTTGTAATGATTTTCCCCTATTATAACACTATATTATAAATAACTTGACCCTTCCGCGGTATTGCTGGCATAGCCTCGCGGGGTATACGTTGCCTCAGCCACATAAAGAAGTATGATTTTTCTCAAATATATAACTCACCTAACACCAGGATACTAGTACGGAGACTTACGAGAAAGAAACAAAAAATAAGAAACTAATTTGTTATTTATACCTCACCATCCAAATATTTCAGTACACCATACATGATGGCTGGTCAACAGATCAAAATTGTCGCCACACACATAGAAGTGATGCAATTGGATAATAAGATCCTACGTTCGAACTGTTTAGCTGAATTCTACAAATTATACTCTTCGTGTCTACGTAATTGTTAAATAAGAATGGAGCTCCATTCTTGTTTAAGAATTATGTAGACACGTTAATGTCATCCAATTACGTGATTCTCAAATTAAATTGTAAAGAATATTGATTAATATTCATTTCATTCAATCATTTTTTCATTCAAAGCATACTTCCTCAGTATACGTGCCATTACTATGATACTGAGCTTCTGAAAAGGTAATCTCATCCCGCAAAAATTTGCTATTCGAGCTACTTACGAAATGGCTAACTGATTTTAAAGAAATATAATGGTTTTAAAGAAATATTAATTTTAGCACATTTAAATGTTGTTTCGATAAAACTTAAATAAATTACATAGGTAAGACTGTGGCTTGTTTTAGTCTAGTGAAAGCGAATAAGTCTTTCTAAGGATATGACAGCTTACGGGAAGTGTAAAAATGTAAATAAAAAAATCATAATTTTATGACGAGAAAAACGTTTAGACATTGCTTTGGATGAATACTCGGCAGGTTGATATCTGTCACACATGTCAAGCATTTTTGTGTATTGTAAAGTGTGTGTGTATTGTAAATAATCACAAATTTTAAGATGAATTGAGTTTCGTTACAAAATCACGCAACACAGCTGCAAGGATATATTTAAATTATGAAATGAACACACATTTAGACAATGCTTGGAATGCTCCAATGCAAGGAAGAGTACTCGTCAGGTTGTCATCTGCAACATATTATTTTGTAAAATATTCAGATTGTAATGTAAATAATCACATATAGTATTATAAAATGTTGAGTAAGGTTGCTCGATCCAAAATCACGCAAAACAGCTGAACCGATTTGAATAAAGATTGGAGTAGAGGTGTACCTACATATTATACGTAACTAGCTGCTCTCCGCGGTTTCACTCGCGCGATGGATGATGATGATGATGATTCATTAAATAGCCTATGTTACTCAGGGTGAATGTAGCTTTCCAATCGTGAAAGAATTTTTCAAATCGGTCCAGTACTTTTTGAGCCAACTCGTTTTAACATAGTACTTACATACAAATCTTTCCTCTTTATAATATTAGTACAGATTATATTATATTATAATATAATCTATATATTATTATATGTTATAAGTATAAGTTTAGATATACATACACCTGGGATTAAAATTACACTTAGACTACTTTTGTTTTAATTTGACAGGTCTAGGGGTCACAATAACTTCATTTTACGTGAACAAAGTCGTGGACGGATACTAGTAAATTCAAAAAAACGTTTTGCCCCACAGGTTTTTATGCTTTCTCTTGGCAGCTTTTCTTCCAAGTGCATATTTTTTGACCTCTACTCCTTTATTATAAGTATAGAATAATCGAAGTTTACATTAAAAAGAATGTCTAAGTTCGTCAACTCTTATGTTTTAAGAAGCGGGTGAAAAATATTAATTATGTGGTTAGTAGTTTTTAGTTCTAGTCTATTATTATACTTGTGCAGCTTTAGTTGATCAGAGGGCCCTACAGCTAAACTATTCATAGTACACTATACATAGTCGAGCGATTATCAGTTAAGCCGTTGGTAATACCCATTACTCAACTTTTACCAGTTGAGCCGTTGATATTACCCACTGCTCAACTAGATGCAGTTGTAAAGGATGACCCACTAATCAAAAAGTTGAGCAAAAATTAGTTGAGCTATAGGGCATCAAATGTTCGGTAATACATACTATGTCCTACTATATAAAGTTGGAAGAAATTGTTTTTAAGCGATTATGAATAGGACTGATGAACTAATAATCACTTACTGGAATAGACAAACTGCTTCTGTAAAGGCTGATCTAAAAAAATACTTTGATTTACTGGTAGATGGCAAGAAGATTCACGCATGGCGACCTGCTGTAGCTGGACGCATAGATGTACAAAAGTTCAACACATCTGCCGTGCGATTCTCTAAGAGCAAACATCGTTGCATCTTTGACAACATCGGTGAAACAAATGACGAGATGACAAGAAACGTTGGAAAAACAATTTTATGTACAAGGGCGATATCTCATAAGGTATTTGACATTGGCGAGCTCGTCGACGATCGCAACGACGAATCATTAGAGAATCGCAATCTTCTTAGTAGTCAAATCACTGCTTGTAGATAAATAATACAAAAAAAAGAGATCTACAAATCTATAGCTCTGTGGCGTACAATACAAGAAGTCAACGATATCAGTTGGCAATGTGTGCTGACGATAATGTTAATGATTTTTAAAATGCATTACCTCATTGATGTAATCTTTGAAATAAATCGGTATAAAACTGAAGGTTGCATGGTATAGAATCTATAAAAATCTCTACGAATACAGGTTACTATAGGGTACATTACACAAGCTAATAACACTGTCCTTGGCAACTTCTAACTATTTCCTGCACGTACAGTAAATCCACAATACATAACTGAGATTGTTATTTAAACAAATACCGCTTATGTGTTCGACGGCAAACAATAATACGAGCTAACAGGTCTATGAGATTTAAAACAAATAATTAAAAATAATACGTGACAGCTCATTATGAAATACATAACGATCTTGTTTAATATTGGTCTATGTCTTCGTGCTTGGTGTTTTGATGATGGTTTTTGATACTTTAACATTAATTTACGTCAAACTTCTGTAGGTACAATACATAATAAAAATAGAAGAATAAAATGTCAACATTATTATTATTATTACTCTCTGTATTTCAATTATATCACGGGTTTAACCCGGAACTTTACATAGGCATAAGTGGAGCTGTAGCCAACACTTAGAGGCCTGTTTGATATAACAAATACAATGTAGTATGAAAAACAGAAACTTTTGGATGGATGGGACATGGTATATCTATTATAATAATGGGTAAAATGGCAAGGCTATGGATATGATCTTACTAGTGATAAGGAAGATAGTGGGCTATGATGATATGGAGACTACGGCACCTGCCAATTTCAGTCTCATTATAATTTTTTGGGCAGGTAGTAACTTGCCACCCACTGAACGGGCCCCCCATAAGGGCCCCCATCAATGGTGACAAAATGGGCAACGTTGGTGTGGATGGCTAAAGGGTGTCTAGAGGTGTGCTGCGGTTTCACTAAAGCGCTACAACCGGCGTTATGCCCTTTAACACTTCCACCCTTGGAGCTTTTTGTTACTTGCTCTTGCGTCTCCACCCCCAGACGGCCAATTAAGGCAAGCCGAGGGTCAGGGGTCTCATTTAGCCCTAGGGAGAATCAGGGTCCGCGGTGTCACCACTCACCGACGGCTCGCCACAAAGCCGCCCCTGCGGTTTTATTATTACTATTATTTTCTCAGAATTTATACAATTATCCATAAAGAAATATATACATAGAGTTCAAATAAGCCCAAGTATTAAACAAAATACAATTTTTTTGTTAATACAAAAAAAAATGTGCATAAGTACTTATTATCACAATATTGTGCTCATGGTACCGACACGGTTTAATATTACCGTGGTACCGACTTCGACAAGTTATTTTACTCATTTTAGTGTTGCAGTGGACCCGCCATTTGGTGGTAAAAAAAAATGTCACCCTTTTTAATGACCCTTTCTACTTACCTACGTTACGGGATCGATTGTCATTGATAGTCAATAAGGATATCATCAAGATAGGCGTTTGAATGTTTTATTAAATGTTTATTAGTTTTTTTTATTATTTTTTTTATTAACGTTTCATTTTTTTTACTTTCCTGTTATTAGTGTGTAACTCGAAAACCGCTTTATCAATTTAAATGGACAAATAAAAAGAGATACTAAAATATACGATAGATTTTTATTATTCAATCCGAATGCCTTTACATTATTTATATTCAAAATGTACATACTACATTAGTGTGCTTATATTACAATTAATATTTTACTTATGTTATTTTTAGTAGCTCATTGAACCCTAATGTACATTATCTAAGTTAAGTAACCTAAGTTTACATACTATTTATTTTCTTTATAAGCAGACTCTATGCGCCCGATAGAGAGAGTTACTGCTCATGAGATGTGTAGGTACATATTTTGATAGAATTCACTTTTCGGGGCAAGTCGTTTTTAACCCCCTAAATGGTATCAAAATATTTTGTTGTTGATGTCAATTGCTCCAATAGAATGTATTCTATGCTCGTAAGTTTTATTATTTAGAGAAAAACTCTTGGTTTTTGTAAAATACTGATTTTTAATAGTCATAGATTTAGTGCATAAACATGTCTGGTTTATATGCGTGTAACTTTATAGTACTTTGAAATACTGACAAAAACAAAACGTACGGGCATAGTAAACAGTGTGTTGATTACATGAAAAAAAAAACACTGAAATCGGACAATGTTAAGAGGTAGAAAAGAGTTTTCTCTTTTAGTATGGACATGTACTTGCTATTGAATCCTCTTTTTTTTTATTTATATAAATTTTATATGTGGGTTTGGTCATATGTTGATAATGTCACCCCCGTAAAACAAATCAACGCGTTAAATGTCAACCGTAAAGAAACATGTAAATTTTAATTAGCCTCCTGGCCTCATCAGAACAAGGAAAGACAAGGAGACTATTACAGATTCCCATATCGTGCACATAATTATTGAAAAAATCTTGTCGTTTCGCATCGTTTCGGACACATTCCATCAAAACATGTTGAACATCTTCAACTACACCACAGGCCATACAGTTTGGAGTGTCTGACAGGCCAATTAAAAATTTAAACTTGTTTGACGGAACGTGTCGAAGTCTCAGCAGCGCTACTATGTCTTTGCGCTTAGTTGACATCATATAAAACCACGGGTAACGAGGGAGCTCACACTGGATTGTTCTGTACCATATCCCTTTGGCGCGTGATCGCTCATCAAAATACTCTTGCCGTTTACCTCTACACATTTCTTTAACTTGTAACACCAACTCACTGTGAAGGGAAGAATGTTAATACTAGTACTATTTACAGTCGCATCATACTTGATGCGACTGTAATACTGTAATCATACTTGATTTTTATGATATATCTCATCAATCGTGCGTATATTTTAGACAGATTAGTCGTCAAGTATATTTGTGCTTGCTAAACTAATGTAAAAATACCCAAAATTTTATAGAATAATCTATTTTTAGAAATGTCATTCAAAGTGTTACGTGAATTTGGAGTTTAGTATTGACAAAATAAGGACTAGGTACCATAATTAAATTTTAGTTGTATAGTTTAGTTTTCTTAACAAGTGAATCGCTACCAGTCCAACGCTACCAGCTACCAATCAAGCCACAGTCACATAAATAAGTGTGCTATGAACTCACTGTCTAGCCGTGCGATTCTTTAAGAGCAAACATCGTTGCATCTTTGACAACATCCGTGAAACAAATGAAGAGATGACAAGAAACGTTGGAAGAGTAACCATATGTACAAGGCTACGAAGAAATAATAGTTTCTTCGTAGGTACAAGGGCGATATCTCATAAAGTATTTGACATCGGTGAGCTCGTCGACGATCGCATCGATGAATGATTACAGAATCGCACGCCTGAGAAAGTCTAGGTTACATCACTCAAACTAATGTTATTGACGATAAAAAAACCAAAACAACATTACATGATATGTGTACTAATTGTCTACACTTGTGCATTACGAAAACTTAACGGTTAATAATCCACGATTGATACACGTCAAAACAAGAAGAAACATATATCAAGGAAAATTTATAGTATATTTAACAAAGCCATAGCCTTGTTGGGTTCTTTCCCGCCATCCTAATTTAATAAATGTACACAGTAGAGTAAAATATATTCAAAATGAGAATGAAATAAAAAATATTATGTATAATCTTAAGCATGGACGTAAGATTTAAATTGACTAAATGATCTCCAAAAACGCTTCGAACCACCGTTAAGTTGGTATTCTTTTCACTTTCTCAAGTAACTAAATAATAATTCAACAGCACATTCACATTTATGCGCTTTTTAATATCAAAGATCTGACATAATTACCTGC
Organism: Selenia dentaria; assembly: GCA_917880725.1. Taxonomy (NCBI): domain Eukaryota; kingdom Metazoa; phylum Arthropoda; class Insecta; order Lepidoptera; family Geometridae; genus Selenia; species Selenia dentaria. Next base: position 34,454,518 of record OU862878.1, on the reverse strand, counting down.
AAAGTATTTATGGGAGAAGCCACTGGCTCCTGAAACACAGTTCACACTAGCTCGGGAGCCTATGGATTCAAATATATAATGTACCTACTTTTTATGTCAATAAACTATTTGTATTTGTATTTGTATAATTTACATTACTACTTTCCACTAGCGGGGAAACTGATCAACTAAAGCCTAGATAATATTCTTGATTCCTAAACTCATACGCTCCGAATATCCTTAGATGATTCATTGAGTAAATATGTAGCGTAGGATCAACACGGGTGTACCTAAAACTAACACAAGAAAGGTGGGCACGGAATGTTGTAACTAGGTATACCTATAGACATTTATCCATAACAGCGGATACGAAAAACCACGAAACGCCGCCCATTACACACCATAAACATTATGTTTTATTATTATATTTACAATGTTTATATTCGCTGTTATTTCAACATAATAACGCGTTAGTCATGCCTCTGGACAATTTTATGACATTATCATTCATAATATATCATTGGTAGTGTAATATCAACATACTCGGAGTGATAACGATACGATAGTTAATGTTGATTTGCGATCTTCAAGATTAGTAGGTTAAGAATAATATTTGGTGATAATCATACCAAACACTAGGGCCTTTATTAATAAACGTTGTGTAAACCTATATTAGGCGTAACATGCTTTGTCCTGCTTTCACGAGTGACATTTACTGCAAGCGAAAAATTGACAGATAGATGTTTTAACTACTCCAGGTGTAAGCCAAGTTTATTAATAAGGCCTTAGGAGTATGCCGGTAGCATAGCTTGTAGAGGTGAGTCGTATTTACTAGAACAGATCAAAGAAACAGGTATTTTACGAGACTAGGTGGCACCTATTCCAATATTCGCGATACTCGGCGTTACTAAGTCTAACTAGTCTCTCTTCATACATCGTCTTGTTACATGTATAATTGAGTATCAGACTAGTACGTATTCTTGTGAAAGTAAAAAGTTTTTGTATACTTATTTAAACTGCAGTTTGTGCAGTGCTTGTTATATTTCCCTATGTAGGTATTAGAACAAACTTTTCTTTTATTTATATGATTAAATTTTTATAAAAGAAGATTTAGTGAATTCAAATCTCAAAAATACGCTCTCTTCCAAAGCCTACGCTTTGAATAAATTGAAAGTATAATATGTTGACAGTCCGCATCCTGTAAAAGTATGAAGGGAAGATATCAGTTGAACATATAGCAAATAATAGTAGTAATAAATATAAGTAGTAGGTACCTATACTCTATTTGTTCTAGTCTACTATTTTATAATTAAAAAATCTCTCATGAATCGAATCGAAGTATCGAGTCATTCTTTAAAGTATGTGAAGACTTGTACTTGACTGTATACCTACGCTACGCTACGCTAATCGTAGGCGATACTAGGTAAGACTGTGTGGAACAGGTATTTGGACCCGTATTTGCATGGACTAGGAACAGGTGCACCTAGTCTCGAATTTGCCTAGTACAACCCATCTCTAATAGCTTGGTATGATGCTTCCATTTGACCCGGGTGGTGCAGAGTCCTTTTTCTTTCCTGTTCTGAATCAATGATGTATTAGAGTAATGTTTTACTGTTAATACAGTAGGTTAAATTAATATTAATATCGTATATAATTATACTGATAATACAGTATTCTTATAATATATTGTGTTAACATTAATATATTATTATAACTGTTAATATAGTAAAGTTATTTTACTAGTAGAGGCCCGCATCCAAGAATTTAACTGTTTCATGGACATCGGGCCCAAAGAACAAATGATTTCCCAGAGTCGGTGGCAAACAAATATAATAAAATGTTTCATTAATAGAATTTTGAACAGAAAGTGCGTTTTTCATGATGATTATGGATTAGTTATAATTAATCACTGTATGATATACATACGAGAAAGGCTATACACGCGTGCACGAGGAAGGCTGTAGTTAGGGAGGAATGGCGATGCATTGTAAGGCGCGTTACACAACCTGCCGTGCAATACTCTAAGGCCTTTATTAATAAACGATGCGTAAACATAGATTAGGCGTAACATGCTTTGTCTTGCTTTCACGCGTGACATTTACTGCAAGCGAAAAATTGACAGATAGATGTTTTAACTACTCCGGGTTTACTACAAGTTTATTAATAAGGCCGTAAGAGCAAACATCGTTGTATTTTTGACAACATCCGTGAAACAAATGACAAGATGACATGAACCGTTGGAAAAACAACCTAATGGACAAGGACGATATCTCATAAAGTATTTTACGTCGGTGAGCTCGTCGACGAGCGCATCGTCGAATCAATAGAGAATCGCACGGCTGAAGTGGCGAATACGATCGCTCTGTCAAGAGCGTAGCGACGAAGAAGATGATATATATTTCAATAAAATAATTGACACATCTGTTGTCATTAAAGCTTATACAATCCTTCGATACGATTTGATACTCTTTAGCCTTTATTAATAAACGTAGCGTAAACATAGATTAGGCGTAACATGCTTTGTCTTGCTTTCACGCGTGACATTTACTGCAAGCGAAAAATTGACAGATAGATGTTTTAACTACTCCGGGTTTATTACATTTATGTATATCACCCGTGACGTAAGACATTGCGATATCGCCATGCTTCATAATCTACTATAAATTAGTTAACAACTTATGAAAGCACTAAAGCCTGCTCAGTGAAAATCGAACCCTTTTAAATTACATAATTAGTTAACATCTCTCATAGCTAAACATATAATCATTTTTATTTTCATAAACAAATGTCGTCCTCCTACACTCGAAAAGTCACTTTCTACGATAAAAATCAATCACTCTCGATCTGTCATGTGACTAGTCTACATAATATCGAAATAATTAAAATCAGAACGAGTTCAGAGCGTTTCTCGTTACCATACGTTAAGTGCAAAGCGAGAGCGTGACGTCTGAGGCTGGTAGAGTGACGTGGCATCAAGACCGATGTCTTATGAGCTTCCGGATCTGATATGGCTAGGGCTATCACGCGAAACTAACTCTAAAATCCTATATTAATTCCTGTATATCTTATTTTTTTATCAGTCATCTGACAGCTTTTCAATAATCAATCTATCCACAGTTTTCCTCACTACGGAAAAATATTTAACGTCCATACAAATATGTCAAATATGTCTAGTATATTAATTATAGTAGGGTAAACCGACGATAGATAGGTTATTGAAAACAGCCGTAAATCAAATTATTGATTCTTAGTGTACTTCAATGTAAAAAAAAGTATTATGGACTAATAGCTCATTGTGATTTGTTTAGTTGAGCAGTGTATGTACGAATAAGCAAACCTTAGTAAGACGTGTGGCACTCGGAGACTGCCGCGGTAAAGCTATTGCATAGCTGTTTGTATCAACTTATGCAATTATAATTATTTAACCAATGCCATCTAGAGGCGAGTTGCTGAACTAAAGAAACAAGCGTGATATTTCAAAAAGTCATTAAAAGTTCTGCTATTCATCGATAGATGGAGTCCGAGTGGAGGGTGTTAGGTTATTTTCGTTACGGAATTTCCGGATTCGGTCCAAGGCCCGCGATAGAAGCTATGCAATAGCTTAAAAATACAACATAAAGGCTCTATAATCATTAACTAATAAACCGTACTATATATACCCACAAAATTGCAATTAGAAGCTTGTCACTTTTCCGAATCGTTATTTGTATATAAAGGATATTATTAATAAAAAATCTAATTCATAACAAATTTAAACAATAATAATGTTATTGAAATAGTTAATACATCTAGATCGATTTCAAGGTAAACGACTACCAAAACGAATACCTAAAAAATAATATTTTTAAGCGAATACTTCAATATTATACTCTACAAAAATATAACTCAGGGCACTTTCCCTTGGTATTTCTTGTTGGTACAGGTGACAGCCCTAATAAATAATGTAATAATTTGATATCGATGTCTTAACAACTTATTAGTTTTTGTATATTGAATCTTATTTTCTATACGATAAGAGCTATACCCTACCCTATATGTGTGGGACAAAATCATGCAAGAAAATACTCTGAACTTATACCGTATCAAAAATCTTGTAAGAACGCATGTGTTCCTTGTGTACCTATTGTGTCATGTATCTAGCCGCTCAACTAGTTAGATGATCACACTAATATTATAAAGGCAATGTTTGTGAGAGTGTTTGTATGTTTGTTACTTTTCACGTTCAAACGGCTGAGTAATTTTTTATTAAATTTAGTTTGGATAGATGAGGCGCTGGATTCGAACATAGAATACTTTTCATTCGGGGCGCAACCTGTATTTCATATAAATAAGCGATAAGGAACCTATAAAAGAATACTGAACAATTAATTTTCTTTTTTTTTACTTACGATACGGAAAAGTCGTGCGCCTAGGCACGCTTTCTCATAAGAGGAGCAGTGCCGCCCAGGGTCTTAAAAATATAGTTTTACACGGCATTGCACTGTGTCATCGCCGCCAGAAGATGGTTTTTGAGTCTCTTTCGCCTAAAAAGTTCACTTGCTGCTATTACATATTATTAGTAATGCTTGCGTACTATTTTCTTTTATTATTGCTTTACGACAGAAAATCATAAAAAGAGCAGTGCCACCCAGGGTCTTAAAAATATAGTTTTACAGGGCATTGCACTGTGTCATCGCCGCAAGACGATAGTTTTTGAGTCTCTTTCGCCTAATAAGTTCACTTGCTGCTATTACATATTATTAGTAATGCTTGCGTACTATTTTCTTTTATTATTGCTTCACGACAGAATATCATAAAAAGAGCAGTGCCACCCAGGGTCTTAAAAATATAGTTTTACACGGCATTGCACTGTGTCATCGCCGCAAGACGATGGTTTTTGAGTCTCTTTCACCTAATAAGTTCACTTGCTGCTATTACATATTATTAGTAATGCTTGCGAGCTATTTTATTTTATTATTGCTTCACGACAGAATATCATAAGAGGAGCAGTACCACCCAGGTTCTTAAAAATATAGTTTTACAGGGCATTGCACTGTGTCATCGCCGCAAGACGATGGTTTTTGAGTCTCTTTCGCCTAATCAGTTCACTTGCTGCTATTAATAATGCTTGCGTACTATTTTCTTTTATTATTGCTTCACGACAGAATATTTGGTACCGACCAAGGCTGCATCTTGCACAATAGACCTATCACCTTTACTAAGTTGGGCTTCCTCGCCTTCATATTCACATCCCGACGGCGAACTAAATAGGAATAATAGGAAATTAAGTACAATCTATTAATGAGCCTTGTCAAATCCTATTTTATCATAATAATATAGTTATCATAAACGCAAAAAACTAAGCGTAAGCAAATGATAGTGCTGCAGTGTTACTGCAAATTATGAAATGTACAGTTAGTATATTCATGGTCAAATCACAGGCTTATTCGTAGTTCGTCCGATAATGGGCTCTTGTACCAAAACCACATCAGCATACATTCTTAGTCAAGAAATGTAATAAAATAACATTTTTTGTTTGTTATTTATATTAAAAAACATCAATTAAAACGTTTATAATTTACACCTCTTGGACAATATTTTCTATAAATTGAATTCGATCTCATATGTCATGGAAAGCACATAATAACAAGTAAAATTTGAAAAATTTAATACCGACTTCCATTCTATTTCAGTTATAGGAGTGTAACTCAAAAACTACTAGACCGAATTTGATGAAATTAAATGGAACCACACGGGAAGCACCACCTCTCAAACAAAAAAATATTGAGAATCGGTTCACCTTTTGGAAAGTTATGAGGTAACAAACATAAAAAAAACAGTCGAATTGAGTACCTCCTCCTTTTTGGAAGTCGGTAGAAATAACTTTAATCAGAATATCTACTCGTACCTTCATAAACTTTTTATAAAAACCCAACTGTTGCCTATTAAGGCCAGTCGAAAGTTCGCGGCGATGTTTCTAATTTTTACCAATTTTATCATTTCTGACGATCTCACAGAACCGATGTCATTTTAATCACGTTTAAAAAAGAAGTGTCATTTTAACTACATTTTTATTTAGATGTCGTACATAACATAATACTTGAGAGAACAAACAACATTAGCGGCATTGACAAAGGGTGATCTAAATAACTCAACTGTCAGCAATAGAAAGGCAATTAGGAAGCAATAGCAGAGATTACAGTTAAGATACCGTTTCAAAATTTAGTAGGTAGAACAATGGATTGTGCCAGTGATTCTCAAACTTTTGTGTAACTTTAGACTCAGCGATAAAAAAACAGAAAATTCTTTGTATATTATCGATAAGCTAGCGATTGGTAACTCTCTTACAGGATAGTCAGTAATGGTTACATAATAAATTATACCTACCATTTATTATCGTTGATATTCAGAGAAGCCGTAGCTGGGTTAAATAGTTATGTGTGTACATACAATGCGATTAAAATAAGAATAGGACCGGCCTAGCGCCATGTTGTGACGTCACTACGGGAACTTGGTATAGTGTGCAAAAAAAGCAATGTTCAAAAATATTGGCTTGTTTTATATTGTAATAGCACGTACTTTTTTATCTGATAGGTAGAGAAAAAATTTGTCTAAAAACGAATCATAGGTAGGTAAACTAAAGTAAACACAGAAACACATTGAACTGTCTTTATTTAGTGAATGTACGTATTTTAATTTTAATCGCTCAGCTCTTCAATTCCACTCATGTCCTGATGCCCAACTGAATCAGACTCCTCGTAATCGTCGTCATCATCACTGCTGCTGCTACTACTGTCACCTATGTTTATAATGAAACTGAATGGGCCATTGTCATCGTCTTCAAGTAATTCCCTTTCGAAGTAGTCTTTCTCAATCCTTTTTACATGGTTTATTTCTTTCTTCCAGTCATCTTTCGTGATTGATGCGATCGACTCAAGTGTCAGACGTTCGATTGCGCTTTCTAATTGCTCAACATTTTTGTCTGCCACTCTACGTTTTACCAAATGCCAGATGTATTCTATCGGATTTAAATCGCAATTATAGGGTGGCAGTCTTAACACTTCATGGCCATGCGATCTAAATATGTTATGCTGAAAAATTAAATTCGTTAAATTTGCCATCTAAAAATCAGGAGATTTTTATTCGGAATAAAACAAGAGTATTTTATGTTAATAATATATTCATTTATTCAAGATCTTTTAGTTTTGCCGTATGAAGAATATTATTTTCCATGTTTATTTATGAATATTATTTTACATAAGATGAAAATTAAAAAATCGGGATACTGAATTGCTAAATCGGGATATCGGGAGACAATGACCAAAATCAGTAGATCTCCCAATAAATCGGAAACTTTTGCAACACTGCGTCTGTGCTACCAACCTTATAAATATATAAATTTTATAAAATGAACGATTTTTAGTCATTCATTTAAAATTAATCTATTTTTAAGTTTGTTCTGCTGACCGTACTTATATGAGTGAAGTTAGCCGAGAGCCCGTCCTATTCTTATTTTAATCGCATTGTAATTATGAACACTGCAATATGTATAATGATAAGATGTGTATTTTCCCTTTCTAACTAATAGTTTTCTACTAGTTCTTAACTAGTAACTTTTAATTTTACTAAACAAGTAACATTTTTAACTCAAATATACTGTAATTGAACCTAGGTATATGGATTGGAGTGCTCTAAATGAATTCTCCAATGAAATGAAATTTTATTTTATTTCCTTTCATTTAATTTAATTTTGATTTCAAAGTCTAATCTGCTTCTAATGAGTATGATAGATATGTGTACGCGTAATTTAGTCAAATTTAAGTCTGATGAACGACCCAAACGTACATTAATTTATTATATATATTTAGATAGATGATGATGATGATGAATCTTATAAAGCCTATGTTATTCAAGGTGACTGTAGCTTTCCAATGGTGAAAGAATTTTTGAAATCAGTCCAGTACTTTTTGAGCCAATTCGTTACAAACATACTTACATACAATATTTCCTCTTTATAATATTAGTGTAGATAATTGCAGCTGTCTCGCTCTGTTTTCGACAATATAAAAAAATATGTAGCCAGATTCTTAACTATGTATTTACTTCCATCGATTCAAATGTTTGCCAATGTACATGCCTACTAATAAATATATTTGTAGTCGCCGCCTGCCACTAAGGCTGCCTGCTTCTTTCAGCTAGCCAGCTTGAAAGTTTGAGAACCTTAGCTTGCATTAATATTCAACGGATCCAGTCCACACTTCATTTAAAGCGTAATTTAACTGTGTTTAATTATCTGTACGTATTTATTTTGTGGTTGGCATAAATGTATCGAGAATTGTTCGAGATTTTGTTTATTAGAGCGCGTTGATGTCTTTAATTTATACTGGATTATTTTACTACATATGTATTATTATTGTATTGCATTTATTTCATGGACTTAACCGGTCCTTTCCAAAGAGAATATACCATACATATAACCAACAATTAAAGGTGTTTTGTTCTATTTAAGTTTTTTGGTAACATTTAGGATGAAGGGTAACAAAACAACATGGTAAATCTATTGCAAAAAAACGATGAACGAAAAATGACAGAGCTATAGACAATAACTGTTATTGATAAGTGCTATGGACTAGACGGGAGTTTTAAGATATTCTAAACGGCATTCACAGAATTTGAGTAAAATGTACCGGTAGCGAAAAAAACCTAAATCTCCAAAATATTTGTTTGTGCTTATTTAACCCTTCAAGGGTCGATGTCATTATAACAATGAAATTTCTATTGTGTCTGGCCGTGCGACCTTTGATGCAATAATAATGCTATTTCATATAGGGATAAAAATACTATACAGGACCAACAGAGGTTTGAGTACTAGAATATTAGAAATCGCCAAAAATGTTTCCCATACGTGTTGCACCGAAAAACGATTATTTAACTCGAAATACTTTTGTCGAGTAAAGTAGAACATAGATAGATAGAAAGATTAACTATTTATTGTAACACCACATTATACATAAGTCATTTCGATACAATTGTACACAAAACTATCTTATCACAATTAAATGCTTAAAACTAATAGTGTCACAATGGGCGGTGAACATAAAACTTCTTTAAGAGCAACATATCACAATTTATAGCTAAATGAAAACATTCATTCATTATCTTACGACTACTTAGGACGAGTCCTGTGAGACATTGCATTAACCAAAATATGGTAATGCGAACAACACTACTGTATTGTGACAGAAATAGGTATGATGACTTTATTTTTTTAAACGACTTGTTTCAAAAAGAGCTGCTATTGTAAAGTTGTACAATTGAATTTTACATATTTTGATCATTATTTTTCTGTATACTTGCAACTGTGTATGTTCTATCAACATAAATTTTACTTACTTCTATTTAATATACGCGTTTGGATAAATCCAGCAAAGATATACGCACTAGTTTTTTTACACGAACAGCCTTTTAAAAGAACCACGACAATGAAAACCCTTTTTATGTGGTACCGGAACAAACAAGAGCACGGATGATATGATTCAGATAAGCATGTAAGTGCGCACAGGCGTAAGTGATAGACATCAAGACGCGCAATTACAACCAATCATCTTGTGCGGAAAATATTAACACTATTAAATAGTCGCATATCCGTTTGCTGAGCAATTAGTTACCTAATTCTGTTTTTATAATATGATTTTTAGTGTGCGGCCGAAACGGGTTCTTCAGCCGAAACCCAAACCGAACTTTAGGCCTTGCTCTCTGTTTTGGCTGAAAACAAAACCGAAAGTAGTGAAAAAAAATGTGCAATGTTTGGTATTGCTAAGAAGGCGTTAGTGCTTTAAAAATCATATAAAAAGTATATAAAATTACAAATATTAATCGCAATTTACTGTTTTTTTTTAATATTTATTTGCATACTACTACTTACTGTTTTTTAACATACTACTACTAAGAAAAGCTGAAAGTAGATTTTTTGGACAAAACCAGCCGAAACCGGAACCGAAATTTCGTTCGGTTACTATTTTTAAAGCACTAACGCCTGCTTAGCGATACCAAACATTGCAATGTTAGACAGAAAAGTTCACATCCTCGGACGGGGTTTGAACCCGCGTCTTCTGACATTATTAAAATTCGATGCTCGGCCGGTAAGCCTCGGTGGCCTAGTGGTCATGGCGTCTGACACGGATTGTCCGGAAGTAGTTTGAATCCTGTCTGAGGATATTATTTTTTCTCTCTAAGATTGCAATATCTAATACTGCGTAGTAGGAATAATACGCAGTTAGTTTAGGAGACTCAGTCCAATGCATAGTGGTGTGTTGTGGTGAGCGGTAAATTCAAACATTACGGAGATGTATGAAAGAGATATGGAGTGACACTTGCAATGGGCATCAGCGCTACGGCGCGGCGATGGTGAGATGCATGCTCCATGAGTCGTTGAGAGGGATGGTGAAAGTTGCAGGATTCTGCGTAAAATTCGAATTCAACATTATACAAAAAATTATCATAAGGACGGTCCATGATTTAAAAATATCGTGACTTTTTCGCGCACAGCTTAATGTCAATACATAATTTTGACTAACCTTGACGTTTCGATCGCGTTGCATCGATCGTGGTCACGAGTTTGTTAAAATATTTGGAGAAGCGCGTGTTGCATCTTGAGGCGCGGATGTTTTATTCAACTACCCACATTTGGTGTTAGATATTAATTAAACATTCTCTTAAATCATGAATTTGATTCGCGAATTTCTAAAAAGTTCTATGGACAGATTTTATTTAATGAAATGGAAAGTCTGCGACTGCGTTCCTAAATAAACATCACCAAGTCCAACCGGTTCAATTGGAATATTTCCGGCTAATGTTCAGCAGTAGACGTCCTACGGCTGAAATAATGGTGATGATGATGACGATCAAGAAGTAGTCTAAGCCTATGCAATGTATTTCTTATTACAATGCATATTGAATTACTGTGACACGTGTTTAATTTGTCTATTATTAGCCTTCGCCAGTACTATAGGAGTTAGTTGTGAACTTCATTTTGTGAGAATATTTAACAGTACTACAGTCTATTCAAATTTTGTATTTAACCCGTCCACTTTTTACATATTTCGCTTTCCGAAATACGCATAAAAGTTCAGATAAAAAATACTGCTCTCGATTAGTTTGACCAACTAAAAGCAAGTTTATACCGATGGAGTTCATTATATCTGATAATTAGTTAGTTACAAACAAGAAGTATACAAATTTGTTTACACTTAGTGTATGCGCGACCCGCGACGGGTTAATACGCCTAGTTATATAATGTACTGTTTTATAGTTTTCATGAGCTCTATTGTGCTTTTTGGGATTTAATTATAAAAGGGCGACAATCTTTGCGCCACATCTTTGCCAAAGGGGTCATATTTGTACGTGTGTAACGCGTATGATGCTGCGTATAACACAACGTCTCACGCCTGGCTTGTCACTACGTATTCTTTAAAATCGAGCCCTAAAGCATTTAACAGTTGATAAAAAATCGGTCACAAAATCTTCGAGGACATCACAAGGCCGTGGGAACTTACGTACGCATATTTCAATACATTCTGATAAACCTTATCAGGTTGTAATAGAAGCTATATTTAGAAATCAAAAGCCATATGAGTATATTGAGTGCATGACGCGTTAATTTGATAACAAAGGCCGCCTGTGAACTGAAACGTTGTCTATAAGTAATGAACAAGTTTCCCGAATGTCTTGTTAGTGAGCTATTATTAATTTACTACATGGAATTCTCACCGTGATTAGAGTACAGTTTTCAACTGAAGTGTGCAGAAGGTGTATGCTAAGTGCAGTGCGTAGAGGTGAAATATTTTATTGACTGTTCGTGAGGTAACTGAGGATCTACGTACTGTTTTAAGAATTTCCAGTTGAGATTAAAAAGAAAGTTGTTTTAAGCGCTCATCGATTATACTTGTATAAGTATCTAACGACAGTTTTACATCATACTAGCTGCGCTCCGAGGTTCTACTCGTAAAACAAAGTAATAGAAGAGAATAGTCATATAGTAACATGGTAGTATATCCTTATTCAAAAATACAATTTTAACCCTAGAAAGATAACCATATTCTATCTTACATATAAGATAACCATGCGCTTCGGAGGCGCCACGGTATTCAAATGCTTATATTTAAATTATTAAGCAAGATTTGTGTGATTTGATTTTACAATTTAAATGGTATTATAAGTGACACATTTTTATAAACGAAAAATATTGTACTTTATATTTGTTTATTATTAATAATTGAAACCAAATGAGTAGACCTCTCAAAAACTAACAAAAATCACGAATATCACTTAACTATCATAAAATATTGTATTTTGCTATTAATATGTATAGTATAAGTCAAATATAAGTATAAAGTCTAGGAAAGCTAATCAGTACCTTATAAAATTGTTTTTAGACAGTCATACATACGTCGATCTTGAAGATAACCATACGCCTCAGGAGCGCATCAACTCGTTCAACTCGTCATAACTCCAAAACAATAATACTTACCGCACAAAAACAGCTGGCCCTCGACGCGGTTGACCGACGACTGAGTTGACTGAGAACGTCGGGTCTTCGTCTCGCTCAAAGTGCGGTTTGAGCGGGGAAAGGGGGTCAGGGCTATGCCCTCTGCCCCTGGCTCGTCTCTGTCCATAGCGATGGACAGGTCATTTGGTTGGGTATACCATGGCCTCACGATACTGCCACCCCAGTGGCCAAAAGGTAACTGAGCGATCAAGGCCGCGCCGGGTGGAACCCCCGCCTACACGGGTGAAGCCCAGCGGACCGATCGGCTACACAGTTGCTGGCCACTGGGGGCAGCACTGATACAGCCATGGCATCCGAACTCTCATCTACTTCTTCTTCTTCTTCGTCCACTCGCGGACGAGCTCTCTTGCTAGCGGCCTCGTATGAAGGGGTGCAATTCCCCTAAGATGGTGGTGTCTAGAGGTGTCCGCCGTGGTGAACATTTTCTTCGACAGCTTTTGGATGAAGGTTTCTAGTGGTTCGATTTTCAGGTCTTTGCTTATTGTCGCATTCCGCACGTATCGCGGGGCTGCGACAATAGTTCGTAGCGTCATGTTTTCTTGGGACTGCAGTTTCTTCTTAGATATGTGGCCGTCTGGGCATACCACGCCGGGGCGGCGTATGATAGTCGTGGCCGGATGTACGTCTTAAATATCATCGACTTGACCCGGAGTGGCAGCTTGGAGCGTAGGATCGGTGATAGTACTGCGCGAGCTCTCTTCACACTTCCTACGATGTACTCAACGTGCTTCTTAAACGTAAGGTTTCTATCTATGTGGACCCCTAGGTATTTGACTACCGGGGTCCAGGGAATGTCTTCATTTGCTATTTTTAGCATAGTTGGCAGGTTGGCTTTGCTAGTGATCAAGGCTTGCGTCTTCTTGACATTAATGGCCATCCTCCATTTCGATAGCCATTCTGGCAGCGCTTCGAGTGTGGTCTGCAGCTTTTTAACGGCATGTTCCGTTCGTATCGAGGAGGCGTAGAGCGCTGCATCGTCAGCATATAGAGCAAGTTTCGCTTGGCCTACCAGTGGAAAGTCGTCGGTATGCCAAGCGTAGAGACTCGGCGAAAGGCAGCTCCCTTGTGGTACTCCGGCCAGTACTGGTTTCTGTGTTGATGTGGCATCCTCGATACGAACAGTGATCCGTCTGTCAGTCAGGAACGATTCAATGATCTTGAGTATTCGTTTCGGGGTCGGGCTCTTTGACAACTTATATAGCAGGCCTTCGTGCCATACGCGGTCAAAGGCCTTCTCCATGTCCAGTAGCGCCAGTGCTACATACTCCTTCTTGTTTAGGCATGTGGCCATTTCGTTAATAACTCGCGTTAGTTGTAGTGTTGTGGAGTGCTCTGACCTAAACCCGTACTGCTCCTCTCGAGGCGTGATGTGCGGTGTAAGGTGAGGTAGGAGTAGCCTCTCAAAGGTCTTCGAGAGGGTACTGAGTAGTGTGATAGGACGATAGCTGTCCGGCCTCTTGGGGTTCTTTCCGGGCTTAGGGAGCATTATCACGACGCCCGTCTTCCAGTTTCGTGGGAAATGGCCACAGCGTACAATGCCATTGTAGATTCTCGTGAGCGCTGCCAGTGATCGTGGTGGTAGGTGTTTCAGTGCTTCGTTGGGTATGCGGTCAATTCCTGGGGCTTTCTTATTCGGCAGGCGGCTGATTACCCTCTGCACTCTGCCTGGTGAGAAGGTAATGTGCGCCTCTTCTGTGTCATCGTCCGGTAGTGTTGTGAAGTAATTCTTCACATGGTCGCTAACCATCTGGGTATGTGTTGGGTCGCTGATCGGGTTGGGCTGAAATTGTGCCTCCAAATGCTCGGCGAAGATCTCAGCACGGTCTATGGCAGCAAATTTCAGAAGGCCGTCCTTCCCGATCAGTGGCCTGGTCGGCTCTGGGGTGCGCGATAGCTGGCGGCACAATTTGTGGATCGATGGTATATCGCTAGCTATTGAGTCTATGTGCTCGTCCCAGCTATGCGCGGCGTGGTCTTCCAGTGCTGTTTTAACGCGCTCCACCAACGCGTTAACTTCGGTTTTCAGGCGTGGACAGCGAGTCTGTTGCCACAGCTTCCTCTTCTCCCTTTTTTCGCTTATTAAGTTCCTGATCCACGCCGGGAGGTGGTGCACCCTCTCTACCGGCGTGGTGGTGTGCGATGCTGCCTCAAGGGAGGATTGGATAGCTGTGGTCAGCTCTTCTGTCGCTCTTTCTAGGTCTTCGCTAGTGTTTATGGGCCTCATGGTAGTACGCTCCTGCGCTTCTGTCTGGAACGCGTCCCAGCAGATCTTCCGCCTCCTCGCGGGGGCGGCAACTCTACTTGGGAGCTCCTTCAGCGTCAGGAGTACCGGGCGGTGATCCGAGGACAAATCAGGTAGCACTGTTTGAGCTGGAGGTGTTCTCAATCCCTTGTAGATCGTTATGTCTATGACGTCACCGTCGTCTCTAACGTGATAGTGCGTGGGCTCGTCGGGCCCGATGACGTCATAGCCATGGTCCACCGAGTCTTGATACAGGATTCTCCCATTCGTGTTAATCCTGCTCGAGTTCCAGTGGGTGTGCTTTGAGTTCATATCGCCGGCTATGATTGTGGGTTCATTCGAGTGTAACAATGTTCTCAGTTCGGTAGGTATCAATATACTGTTTGGTGGCTTGTACACCGCGAACAAACGTCGATTTTGACCGGCGATGTTCACAAGCACACCCAAGGCTTGAATTGATTGGAAATCTTCCTGTGGGATGAGTTAGTGGATTATCCGTCGGTGGACCATGACCGCTAAACCACGGATAGCTTTTCCTTCAGCGTTAATCTCATCCTTGCGGTATGTATGGTAGTTCGCTACTTTGAAGTCGCTGCCTTGTTTTAAGTGCGTCTCACTGACCAGAAGAATGTCTATGTTGTGCTCACGGAGGAAGATGGTCAGCATTTTCTTCTTCCCCGTGAGCGTTTGAGCATTCCAATGCACTACTTTAATCCCGGTGTGATCCATCGTTAAGTATACGCATTAAACCTCTTAGGGTTGCAGTTTCGGCGTCTTCGCCCGACTGTACAGCTTCTAATATGTCCTTTAGGACCCCTATAGTTTGACCCAGGGAGTCCTTTCGTGTGGTTGTAGGAGTAGGCTTTTGTGGCTGCTTCTGCTCCTTCTTTTCGTCCTCTTTCTTTGCCTTCTTTGGCTTCTTTTTGCTGGTTTTTGGGCCAGATCCCGTGGGTAAATTGGCCGGCGCCATTAATGTCGACGTCGCGGTTTCCGCCACTGTCGCCGGCGTGACTAAGGTGGTCCCTTTTCTATTTGGCTTCGTCAGTGCTACCGTGCCTGCCCTCTTATTTCTAAGTTCTTTGCGGAACACTGGGCATGACATGAAGTTAGCGGGGTGGGTCCCCCCGCAGTTCGCGCAGGTTGCGGGCTGTTCCCTGGGACGGGGACATTCTTTGGCCGTGTGCGGCTCGCCGCACCGTACACATGCCTGCTCCCGATGGCAGTTGTGGGAGCTGTGTCTAAATTTCTGGCAGCGATGGCACTGCGCTGGTTCCTTCTTGGATCGCCATGCCTCTACGACTACCCCGGGCATCATCAATAACTCGGTTATTTCATATATACCGGTGATGTTCGGTGTCTTTGTAAGTTGTATGTAAAAGATGCACCCTGGGCGTCCCTGTCTCCCTTTAATATTTTTAATATATTCGGGAGCGTATCCCAATTCCTCTAGAGCTTCTTTAATTTCCTGCGGGTCAGTATCCGCTGGTAGGCCTCTAATGGCTACTTTTAGGCTTCTTTCGGCGGGCAGTGAATACGAAAACCAGCTCACATTTTCCTCCTTTTCTAGCTGCGTGAGGTACGCCTGGATCGTTCGGTACTCCTGCTCGTCCGTTGGGGTGAAACGGATGCCCTGCCCATACGGGCGTCCGTTCGGTGGCCTGCCGAGTTTAGCCGCGAGCACTTTAAAGTGCTTCGTCCAGCTATCTATACGCTCCACAATCAGTGGTGGATAGCGCTCCGTTTTCTTGGCTGCGGGTGCTACTGAGACTGGCTGCGGCGTAGTAGATGACGACCCCTGACCTTTGTCTCGGACCTCTCTGTCTATGGCTGCTGTCTCTTTCTGTTTTGTGGCATTTTTCTGGTTGGTGTTCGACCTTATTTCTGGCTGGCTGAGTAGCCCGCTAGTTGCGGGACCTAGCGTGGATACCCCTGTGGTGTCTATTTTTGCCGCTTGCGCGAACGACTTCCTTAGTCACTGCTGCTTTGGCGGGTCCGGCTTCGTTGCCTTGGGGCTGGGCGCCCTTGTCGTGTCCATCTTTGGGTGTATAGGCGGACTCGCAGAGAGCGATCGCGAACGAACACGAGAACGCTTTGGTATATCGTCTGTGCTCAGTGGGCTAGTCGGCTTGCGACGTTTCGGCCTTACAGAGACAGGCGGCAGTGTTATGATGCCGTTGGTGGCAAATTCGAGTGCGGTGCGGTCTTCATTAGACAGCTATTATATTATTTATTATTATATTATTATATTATTATATTATTATATTATTATATTATATTATATTATATTATATTATATTATATTATATTATATTATATTATATTATTATATATTATTTAATTATTATATTATTATTATCTATTATATTATTTATTACTATTCTTCATTAGCCCTCCAGCTCGGCTTCTTGTAGACGTAAGTATAACGCCATCCACTGAAGCATTCCCGGCGACAGAGCCCCGGCTGTCATAAGACGGGCGAGGGTGAGAATATCACGCTCGTGGTGCCCCATCGGTGAGAGTGCTTCCTCGGGCGGCGTAGGCGCAGGTTTTTCCGGTATCTTCACGGATTCCGATTCCGAATCCGAATCCGAAGTTCTTCGGCTGCTGTGAGCCTCCTGGCCCTTACAAGGACCTTTGCGGCCTTGAGATGGGCCTGGGTTACTTTGGAGACTAGCGGTTACGTGGCCCTTAAAAGGGCCTTTTTGCGTCGGGGGAGTGGTTAGTTCCCCTGTCGGCGGTTGGTGGCCCTTAGAAGGGCCTTTTTTCGGTTTGCCGCAGTCCATGGGCGGCTGGTTGGGTGTACTTTGCGCGAGTACAGGAGCGAGTATTACGCAAGCATAATACTCACTCCGGCATTCGTGGGGCAAACTATCCCCTCCGCAGCCGTGGCCACGGGTACGATCGTTTAATGATTTCTTAAAGAAATCGTAAGCGATTCGCAGAGTTTTCTGGACGGTGGTTACTCTAGTGTGGTGGTAGTGCGCAGTCAACAAGTACAGGCAATCCTGACTGAGAAGCACAGATATACACGGGTTTCGTATTAAAAGATATAGTACTATTTAATTCGTGCGGGCGCCTCTGAAGCGGAGGTTATCTTTCTAGGGTTAATATAAATGAACTATTTGTATGATGTATTGCAAATGAAATAAAAGTGGGAGTAGGACTCGTGCACCGAGTGTTCCGTATATGAAGAGAGCTTCTAATAATATTGCTCTCACTAAAAACAACTTCGGTTAAAAGACAAATTTAACTTTGCCGTCCGATCCCAAGACACGGTCGCTGCATCAATCGCAAATAATAAGATTGTAATATAAATTGATAAAAGTGAATTCACTTTTTTGTTATATTTCAGGCTTTGATTCCCCTGTGAAATCGTAAATTTTGCGAAAAAATGCGACATATCTTTATACAAAAACAGTCATATCTTTGATCGCGTTGACCTGCAAAATTGAATTTTCACAGGTGAAAGAGACCGTCGATATACATGTTCTTGATACTTGTATGCTTTCCTAAGAAAAAGGTTATTGATCGACAGACTTACGGTCAACAAAGTGATCTTAGGGTTCCTTTTTACTTTTGAGGTACGGAATCCTAAAAACACAAATGTAAGGTTATAGAACAATACCACGGTAATATTTTCTATTTATTAACGTGACAATACATTAATAAACAAGTGAACATGTGAACAACAAATTTAACATGTGTATAATTCATTTCAAACGTCAGTGTAATAGTGCCGTAAAATCTTAGTCCAAGCCTATAAAGAATTGTCTAATTTCAAAGTAACACGCAAAATATATGGACAGTAATGTGCCGAGGCGACCCTTTGTTAATTAATACTTCAACCTTACATATTTAAACAGTTGTAGTCTAAGAGACTGCAATGTCAAATATCAATTCTACTTTTTTGGCTTATTTGACGAAAAAACTAATAATAAAAAAATAAAACCAACTAACTTTTACTAGCTAAGCTAAAACAATCTCACAGAAAAGTTTTCAAAACGTCAGAATAAAACTAATGTAAAATATACGTGACTTAATCCGTTTAAAGTTGTTTAATTTCAATCTAAAAAAATTACGAAAACCTAAGAAATCATTAACATTGTTATAAATTTGAAATTCTTTCCAATAAATAAAATAGTAAATGTATTAGAGATTCAGAATATAAGGATGCAACTAAGTCTGAGACATATTACCTGTACTATGTGGTTGTTTATGGTTCAGTTCCGTTATGCTCGAATAAAATTTATATGTATATGTATACAGGTTAATAAAAATAATAATATAACATAACCTTATTATTCACAGAGCGAGTGCGAAGCGTCTCTGCAATAGCTTGGGCAAACATGCTTTCGTATATCTGGATGTTCTCCTCTAGAGGTCGCATTTCTCAACCGATTCTCGTGCAGGCTCGATCCTCCTCCTTGCGTCGTACTCCTCAGTGATGAGGGTCGTGACCTCCCTTTGGAATCACCTTCTGTCGTGTGATCGTTCTCCATCTGTTTCTGTTTCTGGTTCCATCGTATTGGGCTGCGACCACGAGGCCTTTTCTTAGGCCGTCTATTTTTCCGGTCACAATGAGTTTCTCAAGGTTGCCACTGTCTTTCCTAGCAATGTGACCGAAATATTCCAGGACTCAGCGTAGACATTCGCATGACAGCCGGAAGAGATCTTGAGTTCTCGCAATATGGACATGTTGGTCCGGAATGCTGTCCAGGGATACTGAGCAGCTTGAGTAGGCTCGATAATTACATAGAAATTATTGTCATAATAGTTTTTCATAATTTTTCAAAATAAAATTAATTTCATAGACTTTTAGTATCCTAGCGGCGGCAAATAACGGTACGGCTCATGGCAATGATTTTGCCTATTTTGCCCTGGATCGATTATTAATTTTAGGCAATGTCTACTATAAGATAATGTCATATTTAGTAGGCATTTTAGCAGCAATTTTTTTTAGGCAGCAAAGTTTAAAGTTGTGCGGTGTATTCAGTTTAAGCTATTAAAAGACATACTCGCTAGGTCTACAGCTCAAAGAGCGACTAGTTAATAATACTAAGGACCTGATTTGTAACCGTACCTGATCATGTATTGCGTTCTTACCCGTCTCGCCACGTATCTGCGAAATGACATTATAAAAAAACTAAAAAGTGTGAGACAACTTGTTGAAGTCGGTACCGTTATTAGTTTTTTTATAATGGCATTTTGCAGATACGAGGCGGACGGGCATGCTTTTGAACTGTCAAAAGTATCTATTATCACCAAGAGAGTTAAATATTCCTTGATTATCACAATATTGTGTATACAATATACGGTACCGCATTCGAAAAGTTTCAGCACCTTACCTATCTAATTACACACTATTTATTGTTGACGTCGGTTCCATTTTTTGGCAATATGTACCCTTTTTAGTGACCCTTGCTGCTTACGGGATCGATTTACCGTCAATAAAGAAATCACCAAGATAGGCCAAACCCTTTTCAGTTATTAGAGTGTAGCTCTAAAATAGTTTGACCGAAGTTGTCGAAATTTAATTGGTACCACTTCGGAAGTATCGACAAAAATAAATATGTAAATATAAAACTGCTCTGTAAAAAGTTATGCGTGAATATACCTACATTACATAAAAAAATACACGTCGACTGGAAACCTTTCTTCCTCCTTTTGGAAGTCGGTTCAAAAACGGTACCGACTGGTATTAAAAATCACCAAATTGTAAACCCTTCCAATTTCTTAAACTTATTATTTTATTTTAACCACCTTGCACAATTCTACGTGCCATCTCTCCGCCAGTAGACAGTAAAGATGTTCAGAAAGTTATATTGTAGTTAAACGTGCAAATACCTAAAGTTTGACAGGTAACGAAATCAATTATGGAGAATGATAAGACGGCCAGACTGGCATCCAAAGCTGGCAGCTGGAGTGAATATAACATCTCAAAACTTAATATAGGTACATTAATTTATTGAAGTAATTTAATTTAATAGGTCTATTTAGTTATAAACCTTAGAACGAATGTCGCCTTGTGTATAGGTTAGGCTTATCTGTTATTTTGTTTAGGAACTCAACTAATAAATGATTTATTTAAAAATATTAATTAAAATTATAATAATATAACTAGTCTGCGCACAATTAATTGTAAGTTCGCCTCAAAATAAAACCAATACAAGCTTACTTAGTTATGAAGCTTACTAAATAAATAGTTAGGTACTCATGCATGTTATGTGGTTAAAATACTCTTTACGTATACATCGGTAGTATCATATATATTTATATATATATAACTTACTACTACCAATGTAAACGTAAAGAATATATATATATATATATATATATGAATGAACCCCTATTTATCCTGGTCACGCTTTAACTTGAGAACGTATCATCATCATAATATCAGCCGTAGGACGTCCACTGCTGAACATAGGCCTCCCCCATGATTTTCCAAAAGGACCGGTTGGAAGCGGCCTGCATCCAACGTCGTCCTGCGACCTTCATCAGGTCGTCTGTCCACCGTGTCGGTGGACGACCTACGCTGCGCTTGCCGGTCCGTGGTCTCCACTCCAGAACCTTTCGGCCCCATCGGCCATCTGTTCTGCGTGCTATGTGCCCTGCCCACTGCCACTTCAACTGGCTAATCTTCTGGGCTATGTCGGTGACTTTCGTTCTTCTACGGATCTCCTCATTTCTGATTCGATCACGTAGAGAAACCCCGAGCATAGCCCTCTCCATAGCTCGTTGTGCGACTTTGAGCTTTTCTATGAGGCCCATAGTAAGAGACCACGTTTCAGTGCCATAAATCATCACTGGTAACACACATTGGTCGAAGACTCTTGTCTTGAGGCACTGAGGTATTTTTGACGAAAAGACTTCGCGAAGTTTCCGGAACGCTGCCCAGCCGAGTTGGATTCGACGATTGACCTCTTTCTCGAAGTTGGACCTGTCTAGTTTGACTGTCTGTCCCAGGTAGATGTACTCGTCAACAACTTCGAGAACTGAGTTCCCAACTGATATTGGGGTAGGTACAACATGGGCATTAGACATAATTTTCGTCTTATCCATGTTCATCTTAAGACCTACCCGTTGGGAAACTCGATGGAGGCCTTCGAGCATTGTACTGAGGTCTTCCATGGATTCTGCCATGACTAAAATATCGTCGGCAAATCGAAGGTGAGTGATGTATTCGCCGTTAATATTAATGCCAAGTCCTTGCCATTCCAGAAGCTTGAAGGCGTCTTCCAATGTAGCGGTGAACAGTTTCGGAGATATAACGTCTCCCTGTCTCACGCCTCTTTGCAATGGAATTTCCTTCGAACTCTGCTCCTGTACTCGGATTGACATGTAGGCGTTTTTGTACAAACACTTCAGCACTTCAATATACCGATAGTCAATACGGCACCGCTGGAGAGACTCAAACACTGCCCACGTCTCGATCGAATCAAAGGCTTTCTCATAGTCCACAAACGCTAAACAAAGAGGCAAGTTATACTCTTCGGTCTTCTGTATAACTTGCCGTAGCGTGTGGATGTGGTCTATGGTACTATAGCCTTTTCGGAAACCGGCTTGTTCCGGAGGCTGGAATTCATCAAACCTGCGACTGAGACGGTTCGTTATGACCTTCGAAAACAGCTTATAAACATGGCTCAAAAGCGAGATGGGTCTGTAATTTTTAAGTAAAGTGTTGTCACCTTTCTTGAAGAACAGCACCACCACGCTTTTGTTCCATGCTTCTGGCGTTGAACCTTCGAGTATGACGGTATTAAAGAGCTTCTGAAGGACTTTAAGTACCGGTGTTCCACCCGCTTTCAGAAGCTCAGATGTGATACCGTCGTCACCAGGCGCCTTGTTGTTCTTAAGCTGTTTCAAGGCCATTCTAATCTCGTACAGGCTGATGTCCGGGATATCTTCGGTATAATGTCGGGTCAGCTTGGCTTTTGGGTCTTTGGCCGAGCTGCTAACAGGTTAAGCGACCGAGGTGTATAGCTGTCCGTAGAAACTCTCTACCTCTCCTAATACTTCTGCTTTGGTCGACGCTACACTGCCGTCTTCTCTCTTCAGCTTCGTCAACTGGCTTTGCCCAATAGACATGTCTCTTGCAAACCCTTTGGAGCCTTTTTTCCGCTCTATCGTCTCTTTAATACGGTTTGTATTAAAGATCCGGATGTCGTGTCGCAAGGACTTCCATATTCGTCTATTGAGCAGCCTATATGCTTCAGCATCATGCGAAGACTGCATTTTCAGTGAGCGTCGTTCAGCCATGAGATTGAGGGTATCGTTGGAGAGTTTCTGTGGCCTATCTGTACGGTGGGGTTTAAAGTATTTTAAACCCACTGTATGGACAGTTTCTACTAACCTGTTATTGATCTCGTCCACTGAAGCAATGTTCTCAAGGCAATCGAAGCGATTGGATAGCTCAAGTTGAAAGCTCTCGGGGTCTTGTATATGGGCACGAGTGGGTCGGAGCGTAGACTTCATCAGACGAGACCTCTCCAGTTTGACATTAATATTCACCGTGCCTCTTACCATTCGGTGATCACTACCGGTTTTAACCCTGTTGATCACGGAGACATCAGTGAATATTTGCCTTTTGGTGGTCATAATGAAGTCAATCTCATTTCTCGTGGAACTATCGGGACTCAGCCAGGTCCATTTCCTGTGAGGTGGCTTCTGAAAGAATGAGTTCATCATAAAGAGTCCCTCTTTCTCCAGGAAGTCGGCCAACCTCTGTCCCCTACGGTTCCGTTGTCCATATCCAAATTGCCCCACTTTCAACTCATCCTCGCTTCTCTTACCCAACTTCGCGTTGAAGTCCCCCATAACAACTAGAAAGTGCGTTTCAGAGGTATGTATGGCCCGACTAATGTCCTCATCCTCCACCTCATCATCCGGGTGCGACTTCGTCGGTGCGTATACCTGAATGACCTTCAGCGAATATCGTTTGGATACTCTGAGTATTAGGTATACGACCCTATTGGAAACGCTATCGATCTTAACTGTGTTGTTAATAAGGGACTTGTGGACGAGAAAACCGACACCACCTTGGGACTGTTGGTCGCCCTCCCGGTAGTTAGAGTAAGTTACCTGATTTTAGGGTTATCGTGTCCTCACCCGCTCTACGCACTTCAGATAACCCCACAATGTCCCAGTGTAACTTACTTATTTCTTCTTCCAGCTCATATATCTTCTCGTCTGTCCTCATCGTGCGTATGTTGTGTGTCACCAGGGCCAGTCGTCGTCGTTGGGGGTGGTAGCCGGGCGTCTGCCGGAGATTCTTAGCACCCCCTGCCCCACCGTTACCGTGGCCGCTACCGTAGCCAGGAATAGCGGGGCTGCCGGGGACTGGGGGCCGGGTTCCTAATGTGTCTGTCATTTGGGGGGATTATGCCAATACTCGCCACGCTTGGCAGGCGGGTTGGCGAGCGCAGTTTTGAGGTTTTAATACTGGGAAGGTGCTGCTGCCCACCTTCCGATTGTTATCCCTTAGCAGATTTTTACGCACCCACGGGTAGAGTTGGGGGGGTACTATTCTAAGCCGGTACCCCACGGCGAACGTATGAAACAATCTAACTTTTTTTGTTGTGTTATTTATTCTCAGGAGAAGGTTCTTATTGACAGAAAAACCAAAAAACGGACAAGAAAACGGAAGGTTATGGCGAGGCAGAAGGCAAGGTCTAGTACACGAAGGAAGTCGCGGGCAGTCGCTAGTATATATATAAAAATGAACCCCTATTTCTCCTGATTCCGCTATAACTTGAGAACGGCTTTACAGATTTCATTCATATTTTTTTAAATGTTTTCTAATACTTCGTAGAAGGTTCTTACATTAAAAAAGTAAGAAAAGATGGGAGGTTATGGCGTGGCCGAAAGTCGAACCTACTACGCGAACGAAGTCACAGGCAGTCGCTAGTACCAAATAAGCAACGTTTTAAGCATCTATTTTTTCAATTTTAAACCAACTTACATTAGTTTGTACATTATGAACGCACAATAATTACCCGGATTATCGATCGTAGAGCAATGTTTATTTATTACTACGAGTTCATTATCATAAATTGTTGTTAACTAGTTTATTATTAACAGGAATACAGCTAGTGTTTCAATTACTAATGCTAATTAAGAACATAAAGTAGGTACCTAATATTCAGTATTACCACAACTAGGCAACTCTATAAATATTCAAGTATGTACCAGTAACTATTGGAACAGCTGATACAAATAGGTAATTACAAGAAACATAATATTTCATGAAGGCTTTGACGCAACTTTTTGATAGTTTCTAGATATAAGGAAAATATCAAAGGATATATCTCTTTATATCTATATAAATAAATAAGAATGTATGTCTGTGAAATCAATATAACAACTGTATACTATTTATAACAGTATATGAAAGTATACAGTATTTACTCGTACAACAAAAGATCATTTTGAAAATGTCTGTCTGTCTGTTTGTTTGCTCCGGCTGATCTCCGAAATGGCTTGGCCGATGTTGAGGGGACTTCCACTGACTGATAGCTGATAGTTATTTTTACAAAAACAACTAAGGTACATTTATGTACATAGTTATTTAATAGCACTTAATAATTGTAATTGTTCTCAGAAAATTCAAGTATGTTATTTAAAAAATGGCAACAGAATCAATACACTAAGAAAAATATAGATTGATAGATAAACTCTTTATTGAAACACCACATTATAAAGTACAAGAAATAAATGAAAACAATAAAATTAAGTGTCACAATGGGCGCGTTCTTATCGCTCAGAGCGATCTCTTCCAGACAACCAAAATCTATACTAATATTTAATATTATAAAGAGGAAAGATTTGTATGTATGTTTGTAACGAGTTGGCTCAAAAAGTACTGGACCGATTTCAAAAATTCTTTCACCATTGAAAGCTACATTCACCCTGAGTAACATAGGCTATATAAGATTCATCATAACCATCATCATCCATCACCGCGCGGGTGAAACCGCGCGAAATTAATCAAAAATACAATGTTGAAAAGTAATGGAAATTGTATATAGAAATACTAATTATGTAAACGCAGGTGGTAGGTACAATGGTCGGCTTCAGTGTACAAGCATTTTTTTGTAGCTAAAGTTTACAGGACACGAATCGTGTAAACAATATTGCGATCAAGAGCGTATTTGGTCCTAAAGTACAATTCCAGCTAACCTAACACATATTTGCCCCGACTAGGGATCGAAACTGGGAACCCGCGTTTGAAAGGCAAAGAGTATACTCGTATCTAAGTACCAAAAACAACAGACTACCACGGAGCTGTTCACATGGGTGTAGCTGACTAAAATAGAACTAAGGAGCTATCATACTAATGTACATTATCATCATCATCATCTTAGACGTAGGGCATCCACTGCTGAACATATGCCTCCCGCACAAATTTCCAAATGGACCAGTTGGAAGCGTCCTCCATCCAACATCTTCCTGCGATTTTTAACAGGACGTCAGTCCACCTATATAAACGGTGGACGACCTACGCTGCGTTGGCCGGTCCGTGGTCTCCATTCCAGAACCTTCAGAACCCATCGGCTATCTGTTCTGTGTATGTGGCCTGCCCACTGCCACTTCAACTGGTTTATCTTTGCATGTACGTACAATATGTAAGAACCATTATGGAATGAACTGCAGCATTTTTGATCACCTGTGTACAAGAAACTAATAAAACTGTATGATACTTGTTTTCAACTAAAAGGTCAGCGAGGTTCAAATATTTTGGGGCCATCAAGTTTCCAAATAAAATAGGATATTTTTACAATCGAGCAATCATTAATCATTTAAATAAATGAGGTTTTTATAGTCAATGAAAGCATCCATGACAGACGTATTTTCGACGGAATATTCTCACCTATCACTTCCCACTCACATTTTCTTACGACTCATGACATTTTTTCAAGGATGTAAATTCTTTTTTCATATGCAGCTTAGGTATCATGAACGTTGCTTTGAAAAACTATAATCCCACTATATTAATATATTAGATGTGAAAGTTTCGATGGATGGATAAATGGATGTTTGTTACTAAAAACGGCAGAACGACTGAACGCATCTGGAAGAAATTTAGCACAGAGATAGATTATAGTCTGGCACATAGGCTATTTCATCATCATCATCATCCATCAGGATGATGATGATGATGAAAAGTAGCCTATGTGGTGATCCACGCGGATGAAAAAGCGTAATATTCTTGGGCACAGCATAGACATAATAACAAGATCTCCGCCTAGGACAAGATCGTAATGATGATAGTTCTGTCAAAGTTTGAGTCAGTTTCTGATAGTTAAGTGAAAAGCACGCTATAATTTTAACAGCTCGATACACTAGACGTGGTTAATGACTGTCAAGGGTGATTGAATGTAATGGCAGTTTTTTCCATTGTGATTTTATATTTGTATGCACGTAGATACTGTTTTTTATTATTAGTGTTTAATGATTGATTTACTATATAAGTATTTAAATTTACTAATACTATTATAGCAATTGCGTTTGACCATGTAAATATTTTATGACATTCTGGTATAAAGACAATTATGGCCTGGGAGAAGATAATAGCTTCACGAAGTACTAATCCTACGCAGACGAAGACGCGGGCACCAGCACGTGAAGTATAATCACAATAATTAATATACGAAAGTATGTCTGTTTGTCACACTATCACATCACAGTAATCTATACTTCCTCCTTTTTAAAGGCAAAAGTGTGTGTGTTTGTACCTTTGTTACTTATTCCCGCTCAAACGGCTGGACCACTAATGAGGCGCTGGATTAGCACATACTAGGATACTTTTCACCAATATAATCATCCACCACGCGGGTGTAACCGCGGGCGTAGCTAGTATTTAATAAATGTTTATATAAGGTTTATATTAGATAAATGTTTTTGAATTACCTCGCAAAACTTACTGCACCTATTTGGTCGAAAACCATAACTAGTTTTTATCTTGAAAAAATATGCACGTGGGATAATCAATTCTTTATTTAACTTTATTTAAAAAACGATATAAAAAAAATTTGTGACACTTCCGCTGAAAAAATACAATGATTTTGGCCTATTTGGGGGTGTGCACCACCCTCCCTCCCGCACAAGCTGCTAATAGGAAGAATACAAAATAAAACACACAAGAAAACCCAAATAAACCAAAAACGATTCGACACGTGTTTGGCCTCTACACGAGGCATCCTCAGGAGATGTTGACTCGTCGAGCGCTAGACCGACAATGTCAGTTTTTTGATAATGGATTTCCGCAAAGTAACGACTGAACCAATAAATTATCTTCACTTTATTTATTGGATAATGTATTTAACCTTGCTTATCAGTTAAGAAATGACAAGGCAAACTGCTGAAAAAATAAAAAAGGAATATTTTAAAAATATTTCTTGATTACCAGAAATCAATCTATTATTCAAGCCTCAATCAACAAAATAATAGTGAATAATTACCATACGCAGATAAAGTGTTTCGCAAAACCACAAAACTTTTTAAATTGTTCTTCTAAACTGAACCCTTGGGTAAATTAGTTCAATATTTTAAAAAAACGTCAATGCTTCGTAAAGCCCTTTGAATAATTAATTGAGTTAAATTTAACGCAATTAACGTTCCAAAAGGAGGGTCTGTTTTCCGGTAGAATTTTTATCAGTGGATGCTATGGGTTTTATCTTTTTATTTTATTTTTGTGCTTGTTACAAAATATACAAGTTCGCTCCGTAAAAGAAGGAGTAAAGGAGTTGATGAATTTTTCTTTCACCACCGAGATACGAGTCATAAGCCGGTATTCCAGAAAGACGGTCAGCCGTGCGATTCTCTAACGGCCGGTCCCAATAATCTATATATCGTCGGTTTACCTTACTAGAGATAGATATTTGACACTTTTTTATGCACGTTATGTCAAATTTCTATCAGTAGTAAGGAAAACCGTGGATAGATAGATTATTGGGATCCTCCATAAGAGCAAACATCGTTGCATCTTTGACAACATCCGTGAAACAAATGAAGAGATGACAAGAAACGTTGCAAAAACCTTATGTACAAGGGCGAAGTATTTGTCGTCGGTGAGTTCGTCGACGAGCTCGTCATTACAGAATTACTGCAGTAGTTTTGGAGCCTAGTCAATTCAAACAAACAAATCTTTCCTCTGTCTAATATTAGTGTAGTTTTAAATGTAGATATGGATTTGATATCTTATAGATAATATTACCATGCCTTTGTAAACATTAGCCCTGTTAAAGTCCAGTGACTCTAATATCTGTGATCTATTTCTTTCCGTGCATGGTTGTCTGGAGTATATTGAAGAACGATAAGATCACCCATTTTACACTTAATTTTAAGACGTTCGTTATTATCCAATATTTACGTTCACAGTTTTTGTAATAATTTTTTTGTTTGTAGTTTATTGTCATTTGACGTTCCAATAAAGAAATTAATCTATCATCTCACTATATGTGAGATATATTGTACACTATCAATGTCGTATGTAAAAATAAGCAATGAATTGATCATAAAGCTTTATTATAAATAGAATGAAATTTGAGAGCAATAACGCCTTACAAAACAAACCTTATTCAATTATGCAGAAAATGCTTTGGGATAGGATTTGAAGACAGGTTTGCAAAACTTGAGAATCATTCCAACTAACTAAGCACCGAGTCCTCACAGCGTGGAACAAATTTACTGCTCAGTTAAACAATCGTTCCACAGCTGCTAATTACATTATACCAACTAGTAAACGATTACAAACGCAAACAATGTGTGGTAAACCCGATCAATTACCTCTCTTCTGCAACCAAGACGAGATTGTAACAGGGGGCGATAAAAACGCTTGTTACGTATTAGCTAAAAGCCTTTATTAAGTATCAGTAAAAAGTTAGTGTTGATTTTGTCATGTAATATGATGATATATAATGAACTTAACAGTTTGGATAGTCCCTCAGTTTCAAATTCCCAAACTTGTTTTTATCACAAGCCGCACCGTGGCTTGATACCTATGTTTAATTCAGTGACATGATGGGCAAACCGTTTGCCCGGTGTTAAACTTCACGTTTGACAATAAAATTTTCAGTACCCTCAAACTTGTTGGTTGGTATATGTTTAAGGATTTTTTTTGGTTCTATTCGAAAGACTATGCAAAGTTACATTAATATGAGTATGTAAGTATATAGACAAAATTAATGTTTGTTTAGTGGTCTTCTTTGTGTTTCTATATCCTCGTTTATTGGATTATATTTTATTTTAGTTTAATTGTCATAAAAAACATGATCGATTTATTTTCATTCTTAAATCCAATATCATATCATATAATAAATCACCCAATAACAAAGAAAACGGTGCTTACCTTTGTCAGTATTCACGGATAATGTATTTTTATATGAATATCAATATTCCACTTAGTTTAAACTAAAATAAATCCAATCTGATAACCCTTTATACCGATCGGTTAGAATAAATCTTGCCAGTCCGATGAAGAAACAGTATAATGACCGAGACGAAAGACCATCGCCCAGTCTTGGAAGATGCGTGATCGGACTGTGATCGGTTCCGTATTACACAGAGACAAAGCTTCATATGAATTGTGACAATTAGAACTTGTTTAATAGGTCGTGGTCTTTGATAAATGCATAATGGAGTAAGCGTTATCTGCCGTCTGGGAGATTGCAGATTTGAATTCAACCTACTTGTTCCTGCTCGAAGTTAAGATACTTATTAAATTGATATTTATGCACCGATAACACATACTAGGAATTGAATATTTCGACCCCAGTTTCAAACATATCAGATACTCATCTTCAGAGCGAGCGCGCAGCGGCACCTGCAAGGTTCAGTCATCCTCAGCATTCGACGTCTGCAAAATCTTAAATCCCTATCATGAGTGTATTACCTATACACAAATAATAATTTTATAATAGTCATTCAAATTTTTCTTACATATGAATTTCCATACAATTAAGGTCATTTTAGTGCTCGTCTGGCTAAGTAATACGCTCAAGTAATTATTAAACTTTCGCGATGCGAACACATATTTATAATATTAAAGGGGCTTAATCGCGATAAAATACTCTCAAATCAATATTTGTCTAACACTAGTCAGTTTAAAAAAAAGAAAACCACGCATGTGCTTCATCATATTTTTATAGCATCGAGGCTAATTTAGAATCAATTCAACAATGGTAGCAAATATCACGCCCACGTGTACGTATGCATAAAAAACTCTTAAATTAATATTTTAACACTGAACGACGTAATATTTGTAACACCTTATGGTATCTGAACGCATGTTAAAGTACGTTATCGGTGTGGATAATTTTGTGTATGTAAAACTTCGAAATTAACTCTCGTATGTTACCTACTGCTATTGGAACTCATCTTCGCTTAATTTGGCTTGTCCGATTACCTTGTTTAAACCAACATCCGTATGATTGGCCAGCTTGCTATGCAAATGCATATATTATATACTAGCGACTGCCCGAGACTTCGTTCGCGTAGTAGGCTCGGCCTTCAGCCTCGCCATAACCTCCCGTCTTTTCTTGTTTTTATTTCATAAGAACCTTCTCCTGTCAATAATTAAAACAAAAAAATAATAATTAGCGAGATTGTCCCATACGTTCTCAAATTATACCGTGACTAGGAGAAATATGGGTTCATTTTATGATAGATAGATAGATATACCAATGTCATATTCTAGAATTTAAGAAAACTTTTTTTTAAATTTGTATGGCACAAATAATAATTTTCTTTATTATTGAGTGGCTTGCAACTGTTTGATTGAAGTGATTTAGCGGTTACTGGTAAGTTACAATTATGTATACCTAGCTAATTAACAAATATCAGAGAGTTAATGTACTGTTTGCATCTCTATACTGCGTTAGCAACCAAGACGGATGTGGGGAATACCTGGCGTTCAATGGAAGCAAATTGATCTGTAAGCGGGTTACAGCCTGTGATTACGGAGAGCAAATTAGCCTCACTATCAATAGAATCGTTTCGAAACGGTCATGGTCTTGATTATGAAATCAGTCAGCATTTTTTTATCATTGGCTTTAAGATTGAGTATTTAAACTTTATTCTATTGGTATATTTTTATGAGACGATAAGTAACTGTATAGAATACTTGTATCTTAGCTATGTCTACAAATGACATACGTTTCATAAATATTTATCTAAACCATTTAATTTCTGGTAATCTACAGTTAAGCGTTAAAGATTATGTCATAGTGTTCATATTATTTAGTTTTTGAGAAGGGCGGTGATGGCCAGACTAAAACCATGAATTAGATAAAAATAGGCGTGCAATTAGTCATGCCCTCGATTTACAAGAAAACAATAACTGCATATTCAGTTTTTATTTAATCTTTTACTCTTTCGGAAATCGCCTCTATTGGTTTTAGAAAAAAAAAACATACATATATTAATTAACCAATAGAAGAAGGACAAATCAATGTGTTTAAGTTTAATATCCCCAATTCCATTACTAGTGTTTTATTAACTTATTCAATACGTTTATGTACATCATTAGTGGTTAGTAAACATTGCGGCTTGTCGCTACTTAAGAGTACGTTAGTAGTACTTAATACATGCTTACCTTATTCATGGAAATATTAAAGTTTGTTACATGAACAGATACTTAAATAATGGCATATAATTATATATAATACCCATTACGAAAATTTACATTAATGTTAGGTGTCAATCGAAACGCTTCTTGCGGAACTCACCAAGTAAATTGTAACTGTTCGACTACGAGTAAGCTTAGCAAATCTTCATACTGCAATTCAGGCAAATTAAAAATCAATTCTGTTTTTTAATTCGTTCAAAACGCGACGAATTTAAAAATTTTATACATCGTTGTATTGTATTTAATTATATATGGAGAAATATATATGGATATTCAAATTAAAAAAAATAGGAAAAACGATACTTAAATAATAAAAATTACCTAATAATATAATTTCATGTTTACGTCTGGCAGTCCACTACTGTGCCTGCTATTCCCAAACACATATGGCTTAGGAACCTTCAAGAAAGGAGCATTTTCCCTTTCCAAAAGCTGGCAACGAATCCTCGAGACCAAGAGTCCAGACGGTGTTGCGGATGTCCACGGGCGACGGTGATCACTTACCACTATTTTTTTAAACATAACCGTTTAAAATTCCTATACGCTTGAATGTGCGTTCATGATAAATACAATATGCTCGAAACCATGAGAAATATTAAAAAAGGAATCTCAGACCTATTGTCTAGTATGAATATCAACTACAACAATATAACAATTATAACAACAATATCAACCCGGTCACAATATCTGTGCACCTGACCTCGTGACGTCATATCGACGGTCTGGGTACGGTGTGAAAAAAAGTTTTCTCGAGAAATGTGGAGGTAAAAAAGAAATACTAACCTTTTCAAATCAATTTATTATTTATGAAGGGTTTGTTATTAAAAAACAATAATTTTGATTACAAAAACATCTATTATTAAACTATAAATTATTGACTCTATGCCTGACATTGTATCTTCCTCACTCTCACTTTCTGAACTCTCCGAACTATCTTCCCCTAGGGATATTAAAAGTTGTGTGATGTTGTCATCTGCTAGATGATCCCTTTCCGAGTATTCTCGCTGTAGTCTCTCCACGTGATTCACTTCTTTTTTCCAGTCAGCTGGCGTAATTGACTTAATCGCATCTTTTGTAAGTTGTTCTATTTTCTTTTCCGATTGGTCAATGTTTTTACTGGTCTACAGGTATGGTGTACTGTTTATTTGCTTTCTCCGATTCAAAAAACTTGAGCATTTTCAAGATTAAATTTCTTGATTCGCTGTGTATTGTTTTTCCCATGACTTCAGTTTAACAGCTACAACAATTTTAATAACAACCAAACCAGTCCAAACTTAACAGTAAACAGTCTAAACTTAACAATAAATATTGTAAACAAAACAACAACAAAGCGAAAATATCAAAATTATCGGGACATGTATCGGCAACGAAGATGCTAACCGTACTGTCGCACCGGGGAGTGCGCGGAGAGGTGACAGGGGAAGCGGGAGAGGCGCCGCATTCCAGCGAGGTGCACAGATATTCTGACCGGGTTGTAGTAGCTTTGCAAACAGTACTCACACAGGCAACGCGAACAGACTTCGTGAGTCTCATCCTATTATCTCTGAAACCAATTGACATTTTTTTTTAATTGTACTTTAAAGTTAGATATCTAATGAGTGTACCACTTTTTATCAAAATCGGTGTTTAAAAGCGCAACAGCAAACTTCCCCTCTTTTTAGAAAAAATACGCAGACTCAAAATCACCTGCGACAAAAATATATACTATCAAGTACAATTTGCAAAATTTAACACCGACTTTCATTCTATTCAGTTATTGGAGTGTATCTCAAAAACTACTTGACCGAATTTGATGAAATTTAAATAGGACCACACGAAAGCACCGGCTTTCAAACAAAAAAGAATTTTGAGAATCGGTTTACTTACACTATCGAAAGTTACGAGGTAACAAACATAAAAAAAATACAGGCGAATTGAGTACCTCCTCCTTTTTTGGAAGTCGGTAGAAAAGACACGTTTTGCTCGAGAGAGTTCGAGCAGTTCGAGACTAACAACATGAATGGCATCTGCCACTCATGTTGTTCTCATCACAGAAAACTATTGGGGCAAGCCGCAATTCAAACTCTATCTTCAAAGGCCAATTTCACTACTATATCTACGAGAGTAATAAAAAACTAACATAAACAAATTGTGTTTTGTTTTTCGAAAAGGACAAATGCGTGTTCGCATAATAATAGTTAAATGTCATGATATATAAATGTAGAGAAAACGGCTCCTAAAGACTGTATAAGGATATTTATAAATAAATGACAATTTAAGTTCCCGTTTTGCAAGAGATTCCGGTTGGAGGTCACTTGCCTTTTACTTTACCAGTCTACTTTCAGATTGTGATCTAAAAAAATACAATCACTTGAACAGCTTGAAGCTTACTAGGAATAATCTCCAATATTAGTTTCGCTGAATTTAACACTTTATCGGTTAGATCTTGTTTTCAAAGAACCATTTGTTGCGGTGTCACAGGTTCGGACAAGACATTCTAAATAAAACGGAAACATAGAGTTTTGTAATCAAATCAGATTGATAAAAGAAGGTACAATACCCCTTTTTTTCTAATCCATGTATGGAGTACATTACATGTATGGATGTTTGTTCCTCAATCACGAATGAACGAATTTGAATCCAATTTGGAAAGAAAATCGTTTGTACTCGGAATTGACACAAGCTACTTTTATCCTAACTAAACGAGGGACCCTTTTAAATAAACGCATCTATGGTGTATTTTAATTTATTGTACACGTATTTTTATGCAATCAAGTGACGAGGTGATTAGTGTATTGGTCTAATAATAATTAAGCTAGCACTAGTGCCCGTGATTATACATGCACAAAAGTTTCAGCGATGACAGCTCCTGAGTATAATGAGGGTAATGTGAATCGATCTGTAAAGCTTTTGGTGGAGGTAACATTGTGATGAAATCCATAGTATGGTGATAGAGTATCTTATGGTGCCCGCTTGTCTAGCTACAATACAACTTTCTAGATTGAAAGCCTATTGCTAAATACGTAACGGTGTGTTCCGGCAGCGGCTCTTGAGAGCCAACCTACCATTTTAGATCTAGTGTGACACCACTCCGATTGTATCATCACTGAACATCAAGTGAGATAGTAGTCTATTAAGTATAAATAAAATATACCGAAAAACACCATCAAAAATATTCAAAGTATGAGCCAGCAATGGCCTTTCTTAACCATATTTGAGGGAAGATGCTGATCAGACAACGGCGCTGCCACAGCTTGAGGATGATTGATCGGAATGTGATCAGTGTAGTATTTTTTTTTGCTTGACTTAATTAGGAAAATTAATTACATTATGACATAGAGGGCTAATTACCCACATCCTGATTCAATAGGCTCTCTATTTCCACGCCGGCCGAAAGGCGGAAAACAATAAAACCAAACATTTATGATTTTTCAATCAGGAAGAACTTAAGGATTAAGCTTCCCGCTGAGGTTTTCCCTATGCGCTACGATATGGGGCTGTGTAAAAAGGGCGTCATTAAATTTCTTAGAGGTCGGCAGCGCGTTGATAACGCCCTTGATGTTGCAAAACGTTTATGGGGGACGGTGACCACTTTCAATCAGATGGCCGTCCGCTTGTCAGCCTATACTTTTGGCAATAAACAAAGGACGCTCTGATAAATTAAAATATAGTCAGACAAAATATCCATTACGCTTATATCATCCTCCATGGGTCGTTTTCCTGTTTCTGAGGATCGGGACTCACCAAGGAGCATCTCCCCTTCGATGGGCATACGCCGTCGTTAATGGCTTCATCTACTTTACTATGGAGTTTTTTTATCGTACGGACTTGATCAGGCTACTGCAATGAACTTAACCCTTTTGGTCTTATTACGATTATATCACATATTTAGATTTCAAATCAGTATTATTAATTAAACTTACTAGAAACAATAAAAACTTCACTCGCGTCTTGATATTAGGAAAAACCTGTGACATTTGATATGTAGGTAATGTCTTTCTTTAAACATATAATAAAATTCATAGTTCATTCAGTTTCAAAGCAAATTTCGACAGGTAATGGTGATACTTTGTTACATCACGTCGCCATTTACATAGTTTTATCATAGTTTATGTTTACATCTCGTAGGTAAACACATTAGCTGAAATCATGACAAAAAGCTTTTACAACGTGTCTAGATTACGCATATAGTTATGTATTTACTCTTATATTGCCCACGATATTAGTGATTAAGATTTTGTACATTATCATCATCAATTGCTTTATAAACATAGTTAATTATTTATTGATTCATCTACAACAGATATAACGCCGAATTTTTTGTATGAGCTCATTTTGATACGTATTGAAAGTGCGTAAAAGGATAATATACGAGAATATTTTCAAAATAAGAAGTTGTTAAACGTAAGAAGAAAAGAAAAAACATCTGCTCCTATTCTATTAACTATAGTAATCGTCATCATGTTATCTACACCAACAATAAACAGAAAAAATAAACTCAAAAACGGATTAACATATTTAATTTTTTTCACGAGTAAAAAGCTACATTGATTTGATTTTTAAAGTTTTTTATTATCATAAACACACACTTTGTAGAACTCAGCGCTAGAAACTAAGCTACAACTATCCTTAACTTAGTTCGTTTTACAGGCTAAGATCGCCTATTTAAAACTTTTAAAACAAAATGTTTAATATTTAAAAGTTCTCATTAAAACTTAAGTTAGAGGGTAGTTACAATTAAATAGTGACAAGGAATTTCTTACACACTACTATTGCTTCTTTGTACGTTTACATCTTGGCAATACAAGTTAAGTTTTTTACGTGCAGGTTTGCAGTAAGATTTTTTTTGCATAGTATAATTATGTGACAATATTATTTAAATAGGGGCATATCTATAAACAATAACAAACAATAATAATATTATGTATAATACATTACATAATGTAATAATTAAATCAATAAAAAAAGCTACATTGGTAGCGATTCACTTGTTCAAAATAGTTACATTTAGAGGTTTTTAGTTTAGAGAATGCTTACAGAATGGACACTATCGCGAGTAGAGTCCATAATTATTATTTAAGAACTGAGTAACCAGCCGTGCGATTCTCTAAGAGCAAACATCGTTGCATATTTGACAACATCCATGAAACAAATGACGAGATGACAAGAAACGTTGGAAAAACAACCTTACTAACAAGGGCGATATCTCATAAAGTA
This sequence comes from Selenia dentaria, assembly GCA_917880725.1. Taxonomy (NCBI): domain Eukaryota; kingdom Metazoa; phylum Arthropoda; class Insecta; order Lepidoptera; family Geometridae; genus Selenia; species Selenia dentaria. Next base: position 34,416,928 of record OU862878.1, on the reverse strand, counting down.
TCTGACATCGGTGAGCTCGTCGACTAGCACATCGACGAATCATTAGAGAATCGCACGGCAGTTACGTGCTGAAGCCCGCGCTCGCCGTTGTGCACGATAGTGACTCGCTGACGAAGAACTTCAAATAAGTTTGCAACTGGCCGGAGAACAATTTGCAGTCAATATAACGCGAGTCCTACCCGGTTCTTATATTATAATTATAGCTACAATATTCCTAAGTATCATGCGCTATATTTGGTTCATCATCAGTATCCATCACTACGTAGGTAGTTTATTATATTTATAATCTACCTAATTAAATAAAGTGCTGTTTGATGGAAAGCAAATAATTTTATTTGTGAACGAAAGGACCAATTTTATAAATATGTCTATAATATTATATAGTATATACCTACATAACATTTTGAAAAAATATATTTCCAATAAGTATATGTTATGGTTTCCAATAAAAGAACAACAATTAGACGAAAAAAAAGTTTTAAGTAATTTGTAGAAGTTGTAAAAACAATTAATTGAACATGCGATTTCTTTTGGGATCTTTATTAATTTCATTTTAGCTTTGTTACCTAAGCAGATAATATGCTCAAAGTGGAGTTTCCTTAGCATCTGTGTCTACAAAAAATATGTACCTTAATCTGTCTGCATCAGGTTTTCCATTCTGGCTTGCTGATTCGGACGGAATATTAAAGATTACGATTCTTGTGGCATTTTTGTTTTCTTACCGATTGTATTACAATCAGCAATCAACAGTAGCTGCTGCTTGTGTAGGAATGATAGATACCTATAACACATGTATCAAAATGAATACTAATATATTATAGAAATACCTGGTACAAATAAGAGTTACTATACTCACCTACTGGATGCTATTCTATTACTATATGGGTACTTTGTAACCGAGTCTTTATAATAGACTTGCAACATAAACTGGTTACTGCGAACTCATTGATTACAATGGTAATTATTTCTGTTGCCAAGAGTTATTATTTTATTATAGACGTCGTTGTACTCGTAAATTCAAGAATATACTATATCAATAATATATTGTATAGGTATAATATCTAGGTACGTAGTTCTTTTTATCGTAAGCACCACGTCATCTCATGACCGTCGCAGTGCAATCCAGAGTTTAAGATGTTTTGCTCTGCACTGTCTTTACGCCAAAATGATTTCCCCTACATCATAGAACTCTATGGATTTTTCAGTATCATAGAGCCATTTAAACCTTAACCATTGACGAAATGGGTGTATCGTCTTTGTCTTAACATTTGTTTTCTTATTTGCATACTACTGCTTCAAACTGTGATACAGGTTTTTTGTTGTTTCTCCTACTAGGCACCTATTGGTACACCATTTAAGACAGTCTCTTGTACAAGAGGAACGAATGAGAAGAATGCTAAAATAGTATATGAAAGTATATAGTTTTTGAAATGCAGTCGCCGTTTTGTTCTTTATTCAGAACTAGCTGACCCGCCAGCGGCAGTGCTACGCCAGTGTGGTGCGCCGTTTTGGAATCACGGGGTACTGGGTTCGATCTCCGGATTGGACAGTTATTGGGTTTTTATGACAAAGAATTTATCTATGGCCGTCCGGAGTCTGGAACAGTGTCCTGTAGATGGTAATAAGCTTGCCCTCTATTAGATGGGACCATAAATATATCCGGCGAAACGCAGGTTTTTAAAACACCACTGCTTACCGCTTCGAGGATTTATAGGTGTGACGATTTGTTATAAATAACATGTATTGTATTTCTTTCGTTACGGTTTAGTTAGTTTACTAAGTTTTGAGTGAATTGCACCAGATATACTCGTATTTTTTCCTTAACATAATTTCTAAACTTTACTGGAGGCCTACCAGCGTCACTTATTGCGACCTATTTTAGGTCGGAAAATGAATTGTTCTGATTTTTCTAACCATGACAGCATAACATTATAATAGTACGGGAGCCCACGAATAAAATTTTTAGTTTTTTCCTGTCCATTATCCTGAACCTGAAAATACCAATATTAGATATTTTTCGCGTAGCGTTTGACCTGACAGACTTTCAAAAAACCTCAACAAATTTTACCAAACAATCTTTAGTAATCCCCGAGCCATACGACAGGTTACAAACATATTTATCTAGGTTGATATGCAGGTCAGCAAAATCATTTGACTTGCTCATATATGCTCTCAGATTCCACGCTACGCGCAAAATCTGAACACAAACTTTTTGTCATAAAACTATAAAATCTATGTACATAGCTCAGATTATAAAACAAAAGGCAGATGGAGCGCGCCAAACTCGCGAGTGTCGCCACTTCTATAGTTATGTGTGCGTGACAACGAGCCACTGCACTGTACGTACACGTGCATCTGTGTAGGTATAGAGTTACCAGATGTTGAAAAATTAACTCCCTCATTTTTGTAACAAATTGTTATAATATTGGAAAGTTAAACGTTCTTTTGTAACATACAGTACTAAAGTAATTACGTAAAGTATTACTTCATCAGTCGAACGACCCAGACACAATAGAAATTTCATTGTTATATTGACAATCGACTGGTGAGGGGTTATGGATAAAATAATAGTTATTAATAACTAAATAAATTACAATAAATAAAGAAGGTTCGGTAAATATATCACAATTCATTGTTTATTTGTTTTTGTTTAATATTTTAATAGTATCCTACTTTTTAATTATTACACATATATCCGACAGTTTGTGAGAGTGGAAGTACGTATGTATGGATGTTTATTTCTCTTTCACGCAAAACGACTATACTGATTTGAATAAAATTTGGCACAGGTAGTTTTTAATCTAGATTAACATACAGAACATTCCATCGGACTCGCCCATCTCGGGTTCCGTACAAATTTGTAGGTAACAAATTATTTCAGATTTTTCTCTTCACAGACTTTGGAGATTAGAGGCCCATATTATTATTTTTTCCTTAATTTGTTCTATAAGACCTAGCTTTTTGCCAAATTTAGTGATTCTAGGTCAACGGGAACTACCATATTATGGATTTTCGACCCAAAACCAATAGGGTACTTCCGGTTGACCTAGACTTATATCGAAAAATAAATAAAATTATATAAGTCAAATAATTAATAGTTATCTGTGAAAGGATATTCCATTTTCTTTTTTTTCTTTTAGGGAACAACTTTTACAGTGTTTAATAACACAAGACGGTATTTTTTACATTAAAATTACGAACCATTCGTTACGTGTTGCTTCCGACAAGTCGCGTATAGCACTAGCGCGGGTTTGTATTTGCTTTTGAATTTGTATTCGCTTTGGTGGGGACGCTCGCGTGTTCGGTACGCTCCATCTGCCTTTTGTTTCATAATCTGAGGTACATAGGTATTCAATATCAGACGTATTGCTATAACACCAACTGTCTTATTTTCGACACAGCAGAAATAGCTTCCCAAGCAGTTGCTACACTTTTGACCGTTACTACACACCTAGTCGGGTTCAGAATCATATCATCCGATGATTTTATACAGCTTTGGTCGTATTGCTATGACACATTAATTTAGTCGTGGGCTCTCATATTATAATGACAACTGACAGCGCAGAAACGGAAACTAAGCGGATCAACTAAGTATCTTATTAGTAGTATATTTTGAGGTTTATAAAAAGTTATTACATAGCTGTGAACGTTTTATGAATTGTTATGTTTAGTATAATGAAATACGATTATATTTCAAGGTTTTTGGATTATAATATTTATTCTGAATCAATACATTGTAAAGTTGCACGTTTTTCGTTTTTGATGTGTGTTTTTTTATTTGTTTTTATCATTTTTTTTTATTTCTTTATCACTATCCATTTCAAGCAATTCAAAAATTATCAATTCATCACTCACCTGAAATTAATATTACTAGTGAATTCTAAGATTTTGTTCCAACTAATTGAGTGTACGATTGACACTATGGGACAAATCTCCCAGGGAGTTTCGGGACTTATATCTAAATAATGGTTATCTTTCGCAAGTTATCTTTGTATCACAAAATAATAATCTGACGTCTAATTTCGATGTTTTCGCTTCTTAATCTTAGCACTAATCAATAACAACAGTGCATTTGCAGAGATAAATTAAAACCACTTTACAAATTAAATTAAATTAAAAAAACAAATTAAGCCATCGAAGTACGAGGCCCGAGCTCGTAATTTAAACTATGCTCAGACCTCGTGCCTCGGTGGCCTAGTGGTCATAGGTATAAATGCAATATGTGTGTCGCTAAGCAGGCGTTTGTGCTTTAAAAATCATATTATAAAAATATGTGTCACATTTCTATATCTACAGTAAGGCAAACCGTCGATATACATGTGATATAGAAAACGGCCATTAGTTGGTGCCATTGGCAATTCCTGACTGATCCTGACATTGGCAATGCCTACAGCAGGTTCATCAGATACTGCCTAGAAGCTGTAGTATATGATTATTGTCTTAGGGTTTGACGTAGACTGTTAACAAGTAAAATACAAGATTGGGGCTAAACAGCTATGTTTCAGGATGACAAATGGAGTGAGTTGCTGAAATTGGCCGGTGTAAATTGGGTCGAATTGTAGCTGTCATGTGGTGACGTGACCCTTACCATCAGATAGGCGACTGGCGTGTCTGGTCAATAATATAATAATAACATAATATGTAAAATAGTATTAAAATAAATCACACTTATTTATCGCCCAACGTTTGACATTGGTGTACAAATATTTCGCAAGTTAATACCTTAGCACCATAGGTATAATAGAGGACGAGATATTTGCCAATATATTCCTTCTTAGTTGGCTGTTATGACTTTCAAGAATATAGAACAGTGAAGTTTAAACCCTGTATTCCAAGAAGGAACTCGGTTGGGAACCTTGAGCGTACATTTGATGGTAAATGCCATACAACGTTTACTTAGATCTGTATTCAAGGTGGTAGGTATATAGGCTGCTGGAATACAGCCCAACTGTATACCAAAATATAAAACAAGTACTATTTGAAATAATGTAATACCTACTTCCATTATATTCAGTTATTGGAGTGTATCTCAAACACTCCTGGACCGGATACGATAAAATTTAAATGAGACCACAAGGGAAGCACCAGCTTTTAAAAAATAATAATTTTGAGAATCGGTTCACTCAGTCGAAAGTTATGAGGTAACAAACATAAAAAAATAACGTCCAATTGAGTACCTCCTCCTTTTTTTAGAAGTCGGTAGAAAAATAGTGAAACTCCCGAATTTAACCCTATAAGATATTTTTGTCATGATAAACGGTGTTGTATTCTTATCGTGTTATTTGTTTGTTTGTAAAGAACATATAAACAAGATTCATTGTTGTGTGTTTAGGCTGCAAAAGCTGAAGTTAACGAAAAAACGAAAACATAACCTATCATTCGTAAGTCCACGATTTTGACCTTATTTTCACCTTGTTTATATACATAAATATAGATTATATTTTATAAGACTCGCATGACTGCTACAACGTATAGAAAATACGTAAATTGGCCTAAGAAAATAATCGAATTTTGTAGCATTAGCCACCCAAATGTATTCAAAAACAAAGTGTACCCAGTTCCTGGAAAAGTAGGTTGATTTCTGCGAAATCATTAGATAAACAAGTATGTATTATTGGCCAAATATGGCGAATCGCGAGTCAATGGTTAAATCATAAAACTAATATCTTTACTAAGTAGTTATTAATGTATGGCCAAGACTGTGTTTTTAAATAAATACTTATAAAAATTGCAGATAAGGCATGACGGAAGAGTTTTAACCCGGATCGTACTATTTACTTGACAATTAGCTTGGAGATGTCAATGAGAAATTAAAACGCTTTGAATTTGGTCCAAGATGCTAATTATTTACCTAGACGCATATTTAACTTTGAATTAACGTTGCATAACTAAATAATTATGTCAGATATTTGCCTTGAAATTTGTAAGCCCAGGTTACATTCATAAATCTTTTTCTCTGTAATAACGTAATGTCTTAGCATACTACAGAATTTTTAACAACATATTTAAAACTACGCTACTGCCGCTACATCTTCCGCGTTAGTATTTGTTGGTTATTAATTAACACAATATGATATACCAGCTGCTCTCCGCGGTTTCGCCCACGCAGTGATGGATGATGATGATGATGATGATGAATCTTATATAGCCTCTACTCAGGGTGAATGGAGCTTTCCAATGATGAAAGAATTTTTGAAATTGGTCCTTTACTTTTTGAGCCAATTCGTTACAAACATACATACAAATCTTTCCTCTTTATAATATTACTATGAAGTATGATGTCACAGAATAAATAATAGTATGTCCTATGTGCAAAATCTTTACATTATTTTATCCTCATGCACAGTAAGATTCATTTGCAAAGATCATTTTCGTGTATCAATTTGAAACTTGTAAGACGCCAATGTAACGATTCCTTATTATGAAAATGGAAAAAATACCGTTTCGGAGCTGATAATGAATTAGTAGTTATGAACGTCGATGAAGGCTTATGACAAAAACACTTTTTTAGTAACTGGTTATGAACAGTGAACAATATATTTTATTCGTAGTTGGTTATGAATTTCTAGTTATGCATGATGAAGGCTACACCACTTCCCCTTCAGAGCCTTCTTTTATCTGATATGTACCCTCGCAGTGTAACTGTAGTGGATTACATTTGTATACTTAAGGTAATCATAATAAACAGTAGTATAAATATAAATCATGTATTATAAATTATCATCTGTTATAAGTAAATATAAAATATAATTAAGTTGTACCTCATAAGTAGTCGTGTAATAAGCGTTCTAACCAATGTTTGACACGGGTGTTTAATGGTCATCACTAAAAATATTCATATAATGCGATGACGTAAGATCAATTTCATAGTAAATAGAAGATTAAGACACCTGCGATTTGTATGAAGTATTCTTATCGTTATTTGAATGTTTTATTACGTAAAAAATAATTCATTGGCTTATTTATTGGTAATGACTTATGATGGTCTGATCCTATACTATTTATTTGTCCTGACTGATTAATTAAAGCTGAGTACTAACCCTTAACCACCTACCACCTATTTATGTTACACAACCACCTACCATGCATCTCTGAGATGCGGAAGTAAAATTACTCCTATTGAAAAAATCGCAATGTCAGGGTGACTTTTAAATTAAAAACAATTTTAGGCACATATTTAACTATTTATTACACAATAAATGGCACATAAAAATCAACAATATCTATTACTTTTTGGAAAAGTTCCAAACAACTTAAAAACTTAGACTTATAAACTAACTTATTTGGAAAATGAGATCTAAAAAAAATATTATAAATTATAGACATATTTTTACACTTTTTTAAAATTATAAAATAATCAACAGAACTCCGACAGTAAAAAAAAATTTTTTTTGTTCAATATTTTAACAAAATTGCAGAACCTAAAGATAAAGTTTTTCACGACAGTGAACGCACAGCTTATTTGAGCATTCCAGGCAAATTGGTGTTTTGCATTCAAAACACATGTATTGTGTACTGACAATTGCCGATAGAAAGAATAAAGCAATCTTGAAAATGTCATAATTTTTAAGTGACGAAATATACCTCAAAATATTTGTGACACACTTGAATTGAGTACCCACTCGGCTTATTCGCACTTATATATTGTTATGCTTCACAATGTATATCGAGCCATTTCTGGACTCTTATTTTTGGGAAACGTGTGTAGAAAGAATGGCGTCCTGTAGCGAACTTGTACAACCCAGCACACAGCACTTGTAATACATGTCTCTTTCATATGAATTAATTACTTTTAAAATATAATTGAAACAAATACGCAGTGCAGATAATTAGCAAATATTAAACATTTATAGAAAGTACGGCTGGCCTGATTGCCTTTGCTGACAGTGACTGACATATCAAATCCTAGTACATATGTAATATTAGTCTATGGAGAAATGCAAATTGCAATTGCAAACAAAAAGGATTTAATAACATTCCAAGGACGGCAAAACAGAGGAGAGGGAAAGAGGGGGAAGGCAAATGTCATATATCATTTTGCTATGACGTTTCTCGTGTCTAGTTTTTTTTACTGGATAGATTACTACCCGTGTATTCGAATTTATTTAAACACCTTGCTGACTAAGAACTTGAAATTTAGTCAACAATGTATTTTTGAAAATTTCACTCCTAAGTAGGTCCGTTCAATTTATCTGCTTCGTTTTAAATAATTAATTATAGACACTAGTGGAGAGTTCTTCTTAATGATTTAATTACAATATCAACAATATCAATTTTCAATTCATGTTTATTCTTTTTGTATCTGGGTGTTTGTGGTACCTACATCACAGTTCTTGTAACAACAGTAGGAGACTAGCATCCCACAACACAGGGAATCCTAATGTGGGATCTAGTATTACCTATGTACAACATGATACCTGACTGGTTTAAAAACTGTGGTCAGCTACAAAGATAGCACGTTACACTCGTACCTATATTTTGTTTTCTCTGATATAGCTAGTTATTACATATATTGCCTATGTTGATAGTGTACATATAAAATTATGGTGAATAAGGAATTTATTATTATTATTTATTATTTTCTCATAACTTCCTTAGTTCAGACGGAACAACTTCCACTTTTTACAGCTAGTTGTAGTATAATTTTGGAATGAAGCATAAGGGCACAACATTATGTTTTAGGTGACATAAATGTGCTGAGGTTGTACGCTTACCGTCAGTAGAATCTTAGGCCTCCTTCGCATTATGCGGTTAACCGGAACGCGGTCAACCGTCCAGCTTACGTTACAATCTTTAATTATATGACTTTGGTTAGTCTCATTGATTTCATTTGTAACATATTTAAGCAATACACAGCTTAAATTAATTTGCGGTTGCGTTTGCGGTTAGCCGGGTGGCGGGTAGCCGCCACCAGAACGGTCGGCCGGCAGCCACATCACAGTGCGGATAAAAACTACCTGCTCGTACATATTTATGATTGCGGTCTGGCTAACCGCATAGTGCGTAGGTTCCCTTAGAGTTTAGTAATATTATATAGAATGATAAAATTATGAGTCAAATGGCCTGGTGGTCTCATTCACTCATAACAATATAAAAAAATACCAGTGAAAATAAAAGTCAGATATAAAAAAAAAGTATGAAATTATTTCTTTTATTTTCTTACCTTAACTTCCTTAAAGTAATCTTCATAAATGTTTTATTTCAGAACACAAAATGCTCAGAGAAAGTATGTCAGACAAGCATCATGGATATTCCCAATCGTGGGGATACCCCGAGATCCCCTGAGGAAGTGTACAAAGACGCACACCTGTTTCTTCAACAATACTTCGCTTCAATTCGCAGGTAACTTTAAAAGTATTTTAGTTACAGTAGGCTCATATCAACCCCATCGGGTGACGCTGTAAATGCCGGTATAGAGGCAAACAGCAAAAGGCCCGCTCAAAAAAAAAGGTCATAGCAACAGAATCAAGCTAAATATAGCAATACAATCTGTCAAACTCAGAAGAACACTATAAAAAACGGGCCTCTTATACACTGACAACGTCAGTTACACTTCACAAATCCGGAATACTGGATGGGTGCGCGTTTCAGGCGCTCGCAGTGCATGGAGAAGAGGAGCTTGACTTGGCGATTTTAACCGCTCAAAACTTTAATCTCGCATGCACACTTAAGTATACTTACATACACCTATTTTTCTACCACTATGAGTTAGGTAAGTTCATTACGATGCTATCAGTATATGTTTCATGTTTATAAACCCATCCAAACCCGAGATATCATCGTTTTAGTGCGTTTTCCCGCTAAAACGCGTGACCTGACATGAAATGCGTAGGCGGTAGTGCTTTTCGCGTCCGACAGTCGAAGAGTTAAGCAACGTTTGCTGGTGTATGTCTGTAATGGTCAGGAGTTGGATTGGTGACCGCCATTCGCAAATTACACGTTAAACCGTTGGTCTCGGTTGTTTATCTAAGGTCTAGGCTTTTCGAAGGCCTTCGGGCGGCCTGAAAACTTCGATATGTGGTGGCCACTAGCCTATTCACCAAGCCGCACTGGGCCCGTGTGATGGATTATAACATCTCCTGTCTCTGACAGGAAGGCTTGCTTCGCAGTATTGGGGACAAAATTAGCTGATTATAACTCGTTTCAAAAAAAAAACTAATTTATTCTTAATTCGGATACTTGCAGCTTCTCCTGCAGGTTCAACCGGACTAATAACCGAACTATTGATACTGGGCCTTATGTATGGGTATGCCTCGTGCATACGTCTCTGTATGTCTTTGTACTTTTTGTGACCCATGTTTGTCTGCAATCAGTCATTTTATTTTGATTGTTTTCCGAATACAAACCATCTTCACTCCAAATTTCATCCAACCGGTTCAGCGGTTTTGGTATGATTAAGTAAAAACATCTAAACATACATACTTTCACATAAACAATCTCTCTCTCTCTCTCTCTCTCTCTCTCTCTCTCTCTCTCTTACTGTCTCTCTGTGGTCGTTTCCTCATGACTGAGGATCGTGGTCATCGGTGGATGTGGACGGTGTACACCGAGATATTATTATCTGCTTCCATCGGTGCCTATCCATTGCGTCTCTGACAACTGAGCAAAAAACAATATTAGTGTTATAATGTAGTATTACGTATTAATTTCATGTTCGTGTTTTCTTCATATTGTATTTAGTTTTCTCTATGCTACATCATTTATGACCCCATAAGTATCAGTCTCCCGATAGTGATCAATAAAAACATACAAGTAAACTAACTGACAAACTCGAACTGACTTTATAATACCAAAAAGTGTGAAATAACTTGTCGAAGTCGGTATCATGCGCACAATATTGTGCAAAAAGGTACCTACTTTTGAACTATCATGGTATCGACTTCAACATGTTATTTCACACTTTTTGGTAAACATTTTTTGAGAACAACTACCTCTGCACATAAAAATAGCCGAAGAAGGTAAAAGTTATATGGAGTAGTAGAACATGCATACCTAGTTTCTTTAATATTGGTAGAAAAGTGCGACCTGTACATGAAGGCCAACATACAACCTAACAAACATACGGACAGATGAAATTCAATCAGAGATGCTCGCTCGCTGCTCAGTCAAATCTTTTCTCTTATCTTCTATGTCTTGTCTTGTGGATATAAGCTAGCCAGGCGTGGATCAGAAAGTGCCATACTACTACACGGTGGATTTAATCACAATGTTATCTTCAAGGACCGTGACGAAGAGCAAATTCGTTGCATCTTTGACAACATCCGTGAAACAAATGAAGAGATGATAAGAAACGTTGGAAAAGCAATCTTATGTGCAAGGGCGATATCTCAAAGTATTTGACATCGGCGAGCTAATCGACGAACGCAACGAAGAATCATTACAGAATCGCACGGCAGTCAAGGCCGAATTAAGGACCGATCCGGCGGCCTTCGTATTGGCGGCAAGCCCTAATTACCCTTAGGCAATATTCGCTATTATTATTATGAAAGAAAATTTAGCTTCCGAATATAACATTCTGAGGTTAGCTTTAGTAGATAGTAGGTAACTAACGGCCGGTACCAATAACCTACCTATCCTCGGTTTACCTTACTAGAGATAGATATTTGACACTATTTGTATGTACGTACATTTCAATCCGTAGTTAGAAAAACTGTGGATAGATAGAATGTTGGGATCGGCCGTAAGTTTAGTTGTAAGTAGATTATTATATTAGGAAGTTTTTAGTATCCATGCAGTTAAGTTTTACTTTGTTCCATTATAACCGAGTAATACTATGAAATACTGTGACAAAATCCAGTGAACGGGCTATTGTATAAATTGAAGCGGACACACAATAGTAATGCACAAAAGATGTCTGGATATGATAAGGCAATAAATAACACGAAGATACTTCTGCCAAGGGCAGACTATTGAATGGAAGTTTCCTGGAAGGCTTAATTTAAATACAAGGTTTATTTTTGAGTTGAGATTGTATGACCAAATCCGGAGCTATGATAAATAAAGAAGTGCTGTAAAGATGTATGATGATTTAAAAAAAAAAATCATATGCTTATAAAATTGATAACATGGATTCTAATAATGTTGCAATGTCATGTTTGGTCTCACTAATTACCTAAGCGTTAGTGATTTAATATGACTGGTTATCCCTTAGGTACTACCCGTTCAATTAGAATATGTATATAATCTAATCTAGTCTATACGTTTATACTGGGTATATCTAAGTGACGTCATACGGACTATAACACTAATGTCTTACGGGCTTTTGCTATGGGGTTCAGCAGCTAATAAATATACCAACTTTATCCAACAAAAACGTTCTATTTGAGCTATATACGAAACGGAATCTTTGAGAGATTTATTTAAAGAAATAAATATATTGACTTTGTCTTCCTTATATGGATTTGAAAATATAATGTGTGTTCGTAAAAATTACATAAATATAAGTTAAATAGTGATGACGCTTTTAATACTAGGAATACGAATAGGATACCTGTACCTAGTTTTAGACATGCAAAGACTTATAAGTCGTCCGTAGGAAATTGTGTGCGTTTTTAAAATAAAATCCCAAAATACATAACTGAGCTCACAGAGGGAAAATGTAAAAAACGTTTTAATAAAAAAAACTTATTATAATGTCCGACATTATATAGAAGATAAAGATGCTTAGATTAAGTACTCCAATTCAGGCAAGTTGTCACCTGCCAATCATTAAATGTAATAATAGTAGTACCTAAGTGGACACATTGTAAAAATCTATATGAAAAGGATGGCCCCGAGTTTGTTGCCGCTTCTTCTCGGTAGACTCTATATATTTTGGATCGCGGCGATAGTCTTTATAGTACATTATAATAAAGAATTGACTTTCATAAGTGTATCTTTGATTCCTAAATTGAATAAATGATTTTAACTTTTGACTTTTTTTACTTTGAAATAATATCCATTCTAAATACCAAGGGGTGAGCTGTTTTAGCTTAAAGAACAAAAATACAATTGCAAACTTCCCATTTATTTAAAGAAGTCTACAAATGTATTCTTTTAACCACGTCACAACCAAGATCACTTAATTAGTTCGTACTTAATCACTTCTCTTCAATAGGAATACTTGTAGCCGCGCCCCGTGGCTGCCGCCGTGCGAAGATGACTAGGACTAATGATTTAAGGCGCGCTCGTACCCTGATTATAGTAAAAAGCAGAATATTTAAACACCTAGTGTAACGAAAGAGATCGATAATATATTATGAAAAAAATACAAAGGTTAGAAAAGGAATAGGAAAAGAGTAATAAGCGAATAGAATTCATAAATATAACTCTCTTTCAGCAGAAAAAAATCCTGTGGACCTACACAAAAATAAACTTTCACGCCCAAACTCTCAGAATTTTCAGCGATAACACTATATTTTTTTAGGTAATACATAGCCAACGTATAGCACTAAAGTAATAACCAACAGTTTTTTTCAATTGTGCTAGTATATATCGAAAAATATAAAGAAAACGTACAAAATTAACGCATTTTCGCATTACATCGTCCAATCTAACAAGCGATTTCGTAAATTATTTTAAAATTGGGGTTGGACCGCGTCTTAAATAGTAAATATATATAACTAATATTAAATTATAAATAATATGAATTTAGACTTATAAGAAGTTTTTTTAAAGTGATGTATAACAGCAATAGCGGTAGCTTGTGCATTACTACAGGTGATCTCATACCTATATAAAAATAAGTTCAGCTAAATCGCTTTGGTAGGTTTCGCGTCAAAGAGCATCATCACCTGCATTGATTGACTATAATATTTCTTACTTAGCGTAGCGTATTAAAAGCGATCGTCCACCGCCAACTAAACTAAGTTATCTTAGCTATAGCTCACATAGTTGAGCCAGTTTTTCACACATGTATGCGTCACCGCAAACTACGCCAGCTACGTAAAATGGTTTATAATCTGTAATATGTGAGCTAAGCTAAACTAACATAGTTTAGTTAGCGGTGGACGATGGGCTTTAACCAGTGATGATAGATATCCACACAAATAGGCAAAATCCTAATTAATGTTTATTCTTTATTTTGTGTGTATTATGTTTTGAAAAATGAGTTCTTCAAGTGACAGTGAAAGTATAGAATTAACTCCTGAAAGCATTAGAACTGACGCAAGAAATGTGATGGATAATCTATTACCTGCAAAATCCCGGGAGAAATATATGAAAGCCTATGGTAATTTTATTGAATGGAGAAATGCAAGAAGCGCCAAGAATTTTTCAGAATCTGTGTTTTTGGCCTACTTCCAGTACTTAGCCAAAACTAAACAACCTTCCACTCTTTGGAGTACATACTCAATGCTAAAATCAACAGTCAGTTCTAATAACGATGTAAAACTGGACACATATTCGAAATTAATAGCGTACCTGAAGAGGATGTCTGATGGATTTAAACCTAAAAAATCCAAAGTGTTCTCAGTCAAAAACGTGGAGACTTTCCTTAATGAGGCACCCGACAAAGTCTTTCTTGCCGTAAAAGTAAGTAGGTAAACTATGTTTACGGTGGATTAGTAAAATATAATCATAGTGTATAAAAATGCACATTTTATTGTAACCTGTACTTTGATAGATACTTGTCTTATTCACATTCGGTTTTGTTACAGGTGGCTTTAATTTTCGGATTACATGGAGCTTGTCGTGGCAATGAACTTTTAAAAATAACTGTTGATGATGTCGAAAATCACTCGGATGATTTACTGTTAGTAAAGCTGACCGATACAAAAACCAAAATTGACCGATCCTTCGTAATACGAGGAGAATACAAAACTATTGTACAGAAATACCTGGACCTGCGTCCTGCTGCTATGAAGACCAATCGGTTTTTCATCCGTTATCAAAATGGCAAGTGCTTCAAACAAGTGATGGGAAAAAATAAAATTTCTAACATGCCACAAGAAATTGCTACTTATTTGAAGTTACCCGATATCAAACTGTATACAGGACATTGTTTTCGTCGTACTTCTGCTACCCTTTTGGCAGATACTGGAGCGGACTTAACTGTTCTCAAGCGACATGGAGGATGGAAATCGAGTGCTGTAGCAGAAGGGTATATAGAAGATTCCATTGAGAACAAGGCGAAAACATCTGAACGCATCGTGGAAAACATTAAATTGCAACCTTCAGTTAATCCATCCATACCACTGTCGCCGCGCCTATCTACATCCAAACAACGAGATTCACCGTCACATTTTCCTCAAAATGATCCAGATTCGGACATTTCAAACACGCAGAATATAAAATCTACAACAATCTCTATTCCTAATAAAACTGTAACAATAAATTTTCATAATTGCGAAAATGTCTCAAATGTAAATATAAGTTTTTAGTTGTTTTAATAAAGGATACTATTTAATTTCAATTTAATTGTTACTCTATGTTTTATTAAATAATAATATTACAATAAAATATGAGGTGCTTTTATTTTCTCATAGTGGGTGATGAAAAGTAGAGTGTATCACTCGGGCGCAAAATATATTTTTGGCTCGGGCGACGTACTTTGAATCCCTCGCTACGTTCAGGATTCTACTAAAGAATCCCTCACTTCGCTCTGGATTCAAAAAAGCGCCCTCGCCGTAAAAATATTATTTTGCTCCCTTATGATACAATCTACTATTACTCATTCCGACTACTTTTCTACCTACTTTCAAAAAGGAGGCGGTACTCAATTCGACTGTATTTTTTTTTGATGTTTGTTACTTTGAAACTTTCGACTGGGTGAACCGATTCTCAAAATTATTTTTTGTTTCAAAGCTAGTAGTGCTTCCCGTGTGGTCATATTTAAATTTTATCAAATCGGTCCAGTGGTTTTTGAGTTAGACACCAACAACTGAATAGAATGGAAGTCGGTATTAAATTTTTCAAATTGTTCTTGGTGGAAGTTTAATATTAGTGTGACCTGTCGTGTGACAAGTAACCCAGTTTAATAATCTGAATAAGTCGTGTTCTAACCCCAAGTCCATATTTTCAGGGAAAACTCAGAAGCTCACAAAGTAAGACTAGCAGAGATCAAAGAGGAACTGGAAAAGAAAGGAACATATCAGCTTAAAACCTCAGAACTAGTATTTGGTGCAAAGTTGGCGTGGCGAAATGCAACACGATGCATTGGCAGAATTCAATGGAAAAAATTACAAGTAAGTATACGACGTGAAGAAAATATGGCTACATGGAGAAAAAGTATCTATGATTACATGTCAATATAAAAAAAATCATTAAAAATAAATGATTATATATGTAGTACGTTGATATCTATTTGTCCAAAACGGTGATCATACAGGATATTCTTTAGGAAAAAAAGTATGCATTATTCGTATTTATAGCGTAGGAGAGTAAAAACTATCCGGACATACAATATAATAGTATTTATTATATTACTGTGTTAGATTGACCATAGATGAAAATAATTCCTGGCGAAAACAATAAAAAAAATTAAAAATAAACCTCGCAACAAATTTGTAGTAGTAAAAGTTTAATTACGTAAGTACCTAAATAGACTTATACATTATAATAAAATCTCTTTTCTGAGCAATAATTAGAACCAGCTTTAATGTGCAGAATAATAAATAACATTATGGTTAACTTACACGGCGTCTCACGAAGTAGGTACCTACAGCGCAAATCAAGATTAAAAAACCGTTCTATTTCTGAATTTTATTATCTTATTGATAGAGACAGAATTAAGTTTTGAATATGTTTAACATTAATATAAATTTAATTAATCTCGTGGATGACGGCGCAATGTTTTAAAGGTTATAAAATAATTGATAAGGTCAATTAATCTCCGCAATAAAATACAGACATGCAAACAGGTGTACATACATAATGTTACTCACACATTGATCCAAGATGCTCTGCAATAAGGTATAATTGTAATTTTGTAGGGACTGGGGGTTGGGAGTGTACTCTCAGTACACCTTAAAAACATTTTTATGAGGCCTTGATCCGCTTCATTGCATGTAAAGATTTTTTTTAAAACTACCCTCAAGATAACTCAAAAGAAAGTTTATATTTATTTATGTTACCTACTGCATAAACGCAACGAATCCAAAAGGCGCGGGTGTAATGTCAATCGGTAGCCAGTAAAAATTATTATAATAGCCAGTAATCTGGCTCTTGCTTGGGAATTCAGTCGCTAAAGAGCGTTTCTCGGAAGCAGACCGATCGCTGTGCGTGCGAGAATACGACTGTAGCGCGTAGAGGATTCTGCAGTATTCGAGGTTTTCGCCACTTAAATGATTCGCCAAGCATTCCTCTTATTCAAAAATGGGTCAAAAACTTTGAAGATACCGGTACAACGCTGGAAAAACCAAAAACCGGGCGATCAAGGTCATCAAGAACGGTAGAAAACGTGGAGAGTGTTAGTCAGTCTGTCCGTGACGACCCGAAACTTAAAATTCGGAAGCGCGCAAGTACTGTAATTGTGCATAGATCATTACACCGCACTTTGCACATATACGTAGAGTACCCTACGAAATTCAATTGGTGCAATAATAAGAATCTTCCGCACGCTACAGTCGCCGAATCATTGTTTTTGTAAAACTCTCGCACGCACAACGTGCAATGCGGTCTGTTCCCGAGAAACGCTCCGTAGCGACTGAATTCCCTAGCTACCGATTTACATAACCCCGCGCCCCTCGGATTCATTGCATTCACGCAGTTAGTTAAAGTTAAATAAATATAAACTTTCTTTTGAGACATATTTATTTTTAATTAGGTAATTGCAGAGGCAGTTCGGGCAGCGTTGTACATTTGTAGTTCGTCTCAAGTAACAGCAGTTAGATAGTTAAAAAATTAATAAGACAACGAAAGGCAACAAGTCAATTTCACCTATTAAATTTCTAGATACTTACAAAAACGATTACACCCAAGATGTATCATTTCCCATGACATCGATTATACACTATTATTATAGCAAAAAGTAATATTATTTCAGGTGTTCGATTGCAGAGAAGTAACTACGGCCAGTGGCATGTTCGAAGCTATTTGCAATCACATAAAATATGCGACAAATAAAGGAAACATAAGGTGAGATCATATTTCAAGGCTAGGCAGCACACTAGTATATTATTTATTATTATTATAAATGATAACCTAACTTTTTTTTCATAATTTATCAGCTAACGATTGACCACTGTCTTGCATCCCTTTTTATAAACTACCTAGCAAAAGTAATTACCTAAGGAAAAGTAAAGTAAAGTAAAGTAAGAATTTGCCTGAAGTTAGAACTGTCAAAGGCTAGAATTCTTAGCCGAGTAATAGTCAGCATTTTCGTTGCTTAAGCAATGACAATACGTAAATTTTTCGTTCTTATTGCAAAAGTCTTCACTTTGACTTGACTGAAAGACTTGTGTGCGAATGTTGTTTTATACAACTTCTTGTATAAAACGACATTCGCACACAAGTCAGAACTGTGAAGGATCTGTTATGCTCTAAAAATCCCATGACAACAACGTAATACAAGTGTAAAAAGGTACATCCAGTTTTGATAGGATTATGTCCTGCATTTTAGTAAAAGTAACGTTCATTGCTCGACTATAGAACAAGATTTTATGTTGAAGTATTTTATCGTCAATTGCTCACTTCATTGAGAAATTACTTAGCAACAAGTAACTAAATGGTACTGATCATTAATAAGAACATGGCATAAGACGATGCGGTCAAACGTGATAACAAACCCGCAAAGATTTCTTGCCGGATCTTCTCAGTCGCGGTCGCGTAGTCAGTTTCGATCCGGTTGTACATTTAAGAAAAAAAAATGTACAATGATAATTTATAAATAGCCCCCGTAGGCCTATACAGAATAAATGATTTGATTTTGGTTTTGGTAGCAATCTCCACTTGGGCCAAGATAATAACTACTTTGTTTAAAAAAAAAAAGAATGCGATATTATATTCCGATGGTGATAATATTCTATAAAAAGTACGGGTCAGACCTTGATCAAATTTAAATGGGACCACATGAGAAGCACAGATATATATGTGTGTGTGTGTGTGTGTTTATAGTATATATATATTTATTTATTTATTTACTAAAAGACCAACTGCTATATAATATTATAACAGAGACGGTAGAAACATTATGCCAAGTATAGGTCCTCACGGATAGTTGTTACATAAATTAATACTATATACTATAAACATATTGTCTTGACTTGGATATAAAGAAATAAATTTAGGAATGAAGTTATATATATAATGTAGTAGGTATACATATACTATGAAATTAGTTATAAGAATCTGTAAGAATTACTATAAAAGAGAACACAGAACTTACACATCTGATCCTGTTAGCGTATTTAGCTCAAAAAAAATTAACAATGTTTTGGATAGTTAAAGTTTGAGTGCCAAGTCTATGTATTACTTATTATTGTCTATTTGTTTTGGCCCTAGAACTGCAACAGATTTTCAATCTTATGGTGTAGCTAGCAAGGCGGAAAGTAAAAGATATTTACCACCATGCTGTGGATTTTTTAAGATGTTCGTTCACCGAATGCTCAAACTATAGTAGAGATGGTAATCCCAAAACAGATTAAGTTTTTGCATTTACCGGTTCTTTTATATATGATCGATATTTTAGTCATAATTAAGAGATGTAAATAATATGATAAATATTTATTATCTGCATGTTGATTTTAGATCGGCGATAACAGTATTTCCACAGCGCACCGACGGCAAACACGACTACAGAATATGGAACCCACAGCTAATCAGTTATGCCGGGTATCAAGAACCAGATGGGTCTATCATAGGAGATCCGGCTAAACTTGAAATTACTCAGGTAATATTATTTTGGCGGTTTTACTAACTTCTGTACTGGACTGTACTAACGGTACAGTCGTGAATCTCAACCGGTTTCGTGACCTTCCGGGTCATATCTTCATAGACCACATGCTCACCCGGCTTTTTCCGCGATTGCACTGGTATTAGATAATTACTAACGGCCGGTTTCAATAATCTATTTAGGTACAGTCTCCCTTTTGACATAAAGTCAACACAAATAGTGTCTAATATTTATCTGCATTAAGGTAGATAGGATATTGGAACCGCCCGTATATATGTGACTTGTTTCTAACGTGTTTAAAGTATGAGTGCCTATAATAAAAGCATTTTATTGTAACGCGAGGTCCCTTGTTCGATCCTTGTCTGGGCAAATATTTCTGTGTGCAGGGTATCTTAAATCGTCGGTATGAGTGTGTAAACGTTATTTATATAATTACCACTTATGTCAAATATCAATAGTGTATTAAGCTATTCTTATAATAGAAATAGAATAACTAGGATACCTAGGAATCATTGTTTTCAATGATTCATAAACGTATTCCAATAAAAAAAAAATTGTTATCAATTAACACCTGCAAGGCTATTATGTATCTCAGTTGCTAACACATTTTGATTGAAATCTTGAAAAATGGGCGCTCTATGTCAGTTTTGGCAACTACAGTAAGCAAAAATGTTAGTAAATTGATGACTGGAGTTCATAAAAGTGACATAGAGCCGCCATTTTTTTCGATTTCAATCAAAATTTGATAGCAACTGAGATACATAATAGCCCTACATATCAATCGGTAATACAAGACTAATAAGTCGATGCCAGATGTGAAACGTCACGCTTGCTAGTTCAGTGCCATTCAGTTGTAAACTACAGGAGTTCAAAAATCTGCATGGCATATACTACACTCGTCAACCCAAGATATAAGATGTGAAATCTTTTGCCCTGTAATTTAGCTTAAACATTGTCCTTCAACGTAATGGTGCACACTACTGCTTCACGGATGAATAACTGGCAAAGGCCTGGCACTTCCCCAGGCGGACTCTACAAAAGTCCAACCACTATATAAACATTCTGTTGTCTGTAGGTGTGTTTGAAACTTGGCTGGAAACCTGAGCATACTCCATGGGACATACTTCCCTTGGTTTTATCAGCGGATGGAAAAGACCCTGAGTTCTTTGAGTTGCCACGAGAAATTGTTTTGGAAGTAATGTTTGAGCATCCAAAGTGAGTACAACGTCATTCAAACATTTCATACGGTTGTTGTTTATAATTGCTATTTTGCTTTTTACACATTATAGGGTAGTCCGACTACTATCTCACATGATGGTCAGTGATGATGCGGTCGAAGATAGTATCACACTTTTTTTTATTTTAATCTTTTACTAGACGAACACGTCGCTCGCCTGATAAGCGTAATGTTTCCCAGTTCAATGGTATTCAGAATTTCAAACTACAAGATTTCAAATCCTGACAATGTGTCATCCTGAGATATAAGACGTTAAATCTCTTGACCTGTAATTACTCTGGACTTGATCTAGAATACCGAATTTCGAATTCCGAAAGATACCATTTCATCATCATCATCTCAGCCGTAGGACGTCCACTGCTGAACATAAGCCTCCCCCATCCGTCATACCGTATCAATACCGTATAAAGATACCGTTTAGTGCTTAGCAACAACTTTTCAATTTCGAAGGTGATATCTAGCCAGGACACTAAAAAGGGCTTTATCATAACAAAACTCAGGATCTACTGTGGATGTAGGTAGTGCTTATCTCTTTTCACTTGATAAAATAACTAATTGCATCTTTTTCACATCTAATGCAAACGTTTTTCAGTTTTGACTGGTTCAAAGAAATGGGTCTACGATGGTACGCCCTTCCAGCAGTTTCTAACATGAGGCTAGACTGTGGAGGGTTAGAATTTACTGGAACTGCTTTCAACGGCTGGTACATGGGCACAGAGATAGGGTGCCGTAATTTGTGCGACAGCAATCGACTCAACATTGTAGAGGTAAGCGTTAATACTTAGAAGTAAACTGATATGTTATGGACCAAGTAATAAATAGGAGCTTTTTTCATATTAAATATAATACAAGCTACTTTGGGCAAAATTAAGTAATTATGATTTGAACATCTTTAATTATCACGTTGCTTCGACATTATGAATATTGCAGTCTGGTTGTCGGGCAATCCCCGTAAGACCCAAAGGTCTCTTTAAGGTGAGCCAAACAATTTTATAGATTCTTATCTAAAAACATAATAGATAATTCTGGTGCTTCACCGGCCGCTGCACGCGCTGCTGCGGCACGCACGGTACTTTCGCGCGTAGTGTGGTCACCATTGATTTATATTAGTTTCTGCTTAGCAGCTGAAAATCTACTGCGTATGAAATCTATTTATACATTAAAAAAAAATATTTATATTGATAGTTCATTTTTATAGTCATAAATCTAAAAGTAAATATTGCGCTTTACATGGTACCACCTCTTGGAAACGTGCACAATCGTTTTCACTTTCAAGCGATAATATTTATAAAACGATACTTGTTAAATATAATATATTAATATGTTATAATAATAACATATATTATATCAAGTAAGTGTATACTTTTTACTATTTTGAAAATATAAAATAGCAAACCAAGGAGTTGTTAGCTATTATAAATTAATTGAAAAGCGTTTGAGAATTAGGGGAGGGAAATTGTAATAGTAGCTCGGAAAGATACACATTTTAGGGAAAGTTAGAGTGGTTTTTATTCAAGACACCGTCTGTCGAGTAATCTTTTAGGGTAAAATTAAGTATCCAGTATGACTTTGATTTTTAAAGTCATAGCAGGCAGGTAGGCTATTATAGATGCAACAAACAAAATATTGCATCCGTTTCAATGACCGCTTGATGCTTTACGCTAAATAAAAAAATGCCACGATAAGCATTCTCGGTCTTAAGTGATGATAAAACGTTTATTAATGACTCAGTATCTCAGTAATTATGCTAATTACTTCATATGATGTAGAGAAAAAAACTGGTGGAACATAATTTACATGTGGAATAATACCTATTTAACATTTATGTTAAGTCATTATTGTCTAAATTGGCTCCCGGATGTATGGTAGATCTTTGGAAAGATGCTTAAGTACAGAAAGTACGGTAAAGATTTAAATATTCATATTCATATTCATATTCTTTATTGTACACAAAACACAGATACAGTAGAGGTATTAGATAAAAGCATGTACATAGGCGAGCTTAACCCTAAAGAGAGTTTTCTTCCAGCAAACCTTAAGGACAGACAACTAAGTATAAGTAGGTAGGTTTCTGTGTACATCAATCAATAAGATATAAAATAATGATGATACTACTACTACTACAAAATAATATCAAGACCCTATATATACAAACATAATATATTACTATAAAAATATAATACTAACCAAAATATATACATACAAATCATTATAAAATACATATTAGTGTAAAATACATATTAGTATAAAATACATATTAGTCTATAATAAATATATAAGCAATACAAACATACGCCAATTAAGAATTAGTTGGAGAGGTAATACTCTTTTACTCTCGCTTTAAAATCATCCAGAGAACGGCTAGCACGGATATTCTGAGGAAGTGAATTCCACAACCTCACAGAAGTCACAGTAAACGAGCCACCATATAAAGCAGTCGTATGAGGGGGTGTTTTGAGAATAAGGGATTTTGTACTCCTGCATGCAACATCGCGTGGCACAAGGTAGTCAAAGCGCTCACGCAGGTAAGAAGGAGCACGAGGGCTAGACAATATTGTGTAAAGAAAAGAAAGAATATGCAAGTCTCTGCGCTTGCGGATCGGAAGCCATTTTAATTGAGATCTATACTCTGACACATGGTCGTACTTACGCAACCCAAAAACGAATCGTATACATAAATTTTGAAGACGCTCCAGTTTGTTCAAAAGTTCTTCCGTGGCGTCTAAAAAACATACATCCGCATAGTCCAGAAGAGGGAGGAGAAGGGTTTGAGCTAATGTTACTTTAGTTTTGAAAGGCAAAAATATCTGAAGACGTTTAAGGGATTGAAAAGAAAAGTTAACCCGTTTACTCACGGCGTTGACGTGAGTAGCCCACGACATTTGGCTGTCAAACATTACACCCAAGTTTTTGGCAGTTTTAGTGTACGGAATCGGGACGTTATCGTACATAACTATCGGAAGATTTGAATGATCTAATTTATTAAGCATATACGTGCTACCAATTACCAAAACTTGTGATTTAGAAGGGTTGACTAGTAGACCAAATGACTTAGCCCAGTTATTAATCTTTTCCAAGTCCAAATTGAGCATTTCAATGGCTTCATGAACCTCATCAGCCTTGAAATGTCGATACAATTGTAAGTCATCAGCGTAAAGGTGAAACTGAGAGGAGAGTACAAATGTTACAGTATTAATAAAAACTGAAAAGAGAAGTGGGGACAGGACTCCCCCTTGAGGAACGCCAGCTGAGAGGTCACACCAACCAGAGAGGTTCCCGTCATAGCGGACGCATTGAGAACGTCCTCTCAAGTAAGAGTCGAACCAAGAGATAACTGAGGGAGAAAAATTTAGAGAGGACAAGATACCAAGGAGTATGTCATAGTCGACCGAATTGAATGCACTGCTGAAATCCAGCAAAGTCAGAACAGTAAGTTGTTTGTTATCAATGGCCCAGCGAATATCATCGGATACTTTAATCAATGCGCTAACTGTGCTATGGCCAGGACGAAACCCTGATTGAAATGGACTCAGCAGATTGTAAGAAGCAAGGAAAAAAGAAAGTTGCTTTTGCACTACATTTTCCAAAACTTTGGACAAGATAGGTAAAATAGAGATGGGCCGAAAATGAGATAATGAAGAGGGATTATTAGTTTTGGGTAATGGGATAACGAAGGCTTTTTTCCAGTCAGAAGGAAAAGAGCTAGATTCTAAAGAGTGATTAATAAGATGAGTGATTATGGGGACAAGTTCAGCAGAAATAGGTTTCAGCATTTGCAGACAGATATTATCAGAGCCAGCAGCCGTCGTTAAAATCGAAAGTAGAGATTTTTTAATTTCATCTTCAGTAACTGCCTTAAAAACAAAAGGAGAACACTGGGGCTTAGGGCTGTTAGCGAGGAGAGTAAGAGAGGAGAGTTTCACAGAGTTATTTAATGTAGTAGGTGATAAGGAAAAATAACTGTTGAGTGCATTTAAGTCAAATACCACACGTACATCCGAAGCCGAAGACCCAACCCCGAGCGTTTTAAGAAATTTCCACATTTGTGTGGGGCTTGAGTTTTCAATGGAGTTGTGTATGTGCCGCCTCTTGGCATCTCGACACAGTCTACTGCAGCGATTACGAAGTTTCTTAAAAGTAGCAATATTTTCATCAGTAGGGTGTTTTTTATAACGTCTTTTAGCTTTGTCACGTTTAGACATTAGTGTTTTTATATACTGTGTGAGCCAGGGTGCAGGATAATGTTTGATCTTAACTAGTTTCAGAGGAGCATGCATATCAAATAGATTAATTATTATTTTATTAAAAGCAGCAACCTTGTCATCCATATTTTCTACACAAAGTATAGTAGACCAGTCAATGTCCCTCGCATCAGCTCTTAAGCGCTCCATGTCAATATTTTTATAGCTTCGAAGTTGGATAAATTTAGGTTTCCGCTTAGGTCGTTGAACTTTATAGGAGAGAAAAATTAAGTCGTGATAAGAAAAAGATGCTGAGAGTTGGCCATGAGATGCAACACGGTCTAAGTCAGAGACTAAGATAAGGTCGAGAAGGGAAGGCTTACAGTTTGGAGAGTGGTGAGTGGCGTTGAGGGGAAGTATGTGTAGATTTACTGAAGAAACAAGAGATTGAAGTTTATTAGTGCGGATATCATTTTTTAATAGACAAGTGTTAAAGTCGCCAAGGATAATGGTATGGTCATAAATTGGAGTTAAATTTTCAT
Organism: Selenia dentaria; assembly: GCA_917880725.1. NCBI lineage: Eukaryota > Metazoa > Arthropoda > Insecta > Lepidoptera > Geometridae > Selenia > Selenia dentaria. The sequence continues at coordinate 34,391,158 of OU862878.1, read as the reverse complement.
GTTTAGTTTCCAGAGATTCGAAGTAGTCAACATTACAGGAAGGAGGATAATAAACACCAAGTAGAATCTTAGAATAATTAAGAGTAATTTCAATAAACATGTGTTCAGCAAAGTTAGAATACAACGCAGGAGACTGATCGACTATTTTATAAGGAATATCAGAACGCAGATATACTGCAACACCGCCATACCCCTTTCCAACTCTATCGTTGCGTATGAGCTCAAATCCTGGCAAGGCATATTGTGTAGAAGGCATAGCTGGTTTTAGAAATGTTTCGGAAACAAGAATAGCGTCAACGAATTTACAGTCAAAAGAGGACAGGATATCAGCATAATGAGCATGGATGCTCTGCGCGTTTATGTGGACTACATTAAGGTTCTTACTCAAACTACAGAATTCAGCTACAAGTTGCTCGTGTAGATGCGTTGAATTATCACTAAAAGCACTAGCATAATCCCTATCGGACCCACTAGTAGAAGAGCAAGAGAAAAAACTATCTTCAAAATCAATATCTGACATATTTAAATATATATATCACTAATAAAATATATAAATTATATAATAAAATATAAAAAAATAAACTTATATAAAGTACCTAATATTAAAGATTAAGAAAACAAAATGTTTTACTAAAAAGTAATCTATACTACTGCACAAAAGTCCTCTGCTCATAAGTAAGTGGAAGGAAAATCGTTAAAGTTCTATGAAATTACAAAAAAAAAAAATACTAACAAGATACTAAACTTCTATTTGAACTGCTATTACATAATGCTTTGCAAGGTATATTATGTTACTTAAACTAAATAGAGTGAAAAAAGAAATACCTTCTTACTAAAAATTAAAAAACAAAAAAGTATATAACATGTATGCCTACATATATAGTAAACTATGTATAATTTTAGGCTACGTCACACACATTGAAAATAATATAAGTACCTACTGACACATCCTAAAAAAAAAGTCCTGCATAAGCCGGGGAAAAAACATTCATATATTATATACATTTGTACATGAAAAAACATCTATTACTTTTAAATAAATTTACACCATACTCTTAAAATACCTACATAACTACCTGTTCTTTTATTATTTAACTAAAAGAAAACAAATAATAATATTACAGAGCCAGCATGTTATGTTAATAGTGACAATAACACTATCCATTGGCTAGTACTGAAGATAGGTAGATAGTAATACAATAGTAAGACAAGAGCAAATTAATAAAAAGAAATTACAAAAGAAACGTAGTAACTATTTCATCTAGAGAACAGTAGGTACTCGTATAACTGGTATAACTAGGTATAACATGTGACCAACCAGAGTAATATAGTTATAAGTATATGTATCATGTAGCATAGCTGATTAGGATACATGTAATGATAAGCATACATTATCAAACTACAAGCAATAACAAATTACATTATCCAAGATTAAAAGTAACATTACAGATCACTTGGCTGCACGCCTCGAAGACTTAGCCTCATGTTTAGCTGCCTTCGCTGGCACAGTGGACGAATGCTGGTCCTTCCCCTGCATCGGCAATCCATCATTTCTTTTCTGCGGGGGCAGCTCCGCAATGAGTGCACGCAGCTCAGACATCATTTCAACTTTACGACGTTTGTTGTCACGAAGCAAAATTACTATTTTGCCCTCAGAGCTCCAGCAATGTCTAATACCAAAGTGATTGCGAGCTGCCATAAATACATTATGTCTCGACTTAGTAAGGAACTCAGAGACAGTAATCTTAGTACTCTTCAGTAAAGTTTTAGCATTCCAGGCTGCCTCACGGTGCTTATAGTGCATAAAACGCACAAGAATAGGGCGAAGTCTACTAGAATCAGATCCCAAGCGATGACAGGCTAATAAGTCCTCTGATGTAATGTTTGTCATATTTAACTGGTTGGATAATATATTAGTTATAGTTTTACTTACATCAGCCTCACTAGCAACAGTGATACCATGGAATAGCAGTACCTTTCTTCGTGATGCGGTTTCAAGACGATCTAGGCCCAAAAAGAGAAGCTCCGTTTGCACTTTTAGCATGGTAACTGATTTCCAAATCAGAGTCTTAAAATCACAGAACTCGCGAGATAAACTTGCAACATCCTTGTGCGGCACTTCATCATACGCTAGATGCTTCATATCAGCGTCAAATTAATTCATTCTTGTTGAAAACATACTTGTCATGTCCTCCATACTAGATGCAATCTTGCCGTACAAATCCATTATGAAAAATCACAAAGAAAGGTTTTATGGTAAGTTGATAGGAGAAATGATTATTATAAAGGGTGCAGCAGGGAACCCTTGTCACGATTTTGCACTATTGTAGCATTAAATTACTTTCAGTATAAGTATAAAACATAAAATTCACAGAGCTCAATATTTTCGATGTATACAGGACGCCTACCCGCAATTATTCCCGCAATTATTAAACAAGATTTTTTTTTTAGTTTTGGAAAGAGAATTCATATAACCGAATTTAAATTGCTGTTCTTAACTGTTCCCACAAGGAGCCATGCTTGGACCAGTTTTGTTCTCGTTTTTGGAATTTGTAATTAATATGTAACATTATTTCAGAATGTGGCCAAAAGAATGGGATTAGATACAAACTCATACGTTTCTTTATGGAAAGATAAGGCACTGGTGGAAGTCAACATCGCAGTACTTCATAGTTTCCACAGGGATAATGTGTCTATTGTAGATCACCATTCCGCATCTGAACAGTTTATCAAGCATTTGGATAATGAAAACAAAAGTCGGTACGTATATAAATCCTGACTTTCTTTTAGTTGAAGTTGCTACACGACAATAACATCATATTAATCTGTTGGGATCAGCATTATTTGTCCTGATGCGGACGAGTTAAATCAATTTAGATGACATTGAATCCGATCAAATTAGGGTCAATAAGCGTGAACTTTTAATGAATATGAAGAAACTTTGATGTAACAGCATTGTAATTGTTATGTGTATATAGGGGTGGATGCCCTGCTGATTGGATTTGGATCGTACCACCGATGTCTGCCTCACTTACATCAGTATACCATCAGGAGATGGCTCTTTATTATATAAGACCGTCCTACGATTATCAGGTAACTAAGATACTATTTATGTAAACCAGCTTCTTTCGTTAATATCGAAATATATAAAATTAAGAGGATAACTATTTAGAATATTTGTAGAATATCTGATCTGATTCTGAAGAGGTATGTACATCCAAAGAATACCATCGGCGTTTTAAAAAAAATTGTGCCAATACTCTTTTCTAAAAATAGGTACTTATAAGATTATAAGCGCTAATTTAATTCAAAACTATCACACTGAAAAACAACTGCAGCAAAGTAACTATCGGGGCTGAGCGCTCCAAGTACTGTGAAAGCAGTGTGAGCATGTATACATGATAAATTTGTCACGTCGATCAACTGAGCTTTATAAATATGTCGTATGTTGTCATTAGCATGGATATAGCCGCGAAAGCTATATCGCGGGTTGTCTTTTACCTATAATTACTGTCAAATCGTATCCTATCATAATTTGCAAAACAAACCTGACTTGTCCCCTTTCTTAAATAACCGATTCAGTTAAGATATGCATATGCAAGTTGCATTCGAGCCAGTTCGTTTTGATTCAGCAGCGTTGATTCAGTGTGCAGGTTTGGCGCGAGACGCGTGTAGGGATGTTACATCGCCACAAAACAAGTACACATCGCATATACGTTTTATTGGTAGCATACCCTCGCAACAGAAAACAATGACATTCAAAATATTTGCCGGCAAGCGTCCTCCGACCCCACCCACCGCCTCTTCCCCACTTTTGTCGCCTATTTATGATGATAACGTTCTACTTAGTCGGGGCCGCGCGGTATTTGTATACTATCTGTCTATCTTATATACTGTCTATGTATAAGTACTTTGCTATTGGTATAAGGTGTAGGCCTATGTCAAAAATCAACGGCTCTTAATCGAAACGACTCCATTCTTTTTATTAAGGAACCCGGTAATTACGAACTATATATTATATTATGTTATACTATATTATACTAACAATAATTGTATATTATATCATATTATTATAACAATATTATAAATGTGAGGGCCCATACCCTCACAATAATTATTTTTCCTTCCACTACCGAAGACATTTCGATAATAAGTAGGCAGTATAGTAGGTAAGTGCAGTAGTAGGGTTATAGTATTTGTGCCCTATAAAGGGCACAAATTTATTTTTATTTATAAAAATATAATGTTGCACCGTCTAGTCTTCAAAATGTAATATGTGAAATGTAAACAACACAATGGAAGATTCGGTACATTAGTAAAAGTTATATTTGCTGCTGTCACAACTGATTTGTCGGTAATTTTCGCAACATGTTAATATAACCCCCAATTATGTCAATTTGGGGTTAGCGTCAGGTTTCGATAGAATGAACCCTTAGACCCTTGACCCTATAATTGGGTAAGGGTATTCTTAATAGCTTGGGATATAAACTTTGAACATATTATATAAACAAATTACGCAATTCAAATTAAATCTCCATCCATAAGGTAAGGTATTAAGGTTTCTGAAATGCAGTAAAGTTATCTAAAAAATGCAGTAGTTCTTTTTGAATTAGTTCATCCGGTGAAGTACTGACACCATACTTACCTATTTCTACCGCAAAGCAGTAATGTTCGTAATATTATGTTCTGGTTGAAATGGCATGGGCGCCGGCGCAGTGCAGCTCGTCACTTGTAACGAAATGCATCTGTTCTAGGCACAGGTTACCACCAGGTGAGCCTGGATACAGTCTCATAAGAAATACATTAAATTACAGGAACCTCCATGGAAAACACATCAATGGTCAAAATCAGACGGCACTAAGACAGTGCACAGAAAGTTCCACTTTAAACAGATTGCCCGAGCAGTTAAGTTCACTTCAAAACTGTTTGGAAGGGCACTCTCTAAGCGCATCAAGGCGACTATTCTATACGCCACAGAGACAGGCAAATCTGAACAGTATGCTAAGGAACTAGGAACTATATTTGGACACGCATTCAATGCTCAGGTGAGATTCAGAGCTCGTTTGTAATGAATGACTCGACAAAACGGGATTTATGTTTTAAATTCGTGATTTATTGACAAAAGACTTGAGAGATGCTGCAAGAAGTTTACAATGCTTTGCTGTTTAAGGAAAAACAATTAAAACGACAGGTCAATAGCAACTTAAATATGCGTTACATCTCTTAGGTCACACGGTCTTTTCATATTTGTTTACTTTCTTAACCCGTCCGAATCAGCAACTCTCATTCCAGGCAAGTTTCATTAATAAATCTATTGTTATTTTTTGTCCTGATGCGGACGAGTTAACTGATTTTTCCAATTAAAATTTTAAATCTATTTTAGGTGCATTGCATGTCTGAATATGACATGTTCTCAATTGAACATGAGACACTTCTGCTCATAGTAACATCGACATTTGGCAATGGAGAACCTCCAGCTAACGGTGTGGTAAGTGAATGAATGATGAATATTATAATTATTAAAACTAGATATCTACAACAAAAAACAGCTCATTGTTTTCATATTATATTACAGGATTTTGCCGAACACCTTTTCCAATTGCTATATAATGAATCAAATAATCCAGAAAACCAAAATGCAGGTTTTAATTCCGGGTAAATATGCTTAGGAGATTTTCATTAAAAAATACAAATTGGGTTTACTGATATAATTAATGGCTTATCTATATTTTATTTATCGTAGGCACTTCAAAACCCCAACACCAAAATCTTTGATGAGAACGAACAGTGTGATGACGCCTAGTATAGAATATAAAAGGCAACTGACAAGACTGGAATCAAATAAAAGTAGCGTAGCAGGCACCTCATCAGTAGAACAAATTGGTCCACTGAGTAACGTCTGCTTTGCGGTATTTGCTCTTGGTTCTAGTGCATATCCCAAGTTCTGTAATTTTGGCAAAACAGTAGACAAAGTCCTCGGAGATTTAGGAGGCGAGAGAATTTTGGATATAGCATGTGGCGATGAAATGTATGGTCAAGAACAACAATTTCGTAATTGGTCCTCCAACATATTCCACGTAAGTAAGAAATTTGGTTATACTCGTAAATCAAAGCATCTACTATACTACTTTTACTTCCTATATACTTTGGGATACAGTTACATATTTACATTTCACCAGGTTGCATGTGAAACTTTCTGCTTAGAAGAAAACGATATGGTGAAAGACGCGAAGAAAGCATTAGATAAAGTTCCACTTACTGAAGAAACTGTCAGATTTGGAAAGCCTAATACAGTTTTACCTTTAAAATCAGCACTGGAAGCTGGATTTAGGAAATCTCTTATAGTATGTAAAGTAAAAGATAATAAACATTTAGGAGATCGAACAGCAGATCGTGAAACTGTATATGTTGATATGGAGCCACAGGTAAATACAGTAAAAACCTTTGCTAAGACACGATGTTGCAACAAAATGATGTTATAATAACGCTACTTTACAGAGTGAACTCAAATATGACCCTGGTGATCATGTTGGCGTGATGGCTTGTAATAGAAAAGAAATAGTTGACTCAGTACTAAAAAGGCTCAAAGATGTTGATGATAATGAGAAAGCGGTCCAACTTCAAGTCATGAAAGAGACACTAACACCAACTGGTAATACAGATTTTCTATTTTTATACACATACACTTTGTTTGTCAAGTAAATGACTGTTAATCAAACTTTAAGTACTTATCATTAAATTATGGAACTGTTATTTCAAGAATTATCTAAAAAATTACATTATCGTGTATATTGCGTCGGTATCTGCCGCAAATGTTTGCAAGAGAATACCTATAATCGACAGTAGGACGATATACATCTTAGCATTGTTAACGAATAGATTGTTATTGATATACAAATCGGTATTATTTCACAGTGTAACAATGACTAGATAGATAAATAGTCTAAATTACTTGCAATCGCATCTTATGCCATCCTTAAAACATGTTCCGAAGCTGTGATAACAATCAAAAACTAGGGCCAACACCCCTAATATTTTTTTCTACATCTTAAATATTGTAAAGTTCATAACTTATCAAGACATTAAATAAATATATAGTATATCATTATGCACAATAACATTTTTTTAATTTTTTTTACTGTGACATATTAATACGAGTACTAATGTATATTAGATCTACATTAGATAGCTATATAAATGTAAATCTTACAACTTAGCGTTACATTAATACATTAATAAAAGAAAATATAAGACATTTTGGTGGTAAATTGTTTGCATACGCGTACATTTACATTCGTAAACTTACGTTTACAGTTACTGTAGAAGTTATTAAGATTTAGGGCAGAGTCTTGATGAAAACGTACTTTCAGGTTTAGTGAAGACTTGGGAGAGGCATGAGAGGATACCAATAGCAACAGTCAGAGACTTATTCACTAGATTTTTAGATATCTGCACACCGCCATCGACAACGCTGCTAAAATATCTTGCAACCACATGTACTAGCAGTAATGAAGCTAAACAGTTGTCACTGCTGTCTACGGTAAAACTATTTATACGAGTATTTCTAAGATGTTTTTATAATTACATGTTATGTATATGTAAAATATTTTCAAAGGATAAACGGTAAGCAACATACATTTAAATAGCATAATCTTTTCAGGATTCAAATAAATATGATGATTGGAAGCACCTCTACTTTCCCAACCTAGCTGAAGTACTAGAACAGTTTCCTTCAGCCAGACCGCAAGCGCCGTTGCTTGCGGCATTACTTCCACCGCTACAGCCTAGATTTTATTCAATATCTTCGTCACCACTCGCACATGGCAACAGAATTCATGTCACAGTTGCTATCGTTATTTATAAAACTGAGAGTAAGTATTAATTAATTCCATTTTTATATATTTTATGCACCTTGATTCACCCTGAAAGGTGCCTTATGAACAACAATCAGGTTTGATCCCATTGCCAGGGAAAACATATGTTTTATGAGTACAGTGTATCCATGCCTAACGAGGCTCAGGTCGTAGTCCGTACCAGGATTCATTGTATATCATTATGTGTAATAAGAGTATGAATATATTAGTTATTTGTATATTAGTTACTATGACTACTAACCTCAATATTGTTAGTTCTTTCCCAGTTATATCATCTTATATGTAACCAATAAGTTATTTAGTAGTCAGTTCATTAATAATTATTTATTATCAGATGGCAAGGGATCAACACATTACGGCGTATGCTCAAACTACCTCAAAAATCTCAAGCTTGACGAAGAGTTATACATTTTTATCAGACGGTGAGCAACTTTCAGCCGCTCCTAACCACTATGTATTGTGTGACGTGTATTTATAATACTAACTAGATGTGCTATTTACAGTGCACCAAGCTTCCATATGCCTAAAGACATATCAGCACCGCTTATCCTAGTAGGTCCTGGTTCTGGCATAGCACCCTTCAGAGGTTTCTGGCACGAAAGACGGCATCAAATCACTAATCTCATTCCCGGTAAACAAAAACCTGGACCTATTTGGCTTTTCTTTGGATGTCGCAACAGAGAAATGGATCTATATAAAGAGGAAAAGGAATCTGCGCTGGCAAATGGTGTTCTGACTAAAACATTGCTCGCTCTCTCTAGAGAAGAGAGTGTGGAAAAGGTGAGATTTAATAAAAAATATCTAAATAGGAATTATTATACTATAATACAATATATAATAGTACTGCAAGTATGGTAACTTAAAAATAATTTACAGAAACACGTCCAAGCTCTCATGGAAGAAGAAGGAGCTGACATCACAAGAATGCTATTGGACGAAGATGGCCACTTCTACGTATGCGGCGATTGCAAGATGGCTGAGGAAGTTCAACAGAAACTAAAGTCAATCATGAAAGCTCACGCCAAAATGTCCGATCAAGAAGTTGAAGAATTTATACTCGACTTGATGGTAAGTAATTTGTTAACGTTCAACTCTACTGGCCTCAGTGCGAGGCAAGACGCAATCACGAGCCAACCACGAGCGTCTCCTTAAAAAAGACAATATGATGTGGTTGAAACTATAGTTGAAAAGACCTGACTTATTTCCGTGAGTAATTCCTGTTTCTCATATTAAAAACCCTACTCGGGTTGTAGTCTTTTCACTGTGTATTGACACATGCTATTTGTTCACCTATGGCTGTGCGTTGTCAATGAGCATTGCACTAACATTAAAAAATCACAGTACCGCCTAAACATTTAGACTAAACGCGCCTTATGTGCAGTACACTATTTTTAGCAGTAGTTTGTTCCGGTGCTTAATGGTCTTATTATTGGTGGGTACCGTTCCTTACTTACCAGTCACCTATTTTTACTTCTTACACTATCGGTACTACGTCGTAAGTTGTTTACCCGCCAAATTTATGTCGATTTGACTGACGTACATTAGTTATATAGCGCGGTAAAAAACCTGTGCTAATCAACTTGTATCGATCATTCATCAATTGTACGTGTTTAAACCTATATATATATATATATATATATATATATAGTAAAACTTTGTATGATATGATATATATATATATATATATATATATATCATATCATACAAAGTTTTACTATGCCTTGTGCGACGAAATATGTATGTATACATATTGAAAAATTAATTGAATCGTCAACTATACTCCAAACTAAACAATAAATAAGTGAAACAGCGGCTTTTTGTTTAAGTCATGCGGAATGATTCTAATTTAATAAAAAAATTGTTTTAGTTCGGGCTAACGATGAAGTAATGTATATGTGTAACATTAAAACTTAAAAGTAAAAAGCACTATTGCGGAAAAGTAGCACTTTCCACACGGTTTGTCTGCTTGGAAAACGCTCTTTTCGAGCACATGAAAAATACCGTACCGGAAGTCTGAACTTTAGACTTGTTTACAAAAGTTTTCTTTTAAGATAATATTGTAGCCATATTTATTTCATGTATATATGTTTTCTACTGGCATAGACAATTTATTTAATTTCGACAATTTATTAAATTTCAGGATGAAAATAGATACCATGAAGACATCTTTGGCATTACCCTTCGTACTGCTGAAGTCCAAAGTGCATCAAGAGAGTCTGCTAAACGGACTAGACAAGAATCGGACAGGACGCAATCTCAGTTTTGAATGATATATATATTTATATAAAGGATACAACGTCAACATACAAGGATAACGCCTCCTTAAATACGTTAAATGCATGTCATAATTGAAATATCTGTGTTTTGTGAGACGTCTTGCAATCGGCCCTTAGTGAATAATAGAATGTATCTAATAAGGTTATATTAGGCCTGGAATTCAAACATCGGATAAAAAATATCAGAATGATAAAATGTTAACCGACCAAATTTAAAAGAAGTGAACTTTTTTTGTAACCACCAAAATTCGCTGTTTTGATATTGGTTGTGTATACATTTTTTACACAGGAATAGATACTATCTGATGAATGAATAAACGGGCCTTAATGACCTTTTACCATTAATTAAAATACGACTTTCGTTCGTCTAAAGTACAATAAGTATCTGAGAAACACAACTTATATTTTAATTTAAGTACCTAATTAGTTGCAATCTACGAGTAATCTCGTATCTTTGAGGTAAATATGAAAACAGTTTTGTTACTATGAAGAGAGATCAGGAAAGATGTTTAGAACTTCTTTAGACTTAATGATTTCGTGGGCTTTTGCGTTTTTTATACATTGAAATTAAACAACTTTAAACGTATTAAATCGCGTATAATTTTAGATTATTTTATCCCGAATTTATAAGAGAAAACTGTCATCCAATCTACCCGTGAACATGTTCACTGAAAAGTGTTCGAAACGTCAAGATAAAATAATATCAAATTATACAAGATTTAACCCGTTTAAAGTTGTTTAATTTCTTTAGACTTGTTTAAACAGACATAAATAATTTCTTTAATATGTTTATTACGATTTACAGACAAAAAAGTAATAAGTTATGACTATTTGAAAACTTTGTATACAACTTTTTATTTACAACCTGTAAATGTACTAGCATAATTACGTAATGGGTCTGTTCCCAAAATAAGAAATTTAATGTTGCAATACCTATTCCTTAGTTAGATAACTTAATGTAAGAGCCGTATGCGAAGGATCACTTTAAATGTATTGCATTTATATTCTTGAATAAATTTAATTTTAAGTTCGGTTAATGCGCACAAAATAGATGTATTTTTATTTTAGTTAATATTAATACGTTTTTAGAAAAAGATTTACTGTTTCTCATATAGTTTCCGGCTTTAGAGTGGTTAAACACTGTCTCATATCTACCGAATGGATGTCATAAAATCTGACTAAAATCTGAGGAATATGTGACTGGCGCATCCTTTGGTTAATCACATGAAATAGTTCTTCTCACTTTATCTGATGAATGGCGAAGACGAAGATCAGTTATGGTTTTCGTCTTCAGACAGATGAAGACAAAGAACACAACTGTTGAAATGGGCGTGTGTGAGTCTCTAACAGCGCCTTGAGGGATACAAAGACGTATGTATTTTACATAATAATTACGGACAATTTTAGACTATACCATTTTAATATTTTTATTACTTACCAGTATTAATATACCATATTATAAGGCATTTAAAATTAAAATACAACAAACTTTGTTATCCTTTGAATAAAAGACTACGGCTATAAATAAAAGATACAACGAATGTATTGATATTTTTCTTTATTTTTTTATTTTTTGTGTTCACCATTACATGAGTTAGAGCTACGAAGAAATAATGCAATTTGATATGCAATAATAATGCAAACTTTTTGTGTGGAACAAATTCCGCACAAATAGTGGCCCTTCAAACCAAAACTACGTATGATTCCACATACGAATTACTTCTGAGGTTACAAATAGACATGTTCGGTGATTGGTTTAAATTTCAGAAGGAAAGCAGGGATTGGTCCACGCGCATGCTACAACGTCTACTATGACAGCTGAGTCATAGCGGCGTGAACGATGTTATTGATTTAGCACGACTTTTATTGGGTCATTTTTTTAAGGCAGTAACTCTTCCTGATGTTATTTCTTCGTAGAGTTAGAACATGGATTTGTTTTACAAATGTAAATTAAAAATTTATACATCCTGTTATTTCACATCCACGCACTATTCACAATGGGTTTTTAATTCACACTAAGTACTGGTTAAACTTTTTGAACTTTTACTGGTTAATGTGGTTGATACAAATTCAACAGTACAAGTTAAACAAAATAATAACAGTGGTATACTATAGAAACGTGACGAATACAACAGTAGGATTCAAGCTGAACTTAAGCCCGTCAAGTTTTTCTTCTGACGACATGATCATAGATTTCTATCTGGGTGTACCTTGGGGAGTAAACTCTCTGTTTGCTTGTGTTCTGCCCAGGATCCAGCTGTGGGTCTGGACAGATGATTTTGTGGTCGTGGCGGTTTTGGAATAACAATCCCTTATCGGGGTCCATTATTGGCTGAAAAAAATGACATTTAAAATATTTTTGAAGCGATTCAACTACACTATAGAGAGTTCTAGAAAGGCACTAAGTACTAACACCTCTATATCTAGAAGGTTTTACTGTGAAGTGACTGCTGGCTAAGATTGCAATTAAGGTAAGCTTATATAGATACAAAATGCTTTTGACAAAAACTAGACGACTTTTTGTATTAAAATTCTCGTAAAACTTACATTATAAACTATTGTTATCAACCGGCAAAATTCACTTTAGGAAGCGAATACGTCGACACGGGTTTCGAGCATGTCCGATGCTCATCTTCAGTTCAGTGCGTATCCCGATTCGAATTCCGGGTCCACGTATTCGATCCCTAACGTAAACGTTTTCCCAGTGAATAATAAAAGTTTAAGTTGGCGATTGATTTGCTATATATAAATCCATACCACCTAAATTATAAAGGTACGCTAACTATGTTATTACTTAAATAACATTGAGTTTTACCTTATGTACACCTAATTACCTACACATATATTGAAGCACACAAAAGTATATTATCATTAGCTAAATTAATTATTATTATTAACATCTGATAATTTAAAGATAATGATCTATCTATATATTTGCAGCGAAGCGTCTTCAACGCTTGCCTTAAGAGGCGCGCCTTCTGCGCCCGCATCTGGCTGAATGCCATCTGCGCTCGCCACCTATCCGGTGACGCTGTAAATCCCGGTAGAGGCAAACAACATTTAACCCGTTCGATACATAAATAAAAGGTATAATAGATCTGTTTTAGTTAATTTCCTGCATTTTGCTGATAAGAAATACGAGCAAAACTGTTCTCACATCCATATCAATTTACTCATAAGCGAGCTGGTAAAAAAACACTAATGCGTAAAACTTCTAGAAGCAAATACAGTGTTGAAAATATAGAAAATGTTTCTTACAGCATTAGCTCCCAAATCTAGCTTTTCAAATCTAAAACGATTTTGATAATATTTCGATATCCGTAATGTTCTCCCGCAACACGGTCTAATATACGTTGTTATGGAACAACTTGAAACTGTACAAGTATTCAACGAAACTTGCGATCGCTGGAGGATAATATCGACATTGTTTCCAGATTCTGTGGCAGTTTAGGAACAACCTGTACGGTGTACCATTTTACTAAGATATTCTATGAAATAGACGCGTATGGAACGCGTATAAACTCCCTACTTAGGGTACGTTCCGGCAAGCGCCATCAACGCTCACAACTGTAGCGCCCCGGTTTGCCGTTCCCTTTGGTTGACAGTTACAGCTCGCAATGATCACGTAAACCCACCTTCGAACTGCGAGCGTTTTCGGTGCCGTGTCGAACGCCGCGAGTGATTTCGGCGCTTTCCGGAACGTAGCCTTAGAGTAGCTAATTATTGTGTCCGACACTGAATTACTGACCGTTCTTTAGACTTCATTCCTTTTTCTGACCAAAAAAGGTTCAATAGTTCGATACCGGATAAAACAACCGAACTGAACTTTGAACTCTCTACTCTCTACTCTTACCCTAGACCTAATTTTTAGCAGTGTATGCTTTCCCAAATACTAAGCCGTACGTATTTTCAACATACCTTGCCCCATAATCACGCCAATTCCATACCCGAATTCGTTTGATAGGACTCCTTTATAAAATAAAATCGGAAGGAATCGTATTCGTGTAGCGTGCAATCACCATTTTATTGTCGAAAAATTCAAGCATTTATTTCGCGCAGAATTGGTGTAAATTTTCTATGCATCTAAAGTACATAAGTGACTCTTATGCACTAAGGTTATATTAAGGTAACATTATCACATCACAGTAATCCCAAAACCCAAGAACAAATATTTTTACTCATCACACAAATATTTGACCCCGCCAGGGATCGAACCTGGGGACCCGCGTTTGGAAAGTATAGTCACTACCACCGTAACTGCCGTGGCACTGACAACTAACGTGGTCGACAAATTTTATATTAATAATAATTTTTGGAAATACTTTCATTGATTAAAATTGATTTTTACAAAATAATTAAGAAACGCAGATCAAAAGCAAGAAGAACATAATGAGATGGGGCGCACTTTGGTCCTTAGAAGGTAATCGTAAAAGTATAAATAAGTACTTACTTGGTATGTTCTCATCATCATTGACATAATAAACAGCCCTTTTTAGACATAATATTACAAGATTACGTAAACTAATGAATATTAGTACAAAATTTGTAAACTAATTCTAACTATAAACTTTAATAAAACTTAACAGTATTCTCACTCTAGATACAATGACTCTAGACTCTAGATTGAATGAAGCCTTTATAAACATTCCTAAGATCAGAATAATGCCAAGATACATGAATGAATAATACACCTTATAGTTATATTATAATCATACTCACGGGATTTAGACCCCGATTTGCCTAAATTTTGGAGTTCCCGTTATTTCGTCCGTTTAGACCGTTTTGGCTGCTCATAAATAACTTCAAACTTATTTCACATCCACCCGCATCTTGGAGTCTACCCGTGAACATGGTGCATGTAACTGTACCGAAACACTGGGAACTCCAAAACCAAGTAAATTGTGTGGTCTAAACCCCATAAATACGAATTATAATTTAGTTAACAACCGCAAAAGTCTAAAACAGTTTGTTACCTTATAGTTTCTACTCATGTTACTTCTCACAGTACCGTGTCGCCAATGGTAGTACCCCAAGTCCTTGTCTTTAGGCCACAGCATCTTATCATCTTTGAAGAATGGCGTCCAGTTTTCCGACAGCAGACGATGTGCGTAGTCTATATACCCTGATATTTCGAAACCTCCTCTCGTGTAGTGTCTGATAAATATTATCGACTGTGGGCGAATAAGAAACGAACCAGTTTAAGAAGCGATTATAGCTTGACTAAAATTAACACAAAAATATCGTTCCTTTACAAATATATTCAATAAATCAGAGCATTTTTGTGTTAATTTTCATTTCATTCATCCATGAACGTAATGGTCATCGAATAATAAAAAACTGCGTTGTCCTTAGATCATGGATGAATGTCTCATTTCGGCTTTGTCTACGTAAACAAAGAGCGCTGTCAATAGTGCTATTAGGTATATTGAAATCGGCCTTTGATATGCAAGACTCTGTTCAATCGTGGGACATCTTGCATAATGTGTAACTATAATATGTCCCTTCTTGTATTGAGATAAAGCAATGCACTGAATAGGGTAAGAATTACACAAATAATCTAAAGAGTATTTATCGATACGCATCTTAGACTTCGTAAAACTTTATAGAGAATGCATTCGACCGATAAAAACATTCACGCACGACCACTTAATATTTATTTTGGATTATTATAGGAAAGCCTCTGATAATTCAATCACTATCAAGTATTTCCATCACTGAGCTAATTAACTCTACCATCTCTACCAATTGATAGAGAGTGAGTGAACTCAGTTGGTACAGTTTAAGGTGGCTTGATTCAACATTATATATTGACTAGTACAAGTTACACAGTATAGTTTCGGTAACTAAAAACAATTTATTACTCGTAGTAACCGAAACTGGTAAGTCGGCTTATTGATAGTAAGCATCACGCCTACCAATTACAACTATAGTATCCCCAACAATTTAAGTTTTATGCTACACAACACCGCACTCGATACATAGAGACATACTAATAATTTTACAGCGTTGTTAGGAATTTCCTTTATATAAACAGGTACACTTGCATATTTCCGCTAGGAGGTAAAATATCTAATATTGCAGTGGTACTGAATAAGATGGACTTATGCAGATTATTTCTAAATCCTACTGTATGTCAATTGATTGGCGTCCCACGTCCTACGTGAAGCGATTCGTTGCAGGCCTACCCTCCTGCGAACATAGGCTACGTGTCGTTAAGATTCCAGATTCTGAATTTCTAATGGGCTCCAATGTTACACAGAACGTTTCCTATAAATTAAATTATCGATAAAATACAGCCCACGAAAATGAACTCGGCTGAATCCACGCTAATCTAAGAGACTATCGATTGTTACCAGGTTATCGAGGTGTCTAGTTTATTGAGCGAATGATCCATGCTTGCACTACAGATCGTCTAGGTTGCAGGCCCCAATGCTCCTCTCGACTAAGCTACCAAGACTCTGGTCCGAGAGTACAAATTTTATTTCTTTAAACCGACTTAATATTATCGATTAACACAGTTATCAATCCTGCTAAATGTTCTCATACCTGCAGAATTCCTACTCTATTAGCCCGTTCTCTGATAGCCAGCTCCCTGTTGAAGGGGTCTTCGGAGGTGGTACCTTCGCTCACCAGCATGTAAGGTCTTGTCTTGGGGTATACAATCTCATTGATGACAGCGCGTCGGGCGTTGAACTCCTTCTCTGATAGAGTGTCGCCATTAGCTCTGGAATATTGAAAAAAAAAAGGTTCTTCCAAAAGCACTTTCATGCAACAAACTTTCATCCATTTAAACAATCTCTTTTACAATATTATTAGAGTAAGTATATTATCCGTTGCAATTTTTAGTTTAAAAGTAGAGGAGGGTTCACTCGCATTGCTTAAAATGCATTCGCATTAAAAACGAACTAAACGGTTCAGTCGAGAACGTAGGGAGTAATAAGCTAGTTAATTTCTTCTTAAAGATGCCAAAATGAATTTGAACGCCTCCAGTGAGGGTGTAGGCATCCTTCCTACATATATAGTCTTTCCTTTACCTCCATTACCACACGCAATTAATATTTACATTAATATCTATATTGAATACAATATACTTTCTACCATACACAGTACTACACAATTATTTACATATTTACAAACAATTAAATACACACAAACATAATACCTAATACATAATATTTAAAGTGATATTATATATTATTAAAATCAATAATAGACAAATGCCGTGCCAGTATATTGGAACCGCGCCGTGACTGGTCGCGGGACGCGGCGCGGGGGTCATTAGCCACGCGGGGCGTTACGAACCGCCGCAAGATGCATTGCGCGGGCGCCGCTCCAGTCTGCCTCCACCGCTGATGCGACGCGCAGTCTATGCCGCTCTGACTAATCTCGCATGTATGGGCTATAGATTGAGTGGAATCACGCAACGGTAAAAATATAAATATGGTGGTATTACTACCGACCACCGTCGCGAAAGCGCCGAGGAAGAGATAAAAATTCAATATTTAGAAAAGTCTTCATATAAAAGTCTTCATTAGCGGTGACCAATTTTACCCTTACCTTACCGTGATAATTAAAACAAAAGATTTGTGAATGAAACGCGAAAAACTAAATTTACGTCAATGGTACGCAAAGGGTTAATACGGCAAAATATAAATATGGGGAGAACACAAGTGGGTCAGTGAGCCAATTGAAGTGGCAGTGGCATAGCAGTCACATAGCACGCAGAATAGATGTCCGATAGGGCCGGAAGGTTCTGGAGTAGAGACCATGGACCGGCAAGCGCAGCGTAAGTCGTCCACCGACAAGCTGGACTGATGACCTGATAAATTACGTTAGATGAAGGCCTATGTTCAGCAGTGGACGACTTACGGCTGAGATTATGATGATGATGATGGCAAGTGGGTATTGACTGTAAGAATTATTTTAGGGCTAGTTTGCGGTGCGAGAGTGTAAGGTAGATTCGACAGTGTTGTTAGGCAAGTGGCTAGCTGCTGTAGAAAGGACATATAAAGATTCATACTATTAAACAAACGCCTACGTTTGTTGGAACTTTCTTCCTTTCTCTTGAATTTCTCAGAAACCTCGATAGAATATTTCATATTTATGTAAATGGCGTAAACAATCATACCTATATCCAAAAGCAGCAATGGTCCTGGCAGAGGCAATGCTTCGCAAATTTCTAAGATCGGCGGTATCTATTAGTGAATCCAGATATTCTTCCCAGTTATCGAAAGGCAATAACCGCCTGTCAGCCTCCACCCCGGCAGAATATTCATTTTTCTTCTCTGCCATCGCCATTATTGTTTAACTAGGGGAAATGTGCGTGTAAAATATAAATTAAAAATTTTGTGTAAATAATCGAGCGTTTGCTGTGACTATAGATAAATATCATACATAGATAAATACTATATCATAGATAAATCAGATCACTTATGTACTATAATATATCATAGTAAATATTATATAAACGTGAAGCTATGACTTAAATCACATTATGGAGTAACTCATAGAGAAACTATTTAAATAAACAAATTTACTCCTTGGGAATGACACCTAGTCACCTGTTTAGAAACGAAACAACATCAGTCAAAAACCTATTTGAAAATGTTTTGCTAAGCTGGGTCATGGACAAGGAAATTGTGCTAGCGTAGAAGGAGTGTTACTGCGCTGAGGGTTATGCCCCATTAGTGCGTTGCGTCACGTCGTCGCAACGGTTCAACGCATTGTATGCCACACCTGCATTGCGTCTAAGCACGACGTCGCAAAGCAAGAGCGTACGCACGTCCTCGTAGTCGCAGCGAAGCTTCTCAGTTCAGCCTTCGAAATAGACTGATACAAACGTGTTCTTTGTTGTTTTTATTACGCCGCCGCTGAAAGAAACTTAGAAGCAATAGAAGATTCTGAATAGCACCGGATCTCAAACAGCGCGTCCACGGTAATATTATTATTACCGTGGCGTAGCGCATCCCCCTCCCTCCGCCTAATCTCTTGTCCTTCGATCCGTTGAACGGTCGCGTGCGACAACGCAAAGCAACGTAACGTACTGATTGGGCCTTACTGTAAGAGTGAGGCCCCATTGGTACATTACGTTGCGTTGCGTCACAATATGTATACGTGGGGCGCACTAAAAATTTCCGGAATCAATAATAAAAAATTCTATTAATGGTCAAAATGAATTTATTGTTTCTCAAAATATTTTCCCTTTGCGTCAATGCTTTTTTTCATACGATTGAACCAATTTTTAAAACATTTGTGCCACTCCTCCGCGGTGACGTCAGATTCGTGTTTTTCATACTCTTCGACAGCCTCTTCTGGTGATGAAAACCGTTGATCGCGTAATTGGTTCTTGATTTTCGGGAACAGAAAAATCACACAGTGTTAGATCAGTACTGTATGCTGGATAACTCATAAGTTGTACGTTTTTCGCCTTCAAAAACTCATTCGCCTGTCTGGCCGTGTGGGAACTTGCATTGTCGTGGTGCAAGATGATACGGCGTTAACCGTTATTTTCACGTAGTTTGCCAATAATTTCCGGTAAAGAAATGGTCGTGTACCAGTCAATATTCACGTTACGACGATTTTCTAAAGCAACAGTATCCACATATAAAACACAGTTAAAAAAAAAGTGGGATCATTGCTGTAAATCCTGTTTCATCACCTGTTACAATGTCCCACACCAAATCAAATTTGAAGCCCGCTTGTTGTATCTGGCAAGCATAGCATGGCACCAAGTGATGCGGTCCGTTTTTTGAGCTTCGGTCAAATTGTGTGGGATCCATCGAGAACACATCTTTCTCACACCCAAATGTTTGTGTAGGATTGACTGTATTTGACTCATGCCTATGTCCAAAGATGCCTGCATCTAATGGAAGGTTACATGCCTGTCTGTTTCAATCATACGGCGCACAGCATCGATGTTCTTGTTATTCACAGCGATGCACGGCCGAACTTCACGAATTTCATCAAGGCGATTGACACGACCGCGTTTGAATTCTGCAAACCAGCTATAAATGGTCGTCTAGCATGCCGAACTATACGAATAGCCGAACGAGGCTATGCTGAGTTGTCAAATTACACTGAAAAATCGTAAAAAGTCATGCAACGAAAATTTTCCCGAGTTAAATCCATTTTATTGTAATCACGCAATTTTAAAATGACGCCACAATGTAAAAACAATTCACAATCAGATGAAACAATTCTTAATTTTATTCTACGGCTAAAAAGTTCCATTTTCAAATTTAATAATAAATTTTTAAATATTGTTTAAGTAAGTGGGCAATTCCGGAAACTTTTAGTGTGACCTATGTATTATGTAAAACGTCGCAGCGTTGACGCCGTATATACGTTTTACATATATATTTTGAAACGCAACGCAACGTAACGTACCAATGGGGCTTCACTCAATATTGTTTTTTTTTTATTATTCTTCCACACTACAGACTCTTTGGTCCGTACCAATTTTTTTTTTTTTAATATTACGTTTTCATGGAGATTCGTTCTCCAAACATCACAATAAACATTCTTAAGCTATGGTGGATATTGCTTAAAAACTAAAGTGAGTCCGTTTTTTTTTGTAAATACATAATCCGTTGCTAGTGAACAATATTTCCTAATTTTATACGTCTTATGTGTACGCTATTGGCCAGAAGTACTGGCCTCAGGTTCACGCCACTTAATAATGTTGAGGAGCCATTTTTCCTAGTATATATGTCTATGGAGCCATTGTGAGGTTAATGACGTTACGTTCCGTACATCCCTGGGGATGTAATGCCTTGCTTTTCGTCGAGATTGCGTAATATGTAAGTGGACATTGTGAAGCAGGTGATACGAAAAATTCTTTCACTGAAAAGCGAAAAAAAAAACGAAGAAACGAAATAAAGAGTTCATTCCCGTTCTTTCTCCACCAGCCATAAAGTATTCCACCAAAGTACCCATTTAACAAATTGGAAATAATCTTATCACATTTGCACAAATTACGAATACCTGTTAAGCATCCTTAGGGTGAGTACTAAAGGTTGGTAATTTTTTTCAAGGGCTTTTCACGTAACATCTGAAATAGGGACGTTCCTGAGGGCGGCTCGGCACACGTTTTTAAAAATAAACTTTTTTAGAAAACAGTTGCCGCATGTAATTTGGGTTTTTATTTGTGGATCGATCTTATTTGATACTAGCTGCGCTCCGCGGTTTCATTCGTGTGGTGATGAATGATGATGAATCAAAATATTTAGCTTAAGTTCATCAGCGATAATGTTAGATTCTAATGGTGAACGTTGTTTTTAATTGGTCCTATTCAATTCAAAAAAAGAATCAAATATTTTTTTCTTCTTTTTATACTATTAGTATTAATTTTATTAGTATTATCTATAATATAAAAATGAATCGCAAAATGTGTTGGTAAGCGCATAACTCAACAACGCCTTGACCAATTTGGCCAATTCTTTTTTCTAAATGTTTGTTGAAGTCCAAGGATGGTTATTACGACGAGAAAAATTCGACAAGCACTCACTGTTGTCTAAGCAATGTAGTTGTGTTCCGTCATCACCACGGAGGGGAAACATCAGTTTAACGGTCTTACGTGAACCACCCGCAATATTTACATGTTATTGTTAAACACATCAACCAATAATTTCGCCTAAAGGTACTTATATCCTCGAAGGGATAAGCAGCGGTATTTTGATAGGATACTTATCCTCATCATCACCATACATCACCACGGAGGTAAAACCGCATAGTGGTAACATCAGTCATCTTTAGTGAATCGACCTATATAATCCTCGAAGGGGTAAGCAGCGGTGTTTTCAGCGCCTAAGTTTCGCCATATATGTTTTTGGTCATGTGATCATGTAACAGGGGGCGAGCCTATTGCCATCTACGGGGCACTGTTCCAGTCTCCGGACTGTTATTGAGAAAATCTTCCTTTCTCAAAAAACCAAATAACTGTCCAATCCGGGGATCAAACCCTCGAGGTTTCAAAACGGAACTTCCACCACTACACCAAGACTAAGCGAGCGAAGCCGCTGGCGGGTCAGCTAGTATAGTTAAAGTTATATAGATATAGACTAGCCCACTTGTAGATTTCACTTACATGAAACAAACGCTATTGTTAAGTGAAGTTTAACACAATATATTAGTGAAAACCACATCTAAATAGGTTAAGCCGTTTCCGAGATAAACGTGCACAAACGCACAGCCAGGCAAACAGTCGAACATTCTTACAATATTTTTTTTTCTTTCTATGTTAGCTTATCGTTATAAGTTCGTTAAATGGGCCATAAATAGTAAACGGTAAGTTTTTCACAAAAAATACATAATAAAAATAAATAAGGAATGTTATTCTCTACTGTACGGTGTTGTGGTAGCTTTAGAGAAAATTCATATCTGACTCCAAAATTATTTATTGCGATTTTCATAAACCTTTATATAGAAAAATAAATATTCAACGTCAGCCATTTTCAAAGAGAGAGTAACAATTTTGACGGCGGGACCAACGAGTATATAAACACAGGTGAGAGCGAAGACGGAAGACGTTGATCGGAGTCGCTAGTCCGTCGAGCCACAGACCACACTGTAAGGCGCTATTGACGAGCCGGAACCAAAGACCTTATACTTAATAAGTATTAGGTCTTTGGCCGGAACATCTACTATAATTTATATAATATTATATGAATACGTTTCTTATAAATATGTTTTGGAATGTGTATGTATTTATATATGTAATATATATGTATTTATATATTTATTTGTTATAAATATTTATTTATTTATATTAAGTTATGTTTGTGTAGTTTATGTAATTTTAATATTATTTAGGTTTACTTTTGACGTTGTTTTTCAAATACATTGCCGTCTATTCGTGTATCATAATTTCTCTCCATCCAAAGGTTGTCTGGAAGAGATCGCTTATAAGCGATAAGACCGCCCTTTGTACAACAGTATTGATAATTGTATATTAAATGTATCCACGTTTGTTTTATGTACAATAAAGCGTTATCTATCTATCTATCTATCTATCTACAATAATGCTCTCAATAACTTTTGCCCTAAAGTGCATGGTTTCCGAGATATCGGCTGTGGATATCGGCCAAAAACTTATTTCTAGATGGCGCTTGAAGCTCCACCTGAATCTGCTATTTTGTGATTTTATGCTCGTAAACCTAAAACTTATAAAAAAAGTTGGAACCAATCCAACTTTTTTCGTTATTTAGTGCGACATTGACCAAAAAAACGACTGTTTTACTGGCCTGGTTCGTGACTATTCAACAATTCAACGAGAGGGAAACTAAAAACTAACTTACTTATTAAACCTAGCAGCGATCACTACTTGGTTGGGTGACTATTAGTTGCTTTTGCAACCATGAGCGCTTTCGTGCTTCGGAAGGCTCGGTCGTCGATCTCAGATGTTCCTATATATGAAACACTCGGTCCCTACGATGAATAAGATGCAGGGTCTTCCTACTAGCATTGGTTTTGTAACCTGGGGGTAATTACCCCTTCGGGGGTAAAACAGTTTTGTGCAGGGGTAATCATGCTGCAATTTTTAGATGGTATTAGAAAATTTTGTGAAACGCAAGTGTGCAATATTCTAATGACACGAGCAAGGCCAAAGCTCAACCCAACCCAATATAATTATATAATAATATTACAAGACCAAATAACAATTTCTATGTAAGTATACCTACATCTACGTAGACTTAACTAGAAATACATTGTTTGATTACTAAAAGCCATTTATAAGTATGCATGAGTTGTTTTCTTCGAGGGTCTAACCAGTTTTCATGATAGGTCATAGGGGTAGCCAGACCAAAAAGGTTAGGAACCACTGCTATAGCCCTATGCCGCTATACTTAGCGAAGGCCCAAAGTCTCAGTCAACCCAAAGGTAAATATTGTCTTATTTGCGATAGTTATGAATGGATGTATTAAAATAATATATCTATTCAATCCAATCTATTAGATTTTTCAAAATATCTTTATAATCATAAAAAGAGGGGTTTTTTTATGGATATAATAATTGATAGGTACATAGTCACCTCAGCACTTCGCCATATGCATCTGCTGACTGCTATTTTTAACCGACTTCAATAAAAGCAGGAGGTAATATAATCGTGTGTAGGTATTTTTTATGTGTATGTTACTCGATTTCTCCCTCATTTGTGGACCGATTCTCAAAATTCTTTTTTCGTTTGGTAGAGTATACTACCGAAGTGGTCCCATTTAAATTTCATCAAATTCGGTCAAGTAGTTTTTGAGTGAAACCCAAAAACTGAAAAGTATTGATTTATCTTGATGATATCATTATTGACAATCGATCCCGTAGCGGGTTACTAAATAGGAGAAGATTTTTTTTTGCCATGATATGGAACCGACTTCAACACCAAAAAGTGTGAAATAACTTATAGAAGTCGGTCCATGTGATAATAGGTACCTACTTTTAAACTTCCTTGGTACCGATTTCAAGAAGTTATTTCACACTTTTTGGTGTTGAAGTCGGTTCCATTTTTTGGTATTTTTTTTTTATAAAGAATTGTTTGCATTAATAAAAGACTTAATTGTTATCTACAATACATTCCATTCTTACGTGATGTTACTTGCTGTTAAAATTATAATATTTATTTATATATATAATAATTATTATTCTTCTTATACTTACTTAATACATTATTTTTAACCAAAATTTCATAACAATGCCGCGGTGACTGCGAAATCTACTTGCAAGTATTTGACAGTGTTTATTTTTGGAAACCCCTATCCTAACAAATTTTAGCTACCATAAGAAAAAAAATAAAAATACTTATTACATTTTATTCCCTGGGAATTTTAATACAACGAAAATGTAAAATACAGCGACAGAATAATCGCAAAACAAAGCATGTTCCAAAGCAGAAACAAGATCAGTGCAAAGCAGATTTGCATTCTTCGTGGGTACTGCATTATCTGGGAACGGCAACAAAGTTCAACGCCGTCGCACGCCTGACATAACTTATAAGGAACCAGGCTGATTCTTATGTACAAGATATTATACACAGGCGGAAAAGATGACATTAAAAATAATATTTAGAAAAATATTGTTACGTTTATATGTGAGACCTAGCTGAAGCCAGTGTCTTCACTCACTTCATCCTCTTAGGTGTGAAATGTACAAAATAATCTATTCTTGCCAAGTTAATGCTTGCAATGTAAAGGGCGTCAATTGGTAAAATTTCATGTAAATAGCTCCAGCGGCTCAGGATCGGCGTTGAAGAATCAGTCACTCAGTCATTTAATCAGTCATACAGTCAGTCATTCAGTCATGCATTCAGTCAGTCATTCTGTCAATAATTAAGTCCGTCATTCAATCGGTCATTCAGTCAGTCATTCAGTCAGTCTTTTAGTCAGCCTTTCAGTCAGTCAGTACAAGTAGTTATACATTAATTGCACGAGCTACTTTACTAATATTTTTCAATTTTTGTCGCTTTTAATCCCATGTACTACAGACGGCAATGAAGCATTAACTGTAAGCGTACTTTTCTTGTCAATCTCAACTAATCAACATGGTTAAGCAGCCGCCACTAGTGGCAGTGACAATATACCTACTCGTTTAGATAAGAGCTCTTACACACGAAGGGCAAGTTGCTAACGGCAGAGATAACTGCCGTCGACACGATCGGCGGCAGCCGTCGACCTGTAGCGACACTTGCAGTTGAAGCGTGCCGCGTCCGCCGTTTTGTCAGTCGACTGCAAATAGTTCAAGAGCGCACATACGTCGGAAATTTTAAAATGATTTCTGAGTATAGTTATATACTGTTAATAATTATTATTGTTCCTATAGGTAGTAAGTTACTTGCTATTTATTTCCAACTGCAAGTTTTGTGTATTATTGATATTAATGATGAATGTATTAGGTAAGCATATATTTGAATTATTGCCCATAATTAAGATTTATAGTTTTTACTCTTAGTGTCAGCTCTCATAATTAATGTTGAAGCACATTACGTAGGTACTAATTCAACAATTAGATACTACATGTGGGTCTATACGTCTTATTAGTTATGACAACTATATTTATAATTTATTCAGTTGAACCAGTTGATTCGTTTATATTCAACTACTGATTTTAATCCACAACAAACATTGCTATTTTACTGTCTTAAGGTGCGGACGTATCCTGATAATAGTAAAAAGCAGAATCTTTAAACATCTAGTGTAACGAAACAGATCGCTAATAATCTATGAAAAAAAAACTTAGGTTAGAAAAGGAACAAAGTAATAACCGAACAGAATTCATAAATATTACTCGAAGGGCTGCAGAAAAAATCCTAAATAGGTCCATAAAAATAAACTTTCACGTCCAAACTCTCAGAATTTTTAGCGATAACACTATATTATTTTTTACTAACTAGTACTAGTACTAAAGTAGTAACCAGCAGTTTTTTCAATTGTATTTGTGTATATCGAAAAATATAAAGAAAACGTACAAAACTAATGCATTTTCGCATTACGTCGTCGAATATAACAAGCGATTTTCAACCTTAGGTAAAGCATCGTAAATTATTTGACCGATTGGACCGCGTCTTAATTTAGTGTTTTGCGACTATGACTACCTACTTTATTGTTACACAAAAGTCTATATTATGAAGTTTCAAAATGGCTCATGAGTGGCTTTATAAATATCTAGTTACATAATATTAAATTGTATAAGCTGTGAAACTTTGTAAATTAAAATAAAAAACAAATAAAATAAAATATTGAATAAAAAAATATGGCAAATTATGTTGATCTCATTAAAGTAATAATCTAAATTACTTATACCTTTTTTTCCTCATACTTCTTGTCCGAATTCCTTGTCTTCGTTTCTTCGGGGAATACATTCTGCAACCGACTCCTATACTATGTGAGCTGACGACGGCTGCCGCTGATCTTCAAAGATAGAATGTCGACGACTGCCGTCGACACGTCAACGCTGCCGTCGACCCGTGTCGACGGCTGCAGTTAACTCTGCCGTTGGTAACATGCCGCTCGTGTGTAAGAGCTCTAAGTCGGAGGTATTCGGCCTCAGAAATTTTTCACACTAGGCTATTCAAGCACTGGGTTTGCCTAATGAATTGTGGCCCAATACTCATTTCTCCGAAAGAAAGGCTCCAGTCACAGCAGAGGGAATAAGTATCTAAATATTAAGTAATACAGACGAACGTCTGGTAGCCTTTGTAGTCTCGTTCGGTATCCTAATAGTAGATAGTTAGAGGAAGATGCGTATAGTATTTATACCAAGTGGTTACTAAATAGGTATATAGGAAATGCATAAGCACCTACTCCACATTTCAATGTGTTTACTATTACAACTTATTTTGCTTGTAAAATAAGTTCATCATTTGTCACTTCACTAAGTACATAGAATAAAAAAAGTCGCTTCTCTCTGTCTGTACGTATATATTCTTAGATCTTTAAAACTACGCAACGGATTTTGACTTTTTAAAAAAAATTGATACAGTGATTTAAGAGGAAGGTTTATAGGTATGTATAATACATGCATAATATAGCGGAGAAACGCTGATAATTTAAGAGGTTTCTAATGTGATGTCTTAAATAAACACGTCTTTTAGCGCTTACATTGCAAACGCTGGCTGAACCCTATAAGATATATCAAAATAATGTACAATATTGTACACCTTAAAAAAGTCTACAAAAAAGGCCACGGTGGTATATATGTCTATTTCTTAGGTCATCCACTGACAAGGTTGACTGAGGACCTGACAAAGGTAGCAGGACGACGTTGGATGCAGGCCGCTTCCAACCGGTCCTTTTGGAAATTCTGGAGGAGGGCTATATTCAGCAGAGGACGTCCTATGGCTGAGATGATGATGAGGTGGGCTGTAGTATATTGCGACCGTGCGAAGCCGGGGCTAGTATGTATATATTTTGATAATATTTAATGTATGTAATTACAACAATTCCCAAGGGTCTTTAGAATTAAATAGGCTGACAGCCGGCCAACAAACTGAAGTCAAATATTTTATCAATATGTTGTGAAAGTGTACCTATTTTACTTTCTATGTAGGTTTGATAAGCAAAATTAGTCTGTCGTTCAATTTGTATCAGGCAAAAAAAACAATGGTAAAAATAAAAGAAAACTAACTAAACGTTTGACTTCGGAAATAACAGCACCATATATATTATAATATTATACCATAAAATCCACCAGTCTAACACTCGTTTTATAATAAATTTAATATTTATAAACAAGTTATTACTTGTTGTACTACATCGTGTAAGTAATTACTTTGTTGAGAAATTATAAGTAATTTCTCAACAAAGTAATTACTTATACGATGTAGTACTTCAAAATAGTAATCCTATTCTATAGTCGAGCAATGAACGTTACTTACTAAAGTAACTACTTGACATAACCCTATCAAAATTGGTTGTATCTTTTTACACTTGTATGTAGTTGTTGTCATGGAATTTTTATTTTTACAGCATAATAGATCCTTGACAGTTCAGACATGTGCGCGAATGTCATTTTTATACAACTTCAGTTTTGCAATAAGAACGTGTTTTCATTGCTTAAGCAAAGGAAAACGAGACTATGACCATTATCGCCAACTATTTTAGGTAACACCTAAGGCAAGTTATGTGATATTTTTGTACTACTATGCCCGTTATCACCAAATTTTAGGTAACACCTAAGCCAGTAAGGTAGCACTTAGTAGTACAAAAACGTCACCTAAATAGGCTTAAGTGTTACCTAAAATGTTGGTGAAAACGGGCATAAGTGTTACCTAACTGGCTTAGGCATTATATGACCTATGTAAATAGGGCGGATTCTGTGGGTGACTATTACTCGGCTAAGAATTCTAGCCTCTGATAGCTATATACCTTCAGGCAAATACTGGTCTATAGAATTAAAATCGTTGCTTAAGTAATAACTTTTCCTTAAGTAATAACTTTTCCTTAAGTAATTACTTTTGCTTGCTTATACGGCAGAAGAGTTTAACGCACCCATACACTCGCGCCGTCAAGACCAATCTAATGACGTATAGTTATCAAAATCGGTTTAGCCGTTGAGTAATTACGAGCGGGCATAAAAACGGACATACATACATTCTACTTCTTTTGGGGTTCGCCACAGTCGGATATAAAGTACGGAATACGCAAGGGATACGAACTACAAAGTATACTTCATTTCTCGGGACCATTATCAGTTTTCCGCTATTCCTCAATAAAGCGTGTATCCAATTCCGTAAATATTCTAAAGCTGGATGGGATGCACTCAAAGCGTTGCATGTTTTATCTGAATTCGTTTTGCTTCAGCGCCTGCTCAGTTTGCCTTACATGTTTTACGTAGATAAATAAAATACATTCGTAAGTCGTCAATACAATAGACATGCCACACTGGTAGCTTTAAGCCTGTAGTCGTTGACTGAGCGAGTGAAGTGTCTCTGTTTTAACTGGCCTAATTTACTTTTATCTGTCCGTATGTTTGTTAGGTTGTATGTTGGTCCTTCTATACAGGTCGCATTTTTAAACCAATATTGACGAAACTTAGTATGCATGTTTTCCTATTCAATATATATTTTTGTCCTCGGTGAGTTTTGGTTGGGATGTGGAACTTTTCCTTAAAAGGGGGGAAGTTTGCTGCGGTGCAATTTATCGACCGATTTTTATCAAATTTGGTACACAATCCTACTGCGCTTGTATGCATGAGCGGGACGCAATCTTTTGTTTGAGTAACATTGATCCATTGCATCTTTATGTAGGTTCACGATAAAGTTGTCTCAGCGGCATGGATGGAGTAACACGTTGCGATTTCAGATCGCGTTCGTACTATGGAATACCATGTGGAATAGACGTCTATCGCACCACCCGCCACTGCCCCTATTACACATCGGTTGACTAGTGATATGCTGTTCGTTTGGCACATTTTATTCTATAATTGCCTTGTAACTTTACAATAGATATGTATTTTTTAAGTTAAACTACACACTACAGACTCTATGATCTACGCCTTTTTACCGTGAGTTTACATTAGAAATTAGACAGTTTATAAATTCCACTGACACACTGAGAAAACACTGAGAATAATAAGTTTTTATAGGATGGCGGGAATACCCTCAATGATGACAGTCAATGATATCATATTGTTTCATTTTCATAAGTTTTGTGATTTTTCGATGTTTGGCGTGTAATACGGTGGGTTATTAAGTTATTAACCGTTAATTGTTCGTAACAGGGCACGAGGGTATAATAGATACCTACGTATATCCACTTGTAAAGAAAAAGACTTGCGATAACTGTTAATAATTAGGCTTAATCTTAAGTGAGCTCATATACCTAATTCTATTTTTGTTTTTTTTAAATCTCATATCTACCTGTTAGCTTATCGATTATAAACACATTTATACATTTATTCTTTACTTCCTATACCAGAGTAGGTGGCTCAAACTCACTACTGCGCTTGTTGACCAACTTCGTCACGATCTTTGATTCTCCATGTTTATTGCCATATAGTCATTTACACACATTTTATCACAAGTTTAGAAATACTTTTCAACGTCATCCATTGCACCTATGCAGTGGAATTATTATTGTAAGTATTACGCATGTAGCAAGTTTGGCGTATTTGTTCAATCGTACTTCTTACTATACCAGGCCACTCAGAAAGTATTGCAAAGAAAAAGTTTTTAAATAGTGGAGACTGGCCATTTATAATCTATTTTGACAATATTATTATTTATAAGTAAAATAGGTAACTTCCAATTCCAATTTCCCTCCACGCTGTTTGCGAGCTAGTTTAAATTATCGTGTCTTATTGAAAAATGCAAAAATGAGAATATAATAGAGAGAAAAATGGATCTGCACCGGGAACATAATTCGCGCTATGTTTTTATCCAATTTCAAGTGTCACCTGAAACCTGACGAATCGTACGATAGACTTGAAATGGCATTAATTGATGAACCTTTCTAAGGCCACCGTGAATCGTTGGTAACGAATTCAAGCACGATCGACTAACTTTGGGGGATGAAGAAAGAAGTGGTCGCTTTTTGTCGCTTGTTACGGAAGAAAACGTGCTACCAGTGAAAATTTAAATCCAAGACAATAGGCGAGTTACATATCAAGAGATTAAGCACATGTTGTAGGTTGGATCGAGAAGCCTTCACGAAATTCTACACGTGCATCTTCGCGTGAGGAGGATAGTTTCACGCTGGGTGCCGCACAACTTCACCGATGCTCAGAAGCAAACCCGGGTATAATGGTGCACTGATATAAAAAAAGGCTCGTCTCGGCATGTTTACGACATCACTACAGGTTATGAGTCCTGAATTTATCAGAAATGAAGCGCCAGTCGACGGTTTGGGTGGTTCTAAACGAATTAATGCCTACCAAAGTGAAGCGATCTGGAAGCGGGGGGGAAGATTTTGATCCTTCACTTTTTCAATTTGACTGGCTACTTGGTGTCAACTTCTTTACGGAACCAAAGAAGCATCAACACTGAATGGTATACTACCAAATGCTTGGCAGAAGTTTTCTCTTTTGTGAGCAACAAGCGACCAACAACATGGCTCGGCGGGCTACTGCTCCACTACGCTAGTCAAACTCATGGGTCACCCTCCTTACAGCCCTGACCCAGCACCGTGTGACTTCATTTTATTCCCGAAAATAAAAATCTGCTCAAAGGGATACAATTTTCGTCTCCGGAAGATGCGCTGTCAGCGTTCGAGCAAGCTGTACACGAGGTGTCTGCTGCGGACTGGAAAAAGTCTTTCAAAAACTGGTTTAGGTGCAGGAAACAATTGTAAAGGAATTGTATAGAAGACAGAATATTTCCCAATAGATTTTTTTAATTTTTTGTTAAACTTCTGTGTGTACCACGTATCCTATATATATCGAGAGTGGTCACTTCGTTACTCTTTTACGCCTAAAAGCCTGAACACATCTCGATAAAATTTGGCGAGCAGATAGATTATATCCTGGGAACTGACATAGGGTACTTTTCATCATCATCCTCATCATCCACCACTAGGCAAGTGAAACCGTGGACTGCAGTTAGTAATATTATAAACGCGGATGTTTAAATGGATGGAGGTTTGTTACTCAATCTTGCCAGAACGGCTAACACAATTTGGATGAAATTTGGTATGTAGATAGATGAGGTGCTGAGGTGATACTTTTCATCATCAACAGTACGCCGGTAATACCGCGAATCGAAGCAAGTAATTTATAAATGTTGGCAAACTTTTGTGCCGAAAGATTATAGACCATCATTATAATAAGCGTTTCTTTTCAACTTGTAGAAAGTTTTAATTACCGTCAAACGCCGGAGCCACCTGCCCGCTGAATCTTTATAAACTTGCTAATTAAATTAGAGCTTTGATTAGGACAGAATATTAACCGACATTAGCAGTGCGACAATGCAGGTAAATGAGAACTTAAAACAAAGACTATTTCAATAGTAATTGTTACGGAAGTTATGATATGATGGTGGACCAAAAGACATGATACTACCATTTAGTAAAAATTACACCCCACACCTTTTATTTATTTATTTATTCTTCCTATCCTTTATCCTTGTTGTGAGATTGATTGAAACAAATTACTTTCTGTAGCCACCCGGCTACAGAAAGTTTTTATTTCAACAACCACACATTCCTCGGAGGAGTTAGTTTGTAACTTTGTATTGGATGTCGCTCCGTCCCCGCAAGACGGTTAGTCAAATAGAGAGTTAAAATTCGATGCTTGGACCAGAACCTCGGTGGCTTAGTTGATCAATAGCGTCTGACACGGATAGTCAGAAGACGCGGGTTCGAATCCCGTCCGAGGATGAAATTTTTCTCTCTATAAATTTCAATGTTTGAGATCGCTAAAGCAGGCGTTAGTGCTTTAAAAATTAATACTATAAAAACTTTGTATTAATATTTTTTAAGCAGTCTAAAATCTAAATACAAGTAAATAACACTGAAGTGTATTTTCAACTGACTTCCAAAAGGAACAGCAGGCCTAGACAAAAGATGTTTCTGAAATTGTATGGCGTTGACATAACCTGTGTCACGTGTCACGTGACACAGGTCAATGAAAAAGAAAAGTCACGTGACGTCACGCTAAGTACGTAGACGGGACCCGGGAACGTTCTGTCTGTAGCGTGTGCGGAAAAACGCCTGCTTGAATTTTGTCTAGGCATGCTGGTTCTCAAGTCGAAGCATATATTTGTAAATGTATGATCACGCTTTTTCACGTTCTGATCACGATTTACAATTTTTAGTTGGGTAGAGTATACTTCTGAGATGATCTCATTTAAATTTCATCCAATTCGTTCAAGCGGTTTTTGAGTTACACTCCAATAACTGAAAAGCTTTTTTCCTATCTTGATGTCAATTTTTAGTGACCCTTGCTTCTTACGGGGTCCCGTGAAAAGCAAGGGTCTAATGACCCAAAAAGTGTGAAATAAGGCAACTTGTCGAAGTCGTGACCATGCGCACGATATTGTGATAATAGGTACTTTTGAACTATCGTGGTACCGATTTCAACAAGTTATTTCACACATTCTAGAGTTGAAGTTGGTTCCATTTATTGGTAAAATTTATTTATGTAGGTAATGTCAAAATAAAATCGTTTTATAGTTAAATCCTACTATTTAATATTATAAACGCGAAAGTTTGTGATTATGGATGTATGGATGTGTGGATCTCTGTTACTTTATCACGCTCAAATGGCGGGGGCAATTTTGATGAAATTTGGTATGGATGTAGATGAGGCGCTGGATTAACACTTTTCATCATCATCATCATCCATCACCACGCGGGTGAAAAAGCGTAATATGCTTGGGGTAACTTATTTAATCTGTGGCACAGCATAGACTAAATAATAAGATCTCCGTCTACGTCAACACCGTAATGATGACGGTTCTGTCAAAATTTGTGTCAGTTTCTGATACCTTAGTCAAAAGCCAAGTCAATTTGACAGCTCGATGCACTAGACGTGCTCGGCGACCGTCAAGGGTGATGAAATGGAACACAAATACCGTCAATGGTGATGAAATGTAATGACAGTTTTTTTCCATGGTGATTAATTTTATATTTGTATGTACGTAAGTTCTGTATTTTATTATTAATAATTACAGCTTACTCTTTACTAGTATAGTTTGACCATGCACATATTTTATGACATTTTGGTATTAAGATAGATATGCCCTTGGAGAAGATAATAAGCTACTATGAAATACTAATTCTGCGCAGACGTAGTTGCGGGCACCAGCTAGTGAAATTATAAAAGTTTATACGGCAGGTTCTTATCACTAAGAATTTTAAATCGTTGTCTGTCTTTGTCTCTTTTTAAACAGACGACCTTCATTTTACAGTAAATCCCTCTTGATCAATTGGCTGAAGCATCTTACGAATAGGGATCTGTATCATATTGCCGAATGGAGCAAATCTCATGCTCTAAAAGTAAATAACCCTAAAACTCAAGTAATAATCATTAATAGTTCCAGAACACTGTGTAAGATAGATTGGGATGTGCTTCCTCGTGTCGTCTTTGATGGGGTGATTTACCATTTAGCGTACCATTGACCATTTAGCGACAGTGTTAAAAATCTTGGCATCACACTTGATAAGCACTTGAGTTGGGACCCTCAACTGTCGATGACTAGCCGAAAGATGTTTGCGTCTACTGGATCACTACGCAGGTTGTGCAATTTCTTACCGACTACCACTAAAATTATACTAGCACAGTCACTCTTACTCCCTAATCTCGATTAAGCAGACGTCTGAAAACTAGACCTTAGAGAGGACCAGCTAAATAAATTTGAGTTGAGAGAATCTTCAAAATTTCTGAATACGATTCATATTTGTCCTACGCAAATATGACCATGTCTCTGAATTTCGAACTAAACTCAAGTGGCTTTCCATACGCCATAGCCATAGCATATGACCGGAATGCTCATATATTGTCCCTACTTTATAGTATATTGTATAATCCTTCATTCCCGCGCTATCTTCAGGAAAAAATTGAATTTCTACATGTCATGTTGGAAGTTCTTTTTCCCTACGACCATCAGCGAAATTAATGTTGAGAACCCCGGTTCATCGCACCACATATTTTGGCTCCTCTTTTAGCGTTGAAGTTGTTCGCCTGTGGA
Source organism: Selenia dentaria (assembly GCA_917880725.1). NCBI lineage: Eukaryota > Metazoa > Arthropoda > Insecta > Lepidoptera > Geometridae > Selenia > Selenia dentaria. The sequence goes on along the minus strand of OU862878.1, from coordinate 34,355,900 downwards.
ACGCTTTACATGTAGAAATTTGATGTGCGGCCTTCCATAGACACTTTAAAACAACGTGTCAAAGCGTTTTACCTCTCGCATTAGCTACGTACTGCATTGCTACATTTTTTTGTTATTCTATTATATTTTAATTAGTGTATATATATTTATTATGTATATGTAATATTTACGTGTATTTATTTGTATAGTTTTATATCAATTTAAACATAACAATTTAATTTAATTTTACATACTAATATATAATTATGTGGACACTTAATTTTAAAAGTTTTCTATATTTTACTTGTTTTATGCACCACCGTTACTTGTATACATATTTCTTTCCAAGCATGGTTGTTTGGAAGAGATCGCTCTGACCGATAAGACCGCCCGTTGTGACACTTAATTTTAATTTCTTCATTGTTGAGTCATTATTTTTTATTATATTATTTCTTTGTTTGTTACTTTACAATGTGGTGTAAGGTGTTGCAATAAAAAGTTTACCTATCTAGCTCTCTATAGGTTTGTCCGGTTAGTTTAAGAAACGGCTGAACCAAATTTGATGGGACTTTCACTGGCACATAGCTGATGATATCTTTTTCATCTTTGATTTTTGAGCAGTTAAATAAATTATCATCTGTACGGAATACTACTCGTTCTTACCTAACATAACATATAAGTTTATCTTTCCCGTGAATCTTTGAGAGATTTATTTAAAGAAATCAATATATTAACGTTGCCTTCCTTTTATGTATTTGAAAATATAATGTATGTTCGTAAAAATTTACATAAATATAAGTTAAATAGTGATGACCACACTTTTAATACCAGAAATACAAATAGGATAGCTGTACCTAGTTTTAGACTTGCGAAGACTAATAAGTTATTCCTAGGAAATTGTGTGCGTTTTTACAATAAAATCCCAAAGCACATAACTGAGCTCACAGAGGGCAAATTCAAGTTGACTGTAAAAAACGTTTTAATAAAAAAAGCTTACTATTAAGTTCGACATTATATAGAAGATAAAGATGCTTGGAATACTCAACTTCTGGCAAGCTGTCTCTCTGCCACCCATAAAATGTAATATTTGTAGTACCTAAGTAGAAACATTGTAAACATCCATATAAAAAGAATGGGCCCGAGTTTCTTGCCGCTTCTTCTCGGTGGGTTCTATATATTTTGGAACGCGGCGGTAGAGTCTTTAAAGTACATTGTAATGAAAAGTTGACGTTCATAAGTGCGTCTTTGATGCCTAAATTGAATAAATGATTTTGACTTTGACTTTATCTCATATAATCTTGCTATCATAAAAACTTAGTACAGGAAAGCCACCTACAGTGTGTTTTCTTCATTGAAACATAAATTGTTTTGAGCAATATCTTCGGGGACTTCTACTATTACAATAAACAGAAGTTTTCAAAGGCTACGCATTAGATAGTGAAAGAATATCTTGAATATTCTAATGTATCTACGTGCTTTGCGTACCTTTGCCCGTGGAAATGTATGCGCATTTCGTAAGGGCAACGTTGAAAGCGTTTTGTTTTGTAGTATGTACTAGTATACCTCTATGTATGTACACATTTAGTTTATTATTTATCCTACTAATATTATAAACGTGAAAGTTTGTATGTATAGATGTATGGATGTTTGTAATTCTTTCTACTGAATGGCCATTCAGTAGTTCGTGCGTGAAATAATTACAAAAATTACAATTAAAATCCGGGTTTTAATGAAATTTGGTACTCGTATGTACATAGATGAGGCGCTGGAATAACAGATAGAATACTATTTCATCATCATCATCATCATCGTTCATCCTGCGTTACCACAGGGCACAAATAGCATTATATACCTAATATTAATAACAAAAGACTATCATGAATTTGTGTAATTTATAATCATCATTATCATCATCTCAGCCGTAGGACGTCCACTGCTGAACATAAGTCTCCCCCATATTTTTTCAAAGGGACCGGTTGGAAGTGGTCTGCATCCAACGTCGTCCTGCGACCTTTATCAGGTCGTCTGTCCACCGTATCAGTGGACGACCTACGCTGCGCTTGCTGGTCCGTGGTCTCCATTCCAGAACCTTCCGGCCCCATCGGCCATCTGTTCTGCGTGCTATGTGCCCTGCGCACTGCCACTTCAACTGGCTTATATAATTATAATAGTTATAGTTACAGTAATTTATAATCGTTTTTTGAAAACGCACATAAAAATTCACAAGAATCGGTCATGCCGTTTTGGAGGAGTTTTGTTACAAACAACGTGACACGAGAATTTTGCTATTTTTTTTTTATTTTAAACAAAATAAAAAAATAAAACGGCAAAGCTAAAAGTAAAACCACTGACAATCACGAAAACATTTTCAATTAATCGAAGTCACCAATCACCTTTGCAAAATGAACTAATAAATAAAAACAAAACTTTTTAGTCTTCCGCCTTTACAAGTTGTTAAAATTGAAACTTCGGGACTTCCCAAAGAATTCCAATCAAGAACCTTTGTAGTTTGCATTATTAGGCAAAGGGGTAAATTTACCCTTACATTATGGTTAATGAACAAACCTATTAACTTTTTCACAAAACTTTACCAAACAAATGCAAAACATAGGATTGGTTTCATCATCATCATCATCATCTCAGCCGTAGAACGTCCACTGCTGAACATATGCCTCTCCCATAATTTTCCAAAAGGAATGTTGGAAGCGGCCTGCATCCAACGTCGTCCTGCGACCTTTAGGTCGTCTGTCCACCGGGTCGGTGGATTGGTTTAAATCATAACTAATGATACTTATAATTACAAAATTCATATTATTTAAATATTAATAAAACATAACGTTATTTAAACCCTTTCAGCCCCACTGGGCCAGAGCGCTTTAATTTATTTGGTGAAAGTTAAGACAGTTTCATACCCTATCTCGCCCCTCTTTGTCGGAGGCTAACGGGGGTTTGTAGTAGGTCTAAGACCCCACACACCTCCTTCTGTAACCCTCGTGACGGAAGAGAAGTACATAGCATTATCCACTATACATAAAGTCGACAGAATGACAGAAAGTTCTAACTTAGTATCGTCTATCTCGTATATAGAGAAAACTACGTTTTTAAAATTTTTGTTTAATACCTATTATTCGCGCCAACAATGGCCCTACAGATTTTTGTAGATATTTTGTACCCATAGATAATGATGTCATGTGTCTATGGCAGTACGTCGCTAGCGCCGCCACAAGCGCACATGAAAACAGCGATGTTATACGTACCATTATCTAGATGTCTGTACCATGTACCATGGAACATTCATTATGGTACGCAAATGTACCATAATTTCGCATTTATCATCGATACATAGAGACAGAAATAAATACAACACTTTTGAATACCTTTTGCAGGATCATTGTTTTCACATCATTCCCGCATTCCAAATCACAATAAAATTTTTCATTGTAAGTATTAAATTCAACCCAAAATACTACTTTTGTGTCAATATTGGTAGTAGGCAGTCAGGCATATTTAATTTTTAATATGCATGAAAAATCAAAGTGAGTACCGTAGACTGCTACTCACTCACTTATTTAAAGTTAGTTTACAAGTCCTGCCATTGTAGCAAATTGAATTACAAACAAGTTTGTTGGTATCAATTTTCCATGTAAAATTGAAAATAAACATGATTATGCAATGATAAGATATTACCTCCACCTCTTTTCGGGTATAAATAGAAAAATATCGATCCGAAGAAAAAAATATAAGAACCAAATTAATAGAAAACTTAATTGCTAACAACTTTGTTTACTTACAACAAAGTTTCATGTAGGTAAAATGAAAATAAAAGAGTTGTTAGTCAAACAACAATTCGCCCCCTCTTTTGGGTATAAATCAGAAAATATCGATCTTAGAAAAAATAAGAGTATCAAAATTGTAGGCAATCCAATTTTAAACAACTGTTGTGAAATCGTATTGACCTTATATTGTTTAACCATGTTCAATGTACAGTATACTTCAGTACACGATAAATTCAATAAACAAAAGTTGACCCTTTAAATAAAGATGGCGGATCGATTACCACGTACAATAAAATTTAGACTGCCAGTGACCTTTCCCATATAATTCCGAAGGAAAATTTATATTTATAATTTTTCCCAGGTCAAATCCTAATCGGACTGGGCTATCGTTGATAACACAGAATTAAGTTAAATGATGTGAAATAAAGTCCTGGTATACCACATACAGTGGTTGTCCTAGACCAATATAGACCCTCAGAAAACCGTACCATAATTTTATCTAAAGTACCATAATTTTGAAGAGCCGATGTCATAATTCCTGAGTTGGCATCTAACATCCCTGCATGAAAATCAGACACTATCTATTTGCAAGTCGTTAACCACCGCCGCCAACTAGCAAGCGAATTTATCTCATTACTAATTGTGAATTGTTCTTCGATTAACGAAGCTGTGTACACTCATATTTTCATACAATTACACATCGCACTCACTAACCACAGCTAATTATATCTATTTCCAATGAATTGTGTTGTTCCCGCATCCTTGGTAAGTGATTTACTGTTTTGCTTACTTCTTTGCTATCCCGCTTAAACGAGTTGATGACCATTAAAACTGCCATCGGGTGATACCGATGCCCGGCTTGTTTACCTATCCCTATTTGTTTTAGGGTATCATTTAATACTTTTATTTCAACTTTGCACTGCCTGAATCAAGTTAATAAAATAATTATTACAACTAACGATCAAAATAGTATTTGATTAATTGGGTAAAATTGAATTCCTTGGATTTTTTTGTTGAATGTTGAAAAAAATAATATAAATTAAAATAGATATTACTAATGCAATAACTCCCCCTAATTTATTTGGAATTGATCGTAAAATAGCATATGCAAATAAGAAATATCATTCAGGTTGAATGTGGACGGGTGTTACTAAATGATATGCAGGGATAAAATTATCAGGGTCTCCTAGTAGATATCAGTCAATACAAGGCTTTAGCAAAAATTATAGCTTGCATGGGAAATACCACCATGCACAATATAGAAAGCGTTTTCCCTTTCCATTCAAATATAATTCATGTGTCAAACTACACTAGTCTGTCTTTTAATTTCTATTTCGAATTCTACATCACTATACCATATTCTGGGCAACGCCTTTTACATTTTTTAATTTGGTTCTACAACTATACCTTGCACGCATTCAATACTTGCCATTTTATCACATGAAACAAAAGAAAAGAACTGGTAAGCGTGACTTTATGATTGGAAAGCGGCTAGCCAAGTTATGAGATGGAGTATTTATAGAATTCTTAGTACAATAAATCGTAATATTTATTCGTCAACCACACCATTATGTAGGGTACTGACTGCTATACCATTCGGACCCGACCTTAGTGCCGATAAATTTCGATCCCTAATCTCTATACACTCTACACAACCGCTGACTGTACATTAATAAAAATCTTCTGCTGACGCTACTTGCCTAAAGAGGCATTGACTACAGTACTTGAACTTGCTCGTTTAAGGTGCGTTCGTTTTGCAATGAGGGCATTGGTGGTGTTGCCATTGTTGGCTCTTTTGTTAAAGCGTTTGTAAAGCTCAAAAACGTTATTTTTGCCACTTTTGCCACGATTGCCACTTTTGCCTACACCCTATTCGAACGCTAAACAAGCATAAGATTGTGCTGTCAAATAGATAGTTGTCAAAAAACGAACACAAGCAACCATGCTCCGGACGTGGGTAAAAAGTTGCCATAAACGACATTTTAACCCACAGGTTCCCTATTATAACGCCCTTGTGAGCGATTTATCTTTCTGAATGCTGAACAAAAAGAGCCATTAATGACATTTTCACCCACAGATTTCTAATTTGAATGCCCTTGTGAGCGTTTTTAGCGATATTTTCGCCAACTTGGTTATTCGAACGCACTATTAATAGGCTGAGTACCTAACATAATCATATTTATAATACCGTCGCAAATTTGTCTTTATGGAAGAATGTTATCGTGATATCCGTGCGTATTATTATTAAAGTTAAACAGCCAACCTATGCTTTGTTCGGCGCTGCTCAATAATTCATCTTAAGGCTGGTCATTTTACTTTATAAGACACTATTTATTTTATTAGTACATAGATTAAACAGGAAAAATTTAATATATACTCGTTTACGTAATATGTACGTCGTAAACACTATTCTGATAACATAACTAATGTCACCATGTATTTGTATGATACCTTTAGATAAGTGCATATAAGTCATGTAATGTAATTAAGACATAATAAATGATTAGTAAATAAGTATTCATTTCAGAAAGTGATATTTATGATTCCGTATTATAATTTAATTCAGCTCTTGTGTTTTTCCTTTCAATAGTTTTATGAATTACTATATATTAATTAATTTACAGCCAAAGTATTAAGGTAAGAAAGATTCCAATAAGGAAAATAACTGATATATGCCAGATTCAAGAATGCCTCAAATAATATATAAAGAAACTTTCCCTTATTCGACGCTCGAACCTAACCGTCAAATTAGGGATATCAAATCAATTAAAGTACGGTTTTGCGGAAAAAGACGATTTATTAATAGACTCAGTGAAATAATACTAATAACCAAAGCGGTAATCCAAGATCTTAATCACTGTATCCTACTGTACCTCAAGAAGATCGCACTTAAACACAACAATTTCTACTTTCCTCCTTATCTCAATTCAACAAGGTTTAATATTGTTAATCTAAAAAGGTGTTTCATCGTAAATCAAGTAGTTGTTGTGGTTCAAGCAATGTTTGTAAATCGCTTGTTTTATTCCAACCTCTTCTTTGTACGTATAAGTTAACTAGAGATGTTAACAGGAAAACTATCTAAGATAAAATACAAAATGTCTTCTGATATTACTTGTAAGTATGTATAACGTATTTTGTTGTATTTTCGTTTTTCAACTAAATATTGAGGAATTTTTGGTAGATATGTAGATAGATTTGATAGATATATATATATAAGTATAGATGTACTTACTAGCAGTCAAGAAGCGCCTTATTGGATAATAGTTTAAAGTAATACGTAGGTACGACCTTACTGGGCCAAGTGTTGTTGACCCAGGGCAAAGACAGTTGTTTCCTCTCGTTCCGTCTGGGCATGGATGCTTCGGAGCATACCTGCATCGGATCGGAAGGGAGGAAACACGGGTATACCCCTATCTCCCAATGGGGAGATGCGTAATGCTGTTGACCAACGCGGCCAGAACGTCTCCTGTTTGGGTATATCTATACAACGTAATAGGTACAACCCAACGAACGCAAAACTGACCGCATGAACGCGTGACCGCTCTCTATCTGATAGCACCCTAAGATATCAACAAAGATCAGAAGTGATATAGTTAGTAAAACTCAGAGTAAAACTTATTTGTACTAACTACATACTATTTACTAACATAAATGAAATTTCGGAAGAAATTTAGAAATTTGTAATTTTAAAGAAGAGGCTTTTCCGTTACGCCTAAAAGCTTCCCCTTTATTTGAACTCTTTAAGGTACTCATTAAAATGACAAAATCAATGACCTCATGTCATTATATAGGTCACCATAGGTTAAATCCGCAAGTAGGTGAAAGCGACAAAAAAACAGCTTCTAAAGGTGCTGATCAACGTCAATACTCGACAGTCGAGTAGTTCTCGCTTCGTTAGGGACCTTACGTTGTTCTATACAAACACATGTACTGTAACGGTAGAGCAGTAGTTTATTAGATCGTAAAGATATGTCTAACCATACTTGCATAAAAGTATTGTTGTGGAATGAATTTGCTTAGCTTCGTTGTAAATATTTAAAATTTTTGTAATGAAATTCTCGTGAGTTTGACACATATTTGATTCGATCCATAACGTGAGTGTTTTGCCGATTAATCATAATAGTTAAATATTTAAAATATTAACCTGATAGTTATCATGTATATTTTGTTTGAGTTTCACCGTTCTCTCTATTAGAGACATTAGGTACATGTTATGCTCAAAATAAATTAAAATACATATTTATTGTAAGGTTTATTTATCAACGTTGAATTTTATTTATTTATATTTTTTTAAGAAACAATTTTTTTATGATGTAACGGTACAAGCACGAGGCCTTCGTGATGTTAAGTGGTAACCTCTGCTAAAACAGATGCATTTCCTCACAAGTGACGAATTGTACTGCGCCCGTAACCCTGCGATATTTGTTATTAAGTCTCATGTGTCTGTCAGTTCGCCGGCAACCATAACTTCAAACCAAAACACAATATTGCAAACATTACTGTAGAAAAAAGGTGGAAAAAGAAATGGTGGCGTAGTACTACTCCGTACGAACTTGTTTACAAAGAGTTTTACTGAGGCCGTAGCACAAACAATATCTGATAAAGTATTCGTATCGTAAGCGTCAACGCGTCACGCTTAGACTTACAAACTATGAGTTGTCTGTGTCACAGTTGCCCTAGGTAAATGACAGTTTATCTTACACTTATGCAGTTATTCGTGCTAGGCCCACTGCTCTTAAGTTTAGGTTTATATTTATAACGTTACATTGTTTAAAAATGAGGGGTTGGCTGGTAAGGTTGCAACCCACTTTCACTTTGTCGCGTGAATCACATGAAACACATACTTGCCTTATATTATATTTTTGGGTGTTCGTCCTCTTGCCCGTGCTTTGCCGAGTTGGACGAAATGTGGGTGGCAGTTACGGATGAGCAGCGGCGGCACCGTAGTTGTCCTCTTTACATTATAAATATCAATCCAACACACTGTTGACCATATCCTTGAATAGTATATAGTGGCACAAATTCTATGTCACCGTATTTGTCCTCTTTACTAGCTTGCTGCTATGTTTTGTTTTGTTCCTTGTTCCAGAACTGTTAAAGTAAATGTAGATATTATATTAGAACATTATGATGCTTTTAACAATGCGGTCCGAATTACTGGCGGCAATTACACGGTCAAATATTCTGCGGCAGATATCGATAGGTTAGAGATTATGGCGTCATCCATTAATGGGGGATCCCAATAATCTATCTATCCACAGTTTTCCATACTACCGATAGAAATTTGACATAACTTCCATAAAAAGAGTGTCAAATATCTAACTCTAGTAAACCGGCGATAGGTAGATTATTGGGACGGGCCGTTAGTTGTGTTCTGGATAACGTTTGAATATTTTGTAAGAAGGTGCATAAGACATTCATTTTTATTTAAGAAGAAAATGAAACTATAACTTTTAACTAATATTAGAGAAATGGATGTTTGTTGGAATTACTTAAAACATGTAATACGGTCCAATAATTTTGGAGCCAATCCAATTCAAACAAACAAATTTTTTTTTCCTCCTTATAATATTATAAGTATATAGATTAACTGTTTATGACGTAAGTGAGTAAGAGTTAATCTAAGTACAAAACACTTTTACCAAAATATAGAACCTCATCCTTCAAACCTTTTTAGTGTTGAAGTCGGTTCTACATTTTGTATAGTGTGTATAGTGTGAAATAACTTTTTGAAATCGATACCATGATATGATAGTTCAAAAGTACCTATTATACAATACCTAGTTACCCAAGTTATTTCACACTTTTACTTAGTGTTGAAGTCGGTTCCAATTAAACTAAAACTTTAGCTCTCTTTAATGACCCTTGCTACTTACGGGATCGATCGTCATTCACCGTCAATACGGATCTCAACAAGATAGACAAAACACTTTCAGTTATTGGAGTGTTCCTCGAAAGTTAGTGTTGAAGTCGGTTCCAATTTAACAAAAACTTTAGCTCTCTTTAGTGACCCTTGCTACTTACGGGATCGATCGTCATTCACCGTCAATACGGATCTCAACAAGATAGACAAAACACTTTCAGTTATTGGAGTGTTCCTCGAAAGTTAGTGTTGAAGTCGGTTCCAATTAAACAAAAACTTTAGCTCTCTTTAGTGACCCTTGCTACTTACGGGATCGATCGTCATTCACCGTCAATACGGATCTCAACAAGATAGACAAAACACTTTCAGTTATTGGAGTGTTCCTCGAAAGTTAGTGTTGAAGTCGGTTCCAATTAAACAAAAACTTTAGCTCTCTTTAGTGACCCTTGCTACTTACGGGATCGATCGTCATTCACCGTCAATACGTATCTCAACAAGATAGACAAAACACTTTCAGTTATTGGAGTGTTCCTCGAAAACCGATTGACCGAATTTAATGAAATTTAAATAGGGTCACCTCAGGAGTATACTCCTTCAAATAAAAAGAGTTTTAAGAATCGGTCCACAAAAGGAGGAGAAATCGGTGAACATACATAAAAAATACATACGACTCAGAACCGCCTCCTTTTTGTAAGTCATTTAATAACTGTTCAATTTTTTGTTAATATATTGACAGATTGTACACGCTGTACAATCTGTCCTTCGTAGAAACTGACATACGTTTAGTTAAAAGAAACATTATTATATATAGCCAAACGCATAATAACTATATATCTATAACTTAGATTAAATTATAACAATTTTATACAAATCTGTTCTTATATCTGTTGTTCATATATAGCTTAATAATATACATAATAGCTATCTGCTTACAGTGTGAACATGGCCGTGGTATTGGACGACTTGAGCCTAATAAACAATCGTTTGAAATAAGTAAGCCGCAGATTAGGCAACAGTCACATTACGATTAATTTAGATTACAAACTTAATTTTACTAAACGATACTATCGAATGCTTCTACAAAAGAAGCTGTAGTTCACTCCCAGTATTTTTACTTTATACCTACACCAGAACCAGTACCGTAAAAGGTTTGATTATTTATTTTTACAAGAATAGATAGGTATAGATCGAATTCAGACTAAAAACAAGCATTGAAAAAATCAAGAGCAAGTCAATGTTAGACAGTAAATAACAACCAAATTATTAGTTTTTTCCTAACTTAATAATTGGTGGTATATACGTCCATTTATTAGATTTTTTGATGGTATAACATGGTACTTATATATTTATACGTAACCATATTTCGTACTTAAAAGAGAACTCATATTAATTTAGGTACAAGGAGAGTAAAAGAGCGTAATATGGAATCTGGCAGGCGATAATACACTGTAATTGCGGTGTCAAGTACTCTCGGGGAGGCCAATAACTGCCACCACTACTGCTGGAAACTGGGAAGACAGTCACGTATCTCTCGTGGAACCGGCATCTTAATTTAGATTACTCATATTTATTTACTTATTTTGCCAAGTCATCAGTGAGCCTAGCACGAAAATCTGTTAAAGTGTAACGTAATCGCATCGTTAACGTATTTAGTATAAACTGTCATTTATCTCGTACAATAGTGGCACAGATAACTCATGGTTTGTTCTGAAAACGTCAACGATTCGATAACGTTACATTAAGGCAGATTTTCGTGCTAGGCCCACAGTACAGTGTGTCCTCTTTTGGTAAGATGTTCGAGGTTGGTAATTCATTTTGACTAATTTCAATTAGCCATGAAATATAACGTGTCATTTATAATTAAAACCTGACATTGTTCACTCATAGATACGATAATAATATTTTGTAGAATATCTATTTAATTATAGTTTTAACCATTACGTAAACTATCTTAAGCCGTAAAAGGGGAAATTAAGTTTTTAAATCAATATCAAAATCAGTAACCAAACCTAATATTTTCTAAAACATTAAAATTTATTGACCATTATAGCGTGTACCTACCTCAGTTACCATTGACTGAGTGCACAATTACAAAAAAAATTGATATTTTTTCATATAAAATATTATAAAGAGATTCCAATTAAATAAAGATTACTTTAAAGTTCTGACGCCCCTGTAATGTGCAGTGCAGGTGCTTACCATTTGTTGCAAGACAGGGCCATCTCATCAATTTATCTAAAAAAAAGTAGCAAGTCCCATGTGGTCAGTACTATAAAACGATAAATAAGACGATCCTATTCTTACAAGGTGAGTGAGTCACATTTAGGAACTGTAGGTTAGTAAAATGTGCCAAAACCACGTTTATTCAATGGAACAACTATAGATATATTTCAAAAAAATATGAATTCTGGGTAACAACTATTACAACTACAGTTTAACTATTTCTGCAATAAATCAATTTGTATACAATGTACAACTACAATAGATAATCTTGATTTTCTATTTTATTTGTACAATGTACTAGCTATACTTTTTTGTGAGATTGATATTATCACTCTCGGCTCCTGGTTTGAGTGAGTTTTACGCCACTGGTAGGGGCTACTACATCTGACATTAGTTCTGGGACAGAAGCCCAAGCAATCACGGCCTACTGACATCTAAGGCCATACTCCATCATCTACTTATTTATTTCACAAACTTAGGAAAGTCTCAGATGAGGTGTAAAAATACTCACATTCCAGCAGGTATGATTTTATTTTGTTTTTTAAATAATGGCCCCGAGTTTCTTGCCACTTCTTCTTGGTAGGCTTTATATATTTTGGAACACGGCGATAGAGTCTTTAGAGTACATTATAATCATTGATGTTTATAAGTGCGTCTTTAATACCTAAATTGAATAAATGAATTGACTTTGTAATGGGGGGCTACCATACGAAATCTTATCCTTAGACTAATGTAGACTAAAAGTGTACATTTTCGACATTCATATAAGAAGGAGAATATGGTAGTGGCATTCTGTAGAAATTATCTGACGGTTATGTAACTCGATCCAGTGATTCAATCCCGATTCCAAAAGGTGTAGGGCTATGGCCGATTTTTCAGTGTCATTGTTCTTCACAGCCCTAATCCGCTCTTTAATTCGACATCAGTTCGTTTGGTCGATATAAGACTGCCAAAGCTGCAATCTACTTTATAAACGCCGGGTTTTTCCAAAGAAAAGTTGTCTTATGGCGAACGCAGCATCTACGCACTCTTTCTGAAAGAAGTTAAAATAGTGTAACAACATATTTGCAGCCCCATCCGTACCTTCTTTCAAATACGGCAAAAATGCTGGTTGTCTTTCGAACTTGCAGTGAGGGAACTTTCTTGTAGTTTTTGGCCTCGACTGTGTAGCCTGCAATTTATATCTATTCCTCTGTGGGACTTTCCGGACATGTAAAAGTTCTTCGTCTTCAATGTGCGCGGTTTGTCAGTGATGTCACTACTGAGTTAAGAAATGAACGTAATATACTTATAGGAGCTATTACGTGCATGAGTTCAACCATGTGGGTAATGGTGCGAGTCAGCGTGGAGATATCGGTCAGAGTGAACCGGTTTCCTGTACACTGTACGGCTAAAGAAAGATATTTGACACTATTTGTATGTAAGTTTTGTCAAATTTCTGCCGGTAGTAAGGTAAACTGTGGATAGATAGATTATTGGGATTCTCCCTTCGTTCACCGTCCTTCCGTTCTCGTATTTTTACGTCTAAGAAAGCGATAGAACTCTCAATTTATATCTCGTAAAACTGAAACTGATCTTATTATGTATATGTTGTTGAGATGTATCAGACATAATTATATCGGTAGGCTCTTTCAGACCATCAGTGGGATAGTAAAACCTAAAGAAAAACGTAAGAGTGAAAGTTTTAATTATGAATTCATCGCTATCAGATTATAATATATTTTACACCAGTTCAAAAACAGACAACTTAGCTATAATAATAAGTGTATTATCATTTCGGTATTATCTTAGTTAAGCAAGTATTAAAATCGCAAGTAAAACACATAATGACTTTACTAAGACCGCGACTGGGTACTTAAATACTTTGGCAACTTTCCTCAACGTAGGATGGATCAGCACTTAGTGCTTGTTAAAAACCAAGCTTAACCATAATATATAAATATGTCGTTTGTTATTTGTTTATTGTTTTGAATAATGTCAATTAAAAAACTAGTTAGAACTGACAAACTTAGTCGGTAGTTATAGGAGATTACATTAGTTTTTACTCAATAAGCTAGAGATTTGAGAATTTCTGAAGTGGACGCAGTTAAATAATATTCGAGGCGAGCAAACCCGACTTACTAGGTGGTTGTTACTTCTTGGTTGATACAACCAGTGTCCTCTATTCTAGTAACCTTGAAGCAATAGTGCGTAAGCTTAAATTGTGCTACGGAGTGAGAAACTATATAAGTAAAGTTACTTAGCAAAACACAGTGACACAGAAAAGTTACTGCTTAACCACACACGTTGCAGTTCCTGAAAAAGTAGGTAGATTTCTACAAGCCCTATTGTATTATTGGCCAAATATGGTGAATAGCCATTCAACGGGTTAATGAACTGCTTAATGGCCCCGAAAGGACTTTTCTACATGTAGATCTAACCGGGCGATACCGGATTATTCCTCAGATAGGGGCACTGACGCACCATACCTCGTGTATTCACAATTACTTATTCCTCAATAGCTCATTGCTTCAATTTAACATTAGGGTTAAGAATTAGAATGGCTCTTAGAACCCAGCCTCACCATTTCCCTGTGTCGACACGGACTCCCCGTTATGCAGATATTTAAAAAATAACACTTAACAATTTTTTGTCGATACTGCTAGGTACTACTTATTTTTGTACGAAAGTGTAAATGTAACAAAGTATTGTTTGCAAAGCAGTGTAGTAGTAGTAAATAATGGATCGGTTGTCTGGAAGAGATCGCTTTTAGCGATAATACCGCCCATTTGTGCCTAATAATTAAGTCGTTTCCTTATTTTGTGATTTACTTTGGTGCCAATAAAGAGTTTTTGTATTGTGTTGTTTACAAACAATATTTCACATTTAGTACTCAGTAACGCCTCCAGTACCTACTGTAGAATACTTGTTACGAAGTACCTAATGTGAAATTTTATTGATTAAAGACCTTAGTTTCCTAAGAATCATAATTACACCAGTGATCAACTCTAAAAACAGTATGATAGTATACTTTTCATTTTATACGAGTATTTCAAACCCATATGCAGTAAATATTACTTTAAATTGGACAGCCGGTGTTGAAAAACTTTTCACTCTATAAAAATTTCCATAAATTTCAGTTCTCCAAAAGTTTTCACAAACCGTGCATCTTTATTTACTTACTTGTTCATTGTTTAAAATGCATTTTCCTGAAACCTTTAAGCAATGTTTACCGCACCAACTTTGGACGCACGGAGGTGGGGCATCAGGGGTTGGCAACAGGCAGGCGTATATAAAAACCAAAGTTAAGCGTTGGGAATGAAAATCATACATTTTAATCAACCACGTTCATCTTGTATAAGGTACATAATGCGTTATTTTTCATTGCAAACCCCACGCTTTGTATTTGGAAAATAACTCATGAGGTTTACTAATATAATGCTTATAGTATTACTTTTTAAAGCACTAACGCCTGCTTTAGCGATCTCAAACATAACATAATGCTTCCACCATTTATGCTCAGTTCCTACGCCGGACTACGGCCTTTATCCTCAAAGTAGGGAGTATGTGCCATAATCCACCACGCCGACTCAGTACCGAATCTCAAAATTCGTTTTTGTTTGAAATTTGATGCTCTCTCGTGTGGTCCCATTTAAATTTCATCAAATTCGGTTCAATAGTTTTTGAGTTACAGTCCAATAACTGAATAGAATGGAAGTCGGTATATTTTTTTTTATTGTACTTGTTTGCTAGACACATAGTTTGGCGAAACGCTCAAAACTGATTAATGAATGATTGTGCCTCCTACCGTAAGTTAAGGTTAGGTTTGAACTACGACAAAACTACGCGTAATACGAGCGAGCGATGCGAGCGTGCCGCGGCAGCGGCCGGGAAGCGCTCAGAACTAAGTAATGAATGATTGTGGCTCCAACCCTAGGTTAGGCTATTTTTGTTGGTAGTTAGATAGAGTAGTGCGAACAAATATTACCTACCCACAATTTTCTTGACGTACTCTTTATAAATAGGAACTTGTGAGACTGATCCTTTGTAAAATGTGAATACTTATGTAAAAGAATCAATGTATGATGAAAAAAAGAGCAAATAACAAAATATTATTCGATACATTTTACAAGACTTATGCGAAATAGATGCTTGAAATGTAACTGTTTGTGAAAATAATTATTTATGAAATAAGAGGTTTTTGAAACGAGCTGTATACGAAACGTTGTTTGTAAAATGAATCATTTTGAAAAAACATGTTTTAGTAATGAATTGTATACGAAACGTTGGCTGCAATGTAATATTTTGTCATAAGTATGTCGGCAAATCATTAGGTAACCCTTCACCTATTTATCAAACATTATGAAAGTCAGTCTTCTTCAGCCAAATAATTGTGAATCCAGACAATAGGTAATCGCCAGATTAAACGTAGAGGGTTAAACGTAGTCACGCATGTTTTCCTTGTGGAATGTTTGAACACGGGTGACACGGCAAATCAGATTTCTGACATACCTATTCATAAAAGTGTTTGAAGCTAAGTCACAATAAAAAGACGGACTCAGACCCGGCTCGAGTCCAAGGGATTTTCCCCATTGTTATTGAACTCTTTGTTTCTTTGTGGACATCGAGTCTGTATTGAAACATTTATTACTACGTATCTCAGTCGATTCTAGGTTGTGGAAACGTTGGAAATGAAATTGATAAAAACGTTGAAGCGAAACATAGATTTTAAAAATTATTAGTATAAAGACTTTTTTTATGAAAATCGTTGACGAGACGAGCAAGTAGCTCGCCTCGGCTAGCAATGCGCTGTACTCGACATCCTGAGATATAAGATACTAGCTGCTCTCCGCGGTTTCACCAACGCGGTGATGGATGATGATGATGATTATGAAATGAATATAGCCTATGTTACTCAGGTTGAATGTAGCTTTCCAATGGTGAAAGAATTTTTGAAATCGGTCCAATACTTTTTGAGCCAATTCGTTACAAACATACATACAAATCTTTCCTCTTTATAATATTAGTATAGATTAAGTCTCTTGCCTTGTAATTTCGCTGGACATATTGCACGGCAAACCGAATCATACTAATGTAAGCATACGAGTACTACTGCTTCTAGGTTGAAAGGTTTGGCACTTCCCCAGGCGATTATGCAAAAGTTCTACCAATACAAGAAGGTACCGAAAGGTCACACCGTGGGGTGCCGGCTTAGAATAGTATTTCCCCATCTCTACCCGTGGGTGCCGTAGAAGCCGGCTAAGGGATAACAATCAGAAGGTGGGCAGCAGCACCTTCTTTCCCATAACTGCGCTCGCCAACCCGCCTCCCAAGCGTGGCGAGTATTGGCATACCACATTGCACATTAAAATCGTTTCTTAAGTAAATATTTTTTCTCAAAAATGGTATGTAATGTTGCCATAACATCTCTAAAAAGTATCCAGAAAGTTAAATCGACCGGAGACAACAAATGTCAAGTAAGAAGCGATATTTAAAATTTGGAATGCTCTTTAGATGTGCTTAGAAAAAAAACATAGTACCAAACACAGATTAGAGTTTAGCCATTATAACATGTTTATAGGAGGGATGCTCCTCTATCTCTCTTTTTGGTATGACATTTTATGAGATAGATTTATTTTTGGGGCCTTCAACAGTGACACTTGACGCGACGCAGAAAAAGTATGCACGATGCGTTTTGTACTTATTAATGTTGTAGAAGTATAGTGTGGGATTTTATGTTTGTATTTAGTAGTTTCAGTATATAAATTATGTTGGATTAAAACTTTCCATTCTAATATTAAAATGGAGATTCAAATACAATAATTTACATTTTTTTTTATAAAATTCAAGAAATGTTAAAATAGAACAATGTTCAAAACTAAACGCAAACTTATTAGTAAAAAAAATGACTGGCGGGATTTTACATTCAACTGCGACAATTGTGTTTTACATTACCGCGTGAACATAGATAATCCCAAAAAGAAGGTTCAAGCGAATCCGACTAGGAAATAAATCCTCCTGATTAAAAAGCTGAGGCCGAATTAGCAAAAAACAATTCACTTCCTCCAAATCCAAGGAGCGATATATGAAAACTTATGAAAAATTTATTAAGAGGAAGGCAAAAAAGCGAGCCAACAGTTGGTCTGAAAATAGAATTTTTGAGAAAAACATTAATACAAGCCTCAACCAGTAAGAAGGACATCCTGGCCTCGTATATAACCGGTTAACTTATACTTGGCCAGGAGGACTTACTTACTGGATTCTGCAGTAATGTACTATTACTCCTTTATAAAAACGGCAGTTAAAATTAGACTGTCGTCCTTTCTCCTATAACTGTCACTGTAACTTAGCAGACCGCACCGCGACTCTATTCAATTCTAATTATTCTTCACATCGTGCGGCATCCAACTTACTGAATCTAGGAACTTGCTAGTTGCGTGCGACAACTGCTTTCCGAAAGTTTAGAACTACCTGCGATCGGAGTAACTGAACGTGTAGTAACTGTCAGGTTGATCTTGTTAGTAGTATAGCATAGTATAGTAGTTAGTAGACGTTGGTAGTAAGGGAATTTAATTAGGAATGAGCTTAGAACGCCGCGCTGCACGTTTGGTTTCAGCTTGCGGTTTGGTGGCATGCGGTGTTTGCATAATTGTTCTAATCTGTTCAGATAGCAAGTAAAAGTTGCTTCCGTTTTGCAGGTCTTTAGCATGGTATAATATATATATAAAGACGATAGTACTTAAACTGCGTGTTAAATTTAAGATGCTCATTCAAGAACCTAGGTACTGCTCGCAGCATTATTTTATAGATAAAGTACTATATGTAGTTGCACTTCGCAGTTTCATCCGCGTGGTGTTGGATGATGATGAAGAAAAGTTCAGGCGTAATTGAGTAACACACGTCTAGGTCTAACCAAACATTCGCATTTAGAATGTTAGTAAAAGTACTGACACGGTCACAAGTCTGACACGGATAATAAGAAGACGCGGGTTCGAATCCCGTCCGAGGATGTGAATTTTTCTGTCTATAAATTTCAATGTTTGAGATCGCTAAGCAGGTGTTAGTGCTTTAAAAAAGTAATACTATAAAAATTATAAAGGGTTGCGACGTTAATACGAAAGTTTAAGTATTTCTTAAAATTACTGTTTCGGTTGGATAGTGCTGTCAAAGCTGTTCAATATCGCTCTGTCCTCGTAAGACGTTTAAATCAGATAGAGAGTTAAAATTCAAGGCTCGGACCTAGAGCCTCAGTGCCCTAGATGGTTATGGTGTCGGACACTAATAGTCAGAAGACGTGGGTTCGAATCCCGTCCGAGGTTGGAATTTTTCTCTCTATAAATTTCAATGTTTGAGATCGATTAAGCAGGCGTTAGTGCTTTAAAAAGTAATACTATAAAAATTACAAGGGCTGCGATGTCAATACGAAAGTTTCAAGTATTTCTAAATAATGCTTCTTTCGGTTGGATGGTACTGTTAAACTGTACAACAGATGTTGCTCCGTCCCCGCAAGACGGTTAGTCAAATAGAGAGTTAAAATTCGATGCTCGGACCAGATTCTCGGTGGCCTAGTTGGTCAATGGCGTCTGACACGGAGAGTCAGAAGACGCGGGTTCGAATCCCGTCCGAGGATGGAATTTTTCTCTCTATAAATTTCAATGTTTGAGATCGCTTAAGCAGGCGTTAGTGCTTTAAAAAGTAATACTATAAAGATTTTCAACCTTGCTTAAAGCATCGTAAATTATTTTAAAATTGGTGTTGGACCGCGTCTTAACTTGTCCATAACAGTTGCAGTGTTCAGAGCTTGCGATTGTAGTTTCGCATGGCACTGCACTGCGCTCGCACTCTCTCACGAGTCTCTTTCGCTCAGTAATTTCACTTGCCATTCGCACCCTAACACAGCAATGTTTGCGCACAAGTGCTTCGTGGCATAGTATCTGGCAATGTGGAGGTACCAACCAAGAATCTGTACGGTAAATGTGGCTGGGTTGGCCATCCTGAATGATGAACCTGACAGTTAAAAAAAGTACAAATCAGCCATAATTATAAACAAGTAATTACTTGTTGCTAAGTAATTTCTCAATGAAGTAAGCACTTGACGATAGAATACTTACTTCAACATAAAATCTTAGTCGAACAATGAACGTTACCTAAGGTAAATGCATGACATAACCCTATCAAAATTGGATGTATCTTTTTACACTTGTATGTACCTAGTTGTTGTCTTGGGATTTTAAGTTTTACAGCATGATAGATCCTTCACAGTTCAGACTTGTGTGCGAATGTAATTTTTAAACAACTTCACTTTTGCAATAAGAACGAAAAATTGACGTGTTTTCATTGCTTAAGCGAAGGAAATGGAGTCTATATATGACCTATGTAAAAATGGCGAATTCTGTGGGTGACTATTACTCGGCTAAGAGTTCTAGCTGTTGATAGTTCTAACTTCAGGCATATTCTAGTCAATAGAATTAAAATCGTTGCTTAAATAATTACTTTTCCTTATGTAGGTAATTACTTTTACATGTTTATAAATACGGCTGTAAGACTTTGAAATCATAAACAAAACTATCATTTGGCGGTTCAAAGGATGGTTTCAAAATATGTAGACACATAGTTATGTGTATAGGGTTTGTGTTTTCATGATGGTGATGATGTTTCTGAAATAAGATGCTAAACAACTGCACATAATACATCCTGCAACTTTTACAGCTTTAGCTTCAACTAATCGTTGCAATTGTCAAAATCATATGTGAGTCCCAACCTAACTTTATGTACCTAACTAAACGTTGCGATTCCCAAAATCCTCTATGAGTCCCAACCCAATTTTCTAAACGTTGCAATTTGCAAAAGTTCGTGGCAAGTTCTATGAGTCCCATCCCAACTTTATGTAACAAACTAAACGTTGCAATTCCCAAAACCCTCTATGAGTCTCAACCCAACTTTAAGTAACAAACTAAACGTTGCAATTCCCAAAACCCTCTATGAGTCTCACCCCAACTTTATGTAACAAACTAAACGTTGCAATTCCCAAAACCCTCTATGAGTCCCACCCCAACTTTATGTAACAAACTAAACGTTGCAATTCCCAAAACCCTCTATGAGTCCCACCCCAACTTTATGTAACAAACTAAACGTTGCAATTCCCAAAACCCTCTGTGAGTCCCACCCCAACTTTATGTAACAAACTAAACGTTGCAATTCCCAAAACCCTCTGTGAGTCCCACCCCAACTTTATGTAACAAACTAAACGTTGCAATTCCCAAAACCCTCTGTGAGTCCCACCCCAACTTTATGTAACAAACTAAACGTTGCAATTCCCAAAATCATCTGTGACTCCCACCCCAACTTCCCATTATCCAACAACAATCGGCAAATAGCATTGACGATGTCGTCAGAGTGCGTTACCGCAAATCATGTATCTGTAATACAAGCCTATTCCCCGACACAAAGCCGCCTAGGCATTGTAACGGAGGGAAGCGAATGTAATCTGGACCTAGGGGGCGGTTTGTGGTCACGGCCAATTACTAACTTGACAAGAGCTGTGATGGTTTCAAGATTTTCAAGGCATCATCATCGTTTTGTTTCTTTTTAGATAAGTTTGAAAATCTGATATCTGCCCTATATTTGTAATATTATATTGTTTATTTTTTAAGAGCTATGTGTTGTTGCTTGTGCAATGCTTGCATGTGCCTTGTTGATTGACTAATTAAAGTAATATTTAATTAGTCAATTATACTTTAATTACTATACTACAGTTTCAGGCATGAGTTTGACCTTGTACTACTTGTAGTATTATCTAATGCAAAAAATAGGTTCTATAAAGATGCGCATACCGTTGAGACATTATATATTTAAAACATTATATATATTATTATATATTATGTAATATTTTATGTATATAATCTAATTTATTTTATACCAGCGACTGCCCGCGACTTCGTTCGTGCTGTAGGCTTTGGCATATATATATTTATGCCGAAAAAAATAATATATATATTGAATCAAGCTAGTCTAACGATTCGCTGTTATTTTGAATCACGTTCTGTTATGTTGTAGTCGCAGCAACAAAGTCCTTTAAATAATTAGAAAATATCTAATCTTATGTAAAATACCTACTGTGATGTTTAGTGTCTTATTGTAGGTATATTGCTTAAATATAGAACTAAAAATACCAAAAAATTAAACCGACTTCAACACTAATAAAATGTATGAAATAACTTGTTGAAGTCGGTAACACGATAGTTCAAAAGTTCCTATAATCATGATATGTACGCATGGTACCGACTTCGAATAGTTATTTCATACTTTTTAATGTTGAAGGCGGTTCCACTTTTTGGCAAATAAAAATTCACCCTTTTTAGTGACTCTTGCTACTTACGCTATCGATTGTCATTCACTCCAAGTCAATAATGGATATTTTCAAGATAGGCTTAACACTTTTCAGTTATAAAAACTGCCTACCTACCTATACCTACTCTAATAAACAAAAAAATAATAAGGTATCAAAATCGGACTACTCAGAGCGCGTTCCGGAAAGCGCCGTCAATGCTCAAAACTATCGCCCCCCCCGGTTTAGCGTTCCGCTATGGACCAATGCTTGCAATGTTCAACCCAAACGGAACGGTTAAGCGGTCGCGAAATGCGCGCCAAATTTTCTGTCAAAAATCGAAAGAATCCTATACTTATTTGATGCTTTGACAGTGACAGCTCGCAACGAACGCGAAACCCCACCTTCGATCCGCGAGCGTTGTGGTCGCGACATGAGCGTTTTCGGTGACGTTATCGATGACGTACGAGCTCGCTCACGATGATCGTGGGCTTTTAAAGCTCTCTACACACCATGCAATTTCGAATGCAACATGCTGTAGCAATCTGCTGTGATCCAGCAAATTGTATCGTATGAAGGCGTGTTGTGACTCCCTTCCAACATGTTGGACGTCGTATCGTACGTCCTAGCATCCAGCAGATTGTTACAGCAAATTGTAAGCCGCTTTGTAACGTGAGTAGTGCGGTTGCATGCAATCTGGGCTCAGTCGCGATCGTGCCGCCGCCCGTGACTAGCGTCGCTGTGAATTTTATTAAATAAAATATATACTACAGAAAAAACTGTATTGATAAGAATTTCAGAAATATATTAATGACTTGCCACATTTGAGGAATAATAAAATAGTAATGGCGTATTTTTACTTTTCTTAGCAGCTGATGTTTTTTTTTTTTTTTCTTTGTGAAAATAATTAACACGCAATTGTTATTTCCTATCTAAATTTCTCTAGACTAGAAATAATGATTTTAATAAATAATTAATTAAATAATTAACTTAAATGCTGTTTTTATCTGTAATATATACAATGTGTCCCAAAATTCAACGATAAGCCAACACCGGAGCATAGACCTGCCCCGGACTAATCGGGGAAAAAAAAAATAAAAAAATATATATCCAAATTCTATTTTAGGTTATAATAAAAAATGAAATTCTTCAGAAATTGAGACCGTTTATGATATTTTTCACTACCATGACCACAATTTTTTTTTTATTTTTTTTTTTTTTTTAATATTTGTTTCTTTTTTTTTATAGGCAACCTGAATAGCACTGCTATCTACCACAATTCTTAAAAAAAATCCAGAATAACTCTTGTTTTATCACGAAAATTAATGAAACTTATTTTATTCCCTAAATTTTTTGAAGACTTTAATTTTTAACCAACTTCAACTTATCGTGGTGTAAAAAAAAAGTATGAACACTAGTATGGCAAGTTTTTTTAAAAATTGACGCAACTAACCAACATTCCAAAATGGTATAATACTCTAGGAAAAAAGTTATAAAAAATATGGGCCTATTATTTCTAAACAAATTACGGTCGGGGGATCGCCCGTACGTTTAGTGCTCGGAGTAACCAACGACACTAAAAGCTGCGCATCGCTAACGATTTCTTGAGGAAATCACTTACCGATCGCACCCGTGGCCACGGCTACGAGGGGATACTGTGCCCCACGAACGCCGGAGTGAGTACTATGCCTGCATAATACTCGCTCCAGTACTCGCGCAACGTACACCCTCATAGCCGCCGTCATGGATTGCGGCGACCCGAAAAAAGGCCCTTCTAAGGGCCACCCACCGCTGACAGAGGACCTAACCACCCCTCCGAAGCAAAAAGGCCCTTTTGAGAGCCGCGTAACCGTAGCTACTGCTAACCACAGTAGCAACAGTGATACCGACTCGTCCGACAACGAGGACAGTAACCGTCCCGCTGCGGAAACGAGTTTTAAGCGCACGGAACCCGTGCCCACCAGCGCATTATCGCCGAAGGGGCGTCACGAACGTGATATAATCACGCTCGCCCGGCTTATTGAAGCCGAGGCCCTATCGGAGGGCATGCTAAACTGGATGGGTATATATGTGCGCATCGAGGAAGCCGAACTGGAAGGACGCGAAATGTCCGCCGAAGACCGCAGAGTGCTCGAACTCGCGTCGCGGTCACTCATTACCCTGCCGCCGACTAAGCCGCTTGCTTTCAACGCAAGACGGCGCAAGCTCACCAGCCCTCTCAAGCTCGATGACGACATCAAGAAACCCCGTACCGTACGATCGCACTCCGCGAGTACGGTTACCAGCGATAGAAAGGGACAGAGTGATACCGCCCCTTCCCAAGAGAGAAAGGGACAGAAGGATACAAGACCAAAGGCAGTAACTCGCCCGACTGCACAAGCGACTAAGCGCCCGCCCGCCCAAACGGTGTCGCGCCCGCCCGCCCAGAAGGCAATGCACCCACCCGCACAAACGGTCACCCGACCACAGATGGACACTGTATACCCATCCACGTCGACGGCAAGTACCAGCGATGCCCCGCTGCCTCAAAGGCAAAAGCGAAAAGCTACCGAAAATGTAGCAGCCATTGAGAAGCCCTCGTTCGCGCGCGTAGCGCAGACAGAGAAGCAGGGTGGTACCAAGGTTACCCCCCGCACAGCACCCCCGCAACCAACGCAAACGACTGCGAGAGCGGGACAGAAGCCGAGAGAGGCGATGGATACGCAGCCCGCCCCGCCCCCCGCAGGTGGGAAAGAGAAAGGGTCTCGCTATCCCCCTCTAATAGTGGAACGCATAGCGAATTGGACTTTCCACTTCAAAGCGATTGCATCAAAATTGGGGAGACCACCTAACGGACGGCCATATGGACAAGGCATAAGATTTATGCCGGCCGACGAAACGGAATACCGGGCGATACAAGCGTACCTGACCCAGCTAGAAAGGGAGGAGAATATTAGCTGGTTCAGTTACTCGCTGCCTGCAGAACGCAGCTTGAAAGTGGCCCTCCGAGGCCTACCAGCAGATACCGATCCTGAGGAGATTAAGGAGGCCCTCGAGGAAAAAGGGTTCGAGCCAGAATATGTCAAAAATATCCAAGCCAGGCAAGGGCGCCCTGGCAGTATCTTTTACATACAGCTGAAGAAGAACGCGCAGACAATCCCGGCTATTTACGAAGTAACCGAGTTGCTATTGATGCCCGGCGTAGTAGTAGAGGCATGGCGCGGCAAGAAAGGCCCCGCACAATGTCACCGCTGCCAGAAATTCCGCCACAGTTCGCACAATTGCCACCGAGCCCAGGCTTGTGTACGCTGTGGTGAAGAGCACTCGGCGAAAGAGTGTCCGCGCCCCCGGGAAGAACCGGCAACCTGCGCAAACTGCCAGGGGACGCACCCAGCCAACTTTAAGGCATGCCCGATCTTCCGAAAGGAGTCACGAAACAAGAAGGCGGGAACTGTGGCCGCTACCCAGACGAACCGTCGGGGTACTGCCCTAGTCGCAACGGCAACCGTTGATGAGAATGCAGAAGCGACCCTAATGGCGCCGGCAAACCTGCCAAAGGGAACCGGGCCAAAGACAGGCAAAAAGAAGCCCAGAAAGAAGGCACAAAAGCCACAACAGGAACAACAACAACAACAACAGCAAGATGCTCCACGCCGTGACTCCTTAGGACAAACGATCGGCGTGCTTAAAGAGATCCTGGAGGCGGTGCAAAAAGGCACCGACCCCGAAACGGCCACTCTACAGGGCCTTATGCGAATTTTGAATGCTAACAATGGATCACGGGCTTAGGATCGTACATTGGAATGCCCAATCGCTCGCGGGGAAGAAACAACTGCTGACCATCTTCCTCCGCGAGCACAACATTGACATATTACTGGTCAGCGAGACGCATCTGAAGCAGGGACAAACGTTCAAGATACCGAATTACCTTGTATACCGAAAAGACGAGGTGTCAGACACTGGGCGCGCCTTCCGAGGCCTTGCAGTACTGGTCCACCGACGAATCATCCACCAGCTCATCCCACCAGAAGAGTTCGAGTCCATTCAAGCCTTGGGTGTGCTTGTCAACATCGCCGGAGAAACGCGGCGTTTGTTTGCGGTTTATAAACCGCCGCTCACCCTACTCAAGCCCGAAGAAATTAGGAAACTCCTACACACCACTGAACCTACCATCATTGCTGGAGACCTCAACTGCAAGCACACCCACTGGAACTCGAACAAAACAAACCGCGATGGGAGGGTTTTACTTCAAGATTCGGTGGACCACTGCTATGATGTCATAGGGCCAGACGAGCCCACCCACTATCACTACCACGACAATGGTGATATACTAGACGTCACGGTATACAAGGGACTGAGGACACCACCTAGCCAGACGGTGTTACCAGACCTGCCTTCAGACCACCGCCCGGTACTCCTGACGCTGACGGAGCTCCCAAGCAGAGTTGCCATTCCCGCCAGGAAGAGGAAGATCTGCTGGGAAGCTTTCCAGAGAGAAGCGCAGGAGCGTACGAAGACGAGGCCGATACGCAAACCGGAAGACCTTGAAACGGCCACGGAAGAGTTAACCACAGCTATCCAATCCTCCCTCGAGGCAGCATCGCACACCGCCGCGTCGGTAGAGAGGGCGAAACCCCTCCCGGCGTGGATCAGGAACATTATTAGCGAAAAAAGGGAGAAGAGGAAGCTGTGGCAACAAACTCGCTGCCCACGGTTAAAGAGCGAACTGAACGCGCTGGTGGAGCGCGTTAAGACCGCCCTACAGGACTACGCCACGCATAGTTGGGAAGCGCACTTGGACTCGGTGGAAACGGAACTTCCGTCAGTACACCGACTTTGCCACCAACTATCGCGCACCCCGGAGCCGACTAGACCACTGGTCGGGCGGGACGGCCTTCTGAAATTTATCGCCACAGACCGAGCTGAGATCTTCGCGGACCACTTGGAGGCGCAATTTCAGCCCAACCCGACCAGTGATAACACCCATACTGACACCATTTGTAGACAGGTAGAACTCTACTTGTCTACACCCCCGGACGTGACTGAAGAAGAGGAGGCGCCCATCATCTTCTCACCTGGACGGGTGCAGAGGCTGATAAGGCGCCTACCGAATAAGAAAGCCCCAGGGCTCGACAGGATTTCGAATGAAGCCTTGAAGCACCTCCCGCCAAGAGCCCTGGCTGCGCTGACCAGGATTTACAACGGTGTTATGCGCTGTGGCCATTTCCCACGGACCTGGAAGACTGGCGTCGTCATAATGCTCCCTAAACCCGGAAAGGACCCGAAGAGACCGGATAGTTACAGACCCATCACGCTGCTTAGCACCTTATCGAAAGCCTTCGAAAGGTTGCTACTACCGCACCTAACGCCGCACATCGTACCTCGAGAGGAGCAGTACGGGTTTAGGGCAGAGCATTCTACTACATTACAACTGACGCGGGTCATCAATGAAATGGCCACCAGCCATAACAAGAAGGAGTATGTTGTGGCTGTGTTACTTGACATGGAGAAGGCCTTCGACCGCGTATGGCACGAGGGCCTGCTGTACAAGTTGTCGAAGAGCCCGATGCCGAAGCCCATAATAAGGTTGATACGATCTTTCCTAACGGACCGACGAGTCACAGTTCGAGTCGAGGAGGCCTTATCAACGGAGAAGCCGGTACGTGCCGGGGTACCGCAAGGAAGCTGCCTCTCGCCCAGCCTGTACGCTTGGCATACTAATGACATCCCGCTGATAGGCAGCACCAAGCTTGCCCTGTATGCAGACGACGCCGCATACTACGCCTCCTCGATCCGAACAGAAGCCGCCGTCAAAAGAGTGCAAGATAACCTGGACGCCCTACCTGAGTGGCTGAAGAAGTGGCGGATGACGATCAATGTCTCCAAAACTCAAGCCCTCGTAACGGGAAGATCGAATCTGCCGACACAGCTGCAACTACTCAACGAGGAGATTCCATGGGCCCGGGTAGTAAAATACCTTGGTGTGGAAATTGATCGGAATCTGACATTCACGAAGCATGTCAATACCGTAGTGGGAAGAGCGAAAGGTGCCCGCGCACGCCTGACGCCTGTGCTACGGTCGAAGCTGCCACTCCGGGTGAGACTGATGGTATACAAAACGTATATCCGGCCGATACTTACCTACGCCGCCCCGGCGTGGTACGCCCAGATAGCTACAAAACTACGCAAGAAGCTACAGACTCAAGAAAACCTGACGCTGCGCGCTATAGTTAACGCTCCACGATACGTCAGGAACGCAACTATAGCACGAGACCTGAAACAAGAGACGCTGCAACAATTCATCGAGCGACTGGCGATCAATATGTTCGCCAAAGCCGATAAATCAAGACTGCCACACATCAGGGGCATAGCCCCCCATCATACCCGACCGCCCGATCAAGAGGGCAGAAAAATGAAGCCATACCCTAGGGACTTGCTTCCCACAGATAACCCGGACGAAACAGTAGAAGAAAGTATGGATGCCATGGCTGTATCAGTGCTGCCCCCAGTGGCCAGCGACTGTGTAGCCGATCGGTCCGCTGGGCTTCACCCGTGTAGGCGGGGGTTCCACCCGGCGCGGCCTTGATCGCTCAGTTACCTTTTGGTCACTGGGGTGGCAGTACAGTGAGGCCGTGGTAATACATACCAATCAAGAGACCCGCCCACCGTAGTGGACGGAGACGAGCCAGGGGCAGAGGGCATAGCCCTGACCCCCTTTCCCCGCCCAACCGCACATTGGACGAGATGAAGACCCAACGATACGGTCGGGTGTAATAAAAGTATTAGTTCTTGAAAAATGTTTAATATTTAACTTGCCATACTAGTGTTCATACTTTTTTTTACACCACGATAAGTTAAA
Source organism: Selenia dentaria (assembly GCA_917880725.1). NCBI lineage: Eukaryota > Metazoa > Arthropoda > Insecta > Lepidoptera > Geometridae > Selenia > Selenia dentaria. The sequence continues at coordinate 34,326,915 of OU862878.1, read as the reverse complement.
GTTGGTTAAAAGTAAAAGTCTTCAAAAAATTTAGGGAATAAAGTAAGTTTCATTAATTTTCGTGATAAAACAAGAGTTATTCTGGATTTTTTAAGAATTGTGGTAGACAGTAGTGCTATTCAGGTTGCCTATAAAAAAAAGAAACATCATAAAAAAATTGTGGTCATGGTAGTAAAAAATATCATAAACGGCCTCAACTTCTGAAGAATTTCATTTTTTTAATATAATTAAAATATACATTTAAAATATAATTGGGATATATATTTTTTTTTTTTACCCGATAAGTCCGGGGCAGGTCTATCCTCCGGTGTTGGCTTGTCGTTGAATTTTGGGACACGTATATAATTTAGATATATTTTAGTGAATTAGTTTTATTGTAATAGGTAATTTATTAGGTATATTTATTTAATGTAATTTATTTTATATCAGTAACTTTGTACTTATACAGAAATAAATGATTTTAATTTTTAAATAACATAATAATAGGTATTATATATTGTAGTATTGCTGTGCATCTATTAATGTTCAAAGTAAAAACTAATGTTTATTGTCTCTCAGCGAAGGCAATTGCAAGACCCGTTTTCAATATTTGGACAGCATTTGAGCCATTTTCATTCACGTGTGCACGCTGTAGCGATCCAACGCGGAATGAAATTGTAATCGCCGCTGCAACGTGTGTAGAGTATGAACAACCGCGACTACAGCAGATTGCTACAGCATGTTGCGTTCTGGGTTGCATCGTATGTAGACACTTTTAGGGAAGTGGGTGTGAGAACGCCGCGAGTGATTTCGGCGCTTACGTTTTACGCTTAACGTTTATGCGTAGTTAAAATATAGCTACGTCGCCTTGAGAACCTCCTCCTTTTGTAAGTCGGTTGATAAAATCTAAATAGAAGCCTTAAAGTCGTCGATATCACATTTGTTTTCGTTTTAAATCCGTCAATTAACGAAACAATAACTAAAATTTAGTACTAAACAAAATTTAACTTTATTTATATCTTATAAGTACAATACTGTCTCGCTGGATTGACCATATTATCTACATTCGGTTCCATACTCACAAAACGTTTTTCCACGAAACTTATTTTATTGACGAATCAGCAACATAAAATAATGTGTGCTTCCATGTATAAAATTATCTGTATGAGGTTTATATGAAAACTTTCTCCTTAAATCTTAATAAAGATTGCGTAAGAATGCTTTTACAGTTTATTTAGAACAGTATTAATGAACAGAAAAGATATGGATAAGGCAATATTGAGGTATGTGGCAATAAATTTGTGGTTATATTTTTATTGCAATATGTTTGGTATCAAATAATTGAGTTAGATAATATTTAAAAAAAAGCAGACACGACGCATATTAGTAAGTATACTTTCAAAAAATCTGTGACTCTACCCGTTGATTTTGCAACATGGCAGCTTTTTTCAAGGCTATTTTATTTTCAAACTTTAATTTATCGACAAGATTCTAAATAATAATTATTATAATGAATCTAGTTTTAAAGTTCATAAGTTAAATCATAATACCATTTAGGTAATCATAAATATTTCATCTCTTCATTGAACATAAAGCTAGGAACGTCTCGAACGAAGATAATATAATAACAATTTGAAGGCAAACAATGTCTGTCCCGTTGAACGATTTCTCAAATATTTAAACACAAGATTTTCCCTGGTCTTCGAGGGGACGATTCATCGAGTAAAATGGGAATAATTTTATTTTATTAACTTCTTTACGAAAGATAACGTAGGCAACCGAAGGGAATACAGCTTTGAGTTAGGGTGCGTTCACAATCTGCCGTGCGATCCTCTAAGAGCAAACATCATTGCATCTTTGACATCTGTAAAACAAATGACGAGATGACAAGAAACGTTCAAAAAACAACCTTGTGTACAAGGGCGATATCTCATAAAGTATTTGACATCGGAGAGCTCGTCCACGATCGCAACGACGAATCTTAACGAAATTAGTTAGAGAATCGCACGGCTGATCGGAGCCTACGTTCATACCTAAAATATTATCTGCCTACATCACTCATTTTTAGCATTGCCATCCAGCGTGGCAATGCCGCCAGCGTTTTGGCCACTTTTCCCCCACCATGGGGCTTATAGATTAGATAGTTATTATTATTATTATTTTTTATTTAATTTTTAAGTAATATTTAGTGTTATTAAAGTAAACATTAAAAATGAGATAGTTGACGTGTAAAATATCTCTTTTTTGTACTTTTTGTTTGTGTTCCCGATATTTCGATATTTCGGAGCTGTTGCAAGCGCCATGATCACGAGTAAACTGAGTTATAATTGACCGTTTAAGTTAGAAAAAATATTGTATTATCACATCATAAAATTCATGAAAAATGGTATTATTGTTATATTTAGGTTTTCTTTTTATTTATTTTTATTTATTATCAGAAACTTACAACTATTTTACAGGGATAGCCCTAATACAATATTGTAGTGCCTACTAACTAAATTACGATTACAAATAATGATTAATTAAATTTTATTATTATTCTTCTATTACATCTCATCAAATCATTCTGTCATTTGTAATTCATATTATCAAATCAAATTATAACATGTCACGTTAAAATGTCAAAGATTTTTAGAAAGGTTTGTTGTTTCGTCCAGAATATTGACAGTACATTGACTGCCAAGTAGGTAATACCAAAATGGAGTATCAGGAATGTACTCCTTAGAATAGAATGATGCGTGAGGAGAAAGCCTTGAATACGCAGTTCTGAAATTCTTGTATGAATAAATTGAAAAAATTGATTAGGTATTTCTTAGTGCCTAAGTAGAGAATATCTTTTTTGTTATTCCTTTATTAATACCTACTATTGTATGTCCTATAATTTTTCTAACGATTTTTAAACACTGTCATACCTTTCATCTGTCGCGGCTGCCCAATGGGTCGAATACTACGAGTAAATAGGTAGAAAGCTAAATAGCTTAAAGCGCTTGTAGCCGTAGCGAAGCTTGACTTTGCGATCTTAATTGATTAACAAAATAAATTAAGCAACACTTGCTGCGGTCAGGACTTGGATGAGTGACCGCTAGTGGCATTATTCAACTGAGCGCTGCCGTTCTTCGGTGGGCACGTTAAGCGTCGGTCCCGGTTGTTTGTCTTAGGACAACAGTCGTTAGGCTATGTCGAAGGCTTTCGGGCGGCCTGAAAAGCTTCGACATGGGTTGGCCCCTAACCTATCCACCAAGTCGCACAGAGCCCGCGTGGTGGATTACGGCCCAACTCCTCTCTCTGAGAGGTAGGCTTGAGTCCGAGCAATGGGAACATACTGACCTAATTATGAAATAGTTAGGTACACTTCGACACAACGACCAAAAAGTCTCAGGCAGGTCTCGCGCTGTCTCTACCAGTTTTAAGTGTGGTTAAAACAATATTTGCACTAAATTTACAAAGTTTTAATATCTTCGAGTGTTTGGAACTGATAGTTAGACATGTTTTGAGGGAGCTTCTTAATTAAAATACTTCTAAACGAATTTCGTTAAAGCGATAGGAGAAAATTTTATAGAGGACTCGTACTTGATTGAGAGGTTGGTATCCGGGAAACAGAATTTCTTGTCCGGACGCCAACACACAAATCGTACATTTAAAACAGTGATGTTATTATTATATAAGTTATATTTAAGATTTTCAAATTGTGCTACTTATTACCCAATAAAGTTTGAAGCTTGAAGATTAATTATTTAGATTTACATGTTATGGTTTGTAAATAATTTTAAATGTTAGCATTAAAAAAATTTTTTTTTTTTTTTTAGAACGGACTAATGCTGTTTGCCTCTACCGGCATTTACAGCGTCACCGGACGGTTGGCGAGCGCAGATGGCACTCAGCCAGATGCGGGCGCAGAGGGCGCACCGCCTAAGGCGAGCGTTGAAGACGCTTCGCCGCAAGGAGAGGAGTAGGCGACTTGCTCAAGGGCACCACTAGGGTACGGACCTCGGCTTGGGCCGTCGCCAGGAGAGAGGGGAGTAGGAGAGAATCGCCCCGGTACATAAGTGTACCGTTGAAAGTGGGCCCTATGAATTTTAACTCTACGACTATTTGGAGAGAATCTAACCAAGACATAACTTTTGCCTCGAGCTCGCCGGCGAGCTCGGTGTTTGACTGTGTTTACCACTAAATCATAACCTTGTGAACCTCGCCTCCCCCCATTTCCGCGACATGGGTCCACACCGCATTAAAAATAATAAGTTACTTACTTTTATACTACTTATACTGGAACGAGAAAGTCGCGTAGGTATCGTGAGCGTCAACGCGCTTCGGCGTACAAAGTATAAGTTATCTGTGTCACAGTTGCCCTAGATAAATGATAGCTCGTACTGTTTCACGTGAACGATACGTTACGTTACACTTACACAGTTATTGTTACGTGCTAGGCTCATAGCTTTATATGAGATGGAGCAATGGAAATGCAAAAATATTCGAATTATTAGATAATTTGTGGTTACGAGTACGCCTAGTAATAGTCACTCAGCCTATTATGTATAGCATAAGATGTTAGTTTAAAAAACCTATGTATTAACAAGTATAAAATTAAATACTAAACTGATTATATTGTCGTTAAATAAACCTTACAAAAATCATAATTTCATTCCATATAAGTGTTTGCATCATATTATATAGTTGTTTCATATGGTTTTCATGGTTATTAAGAAATGAAATAGTTGCAAGTGGTACATTTAGACAAATCTGTAGGTTGCATTTTTCTTTAATGTTCTTGAAGAGTAATATTATTTTAAGTAAAACATGTCACTAGTCCCAGATGCAGTTTCAAAATACAATATTTCTGTATTATAAAGTGGAAAATTTCTTTAAAAATAATATTTATGTAATTGTTGGATTGAATTGACATGAAGACCAATAATTTGATCGAAACTATAATTGTACGCAACGTCACAACCTTGCACACAATAACGGTAGCATTGTATTATTGCTAAACTAAATACTAAATACAACTATAATACCTAACAAAGGTGCAGTAGTCAAAGGTGCATATGAGACTAGTAACTGGATTTTTCATAATCAATGAAAATACATTGAGAAATAAAATAATAGAATCACGTCTCCACTCTACTTAAATTTTCCAATCGCTTCCAAGTACTTAATTTTATGAAACATTCGTTAAAACAATATGAATTATATATTTTTGCAATTAGAAGTTGCCACTTATAAACTCAGACAAAATAAAAAAGTCAAGACAGAATGTTGTGAACAGAGCAGTGAGGCCGGTTTTCTATGCATGTAGTGATCGTCATGTGATGTCGTGAATCGGTGCTGCCATGATAATTTAAATTACCCCATAAAATAACGTTATCAAATTATTAACGTTATAAATTTAATAAAGTTACAACGTTATTAGTTTTAATATAATAATAGGGTTCCTACATTAGGTGTCGGTAAAAAGTAGTGGCATTGGGTAGTGAAAGAGAAAAGACAAAGAGTTTCAGAAATAAAATTACTCGGTGTAACTGCTAGTTTTATTTAAAAACCTTTATGCTGAATTATTTTTTTGTACGCTTGTCGTTTACTTTGCACTGATTTAGAAATACTTTCTAATTTAGCAATATGGTGGAATCTAATGTTTAAGTATTTCTCAATTACACACCGTATTAAATTAAGTTTATGTTCCTGCCCAACATATTCATGTTTTGACTCTAAATTGATAAAAATCTGATTATATATAAATAAATAAATAAATATTCCACAACTATCACACAACGCCATCTAGTCCCAAGCTAAGCAGAGCTTGTGTTATGGGTACTAGACAACTGATAAACATACTTATATATTTCTAAATACATAAACATTATAGATAAATTACACCCAGACACAGAACAAATGATCGTGCTCATTACACAAACATTTGTCCTGGGTGGGAATCGAACCCACGACCTCCGGCATAGCAGTCAGGGTCACTAACCACTAGACCAACAGGCCTGTCGATTGTTTCCAATGACTTTCTTTAATATGTTCAAGACTATAGTTTGGTGTTGATTTTCTGCGGTTATTGCAATATTTTCATTCAATAATTTTCGAACAACTGCTTCACAAGTGACACAAATGTCAAAAAGATCCTTAGACGGGAAGCGAAGACCGCCTTTGTTTTTTAAACTAATGAGCTTGTGAAAATAAAGTTTCTCATCAGTCTGCAAGGCATCTTAACATTTAGAGCATTTTATGGTTTTAACAAGATAGTGCACTGTACTTCCAGATATGTAACCAATCATCATTTTTCTGTAGTCACCATAATATGAATTGTCATGTAAACAACTGGCCAAATCAAATGATTCATTAACAATTTCATTAAGAAGTTGCAACGAAGAATTTTCAATGGTTTCTTCTTCTTCTTCGTGTCTATACGACGATGAAGTGCTATTTATAATTTTAGTTGTTGAAGTGCAATTAAGTATTGCTATGTGTTCTAAAGGAACACAATTACTTTTTGTAAGACATTTTAATTCTAAATGACATAGTATATTTTTGTAGCTTGCTTTAAACTGTCTTACGTTAGGGTTATCGTTGAACCCTCCATGCATCCTAATAGACGTAAAAAGAATCTCCAAATGATCCTGGCTTAATTTATAAGTAGATAAAATAAACAGCCTTTTTTTCATTTTCTATGTACTTCGTATAAAGCGCTTTTAAACTTTCAATATTTATTAATGTACCTATGAATCCTGCTTTGCATTTTTCTTCTACGACTGGTTTATAAAATCGCGTGATGACAAAGACTGGTCGACCATCTCGTATAACTTTCCGCATACTAACTACACACAACAACATTCAATATAGATACACCCTAAAAACAAAAGACTTCAATAGAAATATGGTTTATTTTTACAAAAACACATAACCGCTTTCAATATGTACGTAATTGAAAGCGGTTGTTGAAAATGAGGTAACAAGTATTTTAAACAATAGAACCTAATTGCGAACCTACTCCTTTTAGATGTCGGTTGAAAAAAAACTAAAAAAAAAAAGAAAACCTATTTTTTTTTATTTGCTTTCAAACGACAGAACCGGTTTTGTATAAAGATATTGCGTCGAGTGTCATACAATATTATATTTAGAGAAAAGTCCTCAATTAGACTTTCTTAACCTACTTCTTTTTTGAAGTCGGTTAAAACACGTTGATAAACTATTATAAAAATGTACCCGTATTAACGTAACATATATACTAAATATTAAGATTACCCAATAATAGGGTAAACCTTACAGGCTTACCATGGCAACACTTTCTATGTTCCAAGCAATAACCTTTATTTTTATTTATTTAAAATATTGGTTTCCAAGTTACTTACGTGTAAAATGTGATTCCATCCTTCTTTTTATATTTTGATGTTTGTTTTATACACCGTTTCACGACACAATTCGGCATTTTGACTGGTAAATTTGTTGATTTACTTTACGTGTTGCTTCCACGCGCAGCGATAGTTCGACTGACGAGTCAAGGCGTAGTTTCGTTGTGCGTGTGTGTGTAATTGTGTATGTACACGGCGAGGCGTAGTTTTACCGGCTTCACTTTTCTGTTCACAACATTCTGTCTTGACTTTTTTATTTTGTCTGAGCTTATAAAAAGCTTAACCACACATGTTGCAGTTCCTGGAAAAGTAGGTTGATTTCTGCGAAATCTATTGTATTATTGGCCAAATATGGCGAATCGCGAGTCAACGGGTTTAAAAAGATTTATAATTAATATTAAAAAGGGGTTAAAGATTTCGAAACAGTTGTCGATCGTGATATCGACAACCCGTAAATCTCACGTTAATCCCGTTTTATTACAAAATTATAATAAACGTGACTTTCGATAACATAAGATCTGTATTTGTTTAAACAGTGCAAAATACAGCCTTACAGCCTCAAGCCACATGAGTATTACTCATGTGCCCAACGTTGCTTACTACAATTGAATGAATCCAGTCCTAGAACTATAATCCTTTACAAGGCAAACCTAATTCAAACAAGTCAAACAAGAACAGTTGACGTAAACACGCAAATCAAACTCGACCCGCGACGCCAAACAAAGGTTGTTTGTATATGCCCCACTTTATACGTATTTCTATGAATCAAAGTATGTATTTCTGTGCGTCTGTGCTGTACCATATTTTGCAGTAGATATGGCCTTTCGGGGCATTTTATTTTCCCCGGGAAAACCTTTTATAGATACCACCGCCCCCGGGGGAGTACGGTGGTTATGTGGGTGTCCGTATACCCACCAAAAACCCGGGGTGTTCCTCCAAGCGCCTTCATGTCGGGACTACAGGAACGGGCCTTTCGGGGCCTCTTCCAACGCTTTTGTATTGAGTCGAGTAAATCGGCGTTTGTCTTGAGTATATTCGGTAGGTATATATAGGGATTAAAGTATGAAATTATGAAACGATATAGTTGATGATAAATTATTTTTCTTTATTTATTTCTTTCGAAATTCGTTCCAAAAATTTTAAACAATTATGTACGGTTAAATATATTTATTTATTCAAAATACTAACCTCCGTTATCTATACATTTCTGCCGTGTAAGATCATTCTGCCCAAGAACTCTGAGGACCTGGACTCCACAAACAGTGTGAAGCCATTTTGTACTGCTCCCTGCGCAGCACTGTTTTGCGTGCAAAAGATTGTTCAAAACGCGGAAACATAACACAAAAAAATTCAATTAAAATTATAATTTGGCAAAGCAAATCCTAGTGAGAAAAGTATTATATTTTTTCAAAAGGCTAGTGCCGGAATAAACATAAACAAAACAAAAGACTGGCACTAGTAATGGACGTGGAATACAGATGACAATGGACGCAACTACTACAAAGTAGAGTCATAGGACGGATTCCGTTTTTTGTTTTAGCAACGATGCAAAATTGTACACGATTAGTTTATTGTGAAACTTAATTTCTCGATAGTAATATAAAGCTAAGTAGGTTTCTATGTGAAATATTAACTTGTAGATTTTTTTAAGAGTTTTAGATTTTATTTCATATGTTTTCTACGTAATCCTCATGCCATTTATTTTGACGGCAAACACTCAGACTTTCCACGCAGTAGTTTTAGGAAAAAGGCTGTAACCGCGAAAAGGGTGCCGGCATGAGTTATCCCACGTTTTTCCATGTAGCGGAAAATTGGGCTGCTCTCATTAGCCCGCACCATTTGTTTCGTACTCTCCCTTTGGATAATGTAGATGAGAATGAAGTATTTTTATTGTTTTTGTGATAAAAGAAATACATTATGTTGTCTATCTAAAGGTAGTACTTAGTCAAGTCAAACTCTGGCTGATCAAAATACAGAGTTTATTTTGTTCAGCCGAAGTTGGACTTGGTCAGTTATTCGTAGCTGTTCAACTAGGTCAAGCAACGTCGACTTTTAACCTTTTTTATTAAGCCGAATAAAACTCTACTTTTTATTAGCTACTAGGTTAGTACTAGGTTTAAATAACCTAGTTGAGCAATTTAGAAAGGTGTATATCAAGTATTTCGAAATGGGAAAGATTTGAGCGTAGGTCGTCCACGGACAAGCTGGACAGACGACCTTATAAAGGTTATACTTATAGTTATACTTATAAAGGACGACGTTGGATGCAGGCCGCTTCCAACCGGTTCTTTTAAAAAATTATGCAGGAGGCATATGTTCAACAGTGGATGTTCTACGGCTGAAAATAAATGATCATGATGATAATAAATGTTTGGATGGATGGCGGTTTGTTACTCAATCATGCCAGAACGGCTGTAAGGATGTGGATGAAATTTGGTACGTAGATAAATGAGTTGTTGGAATAACATATTAGGACACTTTCCATCATCATCGTCATCATCATCTATCACCACTTGGGTAAACCAGTCAGACGCAGCTAGTGAGGTAATAAGAGCCTTACATAGTCTTATATAGTATCTACGCAGTTCAGTGCTGAGCATACACCTATTGCTTGAGATTTATATATCTATATACTGTTATGCGGCTATAATCATTGTTTACTTATTTTTTAATTCAGTTTAGCAATGGCCCGCGACATCGTTTGTGTAATAGGCTCGCCTTGCGGCTTCGCCATAATTCATCTTTTCTTGATTTGTCTTTCATTAGAACCTTCTCCTGTAAATAATTAACACAACAAAAAAAATAATTTACGAAATTGTTCAATCTGTTAACGCGTGGTGCGACGACCAAGGGAATTAGAGGTTCATTTTTATTTTATTTTATATATCTATCAATACTTACATAATCACATAACATCCTGCTACACGGTGGTAAGCCGCAATCTTCACAGAGGTAATTTGGTGTGAGCTACTTTGTTCACCGCCGGCTTATTTCCGTCTAAGCAATGGCAAACTAGGCTAGATCTTTGTAGCTGTCAGTAGAGAAATCCCACAAACTTGCGGCATCTCAGTATAGTTCGATGAACTCTGCAATAGTTTTGCACTCAACTCGACTCTTCTTCACGTTTATAAGTACCTATAATAGCAAACAAAAGTTGCTCACATCTCTCACCAAAAATCGTACGCATTCGTCGCCGACTAAGACAAGACTGTGTTTGCGTGGTGTGTGGCAAGCATCTACACGGTACGCGACGCTCAGCAACCAACCGTGGTCGCTAACACATGCTCGGCTGCCAAGGGCGTTGGAAAATCATACGAAAATTGGTGCATAATCGACGTCTATACGGTAAGAAACCAGCAATGTCACTTTGGTGCGAACAGCGGTTTGCGACCGTGTAGCAGGCCCTTTACCCTGAGTGACTTAACTGATTTAATAACGCAGAGTATTAGCCGCTGAGATACAGACTTTAAATGTTGGCCGTTAATGTCTTTTATGCCTATGATTTGTTGAAGAGCAATGTTTCCGGCGATATTTAAGGGCAAGAGAAGGCATCCAAGGATGACGAGCGCAATGCACTATCATGCATGGTTTTGAACTCTAGTAGTTTGAAATTCTAAATGGCACTGGACTGTTATGGGCAAGAGTGACGTTTAAGGCGCTGTGCCCACCTAAGCAACGTGACACGTGATCTGGAAAGTGATCTGACATGTAACTTGCCACTAGCATTAACATGCACTATACTTCTACCACCACCACACATTACTAGCGCAACACCACTTGCGTATATGGGCACAGCGCCTAAAATCAGGCGACTTATACCTAAAGGTTTTTGGAAATTCCACTCCTAACGAGGTGAATTAATTATATCTGACATCGTGTTTCAGAGACCTAACGAGCGAAGCCGCTGGCGGTTAGTATAGTTAGTACAAAACTAAAAATAAGCTTCAAGATCAATCCACCGGATTACATTCAAAGCATGTACGTAGATAAATACTAGGTATTCTTGATGCAAGACAGACTTTCCTCACTAACCCTTACAGTTGTTGACATAAAATGTTTGTCGTCTTGCAAATCAAGCAGACTGAATAATGACGGCAAATCTACGCTAATCTACGGAGCGTAGTCGTAGCCGTTACGTTGTCTACGCTAACATGTTTTGTGCCTAATCTGTTTCGTCTGGCTTGTTAACTTGTTTATTTGTAAGCCGCAAGGTTGTCTAGATGTACACTAACCTGTCTCTGTACATCTGCATTAATATAATGGGGAGTGAGTTACTTACATCTAAAGGATGGTAGCTTTACCCTTCAGCGAATCCCTACCCGTGCGATCTAAGGTTCTCAAGGTCATTCATCATTATCATCATCATGCGGCCTACATCCAACGTCGCGCTGCGACCTTTATCAAGTCACTTCACTGGTTCAGACCACGGACTTCCCAGTCCGTGGTCTGAACCAGAACTATCCAGCCCGTCTGTCATCTGTTCTGCGTGCTATGTGCGCCAACCACTGCCTCTATAACTTTCTGGGTTATGTCGGTGACTTTTGTTCTTCTACGGATCTCCTAATTTCTCTTCATAGTTTGTTGTGCGTTTTTGAGCTTACTTATGAGCCTCATAGTAAGATACTACCAGGTCCAGGTCAGTATACTGGTGTTAATACTCTCCATTCAACAGTTGTCTGGAAGCGATCGCTTAGAGAATTAAGACCGTCTATTCTTAGTATAGTATATAGTAATAGGCCTATTCTTGTATGAATATGCTTATTCTTGTAAGAATAGGCGGTAACTAATATATAATAAAACCAACAATAAAGTTAATTGTATGGGAGTGGGAGCCCTTTTAAATATTTATTTAATTATGTTTTTAGTGAGTTTTTTATAGCGGCAATAGAAATACATCATCTGTGAAAATTTCAACTGCCTAACAATCACGGTTCATGAGATATAGCCTGGTAACAGACGGATAAACAGACGTACAGACGGACGGGCAGCGGAGTCTTAGTAATAGGGTCCCGTTTTCCCCTTTGGGTACGTAAGTTTAAAAATGCTATGTTCAAAATTTTACCCAAATTGGTAAGTACTCGTAGAATAAGTACGTTTTAACGGAACCGACTTCAACACTCCGTTTTTCGCTAATTATTTTTAGTGAATTGCTACTTACGACTTCGAATATCATTTACCGTCAATGATCATCAAATCATAAAAATAGGCGAAACACTTTTAAGTTATTGGAGTGTAAGTCAAAAACAGCTAAACCGATTATGATGAAGTTTAAATGGGAACACCTCGGAAGTGTACTCTACGAAACAAAAAAAAAATAATTTTGATCGGTCCTCAAATCAAGAGAAATCGGTGAACATACGAGTACACAAAAAATGCATGCAGTCGAACATAATTAACCTCCCTCTTTTTGATGTGGGTTAAAAAGCGAGTACATTTCCTTTCCTAGAGAAGAAAGAGAAGATGAAGAATAGAAAAACCAATATTTTCTTTTCCCTCCCAGCCACTTTTACCAAAACCGCTGATCTTTCAAAGCGACCCGGTAAAGAATTCGTTAAACAAGGCAAACAACGTTAATTAAGTTCATAATCTTCAAGTTTCCCTCGTCACTGAGCGACCGAAACTGATTGGATGCATTTGTTTGCATAACTGATACCCTATTCATCACGTCTTCTGAGATTGTTGTCTTGATGCGACGTAGTTACAGTAACTGTACTTCGTACTCCGACCTAGCTTTGCATACATATACTGTTCAAAACTTCTTACCACGAACCAAAACAGTTCCTACGCCTGTCGTGTAAGTAAATTGTGGAATGCTCTATGCCGGCGTACGTATTTCCTTGCAGCTATGACCCTGGGTTTTTCAAGCGGTGCGTGAAGGAGCATCTCTTAGATCATCATGGGAGTGACCATTAGTGCAGTTTAGGGCTTCGCTTTCCACTCAGTCAGAGAAAGTAATTTTGATGAAACATTATAAAAAATATACTCACACAATATATTTAGGTTGGACTGCGTGGAATCTCATAATATCTTATTAATACTCGCAATGCTAAAACATTCACGTCAACTTGCTGTCAATTAGAAATAATTAATGGCAATATTCCATACATACATTTTGTAAATTCGTGAATATTATATTATTTTTTTTATTTAATTTAAGAGAAAGAGATTAACTTGAAGAAGACCTTTATAAAAAGATCGGTCGCAGAGCTCTGCAAACGCGGGGCATAGCCTTCTAGATTTGAAATAACCAATCAGAAGAGAGAGAAAAAGAAATCCCATGGGGACAAAATCAAATTTTGCTACCGCTATCCTCAAAAGTCAATTGCCGTTTTGTGTGTGTTGAAAATCATATTGCCCTGTATAACGCCCTACAAATACTTATAGGTAGATTTGGTAGAAAGTCGTTACTGTTTATACTTTTCATTCTATTGTACTTAGGTGTTTGATTATGTTTTTATTATGCCGCCAGAATTGAGCTGATCCATCACTATTGTGAACGAAATTGGTAAGTGTATAAAGGTTTTATCGTCTGTTTTCTTAGGCTTCGGAATAAAATATAGCACTTTGAAAATTCGCAGAGAAAGGTTAATGTTGGTTGCTATGTAGCATTACTTATGTTTTACAATCGCTTTAGGGAAGTACATGACCATAGAGAAAAAATATTGGGATCGAGAGATATTTGTTTTATTAAGATTAGTGATACTTACACAATACAAGTTTTTGATCTTTTTCTGCAGTGGCGGAAATTCTGCCGCGAACTAATAGTTCGCAAGTACTGTGTCATTTGTTTTTAAATTTATTGGGATAAACAAACACAAAAAAAAAAGTAAAAGTAAAAGTAAAAGCGTACGCCTAATAAAACTTATATTTAACATAGTACTAACTATGGTATCAGCACCGTTTACCACGGATTATTTAAAAAGTATTAACTTTAGGTACATAATGCGATAGGTGGTAGTACTATCTATTCTAGAAGTTGTATAATTTGATTCTTAAACATACTAGGTCGCGTTGCCGCAATATCAATATTATTGAAATTTGTGTTATACAGTTGTACCAGCCGATATAGCGGAGAACGCTTACCAGCGTTAGTGCGGCAACGGAAGGTTGCAAACAATTGTGAAGGTTTACGGCAGTGCGTTCTAGTAGGTATTTTATAACATATCTTACTAATGATAGGTATACAATCATATCTATTGTGACATAGGTCATAAAGCAACATTGCTTCCAGTTGTTTACGTCTAGACTGGAGTTTCAATAATTTATATTTATGTAAGAGCCGTTCATATGATAAACTGCTACGGAAACATTTATAATGCATACAGCGCAAGATTTTTTTCTGTACGCGTCCGAGAGCTACAACATATTTACTATAATAAGGATCCCAAATGGACACAGCATATTCAAGTTGAGAGCGAATCAAGGACTTATAAAGATGCAGGTAAGTATAGGGCCGCCTGAACTTAGTAGCAAATCGTATTACCAAACCATACAGTTTGAAAGCTTTATTGATGATGTTATCAATATGTACGTCAAGATGTAATTTGTTATCTAATACGACTCCAAGATCTCTGATCGCTTCAACAGTCCCCACTAGTTCACCACATAACCTGTACGAGAAATTACTTACATACTTTTTTTTTGTAAAAGTAGAAGAGCTTTGCACTTTTTAATGCTCAAGTTTAGCTTATTATTAATACAGTAAGTGGACAGACGGTCAAGATCCTGTTGGAAACGCTCATGATCAGCAGCGTTGTCTATAGTATGGTACATTTTTAAGTCGTCTGCGTATAGCAGGAAGTGACAGAATTTAAAACAGTCATGTACGTCATTGATGAACAGTACGAAAAGCAGTGGTCCCAATATTGACCCTTGTGGTACACCAGAACTAATAGATACAATCTCTGACTCAT
Source organism: Selenia dentaria (assembly GCA_917880725.1). Classification (NCBI taxonomy): domain Eukaryota; kingdom Metazoa; phylum Arthropoda; class Insecta; order Lepidoptera; family Geometridae; genus Selenia; species Selenia dentaria. The sequence goes on along the minus strand of OU862878.1, from coordinate 34,311,671 downwards.
GCCCATTGAGAACCACCTTTTGATTTCAATTAGTTACATAGGATTTGAACCATCGCAATAAGTTGCCTCGAATTCCATTATAAGCTAGTTTCTCCAGAAGTATCTTATGATCCACTCTATCAAATGCCTTCTGAAAGTCAGTGTATACGCTGTCTATTTGCTTGTTCATATCAAGTCCCTCAAACAAATAAGATGCATAAGACAAAAGGTTGGTAACTGTAGACCGTCTTTTAACAAAACCATGTTGTTGTGGTATAATATAATCATGTAATGATGGATATATGTCATTGTGCACTACCCTTTCGAAAATCTTTGACAGAGTTGGTAGAATGGATATAGGGCGATAGTTTTCTACGTTTGATTTATCACCTTTAGAAACTAGCACGATTCGCGCAGATTTCCAAACAGAGGGGAATACCCCTTGCTGTATACATAAGTTAAATATATGGTGTAATGGCTTAAATATAGTAAGAGCAGTTGACTTTAAGAAGGCTGGCGGGATATTATCTACTCCAGAACCCTTAGTTGCGTCAAGTGTGCGCAGCTCCTTTAAAACTGCATCTTCAGGTATTTTTATGTTACTGAGAATGAGGTCAGATGTATTGTTATTATCCGGTATAATTTCAACATCGTAGTCCTTGATGACAGATGATGGCTCAAATACTGAATTAAAGAAAATTTAAAACAAATTACATATATAAGCTGGGCTGTTTGTAGTTTAATCTTTAAATACTACACTATCCGGGATATCAGACCTTTTTCTCATATTATTTATGTGTTTCCAAAAGTACTTAACATTTTTGCGAATACTATCTTCGACTGAAGACATATACTTATTATAGCAGATACGTGATTCTGTTTTAAACCTTTCCCTGTACATGGAGAAAACTGCATAATCAGATTTATTTTTGTATATTTTCAACTTAATCCAAGATTTGTTCTTGTTTTTATAAATATGTGTTAGTGCAGGTGAGAACTATGCAGGAAATTGTGATGATTTAATTACTTTTATAGGAATATGTTTTTTAATAATAGAATATATTCTTTCATAAAAGGCTGAAACCACATTTTCAGCGCCGTCACACGCAAACAGCTCGACCCAATAATCATCATCATCTTCATCATCTCAGTCGTCGTCTTCACTGTTAAACATAAGCCTACCCCACGAATTCCCAAAATAACCGGTTGGAAGCGGCCTGCATCCAACGTCATCCAAAAGTACTAACTAGGTGAAATTAGTGGAGGAAAGATATTCAAATATTAATGTCTCGTAGTGACAAACACAGCGCTGTGCCATGCAATAGTACAGTTATACGCTCTGGTAATATGAATATAAACTATCATGTTTCTTCATCACATGCCCGTCTCGCCACTGCAATACATAATTATAAAAAAAAATGGAACGGACTTCAATACAAAAATAAATTGTTGAAGTCGGTACCGTATTTTTAAAAAGGAGGTACCTTTTATCACAACATTGTGCACATGGTACCGACTACGGCAAGTTCTTTCACACTTTTTGGTATTGAAGTCGGTTTAATTTCTTTGTGAAAAAATTTTCACCATTTTTAGTGAGTTTTTGCTACTTACGGAATAAGTTGTCATTCACCATCAATGATGATATCATCAAGATAGGCGTAACAATTATCAGTTTTTGGAGTGTAACTCAAAAACTGATTGACCGAATTTGATGAAATTTAAATGGGTCCACGTCGGAAGTATACGCTACCAAACAAAAAATAATTTTAAAAATCGTTCTACAAATGGGGGAGAAATCGATTAACATACGACGGGTATACACACGAACATAATAACCGCCTCCTTTTTTGAAGTCGGTTAAAAAGCGTTTTTAATTTTGCGGGAATGTAAAAATGAACAATAATAATTCTACGTAAAATCTTTAACTTTGCTTTTGTGCTGAAGATCTGTTATGTAGAATTGTTAATAAATTAAATGTAACGAAGATAAGGTAAGGTGTTTCTGAGTAATTTATGTTTATGTAATTAATAGAATGTCATTTCAATTGTCAATCATTGTTTCGTATAATTCTATATTTTTTTACGTTATTGCCTACGTGTGAATCCATAAGATTATGAGGAGTTATAATTAAGGTTTTCGTAGCACCTGTTACTACGCCACATGTGCCATCTAGGGATCTCCTAATTTCCAAATTTTAGTTCGAAACTCAATAGACTTGTATCCATAGATTTGTAACTTGTATCCTTGTCGAAGTCGGTGCCATGCACACAATATTGTAATAAAACAAGTACAATTTGAAAAATTTAATACCGACGTCCATTCTATTCAGTTATTGGAGTGTAACTCAAAAACTACTGTACCGAATTTCATCAAATTTGGTACAGTAGTTGCTTAATCGGTTCAAGTCGGTTTTATTTTTTGGTAAAAAAAAATTATGTATCCGTCAGATTGTTAAATGGAATTGTTAGAATCGAATCGATACTAATTAAAATATTTAACTTGTACTCCTTGTAGTAATAATATATCAAATTGTTGAGAGCAATGCTGTCTCTTGTTGAGAGCAAGTTGTTGAGACAAATTGTTGAGAGCAATGGATGAAGGGTATACTGCAATAAGGTATAAACGGTTTGAAGCAAGTTGCTTAATTTCACAACTTGACAATGTTTCGTGAATATGTTTCAGTAGGCGACGTTGGGATTGAATTTGAGAAGTTTATTTAACTCAAATTCGTTTGAAATTTCTCAAAGTTACGGCAATATTTACAAAGCACATTAACAATTTATAATAAGCTCGCTTTTGCCCACGACTTCGTCCGCGTAGGGTATTTTTGTTTTTTATTTTATTTTAATGAACTATCTAAATACAAAGAACATTTTTTTTATTTTAATAAATAGTAGGATACAAACTTTTATACCGATTAGTTCAAAAACAAATACTTTCATAGTAACTTTTTCTTCTATATTTTACCCCCTTAGGCGTTAAAATTCGTTTTCCCTTTATTAGTACACATCTACCCTACCATAATACAAAAACAACCTTTCAAAATTCAAGTCTCTGCGTTGTCAGTCAGCCAGTCAGTTAACTAGGACTTAGATTCTAATATTCTACCTACTAGCTTTTTCCCGACTTCGTCTACGTAGAGTAGTTTTTTTATAGATATGAATTAAAGGCCTTCTACACGGTCGGGACCAACCACCGACCATCGTGACCTTGGTCGGGTCAACCATATTTTGTATTCGTTCTACACGGTCGGTGGTTGACTCAAATTGTTAGTTCTTCTCCGGTATTCAAAGCGAAGGAGCCATCGCTTTGAATACCTTTCAAAGCAACAGAAGATCGGTTTGGCAATAACTTGTTTATGCTTGAGTTGGATGCGCTCGCGAACAAAGCCGTTGACATCAACCAAATATCGGTCGGGTCAACCGATTTCTACACTGTCCATTTTTATATCAACTAAGTTAAAACCAACTCAACCAAGGACACGATGGTCGGTGGTTGGTCCCGACCGTGTAGGTCGCCACCATCGAAAACAGTTCTATAAGAATACTTATAGAACTGTTTTCATGGACATCGCCGTCAATCAGGACGTTGGTTCTTATATACATATCTACGTTGCATTAGCTATCCAACAAGGTATAACAAACATTGAAACTTTAGAGAGAAAAATTCCATCCTCGGACGGGATTCGAACCCGCGTCTTCTGACTCTCCGTGTCAGACGCCATTGACCAACTAGGCCACCGAGGTTCTTGACCGAGCATCGAATTTTAACTCTCTATTTGACTAACCGTCTTGCGGGGACGGAGCGACATCTATTGGACAGTTTAACAGTACCTACCATCCAACCGAAAGAAGCATTATTTAGAAATACTTAAACTTTCGCATTGACATCGCAGCACTTGTAATTTTTATAGTATTACTTTTTAAAGCACTAACGCCTGCTTAAGCGATCAGAAACATTTAAATTCATAAGAATTAAACGGCTCAGCAAATTTGAATAAGATTAGGAATACACAATACATTTATCTTAGCACAATATGAGAAAAATGACAATGACATAAATATCAAAAGTGTGTATCAAGTTTATATTGTTCACATACTACACAACTTCAACACTTCAACTAAAGAAAACACCTGTTTTATGGAAGCGTGGCCTTGAAATACTAACTTTACTGACTATTACTATTACGCGTATAAACTGACTTTTACCGACCTCAATAAAAAAACTGATTTCTACTGACTTTACTGACCATTTTCGACCCCCGTATTCATTTTAAAAGACTTGCTTGCATATACAAAAAAAATATCGCATTTTTAATTACCGAATAGTTTTTATTGCGCCCTTTTTTTAAATATTACATGAAAACTTACCTATGTAGTGCGACAGACAACTTTGCCAAAAGTAAAACCTAACAGTCGCATCACTTACTAAGTATAACTCAGTATAAGTTCTGAAAAACATTGTAAAATGTAAACTATGAATCTTTAATTTGTGATACATAAATGAGTAAATAATTAAGCATTATTGTTGACCGAGGAGTCCAAGAAGGCACTTCTTGTAATGTCCGGAACAATCCCCCTGAAAGGAGAAGCATATATTTACAATTCTGGAAACATTCATGCGTTTGCAGAATGTAATTACTGCTAAAGAAACTTGCTCGTAATAAAGTACGTGCTTATGCAAAGTTTTGGGTCACTTGTTTATGGTACTGGAATGCTAGCAACAAATTTTCAAAATATTGCTCAGATAGGATATAACTTAGTACAACTATTTAAGCATACACTCAAGGGTTTTTATTGTAACAATCAAATTATTCAAAATAATGGATAATAAAGAATACGGACAGTCAAGAACAGTTTGCACTTGTACAATGATAATGAAAATTATGAAATACATATTAATTGTTTTCACGATAAAAATAATAAGTTATAATTAGTAGGTACTGACGAGATGTACACCACGGTTAGGCAGGTTTTGGAGTTCCCGATATTTCGGCGAACTTACATGCACCATGTTCACGGGTAGACTGAAGATGCGGGTAGATGTGAAAAAAGTGTTAATAAGAGCAATTCTCTTTCACGATAATTGGATATCTTACCGATATATAAAAAACGATATTAAGAGAAATATTAAAGACACTTCCGCTGGAAAAAAATGCTTATGGCGGGATTGCGGTATGCACCACCCTCCCTCTCGCATAAAAAATGCAAAAAGCAAGTACCTATACAGAATAAGCAACACACAAAAAACAACCTAATCAACCATAAGCATGTTTTTCCAGCGGAAGTGTTACTAAATATTTCTTATAATATCGTTTTGATAATGGATTTCCGCAAAGTAACGCCTGAACCAATAAATAACCTTACCTCCATCTATCTCAATATGATTACTACATTACCTCTATCCAACTGCGCAGTGTCTTGCCGTATTTGTTCTGGAACATGTCGGAGATGTCCCCGAGGTCGACTTCGCAGCGAGTCACCATGATGCGGATCAGTTGGCGGTCGTTGGTGCCGAGACCCTTCATCGACTTGTGCAGCCGCTCCGCGAAGAATACGGCTTTGCTGCGGGCTACTTTCACTGTAATACGCATAGTATAATAAATACTCCAAGGAGGTAATACGACAACAATATTTTTTTATAGTGGTTCATCAAAGTGACTCCCTCTTGCCTGATGGAAAGCGAAGATGGAATCAAGAAGCAATGACCATTAGTGCAGCCGTAAGCTGCTCAAAGTCGCACAACGAGCTATGGAGAGGGCTATGCTCGGGGTTTCTCTACGTGATCGAATCAGAAATGAAGAGATCCGTAGACGAACTAAAGTCACCGACATAGTCCAGAAGATAAGCAAGTTGAATGAAAAGTTGGCAGTGGGTAGGGCACATAGTACGCAGAACAGATGGCCGATGGGGCCGGAAGGTTCTAGAATGGAGACAACGGACCGGCAAGCGCAGCGTAGGACTTCCACTGACGAGGTGGACTGACGACCTGATAAAGGAAGTAGGACGACGATGGATGCAGGCCGCTTACAACCTGTCCTTTTGGAAATGTGTGGGGAAGGCATATGTTCAGCAGTGGACGTCCTACGGCTGAGATGATGATCCTGATGAAGCTGCTCTAATCGCCATGCCTATGATGATCTGACAGATGCTTATTCACGCCCCGCGTGAAAGACCCAGGGTCATAGCGGCAAGGAAATACGTACGCCGGCAAAGCATTCCACAATTTACTTAGACGACAGAGGTAGGAAATGCCAATTTTTTTGGTTCGTGGTAAGAAGTTTTGAACAGTATATGGATACAATGCTAGGCCGGAACGAGGAATATACAGACAACATAAACAATTTCCGAAAAAGTATTTGTATCGCAAATGTCAATGCGTCACGCGTCGGCGTACAAACTGTGAGTTAACTGTGTCACAGTTGCCCTAGATTAATGACAGTTTGTATTGCTTCACGTGAACGGTACGTTACATGACACTTACGCAGTTATTCGTGCTAGGCCCACATATTAGTGGGTGACAAATGGTAAACTCTTATTTTGAGTTCGCATCACATCAATCGGGTCTCATTGGAAATGAGAGGCATTTGGCTACTAACATTTGCCTGGCTGCCCTTAGAAAATTGCAAAAAATAGTAATAAAAGGAAGTTCATGAACGCTTTACATAATATTATACCCAAGAATACGAAACTGGCTTCTAACTAATCAAGTATTATTCCAGATATGAGTGTTCCTTAAATACTCTTGTAAGTATAATATCATCTTGATATGTCATTTTTTTCTGCTTATGATCATATAAAACAAAAAAATATCAACTGTCGATAGTTAAGAAATATAAATGGGAAACCTCCAATTGGCCTTTACAGTCTCTACAGTTGTATCCTCTATATTACATTTCTATAAACTAGCTACCAAAAAGGAACCAGTCTAGCCAAAATTTGATTATCTAAGAAAAAAATGTCAGAGATTTTAGAACCTTTTTTAAAGTTTTTTTAAATGTAAATACGTAATACTCACGTATTATTTATCGTATAGGTCCGACTATAGTTTGCTATATAATCAAGATGCAATGGGTGGTGGTGTGAATCTGCTCGGATGTACCTATTCGTGTGTGTTGGCTTGCGATATACAGAGTATGATGGTCAGCCGACCGAATCACGTCTTACCAACACATCAAGAAAAGGTAGACCTCTTTAATTTCTTTCCCGTTCCACAGTAAAAGCAATAGCTGCCACCCGCAGTGCTAAGCGAGACGTCATCGACGCGGGCGTCCCGAATACTACTTGACCACTACTTGAAAAGACCACCGATTTGTGGTCGAAACTATACTCGGTCCAATCCGATAAATATTACATGAGTAATCCCGTATTTCCAATTAAAAATTAGTGACAACCACGTATGTTTTTTTAGAGTCGTTTGAAAATATGCCAGTAATGTACCAATAGTCCTAAGTGCCTTCTCAAGTTCTCCAGAGAACTCGGACTTGATAGCGTTCTCTATATCAGATCCTTGCTGTAAGTGGTACTCTTGGAAGATGGCTGCGAGTTGCGGGAACGAGCGAGAGCAGAAAATCGCGTTGAAGGTAGACTCGTCGGTACCTAAACGGAGCTCCCCTGAAATTTCATAAACAATTGGTTATAATTACCTCACCATGAAACATATGGATCTCGCGTCATCGCTTAGAAAATTCAACAACACAAGAAAAGTGGAAAAAGACGGTAGTTACTTATAAGAATTACCTATACTAGTAGAAGGTAGGTTTCTAAACAACGTTTTCTCAAAACGCGCGCCACAAACTCCCTATGTGTGCTGTGTTTATTGCCTCGTCACGCACACACACGCAAACAACATATTCTCTGTGTTTTCCCATAAAATTAGATGGTTGATTGGTAAAAATGTGTTCCATACAGCGATTAAAATGTGCACATTAATAAAAAACAATTAAAAAAGTACAAAGAACTAGAGGTATTTATTAAATTTATGAATAAGTCGTAGGTATACTATGTGTACAGCTGTGTACCGACGGAGCAAGCAAAGTGAGCCATTTATGGCTTCATTAAAACGGCTTACAGTTTAGCGCTGTAGGTAGGTACTATGTTTCTATAGGTAGCTATTGTGATCAGTTATTAAAAATTAACTATTATGATATTGTGGAACTGAAAGACTGAACATTGTTTATTTCGTTATTGAAATTCGCGTTCATTAAAAATTTATAATAATAAAACGGGATTTACATGAGACTTACGCGTTGTCGATATCACGATCAACACATTGTTTCAGCTTAGTTCAGAAGCTTCTCAGCAATCTTCCTTAAGTGGGCAAGATTATTAACAGATAAATAGTGTACTTATACACTCGAGAGCAATGAATCCGGGTCACTTAAAGAATGTTAAAAATCTCGGAAACTAAAAATGATAGGTTAATGCAATAAATTGTATTTAATAGACAATGTAATACTCCTTAAATAAAAGTAAAAAAAATATGAGTCACCATACATTTTATTAACACAAAATTACATAAAGAAAAAAACTGCTGATCTCTCCTTAAAACAAAAATAGGAAACATGAAATTTTTGAAGATTTTTTATTACGATTTTCTTGAATTTTAATACTTCGTATTGCCTCCTCGTGCTTCCATTACTGCGTTTACGCGGTTTGGCATGCTGTACACCAAGTTCCTTATACGATTTTGGGGAATATTCTCCCATTCCTCTGTGAGAGCAATTTTGAGCTCACGAAGCGTGATTGGGGGAGGGTTTCGTTGTTTTACGCATCTGCCTAGCTCGTCCCAAGCATGCTCGATCGGGTTGATATCCGGGCTGCGCGCTGGCCACTCCATACGAGTAATGTTCATCTCTTGAAGGTAGTCATTCACAATCCTACCTGTATGAGGTCGGGCATTGTCATGCATAAATATAGCATCCTCACCTAAATTGACCATAAATGGACCAACGTGATCATTGAGGATTTCTTCCACATATCTTTCGCTAGTTAAAGAGCCGTTTTCTATGATCACCAGCTCTGTGCGACTTTCAGAAGAAATTCCGGCCCACACAAGTACAGACCCACCACCGTAGGCTACTTTTTCTTCGATGCATGCTTGCTTGAATCTTTCCCCTGGTCTTCGATACACTCTGTGTCTTCCATCGTGCTTGTAGAGCATAAATTTTGATTCGTCGGAGAACATAACTTTTGACCAATCTTCAATACTCCAATTTACGTGGCTCTGGGCATATCTTAGTCTTGAAATACGATGCCCACGCTCCAGTTTAGGGCCGTTTGCAGGTCTAAGGGGTTTTAAGTTAGATTCAGCAAGCCGACGTCTTACTGTCCATGCACTTGGGTTACTTCCTCCGAGGCGTCGAAACTGATTTGTGAGTTCAGTTCCTGTGAGAAAGCGATTTCGAAGCATGGTGTTCACCAAGTATCGGTCTTCTCGTGCTGTGGTACACCTGGTTCTGCCCGTTCCTGGTCTGCGTAGGTTAGAACCAGTTTCTTCGTAACGTCGGAGAACTCTTTGTACTGTTGACAGCGACACACCGACAGTCCTGGCTGTATCGCGCTGACTCCGGCCGGTTTCCAGCATTGTAAGTATTCTGGTGCATTCTTCAGGCGTAAGCGACATAATTTCAGCTTGAATAATGAATATAGAGCACTATCATCATGGTTTATGTACCCACATAAATGACAGATTACAAACAAAAGCAAAACCAAGTGCTGTAATTTCGTAGTTCCATCTTCGAAAGTAGCCCTTTTTCAAATTTGATTTTTTTATGATATAACTTTACAATAACTAAGAAGTTTTAATACCTTCATTTAAGGAGTATTACATTGTCTATTAAATACAATTTATTGCATTAACCTAGCATTTTTAGTTTCCGAGATTTTTAGGATTCTTTAAGTGACCCGGATTCATTGCTCTCGAGTGTATATTTATAATAATTATAATTTTCAATAGCTTACCAGCTTTACGTAAGCTTTTGGCATCTTCTTTTGCCCTCTCTTTGTCAACGTAGAACTCTTCAGCTCTGTTACCCTGAAAATTAACGATGCGAGACATTGACACGATTTAAAGACGTCATCTTAAAATTATCATTAAATTAACTATCAATTCAACGTCAATCAAGTAAACTACGAGGTAGTAGATGATGACAACGAAGAGTACCTAAATAAAACAATAACATTACATTACGCCTACATACCGTACCATACATCCACCGTGGGGTACCGCCTTAGAATTGTACCCCCCCCCCCCCCCAACTCTTCCCACGAGTGCCGTAGAAGGCGGCTAAGGGATACCAAGCCAGAAGGTGGGCAGCAGCACCTTCTTAGCACAACACCCCCAAAAACTGCGGTCGCCAACCCGCCTGCCGAGCGTGGCGAGTTGATTGAATTGGCAAAAACCCCCCATCTGGGGGAGGCATATGTTCAGCAGTGGACGTTATACGGCTGATGATGATGATGACGCCTACATAATCTTCTATACATATAAATAAAATTGAAGAGTCTTTTTGTAATTCTAAATTAACAGCTTTGCTAAATGAATAAAGTATCAAATTATATACCAGCGTTCGAGGATATATATCAATGAATATGATACATCATGATATATATCCGATATTATATCGAATGACTTTTTGTGATATATATCAATATAAAAATGGTTTTAAAATTTGGTACTAATATGTACATTTTTGCAGTTTGCTACTGTATTTGTACTTCCCAAATGTAAATAGCATTGGAGTAGAGTTAAAACATACTACCTAATAATAAGTTTTAATCCTTAAATGGCAACACTGAATAGCTGCATCTCACCGGCGATTGACAGTTCTAGCGGCATTCATGGCGTCAGTCTCGTCAGTGAACTAAATGAAAAATTTTGTAGATAATTATTAGTTGATTACGAACTAGCTGCGCCCTGCGGTTTCACTGGCGTGGTGATGGATGATGACGATGATGATGATGAAAAGTAACTTAAGTGCTTTCCCGGAATATAATCTATAACCTTGCTAAATTTGATAACGATTCGTTCAGTCATTTAGGCGTGATAAGGTAATAACAGACAGAGACACAGTTGTATATATACAGTACATTATAATACTAGCGACTGCCCGCGACTTTGTTCGCGTAGTAGGCTTAGCCTTCGGCCTCGCCATATCCTCCCTACTTTTGTTAGTTTCTTTTTCATAAGAACCTTCACCTGACAATAATTAACAGAAGAAAAAAGAATTAGCGGGGTTGTTCCATCCGTTCTAAAGTTATAGCGTGAAACAGGGGTTCATTTTCATATATAATTATAGATTTTTTTCTAAAATAATAGTAGCAGTTACTCCATAAGATCAGCTATCTGCCAGTGAAAGTCCCGTTAAAATCGGTCCAGCACTTTCATTAGCCGGATAGTTCATCAGACAGGCAACATTTTAATTTTTTTATAACATAAGGTACAGTACATACTTTCACATGCATTTAGTGAAAAGCTGTTAATTTAACCCTTGAAGTAGCTTAAAATTACAAAAAGACACTTCAATTTTATTTATCTGTCTACATGTAGAATAAGACAGATTTGATAACTAAAGAATTATTTGATTTGATTATATTCTTGACTTATTATTTGTAATATTTCTTAATTTGCTATAAGTTAGATACTCATTAAAATTAATGAAGCCATTGACTGTTTAGAATTTATACGATTACTAGCGATTACCCGCGACTTCGTTCGCGTAGTAGGCTGGACCTTTAGCCTAGCCATAACCTCCCATCTTTTATCTTTACCATAACCTTTCATCTTCTCCTGACAATTCTAACACAACATAAATAGAATTAAAGAAATCGGTAAAGCCGTTCTTAAGTTATAGCGTGACCAGGAAAAATAAGGGTTCATTTTTATATAATATATATTATGTAGATAGATATCTTTTTGAGTTGATTTTTCCTTCATGATTTTATGAAGGTTTTATGTTTTTGAGTTAATATTTCAAATTTTATACCTACCTAAGTAAATAAAACACATATGCAAACAGTATACATAAATAATACAATAAAATAATAATACGGCTGTCATACAAAATGGATATATATAAAATTTTTGATATATACCATAAATATCCGATATTTTGATATTTATAATAACTATCGGATAATTTCGAAGCCTATTATATACGAATACTTACATTAAAAAGAAAATATTTTTAATTTTTCTGTCTGTCTGTTCCGGCTTATCTCTGAAACAGATGGACCGATTTTCACGGGACTTTTACTGGCAGGTGGCTGATTTTATAAGGAGTAAAATAGTCTACTTTATATCGTCATCGTCACCATCCATCGGTTTCACCCGCGGGGCGCAGCTGATATACGAGTATCCTATGAAGACATTGAAAAAGATATAGCGCATTTTGACTAGTTTTATTAGTTAATAATGGAGGTAATGATGGTGGGTGTTATACTCACACACACGGCCTATGTTATTGAGATTTTTTTTAATTGACCCTATCTGTATAGGACAAAACAGGTATTGTGTACCTACCTATGTATTCTTCTCTAACTTTCTTCAGATATCTTACTAAAGTCCGCCCATCAAAGACACAATAACATCTGAGCCCCAGACTCCGCCAGGTCTAAATGGACACTTCAGGTTCAATACACTCGTATTTACATAGATAAGTTTCTGTTACTTTTTTGTTGTTATATATAAAAGCAGATCACTGACCATCAAGCTGATAGTGGTCAAACACAGGCCTATTTATTAACGGACTTCGGAAACATGGAGAAGGTTCGAAATCGACGGTTATATTTTTTTTATGTTTGTTACGCGATTACTCCGCCAATAATAAAATGCTCTTGATGATTATTGTTTTATTATGTCAACTTTTATTAAATTTGTTTGGTAGGCCATTCTTCAGAGGTGGTCCCAAATAAAATACGAGTATATTGAAATAGATTCAGCTCTTCTGGTAAAAATCTAGACTTAAATAGTCTGTATATTTAAGTCTTCATTTTTTTCTTTTGCGACACAGGTGATGTTTTGGTTTGTGGTTCTCTTCACCGAGCACAAAAGTTTCCTTCATCAATAGTTTTAATGAGGAAAACGATACTACATAATAATACTTTGCTACTACATAATGATACTACATAAGAAAAGTGTTTTCCTATTTTTTAGTATAGGTTCTAATAATTAACTTATTATATTATATAAATATAATAAGATTTTTTTATAAATATTTCGGGCTTTTTTCCCTGATATAAACAGGAAGGCGTTATCGTTTCCGTTAGATAAGTACTCTTTTATTTTTAGATCGTATGTAATGCATGTTTGGTTTTATCTTTCAGCCTGCGATTTAAGAAATCGTTTTGACGCCTTATTCAGATCAGTGGAAACGCGAGTAAAAAGTATAACCATTGTTGACGAAAGCAAGAAACACCCGCAGCGAAGCTTGATTTTGCGTTCTTAATCGATCAAAAAGTTAAGCAACGCTTGCTGTGGTCAGGAGTTGGATGGGTGACAGCAAGTGGCATTATTTAACTGAGCGCTTCCATGCTTCGGAAGACACGTTAAGGCGTCGGTCCCGGTTGTTTGTCTTAGGACAATAGTAGTTAGGCTATGTCGAAGGCCTTCGGGTGGCCTGAAAACTTCGACATGGGTTGGCCACTAATATCCACCAAGACGCACTGGGCTAGCGTGGTGGATTATGGCCCAACTCCTCTCTCTGAGAGGAAGGCTCGAGTCCCAACAGTGGAAACAAAATGGGCTGATTATGAAATAAAATAAAATATATAAGTAAGGTCTTTGTTAATTAGTGCACAATATTGAACGGGGTCGTTTGGAATCGACAACTGGTCATGAAAGTGAACCAAAAATAATATCTTTACTCATGTGGCCATAGTGCGACGGAACGCATGACAGCGCCGCTACATCACAGAATAGATAGCAGTAACTACGCGAGATATACCTACCCACTTAGAATAGGTACAACGACGTACGAACCAACTCGCGAGTGTTTACACAGCTGATCTCTGTGCCTTAATCTAGTGCTTATACGACGGCGTGCCCGGGCGAGGCACCATCCAACTATGCAATCTATCCACGGAGTGTCCATATTTTACGAGAATCGGTTAAGAAATGCGACCTGTAGAGGAGAACAGTTGGACATCCGGAGTAATCCGGACATACGAAAGCATTTTTGCCCAAGCTATTGAATAGATGCATCGCTAGTGCTTCGCACTCGGTCAATGAGCCAGCTACTATATTATATTATTCCATTCAATATATCCAGTCCATTATTAAATCAAAGTTCAGTCAAATTAGGCGATATTTTGCAAAAGAATGGAAGAAATTCACGAATGTAGATTTTTTGTTTATGGTTTAATAAGCTCATAAAGCTTATTTAACCATAAACAAAAGTTTTACTATCGTTAATATTGAGTTAGACATGATTCATAAAATCATGTCTTACTCAATATTAACGAAATTAAAACTCCGGAAGAAGGTTAAATCGAGTAAAAAGTTTGAAATTGCATGACTTCGTTCAGAAAAGGGTGGTGATCGTTATATTTATATACTAAGTACTTATAACTAAGTATAGACTTAACGTATTATAATCTATCTTCTTACTAAGTATTTGACCAACTTCCAAAAACAGGAGTATTTTCTCTGGTCTAGGTGTATATGTATTTTTTTATGTATAGACACGCAAAACTTTTTGCACAGAACCCATTTTTAATCATTCCTTTTTTATTTGGTAGAAGGTACGTCCGAGGTAGTGGCCATATAGATTTTATCAAATTCGGTCAATCGGTTTTCGAGTTACAATCTAGTAACTGAAAAGTGTTTCGCCTATATCGATGATATTAATTAGGATATCATCGAGGTAGGCGAAACAATTTTCAGTTATTGGATTGTAACTTAAAAACCGATTGTCAGGATTACTTTGGGGATACTCTACCAAACAAAAAAGAATGATTAAAATCGGACCACTCTGCAAAATGTTATGCGTATTATATATACATAAAAAATATGCATGTCAAACTTGAGAAAATAATCCTTATTTTTTTGTAAGTCGGTAGAGAAGATATCCGTAGGTTGCACATTGGTGCAACTGTAACGTTTATGATGCCTATAGATACCTAATAGTAAGTTTGTACCGTTATTCAGAATTTTCTTAGAACCGCAGATAAAAAAACAAATAACAAATAATTCCGTACGTCGCACGATTTTTGTATTGTAATGCATTATACATAAAGGAAGCTTTTATTCATAAATACAATAAACTATTCCAACTTCATTGATTTTTTCCGATTAACGGACCGTTAAAGTTTGTCCCTAATATATAATATTTTGACATGGTTCCGTAGGTGCTAGAATTTAGATACTTCTAGCTGTGTTTTCTAACGATTCCAGCAGAATCTACAACATTCAGAATAATTCCTAATTCCTATCTTCATCTCCGCTGTAGGATGTCCACTATTGAACATAGGCCTACCCTATAATTTACCAAAAGAACCGGTTGAAGGCGGCCTGCATACAACGTCGTCCTGCAACCTTTATCAGGTCTTCTGTCCACCGTGTCGGTGGACGACCTACGCTGCGCTTGCCGGTCCGTGGTCTCCATTCCAGAACCTTCCGGTCTCATCGGCCATCTGTTCTGCGTGCTATGTGCCCTGCCCACTGCCACTTTAACTGGCTAATCTTCTGGGCTATGTCGGTGACTTTCGTTCTTCTACAGATCTCCTCATTTCTGATTCGATCACGTAGAGAAACCCCGAGCATAGCCCTCTCCATAGCTCGTTGTGCGACTTTGAGCTTATCTATGAGGCCCATAGTAAGAGACCACGTTTCAGTGCCATAAGTCATCACTGGTAACACACATTGGTCGAAGACTCTTGTCTTGAGGCACTGAGGTATTTATATGTATAAAAAAATCCTATACTTTATCCTAATTTGACTGGACTAAGTATATTCAAAGAGCTAAAGCGAAAACGTGACGATTCAACTTGACAAATCGATATAGATGCTTATACATAAGCATAGTACCTATGTACCTATATTTTCATATAAGCTTTATTCGGTGTGAAAATATATACTTACGAAGTTATCGACAACCTAAGACAGTTATAACATGTTTTTTTAAATGAATAACATACCATGCACAAAGACGTTATAAATTTCTTGAAGTGTCCCGATGTGTCACCTTGTAAGTCATCTTCCAATGATCTGCCGTATACTGAAAGAAAACAACATGACAAAAATTATCGA
Organism: Selenia dentaria; assembly: GCA_917880725.1. Classification (NCBI taxonomy): domain Eukaryota; kingdom Metazoa; phylum Arthropoda; class Insecta; order Lepidoptera; family Geometridae; genus Selenia; species Selenia dentaria. The sequence continues at coordinate 34,295,444 of OU862878.1, read as the reverse complement.
ATATTTTACATTTATACTTACTTATATCAATATCCTAGTAGTGTTGCGAAAAGTAGACCTCGCGAGCACATATTATAGTCATATCAGCGACAAGTTTTCGCAGTACTTAACAACCTCAAAAAAACGATATAAAAAATATTTAGTGGCACTCCGATCTAATCATAAAAAAACTATAATACATTTCATCATCCCTGACGGTCGCCGAGCACGTCTAGTGATCGAGCTGTCAAAATGATAGCGTGCTTTTGACTAAGAAACTGACACAAACTTTGACAGAACTGTCATCATACAATCTTGTTATTTTATCTATGCTGTGCCCAAAAATATTACTTACACTTTTTCACCCACATGGTGATGGATGATGATGACAATGATGAAAAGTATTCCATGGCTTTAATACAGCGCCTCATCTAGGTACATTTAACAATTTCATTAAAATTCCCCACCGTTTGAGCGTGAAAGATTAATAAACATCTATACATACATACATCCATACTCACTAACTTTCACGTTTATAATATTAGTAGGATAGGAAGTAGGATAACACCTAACTTTTATAATAACAGCAATCTAAACTTGGAATTCCCATATTCTAACATATAGTTATTTATCTTCTATATTTATCGTTATATTACATATTTATCGACTGGGAATATCCCATTAGTACCTACCGTTTCATCAGGCACATAATAATAAAACTGTAACGAAGGTTACATCTGTAAGTACATGAAACAAGTACATTTTTTATTTTATTTTTAGCGTTTTAAAAGATAAGAACCTAACTAGCTATAAACTGAACTATGTACCTACAGCTGGTAGAGACTGCGTCCGCATGAAATGAGATTAATTTAATCCCTCTGAAACTATCCGTTGAATGAATGTTGAAATCAAGGTTAAAACGTTGACTTATCAATCAGACGTTTTATATTTATGAAGAGTTTATAAGTATGAAATAAATAGGCACTCGCATATAATCTACATTGCTATCTTTGTCTGCGAGTGTGTAAGTTGAAAATTGAGCACAACATTTAAATTATTAATTTACATAGGTACGTATAATTATTTTTTGACATTTCATTTTTATTTTTATTATTTTAATTTTGACGTGTATGGATAAATATAAATAAATGAATAAATGAATATGAATATGAATATGAACATGAACATTAACACTAACATGAACATGAACATGAACATGAACACGAACATTAACATGAACATGAACATGAACATGAACATGAATATGAACATGAACATGAACATGAACATGAACATGAACATGAACATGAACATGAACATGAACATGAACATGAACATGAACATGAACATGAACATGAATATGATGTTGAATAAGAATATGAATATGAATATGAATATGAATATGAATATGAATATGAATATGAATATGAATATGAATATGAATATGAATATGAATATGAATATGAATATGAATATGAATATGAATATGAATATGAATATGAATATGAATATGAATATGAATATGAATATGAATATGAATATGAATATGAATATGAATATGAATATGAATATGAATATGAATATGAATATGAATATGAATATGAATATGAATATGAATATGAATATGAATATGAATATGAATATGAATATGAATATGAATATGAATATGAATATGAATATGAATATGAATATGAATATGAATATGAATATGAATATGAATATGAATATGAATATGAATATGAATATGAATATGAATATGAATATGAATATGAATATGAATATGAATATGAATATGAATATGAATATGAATATGAATATGAATATGAATATGAATATGAATATGAATATGAATATGAATATGAATATGAATATGAATATGAATATGAATATGAATATGAATATGAATATGAATATGAATATGAATATGAATATGAATATGAATATGAATATGAATATGAATATGAATATGAATATGAATATGAATATGAATATGAATATGAATATGAATATGAATATGAATATGAATATGAATATGAATATGAATATGAATATGAATATGAATATGAATATGAATATGAATATGAATATGAATATGAATATGAATATGAATATGAATATGAATATGAATATGAATATGAATATGAATATGAATATGAATATGAATATGAATATGAATATGAATATGAATATGAATATGAATATGAATATGAATATGAATATGAATATGAATATGAATATGAATATGAATATGAATATGAATATGAATATGAATATGAATATGAATATGAATATGAATATGAATATGAATATGAATATGAATATGAATATGAATATGAATATGAATATGAATATGAATATGAATATGAATATGAATATGAATATGAATATGAATATGAATATGAATATGAATATGAATATGAATATGAATATGAATATGAATATGAATATGAATATGAATATGAATGAACGAAAGTAACATATTATGTGTTATACCCAGGCTTAGCCTAAAAGCACGTAATTTTTTTCATAATAAATTCTTCAATTATTTAAATCTGTTCAGCCGTTTCAACATCAAGCATTAACAAGAAAATAAAACTAATAACAAAAATAAATAACAATGAATACTCACTTACAAACTTTCTCATTAATAACTTTCCGTACAATCATAGTTTTTTTCGTAGTTATTCACGTTAACTACTAATAAGACTAGCTGACCCGCCAGCGACTTCATTCGAAGTCAAAGTCAAAATCATTTATTCAATTAAGGCATCAAAGACGCACTTATGAACGTCAATTTTTCATTATAATGTACTTTAAAGACTACCGCCGCGTTCCAAAATATATAGAGCCTACCGAAAAGAAGCGGCAAGAAACTCGGGGCCATTCTTTTTATATAGATGTTTTACAATGTTTTTACTTAGGTACTACAAATATTAGCTCCAGTGTGTTGCCTTACAAAAGAGAACATAATAATGGTATCAGTAGGGCAAGACACGCTACACTTTGACATCTTAGTACACGAGTAGATAGATCCTGGAGTGATCAGTCCCGAGCTGTTTTATCCTCCAAGTAATCCGAAATTTTGTAATAACCTTTTTGACAGAGTTTACCTATTAATAAGTTTAAAATTACTATTAAAACTTAATAGTAATTTTAAACTTATTAATAGGCAAATCTCGGATAACATTGGGAACTTTATTATAGAATCGTATATATTGTCCCATAAAAGAATAGGGGAATAGGGGGGGAACTGGTTGGTTTTGGTCTTAGTGGGGTATGTTCAAGCCCAAAGAACATGCCTCTATAAAATGCTAAGTAATGCCAGCTGCGTACGTCTAGAAGTGCGGATCTAGACTACAGGCGCGCACCAACAAGTGCTTCATACACGTCCACGCCATCTTTAGACTGCCGCCGCGGTCTAGGGCTGGGCCCACATACTAACATCTTTGTGGGTCGTCCTCCCCGGGCAATGTTATGGGCCCCAACGAGCCCGCCTATAACATCTACCTCGTGACCATAATAGCCAAGTATGCAGCGCGAAGGCGAATCATCGGCGCCCAAGTGATATATCCAGCTTCTGCGCCGCCTGTGAAATGGGACGGGCTACTTTCGTAGCTAGACCCGGATCATGGGCGGAATGGGGGAGGGAACATACACAAAACCGATAATCTGGCCGGGGGAAGGAAACCCCTGTATAAAAATCCGACCACACTATGGCTGCAAACTTAAATAAGGAACTACCCCAGGAGGGTACCGGTTTACCCGGAGAATCCCTCCCTGAGCATAGCTCGGGCTGCCCCACGTATTCTGGGGGGGGGCAAAGTATTGCACGATGTGGAAGAAGAGAGAGGTGAGCAAACCCCCACGGGTTTAGGTGAAGCGGTGAAGGAGCTCGTGGCGGCCATGTCGGCCCCGGAGCCCTGCACCTCTGCCTGGACGGTTGTTGGACCGAAGGGCAAAAAAGCAAGAGACAAGCAACAGGGACTTAAGCCGAAGGCTGGATTCCCCCATGCTGACGCTAAGGGACTTAAGCCAAAGGCTGGATTCCCCCATGCTAACGCTAAGGGACTTAAGCCAGAAGCTGAATTCCCCCACGCTAACGCTAAGGGACTTAAGCCAGAGGCTGGATTCCCCAGTGAAAAGAGACTCGAGGGGGCGCAAGTCCCAGAGACTCTAAGCAAAAGTCAAAGAAACCGACTGAGGCAGAAGCTAAAGAAGCAGCAAAAGGCCGAAGCGCGACTGGCTAGTCAAAGGTCAGAAGCTGAAAACACCGGTACGGGATCTAGCCTAACGGGACTTAAGCCTCAGGCTGGAGTCCCCAAGGCAGGAGACCATCCGGAAGGTCAGAAGCAGACGACTGGAGATGCCAGTAACAGCGCACCTGGCCCGAGCTACTTCTTTAAAAAAGCAGGACACAGCACCGCACCACCTGCCAAACCACTGAACACTGGAGCACCACTAACGGCAGAACCAGGATCTTCAGGGGTCCAGAGCAAGCAATTATTTGTGATCGCACCCTAAACACAGCAACCGGTACAATCGCCAGAGGCGTGGGGCAGTGGCCATTTCGAAATCTGCACAGGCCCTTCACCGCACTGAGCCCGGCAAGCGTACCCGGTTGGATGACACGGTGTCACCTAGAGGTGAACACAAAAGACCTAAACTGGACAGCTCACGGCGCACCCTGACCAGCTACGCAGACATTGCTCAGAATGAGCTATGCATAGCGGTGACGGGGGAAAGCCAAGAGCTGAAAGAAGAGCAAGCCACCAAAGTGAAGAAGTACCTGGTCAACAGGATTCTAGCTGATGTTAAAGATCCTAACATCACATTCTCCCCCTGCTTCAGAGGGAAGCCCATCATTGCAGATGGAGCCCTGAAACTGTGGTGTGAGGATGATGCTTCACTGCGGTGGCTCAACAAGGCAGTTAGCAGTCTTTCAGCTGACTCAGGGGTTAACTCACTGTCAAACGACAAGGAGATTTAACCCGAGTAGTAAGAGCAGCACTGTTCATCCCGGAATGTGATAGCTCTGTCGAAGACACGAGCTTGATTCTGGCGGATCAGAACAAGTGGGCCCAGGTGAACACCTGGAGACTGTTCGCGCATAACATGCACGGAGACGATACGATGTTCCTCACGTTGGGGATTCCCGAACCCCTTATACCTACACTCGTAGAGAAAGGACGGAGGCTAGCCTTCAACCTGGGGAATGTCTACGTTCGATTCTATGCAGCGAACGGGTCTCTTCAGGACGAACCACCTGCACCAGCAAGCAAGCCCACACCGGCAGACAAGCTGGATACCATGCGGGCTCCAGACGGCAAGACGTGGGAAACTCCGGACGAGCTGTCACACTCATCGCCCAAACCATCGTCCTCAAAGGTGACGGAGGATATGAGTGTGGATCCTGACCCCCCTACCAGAGGAGAAAGGAGGGATCCAAACGGGGCCAACACGGCTGAGTCAGAGGAGGAGGGTAGCTTGAATGATGGCGACCCAATCCTCCATGACGTGTAAGGTCATTCAGACAAACCTCCAGCACAGCCTCACTGCAACGGCTAACCTGCGCAGAGTGCTGGGGGATGACAGCGAGGAGACCATGGCCTTGATCCAGGAGCCGTGGATCAGGGCGGGGCGTGTGTGTGGTCTCAATAATCTAAGGGGTAAGTTAATATATGACAACACCTCCAAAAACAACATTCGAGCATGTATATATGTACCAAGCAACATTGCTTCATTGCCTCTAACCGAGTTCTGTTCCAGAGACTTGGCTACTGCCAGGCTCCGGGGTGTTCTCGGGGAGGAAGCTGGGGACGTGATCGTCGCGTCAGCCTACATGCCCGGCGACGAGGAGATCCCATCGAAAGACGTTGCGGACCTGGTAAGATACTGCGAGCTCAATAACTTCAAACTAGTAATATCAGCAGACACAAACGCCTATCACCCTATATGGGGTATGCCCACGTCAAACAGCAGAGGGGAGGACCTGGTAAACTTTTTATTTACTACAAATCTCCTTATAGCAAACACAGGCGCGGAACCAACTTTTGTTAGACAACGCAGCCGTACTATTATCGACCTCATCTTGGTCTCAGGTAATACAAACCTCATAGAGAACTGGGAAGTATCAGGCGAATACTCCGGCTCCGACCACAGGTGGATCAGGTATGAACTAAAAATAAGCAAACAGATACTAACACCAATCCGCAACCCCCGCAGGACTGACAAGACGATCTTCACTAGGTTCCTTGAACAAAACATGAACACAGTAAGTGCGAACACGCAACTGGTAAACATAGAAGAAATAGAGCAAAAATATACGGTCCAGGTCACGCAGGTCATGGAAAAACTACAACACCAGCATCAAGTCGAATGGACAAGCGAATAGGGTTAGGAAAATACTCGCTAGTAACCCGAACCGTGACATCGGCTCCATAAAGAAAAGCGACAATACGTTTACAAAAACTATAACAGAAACCTATACAATACTTCTGAAAACACACTTTCCTGGGTGTCTAATATCAGACTCAAATGTTTGGACAGAACACCTCATGGCACCACCTACAGCGACAGACTGGGCTGTTGCACAGACTGTTGTTACAGGAGAGAGACTAAACTGGGCAATCAACACATTCACACCGTACAAAACGCCAGGTTTGGACGGGATATTCCCAGGACTCCTACAATGGAGTGAATATCATATAAACGAGACATTGAGTGCTATCTTCAAGGCATGTCTGGCGCACAGATACATGCCCAAAGGGTGGAGAGAGGTTAAGGTCTTGTTTATACCAAAGCCGGGTAAGAGTGACTACACAGAAGCAAAGGCTTATAGACCGATAAGTCTTACGTCTTTTCTCCTGAAAACCTTGGAGAGGCTCTGTGATAGGTACATCAGAGACACAGTTCTCATTACCGCGCCACTTCACCCAGAACAGCACGCTTACAGCACAGGTAAATCTACCGAATCCGCCCTACACAGTGTTATACACAAAGTAGAGCGAGATATTAAAAGTAAAAATTTATGTCTAGGAGCTTTCATTGATATAGAAGGAGCCTTTGACAAAACTAACTTTAGCAGCATCAGAGCAGCACTGCTTAAACATAAAGTAGACCTGACCCTGATCGATTGGATCATTAACATGCTAGAATTAAGGGCGATACGTATTGATTTAAACGGGACGACCAGGGGAGTGGTGGCCAAGGGGTGCCCCCAAGGAGGTGTCCTGTCCCCGCTCCTATGGAATCTAGTAGTCAATGATCTAATCACCAGGCTGAATACAAGTCGCTTCTTCACGGTAGGGTATGCAGACGACCTCGCAATACTAATATCAGGCCATTTTGCCAGTGTGGCATGTGACCTGATGAGAAATGCGTTAAAGGTTGTCGAAAAATGGTGCATAGAATACGAACTCTCCGTAAACCCAGCTAAAACCGAACTGGTGATGTTCACTAACAAACGAACCCTAGGCAGGTTTACACTACCTAGCCTATTTAACAAGCAACTGAAACTGTCAGAAGAAGTGAAATATCTGGGAGTCACACTAGACAGCAAGTGGAATTGGGCCAAGCACTTAGAGAACAAGTTAATCAAGGCCAGTATTTCGTTCTGGCAATGCAGAAGGATGATAGGTAAAACATGGGGACTAAGCCCTAAGATCACCCTGTGGCTATATAAAACGGTAATCAGACCTTCACTAACATATGGTGCAATTGTGTGGTGGCCCAGAACCACCCTGAGCACCACCAAAACCAAGCTACAAACCTTTCAGAGACTTGCCTGTGTAGCCACAACAGGCTGCATGCGCACTGCACCAACCGCCGCGATTGAGGCCCTGATAGGCCTGACCCCGCTACACCTATACATACAACAAGAGGCCGCGGCGGCTGCGTACAGGCTAAAGGCACTGAACCTCTGGTTTCAGGATCAATTAGCACCCCATACAACAATCATAGAAAACTTTGCAGTTGGAAACCCCTTAATAAAGTCTATCTATGATAGAGTACAAAAGCAACACTTCTTTAAATAAATAAATAAATATTCCACAACTATCACACAACGCCATCTAGTCCCAAGCTAAGCAGAGCTTGTGTTATGGGTACTAGACAACTGATAAACATAATTATATATTTCTAAATACATAAATATTATAGATAAATATTATAGAGCTTTACAAAGAGCTACCGCGTACAACTAAATGAAGAGCCAAGCGACTGCTCAGGTATTTATGAAGTCAGAATATACACAGATGGCTCCAAGATGGCAACAGGCACCGGAGCGGGAGCGTTCTCGGAGGAACTAAACATACACATAGCAACAGGGCTAGGTAAACACAACTCTATATTCCAAGCAGAATGTGTGGGTGTCATCCAAGCCACAGCAGCAGTACTTTGCAGGAAGGTAACCAATAGTAATATTAGGATACTCTGCGACAGCACTGCGGTACTACGAGCCCTAAATAGATACGACCACTCTTCGGGGCTGATCATACAATGTCACCGACTATTGGAGGAAGTAAGTAAACATAACAATAATGTCACACTCCAATGGATAAAGGGGCACAGCGATTCCAGAGGTAACGATGCGGCTGATGAGCTAGCAAGGAGAGGTTCCAGAATGACGTGTGCAGGACCAGAACCAATGATCCCCCTACCTTTCAGTCAAATTCGTGCATGGATTCGCAAAAAAACTAAGGACCAGCATCAGAACTACTGGGCAAGTATCGAGGGTTGTAGGCAGTCGAAGGAGGCTTTTCCGATTCTAAATCTGAAATTCTCCAGAAAACTCCTCAATCTTAAAAGAAATAATGTACGACATATCGTCGGAATTATGACCGGTCATTGCTCCTTAAACAAACACCTGTTTAATCTAGGTGTTACAGACAGCCCCCTATGCAGAAGCTGCATGGAGGCGGAAGAAACAGCTGCGCATCTGCTGCGAATGCAGGAGCGTGGCGGCACAAAGGGCAGCTAACCTCGGCTCGCCGACGACAGTGTGGGAAGCCTGCGCCAAGCCGAAGGAGCTGCTGGCTTTCCTGGGCGACACCAGGTGGCTGGACTGATCAGCGTCACCCGGCTATCACGCAAAATGGGCCGCGCCACAGCGGCCTGGTTGCGGAAAAGAGCCAGCCCACCAAGTACTAAGTACCAAGTAAGTACCCATAAAAGAATGACTTATTCTGTGGAGACGCGTTACATCTACGGATAGCTTGTGCTTCTTTCGCGTGTTGATGGAATGAGCATCACTCTTTTTATCAAAACTGCTAATGTTTTTCTTTACATACATTAGATTTTCATAGATAAACTGAGAGACAACAGTTAGAATGTTTATGTCTTTAAACTTCTGTCTAAGAGAAACTCTGGGAGCTTAACTGTAGATCGCTCGTATAGCCCGTTTATGCAGTATAAAAATGGAATTAATATCTACAGAACATCCCCAGAGCAGTATGCCATAAGTTATAATGCTATGGAAATAACTAAAATAAACTATTCTAGCTGTGTCTACATCAGTTAATAGTCTATTTTTTTTAACAGCATAAGCCGCTGAACTGAGCCTACTAGACAATTTTTTTATGTGGGGACCCCATTGCAATTTAGCGTCTATAGTAATTCCTAAAAAGACCGTTGACTCCACAAGGTCCAACCCTGTTCCATTCAATTGTATATTGGATTCTACTTGTCTCACATTTGGTGTCGAGAACTTTATACAATTAGTTTTCTTCTCATTGAGGAGAAGATTATTTGTATTGAACCAATTCACAACTTTAGCTAATGCATTCGCTTAAGCGGGTTAACCCATTGGCTCGCGATTCGCTATATTTGGCCAATAATACAATAGATTTCACAGAAATCAACCTACTTTTCCAGGAACTGCAACGTGTGTGGTTAAGCTTGGTGTAGTGGTGGGAGCGTCGCTTTGAATTCTCGATGTCCTGGGTTCGATACCCGTGTCGGACAGTTATTGAGTTTTCCTGATAATGGAAATTCTTAATAGCAGCCCGGACTTTGGAACAGTGCCCCATAGATGGGAATACGCTAGCCCCCATCTCATGGGACCCTATCTGGCGAAATGTAGATGTTTAAAACACCGGTGCCTACTCCTTCGTCGATATAAAGGCGTGGCAATTTAACATGTTGTTTTTAAAATAACATGTCATTTTATACGTAAGTGAATCACTCCGGAAATATACCTATTTTTTATAAAACATGGCAAAATTATTTTAGAATTTAAGTTAACCGTTAAGTTAACTAAAAAAGGAAAGCCTCCCTCAATTGTTGGGTCCTTCAAAGCAAATTAGTATTTTTTTTTATTTACTAACATATTAATGTAAGTATTTTTTACTAACACATTAATGTTACTACTTAAAAAAAGTTTGTACTTACTATAAATTTTAGTTTTACTAATTATAATGGACAATGTTGTCTAAATAAATAAATAAATAAAATAAAATATGTATTGTAAACATAATCTTATGTTATGGGTGCAGCATTTTATAATAAGTTACCTAACGATATTAAATATTGTCAAATTTCTGTTTTTAAAAGTAAACTTAAAAATACATATATAATAAAATAACCTAAGATTGCTGAACAAATATGTTATACTTGACTAATCACTTTAATTAGTTATAAGTTTTAGTGTTAAATCTCATTTTAAGTGAAGCTTGTTTGAAAGAAATACCTTATAATATAATAATAACCTTGAAATGAGAAATAAATTCTTTAAACCCTAATAACTACCATATTTCCATGCCTCCCACGGCACAGCAAATCCTAGTGCCGGGTATGGGTGGTTAAACGTTCTTATAAGTTATTTTTTTGTTTTATTTGGACAAAAAGAAACAAATAAAACAGTGGCATACGAGTGGATAATATTAAACATTTTCATATTACATTAGTGTTTGAGATGATTTTATGATTTGTTTTCGTATCCGTAATTAAAGAGACACTAGTACGTGTAGTGTAAACACAGACCATATATATGTGGATATATGGTCTGTGAGTGTAAACATTAGTTGCGTTCGTTTAGGAATGAGGGCATTCGTGGCGTTGCTATTGTTGGCTCTTTTGATAATGCGTTCGTAAAGCTCAATAACGTTTTTTTTGCCACTTTTGCAACGCTAAACCGAAAAAGACCTAAAATCCCATAAGACTAAGCATGTTTATGCTGTCAAATACATAGTTGTCAGAAAAGTTCACAAACAACCATGCTCCGGACGTGGATTAAAATGTACACTTTTTGGTTGCAAAAATAACTCTTTATATGCTTTCGGAACGCTGAACAAAAAGAGCCAAAAACGGCGTTTTCACCCACAGATTCCCAATTCAAACGCCTTTGTGAGCGTTTTTAGCGTTACTATCGCCAACAGGGGTCTATTCAACGCATACACTAATTAACAATACACTAGTTTTAGAAATAGCACATATTTGTTTTGTTAATATATACATACCTATTATATAAAGATTGCGCACGTTAGCGATTGAAGTTGTAAAAAATATTTTCGTTGAACTACGGAGCCTGTTGTTTGTTGTTTTAGTTTGCGCTGCCAAGATATTTTTACTAAAAGTTGCGTGTCCGTGCCTGCCACGTAACAAAAGAATTCCTGGAAACGTGGGCCTGAATCTAATTCAAGTCCCATTCTGAGATACTCACTGGTAGTGTAAGCTTTCTTGATGGCGTGGATCTCTCTGTTCGTAACCGTGCACATGACCTCTATCAGCACGTCCTCGTCGGTTCCAATGCCGGCTATGGCATCGTGCAGCTCCTTCGCGTAGTACTGGGGCAGTGGAGTCATAAGCGCCACTACCAGGTCTTCAAACTTCCCGCTCGTTTCGCTCTTCAGATCTGATAGTAGATCCTTAGGGGCATAATAGTTTAAAGTTACTGTTTTGGGGATAGTGCCCAATATTTTATGATAAATAAGAGATCCTGAGAGTAACTCTCTAATTTCAACTGTTGCACTGCCATACAAGGGTGATCTTGAATGATTGGTAATGACAAGATTGTTTTGAAAATACTTTAATTACTACTTCGAAAGTTAACTTATCATCATTGGTTAAAAAATGGCAATAAAAAATAAAGACCCTTAAAAATATCAATAAAATCGAGGGTCATCAGGACCCACCACAACTTTGATCTAAGTACCCTTATTATATTATATTATATTATACCACATCCACGCCGGGTTAACCCGTTCACTCGCGATTCGCCATATATGCCCAATAATACAATAGATTTCGCAGAAATCAACCTACTTTTCTGGGAACTGCAACGTGTATGGTTAAACGGTTGGCTTCGTGGAAACGATTTCATAGTTAAAAATTTTATATTTACTACAGAATCATTATTGTGGCTGCCTTACCTTTCCATACAAAGTCTTGTACTCAAACACGATGCGCAAACGCTCTTCATTGGTCCGACGAGTGAGAACCTCTATGATTGCTTTCTCATCGGTGCCCAAGCCCTTCATGGCCTTACGAAGTATAGCGGCATCATTACGAGGATCAAACTGTCTCGCAGGAACTACCGTTGGTTTTGACTGTGGGACATAGGTTCGTTTAATGGGTGGATTTGGGGAAGGAGATACATATGAAGTTTCCATAGTGGTAAAAGATAGCGCCAACCTACATTTAGCCTCTCACGCGTAGATGCGATGCCAAAAGTGGTTGAAACTGAATGAAAGTAAAGCCTGCGAAGCATGCCCTAAAGTCTTCTATTCATATAAAAACTAACGTAGTTTTTCACTCCTTTTTTCAAGTTGAACGTACCTTAGGAGCGGGATTGGAAGACATGCTGTATGCTTGATTACGTTGAGTATCCAAATGACTCGTTGAAGGATATCCTTGGTACTGATTTGGCTGAGGGCAGCTTTGGTTCCCTGGTATGTAACCTAGGGTACCTTGTGGATAGCCGGGGTTGGCTGCAACTTGAGGATACTGACTAGGATAACCTTGAGCAGGGTTCGGCTGAATAGGATAACCTTGAGTAGGGTTCGGCTGACTGGGATAACCTTGAGTAGGGTTTGGCTGAGGGTACCCCTGTGAGGGATAACCAGGGTGGGGGTGGTTCGGAGAGTAACCAGGCGTGTTTCCATAACCAGTCTGAGGTGCTGGCCCGTTGCCCACAGCCGGTAAGCCAGGCATAGGCATAGAACCTCCATATGGTTGTGGTGTAGTGTTGCTAAAACCACCATTATGAAGGTTTTGCTGCGTAGGATATCCAGGTTGACCCTGGAAAGAAATGTAGGTACTTATACTTCTATAAATACCTATGTTGTTTGCATTTTCTTACAGTGGGCCGAGCACGAAAATCTGTTTAAGTGTAACGTTATCGTATCGTTTACGTATTCAGTACAAACTATGCCTTATCTGTGCCACTATTGTACCTACTAGATCGGCTCGGCCCACTGATACCACTACAGTGAACTCTCTTATTTCTATAGTTAGTAGGACATCAAAAGCTAGTATAATATATAAATACTTATAGCTATAGGAAACTCAAAAATGTATCATTGTATTCAAATTTTGTTACAACTCTAGGCAGGTAAATATTTATAGACTTTGGCGAGATTTAAAGAATATTATAATGCAATATTTAATAACGTTATATAAAACTTATGAACCCAAAAAGCCGTCTTTAATGTGTGCCCCGTAGGAAATATTTTCAATATGTAGTTTAAAATACTTAGTTAAAAATAAATTTCAGGACTCGCCCATCACACGATTTTATCGAATAAATATCCAGTCTACTTTACTAGGTACTGTAACATGACATAACTACATAACTGTACCTACATGATGAAAAAAAAATCTTGCTAAAACGAGTGCTGACTAGAGATGCCTAAATTATCTAAGTAGGTAACTGTTAAGTAGGTAGGTATGCATATACTAGTTAAATCCATATTAAAAGTAACAACAAGCCAAACATTCGAAGGAACAGAGTTAACGAGGACTAGGTTAGATAAATACCTGTTGATATGGATACATGTTGTATTCAATTATGTTTATATGCGACTTTATCACACGCACCAATCAAGAGCACTAGGTATGTGAAAAGCACTATCTTCAACGCCCTTGAGTTCGTCTGAAAAAAACATGCACGCGCCCGAATTGTATCGTACAATGTTACTATCCCATAAGTACTAAATTCAATACGTTACTAAATAAAATTACATTAGTGTTACGTCCGCGCGTTCGTTCGTCGAATCACAGAGCATTACTGTACGTATATTAAGGAAAAAACTTCCCGAGTTAATTAATAATAGACCTATGTATTCCAGTTGGTAGTCAGGAAAGGAAAAACGTATCGCGTCGCGCTGCAGATAAGAGTTCCGAAACCATTCTCATATCACAGCAATATGTATTATTCATTTTTAATATTTTGTATGCATAACAAACTAGGCAGGTCCAGCTTCGAGAAAGATGTCAATCGTCGAATCCAACTCGGCTGGGCAGCGTCTCGGAAACTTCAAGACGTATTGTCGTCAAAAATACCACAGTGTCTCAAGACATGAGTCTTTGATCAATGTGTGTTACCAGTAATGACATATGGCACTGAGACGTGGTCTCTTACTATGGGCTTCATTAGCAAGCTCAAAGTCGCACAACGAGCTATGGAGAGGGCTATGCGCGGGGTTCCACTAGGTGATCCAATCGGAAATGAGGAGATCCGTAGAAGAACGAAAGTCACTGACATAGCCCAGAAGATTAGCCAGTAAAAGTGGCAGTGGTCAGGGCACATAGCACGCAGAACAGATGGCCGATGGGGCCGAAAGGTTCTAGAGTGGATACCACGGACCGGCAAGCGCAGCGTGTCGTCCACCAACACGGTTTACTGACGACCTGATAAAGCAGGTAGCAGGACGACGTTGGATGCAGGCCGCTTCCAACCGGTCCTTTTGGAAATTTCTGGGGGAGGCATATGTTCAGCAGTGGACGTCATACAGCTGATGATGATGATGATGATGTAAACAAACGGAAATTATATGCCTATGTAGGGTGATGATTGTCTTCTTTCAGTTTATATTCAATGTGGAGAGGCGATAATCGCTTTCTTTGCTGTATAATTCGTAAACATAGCCCCATTGAGAGCCTGAAAACACGATTTTTCTTTCGCATACGGCATCTGAAGATGCCACAGTCTTGGTATGATATGTCGACAGCCATCTGTTGACAATTTTCAGCATAATCCAAGTGCCTAAGGCTCTGTTTCAAGTCGCAGTGCGCCTCTTACTGAAACCAGCTGATCCTGTTGTAGATGTTATAGAGGGGTAGTTACTCGCTCTCTCTCAGTAGTTTTTTTTTATAATGGATCATTAAAGTGACTACCTCTCGTCTGATAGAAAGCGGAAATGGAATCAAAAAAACAATGACCATTAATGCAGCCGAAAGCTCCGATAATCGCCACCCCAATGGTGACTTAAGAGATGCTTTTCACGGCCCGCTTCAAAGACTAAGGACCCAGACAAGGCAACCTAGCTGCAAGGAAAAACTTACGCTATCTTTTTCTATTTACTTACATGAATGAGGTAGGAACTGCCCAACTTATTGATTCGTGGTAAGAAGTTTTAAATCGTACTTATATAGGCTTGCTGGCCGGAACGTCTAGTTCGTGATCGGAATGGTGAGGAAGGAATAAGATTATAGAGCTTACCAGAACATTTACCATAAAACACAAGGTTGAAAGCTTAGAGAAGCTATACCTCTACGCATTTGTAGGTCGTATGTGTTGACATATAGGAATTCCTTGCTCACCTGGCTCAAAAGCTTGAATAGGCATATTTTTTTGATAATGTTGTATCTTAAAGCTACCAGGGTCACAGTAAGAAGTGACAGTTGGCACTTGGCATAGGTATCATAAACTGTTCAAGTAGTTACTTACTCCACCAAACTCAGTATTCTCACAAGAGCCGGTGATGAGGCATATTGTAACTGGAGATAACTGGACCAACTGGGCTCCAAAAATTCGCCATTTTCTGTGTACAAACAAAATATCGCCGCTGTTTTGAGCGCTGACCTTGAATAGATGCGCAGATGTCGATTTTTGCGTCTGGCGGGGCGAGTGAGGTGCGACGGGGGAAACGGACGGCGCCAGCGGCGTATACTTCGCTAGAGAATCAATTAGTCGCCTTCCCCAGTCTCACTGTGATCTTACATCTCTGGTCCCCTAGTTCTACATTTTGCACATTGTAAAATAATTTCGTTAGTTTCATTGCTGGGGAAAGATGGCGCGAATAAATATAGCTCTAGCTACTGATGGAAGCTCAACACAAGCAGATAATTCAGAGTTTACTTGTTACAGGCATATACACCTATACAACACTTTGTTAAAATTTGATTTTTAAATATTAAATCTTCACATTTAAACCACCTATAAATCGCTATAATACACATGCGCAAATCCCCACCACTTTCGCTGAGCGCTGTAAAGCCGTGCCGGTACTTGAGAACAGTCTATTTCTGAACATTATAGGTAATCAGATTTTTAGATAAAGGTAGCCCAATCCATAATTTAACTCTTTAGGTACATTTGAATGACAGCTCGGATTGGATGTTATTTATTAATATCGTAATGAGTATCTACTTACTGTAGGTATATGTTGTAGTTTAGAATGTATATAGATTGAAATAATATTGAATTAATTTTAAAATTCGAATAAATTCATGGAGTAACGATGTTCTATTATGTGGCTCTCCGTTATTGGCCATCCGCCATTTTGTTTTATTGGTTCTGGATTATGCAATTCTCTCACCACTTTCCAATTTCCTTGGCATATTCCTTTGGTGGTATAATATCCGTGCTTATGAGTACCTACATATATAAAATGAGACATAATATCTATAATCGAAAAAAGAAATCCTTTGTGGTAATTGTGCGTGAACGCCTAGTACCGCAAATAAGCATGAGTTTTTTTTGTAACGCGTATAAGACATTACATATTTGGGTTCTCCACGATCAATGATTATTAATTAACAATCTTGTTGGAAATGGAACATGGTATAATAGACAAGGAAAATTGTTTTTCGACACATTTGCTCCAAAACTGCATTTACGAAGCTTGTATACATTGTTCGAAAGTTAAAAATTATGCACCGTACAACGGAACGTGCTACTCTCTCTACTCTCACCTAAGTACCTAGGTACCTATTTATTTTACCTTACCGCATACCCCGTTGCCTAGACTAAAATATATACTAGGAAACCCCGTTGTATTTATAGCACCGTGCTTAATCTTTACGGTATTTTTTTATTTCTATAAAAATACTAAAAAACATCCATCAAGAAGTTTCACATTATTTCGAACCTCCTTGGAAGCGCTTTTGCTCAATATGTTTGTGTCACTTTAATACTAGAGTAAATGAGACAAAGATGTATTTCTATGTTCACCACGTGCACGTGCATGTGTCGCATTTGCAAATTCGCCATTTTCATATTAGAACGTCAGACTTTTGCGACTTTCCGACTTATATTCATAAACAAAATAATAAATATGAGTTCACGCGAGGAATCTGATATTAATATGGAATCTACACCACCTCTGAATGAGATACCTAACGGTATCTTGCCGTCCTAAATGCAAGAGCGCTTGAAAATTAAAAATTGTCTAATGCATAAGTTTGTTTCATTACATAATATACTGTTTACTCGCAATTGTGTTGAAAAACACGTGCAGAAATTGGTATTTACAAACTCGTGACTATGGTATGGAATACCTAGTTATATGCCCGTCTGTAGGACGAGTTATAACTATGTAAGCAGCAATGTGCAACGCTGCAGTCTGGTGCATGATTTCTCCGAATGTCGTTACTGATAAGCCCGTGTCTCTGTAGCTCTAAGTTTTATTTTTGAATCAATTAATAAACGCATGTCTTTCTGCGAGGACGTGTTTCTTTCACGTCCTTTAAAATAAAAGTTAGTTTTTAAAAACATATTTCAAGCTCCCGCAAACTTATCTGGCGCAGCCGGTAGGATCACCAGTTACGAGTTAAGATTCGCGAACGTTACGTGTGTCAATTTCCACTGCGAGTTTTCGTGCAAGAAGGTGATCCTGCGAACCAAATAAATATGTTAAGTGAGGCGAGCATGCTGATTGGTGGGTGAGTAAGATTTTTCACCATCCTTTCCTGCACCTTTTGTTATTTATGGAATCGAACTTCTTCCTTTATAACTGTTATCTGGTTTTCATTTTAAATCTTTGAAAACGTGAGAGTTAATTATAGAGATAGAGATATTAAATATATATGAATTTTGTCTTATCTACCTGGATGAAATTATAGCGTTGAACTATAATCAGTAATAAATGTTATCAAATTGTATGAATTATTGCAATTATTATTATTAAGTTTTGCTTTAGCGTTTCTCTTGTTATATTTTACTTTATTTGTGTGTTATATTTAAGTGTGTAAAATGGCTCAGCCCCAGGCAGCAATTGTGCTTATACCGAATGAACTATTGAAACTAATTCCGTTATTTGATGGTGATAAAAGACAATTAAATCTGTATTTAAGAAAATGCGAATATATTATAAATAAGTACCAAGGCTGTCAAGCACAAAATGTGTATCTCATGCATGCGTTAACGAGTAGACTCATAGGAAATGCTGCTTCACTCATTAGCGAGCGCGGAGATGTAGAAACATGGTCTGAATTAAAGGAATTATTAATTCAACACTTTGGCGATCCTCGAAGTGAGGAATGTATCGCCATTGAGCTGGAATCAATGAAAATCGCAAATAATGAAAGTTATCTTGATTTTTGTAACCGAATACAATCTGTTAGGTCCGTTTTAATATCAAAAGTAAACCAAATAACAGATGCGGCATTAAAACAAAGCAAAATAACCATTTATAGTAATACGTCACTTAACGTTTTTCTATATAACCTACCTGAACACATGGTTAGGATAGTCAGATTGAAAACGCCTGAAACTCTTGAGGAGGCACTAAGCACAGTAATGGAGGAAGTAAACTTTCACGAGCAATATTCGCTACGCAATAAATTAAACAATAAACCTTTCATAACACATGCCCCTAACACAGGCAGTGGTTTTAGATTCGGTACTCCAAATAATGCACCCATACAACCCACAGGGTTTAAACCAAATCTAGCCCCACAAAAATTTAATTTTGGTATTCCACAGTACCCACAAAGAAATGTAATGCCAACATACACTTCTAACGGTCAGAATTTCGGTTTCCGAGCACCACAACCAACAGGCTATAGGCCCCCACAACCAACGGGCTATAGGCCCCCACAACCAATGGGTTACAGACCCCCACAGTTTGGTTTTACTCCTCAATACGCTATGCACCCTCAACAGTTTGGAATGCGCCCTCACAATTTTGGTAACGCACCCCCTCAATTCGGTTATAGGCCACACCTCGCAAAACCCCATAATAATCAAAACACTGATGTTTCGATGAGAATAGCACCGCCCAAGAAAACGCAGCAAGGCTTCAAACTTAACGAGATCGAGTTAGATCAATATCAATCAGAATGCTATGAGCCTTATGCTCATGAGTATGACTATAACGAAGGTACTTACGATTATTCAGAAGTGCAGTTCCCAACCGACGACATCACTACCCGAAACGTTTTGGAAACGATTAACGAACCTAATGATACAGTAAATGAAAATGTTTACATACAAAGCATCAATCCACAAACGAAGTGATAGAAGTCAATTATTGTGACCCTAACCTAAAGCTGCCATACATATATATACCTGAGATCGATGCTAAATTTATGATCGACACAGGTAGCATGCGATCTTTTATGAACCCAGAAAAAGCTTATGAATATTTCTCACATGCAGTACGACACGAACCATTCAACGTCATAAGTACGCACGCATCTAGCGCACACGATGAAGTTATAGAAATTCCCTCATTGCCATCATTTAATAGCGCTGAAAATCAAAAGTTTTATTTATACAAGGTAGATGCGCGGTACGACGGTGTATTAGGTGATGACCTCTTGCGAAATATGGGTGCTGTAATTGACCTTAAGCATAATATCCTAAATATGAATACAATATCTATACCAATCATTCATAATAAAACCGATTATGTAGTAAATTTAGCCCCAAGATCAGAACAACGTGTGAAACTTCCCACTAACATGTATAAGGGAGAAGGGATATAAGAATATAAGGAATTTTGTAAGGGTGTAAGAATGCCTAGTGCGATTGTGACATGTGACAATGGATATGCGACTACTATAATACAAAACACATTAGAAACAACTATGCAACTAACTGTAACAAGACCTTTTAAAATTATAGAGCATGAATGCAATGAATGTGTCGTTCATTGTATGAATGACGTAGAGATGAAGGATGTAGAAATGGACATTTTATTAGAAGAAAATCTGAAAAATAAGTTAAGAATAGATCATATGAATGAAGAAGAACGAAAGGCTATTTCTGAACTTTGTAATGAGTTCAAAGACATATTCTACTGCGAACGTTTACCATTAACATTCACGAATCAAGTAAAGCATTTTATTAGGACGAAAAACGAAGACCCGGTGTATGTAAAGCCCTATAGGCAATCTCCTGCACAAGCCGCAGAAATAAGAAGTCAGGTTGAGAAACTTCTAAAAGATAATGTAATACAGGAATCTTTCTCTCCATGGAGTGCACCTGCTCATCTTGTGCCCAAAAAAATGGACGCTTCTGGTACAGTTAAATTCCGCATGGTGATTGACTATCGACGCCTTAATGACTTGACAGTTGACGATAAATACCCTTTACCAAACATAGTTGATCTTTTTGACAAATTAGGAAAAAGTACATACTTTTCAACGCTTGATTTAGCTTCCGGTTACCACCAAATTGAGATAAATGACGCCGACAGACAAAAGACCGCTTTCAGCACCAAATTTGGCCATTTTGAATTCTCAAGGATGCCGTTTGGGCTCAAAACGGCCCCAGCGACATTCCAAAGAGCGATGGACAATATCTTAAGAGGTCTACAGGGCATTCACTGCCTTGTTTACCTTGATGACATCATCGTCTTCTCAGCAAGCTTACAGGACCACATACAAAAATTACGCACAGTTTTTGACCGACTTAGACAGACTAACCTCAAAGTCCAACTAGACAAATCAGAATTTCTGCGAAAGGAAGTTATGTACCTAGGACATACAATAACCAAGGACGGACTCAAACCAAACAATGACAAAATTGAGGCCGTATTAAATTATCCCCTTCCAGAAACGACAACCCAAATTAAAAGCTTTCTAGGACTAATAGGTTACTATAGGCGATTCATAAAGGACTTTGCCAAGGTGACACAACCACTGACTAACTGTTTAAAGAAACGGAATAAAATCATCATAGATAAGAAATATGTAGACGTTTTTGAAAAATGTAAGGAACTTCTTACAACGGCCCCTTACTACAATATCCTGATCATGACAAGCCCTTTGTGCTGACCACTGATGCCTCGACCGTGGCTTTAGGAGCTGTACTTTCGCAAGGTCAGGTTGGTTCTGACAAACCAGTAGCATATGCGAGCCGAACCTTGAGTGACACAGAATCAAAATATAGTACCATAGAGCGCGAACTCTTAGCCATTATATGGGCCGTAAAGCATTTCAGACCTTACCTGTACGGACGTAAATTTATAATTTACACTGACCACCGACCCTTAGCCTGGTTATATTCACTGAAGGAGCCCAATAGCAAACTGACACGATGGCGATTACGCCTCCAAGAATATGACTTCCAAATTATCTATAAAAACGGAAAGCAGAATACTAACGCTGATGCTCTCTCCAGAATTAAAATTAATGCATTAGGTTCTGACGATGAAACTAGTTCTATGGCAGTTAACATTGACAAAAAGGAAAAACGACTACAAAACCATTTAGATGACATAACGAAACAAATTGTAAGACTTTCCACTGAAAGACCCATACAAGACAATTCTGACACCATCTCAGTTTCTGATTCCTCAGCAACAGTATCAGTAGAATTTTTAGATATACCTGACCCAAAAAGCTACCCCTTGAGATCTGATGACGACTCTACAATAGAAACAGTTCACTCGGCCCTTGACTTAGAATGTAAAGGTATTCCAATCCTTCAGGAAGCCATTGACACCAAGCCTAACCAAATTTTAATTTTTGAATGGTACAAGAACGATATACAGGTGAGTAACCTGTCGCGAGAAAAGCAAAAGGTTTTAGAAGTTTTCTTACCTATTAATAACGAATATTTAATAAAACAATTTCTAAAAGAATACGTCAAACCCAAAGTTAAATACTTCATTTATTACGAAAACCCCGAACACAGAAAGCTATTTTCAAAATTAGTAATATATTTGTTTAAACAAGGAACGATAGAGCTGTATGAATGTACTGAGCGAGTGATATATGTAGAAGATGAAAATGAGCAAAAAGCAGTTGTTTTAAAGCATCATGATGGAAAGACTTGCCATAGAGGTATAAAGAAACTATGGCAAGAATAAAACGAAACTATTACTGGAACAACATGCAGGAAGTAATAGCAGCAGTTATCAATTCATGCGAAGCATGTCGTAAGATGAAATATGATCGAAAACCTATTAAACCTACCATTCAATTAACTCAAACGCAAGACGCCCCCTTTCAACAATTATTCATAGACCTTTTTACCATAGAAAACATATATTATTTAACGATAGTTGACGCATTTAGCAAGCTCGCGCAAGCTATAGAGATCAGTAATAGGTCTACTGGAGAGGTTGTAAGAGCTTTAATTAAATATTTCTCCTTCTACGGCATACCTCGTAAAATTAGTTGTGATCCCGGTAGTGAATTTAATAATGAGTTAATGCGAGAGATGGCAGCAATGTACAAAATTGATCTACACATATGCACACCGAATAACCCTAACTCAACAGGCATTGTCGAACGATTTCATTCGACCATCATAGAGATTTATCGTTTAGCCAGGTATGAGCAAAAATGTACAGATGCGGCTTCGGTTATGACGTACTGTATCATGGCATATAACAATTCTATACATTCGAGCACAGAATTAACACCGTTTGAAATAGTCTTTGGCCATACCGATTCCAGTAAAATGTTCGACGTAAACTTTGAGAAAGCTTATACACAGCAGTTACTTAAGGATCACGCCAAGCGAACCAAATATTTGTATCAATACATAGCAGATAAAATGTTGGAGAGAAAGGAGAAGGTTAAAGATAAGAAAGGAGGTGAAACCGATATAGAGTTAGAACATGGAAAGGTAATATTTGCGAAAGATGTTAATAAAAGGAAAAGTAAAGATAAACCGCGATATCAAAAAGCGATAGTGAAGGGACCTACAGAACGTAACATCGTACCGATAGAAATAGGAAAAAGATTAACAAAGGTTCCTATTAAAAATGTCAAACGTCCTCCACAGGTGCTGCTGGATCATAATGACTCTCATGACCCCAAACCAGGCTCTTCATCATCAAAGAATTGAGCACAACCCTGGAATACTAACGGTTAAAATAGGACAGGCTTATAAACAAAATGATCAATGGACAGTAATTAAGGTATTAGATATAAGCGGTGTAGCTGTTGACATAGATTTCCACGTAATGAAATATGATGAATTTAGCAAATTAGTTGACTCTAATAAGAATTTTGTTAAGGAATTTCTAGGGATTAGGACACAATGTGAATATTTACGCGATATTACTATTTTTAAGTTAAGTCAGTTGGTTCCATCTCATAGACGTAAGAGAGGGTTAATCAACCCACTTGGATCTTTAATTAAAGTTATTTCCGGTAATTTGGACCATAAAGACGCTATTCGTTATGACACTTTGATTGCAAAAATGAAAACGAAACAAATAGCTTTTGACAAGAAAATAACCATGTATACTGAAATAATTAATCACCTTATAAATAGTACAGAGACCTTATATGAGAACTCATTAATTTTAGATGAACGATTGAAAAGAATCGAGAGAATTGCTACATCGATAGCTGACAAAGAAAACAATTGTCTTTACACCACTTACGCTTTAAATATGTTCCATATGTTCATGAGCGTTTTTAGAACGATTTATATAACACTAAATGAGATAGAAACAGCATTGAGCTTTAGTAAAGTATCTGTACTACATCCGACTATCATAAATTCAACTGAATTGTTAGCTGTACTTAGATCTATAGAACAGGTTGATTATGTAATGTATGAAGTCACCGAAACCAACTTGTTGAAATTAGAGAGTATTATTAGTGTCAAATCTTATACAAAGCAAAGCCAGATAACATTTATAATGGAAATCCCGTTAATTGACAAAGCTATATATAACTATTACAAACTATATCCTATCCCAGTTTTTCACGATTCCCTGAATAATACTTTAGTAGTGTTTCCTGAATTTCCGTACCTTATGGTGAAAGACTTGATATACCTACCAGTCACAAAGCCATGCCAGAGAGCTGCCTCCGAGGATGAATTTCTTTGCACCGACGATAACGTTAACGCTAACTTCGCAGCACCAACATGTATAGAACAGCTTATGAAATTCCAAACGGATTTAACTTACTGTGTACCGTATGCTGTCGATATAGAAGATGTCAAGGTTCAGAGGATAGGTCTTGGCAGCTGGATTATATTTTGTAGAAAACCTACCGTTTTGACAGAAAAATGCGGCACTGATTATACCCGTGAGTCACTATATGGTACATATATGCTAACAGCGAAAGAAGAATGTCAAATATACATTGGTTCAGTATTGTTGAGCTATAAGAAAAGTATGCTCAACGAACTGCAGTTTCATATAGCCCCGATGACCTCCTTACCTGAATTTTCGCCAAACGTTTCCATAAACCTGAAAACCATTGACATCAAAGGTATAAATTTAGAAGAACTTCGACAACTTTCACAGATCCTGAAAATGAAAGAGAGCGTACTATATAACGAAAGTGAAGAACTGGACATTAGTGGAATAAGTGTGAAAAGTGTCAGTGTTGCAACTGTCTTACTGTATATTGTTTTAGCTTTAAGTGCTCTATGTTTTATATTGTACCGTTATAAATTTAGATTTTTGCGAAATAATCGGAACCCTGCGTCCAATTCCGCGGAACCCGATAATTTCGCACTTGGTGAGGGAGGAGTTATGTGCCCGTCTGTAGGACGAGTTATAACTATGTAAGCAGCAATGTGCAACGCTGCAGTCTGGTGCATGATTTCTCCGAATGTCGTTACTGATAAGCCCGTGTCTCTGTAGCTCTAAGTTTTATTTTTGAATCAATTAATAAACGCATGTCTTTCTGCGAGGACGTGTTCCTTTCACGTCCTTTAAAATAAAAGTTAGTTTTTAAAAACATATTTCAAGCTCCCGCAAACTTATCTACCTACCTTATTTATGTAATAGCATTCGTCTTAACCGTTTGTATTTTTGTTTTTTTGTCCCTGGTGGAACCAAATCTTTGGGTGGAACGCCTAAAATAAAACACTACCGGCGACGTTTTAAGTTTTGTAAAAATGTAAACAACAATAGAATTAAAATACATTAGTATCATTTATTTTTCCGTAAATGCACAAAAAGACGTAAACAATTATACATCAGCGTTTTAACAAATATGCCTTTAGGTCAATAATACAAATTTCAAAATGTAATTAATAAAAGTTATGTATAATTTATATATATATAAAAATGTCTTTAAAGATCCAACAAGGAGGCTAAATAGCAAAATATGTATAATAAACATCAATAGAAAAAATATTAAAGTATAATATAGCACGTATACGTTATAATATTGTATTTATATAATCAATGACATCCATACAAGGGACAGGATAACTTTATTCATGAAATTTTAAAAATCGGTGGCTCCAAAACACTGATTTGGAGTCAACGATATTGAATGAAAGCTTGGATCTAAGTCTACATTTCAAAGCGTGACTTTTTTAATGTATCAAAATGTGCTGATATTTATATTGGAAACATTGTTGAGATCCTTAGTTGGTAGCGTAGCCTAGCGACCCTGTCTATAGTATGGACGTCATTGAATATAATATAAATTACTATGACTTTGCAACCAAAAACTTAACTGGAGACAAATATATCTCCATAAACAACTGCCGACCCCTTCGAGGTATTACACGCGTAGTGGCATAATAGCGGCGAAACATTACGAAAAGCTATGTAAATATTCGTATCGTAGTTTAAACATTAAGCAATTTTGGAATATCATTATATACTTCAATATATATAAAATATAATATTTTATGTATCCTATACACGTAAAGTACCAAATAGAAATTAAGCAGTAATAAATGAGGATAGTATAATTATATTATAATGGCTTAATTTAATAAACACTCATGTGGTTTCGAATGAACTTGCTTAGAATATTAAAAAATACAAAAATGTCAGTTATATTTAAGGTGGGGTAAGCTTCCTTTTGAAGGAAACATGTGACAGAATGTTTGAAAATTGGAACATATGAAGTATTTGTGAAGTCAAAATAGCTATGCTAGTCCAAATCGCACGAATAAACTCCAATACGTACATTTTACCCGAAACAAAATACTTAATCTTAGCATTGAGACATATGAATCGTCATTATAAAATGATAACAAAATTGAGATACATTTAAAGAGATTTAATAACAAATTTTCACATTGTGTAGACTTTTGAGACTTATATCTGGAATAGTTCTCTAATTTTTACCGTACACCATAATAGGCTCGCTCACAATAAAGATTCGCCATACTGAAAAACAAAGTCTTTATATCAATATTATTATTGAGACCGACCAATTTTGTTTTAGCCTTTTGAAAAGTCAATATTTAGAAAATTTATCAATGACAATGAGCACAGTTACAGCCTTCTATTTCTATCACGCAGATGACGTCTCACGTGCGGATTTTCTCCGCATACGTGTGCTAAGGTGCTATATAGACCTGTCATTCAATTTCAGTCCACTCGCTATTAATTTCGCTAAGAACGTTTTTAATGATCAAATTCCTATAAACATGTTCCATTCAAATATAAATAAAAAATAACATTATTTCCGCTCTCAATTAAAAATGTATTTCGTACATCAGAGCACTGTAATTTTTTTCTCTAAAACGATGGTTACGATTATTACTTTGAACTCGGAAAGAACAGAATTTAAAAGTAATGAAATCATCCGAATGCAACACTCATTATAACGCGTATCAATTGACAGAAAATCACACTGGGCGCAGTAACTGTCTCGACATATTGATTACGCATGCGGGTCCTCTGCAAGCTCAATGCAGTCCGCATCCGGATAGTGCGTGTGACGATAATACCCTTAACTGTTATGCTTCAATCAAATATAGACTATTTGTAAGATATTATTTATTTGAGTGAGCTAGTATTCTCAGATTCAGAGATAATAAGCTTCATACAATTCATTTTTTTAAATAACATTCCAATCTCAGTTGCTAACAAACGATGATTGAAATCGAAAAAAAATGGCGGCTCTATGTCAGTTTTGTCAGGTCCAGTCATCCAATTACTCCATTTTAGCTTTTTGATTGCTAGAGTTGTCAAAACTGCCGTATAACCGCCATTCTTCATGATTTGTTAGCAACTGAGATACATAATAGCCCTGCCGGCATCATTGCGCCTGAGTGTTGAAGTAAAACTTATGTGGGAGAAAGCCCGCACGCGAGTTCATATACGCACAACAGGTAATAGGCTCTTAAAATGTATAAACTAGTTCCTACAGTATAGTAAGTTCAGCAATATTCAATATAAGCGCTAAAACTATTGAGATTAATTTGCTTACAAGGTTATATAGTATTATCATTCATAAGAAATATAGTATTTTTTTTTACATTGGGACATTGTAGGCACTGTTATAAAATCAATTTATTTAGGCACATTTTATCGTTAGGCACTACCGTTTTGCAGAAGCTTTACTATCAATATAATTTCATTTAATCAGCTTCATATTCAGCTAATTATCAATAGTAGAAAATGATTCTTATTACAAATCACTCAAAACTCTATTTAAAATGCCGTTTATTTTAAAAAAATCAGATCTATAGGACGGTATGTCATCAAAGTAAAACACGAAAATGTATCAGAGATTCAAATCTTTTGTAGTGCTTACCCAATGTTTCCAACCTTTCATAATTACTTAGTACTAAAATACATTGTAAAATGTAAAATGCAGAGCGCTTATTTGAGAGACTTATGATTATTATATTATATATATGATTAGTATAGGCCGAGGAGTCCCAACAAGCACTTCTTGTAGTGTCCGGAGCAATCGCCCTGTAAAAGAAAAAAATGTTTTTGAATTCCAATTGTAATTTATGTTAGTGTGCGTTATTGTTTATTGTACATTTAAAATTATCTTAAAGCGGTATCTAAGCTAGGTACATTGTTATAGGTTTTAATTTAAAGTATTTTCCTACATAAATATATTTTTCGTTTAATACGTCGTGATCATTAGGACTGGCGCAGAACACAGTTGGGTAATTTAGCAAACTTTAGTTACACATTTCGAAAGCATTCTATTAAACAATAAATATATTAATTACACTCGACAATATTCGTCACATCCACTTACAATGAAGTTTTAAAAGTAAA
The DNA here is from genome assembly GCA_917880725.1 of Selenia dentaria. NCBI lineage: Eukaryota > Metazoa > Arthropoda > Insecta > Lepidoptera > Geometridae > Selenia > Selenia dentaria. Next base: position 34,266,894 of record OU862878.1, on the reverse strand, counting down.
AACATTTTTTTTCTTAAACGCGTTATCGTTATTTTCCTAGCCCGTGCCCAGTGAAACTTCTGATTTCATAACTAGTTCAGCAATATAGTTGAGTGTAAGAAGTCGCCGTTGAGCAATCTAGTTGAGCAGTAGAGAAGGAGTTGATCAGCGGGTTTTTTACCCACTGCTCGCCTATTCATAGTTGAGCAATTACCAGTTGAGCCTTGGGTTTTACCCACTGCTAAACTTTATGCAGTTGAGCAAACTAGTTGAGCAATGGGGAAGTCACGACATAGTGCGAGGCAAAAAACAAACTCAGGTACTTAAACACTTTTTCATGTAATAATCTGAAATATCAATTATTTTAGGGGACACAAAAAAGGTACAATTTACAGCACAGTTCGTAGCAAAGTTTGCGTATCACGTAATAACGTAAGCGTCAACGCGGTAGCGTTAAACTTTGAGTTATCTTCGTCACAGTTGTCCTAGATAACTTACAGTTTATACTATTTCACGTTACGTTACACTTACGCAGTTATTCGTGGTAGACCCACAGTACTTTACAGTGTGACTATTATCTACATACACAAATTATTTTAATACATTCATTTATCTATAGAAACTGCAGAATATCTGTTCATTCTGTAACTTCTCCGGCGCCGATAGGACCCTACTTTCAAAGCACGGGGTCCCAGCGAGCCTAGCACGAATAACTGCGTAAGTGTAACACAACGCGTCGTTCACGTGAAACATTACAAACTGTCATTTATTTAGGGATTTTAGGGCAACTGTGGCACAGACAACTCATAGTTTGTACGCCGAATCGCGACACGTTGAAGCTTTCGATAGGATGCTTACTATTTCTCAAATTGTTTCATTGTTGAGCACACATTTGTGTGATGAGCAAAATTGTTACAAAAACATGACAAAAACGCCAATGATAAAGTAATTAAGAGGATTGCATAGCTAGTACTTTCCATGCTAAAAGAGAAAACTCTTTTCTACCTCTTAACATTGTCCGATTTCAGTGATTTTTTTTTCATGGTATCATGACGTTGTTTACTATGTTTTGAATTTTTCAGTTTTTTTAAGTTCTAAAAAAGGAAATTTATAGTACTTTGAAATACTGAAAAAACCAAAACGTACGAGCATGGTCCACAACGCCATGATTCCATGAAAAAAAAAATCACTGAAATCGGACAATGTAATAATAATAATATGGGACAACATCCACACAAATGTCTTCAGGTCCCAAACTAGGCAGAGCCTGTACTATGGTTACCTGATGACTGATATACATACTTAAATACATATACACACCCAGACACAGATCAAACAGACATGTTCATGCACACAAATGATTGACCTGTCCGGGGATCGAACCCGAGACCAGCGGCTCAGAAGGCAGGGGTGCTACCAACTGCGCCAACCAGCCTATCAAAGTAAAGAGTATTGTAAAGAGGTAGACAAGAGTTTTCTCTTTTAGCATGGAAAGTACTAGCTATGCAATCCTCTTAGGATTGCTTCGAAGTAATCTAAAAAACAGAAATGAGAAGATACGTAGACGAACTAAAGTCACCGACATAGTCCAGAAGGTAAGCCAGTTGAAGTGGCAGTGGGCAGGGCACAAAGCACGCAGAACAGATGGCCGATGGGGCCAGAATGTTCTGGAGTGAAGACCATGGACCGGCAAGCGCAGCGTAGGTCGTCCATCAACAAGGACCGACCTGATAAAGGTCCTTTTGGAAATCAGGGCGACCTATGCAGGTTCAGCAGTGAACGTCCAACGGCTGATATGATTATAAATAAGAAGAATGTTACCTCTATCCAGCTCTGCAAAGTTTCGCCGTATTTGTTCTGGAACATGTCAGAGATGTCCCCGAGGTCGACTTCGCAGCGAGTCACCATGATGCGGATCAGTTGGCGGTCGTTGGTGCCGAGACCCTTCATCGACTTGTGCAGCCGCTCCGCGAAGAACAGTGGCTTGTTGCGGACCACCTTGACTGTAATATACACATACATTATAATCTAACTGCTTTCAGATTCAAATCAATTCGGTTTTGGCGCTGTGATCGTCATGGATCACCGAGGAGGCCATTTTTCGATTTTAACGACCATGCTATGAACTAAAATCACTGTTAGCAGTTCTTTTATAAATGACAGTTCATTTATGTGTGCATGTGTTTATTTTTCTTTCTTCTGGTAAAACCAAGTTTTATGGCTTTTTTTAAACGTTTTTCATTGTTTATTATTTTGTTTCCATAACTTCTCGTTATCTATATTGTAAGAATCGTTTAACGAATCACTGCGCTGTCAGCCATGCCGTGAGCCACGTGAGAGTGACTTCAACCGACTCCGAATGTCTGACAGATCTCACCTGTCAATAGCGCGATATTGAATCGGAATGAAAAAGAGTGATAATATAAATATTGACTTCAATCAATACATAATACGGTATGCCAAATAAACATTTAATATGGTTCTTTGGAAAATACGGTTAGCCATGTACAGCTTCTCTGTGTGTTTTGGCTTTCTATTGAATTACTTTCTTTCAAATTCTATCTTCAGAGAAACTCCCTGCATAGTTTTCTGAACTACATTCTTCTGAGCTACCTTAAACTTTTTTACATATAAACATTTCGGCTCATCCGTCATCATTAACTGTGTACATTTTAGAAAAGATTTCTTTAGCTTTGTTTATCATCATCATACTTTCTTCTATCTTTAATCATCATCTAAATAAACAACTATAAACGTAATAAATCGTGTATATTTTATAGAAGGTAGATGAAATGACAGTTGTCTGATATAAGAGTTATGAAAATTATTATTATCTACAGCCTATGACATTTTAACCAAAACGTTCCCTGGGCACGCTAAGTATCTTTGAAAATAATATCCGATAAACCCGAATTACTTTCCAATAACCCTGAGTACCTTCTCTAGACCACTACGGCTTGCTTATGCTACAGTCTTATTATTACTACGAGTAAGTAGTGTTAAGTAAGTGAATATAATGATATTGTGCTCGAAGGAGAGGGAGAACGGGGGATAAGGGAATCGGGCCTCCAGAACCTCCCACAAACCGACTGAAACGCAATAGCAAGCTATGTTACTTCACGCCGGTGTTATGTGAGAGTGTGGTACTTCCCCGGTCGTGCCGGCCCATTTGGCTGTGGGCTTACAGCGTGACACTACCACCATATACTAATACTGATGACTGATATACATATATATTATATATATACCCAGACACAGCTCAAACAGACATGTCGCGACGTTTCGCGATTCACTAAATAGTAAACATAGACAGTGATGCCATAGACAACTAGAGATGGCAGCACTGAGGGACTAGCTTCGCTTGTTAGTCTGCGCAACCGGGTGAGTTATCTATATCCGCTATGCAGTCTGAGTCTATATAGTATTTATCTGTGTGTTATTTCATTATTTGCCGTTGAAGTTTGAACATGGCGATCTCTGCCAGAGCTAGTTTTGCTTATTTTATTTGTTCATGTGTGTGTGCTGAGGAGGCCCCGATCCAGATGCTAAATGTTAAGTACCTAGGCTAATTTATATCTAAAAAATTTCCTAATTTAAATGATGAGATTGTGCATGTGGGTAGCTTGACACTTGACTCTTTTATACTGACGTAGGTTAACTGGACTTATGAACCATGTATTATACTAACTTCTTTGGAGAAATGCAATACGATATATACCCCAGTGCGTTCCGGTGACCTGCGAATGGGTCATGCGATGATGATATACGCCAGTGCGTTCCGGTGACCTGCGAATGGGTCATGTGATAATGATATACGCCAGTGCGTTCCGGTGACCTGTCAATGGTCATGCGATGATGATACTACGCCAGTGCGTTCCGGTGACCTGCGAATGGGTCATGCGATGATGATGCTACGCCAGTGCGTTCCGGTGACCTGCGAATGGGTCATGCGATGATGATATACGCCAGTGCGTTCCGGTGACCTGCGAATGGGTCATGCGATGATGATACTACGCCAGTGCGTTCCGGTGACCTGCGAATGGGTCATGCGATGATGATACTACGCCAGCGCGATTATGTATGTTATGATATTAAACATTGAAATTTATGGAGAGAAAAATTCCATCCTCGGACGGGATTCGAACCCGCGTCTTCTGACTCTCCGTGTCAGACGCCATTGACCAACAGGCCACCGAGGTTCTGGTCCGAGCATCGAATTTTAACTCTCTATTTGACTAACCGTCTTGCGGGGACGGAGCGACATCTATTGGACAGTTTAACAGTACCATCCAACCGAAAATAGCATTATTTAGAAATACTTAAACTTTAGTATTGACATCGCAGCCCTTGTAATTTTTATATAAAAAAGTTATGATATTACTTCATCAGTCGAACGACCCAGACACAATAGAAATTTAATTGTTATATGGATAATCGACTTGTGAGGGGATATGTATATACGATGATGTCAACCACAGTGGGTTTAATGGCATGATATGTTCAGTCTCTATTCCTACCATCACAACATGTTACGTTATTGCACACTTGTAGTCTTAGTACTTGGGACGTTACGGGCGATGGCCTAGTATGTTCCATTTGCCGGTGACACCACATGCCGTGGTGTCACCGGTACAAATCTTTTCTACAGATGGCACAGCGGTTCCTGGTCCCTCAGATGCAAGGCTAGGAAGAATGTGGAGATCTTGGTAAAACTAAGAACGCGAGGGTACTTGCAAAGGAGATTGAGCTCTAGATTTTGGTGAGTAAGAGACACACCTAACTAAGTGTTGTTTATTTTATTATTTTCCCCAACTGTGATAAGTTAGTTACACGTACTATAATCGTGTCGCGGCCGTGTGGGTGCGGCTTGCTAATAGAGATATGTTTCTTTTAAACTTAAATATATCAGCATGCGAAGCACTTTAATATGGCAAGCAATCTTCCAATCTTCCATGCGAGTCGCGACAAAACATGTTCATGAACAAAAATGTTTGACCTGTCCGGGGATCAAACCCGGGACCGGAGACTCCAAAGGCAGGGGTGCTACCAACTCCGCCAACCGGCTTGTCAACTGCCAAATTACTAAACTATGTGAAGTATGTATTAGAAGATTAACTTTACCAATGGCCCTGAGCGCCTTCTCAAGGTCGCCAGAGAACTCGGCCTTGATCGCGTCATCGATGTCGTGTCCAGTCAGGAACTGGTACTCTTGGAATATAGCCGCGAGCTGCGGGAACGAGCGAGAGCAGAGCACCGCGTTGAAGATAGACTCGTCTGTGCCTAGACGGAGCTCACCTGAAATTGAATAAAAATAAGGCTTACAACACCAAATATAGCAAAATAACGACAAATTAACCCGTTAACTCGCGATTCGCCATATTTGGCCAATAGATTTCGCAGAAATCAACCTACTTTTCCAGGTACGGCAACATGTTATTGCGGTTAGTGTATTTTGCATATTTCCACAGCGTAATGTCATATGGAATATTGCTATGGGGTTCAGCGACTGATATAGAGACCATCTTTATCCGTCAGAAACGTGCTATTCGAGCTATATACGAAATGGGTCCCCGTGAATCTGAGAGATTTATTTAAAGAAATCAATATATTAACATTGCCTTCCTTATATGTATTTGAAAATATAATGTATGTTCGTAAAAAATTACATAAATATAAGTTAAATGGTGATCACCACACTTTTAATACTAGAAATACAAATAGGATAGCTGTACCTAGTTTTAGACTTGCGAAGACTAATAAGTCATTCCTAGGAAATTGTGTGCGTTTTTACAATAAAATCCCAAAACACATAACTGAGCTCACAGAGGACAAATTCAAGTTGACTGTAAAAAACGTTATAATAAAATAAGCTTACTATAAAGTTCGCCATTATATAGAAGATAAAAGATGCTTGGAATTGGAGTATTCCAAGCATCTTTTATCTTCTCAGACAGACAGGGCAGAGAGACAGCTTTCCAGAAGTGGAGTCTTCTGGAAAGCTGTCTCTCTGCCACCCATATAATTTAATATTTGTAGTACCTAAGTAGAAACATTGTAAACATCCATATAAAAAGAATATTATATATATGATTTTGACTTTGATGTGTGGTTAAAAATTGAGATCTGTCCAACTTTACTAATCACATTAATATTATAAATTTGCAAGTTTGTATGTATGGATGTTTGCGACTCAACCACGCCAAGGTGGTTAAACGGATTTGGATGCACTTGGAATGAAAATGGTTAGTACCCTGGGTTAACACATAGGTTAATACTTTATAGTAGCAAAACAGTAAATAAACATCGAAATTTAAAAAAAAAACACAATTGTTACATGAAACAAAAGCTTAAGACTTTAACTGATTGCAAAATAAAAGCGAATATAAGCTAACCTGAACCGGGGAATCTAAAAAGGTGATCATTTACAAAATTTGCAGCTTTATACACATTTTAAACTCCTGTCATAGACATAAAGCCTAGCTATAAATAAGACCAAAACAATTTTAGACCTTCGTGTTTGGAAAATACGTTTCTTTTTTGTGTTGAATTGGTGTGGTGTTGAAGTTGTAATAAAACTTTATTTATTTATTGGCGCTTATTACATAAACCCCAAAAAAAAATATGAAAGAGAGAAACTACATACTTGCATACAAAGGCATCGCATGCATTAGGAATCAAATTTTATGTGTGTCCCAAGTGGCAAAGACTATGCCAAAATTCTTAAAACATCTTATAATAATCAGTTATTCCTAGTACAAAAAACGCTTCCCTTCGTAATCGGAACTCTGAACCTAGATACCACCAGACATGTTATTTGTCAATGCAATCACTGTTTATCATGTATTATTTTTTTTATGTCTAAATAGACTGAATTATTGTACTTATGCTCTATTTTTGATCAAACAAAAATACTACCTAATAAACTACGGAAAACCAAAGATCAAGTAGTAGTACCCTTATTATTAGTACCCCTATGTTACATATTGTCGATTCTGTAAGCATTCTCCTAACTAAAAATCTCTAAATTATGGCCGTACTTAATTTGTTTAGGTTTAAATCTAAATTAGTATAACACTTTCGAATGACAGCTAAAAATTAGATATTTCTCTTCAATTTTGGGCATATTTTAGACAGTTTAGTCGTCACGTAACTTGGTGCTCGCTAAACTAACCTAAAATAACCCAACATTGAATAGAAAGTGTAATTCTAAGTGTTAAATGATTTCGGATTTTAGTGTTAACAGAATAAGGACCAGCATAATACATTTTTAGTTCGGTAGTTTAGTTTAGTTTTTTTGAACAAGTGAATCGCTACCATGGTCTGTTTAGACTCATTTGTTATATTTATTTATTTACTAAAAGAGAGATTAAGCCATATGACCAGGAGTATAAGTAGGCAAAATTTTGCTTAATTTGGTAACCTTGTGGTGTCCCGTTAAAACGTTTGCAACAATGTGATCTGTGTATATTGTAATTAGGTCTAACGCTCATTGTGAATGAATCATACGAATGTATATAGACAGTGTTATTTTAAACCGTGATAAAATTAGTGTCAATTGAATTTTTATCAGTACCCATAGATAACAAGGTGAGGTGAACAATCTTTGCTTCTTTGACGGTAAAAACTGACTGACAGAAACTGACTCAAAAACCAATCTCTTGAGGTGACCGGCTCAGTACAGAGTCAAGCAAAACTACAGTAATTAAACTCTGAGTGGCACCTTTAGCGACTTTGGCGAAGTACTTTAACATTTTAGACAGTAATCTAATATTATTTTTTTTACTAGTGACTGCCCGCGACTTTGCGTAGTAAACTCGGCCTTCGGCCTCGACATAACCTCCTATTTTTCTTTATTTTTTAACGTAAGTATCTTCTAAGAAGTATTCAAAAACATACAAAAAAAAGATGAATGACATCGGTAAAGCCGTTTTCAAGTTATAGCGTGACCAGGAAAATACGTAATCCAATAGAATTTTTTTTATATTATAATAAGCACGAGGCCCACCTGATATTAAAAGGTAACCTCTGCCTACAACAGATACAATGTATTTCCTAACAAGTGACGGAACGCACTGCGCCCATAACCCTGAGACATTAAGTTGTCAAGTCTCGTGTACCTGTAATTATTTAACCATACTTTCAATCCAAAACACAGTATTGCGAACATTACTGATTCACGGCTGAAAAAGGTATGGTGACAGTACTACCCCGGACGAACTCATTCACAAAGAGTTCTACTGCTTTTAAAACATTTATTTTATCCCACTATTCCCACTAATATTATAAATGTGAATGTTTGGATGGATGGATGGATAAATGGATGTTTGTTACTCAAAAACGGCAGAACGGCTGAGCGGATCTGGATGAAATTTGGCACAGAGATAGAGTATAGTCTGAAATAGCATATAGGCTACTTATCATCATCATCATCATCATCATCATCCATCACCATGCGGGTAATAAAGCGTAATATTTTTAGGCACAGCATAGACAAAATAACAAGATCTCTGCCTGCGACAAGATCGTTATGATGACAGTTCAGTTCAGTGATAAGCGAGACGTCATCGACGGGGGCGTCCCGAACACTAATTGAAAAAGACCACCGAATGTGGTCGAAACTATAGTCGGACCTATCCGATGAATATTACGTGAGTAATCCCGTATTTCTAATTAATAATAATAATCTTTGCCTGCGACAAGATCGTTATGATGACAGTTCTTTCAAAGTTTTTGTCAGTTTCTGATAGTTTAATCAAAAGCACGTTATCATTTTGACAGCTTGATACACTAAACATGCTCGATGACCGTCAAGAGTGAAATGTAATGACAGTTTTTTTCCATGATGATTAATTTTATATTTGTATGTACGTAGGTACTGAATTTTATTATTAGTGTTTACTGATTGATTTACTAAGTATTTAAATTTCCTAATACTATTATAGCAATTGCGTTTGACCATGTAAATATTTCATGACATTTTGGTATAAAGATAGTTATGGGCTTGGAGAAGATAATAAGCTACACGAAGTACTAATCCTGCGCAGACGAAGTCGCGGGCACCAGCTAGTATTCATATAATAATAAATGTCTATACAGTGGAACTTTGTGATACGCCATTTAAATGTGTGTATACACACGTAACTGCTGTATGTAAACAATTGAAATCAGTAACGCACGGGTTTCGCACTAAAACACAGAGAAGCGTGAGTCATGTGATAATGACGATAACGCTCGTATTATACGCGTGGGTAAAGTGAATAATTGTGACGATAGCCGTGACCTCGTGATGCAGTACGCTCGTCAGTAGTTCCCGTGTGAGTCAAAACCCTGTACGTAGTTGCTGTAACTTTCTTAGTAAAAACTTTATACTTGTGAGTCACAACTCTGACAGCAGGTGGTGTAATTTTGTATGCAAACGGATTGACAACATTTTTTTTGTTATCATTAAAGATTCATGGATTCGCTATCCGAGCAGCTTTATGGAGGCAAACACAATTAGGAACTTGAACACACTGTTTTAGACTTTGGCGATTGTAATCTAATTTATAATTACTACTCACGGGATGTAAAACCACGATTTAAACCTTACTATACCGTGATAATTAAAACAAAAGATTTATAAATGAAACTGAGGGTAAATTTATGTCCCTGGTACGCAAAGGGTTAATTGATTTTGTTTTCGATTAGTACCCGATATATCGACGCACGGAACTCAAAACTCAATAAAATCGTGGTCTAAATCCCGTGAGTACTAATTATAATTCAGGGCTGTTACGTCCAGCACTACGGGCAAAAATGCAATAATATTAATAAAAAAACAACCATTAAACAGTAAATACAACATTTCAGTTTAATTTAAATTTAAAAAGTTTAAACATCACGTTTTAAATTAATTAACGCATGTTATAAATCTGTTTCTTTTCATATTGTTTAATTAATTATTATGGTTACTATTCCAAACTTTAAGCCGATTTGGAGGTTATTACGTGTTTTTCGCGCCCAATACTCCAGATACACTCACGATAATACTTTATTGTTAACACAAGAAGGTTACATGTGAAACTTAAATTTAAGAAATATAATGACAGTGTCACAACGACTGGCCCTATCACTGAAAGCAAATTCTTCCAGGCAACTGTAATTATATTAATATTAATTAATTCTTGTTGAAAAAAAGCACGTCACAACAAATGCGGCGATGGCTCGCACTATCTCATACCTTACATCGATTAAATTACTTAAAAATATCTTCAACATATAAAAAAAGATATATTGTTAGCGATTCACTCGTTCAAAAAAACTAAACTAAACTACAGAACTAAAAAAATATTATGGTGGTCCTTTTTTGTTTTTTATTTTGTTTTTAGTTTCGGGAGGAGGAAACCCTTTATGGATACCGCAGAAGAGCAGTATCTCTGAGGTTATGTCCGAGTCCACCGGCGGGGATGGGAGAGCCATGTGTGTACGAACTAAAACCTCCCTCTTTCCTATACACTACACTAGGTCCGTACCCTTAGAATATTAAACCTATTATTACTAGTCTGAGGCCCAAGAATAAATTGAATAAATTGGCAGAGAATTAATTGGCGGGAACGAGAACCTGCGATAAAGAATTTGAATTTAGAACGAACACCAAAGAGTATCTTTCTTTTCGTTTAGTATGTTGCTTTTCAGCCAGTTCAAATCAATACGATATTGAAACAAGGTTTATTATTAATTTAAAGTGGTAAGACAATTAATCTACACGTGTATCTACTTGAAATTCATCAATATCATATCATACATAATTATAAAATGATAAGGGTAAAATGAGTAGGTACTATTCCACTTAAAACAAGGGAACAAAAACCTTTCTACTATCTCATACTAAATGTATGGGAGTGTTTAATGTAAAGATTTTGGATACTGTTTTATTTAAAAAAGAAATATTGTCATTATACTCCTTAGGTAAAGTACTTTCGATGTCAGTTTAAAGTTTTTTAATATCTGTAATAGTTACGGAATAATTGCCTGTGCACACTTAACGATTATTTTACTTTTTTCTTACTTTGACTATTACATTAATTAATAAATGTAATGTAATTTTAATGTAATAGTCAAAGTAAGAAGTAAATAAAATAAGAAATAAAATAAAAAATTATATATACATATACCGGGTGTAATCGTTAAGTGTGCACAGGCAATTATTCCGTAACTATTACAGATATCAACGTTTAGCGAGCTAAGTTACGTGACGTCTAAACTGTCTAAAATAAGCCTACAATTGAAGAGAAATATCTAATTTTAGTGATGTCATTCAGAAGTGTTATACTAATTTGTATTTTAGCCTAAACAAAATAAGTACTGCCATAATTTAGAGATTTTTAGTTAAGTGAATGCTTACAGAATCGACACTATTAAAACTGTGTTAATAATTATACCACTATATATACTACTATATACAACTACATATATTATACAACTAAGGTGAGATTGACGGTATACTAATACGGTTTCCAGTGCTCTAAGTGTGTTGTTTCATATCCGTTCACACTATCATCTAAGGTCGTTGGTTCTTTAACCTGACAACAGTACAACAGTGTGCGTTGTTGGCGAGTTTGCGAAGTTTACTGAGATGCAAAACAATGACTTCATGATAGTTTAAATACTCATTGCTATATGCTATTACACCCACATGGTGATGGATTATGATGATGAAAGTATCCTATCTGTTAATCCCGTGCCCCATCTACCTCCATACCAAATTTCATCAAAATTGGTCCAGTGTTTTAGCGTGAAAGAGTAACAAACATGTATCCATCCATCAATCCATCCAAACTTTCACGTTTATAATATTAGTGCGATGATCGTCAATACATTCAAACCCGTGCATCGACACGAAATTTGAAAAACATATAATGGCCTTTCAACATTAGTCTTTCACTTATACTTAAGTTTAACAAGACGATATCTAACCGATATTGAAGCATAATAATGTCATTAGTCCGTGAGTTTTTAACAAATATTTATATAAATATCAGGAATTCAATTATATATTATATTATTATTATTTTGTAAGTAAGTAATTATATATCAGGGACACAGATTATTATCAGTACATTATTCGCGTGTTATCTATTTTAATATAATCCTAATCATCTCTATATATTCACACTCATGCCAATAATACTCGACGAGATCTCTTTGAGAACCTCCCCTTTTTTTAAAGGTCGGATGAAAACGGTGACCAAACTTTGTAAATCTCATCTTTGTAAATAAGTCGTCAATACATACCGAAATAAGTTTAAGAAGAAGAAGCATTAAGAATATTTAATTTTTATGGATGATATTATACAATGGTGATATTACAGGCACACAGGTGTGTAAATGTATACAGCCTTTACTTAATAAACATTTATTAAGTAAAGGCTGTATACATTTACACACATCCTATTATAGTAAATCTAATATGTAAGTCAAGAGTACATTGGCGTGCAATTAGCACTTTAGTGATAAGACAGTGCATTGACTTTTAGAGAATTACATAACGCTAAACTACTACTTAAGTTCTAACTGATAAGGTGATAACAAACTACTTTATGGTCCGTATTAACTGATAAGATGATAACCGTTAAATCGAAACAATGAAGCCTGAATCATGTCATTCGTCTACAATTAGGTACAGTAAACCTTGGTGCGGTATTTACTTAGACTGATGATCATTTATTGACATTTTACATGCATTATCATCTCGTTAGGGTGGCGCGGGCCCATGCGTTTATTTTTATTTATATTATAGGCTTTAGATAGGGTGGAGCTCGCGGCTAAGCCTTATTATCTAAGTTTTTAGGCCGCCCGAAGCCTTCGTTTTGGCCTAGCCCAGGAGGCAAATTCTACTAATTTACAACCTTCAACAATCCTGTTGTCGTTAGATCATTACCCAAAAAGCCAGCTACTATTTCTAGAGACAACTTGGAAAGTAACGTCATCTTAAACACTATTATATTAAATATACATTAAACGCTATTTTGTACGAATATGAGTTAGCGTTGCGTTAATTATCTATAGCTATAGAATATACAATTTTATAAGTACACGAAAAAGTATCAGTCACCGTTCAGCTACGGTTCGATTGCAATTTAGTTAGTGGAATCGTCCCCCAGGGATGGCAAATCAATAGCACGCAACACAAAATATGTCGGGCACGCCATCGATAAAAAAAACGGTTTGCGTTTTAGTTCAAACTAATAAAGTTCATTGAAGTATTAAGAAAGAACGCGAGCGAGCCTACATTTACTGTACATATATGAAGGCTCTTAAGTTGTTTTTTAATTATGTAGAATAAAAGCACAAATCCGTTTTAGGCTTAGGGATGGCGAAATAAAAGTTCGCCATCCCTAGCCTAGCCATACGACAGTCGTCTTAAGAGATCAACCAGAACCAATGGCATAAGGCGATATAGTAGTGAAGTTGTTTGTATGAAATGCTCAGTGTGCGCGCTTTAAAATTTTTACAATATTTGTGCTATTTTATTTTCTAAAAAAACTTACGCTTTCACAAAAAAAACTGAGCTCACTTAAGCTTTTGATTCAATACTCCATGAACTTAATAAATTAAATAAAAAAACAGTAGTGTGCGGTGACTTCAACATCAATTTATTAAAACAAACTCCATATGAGAAGCAGTTTAAACATACATCTAAAAACCATAATCTTAAAATTGCAGTTAAACAACCTACTCGTCTAAGGAGTGGTACTTGTTTGGATAATATTTTACACAATTTTAGATCGTGTAAAGTGCAAGTAATTGATTTTGCTCTATCGGATCACACAGCGCAGTTATTGTCATGCCCTGTGAAAAGGTTTTGTTCTCTGAAATATTGGTTTATTAAACAAAGGGACCACAGTAATGAGAACATGGTAAAGTTTACGGAGTGCCTTAAGGCTTTAACATTTAAAGATGCCTACGAAACTGATAATCCAGAGAAGGCGTTTGATAACTTTTATGAAGACTTTTCTATTTTTTACTATTTATGCTTCCCTATGCGACGAATAAAAATAAACACAAATAAAAGGCCAAAATGGATCAGTAAAGGCATAAAACTATGTTCTAAACGTAAAAGAGAACTATTATGGCAGTACAGAAAAAATAAAAATGAATTAACGCGAAAAACATTTAAACAGTATTCTACACGCTTTAGTCGTATCATTAAGCTAACACAAAAATCGCACGATAATTACTTCATTAAATCGGCCCCTAACAAGTCTAAAGCTACATGGACGATCATTAATAATAAAAAAACAAACCTTCCTAACGATGCCATTTCGCAGATAATTGTAAATAAAAAAACTTTACATAATCCTAGTGACATACCACATGCATTTAATAATTTTTATGTTGACCAAGTAAAATCTGACATTAATAATGATAACAATAATTTAATACCTAACTCCAACAATCCTAATTGTATCAATTCTATATTTTTGAAGCCCTGCACCCCTTTTGACATTATTAAAATCATACAGTCACTAAAGAATACCAACAGCACTGGTTATGATGGCATTAGCACGAAAGTTTTAAAAGTAGTAGCACCATTAATAGCCCCCATTCTTAGTCACATTATTAATATGTGTTTAGTTAGTGGATGTTTTCCTACTAAACTTAAACGCACAATTATCAAACCTCTGTTTAAAAAAGATAATAAAAATGACATGCAGTGTTATAGGCCGATTGCTCTTATACCCACGATATCTAAAATATTTGAAAAATTTATATATGACAATCTTTACTCTTATTTTGAAAGCATGAATATTTTAGTAGAAGAGCAACAGGGCTTTAGAAGACATAAGAATATTAATTTGGCAGTATATCGTTTTCTTAAGGCTGTAATGTCCGATCTGAATAACGGGCGAAAGGTGTGTGCGCTCCTTATGGATTTAACTAAGGCGTTCGACCATGTCGACCACACAAAACTTACAAAAAAACTCGAAATGTATGGCATTAGAGGTAATGCATTGGACTTAGTAAAATCATACTTGATTAATAGACAACAGGCAACCCAAATTACAAGGATTTGTCCAATTACCAAAACAGAAAAGATTTATCTCTCTGATTACCGCCAGGTTAAATGTGGTGTACCGCAGGGCAGCATTCTCGGGCCTTTACTGTTCATAATTTATATCAATAAATCAATAAAGCAGCCCATGGTACTGTTTGCTGATGATAGTACTGTTATGTTCTCAGCCAAAGATTATCTATCACTAGAAATTGACGCTATTGATACTCTTGGCGAAGCTGTGAATTGGTTACGCTCAAACAATCTTTTGATAAACCTAAAAAAGACCAGCATGATACCATTTACAAATACTGGTACTCAACCAGTAAACCTCAAAATAGCACATAGTGGTTGTTTAGTTTAGGAGGTTGTGTTAGCTAAATTTCTGGGCCTTACACTGGATCGAAATTTAAACTGGAAGGAACATGTTGCTAGTGTGTGTTCAAAATTAAGCCAATTTTCTTATGCATTATATCAACTGAACAAAGTTGTTAACGTTTCAACTGTTTTGACGTCCTATCATGGTCAAGTGGAAAGTGTATTGCGTTACGGTGTTATGTTTTGGGGCAACTCAGTTGACAAAATTAAAGCTTTTAAAGCCCAAAAGAAGTGTGTAAGAGCCATATTTGGTCTTAAACGGAGAGACAGCTGTGTTCCCTACTTTCGAAAGTTTAATTTAATGACCCTACCCTCTCTGTACATATATGAAGTCTCGGTCTTTGCAAGATTAAACTTGTATTTATTTGACACATTACGCACCAAAAGACATCAACATAAAATTAAATCCTTTAAGATTAATACTGCTTTATTTAGAAATAGTATATTTGGTATGATTTCTAAAATATATAATCATCTACCGAATAGTATATTACAAGAGCAAAACACGTGCATTTAAAAATAATTTAAAAAAGCTTTTGGTGAATAAATGTTATTATAGAGTTGATAAATATTTAAATGAAAAATTAAATAGGTATATAGTATTATGAACTGTTTTAATATAATTTCCTTTGAATTATCTAATATTTTGATTATTCGCTTCATTTAATAATTTAATAATTCTACATTGTACCTACTTAATTTTTGTTTGACCTTGTGATTTACTACTGATTATTCTATTATTTATGACCAATTTAGTAAGTAATTATTTCGTTAAAGTTATAAATACCTAGTATTTATGTAATATTGCATGCCTCGTGTAAAGGCCGGATAGAGTGTATCATAAAACGTTAAATTTAAGATCTCTGTATCACCTTTATTCGCAATAAATGACTTGAATTTGAATTTGAATTTGAAATCACTTATTTGAATATTTGTTGGGATTACATACATTCTTTTTTTTGTATAAATATCATTCAGTTTCTATGCCATATATTTAACAAAAATTCAAATCTGAAGCATATTTCGTACACATGCCTTCCGAGTAAAGACTGTAGACCGTAGTTAAAAATATCAACCTAGTATTGTTTCTAAGCCTTAACCCAATGGCATAAACAACATTTTGCAATAGCTTACCAGCTTGGAGCAAGCTTCTGGCGTCTTCCCTAGCCTTGTCTTGGTTAACGTGGAACTCTTCAGCTCGGTTACCCTGAAAATTAAAGACAGTAAAGTTTAATTCGGATTATTCTTTGAGGGGTGAATCAAGCATGTCCGTAAGAAAGAATTCAGGTCCGTCTTGGTGGTCACTATCGCATTCAAATTTGTTTAATTCAATTTCATGTTAAATTCAAATTCGTTTAATTTAAATTCATGTTAAATTCAAATTTGGATATTTTTCTTTAGTACATCGATATACATTGTGGCTCTATCTGCCAAACTGGATGTATAGTACACCCGTATCTTGGTAGATAGGTCCTTCCAAATAATTAAATTCATAATATCGTAATTAGCATTACAGATTACATACAATTATTAGCTAGATATTATTTTATCGTTATTAAATTATGATTATAATATTACCTTGTTTAATTATGGTACATTTGACAAATAAGCATTAAAACATACTGCCTCGAAGCCGTAGTGTACATTCATAACTGCGTTTAGGTTTGAGTCGAGCCAAATACAATGAAGTAAGAGGGCGAATGAGTTTCATTTACACTCATAGCCTAGCACTAGGAGTTCCAGTGTTGAAAGAAACATGGACACACACATTAACACATAAAAACATCTAAGACCCAAGAACGTAAATTTCTGTTTATCACACAAGTATTTACCGCGGTCAGGGGTCGTACTTGGGACACCGCTCTTTGAAGGGTCACTATAGTCTGACAGAAACCGCTGTACGGCGCCTTAGGTGTGACAGACGTGGTGCGGTGAGGAAAAGCCTTTGTAACTATGGTGTAATCCGTGGCAGCCAGTGGATACGCCAGCCGTGGATGGCCAATGAATACGCGCCTCACCGCACTCATACCTAGGGCGTGGTACAGCGGTTGCGGTCAAACCATACCAACTATTATGCCAACGGGGCTGTCAAATAGAAGATTTGATGTAAATGTGTGAGTGAGGAGCACATAGGTTCTGCATTTGAATTTTAAGAAAAAGTAGCAAAGTTCCTTGCCCGTCTCATGATTTGATAATGTATGGAAAATGTATTAAGTAAACCAACTTTCTCAGTAAAGCCTGTAAAACGCGACCATCGTAGTCACTCGCCCACGGCTAAGTCAACACAGTGGGTCTAGCACGAAAATTTACGTAAAAGTAACGTTATCGTATCGTTGATGTAATACAAGAATTCAATTAAGCACAAACTATCATTTATGTAGTGGTGTGGTACAGATAACTCATGGTTTTTCAATTATTTACTTTTACCATACACATTATTTTTCGTAAATTATATTCGATCCACGGCATCTAGTCTACGCACGATACGTAAACGTATTAAGCACGTCATAACCGCTCTTCGTACGTAAAAATAAAGACTTATTTTTAATCAAACAAAACGTCAAAACCAATAAGAAGGTATTTAAATTCACATCGTACACACGCACGTGACGTAGGGCGATGTTGAATAGAACAGTGATCATTGTTTTTCTGTTTGCCTGAACATGCTGATGCTCATTAAAACTGTTGTATTTTTTTTAACTGTGCATCTCCTAACATTCAGAATCTGTTATAGATGACCACAATGCTATTCTGAGGTTTATGGTGGGAACTTAGCTTTGTGATCTAGTCCAATTAAAGACAACGAGATATATATTTCTTTCTCTCAATTAATAATAAATAATTTCTACATCTTATCTGTCAATAGTGTACCCTACGAGGTATAGAAAAGAGACACAATTTGTTGTTTGGAACTAATGACAATTTTATTACTATACTTTATTTTTTCATTTTAATAATATAACTATTGCATGGTGGCAGGGCGCTTCTGGTATCCGCCTGGCTAACTACCAATTTCAAATTTTGAAAATCGGTTGCTATGCACCTCTGTGTAGGAACACAGAGGGGCATAGCAGCTGTCCTAGGTTGTTTGTAGAAGTCGCTATTATAGGTCAAGTCTGATACCACCTCCGACCGCATCATCAATGACCATCAAGTGAGATAGTGCCCAAACACTAGTTAGTAAGGTGAACCATCGATATATAGAATACTAGCTAACCCGCCAGCGGCTTCGCACGCGTGGTCTCGCGGGATACGGTAGTTACAGATTTTTATTATCCCACGGGAACTCTTTAATTTACCGGGATCAAAAGTATCATATATGTTGATCAGGAATATAAGCTACCACCATACGAAATTTCATTTAAATCGGTCCAGTCGTTTCGGAGATAAGCCCGTACAAACGGACAGACAAACATACAGAGAAACAAACAATTTGAACTTATTTTTCACTCCTTACATCCCCTGACTCGGTTTTAGCATATTTTTCATAGTACAGAAATTTTACCTCTACAGTTTATAATATGTAATAGTTTTTACATCCCTCGTTTTACCCGCTTAAGTCATCTCTGACAAAAATATTGAAAGCATCACTATTTATTTTAAATTACCTATCCAGTTATCAATTTTCATCACTGTAGCTCCAAACACAAAGAACTTTTGAAAATAAAATATCCCCCGTTTCACCCCCTTAAGTCATCCCTGTCAATAAATATTGAAAGGATAAACTGTTCAAATGCTATGTTTCAACACTGTATGATCGAAAACAAATTACTTTCCATACAAACTTTCATCCATTTCACCACTATCCAAAAAAAAATAGTCCAATTTTTTTTTTATTTTGAATGACCTGTCCAAATACAAATTTTCACAACTATAAGTTCAAAAACAAAGGAGTTTCAACCTACAAACGTTTTCACCCTTTTTGATTCCATTAGGGGTAGAATTTCGAAAAACCCATTCTTAGTACACCTCTACGCATCAAGGACAATACACCCTCCAAATTTCAAGTATCTACGATCAGTGGTTTATACTGTGCGAGTCAGTCAGTCAGTCAGGACATCTTCTTTTATATACATATATAGAAGATAGAAACCAGCCTATAGTTTATTCAGTAACTCTTAAAAAATATATTTACATACCATGCACAATGACGTCATAAGCCTCTTGAAGTTTCCTGATGTATCACTGCGTAGATCATCTTCCAATAAATTTCCGTAAACTGCAAAAAAAAAACGATACGATAAAGAATTGCAATAAAGAAAAATTAAGGAAATTCCCCGCAAACATAATCGTAAGTACCTGCAACGTAAGTATACTCGTGAGTATTTATAGCAAACTTTTCCGCTTCGAAGGAAGATATAAAATTAACCCAAAAATATTACAGAAATAGGAGACACTATAAGAGTACCCGATACAAATACGAGTATTTGACCCTTTACAATCATATCTACATTATTTGTTACGGACAATGATCCATTTTAGTTAAGTTTAAATAGAGCGAACGACAGAGCGAGATAGGTGTGTAGTTATATCGCTCTCTCTTTCACGCACTAATTCATGCACGCTAGGTGAGCGGCACGCTAGTTGCCAAACATTGTAAATCCTGTATATATTAGCTAAGTTAGAAAAATTCTTGCCCACCATATACACTTATACCTACGTCTAATTTTAAGAAGAAAAACTGTATTTGAAGAAATAAAACGCATGGAAAGTGGAGTTTAAGAAAACCTTTATTGAAGAAACCTTCATGAACCTCATAAACCTCACATTATTAATCATACTTTAAAAGCGTGGGGACGGAAATTGCAAATAGTAGTTACTTTGTTTAGAAACTGGAAATTGAATCGAAACAAAGTTTGATTACTCTTGATAAAAGTTTATTTAACTACATCATGAATGCGTTCTCAGTATTTGTTGTTTAGTATGCCCCGCAATATTCTCGAAATTGCAAATTCGTAAGTACTTTATCCATATACTCCGTAACAAAATGGTCTAACATTATACTCGTAGTTTAAATCTACATTTTGACGTACTCTGGATAGCAGCTCATATGCTCTGGTAAGTCTGATATATTTCCTCCTTTCTCATGTTTTCCTTTCTGAATAATAATATTAATCTGTCCGAATCAGCAAGACCCATTAGAGGCAAGTTTCATTCATAAATCTATTGTTATTTTTTGTCCTGATGCGGACGGGTTAAATGGATATAGATTTTTTTTTTTCAACATCCACACAAAGGTCTTCTGGTCCCAAACTAGGCAGAGCCTGTACTATGGTAACCTGAAGACTGATACATCATACTTAAATACATATACACACCCAGACACAGATCAAACAGACATGTTCATGCACACAAATGTTTGGCCCGTCCGGGAATCAAACCCGGGACCAGCGGCTCAGAAGGCAGGGGTGCTACCAACTGCGCCAACCAGCCTATCATCAATTTATATTAACAATTATTAATTATTAATAGCATTAATTAATATCTAAGAAATAATTTTCAAATTTCATGTCTATGTTCTGATTTATGCCGATTAGGAACTAAAGACCCATGATATCAGCACAGGCAAGAGCAGACAGGAATAATTATAATATTAATAATAGCACAGTAACAGCAATACATATAAGGAGTCCAAAAGTGGAGACCGGAAAAAACCGGGAACAGGATATAAAAGATCACGCATTAAACAGCGAAATGTTAGCAAAGAAGAATCGTGTCATCATACTATGTATTAAAGCAAAAAGCCTGGTGTTACGTCATCGGGCCATTTGGCAAAAAGTCAAACCGTTTCCGGATGAGTCATCGCTCTCGTATCGTTACCCTTGATCAATGTACTAATCGAGCCTCGGATTGATGATTGCGGCCGTTAGTACACGATTACCCGAACAAAAAGGCACTCAAAATGCATCAAATAGTAGTTTTTTGGAACAAACTCGTACAGTTTGTCCAATTGCCATTCTTGAAGCATAATCTTAAGTATCGTTTGATTGATGCTTAGTTAATGTCCTCTGCGGCTTGTTTACAATAATGCTAATGTGTGTAATGTAATATTTTCATAAACTGCGTGTGGTTGGTAATTAGAGGGGAGAATCAAACGAACCTTTCACTTCATTGAAAATCCTTAGTATCATCATATCAGATTAGAAATATATGGTCAGAATTTTGAGTGTTTGAGAAGTTTGAGTCTAAGTCACCTTTTAGTAAGGTGGTTAAGCTAAAATTATGAAGAGCAATTGACACCGAACGCACCTGTAATTTCTTGATCTGCAGGGCTATTATGTAGGTATCTCAGTTATAATCAAAAGTTAATTGAAACCTAAAAATGGCGGCTTTATGTCACTATTACCAGTTCCAGTCATCAACTCGCTAACATTTTTGCTTACTGGAGTTGTCAAAACTGACATAACTGACTGTCAAAGCCGCCAATTTCGAATTAAGACAATCTTAGGATGAATATTTAAAAAAAGATAAGGGACACAAATACGTTTTCTTTTAAAAATCCGACTGTTTTTTAATTTTGAATATTATCGCAATGCAATGTACATATAGTACCATCATAATAATTGTATTAATTCATTCATTCGTAATGTTACCTAACTGCTCTACAAACAAAACAGAAAGTTATTAGATCACGTTGGCTGGTCACGTATAGTTCACTATGCAGGTCATTCCCAAAAAACTGCTCTACAAACAAAACAGAAAGTTATTAGATCACGTTGGCTGGTCACGTATAGTTCACTATGCAGGTCATTCCCAAAAAACTGCTCTACAAACAAAACAGAAAGTTATTAGATCACGTTGGCTGGTCACGTATAGTTCACTATGCAGGTCATTCCCAAAAAACTGCTCTACAAACAAAACAGAAAGTTATTAGATCACGTTGGCTGGTCACGTATAGTTCATTATGCAGGTCATTCCCAAAAAACTGCTCTACAAACAAAACAGAAAGTTATTAGATCACATTGGCTGGTCACGTATAGTTCACTATGCAGGTCATTCCCAAAAAACTGCTCTACAAACAAAACAGAAAGTTATTAGATCACGTTGGCTGGTCACGTATAGTTCACTATGCAGGTCATTCCCAAAAAACTGCGCTACAAAAATAACAGAAAGTTATTAGATCACTCACGCTGGCTGGTCACATATAAGTTCATGCAGGTTATGCCAAAAACATCTGATTATCATATCGAAAACGTCTTCTCGAATGAGAAACGTCCCCCGCAAAGTTTGAAGAGAAAGGACCTTCCAAAATAGATCAAATTGATTTGAAATGAGTGACGTAACGTGATCGTAACGCACAATTCATAAGGCTGAGGCAGATGATAGGTAAAAAAAACATGTGGGGCAGTCTTTGGAGACTGTTTTTTGTCGATAGAAGTGAAAACTAAGCGACTTCAAGCGTTCGGTGACGATGACGTGAGTTCCATGATTTTTGTTCACCCAAAAAGTGTTCAACGCGCCTAAAGAAGTTTCCGCTTCAAAAACAATGGCTAACACTGTTTTTTGTTTACTGTTCCTAGATTGTGTTTGTGATGTGTTTTTTCTAGTTAACACACTTCTAGTTAACACACTTCTAGTTAACACACGTTAACTAGAAGAATATTACACAACAGTGGTTGATTATTAATCTTTGTTCGTTACGGTGTACGCAAAGTTTACAAAACCCTGAAACGTTATTGTGTTTTCCTCGTCAATCACCTCAGATAGTTTTAGTAATGTATTCATCGCTTTACTAGAAACTCATTTAAAACAGCCTTATTGCATCTATTAGTATTAACCTTAACTTGAAGAATGGAAAATATGAAAACGTACAGTCATACAATAAATGGATTTATAATATTACTAGACAAGACAAGAGTCTTCGACCAATGTGTGTTACCAGTGATGACTTATGGCACTGAAACGTGGTCTCTTAATATGGGCCTCATAGATAAGCTCAAAGTCGCACAACGAGCTATGGAGAGGGCTATGCTCGAGGTTTCTCTACGTGATCGAATCAGAAATGAGGAGATCCGTAGAAGAACGAAAGTCACCGACATAGCTCAGAAGATTAGCCAGTTGAAGTGGCAATGGGCAGGGCACATAGCACGCAGAACAGATGGCCGATGGGGCCGAAAGGTTCTGGAGTGGAGACCACGTACCGGCAAGCGCAGCGTAGGTCGTCCACCGCCACGATGGACAGACGACCTGAGGAAGGTCGCAGGACGACGTTGGATGCAGGCCGCTTCCAACCGGTCCTTTTGGAAAATCATGGGGGAGGCATTTTATGCGAGAGGGAGGGTGGTGCACGCCCCCAAATAGGCCAAAATCATTGTTTTCTTCTCAGCGGAAGTGTGAAAATATTTTTTAATATCGTTTTTTGATAGGTACCAAATTTCATTAAAATCCATTCAGTAGTTTTTGCGTGAAAGAGTACAAGAGAAGAGAATCCATCTAAACTTTCACATTTATAATATTAGTGGGATACATATAGTAGGATAGTAAGATTGACGTGATTGGACGTCTTATAAATCAATAAACGCCGGCTACACACACCAAAAAGTAAGACTCATTGTCACGTTCCGTGTGCAAGCGAGAGCGCAGAACAAGCGATAAAGGCACGATCGGCCTAAGCGTTCAGCTTGTCTTATGACGTCATCACGTAAAATTATCGTCCGTAAACCAACTTTACAGACAACCATTTTTTATCTTAAAAATCATTTTTATAATCATATCTTGATTTTAAATTCATTAATTTTACGAAGCGGCCCATGATAAAAAAACGGACAGACGAACACAGGAAGAAAAACATAAGTGAAAACTGAACTCGCATATTGACTCCCGTGCTGCAGAACGCGGGAACCCAGATTGCGTGGAGCAAAGCGGACCTTTCTGTACATACTATATTCATTCTGTGACGATAGCCTTTGATCGGAGCTAAGCTAGTGACGCGATGACATACATTACTGCATGGAAACGGAGTACCTACCTAACTATTGGTCTTCATAGCCTATGGGGAGAATAGAAGCTATGGGGACAGATGTATGCTAAAAGTTTCAATGCTGTATTTTATCCACCCATAAATTGCTTGCTTCGGTGTACTTATAACTAAAACATGTACAATAAGTATCTACGTGTTCTGAAATCAAAGCCCATAACAAACTACAGGGAGAGAGTAATGCTAAATGTGTCAATGCTGGATTTTATCCTTCAGTAAAACTTGCTTTTGTGTACTTATACCTGAAACATGTACCAAGAACTTATGGAACTGTCCATCTTGTCTTAAAAAAAACCGAAGACAAGTACACCGTTCTAACAAAGTGTTATTTAGAGCGTATACGTGTAGTACATCGGAAACGATTCATTAGACTCTACTAGATGATATCCAAGGACGGTTCAACACTTTACAATTTGTTTCGAGGCAATTCATGCCAATTTTTGTAATGTAAGGTACATTGGTACATAAGGTACATAACGTAGTTAAACTCAATAGCATAATTGGATTTAGTCTTTGCCAAGTACTATACAAGTAAGTATCTAATGTTTCATGACCACTATTGGCAAATACATTTATTTTTTTATTTATTTATTTATAATTAGGAACTTGTACATTTTCGTAGGTAACATAAAGTCATTTAAAAGTCTCTACTGTTAGCAATATTGTAGAATTAAAGGTTAATACAATTGCAAATTAATAATTTAACAATGGTAGATAGATCTCGCTTGCAGTGAATTAGGTACTATCGATATACATTATAGCCTTATTTGTTAAATCTTACATCTATACACATTAAAGAATTTCTCACCAAGTTGTTTTCTTAACGTAGGTATGCTGTTGAAGAATAAATCAAGGTCGACGTTGTTTTCGTTACAAAGTGAACATATTATACATTATTCGTACCTTGCTGTTAATCCTATCTACTCTAATAAGTTCAATAATAATTTATTCTCAAAACGACTACATAGTCACTTATATGAGAACATAATTTTTACTCACGTATAATATTTACACTGTCGTTCGTTTTGTTACATATGTACCTACTTACTTACTCGTCTAACGTATGTACTTTAGATAGCTGGTAGGTTCATAAAGGATTGGCCCCTCGTTTATCGAAGGTTGACATGTTGAGAAGTTTAGATTTAAATACGTTAAATGAGCTTACATTTTTAAAGGTCGATGGTATTTTGTTATACATCTGTGCGCCTTCAAAAGTAATATATTTTTCCCGTAATTAGTTCTACACTTGGGTAGTACTAGAAAACTTGATCGACTTGTACGTAAACTTCGTTTCGTTAAATGTTTCAACTGAGTTAAGGATACATTAGTATGGATGGAGCTATTTAATATTTTCCTGACAAGAATGCATAAGTTGAAAGTATAAAGTTGTTTTATATTCATTAGTTTCGTTTCTTTGTATATTTTTGTAGTTCTTGTTAAATAATGATAGTGGAATAAGGTTTTGATTATTTTGTTTTGAAATATTTGTAAATCGTCTATTTTTGTCTTTGACGGAAAAGATTTGATAGTTTGTTTGTAACGGATAAACGCAAAAACTACATAGCGTTATGTCTGAGAAACATACGCTATATTTGATTCACCCTCATAATCATTCACCACCACGAAGGTGAAACCGCGAAGCGCAGCTAGTAGGGAATAAAATGGGATACCTATGTACATTATGGTAGATTTCTGGAGAAGAAACTATTGATAAATCATTCAATCTATCAACACTACCAAAAGCCATAGTGAGTGTATCGATTGGTCTTCCTTTCAGGCAAAATGGTGCACCGAAATGATGTGATTTTTTTGCATATAAAAATAGGACTGGACAATGATGTAGGATACTTTTTAACTGAAAGAAATGACGCAGTGGGATGATTAATTCAGCACAGGCTGCGGTTAGAACAATTTAATTATGTAAATAGTGGAAACTATCAGTTACAATGAAATTCCTTAAAACTGACAACAAACCATACAAATATATTTTCTATCTGTTGGTCCCGCGTTTTAATCGTGACTCTATTTACATGAACATGACCGTCATTGTATTTGAAAATCATTGTTACGGGAACCATAAAGGCTTTACTCGGTAAGCTGCTCCACAAAATGGATGAGTAATAAATAGTATGTAACTACTACGGGATAGAATACTACTAACCCACTGCGAGCCTAGGATGAAAATTAGCGTAAGTATAATGTAATCGAATCGTTGACGTAAAACAATTGAATTCGGTACAAGCTATCATTTATCTAGACTCTAGCACAGCTGTGAACACATGAGCCATAGTTTCTACAAGAAGTGCGGCGCATTTTTCATTTGTCTATACGTTGACACTTGACGATATGAATACTTTTTCGTAAATTATTCGTTACATTCGAGTTGAGATGGCGGGAAAATACCCAAGAGCAGTTATCATTCATTTTGTTTAATTTTCGAACATTTGTGTTTGTTTTAGTTTTCACGTGTAATAATGTATTAACCGTTAAGTTTTTCGTAGCGGTGCAGAGTGTAGGAAACGTGTACAAAATCATGAAACGTAGTTTTAGTGTTTTTCTCAACAATCCTCTAAGAAAATTTTAGTATAATGCATCCAGTGCTTTACTATGACTTAGTTAACGCTTCATATTAGATCTGTTTCATTATTGTTTTGATTTAATATGGATGGAACAAAATGGTTCTAACTGCAAAATTTAGACATTACAGTGAGCGTTTTTTTTTCAATAAGTTAACCGAATAAAAACAGAAAACAAGCCATGTAATTACAATGCGTTTTAAAAATATTATTCTTTCTTCATACTAAATTGCAAAGGGCGGCGAGAAATATGGTTACAAATTAAAGTAAAATTTGGAAGATCCACTTAAGGCAGTAATTCTAACCGCATAAATGATTAGAGCATACCAGTCTGCGCGTATTTTAGATAATGAATAAATATACCTCAGTAAAGTGGGGGCCAGAACAGGTATGGTGATATTTTAGCATATTTAAACAAAGAAATATATCTGCGCCTACACACGGCGTATATGCTTTTTTGACAATTAAAACCACACAACTGTATCAATATTAGAATTGATTGATTTAATATAACATACTTACTTCCCCTTCGGAAATAATATACTAAGTATTTGAAAACAACTTCAAATAAATGATTCTTAACGAACTAACCCAAAGTGGAACAATATCAAAATAATAAGTAGTTATGTGAGAACAGTAGACCTCGCGACCCCTAGTAACCATGCAATAACTCCCTAACCTGCCTTTTGGATTTTTTACTCAACATCTTGAGTATTCAAGATTATCAATAATTCAATAGTATCAAGTCGACACCTACCCTCTTTCCCCCCAATCAAAAATCACGATCGACAAAAAAAAAAATATGAATCAAGGAGCTTGCTTGTATGCCCATTTGCGTCAAAATCGGTTGCAAAATGCGACCCGTAGACGCAGGCGCCTGTCTGTCTGGACAAAATATTTGTTTGGCCAATCTCGAAACTAAGACGCTTCGTTCGCTCGGGCGATCAATAGTAGTGACTGTAGTACACAACAGGTACTCTAATAACTCTAATATCATAAGTATTTTGTGTCTTTATGCACAAACGACGGAACGGATTTGTGTGGAATAAAGAATGGAGCTTTTAATTTGGATCCTACTTTTTGTCCCGTAAAACTTTCCTGTAGCGATAGTCATTTTCAATACCTACGGTCGAAACCACGGATCGCAAACTGAGAACAAAAGGCAACAGTATGTCACAATACTCCCAAACCACGCATTGCAATCGGCAACTGTATGATATGATCGTACACAAACCACATCACACGTTGCAAAACCGGCAACTATGTGAGGAGACGGATCGCACCACATATCGCAAAAAGAAATAAGCAACTGCTTGAATATAGCACACATTGCAATCGGCAACTGTATGATATGGCCTTACACAAATCACATCATACATTACAAAAACGGCAACTATGTGAGGAGACGGATCCCGCCACATATTGCAAATAGAAATAGGCAACTGCGTGAATATAGCCCGCATTGCAATCGGCAACTGTATGATATGGCCTTACACAAACCACATCATACATTGCAAAACCGGCAACTATGTGAGGAGACGGATCCCGCCACATATTGCAAATAGAAATAGGCAACTGCGTGAATATAGCCCGCATTGCAATCGGCAACTGTATGATATGGCCGTACACAAACCACATCATACATTGCAAAAACGGCAACTATGTGAGGAGACGGATCGCACCACATCGCAAAAAGAAATAAGCAACTGCTTGAATATAGCACGCATTGCAATCGGCAACTGTATGATATGGCCTTACACAAACCACATTATACATTGCAAAAACGGCAACTATATGAGGAGACGGATCCCGCCACATATTGCAAATAGAAATAGGCAACTGCGTGAATATAGCCCGCATTGCAATCGGCAACTGTATGATATGGCCTTACACAAACCACATTATACATTGCAAAAAC
Organism: Selenia dentaria; assembly: GCA_917880725.1. Lineage (NCBI taxonomy): Eukaryota > Metazoa > Arthropoda > Insecta > Lepidoptera > Geometridae > Selenia > Selenia dentaria. The sequence goes on along the minus strand of OU862878.1, from coordinate 34,238,032 downwards.
GGCAACTATGTGAGGAGACGGATCCCGCCACATATTGCAAATAGAAATAGGCAACTGCGTGAATATAGCCCGCATTGCAATCGGCAACTGTATGATATGGCCTTACACAAACCACATCATACATTGCAAAAACGGCAACTATGTGAGGAGACGGATCCCGCCACATATTGCAAATAGAAATAGGCAACTGCGTGAATATAGCCCGCATTGCAATCGGCAACTGTATGATATGGCCGTACACAAACCACATCATACATTGCAAAAACGGCAACTATGTGAGGAGACGGATCGCACCACATCGCAAAAAGAAATAAGCAACTGCTTGAATATAGCACGCATTGCAATCGGCAACTGTATGATATGGCCTTACACAAACCACATTATACATTGCAAAAACGGCAACTATGTGAGGAGACGGATCCCGCCACATATTGCAAATAGAAATAGGCAACTGCGTGAATATAGCCCGCATTGCAATCGGCAACTGTATGATATGGCCTTACACAAACCACATTATACATTGCAAAAACGGCAACTATGTGAGGAGACGGATCGCACCACATATCGCAAAAAGAAATAAGCAACTGCTTGAATATAGCACGCATGCAATCGGCAACTGTATGATATGGCCTTACACAAACCACATTATACATTGCAAAAACGGCAACTATGTGAGGAGACGGATCGCACCACATATCGCAAAAAGAAATAAGCAACTGCTTGAATATAGCACGCATTGCAATCGGCAACTGTATGATATGGCCTTACACAAACCACATTATACATTGCAAAAACGGCAACTATGTGAGGAGACGGATCGCACCACATATCGCAAAAAGAAATAAGCAACTGCTTGAATATAGCACGCATTGCAATCGGCAACTGTTTGATATGGCCTTACACAAACCACATCATACATTGCAAAAACGGCAACTATGTGAGGAGACGGATCGCACCACATATCGCAAAAAGAAATAAGCAACTGCTTGAATATAGCACGCATTGCAATCGGCAACTGTATGATATGGCCTTACACAAACCACATCATACATTGCAAAAACGGCAACTATGTGAGGAGACGGATCGCACCACATATCGCAAAAAGAAATAAGCAACTGCTTGAATATAGCACGCATTGCAATCGGCAACTGTATGATATGGCCTTACACAAACCACATTATACATTGCAAAAACGGCAACTATGTGAGGAGACGGATCCCGCCACATATTGCAAATAGAAATAGGCAACTGCGTGAATATAACCCGCATTGCAATCGGCAACTGTATGATATGGCTTTACACAAACCACATCATACATTGCAAAAACGGCAACTATGTGAGGAGACGGATCCCGCCACATATTGCAAATAGAAATAGGCAACTGCTTGAATATAGCACGCATTGCAATCGGCAACTGTATGATATGGCCTTACACAAACCACATTATACATTGCAAAAACGGCAACTATGTGAGGAGACGGATCGCACCACATATCGCAAAAAGAAATAAGCAACTGCTTGAATATAGCACGCATGCAATCGGCAACTGTATGATATGGCCTTACACAAACTACATTATACATTGCAAAAACGGCAACTATGTGAGGAGACGGATCGCACCACATATCGCAAAAAGAAATAAGCAACTGCTTGAATATAGCACGCATTGCAATCGGCAACTGTTTTATATGGCCTTACACAAACCACATCATAAATTGCAAAAACAGCAACTATGTGAGGAGACGGATCCCGCCACATATTGCAAAAAGAAATAAGCAACTGCGTGAATATAGCACGCATTGCAATCGGCTACTGTATGATATGGCCTTACACAAACCATATCATACATTGCAAAAACGGCAACTATGTGAGGAGACAGATAGTCATAATGTATTATTTATTATACGTATATAGCAGTGTGTGTGTTTAAATACATTTCTTGTTTTATTGTACTTCCCCTTAGTTCTTTCTTTCAACTCAAGGTTAAGTGCTGAGTTCAACTCAACTCTTTTCCTGTGATAGCCAACCAAGCGAAGAGATAAAATCTAGCGTTTGCACATAAATCTAAGCAGTAGGTAAGAGACTTTAACATGAATAACAGGAACACTCACGTAAATAAATCGGATCGTACCGGCTCTAGTTTCAACTAGACATGCATCGATACGACGCCGATATCGATACCGCGATAAGCTTATTGATTTCAAAAATGAAGGTAAATTAAATAAAATTCTTATAAATTAGGGTATGTTTATAAGACTATAAAAATATAGACATGTTGAAAAAAGTTATTAGTTATAGCAATTAAGATTAGAAAAGATTTTTGTTAAAAAAACGTCTTTGGGATATATTCTTAAGGAGTGTTAAGTCTTAAGGAGAAAGGCGATTTCGCATGTCCCGAGCACAGTTAACTCAATACGAAATAGACAAGATAATACGTGGGTTTACATGACTTATTTGAAGCTGGAAATTTCTGGAAATATTCTTGGATCGAATATAAATATATCACCGATGCCGTTAAAACCAACGCAAAGTATCGCCGATATATATCGGTATCGAATGCTTCCCTGGTTTCAACTACATCAGGTGGTATTATTCAAGAAGTTTCTGAACGCTTGCGGTTGCGTCTCGTCTCTCACCAAAAATCCAGCCGAGGTGGTTGAAACTGTAGATGGAACAAAACAATAGATTTAAGTGAGTGTTCCCGTTTTTCATACTAAAATGTGTTTCATTGTTAAGAAATACTCACTGGCAGTGTAAGCTTGCTTGATGACGTTGATCTCATGGTTGGACATTGTGCACATGACCTCTATGAGCACGTCCTCGTCGGTTCCAATGCCGGCTATGGCATCGTGCAGCTCCTTCGCGTAGTACTGGGGCAGTGGAGTCATCAGCGCCACTACCAGGTCTTCGAACTTCCCGCTCGTTTCACTCTTCAGATCTGACACGAGATCCTGCGCAGATAATCATTGTTACTTTAAATGCTAGTTTATTAAGGTTATACTTATTTAGAACCTTTTGTTAAAACTACGGTGTGTTTCAGAAGCTGTACTTGAGGCTCAGCCACCATTCTAGGTCTAGCGTGCTACTATACCACTGCATCATTGACCAACAAGCGAGACTTAAGTCAAAGTCAAAATCATTTATTCAATTTAGGCATCAAAGACGCACTTATGAACGTCAACTTTTCATTATAATGTACTTTAAAGACTCTACCGCCGCGTTCCAAAATATATAGAACCCACCGAGAAGAAGCGGCAAGAAACTCGGGGCCATTCTTTTATATCGACTAGCTTGCCTAAGGAGCCCTGTGGCGGCCTCGTGATTGCTCCTGAGTGTTACGACCTGCGCCCGCGTCAAAAGTTTGCGCCGAGTTGGGAATAAATGGCTCTTGTGCCATACCTATAGCGAGTTAAGAGACGAAATTTTTGTCAGAGATAGTTGAATAACCAAGAAATCTGATACATAAACATTCATGTCAAATGTATTAGTAAAATGTTATGTTACACGAGGACAAACTTGACGTAGCCGAAAAAATCAGAATTAATGTGGAATAAAATTGTAATTTAAAAATTTTACATTAATACCTATAGGTTTTTTGCGGTAATTAAATAGTAAAAACACATATCTATCTAATTACATTCAAATATTTGAATTCGTAGAAGAAATAATATCATAAAAAAAACTTGCAATCTGACCACAAAAATTAAGTTTTATCAATAAATACTGCTTCCCAAGACAGGATTTTGATTTGATATTTATAAATATTTTGAATGTCTAGAACAGAAATATTATTTTTACCTAGTAACATATGCTTAGGTTATTAATAATTACATAAAAAATAAGAGCTACTTTGAAATTTCGGCCAATAATGATTTTTTTTTCAACTTGGGGGCCCATTTTCTAGACTTAGACATGGTGATTTCCAAAATTTTTTTTTTGTATGAAATATAAATTTTCTTGTTGGTTTTTTTATTTTATTGGAATTCTTATTAGAAATCCTACAAACCAAACTAGGTTTCAAAGAATAATTATATATCAGAAATATTTAAAAAAAATTACAAGTTTTGAATTTTTAGTACAAGCGAATTTAACTGTCACGTGACTTCGATTTTTTATCGATCCTGACATGATATGGCGTATTTATCATATTCTGAGTGGGTGTAATTCCTTGACAACATTATTTCTGTGATATTTTACAATGTAAAAGTATAATCTATTCAAAATAAAGCAAATTATAACCAATCATAACAATGAGAAATTAGCTTACCGAGTGTTGTCGGTTCGTGACAAATTTATATCGTAAAATTTTGATGTCAGAACTTAAATCACATAATTACAGTATTCCTTACACATTCACGATCATATTCATGTTTAATTTGTATCAAAATCATGAGTTTAACCCGATTAATTCACTAAAAACTATAGCACAAAACATAACCTCGCCGCCAAACACAGATGAAAATATAAACATTGATTATATTTTTTTTTAAAGTTCACAGATAGAACATTTCCGTGTGTAGTGTTGCCATAGAAAGAAAATATATTACGCTAAAGAATTAAACTCTATGGTTAAACATTGGGATGACTTTAAAAAATAAACAAAAGAAAAACGCGCGTGACACTTACTTGCAACAATTGTTGCGCCGACACTTTGGACCTCAAAAATCCTTGCAGTTTTGTTGCGCGGGCAAACTAGTCGATATGGATGTTTACAATGTTTCTACTTAGGTACTACAAATATTACATTTTATGGGTGGCAGAGAGACAGCTTGCCAGAAGTGGAGTATTCCAAGCATCTTTATCTTCTATATAATGTCGAACTTTATAGTAAGCTTTTTTTATTAAAACGTTTTGTACAGTCAACTTGAATTTGCCCTCTGTGAGCTCAGTTATGTGCTTTGGGATTTTATTGTAAAAACGCGCACAATTTCCTAGGAATGACTTATTAGTCTTCGCAAGTCTAAAACTAGGTACAGCTATCCTATTTGTATTTCTGGTATTAAAAGTGTGGTGATCACCATTTAACTTATATTTATGTATTTTTTTACGAACATACATTATATTTTCAAATACATATAAGGAAGGCAACGTTAATATATTGATTTCTTTAAATAAAGATGATTTGATTTGAAGAAAAAGATTCACGGGGACCCATTTCGTATATAGCTCTAATAGCACGTTTCTGAAGGATAAATATCAGCCGCTGAACCCCATAGCAATATCCCATATGACATTACGCTGTGGAAATATGCAAAATACACTAACCGCGCCGTAGAAGCATCTGTTAGCTCTCTTATTTTACGTACTGCATATGCAGCAGAACTGAGTCTCCCAGACAGGGCATTTATTTTCGATTCACTTAGTGGTCCAAAGCTAGCATTTACAAAAAAGAACTGGCCTGACTTGTAGTACTCGTAGCCACTTTGCCACTTGGCATCTCCTAGTCCTTTGCAAATTCTTACTAATCAATAGTCAATAAGTCAAATCTAAACCTTAACAGTCACCTGAATCTTAAAATCTAATCTTACTCATCTAAATCATCTAATGGAAAGCTAGCCTAATCCCTTTTCAACCCTACCAAAATTAAGATAGTTTTCATACAAACTTTCATATTCTCTAAAGCGGGAAAGCTGGCCTGGCCTTTAACGATAAAAGTCCTTAATGTTGCTCCATATTACAAGTTACTAAACGTGCCCCGCGGTGTCACCTGCATGTTGATGGAGGATGATATTGATGTGTGTCATTACCCAGTAACTCATCTATCTACCTGAAAAAATATACCAACATTCCGTTCGGCCGTATTCGCGTGATTAAATTACAATAATCCATCCAAACTTTAGCATTTATAATATTAGTAGGATCACCAGGAAAAGATATATCGCAGTACGTGATAACACTTTATGCATTATTCCCACAACTTCATACTAACGAATATTATAAGTCACCAACAAAAGTTTGGAATTACGGTAAATTAAAATCTTATTAATGTGGTTTCCCTACAAATGTCTATGAAACATAACATATTCGTTTTGCTGACGGTTTGTCAACATAACATATATAAAACCGTATTTTTCTTTCGTTGAATATTAATCATAAATATTTTTTGGCTCGCAATAGTTCTATCTAATTTAATTTAATTTATGAGGGGGCATAGTAGAATTTTTCCTCCGTTGTCGGGATGCGAAAGGTAAGAGGCGAGGAAACCCAAAATACTAGGTGGTAGGTCTCATGTGCAAGATGCCGTCTTGGTTGGTACCACTGTTTTGTATGTTGTACCTGTTGGTACCAGATATTCTACCGCGAAGCAATACTGCGCACTCATCTGTGTTAGGGTGTGATGTGCAAGGGGATGACGATCACAATGTAGTGCAGTGCCATGGAAAACTACAGTTCTTATCACTGGATGGCACTGCAGCTATAATGAGCTAGCGTAGTCCTTAACATCAGGCACACGACTTGCTCGTCTTGTCAAATAAATGCTTAAAAAAATAAATTTGCCTAAAATAAGTAAAGACGCCTAAAGTGAGTAACGATGATCGTTTACGCTCCATAAAGGGCGTTAAGGGCGAGGCCATCGTCAAAATTAGATAGAAACTGACACATTACATCAAGGTCTGGCGTAAGTGGGTCAGGGTCCAATTCCACTAACAAAATTGTCAGAGACTTTTAAACTTTTGCTATTGAACAACAGTCCAGCTGCAGTTACCTTTCAGGCGCCTTACTATAAGCTCTTAAAGCAGAACTTCCACAAAACTGCCCGGCTTAATCGTACCATGACAACGTTATAGCAGGCCAGGCCTACTATTCAAGAACCGCAGAAAACCCGTTTACTTGTTTTTATGTATGGACTCTCGTTAACATGTCGCTCTAAATCCGCTCAGTTTATCAGCATACAAACGTTTAGACGTCCGCAATATTGGTTATAGTAAATTTTTAGAATGCCAGAGACAAGATTATCCGTTCACATTTGAGAAAACAATGTTCAAACAGTTCACCTAAATGAGCGCAATGGTATGATTTTATTCAAAACTGTTTATGCTAGGTTTAAGAACTGCACGGAACTTGAATGGTTTTTATAAAGCTGATAGTAAGGCCCCTGTTGACCGCTGACATCGACCGAAACTTTATACGTATTCTGCTAACTCGATATAACTCATAGTCGTATATAGTTGTGTTTAATGTATGAGTATTTATAATTAGTAGTGTTTAAAATGATGGTATGTTCCAATTTGTCTATAGGAATAGTAGAATAGCTTTTCAAACAGTAATCGAACGGTAACCGAGACGAACTGTTGTTGCAGCAGGATAGATTGTTAAACATTGTAAAATAGTAGAATTGGCCTCCAAGCCTCGGCCATGGCAGGTAAGCAAAGTAAACAACACTATTGGACTAAATCCATGATAGAAAATATTAAGCATTTAAGGTCTTTATGTTAAGTATTGGCTCTGATCGGGTTATACTCGAATTACAACAGGTCCAGTGCCGTACATTACCCAGCTTAACACTTGGCTGTTTCATATCCGCTCAAAACGATGTAAGAGCAGAATATAAGGTAGGATGGCTCTATATATTTTGGGTCGCGGCGGTAGAGTCTTTAAAGTACATTATAATGAAAAATTAACGTACATAAGTGCGTCTTTGATGCCTAAATTGAATAAATTATTTTGACTTTGACTTTGACGGCAATAGCGCCTATTTTCTACACTAATAATAATGAGGAAAGATTTGATAGTTTTAATAAAGAAAGCCGATCATAAAGTATTTCACCTCTGGAAAAACTACATTGTCCCAGAGTAACATGAGCTTAGTATATTTTCATCATCATCATCGTCAGCCCACATTCATCCACTGCTGGACATATGCCTCTCCTAAAGTACGCTACAGAACTCTGCATCCAGTTACAGCCAGCCGCCTTCCGCAGGTCGTCTCTCCACCTGGCCGCAGGGCGTCCTACACTCCGTTTCCCTAAACGTGGTCTCGACTCAAGAACTCGTCTACTCCAGCGTAAGTATATTTTATTACGAAAATATGGCACCGCGGCGCCGGATAGACGGGCCGGGAAAAATATATAAGGCGAAACGGAGTTCGCAGGGACATTTCCTTAAATTTTTTATGTTATTTGTAAACGGTACAAGCACGAGGCCCACACCTGATGTTAAGTGGCAACCTCTGTCTCGAACAGATGCATTTCCAATGATGAACTGCACTGCGCTCAAAACCCTGAGACATTAAGTTGTTAAGACTTATGTGCCTGAAATTTCCAATATTAAAAAAGTGCCGGCATGGTAAAAAAAAGTATAGTGGCAGTACTATCCCTTACGACTTCATTCACAAAGAGTTCTACTGCCTTTAAATATAATTCCGTGATAGACCAGTAGGTAATAATGCCTGGTGAAATGGTCGTTTACACCTCAACTTCTGCCAACCATTTCGTGGCGGTTGGTACACGCATGATGGTATGTATTTACCCATTGTTATAGTTATGGTTTGCATACCTTTGTGTACTCTGCGTGCATACACAGTGACGATCCGTCCCCATATGACGGTTAAACAAAGACAAATCGTTCCTGGAACTGGTGCCTCGTTGGCCAAGCGGTCATGGCGGTTTGACATGGTCTGATATATTTAAACGAGCAATTTTTTTTCTTTCGCTAAACGAGCTTTAAAATGATACCACTCACCAACTAAAGTATCTTTAAACTATGTTTCAACCTACAATGTTGGTTATGTAAAAAAATATAACATTAGAAACCCATACATACAACAGTAGGGTTATTATCTATCTTAGTTGCTAACAAATGTGGTTTAAAATCGAAAAAAATGGCGGCTCTATGTCACTTTTGTCAGCTCCAGTCATCAACTTACTAACATTTTTGCTTACTGGACTTTATTCTTTATTTTTCTATATTCTTTATTTCAAATTAAGCATATAATTAACAGATAATCCAAAACATTACATGCTACAGCTTAAATGGGCAAGGACGACAGAACTGAATTTGCCCATTTTATAAAAAAAAATATCCAGATCAGGTTTTTGAGAAAGTATGCTATTCATAAGTTGTATGAATCTCGGTGTGGGCGCGTTATAAGCGCGAACAGTGTGCAGCCCCCGCTGTCAAAAGTTTGACTTGTCAAAACTTATATAGAGCCGCCATTTTTCAAGATTTCAATCAACATTTGTTTACAACTGAAATACATAATAGCCCTGCAGGTACTTACGTACTTATACTATTTAGTAATTACCCAGTTAATAGTAATACATAGTTAACACAATTCACCAATCTTACATAACTATGTAAACAAAACGAATACTGCTAAATTATACTACTCATCTACGAGGTCATTGTGGATCGTTGCCAAAGCCCAGAACAACGGGAAAACGGGAAAAGTTTGACTCATACAATTTAGCGTTAATATCGGGGAAATCTATTGACTTCACGAACCGATTTAAAACAATTGCAAGCGGAGAACGCAATGAACGAAATTGTTCTGGCTTCTAACTTAATAGCAACTTCTGATGTAAGCAGCGTTGCACTATTGATATCAAGATTAAAAATTGCCCATGTGTCTTTATATATATATATAATATATATCACAACACCTGCACACTGTTCCAAGTGGTACTAATCATAACGCGAGTATACTAACAGGCGGCAGCTACTCAGAATAAAAACAAGCCTATCTCTACCTTTCGGGGATCGTGTGGCTCCTTACTATGTAATATTTTGCAGAATCAGTTCAGATGATCGTCTTATACATTCAAACTCACAAATACCTCTTTATAATAGATATTGTAGAATGGTAAATGTAAATGTGTCTGGATGTGTATACCTATGTATATTTATTAGGTATGGTTATCAAACATCAGGTTACTATACGGTACGTGGTATCTTGCTATTGGCCTCATAAGTAAGCTCAAAGTCGCACAACTAACTATGGAGAGGGCTATATATGCTCGGGGTTTCTCTACGTGATCGAATCAGAAATGAGGAGATCCGTAGAAGAACGAAAGTCACCGTTATAGCCCAGAAGATTAGCCAGTTAAAGTGGCAGTGGGCAGGCCACATAGCACGCAGAACAGATGGCCGATGGGACAAAATGGTTCCGGAGTGGAGACCACGGACCGGCTAACCCAGCGTATGTCGTCCATCGACAAGGTGGACAGACGACCTAATAAAAATCGCAGGACGACGTTGGATGCAGGCCGCTTACAACCGGTCCCTTTGGAAATTTCTGTCTGTTCAGCAGTGGACGTCTTACGGCCGAGATGATTATGATTAGTGGTTAAAATCAGCCCATAGAAATAGGCAAAGGTACAATAATTCCTCTTTATGTAAGACTGTACACATTTGCATAACCATGGTAAAATAACAAAAATATATAGCAACAGTTTATAGTTTACGTTTTTCAATGTCTAATGGTAGGGGCGGTATGTCAATTATGTAAGCACTCCAGTTAAATTGAAAACGAGCGGGCGAGTCTAGCCGTTTTGTTAATTAATAGCCTCGATTATGCTATTAATTTTTAATTAAAATTCAAAGTGCACTTATCACGCAATAAAAATAAAATGTAAACGTTAGGTCTTACAATTAGTTACTAAATAAAAAGAAACAAAGAATCAACATCACCACTAAATTAAAATGCAATAGTTTGTTTTTCTCTTACAGAAACAGTTGTACTGCAGGCCAATTCCACTATTTCACATCGTTCAACAATCTATACCGCTGCAACCGCAGTTGGCCTCCTGTTGTCGTTCGATAATTACATTTTACCCAAGAAGCCATTCTAAAATGTCTATAGACAAGTTGGAACGTAACGTCATCATCATCATTTTAGCCGTAGAACGTCCACTGGTGAACATATGCCTCCCCCATAATTATCCTGACTGTCTGTCCCAGGTAGATGTATTCGTCAACAACTTTGAGAACTGAGTTCCCAACTGATATTGGGGTAGGTAGAACATGGTCATTAAACATAATTTTCGTCTTGTCCATGTTCATCTAAGGCCTACCCGTTGAGAAACTCGATGGAGGCTTTCGAGCATTGTACTGAGGTCTTCCATGGATTCTGCCAACGTAACGTAAATGCTACCATTATACCTATTAAACAAACTTCTACGAATATGAGTAAGCGTCATGTTGATCTGTCGAATTAGCAGAGTATGAAGTTTTGATCGATCGTTGGCGTCAACATAAACGTAATTGCACCCGGGCTGTTTTTCAATAGCATCAGAATAAAGGCCGATCCCAATAATCTATCTATCCAAAGTTTTCCTTAGTACCCATAGAAATGAGACATAATACAAATAGTGTCATATATCTAACTCTAGTGGGGTAAACCGACGATAGATAGGTTATTGCGGGACGGGCCGTAAGAAAACTCATAAAAGCCATTGTTCAAATACGGTTCGATTGCGGTTGGAACATAAACTTAGTTAGCGGGATCGGCCCCTAGATCAATGTATTTGCGTAGATAAAATTTTAAGGACAGAAACCGATATAAAACTTATGTGGCGTTACTTATAAACATTACTTTAGTCTAAATAACGTCACTACTACTGCGCGCTACAAAACTGTTATGCGCATAACTAAGCATATATGAAGTTACTAGCTACGCTCCGCAGTTTCACCCGCATGGTAATGGATGATGATGATGATGAAAAGCATCCTATGTAGTAATCCAGCGCCTCCTCTACCTCCATACCAAATTTCATTAAAATTTGCCAAGCCGTTTGAGCGTGAAAGAGCAACAAACATCCATCCAGGATGGATGTTTGTAACATTTCATTAACATTATTGCTGTAATAAGCATACTTGATAAGGAATTTATTCCTTAATAAGATATTTTAAATAAGACAGAGCATTCACTTATTATTTCACATTTTATTCAATAATTCACTAATCACTATACTTCGCATTTAATACTATTTCTCTCTGTTCAACAATGTTAAACCACAAGTAAAAATTATTCTAATTATTTATTTAATGTATAACAACATATCCTTTTCAATAAAGATTTTAATCAACTTGTACTTAGATCTTATAGTTGTTCCGACTTAAATTCGAGGGTCAACGTTTCCTAGTGTTCACCTCGGCTAACGAAAACAAACTGCAGCAACAAACTTTGTTGCTCTTCCATCTAACTCCATCTAAACTTTCACATTTTAATATTAGTGGGATTAAAATTTAAGCAGCGTTTATAAGTAAGGCTGTTGATCTCAAAGAAATCGTTCCTGTTGTTTCATTAATCACTATACAAAGAGGAAACAAACTGCGCGTAGAGCCCTGTCTAGTTAGTAATATTAGCGTTACAATTTTAGTAATAATATATTAAAACTGGCTTTGCTAATATCGACCGTATTCTCAAGGTATACAACTTACGTTTCTAATGAGATATAATGGAACCGATTTTATCAGGGCAAACAAAGGGTGACTGTTACAACGAGAACATTACATTAGCTCTTCTTAGGAAAATATATAAGATCAGAAGTACGACGTCAGACAAAACCATAAATATTGTGAAACAGTTTAGTCATTGACCGATTAGTAAACGCAAACGCATGATGGATGAGTCACTGAACTTGCACGGAGTGTATTGGTATCTGAACCACTTTCCTTGTTTCATTTTAATGATCTATAATTCTATATGATAATTTTTTATATGTCGCTAGCAAAACATTCCTGCATCCTCTGATAAAAACTATAAGAAAAATAAAAAATAAGCTTCACGCGCTCTAATGTATGGTGATGTAAAAATGTTGGCATTGTGCTACCGATTGCATAAAGATATTGGTAAGACAACAAAGGATAGTAGCCATCGTGCTATGAAACCGTTTTGAGTTGTACTATGGTAGTGACCAGTAAGTAATTGAGAAGCAGCTTTTTCCATCACGTAAGTGACGTGAAGGTCATGTCACATGTATCACCCCAGATCTATAAAATACCTAAGCTTAAAAGACCGAGACAGTGTAGCTCGCCAAATAGTGTCACTTGCTATAATCCCCTTCAAAAATGATCACAGTAATTCTTACACTTTACAGCAGGGATGGCCACCAATGGCACGCGACACAATATTTCGGGCACGGTTCACTGTAGGTAACAAAACTCACTGTGGGGTATTACGAACGATAGCGACCTACTACTGAAAACAACTACGCTACTGCAAAAAAGATATCTATATGTGTTCATAAAATAAGACTACATAAGTCGGACTTTTAGACACACGTTACTTTTAAAATATCAGCTTTGTAAATATCCGGGATAATGAAATAAAGTGGACATAAAGGTGCAAGAAGATCAATCAATGGCTCTTTTTTTTAACTTTAACTTTTTTTTAAACTTTACATTGGATTTTAGTAGACCGAAGGACATTTATTAATAAATATTAATACAGTGCAAAAGTATTTTTGGCGTCTAGTAAAAGTAAAAGTCGTAGTAAAAAGTCAAAATTATTTCTAGGCAAGTATATGGTCTTGTTAAACATTTAATTAGAAAAAACGGCACGTTGATCGATAAAGGTTTGCCATTCCTGCACTACAGCATGGAGGCAGAATATCTGTCACAGAGTTTTTACACACCAGACACGATACTTACAGAAGACTCCTATGAGCCTCGCCTGATTGGTGCCATCTGGAGACCACGTGTAGTTCGCTGAAAGGTTCCCCTCCAACTTAAGTGAGTGACCCACAAAAAGAATCGAATATAACTGATTAGATATCTCTTTTTTCGTCTCTATACTTCTAGTAGTTGCAATCAATATATTGACTTTACTCACCTTTCCATACAAAGTCTTGAACTCAAATGCGATGCGCAAACGCTGCTCATTGGATCGACGAGTGAGAACCTGGATGATGGACTTCTCATCCGTCCCGAAGCCTTTCATGGCCTTGCGAAGGATGGCGGCATCTTCACGAGGGTCGAAGGGGTTCACTGGCACCACCGTCGGTTTCGACTGTAGGACAGAGGTTTTGGTTAATGGGGGACGTAGTAGTTAGACGTAGGTATGTGAGTGTTGGGGCCAACCAATATATCTATCTATGTTAAAGGCGCGATGCCTAAAACACAGATCCAAAGTGGTTGTGTGCGTGTAAGGGAGTATGTCTGTAGGTATGTTATGTACCTATGCCAGTTATAGCATCGTAGTTCCGAATCAAATATTCAGAATTAAATTTCAATGCGGTTTTGTAGTTTGAAAACTCTTATTCTTTTCCAGATGGTTATAATGCTAAGCTGAATGCATGTTTCATTGAAGTCGGTGCAGCTCATTACAGCCATATCCAACACTTTCATGCATATCTTTGAAAACAAGTCTAGTACTACCATTCCTTTGCCATTTATATTACTGCGTATAGGTAGGGCACAAGAGTTCAGTCTCGACTCATGGTTTTTATTTGATATATATTTATCTGGAAAACAGTTCATAATAGACATACAGGGAATAGTTCGAAAGCTATGAATTTTGCAAGCCGTATATGCGTTGCTACGTAACTGAGGACAGGAGAAAAACAGCGTCAATAGCTAACATTTTTGCAATTGCTTTTTTCAAAAGCTCAAAATCTATTTTAGTAAACAGTAATACCGAAAGATCTCCTTTACGGGAAACGGGTGTCATTGTCAAAATTGTAAAATTCGGAAGTATGATGACCTTATAGATGCCATATTCTAAAATGAACGTGACATGCGATGATTAGCATCTGTGCGACAGGCTTATTATACCAGCTGAAGGATCGGAAGGACTCATAATAAAGAACATAAATAAATACCGTATAACGAAACGACTTGAACCCTCGGCGTAGGCCAATTGTCGCTCTGTACACACTGCGCATACTTGAATTCGAAGTGACAGAGGACATATTAATAACAATTCCTAGATATCGCACTTGAAAAATTTTGCACAACACACACTCACATAATCACACCCATATGCATAACATAATCGGTTACAAATCACTGTGATTGTGGAGTAATAATGCAAAGTTTAAAACTAGAATTAAAAAGAGCTACATCCATTATAGTGGAGACCAATGCCAAGACTGAATGGCTTCATGTACGGGAGGTGAAGCGAGCATAACAATGTAATTGCTGCAAATGCTCCTTGAATGGTCCAAACGGTTGGAAGTCATCTCAGACTGTATTGTGTTCGTATCTATAGAACAACATAATTCGCGAAAAGGAATAAGTACCCTTTTGTTTAGGACTTGAAACTATCGAAGATTATTTTATCTTATTTAATCTTTAATTGGAAATTATAAAAGAGATGGAGAGTTTATTGTCCAAATTAGGTATATTTAAATATTCATCCTCGAACAGATTTCGAGACTGTATGAAACGTTGATTGAAACCTAACATTGCGGTTTTATGTCACTTTGGTCAGCTCCAGTCAGCAACTTACTAACATTTCTGCTTACTGGAGCCCAAAACCCACATAAAGATGCCAGTTTTCAAGATTTCCATCAACATTTGTTGTAACTGAGATACGTAATAGCCCTGCTGGTCTGCATAATCTAGGTTAGCAAGACCACACGGCTCACCAATAAAGACACAGGGACCGTGTGGGCTAGATATCTGTTGCATTCAATTGTTTTTGAAACAACGACGCAAAAGAGGGGATCCCCAAATGGGTCAGTTTGTTTGTAAGTACGTATTTTGTATTGTAGCTCCAAAGGAAAATATAGAACAACTACGATATATAATAGAACTACGATATGTTTTATGAGCACGTTTCTGCGGGTCCTTAGCCATATTTGCTTAATATCAGTTCAGCTTTCTCTAAGATTTTCTGATTCATGCTTGGTCAGAAAATGTTACTGAACATCTGGTGTAGAGAATTATCATTTCAAAACAGCTTCAGTGCTTTTGAGTTTTTAGTGCAGTTTTCACATCTCATAACTTTTAGGGACTTTACTAGGCCAACTTCACTTCTTATTTGTGTGCCTTGTGCAGCGTAGACACAATTTTGGTAATGGCAGGTCACACGGATAGAGTGGACAACAATGGAGAATGATCGGTAAGCAGCGAGACGGTCTGACGACTACGTCAATATTCATAAAATTAAACATTTGAGAAAACTCAAAATGTTTTAAGAATTAATTACACTTAGATCTTTGAGACTAGCAGACCCACCAGCGTCTTCGCTCGCGTGGCCTCGCGGGATACGGTTACTTCCAGATTTTTAACTATCCCACGGGAACTCTTTAATTTACCGGGATCAAAAGTATTCTATATGTTGACCAGGAACATAAGCACCACCATACAAAATTTAATTTAAATCGGTCCAGTCGGTTCGGAGATTTGCCCGTACAAACAGACAGACAAACAGAGAAACAAAATTTTTAAAAATAATTAAATTACTTCATGTTCACTCCTTACATGCCCCTAACGATTTTTAGCATTTTTTTGTACAGAAATTCGACCCTTCTACAGTTTTATTATATGTAGTGATAAGTCAATAACATTACATCTGAGTGTAATGTCGACCTCAAAACTACAGGTAATCTCAATTTTTTCTCAAATTTTCTGGTCCAGAACTCGAGCCAACTCCATGTTATCATGATCTCTGAAATGCAACTTGGAGTGGGGTTGCTGTAATTCAATTAATGAAGATGACACTTATATGCAGTGCTCTAAGTGCAAAAAAGCTTATCATCTTTTATGTCTGAATGCTAGTAAGAAGAAGCATGCACCAGAAACGAATATTCCAAAAGACTGGTTGTGCCCTCGCTGCCGCGAAAAAACTACAAAGGTAACTAAAAATGATAATACACCTATACGGCAATCTCAACAAGAGGCAACACGGCCAACTAAAAGGGCGGCACTATCATCTCCACCTAGCAAACATGACGCTGCAATAACACGTGATGAAATACGGGATATCATGGAAGAAGTTTTGAATAAACAGATGATAGATCTTAAGAAACAGTTTACTCATGAGCAAAAGACTATTGGAGAAGAAATTAAGAATGTAAATAAAGCTATGGAGTTTATGAATAATCAATTTGAAGATTTGATGAAGAAATATAATGACTCTCAGAATCTGATAAAGACATTACAAGAACGCGAAAGCGAACTTCAATCGACTGTATCAACTCTCGTAACTCGAATTGACCTACTTGAGCAAAATGCCCGCTGTAAAAATGTGGAAGTTCAATGTGTTCCGGAAAAGAAAGCAGAGAATGTAATTGGCATCGTGAAACAGCTTGGTAGTGTTATTGGACATAATTTGAGAGATGACAACATCGTTCGAGTTACAAGGACTGCCAAACTCAACCCTGATAGCAAACGCCCACGTTCCATCATAGTTGAGTTTAATAACCTAAGAGAGCGGGATACCTTCTTAGCCGCTGTCATCAAATTCAATAAAAATAAAAACCCCAGCGATAAGCTCAACAGTTCTCATCTTGGATACACCGGTCCTTCTGGTCCGGTTTTCGTTGTGGAACACTTATCTCCACAAAATAAAGCGTTGCATGCCGCAGCTAGACAAGCAGCAAAGCAAAAGGGATATAAGTTTGTCTGGGTCCGAGGTGGGAGAATTTTCATGCGTAAAAATGAAGAGTCGGGGTATATATTGGTGAGAGACGCAAGTGCTTTGACTGATTTGAAATAATAGTCTTTAAAAACACAGGCTTTGGAATTATTGCTCCACAAAATGGATTACATATCAGTCTACTATCAAAACACTCGTGGCTTAAGAACCAAAACCCACTCATTCTACCGTAATTTAATGCTTAGCAACTATGATGTAATTGTTTTATGTGAAACCTGGTCAAATGAGGGTATATTGAATAGCGAACTTTTTGATGATCGATATGTCGTCTTTAGA
Organism: Selenia dentaria; assembly: GCA_917880725.1. NCBI lineage: Eukaryota > Metazoa > Arthropoda > Insecta > Lepidoptera > Geometridae > Selenia > Selenia dentaria. The sequence goes on along the minus strand of OU862878.1, from coordinate 34,220,211 downwards.
AGGGATAGACAGTCATCTGGTTTTCATGGCAAGAAGGAGGGGGGCGGAGTGTTGATCGCCGTTTCTAGAAAAATTTCTGCAAAACGTATGTCAGAGTGGGAAAGCAAGTGTGAAGATTTGTGGGTTGTCATTAAAGCGCCTAACTTAGGTTTTACCAAACAAATAGCGATGGGCGCTGTATACCTCCCTCCTCCAATCCAGCGACCAATTTTAGAGCACTACATAGAAAACTGTAACTATATTAACGAACATTTTAATGGGCTTACATGTATAATTGGAGACTTTAATTTACCTAACATTGATTGGAACCTAGTCAAAGATGAATCTTACTGTCAAAATTCAATGATAAGTACAATGCTAATAGACTTCAGCCATATAACCAATTTTAAACAATGTAACTCGGTAGTTAATTGCAATCAAAAGACTCTCGATCTGGTATTTACGGACCTGCCAAAGTGTAACGTGTCATCTGCCAGTTGTATTCTTTCTATAATTGATCCTCAGCATCCACCATTAGATATTGAAATCAAATTTGAACAATCTAACAGCCTCAAAAATAATATCAACAACCGTAAAGTTAATAACTACAAAGCAGATTATGATGCAATAAACAGAAATCTTTCTGAAATTGATTGGGACGAATTGTTATCTGAATATAGTGATATAAATGAGATGTTAAATAAGTTTTATGATATTCTTAGAGATTTAATAAGAAAGTTTATACCATTTAGTAGATATAAAAACGACAAATACCCACCATGGTTTAATAAATCATTGTTAACATTATTAAAAGAGAAGAATAATGTACGTATTAGACTTAAGAAATATAAAAATCCTAGGGACAAAATTGAGTTTAAACTACTTAGCAACAGATGTGAAAAATTTGCAGAGAAACTTTACAATAATTATGTGGAGTTAATTGAACAACGAATTGGTAAGCATCCGAAGTATTTTTGGTCGTACATTAAGTCAAAAAAAGATGCAAGTAATTCCTACCCTAGCATTATGAATGATGGAGAGACTTACAAATGTGATGGGTCAGATATTTGCAATCTCTTTGCTAATTCTTTTTCTAAATCATATAGTTATACTATTTCTGAAAGTACATCGAATAACCTAACGAATAACTATTTAAACGATATAGCACAAAATAGCTTCAGTTTCGCAAATTTAAATATATCTTATGACTCAATATTTAAGAAACTAAGGAGCCTCGACGCTTATAAGGGTGCGGGCCCGGATGGTATACCTCCGATTTTCGTCAAAAATTGTGCTGAAACCTTGGTAATACCGCTTTATCACATATTTAATAAATCCCTAAGCTCTGGAACTTTTCCCAGTGAATGGAAGTTGGCTAAAGTTATACCCATACATAAATCTGGCGACAAAAATTCCGTTAGCAATTATAGACCGATCTCTATTTTATCTACAATGGCAAAGGTTTTCGAAGCACTTGTATGTCCGTATATCCAAAGTCACGTTCAACAGTACATTACTGTTCATCAACATGGTTTCGTTAAAGCAAGGTCGACGTACACCAATTTGGTTACCTTTGTCGAAGGACTTGCTGATGCTATGGACAAGCACGGTGAGATTGATGTTATATATACAGATTTCAGCAAGGCCTTCGATAAAGTGTCCCATTTTATGCTAATCAATAAGCTATCGGCTTATGGCTTTGCGGGAGAATTTATGAACTGGATTCAATCTTACTTGGCCGATCGTTTCTTTTTCGTTGTTGTTAATGGTTATCAATCAAACCTACGCAAAATTATTTCAGGCATTCCGCAAGGGTCTCATATGGGCCCTGTACTTTTTAACACATTTATAAATGACATGCCTAAATGCTTTATGTCATCTACTCCCTTTTTATTTGCCGATGATTTGAAGATTTCCCGCAAGGTCAAGTCGGAGCTGGATGTATCGATGTTACAACGTGATTTAGATAGACTGTTCAAGTGGTGTAATGTTAATAGCATGGATCTTAATTTAGACAAATGTTTCTTCATCAAGTTTACACGGAAACTTTATACTGTTAGGTCAGAATACTATATTGGAGAGACAAGGTTACACGAAGTTGAGACAATCAAAGATCTGGGTGTAATACTAGACAAAAAATTAACTTTTATTCCTCATATAGAAAACATTGTAAAGCGTGCATCTAATATGTTGGGCTTTATTATTAGAACTAGTAAAATATTTAAAAAAGAACAGTCTAAAGTCTTACTATATAATACGTTAGTTCGCAGTGTGCTTGAATATTGCCCCGTTGTATGGAGACCTCATTATGCTACTCATACACTCAGAATAGAACGCGTCCAGAAAAGGTTCTTGTGGCATTTGTGTTATGCTGCAAAAATTCACAAAAAAAGAATGTCATACGCCGAAAAATTAGATCACTTTCGGATATCTTCTTTAGAGAAGCGAAGGAAACTTCTGGACCTAATATTCTTATACAAAGTTCTCAACAACCAAATAGATTGTCCACAATTATTAAACCTGTTCAACTTTAGAATACCCCGTAGAATACCACGTCGCCCAGTTTCACTGCTTGTCCCACCTTCTCACTCCACAGTTTATGGCAGTAACTCTCCGATTCCTAGATTGTGCAGAATGTTAAATGAATGGTTCGGTACTGGACCAATGGATATTTTCTCTATTAACTTAAATCATTTTCGCGAGCATTTGCTCAAGGAAATTCCAAACTAAGTATCTTGTAATTTGATCTTATTAAACAACAGCTATGTCAAATGTTACTCCTTTTTTGTAAATTTAATTTAGCATGCTGTGTTTACCTTTAATTGGTTGTGCATTTAGCAATATGTACCTACTATAATTCTGTTATAGATTATTTATAAGAAACAATGTAACAATCGTTGGTGAACCAAATAAATAAATAAATAAATAAATCAGGACATATACAACATTTATGCAGAGTAATCAAGGGAATACCGTCCCTTATAGAAAATCTCCTCATGTAGGTATATCATTATTATATTTTTATCCTAACGCGTGCTTAGCGGAAATCAAACTGCAATTTTATCACTGCATCCGGCGCGCTGACAACTAGGCCACCAAAGTACCGAAGCATAGCGGTCAAGGCATCGAACTCGTGTCGTCTAACACGGAGAGTCTGAAGACGCGGCTTCGAGTTTCCTCGGAGGATTTTCTCTCTTCGGATCTTTTCTCTAAACTAGTGAATTTATACTCGTAATAATAACATTATAGTATTAGGGAATTAAAGTAGTTACTTTAGAATAGTAGGCATTTAGAAAAAACAATTTACGGCACATGTCCCTAAGCGCGTAACATTAAGCGAGATTTGTGAAAATATTACCAACTAACCCAAGACTACCACAAATAGATTTCTAATTACTAATCTAATATGTGTATGTAACAAAGATACGATATTTTAAGATATAGGATCTAAGATAAAGGTGCATCACTGTTGTAAGTATATTTGTGAAAAAAGTATATAAATAGTTAAACCAGGTACTATAAAGCAAGCAGGATTCCAGTTTTACAGACGGTAAAGTGAACCAACTTGTTACTGAGTGGTTAAGGCCATCTTGTTAACTATTGATAATTCTGTGGCCTGGGATAATTGACTCCTATGATGTCCATCAAGGATGTTTTGCATGTTGACTAAGGGATATTATTTCAATAGGCTTGGCCCCTGTTACACAAGATAGTTCTTCTATCAAGATCAATCGTGTTAGAGATTAAAACATGAGTACTTAATTTAAATTTTCTTTTAGACAGATATTGTAATTTATGGTTTATTTTTTTGTGTAAGTTGATAGATAGCAAGGTAATCGAATTATTTTGATTTAACTTAATATATGGTTTGTTTAATATAATAATTAGCTTTGATGATGCATGCTAATTTTAATATGAACATTTTGTATACCACGATGGTTTGTATATATATGGTATTGTTTAATATATATATTGTTAATGTGTTATTTAACAAAAAAAATATATTAATGTTAAATTACACATTCTCACATTGTTTATTTGTTAGATAGATAGATAGATAAACTCTTTATTGCAACACCACATTATAAAATACAACAAAATAATGAAAAACTTAAAATTAAGTGTCACACAATAGGCGGTCTTATCGCTCAAAGCGATCTCTTCCAGACAACCAATTGTTCGTTATTATAAATGATTAAATTTATTTAATATTTTCCTTATGACAAATCATGGTCAGAAACTAGATTCATCTGGACCATAACTTACTTTTTGGGCGAAAACTGGTATGATATACATTTTTGAATAAATATTTTTATATATTATTGCCGTTTGAAAAATTTGATTTTAATTTATAGTTCTAGAAAATAGCGTATATAATATGTATGTATGCAATAATATGCAATTTATTTAAATGGTTTATATTAGTGTAACATATTCTTTTGATGTCTTAAAGTTGGCAACTCCGCTACATAATTGGATGATAACAGGCGTTATCACCATATTTATTTATCTATTTGATTATAGGCAAGCAGCATGATGCTGATGTGCCGATACCCAGCTGTGTTGAAATACTCTGTTTTAGTTCACTGGCTAGAGGTTGGCATGAGGTTTCTTGGTTGTATGCAGCCAGCTATCTAGTCATCATCATGTTTACAGATGTAGCACAAACCACCTCCTCAGGCATCCTGTTCGACCTGTTCACCTGTATTACCTTTATAGTTTGAGTGTCTGATTTCACTTCGCACCGCAATGAACGAATGGTTATAGATAAGTTGGAATAGACATAGTTCAAAGCAACATTTTTACATAGGCTACAGTTGAAATTATTTATTTACCTGCGCCTCGCGGTTACACAAGAATGGTGATGGATGATGTTTAAAAGTATACTGTGTGTTAATCCAGCACCTCATCTACCACTACATTACCAAATTGCATCAAATTTGGTCCAGCCTTTTCAGCATGAAGAAGTAACAAACAAACACTCACAAACTTTTGCCTTTATAATATTAGTGTGATGATGTACCTACTCATGTGATAGAATTAAAATGAAATAAACATGGTACATGAAACTAGTTAGATGATAATCATTTTGAGCAGTGCATTTTAAACTGCCCAGTGTCTAGTTTTTTCGGTTTATTTCCGAACTACGCATAAAAGTTCAAATAAAAATACTACCCTTGAATAGTTTGACCACCTAAAAGCAAGTTTATACTAGTGGAGTGTATTGGATCTAATAGAATTAGTTACTAACTCGAGGTCTAAAAATGTGTATGTACAGTTTGTGTATGCGCAACATGGCTTAGCACTTAACGTACACATGGTGTACGCACAACACGAGATGGGTTAAACAAAAAAAAAATTTCCGAGTCACATCTGCCAAACATAGAACTTTTAAATTCTGCACAGCACTTCAATAATCTCAATTATCACTATTTTGCTACAAAAAGTTGTAGTTGAATCCGTCCGAATCAGCAAGCCTCCAGTCCATTCATAAATCTTTTGTTATAGCGTAAACCTAAAGCAGACAGGTTAAGTTAATTATTACATTACATGAAATATTATGTTTGTGTTATATACATAATTATATTCCCAAAACTAATCTAGATTAAACTCTAGAACTGAATGATATCTATCCTGGCCTTACGTAAGTGCACAGACATAACAGTTCAAGTGTACCAGATGGTAGCTTTATGTCAGTTCTCCAGTACGCAAAAGTTTTAATAAGTTCTGACAAAATTAACATAAAGCCACCACTTTCTTTTCTTTTAAACAACATTTAATTGCAATTGAGATGTACGTTATTTGCCTGCAGTCTTCTATTGATGTTATGATCTATGTATATATCTTATCTGTTGACAGTTTACCCTACTAATATAATAATAATAAAATCTATAATATTGTTACGATAATAGTGTCCCACCCATCGTGCGGCATACACCATGTGTATGTACTAAAAAGTACTTGCCATGCCATGTTGCGCGTATACTTAATGTATACACATTTTTATAGCTTTGGTTTGTAACTAATTTTATCAGATCAAATGCACTACAATTGGTATAAAACTTGCTTTTAGTAGGTCAAATTATTTAAGTGTAGTATTTTTTATATAAACTTTTATGCGTAGTTCGGCAAGACACTGAAAGTTGTAGACACTGGACGGGTTTATTTGATACCATTTGTATAGAACAAATGTATATTTATATATCTAGTAGAGTAAACCTATAAACTAGTAGGGGATAAATAGGTTATATGAACTAGCTGTAAATGTATGCAAAGTATTAACTTTGGTGGCTCCAAGATCCCTTTTCAGAAGTGTGTTTGCCTGATTGGTCTGTATCATGCATCTAAACTAGAAATGTAAAGTGCACATAATGTTGTGGAGTACAAAATACACATTAATTAATAGTTGAAAATCAAAGCCAATGTGAACTTACCTGCGGTATGTTAGGCACTGAGTTTGAAGACACACTGTAAGCCTGGGTACTTTGAGCATGCGACTGACTTTGAGGAGGGTAGCCTTGGTACTGATTTGACTGTGGATAACCTTGGGTCCCTTGTGGGTACCCTGGTTGAGCATTTCCTTGAGAGTATCCTCCTTGAGGGTAACTTGATTGAGCTTGTGGATAACTTGATTGAGCTTGATAACCCTGACTGGGATAACCTTGAGCAGGTTTTGTCTGGGTATACCCCTGATTAGACTGAGGATATACCTGGGAGGGATAACCAGAGCTTGGTTGATGACCTTGAGATACCTGAGGGTATCCAGGAGCATTTCCATAACTGGGCTGTGGGGCTGGGTACCCCATAGTCGGAAAACCAGGCATAGGCATAGGATTTCCAAATGATTGTGGGGCTGTGTTGCTAAATCCAATATTATGGAGGTATTGCTGTTGTGGGTATCCCGATTGGCCCTTGAAAGGAAAGAAAAATACATATTACAATCTATCTCAAAAGCTGCATCAAGGTATACTTGAATTGGTTTCATATGAATGTAACTTAAGAGTTTTATGCTACAAGTTATAAAGGCTGTCCTTCTTAAGGGAAAGATGTAGGTACATACTTGAATTAGTTTATTTAAGTAACTACTTATTTTTATGACTGCTCTAATAGTAGATATTTGAATAGATTCAGATATGATTCCTGCAGCAATGGAGTTAGATTATAAAGCTTTCTTATCCTTAACCACTTCAAAACCTATAAGAATGAAAACATGTTTGTAATAAACAAGCCTTCATGAATGCACAATTCTCATTGACTACAGATTTGACCAGTTTTTGAGCCGTAGAAGTAGAATGCCAACGGAACAGTGTGAAATGTAGGGTCTATGAAACCGAATATCGAAAGTAAAAACACTAACTACAGGAACGAATCATGCAGATAAAGGTAAATTTGTAAATTACCTGTTGATATGGATTCATGATGATGTTTATATTTTATTAGCTTTCTCCCACTTTTCAGGTTAAATAGTGGACAACGAACGCGGCGCGGAGCGAGTACTCTACTCAAAAAATATCTGTTAATCTGGTCAGCACACCAACCAGATGAACACCGCCACGGATAAACTTTTCTTATTTCTATACACCGCATACACACACAGCTGATACAGCAGTCAGCACACTTCACTACTTTATGAGTCAAAAGTAGACAAAATGGGCAATGGACCGACCGAAGGGAAAAGCCACAGACTATAAGATACTACGTTAAGACGGACCTCTGCAGTACATTCTTTGCTAGACACGAGTTCTGCGCTCTGATTGGCTACAGCAAAATGATGTATGACAGTTGATTTTTTTATTTTGCAATGGATGTTCTACTTACGTACGTACCTATGTAGGTTGATCGTAAGTAGGTTGATAGGTGCATTACAGATTGTAATGCACCTATCAACCTACCTACCAACCTATCAGAGGTCAGGTTACTGTAATTTACAGTAACCTGACCTCTGTATACCTACTGTTAATTATTATTGAAAACTCTATGAGTGTATCTATTTAACAAATAAAACATATTATTTTATATCATTTATTTATATTTTACTCATAAGTTTTGTACATTTTACATACTTATTGGAGTCTTGCCTCCTTTTATTGTATTTATTGTTTGTATCCGAGCGTATCAATGGCGCCTGCTGATGTCTAGGATGCATCAAGAGGATCTTGAATAAGTTGTTACCATAATCATGTCAGCGTTTAGACACCTATTAATAATAATTATCATCATGTATTTTCATGGCATTTAATTTTTAGGTGACGATATATCCATCAAAATATTTGTGACACACTTGAATTGAAGGGTACTAGTCTTATTCTCACTTTTATATTGTAATGCTTTACAATGCAAGTCAAGCCATTTTTGGACTCTTTTTTTGGGAAACGTGTGTAGAATGGCGTAGTCGCGAACTTGTACAACCCTTGCACACAGCACTTGTAATACATCTCTTATCTCTTTCACATGAATTACCTAGTTACTTTTAAAATATCATTGAAATAAATACGCTGTGCAGATAATTAGCTAATATTTAACATTTATTGAACACTATGGCTGGCCTGACAGTCTTTGCTGACAGTGGGTGACTTATCAAATCTTAGTATTCAAGTAAGTAATATCAGTCTATGGAGAAGTGCAAATTTCAATTGCAAACAAAGAGGATTTAATTATTTTCTAAGGACGGCAAAACAGAGGAGAGGCAAAGATGTGATCGGGGGAAGGCAAATGTCATATATGATTTTACTATGACGTTTCTCGTGTCTAGTTTTTTTACTAGATAGATTAATACCCACGGGAAAAGCCAAAACTATGGTGCGTTCGTTTAGCTCATGAGGGCATTGGTGGCGTTGTCATTTAGTGCGTTCGAATAGATCACTTCTGTCGTTTTTGGCGAAAATAACGCTAAAAACGTTCACAAGGGGCGTTCGAATTGGAAATCTGTGGGTGAAAATGTCGTTCATGCCTCTTTTTGTTCAGCGTCCGGAAAGCTAAAAAAGAGGATTTTTTTCCACCAAAAAGTGTAATTTTTGACTCACGTCCGGAGCATGGTTGTTTGTGATCGTTATTGACAACTATGTATTTGACAGCATAATCATGCGATTTTAGGTCTTATGCTCAGTTGAGCGTTCGAAGGTAGTTCGTAGGGTGTGAGCAAAAGTGGCAAAAATAATGTTTTTGAGCTTTTCGAACGTTTTAACAAAAGAGACATCAATGACAACGCCACCAATGCCCTTATAAGCTAAACGAACTCACCTAATATAATACTAGTAGTGCGTTCGAATAGATCCTGGCCACACCCTATTCGAACGGTCAACTGAGCATAAGACCTAAAATCGCATGATTATGCTGTCAAATACATAGCTCTAACTAACAATAACGATCACTTTTTTTGTGGCAATTGTCATCATGACGTTTGTGCCAGTTTCACGTCAAAAAAACATAAACATCCTAAAACGAATTTGAGGAAACTATGAACCAGAATAGGCTTATTTTGTATGAAAAAATGAAAATATACACACATAACAATAAGAAAGAATAATAACTTAAAGAAAACTATTTCGAATATAAACAAACAATATTAAAAACAAATAAATATGTACAAAATTATAATTGAATGTTATTGATAGTGAGGAAGTGAATGAAAACATATATATATCAATATTAGTAGATTACGTCCGGAGCATGGTTGTTTGTGATCGTTATTTCACTGCTATGTATTTGTCAGCATCATCATGCGATTATTAGTCTTATGCTCAGTTGAGCGTTCGAATAGGGTGTGGGAAAAAGTGCCAAAAATAACGTTTTTGAGCTTGACGAACGCTTCATCAAAAGATCCATCAATGACAACGCCACCAATGCCCTCATAAGCTAAACGAACGCACCTAGAAATTGCACTTTTTGGTGGCAAAAATACTTCTTTTTTTAGCTTTCCGAACGCTGAACAAAAAGAGGCATGAGCGATATTTTCACCCACAGATTCCCAATTCGAACGCCCTTTGTGAGCGTTTTTAGCGTTATTTTCGCTAAAAACGATCAGAAGTGATCTATTCGAACGCACTATGGGTTTCTGTTGGCAGTGTTGCCGTTCTACAAAATTAAAAGTCCCTTTCAATATGAAAAATTCCACTACATATTGGTAAATATATTTTTTTTACATCCGCTAGAGTCGCTAAATCGTATCGTTCACGCTCAAGTCTAATCTTGAAGTCCGCGCCTCGTAACTTGGGGTTTTTAGAGAGCGTTTTTCGCACAAAATAACAAAAAAATTTAAATCTACATATTTATTCAAAAAATCACGACAAATGTTCCGAATGATAAAAAAATCTGAAACGGTAACGTTTTCTAAGAATTTAATAATTTATTAACTATATTTATAAAATCAAAACATATGTCAACCGGATATTCAGTATCAATGGCACTGGAAGTGGAGGCTTCTCCAATGCCTACTCCAGCTACTTTAAGCATTGGTTTTCCGACTTGATTAATTAATCTGGAAGATCGTAACTCTAGTTTTTTCTGAAATTTTATTTCGGAGTTTGCTCTTTACAATATTCATGGTGCTAAAAACTCTTTCTTTTTCGGCATTTGAGTGCGGAAGTGACAATATTGTGATAGCAAAATCACGTATATCCTTAAATTAATTTATTCCTATAGCATTTTTGTATGAAAAGAAACGAAAAAAAGTCGCATATGCGACGGCTCAAAATCCGCTAGAAGTCTCTATTCTATTTATATATTAGTCTATTTTTTGTCGCTAGCTCATTTTTTTTGTCGCTAATCACTCATGAATTCCGCTAGATCTAGCGATAAAGTCTCTAGAACGGCAGCACTGTATGTTGGTCTAAGCTGTGGGTCTCAGTCATGGCATTGAATCTTAGAATTACAGAAATCGCCCTTATTTTCATCCATAGACAAATTCACAATTTTGATTTGGACAGCAGATCACGTGGTATATATACATGGTAGCCGCCAACGTCAAAGTTTGAAGTTTAATTTTTTACAGATTCATTCAAAGAGTTTAATAACGTTTGATAACAATTTTGGGTGTTGATATAGTATTATCTATGGACTGAAGTTACGTCGAGTTAGCATCCGTGCTTATCCTCTCACATTTTAAACTGTAATTTGCTCTGATTATATCCTCTTTCATAGAGTATAGGTAGAAACTCCAGTGGTGTTGGATTCCACCGATTTCCAACACGTGAGACAGGACTCAATAAACGGTTGGAAAGTAGTATTTGTTCCAGGCTGAAAATCCTTAGCCCTCAGGAGTTGCTTATGTGATATGTGTGAGACAAACACTTCGCAAGAATATTTGTGAGCGCTAAATGTCACGTTCATGTTTTCGAGTATCCTACTTTATTTACAGAAGAAGAAATAGAAACCGGCGTTCCTATACCTGATGATTTTGGTTAGCAAAATATACATTTTAATACTCTTCTTGATAACTACTTTACGAGTAAATGAGAGTCAGAAATTTCAATTCATATGAATATTTATTAATTTGTTTTTATGGGATAGGTTGGCAAACGAGCAAGTGGCTCATCTGATGGTAGGTAAGTGATACCGTCGCCCACGGACATCCGCGATACCATAGAAGTCTCGAGGATGCGTTGCCGACCTTTGAGGAAGGAAGATAATATACGATATCTGAGCCCGTTACAAAATATTTTTTTCATTAACGAAGTGTCGAGACAGAATAGAGGGTTGCCTAATGGTATGCACTACATACGCCTATGCTTAACAGTTGCAGTGTTACAGGTGTGTGTGTGACACTGCACTGCACATGTCACTCCAAGACAATAAGTGGAAAGTCTTCTTCCCCTAGGAATTTCACTGACTACAGTGCCCTTAGAGGCTGCTTAGGATACCTGGCGGTGGTCATCCAAAACTGTGTCGTTCTTTGATGATCTCTTCGGTTCCTGCAATTGAGCGGCATATTCTAAAAAAACCAAGGAAAACCTCTGAGACAAGCAGTGACAAAGAATTCCAAACATTCACGGCCTTACCTATAAACGTTGCTTAAATTTAAATAACGTCATTTAGTAAGGGGCAGAACATTTTTCCTTTGCGCAGTACAGTACCAAATAACGTCATTTAAAGTTATGCAGCGTTTATAAGTAAGGCCATAAAAGTTTTGGAAAATTGATATACAACAATAAGCACAATAAAGAATTATTGACAAAAATAGGAAAGAAGTTATGGTGCCATCCCAAAAAACAAATATCACAACATAAGAAAGTCTAATACGGCTTTGACACTTGTTCAAAGAGAAATGTTGCAAAATAATGCGACCTAGATATTTCAACTCGGACCCACTGGAAATTTTTTTTGGTCAGATGCGAGCATACGTTTTCCGAGATGATGACCCGAACTGCCAAGCTATTAAAATATTTTTGAATATCTTCTGACACGCTTCATGAACTTTCATATAAATCATATGTATAAAATATGGTGAGGCTCTTCGTCAATATTTTTAAATTATCAAAATTAAATTAACAGTGTTTAATTGGTGTAAGTTCCGTGCCGTTCTTAAACCTGACATAAACAGTTTTGAATGAAATCATACCATGACGCTCATTAAGGTGAACTGTTTGAATACAGTTTTCTCAAAATTATATATTATTATAGATAATATTGTCTCTGGCATTCTAACAATTTACTATAACCAATATTGCAGACGCCTACACCTTTGTAAGCTGATAAACTGAGTGGATTTAGAGCGAAATGTTAACGAGAGTCCATACAAAAAAAACAGGTGAATGGTTGTGCTGCGGTTCTTAAATAGTGGGCCTGGGCAGGCCTGCTTTAAAGATTAACTCACTCACACACTAGTACAGAATATAACATCGGAACTTGTACACAAATAAGGACTGAAAATGGATAGCACAACCAAAAAATGTAAACATTTGAGACTTGGACTTTTAAATATACAATCCATCAACACAGGCAGGGATGAGTTGAAAGCGAGTGTAGATATCTATAAACTTGACATACTAGCACTTAATGAAACATGAATCAGAGAGGGTCAAGACATAATTGCTCCAATTATATCTGGCTACGTACTCAAACATAGATGTCGTAGATCTAAAGTTAAAGGCGGAGGTGTCGGATTTTATGTAAAAAAAGGATTACGTGCTCGGGTCCGAGCTCATGCGGATTCAGAGTTGGAACAATTATGGCTAAAACTGACACTCCCAGGGGCTTGAATGGCCATAGGTACCGCTTATAGACCCGAAAGTGTCAAAATTCCCGCAGCTCTAGCTTTTTGAGTTCGTTTGCATACTGTGGTTTCACCTGCCTACTGACGGATTTTAACGCGGACTTACTCATACCGGAGTCATCAAAAGCTCTTCAATTGACTACATTCACCTCATAGCAGAATCTTACTCAATTGGTAACCGAGCCAACAAGGATGACTGATAAAACCGAAAGTCTTTTAGACCTCGTAATAACAGATGTGCCCGAAAGATACAATAAAATTACGATTGTGCATAATAGAGATCTGAGTTATCACGCTTTAGTTTTGTGTGATTTAAACATCAAAACGAAAAGCCAGCTGCGCGGGTTACTCTGTTCCGCCACATAAATAAAATCAACTCTGAATCATTTAAATATGACCTCCAGTGTATACAGTGGCATAACTTGGAAAATGTACATGATGTTCAAAATATGGTGGAATGGTATAATGAAACTATCACACATCTCTTTAATAAACACGCACCCTTGAAACTGAAAAAGATTAGGGAGTCTCCTAACCCATGGATCACGAGTATGATTAAATGTATGATGGTACTAAGAGATAAAGCGTTAGTCAGAGCCCAGGGTAAAAAACAGAGTCATCTAAGAACTACGAACAAGAGTCTAAAAAATTTTGTTACTGGAGCAATAGAAAGAAAAAAAACTGCTTTTCTTACTCAGTATGTTAACAGAAACTTACGTAATCCTAAGAAAATGTGGAAGTATCTAAAGAAAACCAAAACATTCGATAAAACTATTCCATCTATACCAGATAATTTAATGAAAACTGACTTAATTAATAATCATTTTTTAAACATCTCTAATATTGGGCAAATTGATAATGAAGTTTATAATTATTTTAAATTTAATAAAAAACGAATTGTATATTCTCTTTACATCCTCTTTCCAAGGAATCAATTGGTAAAATTATCCTAAATATAAAGACAAACGCAACTGGATATGACCAGATAAATGTTGAGATGATTAAACTCACACTGCCGGAGTCTTTATCTATGATCACAAGTATAATTAACAGTTCCATTATGACGAGTACCTTCCCTGAAGCCTGGAAGCAAGCAATGATAAAGCCTATTCCTAAAGCCAACACAGTCGATAACTTAACTGATCTGCGACCCATAAGCATACAAAACAGTGCTGTCTAAAGTGTTAGAAAAAGTGGTGTTAGCACAAATGGAAAAATACTTGTGTGAACAAAATATAATACTAAAATACCAGTCAGCTTTCCGGAAGCTTCGTGGAACTGAAACTGCATTTGTACATGTGACTGATGATTTGTTAACAGCATCAGACATGGGACTAAGTAGTGTATTGGTTCTATTAGATTTTTCCAGAGCATTTGACTGCGTTGATCCAGATTTACTAATCGCTAAGCTCTCGTACTACGGTTTTTCAGAAAACACTTGCAACTGGTTTAAAACATACATCACTGGTCGAAGACAATCATAAAAGAGAGAAAAAAGGTCAAAGAAAAGTACGTAGAGCTTGAGAATCAGAACGACAGTAAAAATGGTTTCTAGTGTAGAAAATATTCCAAAAGGAACGCCACAAGGACCAATCTTAAGTCCTATCCTTTTTTCTATTTTTACGGCTGATTTGCCTGACCATATAAAAGTATGCAAATATCATTTATAAGCTCGACACTCAGGTGTACCATAGCTTTAAATCAGATAATACTGCTGATGCTATAGTGCAAATTAATAATGATTTAGATGAAATTTACAAATGGGCTACTCGTAATTCATTAATATTGAACCCCACTAAATCTAAAATGATAATATTGGGTACTAAGACACAGGTTAGTAAGTTAATGCAATTATTATTATTATTATTCGTAGGATTATCCTCAAATACTTTATATATTTTTAGTACGTATCTGATTTTTAAAGGGGGGTTTGTCATAAATTGAGTATAACACCCCATAAGTTCACAATCATCTTATTACTATCTACCTACAATAACATTATACCTACTTACTACTTCTATATGTAAATTACAGTTCACTTTGTACGTAAATAGCCTTCCTCTTACACGGTTTACCTACTATTAGGTTTACCTTGCAATTAGAATCCATTTCAGAAATATTGAGAAATCGGCCAATTTATCGACCATACTATGGTACCTACTTGCACTGCGTTATCAATGAGTTGACAAGATCAAGTCAAATAATTGAACCTTGAGGTAGATGAGGCGCTGGATATATATACGCACATAAGATACTTTTTATCATCATCATCATCATTCATCACCACGCGGGTGAAAGCACGAAGCGCAGCTAGTAAATATATATAGGTAGGTATATATATATTTACTCTGCCTATTTTTCCTGGTCACGCTATAACTTGAAAACGGATCGAACAATCTCGCTAATTCTTCTTTTGTTGTGTTAATCATTGTCACGAGGTTTCTATGAATGAAAAATCAAGAAAAGATGGCAGGTTATCGTGAGGCCGAAGGCCGAGCCTACTACGCGAACGAAGTCGCGGACAGTCGCTAGTAATATAATAATTTAAAATAGCATACAATAATTAATACAAACATTATTTTCATCATGTACTTTATTCAAAAACGTGTGTCGACAATAGGCCGTATGCCTTCTGAACAGTGTCCGTGATATCTTTAACAGGTCTGTCGGAGGTGGATATCCAGGTGCTGCCGCTCTCAGCTAGTTTGTACACATCGATTACGCCTTGTGCTGCGTTATCTGCCCTACAAACAAATAAATACTGTGAAGATGCTGAAATCGGCAAACATTTAAAAGATAATGCCGAAGTCACATAGAAAGCGTTCGCTGGTCGGTTGCGTGGCTAAAGTCAAGTGTTCAATTAACCAAACTTTGCTCAAATTAAATCATATTTTATGCTGTATGGTCATTTAGGGGTGACCGCTAGTGAAGCATTTCTTTCTTGCTTCGGAGGAAATCACGATATATTATTGTAGTAGATAGTAGGCTAGTGTATGACTACTATGTCACTAAACTTGATGGTCAGTGATAGTGCAGTTTTATACAACATTGTCCAATTATTGAACTAACCAAATACCTACTTAACGTAAAAATGGTATCTAGCCAAAAATCGAGGGGGTTGACTTCGCCAATTAAACAACATCCAAAAGCGGGCCAAGTAGGTAGGTAGAGGTACCATACAAAATATATTATGTAGATATATACTTAATATAGCTATTAGAAGCTTTATATTTGCTAGAATACTTTAAAAAGTTGTAAACTGGCACTTTTAACTTGACCGCCTTTTGTATCACTAGATTGAATTATCCTTATTTTTACCTACTTAGATGTTAATTGTTTTAAAACAGTTTTCTAACTCTAAGTCAAAGTCAAAGACAAAATTTATTCAATTTAGTCATCAAAGACGCACTTATGAAAGTCAATAACTATTTATTAAATGACTCCACCGCCGCGTTCCAAAATATATAGAGCCTACCGAGAAGAAGCAGCAAGAAACTGGGGGCCATTCTTTCATATAGATTTTTACAATGTTTTTACGTACCTACCTACAACTATTATTACATTTTATGGGTGGCAGATGACAACTTGCCAGAAGTTAAGTATTGTAAGCATCTTTGTCTTCTATATTATGTCGGACTTTATATTGTTAAGCTATTGCATAGCTTCTATCGCGGGCCTTGAGCGTGGAGACCGAATCCAGAAATTCCGTAACGAAAATAACCTAACTCCGTATACATTTATCGATGAATAGCAGAACTTTTAATGACTTTTTGAAATATCACGCTTGTCTCTTTAGTTCAGCAACTCGCCTCTAGATGGCATTGGTTAAATAATTATAATTGCATAAGTTGATTTGGCATCTATCGATGAATGCGGGACTTTAAATGATTTTTTGAAATATCACGTTTGTCTCTTTAGTTCAGTAACTCGCCTCTAGATGGCATTGGTTAAATAACTATAATTGCATAAGTTGATAAAAACAGCTATGCAATAGCTTAACCGCGGCAGTCTCCGAGTGCCACACGTCTTTTTTTTATTAAATTAATTAAACGTTTGTTACAGTCAACACGATTTTTTCCTCTGTGAGCTCAGTTACGTGTTTTGGATTTTATTGTAAAAACGCACACTGTTTTCTATAGGAAGGACATATTTTAGCTAGTCTAAAATTAGGTACAGCTATAATAATATTCTAATTCAAACTCTTAAAAACTTATTAATCCTTAAAAAAATCGCGGTGACTCATTTCGTATATTGCTCGAATAGCATGTTTTTGTAGGATAGAGATGGTCTCTATAAGTATGAGCCACTGAACCCAACAGCAATAGCCCGTATGACCGCCCTTATATGTAAAAATAGTTAGTAATATAGCTCACTACTAAGTATGCAACGTAAGCAAGTTGTCATTTATCATTTTTTTTGTTTTTTTTTTCACAATTTTTTTTAGTTTTCATAATAATAGTATGAAGATGATAGATTTGTTTGTTTGAATTGAATAGGCTCTGAAACTACTGGTCCGATTTTGAACATTTTTTAACCATTAGAATCCTAAATTATTCCTATTGAACATAGGCAGTAGGATATTTTCAAAAAAGTTGGGGATCCGTCTGAAAACTTCGATAATGTAACCCAAGGTGTGGAATTAATATCAGAAAATAATAAAGCAAAGTAACGTATTAATGTTTTATAGAAGACGTAAATCTCTACAAAAAGTCTGCAATGTCATAAATGTCTGACTATTAGGCCGGCTCCATACGGTGGACCCAACGCTGGTACCAACGTTGTACTGTAAATTTCGTGAGACGTACACACGTTGGCAATTATAGGCATAATTTCAGTTTAATATTACAGTATTAAACCAGTTCTGTACCGTCAGGGTCAATGTGAAGATGTCCCATACAAAAATATAAATTTTTCTATGCGCTTTCACAGTACTGAGTGCACATTAATGATTGCCGCTTTTTTTAAATCTTCATCTAGACTCTAGACTTTGATTTGATTTATTTTAGATTCTACAGTAAATCATTCGTATATTCTGTTGAATGTTGCGCCATGCATTAGCTAACTTTTTGAAGTAAAACTTCTTTAGGTGCGTTGAGCATTTTTTTGGGTGAACGTGAATCATGAAACTGCGTCATCGTCACCGAACGCTTCAAGTTACTTAAGGTGCGTTCGTTTAACTTTTGAAGGCGTTGCCCAGACAGCACTTTTTGGTAGCCGTTACGAAACAACTCGACACTATCGCGTCGACACTAGTAACATTTTTGGTCGTTGTGTAGTCTTAGTTCGGTCGCTACATAAAAGTGGGGACGATCTAGACACAGTAACATTTGGTTTTTAATTTACGTCGCTGTGTGGTAACATTGTTCTCAGTCTGCAACGACTATATCAGAAATATTTCATTCTTTCATTCATTCATTCGCTTTTTATTTATCGCAACATACAGAAAAGACAAATGAAGTTTCTAAAAATAAGGAGTCCATCTTAGTTTTTAGCAATATAAGATCTTATTTTTACTTTAATTGGTTTTAATTGAATTATAGTGCTATTACCAATGGGAAAAGAAATGTATAGTGTTATTTGATAAAATAGTTTGAAATTTGCCAATGCGCCACCCATATATTGTAATTTAACCATATAGTTAAATATTTACTATTGTGTTTACTGCAAGGTTATTACATTTCCAGAACTAGAAAGTTTTTTTTCCATAGAATAATACACTTTATATGCTTACAATGTGTTATTTATCTAAGATTAACCTAATAAAAATTATAAAGCATTAAAATATTTTTATTTTTTTAATAAAAATATTCTAGTAACGAAGTCACTACAGTGTGTCGACATTTAGTCCACTTGAAAATTGATGTAGTTATATAGTTAACGAATTTACAAAATGGCATCACTATCTTTTTTGTTTCCAGCGATTCTCAAACTTTCAACATTTCAATAGTTCTAACTTAGAGGGTTCACCACAATTAACATATATCTCTTATACCCAGTACATGGGTAAACAAAGATTCTGTTATGTTTTGGCCTGTAGATAGGTAATGAAACAAGCATGTTAGTTTGAAACTTTTTAATAAACCTAAGTGGTTGTTAGAAAGTTTCTACCAAAGGACAAACAAGTAATAGCTAATTTTAAAATGAACAAATTTGTAAAATTTAAAGGTATCTACGGAATGTAGTGAGTCGCATTAAATCAGCAAGTCTCCGCTTCATTCATAAATCTTTTGTTATAGCGTTTTGACTCGGAGAAACGTATTCAGGTACAACTCATGGCTACGAGTATGTCCGTATGTCCATGACACAGCCACACACCATTTTTTGTTATTATATTTTCGTTAAGATATTTTAATGCAAAACAACATAATTTGAAATGGATATGCACATAGAGAAGGTAGAGTCCAACCTTGAAACATCATTTAAAATATGTCATAAATTATAAATTTTACTGGTCAAAGAGTCACGACCCTAAATTTAAACCTTTTTTTTTTTTTTTTTTTTGACCCGGGAAAATCCTTTATGGATACCACCCGGCTTCGGGGGGGGCAGAGTGGTTATGTGGGAGTCCTCGCCTGAAGGGCCTTACTACCCCCACGGGGGGGTAGTAAGGAGGTTACCCACTAAAAACCCGGGATGAGCAGTCTGCCGCCTAGTCAGGGCGAAATGGGGTAGCGTTAACAATCACCATCTCGCCCCGGCGGTTGGCCCGTCACCGGTGACGGGCCCCGGCCAATGGAGGGATGACCTGGCTCATTGGGGCCATCCCCCAGACGTGTGGGATCGTGCAAGCCAGTGGAGAATCCCCCGACTCTCCACCGGTGATCCGCACAGCACTAGGATAGAGCGAGAAGGCGCCCGAATCGCCTTCTCCTTCCCCCAGTTCGTCTACGCCGGAGCGGGTCGGAGAGGACGTCTTCTTCCCTCACCCGCTCCGCGGCCTCTTTCTGCACCATCACCGCCTCGCAGAAAGAGACCACCGCCTGCCACGCTCCGTCGCTGCAGAGCATAGCGTTAACCACGCTCGGCAGCGACAGATCTGCGCCTATGACCGCTGTGAGGGCGCGCCGCATGGGACTCCATGCGGCGCACTCCTCCAGCGTGTGGAGCGCCGTGTCTTCTGGTGCTCCACACTCGTGACAGGCGGGGGTCGCCTCGCGTCTTGCGATGTGATGCAGGTACTTGCCGAAACATCCGTGTCCGGAAAGCACCTGCACCAATCGGAAGGTGAGCGACCCGAATCGCCGCCCTACCCACCTCCGGAGGACCGGGCGAATGGCATCCACCGTCCTCTGTCCAGGGACCGGTGGAGCCAGGTCCTCCGTCCACCGCCCCAACAAGGCGGCCCGCGCCCGCCGTCGAAGGCGCGTCACCTCCTCCCACGCTGGAGGCTCCCCGCGGGATCTCCTCGCCGCCACGAAGTGGTACACCTCGGCGAGGATCTCCGCTTGGAGCTCCCAGGGGGGATCACCGGCCAACGCGCATCCCGCAGTCCAGGACACCGTCCGGTACCCGCGTATCGCCCTCGTCGCGATGACCCGCTGCGGACGACGCAGCAGGGCCTTATTGGCGCGACCGAGGGCGTCCACCCAGACAGGTGCCCCGTACAAGGCCATACTCCGGATCACTCCGGAGTACAGGCGACGACATGTGGCGCTCGGGCCGCCCACGTTGGGCAGCAGCCTCCCAAGGGCGGCTGCGGCGCCTATGACTTTTGGGGCCAGTTGAGTGAAGTGGGCCCCAAAAGTCCACCGCCCGTCCAGGATGAGACCCAGGTACCTCATTTGGGTCCCAACCCGGACCAGGACCCCGTCCAGGTCTATCCGCGTTCCTGGAGGGGGTCCCCCCCGAGGCCCATGGAACATTAGGGCCTCGGTCTTGGAGAGGGCGACCTCCAGCCCCAGGGCACGTATGCGGCCGACCACGAGTGTTGTGGCCACCGTGGCCCGCCGCACCGTCTCCCTGAGGTCCCTCCCCTTGACTACGACTAGGGTGTCATCCGCGTAGCACGCAACCCGCATACTTGCGGGAAACGTGCCGCGGAGCACCCAGTCATAGCCAATGTTCCACAGGAGCGGTCCCAACACCGATCCCTGTGGAACCCCGCAGGACACGCGACGTCGCCTCAGACCGTCGCTTCCCTCCACCAGGACCTCGCGGTCCTGGAGGTAGTCGGCCAACAGCCTACGCAGATACAGGGGCACTCCGTGATAGCGGAGCGCCTCCCGTATCGTTCCGTGCGGTAGGCTGTTGAAGGCGTTGGCAATGTCCAGCGAGACAGCCAACGCCTTTTCCCCCCCGCCGACCGCGTCCTGCGTCCACCTCTTGATCCAGAGCAGGGCGTCTATCGTCGACCGCCCTGCTCTGAATCCGAACTGGGCCTCTGAAAGTCCAGGCCCAGTTCCCCCCAGGTGCTGGATGATACGGGAAGCTACTATTCTTTCCAGCAGCTTCGCCGTGTCATCCAGCAGCACGATTGGCCTGTATGCGGCGGGCGAGTCGGCGTCTCGCCCTTCCTTCCGCAACAGGCACAATCGCCCGTCCTTCCAGAGCTTCGGGAACTGACCCGACGTGAGGCACGCGTCGAATAGTTCCCGAAGCTGACCGCCCATCTTCCTGAGGGCGATCGTGAGGACCCGACCGGGAATCCCGTCTGGTCCCGGGGCAGTCTTCTTGCCTCTCAGGCGAGAGACTGCTGCCTCCACCTCCACCTCTGAAACAGGCGGGATGGAGGCCGGGTCCTCCTCCTCCTGGAAGGAGGGCGTGGCCATCGGTGGAGGGGTGTAGTGGGGGTCGCTTTCGGGGAATAGCCCCCCCAGCACCCTCTCCAGGAGCTCTGGCTCCAGGGACTCAGCGATAGGGGGCGCTCTGCCCCGGAACCTATTCCGGGCAGACTTATACGGGCGCCCCCATGGGTCCCTGTCGAGGCCCTCCAGCTGTTCACTCCAGCCTAGGGCCTTAGCCCGGCCGATGGCCAGCTTCAGCTCCTGTTTGGCTACCTTAACATCACCATACAGGAGCTGCTCGGCTGCCAGCTGCTCCGCCGGCAGCTGGTCGTCCCTCCGGCCGTGGCGGCGCCTCCTGCAGTGGTAGTAGAGGCGCCGCGTCTCCGAGCATCGCGCTCGGAGATCCTCAATCTCCGAGCACCACCAGTAAACCTGGCGGCGCTCGGGGTGGCGTCGGGACCTCGGCATGGCGGTGTCGCAGACGGCCGTCACCGCCTCCTGGAACCGGCCCGCCGCGACGTCCACCTCCGGGTGCAAGGGGGCGGCAAGCCACGACTGGACGATAGCCGCCTCTTCAGCCAACTCGGCATCGAGGCGACCAATCGCCCAGCGCGCGAAACGCGCTCTCTCCACGCGCCGAGTCCCCCCTTGGTGGGAGGTGGCGATCTCAAACCGGATGTAGTTGTGGTCCGAGAGAGTGGCCACCTCCGCCACCACTCTCCAGGCCTGGACACGTGCTGCGACTTCCGGGGTGGCGAACGAAACGTCCACCACGGACCCCCCGTTGTGTCGCACGCACGTGTGGACCGATCCTCTGTTGAGCAGGGTCAGCCCTACGGCAACCGCCCACTCCCCGACAATCTCTCCGCGAGTGTCAGTGGAGGGGTTGCCCCAGGCCTGGGCCTTGGCGTTCAGGTCCCCCATGAGGAGGACCTGACGTGGCGCCTGCCTTCTTACCGCCGCGGCCACGAGGTCCAAATAACTCTCCAGCTCCGCGACGGTTCTATTGGGAGAGAAGTATGCGCCAACTACCGCATACCTCTCCCACTTGGCCACCACGTACCCCGAACCCCTCTCTGACACCGAGAGGGGGGGGGCCGCCACCGGCACGTCCAATTATGGCTACGGAGCCGTCCAGATCCCCAACCCAGTAGGGATGGGACTGGGGAATGTGGTACGGCTCCGCGGCGACCGCCAAATCAATCCGCCACTGCGCCATGGACTGCATTAGCAAATCCTGAGCTCTGACGCAGTGGTTTAAATTCGTCTGGAGGAGGTTGTGCTGTCCGACTTGATCCATATCAATCGGTCGTCACAACCTCCATGCTCGCCGCGCGGCGAACTACTTCGGGAGCGGCTTTGGCTGCCGGTCGGGGGATGGCCGGGGTCCTGGCGGCCTGTCCCTTCGTTTTTGGGGGGACACAGTTTGGTCCCGCCATCCTGTGCTCGGCTGGTCGCCCCGACTCTGCGCATATCGCGCAGTGCGGGGCCCTTCTCTGGCAGCTCGCCGCCTTGTGGCCTGCGCTTCCACAACGGAAGCACAGGTCCCCCCTGTCTGCCGACGAGGGACACTGGGGGCGCGTATGTCCGAGTCCCATGCACTTGAAGCAGCGCATGGGACGCGCTGCCAGTGCCACCACTCGCACCGAGCTCCATCCCACTAAGAGCCTGCCCTGTGCCAGCAACACTTTGGCTGCCGGAATCGGACAGGAAACAAGGGAGGAACCGGTCCCGCCGTAGCTGCAACGTATCTCTCCGGCTTTGACTTGGAGTACGTCACAGCCGCCCACCTTGGCTACCGCCGCCGCCACTTTCTCCTTTGTGGCGGCGTCGTCCAGGCCCGTCACGTGCAATTGCACGGACTTAACGGGCCTCGCGACGTTGGCTACCTCGGACAGGACACCGCGGAGCTTCTCCGCGAGCCTGTCCGCTTTGTCGCTGCTCTGGGAGCCAGGAATTTCGAGCATCCTGGCTCCCGTGGCCGTCTGGCGGAAGTTGATCCGGTCGATCCCCAAACCTTGGAGATCGACCTTCTCCTGCGCCGTCTCTATGATGGCGCTGTATGTGACCCCCTTTTCCGCGGCTTCAGGCTGCAGTGTCAGCACAACAGCCGCGGATTTGAAGGGCTTCAGCGTCTTCGCCTTCTTGGGCCCGGCGGCAGCAGAAGCCTTCTTTGTTTGAGGCTTCACGGCGGCGGGGGTGGCACGAGCTGCTGGGACAGGAGCGGGAGCGGGCATTGCCGAGGAGGACGATTTGTCCTTCCCTTTGCCTTTCCCCTTTCGTACTACTGTTGCCCAGGTTTCCGCCTTGGCAGCAGCAGTTGGAGTCGTTTCTGGGGGGGCGATGGGAGCCGCAGTCGAGGGCGTAGCAGCAGTCTGCGAGGCCCGGCCAACCCGCTTTCGAGGGGTCGGTTTTGGGGGTGGGGGCGCAACCGCTACTGCAGCCTTCTTGGCATCCGCTCTGAGAGGCGGGCGAAGTACCGGCGCTGGCAGGAGGCGATCCTCGATACCATCGAGTCGGGCATTGAGCATTTGCCCGAACGTGGTAGTCAAGGAGCGCGTCATCTCCTCCACTAAATCTGCCCCCAGTACAACAGCAGGGGGGGCCGGCGTCTCGGCGGCAGCGGCTGCTGCAGCAGCAGACGTGGCGGCAGCCGCCTGGGTCTTCGCTTCGTTGAAGCCGCGACGCAGCGACTTCACTTCTGCCTTGCAGGCCTCCACCTCGAGGCGCAGGCGACTATTCTCGGCTCTTAGCCGCCGCGTCTCTTCCGCCTCACTCCTACATGCCAGGGCGTCGACTACCTCCCTCAGGGTCGACGCGGACCTCTTCAGGCGAGCAACAAACTCACCTTTTAGGTTGCCAGACTTTTTGGCAACCTCTAAGATGCAGGTGAGCATCCCTCCTGCTTGAGCCCTCAGCTCTTGGGCGTTTAGCACGCTGAGGTCAGCGAACCCGGCATAGACATCGGAATCACTTCCAGTGTCGAGAAGACTTCCGGCGGCCACAGCGGCCTGCCCCTTCTTGAATTTCCTGCTCTGCAGGACCTCCGCCAGCTCCTCCACCAGTGGCTTTGGCAGTGGCTTCAAAAACTCCTCTCGCGTGGGACCTGTTTTGGTGCCCTTCGCCCTTCCCCTCCGCGACGTACTGACCTTAGCAGCCGCGGTCCCTTCGGTCTCAGTGTCCGACTCTAGATAGCCGGGTACGTAGAACGAGGAGTAAGGTCGTTTCCTCCGGCTTTCACCCTCGTCACCAGACTCCTCAAACACGGACTCCACGTCCGACCTCCTTTCGTCCCCCATGGGGACCTCCGATGGATCCCGCGAAGGACCCCGTGGAGTTTGGCCCTCAGAAGGGCCGTTTTTCAGGCTCTCGGTAGTAGTGCCGCTCGAGCGGTCCTCAGGCATAATATTTTGTTGGCCCTGAGAAGGGTCTTTGGTGAACTTCCCTTTGACGTCTCTATTTACTTTCGACCTTGGCATAGTTTTCGACATAATAGTAATGAGATATAATTATTATTTTTTTGTGACCATAAGCAAAATTGTTGGGAAGTGGACAGGCTTCAATCTTTCTACTCAAGCCTCCGGAAGTTTAGAGTTCAGAAGACTGACAATACCTTGGAGGTATTTTCCCGAAGTCTAAGGATACACTTATCATCGGGGTTTTAGAACTAGTCTAGCCAGTTTGTCCCCGCCTCCAATAACGTGAGTTATCGGAACAGAGGTCACTACCAAATAAAAGACAGCGGTTATTTTCGATTATGTAACAATATGTTTGACAGTAGTAGGCGCTGGTGTTTGCCAGTTAGAGGGGTCCCTATTTTAACACACACACCACCAAACTGTTTTTCATCTACTCATAAACATGACAAATTATCTGTAGCCTTGCCTTAAAACTACAATTTATACACCGTAAGTCTAATTTGTCATCTGTCTTAAAGAGGTACTAAGCACCTTAGCACATATAATACAGATGACAAGCAGTTAAATACGGCCCCGGTCTGTACCGAGCATTTACAATTTTGTTACTAATAAGGGGTTAAATAGCCCTGTGAACTACATAATATACACATATAATACAAATATATACAGAAACAATATATACATATACATACACATATAGATAACAATACACGCGGCGCCTGACGGTGTTCTGTTGCGTTTATTTCGGAAGGAAAGAAACCAATAACAGGCAGCACCACGGGAAGGTAACCGTCAGACTTGCCTTGGGGATCTACACGACTTGCGCTCTCCCCCAAGACCAACGCCTCCTTACCCATCCGGGATGAGTAAGGAAGGCCTGGATTTATCAAAAACAAGGAGCGCGAGGCATGCAAGCTAGGCAGAGCAACTACTAATGGATGAACCCAAACCCGCCCACCCTAAATTTAAACCTAACCTAACCTAACCTAACCTAACCTAACTCCGTATACATTTATCGATGAATAGCAGAACTTTTAATGACTTTTTGAAATATCACGCTTGTCTCTTTAGTTCAGCAACTCGCCTCTAGATGGCATTGGTTAAATAATTATAATTGCATAAGTTGATTTGGCATCTATCGATGAATGCGGGACTTTAAATGATTTTTTGAAATATCACGCTTGTCTCTTTAGTTCAGTAACTCGCCTCTAGATGGCATTGGTTAAATAACTATAATTGCATAAGTTGATAAAAACAGCTATGCAATAGCTTTACCTCGGCAGTCTCCGAGTGCCACACTTCTTTTTTTTTATTAAATTTTAATTAAAGGTTTGTTCCAGTCAACATGATTTTTTCCTCTGTGAGCTCTGTGTGTCAGTTACGTGTTTTAGATTTTATTGTAAAAACGCACACTGTTTTCTATAGGAAGGACATATTTTAGCAAGTCTAAAATTAGGTACAGCTATAATAATATTCTAATTCAAACTCTTAAAAAACTTATTAATCCTTAAAAAAATCGCGGTGACTCATTTCGTATATTGCTCGAATAGCATGTTTTTGTAGGATAGAGATGGTCTCTATATGTATGAGCCGCTGAACCCAACAGCAATAGCCCGTATGACCGCCCTTATATGTAAAAATAGTTAGTAATATAGCTCACTACTAAGTATGCAACGTAAGCAAGTTGTCATTTATCATTTTTTTTGTTTTTTTTTTTCACAATTTTTTTTAGTTTTCATAATAATAGTATGAAGATGATAGATTTGTTTGTTTGAATTGAATAGGCTCTGAAACTACTGGTCCGATTTTGAACATTTTTTAACCATTAGAATCCTAAATTATTCCTATTGAACATAGGCAGTAGGATATTTTCAAAAAAGTTGGGGATCCGTCTGAAAACTTCGATAATGTAACCCAAGGTGTGGAATTAATATCAGAAAATAATAAAGCAAAGTAACGTATTAATGTTTTATAGAAGACGTAAATCTCTACAAAAAGTCTGCAATGTCATAAATGTCTGACTATTAGGCCGGCTCCATACGGTGGACCCAACGCTGGTACCAACGTTGTACTGTAAATTTCGTGAGACGTACACACGTTGGCAATTATAGGCATAATTTCAGTTTAATATTACAGTATTAAACCAGTTCTGTACCGTCAGGGTCAATGTGAAGATGTCCCATACAAAAATATAAATTTTTCTATGCGCTTTCACAGTACTGAGTGCACATTAATGATTGCCGCTTTTTTTAAATCTTCATCTAGACTCTAGACTTTGATTTGATTTATTTTAGATTCTACAGTAAATCATTCGTATATTCTGTTGAATGTTGCGCCATGCATTAGCTAACTTTTTGAAGTGAAAACTTCTTTAGGTGCGTTGAGCATTTTTTGGGTGAACGTGAATCATGAAACTGCGTCATCGTCACCGAACGCTTCAAGTTACTTAAGGTGCGTTCGTTTAACTTTTGAAGGCGTTGCCCAGACAGCACTTTTTGGTAGCCGTTACGAAACAACTCGACACTATCGCGTCGACACTAGTAACATTTTTGGTCGTTGTGTAGTCTTAGTTCGGTCGCTATATAAAAGTGGGGACGATCTAGACACAGTAACATTTGGTTTTTAATTTACGTCGCTGTGTGGTAACATTGTTCTCAGTCTGCAACGACTATATCAGAAATATTTCATTCTTTCATTCATTCATTCGCTTTTTATTTATCGCAACATACAGAAAAGACAAATGAAGTTTCTAAAAATAAGGAGTCCATCTTAGTTTTTAGCAATATAAGATCTTATTTTTACTTTAATTGGTTTTAATGGAATTATAGTGCTATTACCAATGGGAAAAGAAATGTATAGTGTTATTTGATAAAATAGTTTGAAATTTGCCAATGCGCCACCCATATATTGTAATTTAACCATATAGTTAAATATTTACTATTGTGTTTACTGCAAGGTTATTACATTTCCAGAACTAGAAAGTTTTTTTTCCATAGAATAATACACTTTATATGCTTACAATGTGTTATTTATCTAAGATTAACCTAATAAAAATTATAAAGCATTAAAATATTTTTATTTTTTTAATAAAAATATTCTAGTAACGAAGTCACTACAGTGTGTCGACATTTAGTCCACTTGAAAATTGATGTAGTTATATAGTTAACGAATTTACAAAATGGCATCACTATCTTTTTTGTTTCCAGCGATTCTCAAACTTTCAACATTTCAATAGTTCTAACTTAGAGGGTTCACCACAATTAACATATATCTCTTATACCCAGTACATGGGTAAACAAAGATTCTGTTATGTTTTGGCCTGTAGATAGGTAATGAAACAAGCATGTTAGTTTGAAACTTTTTAATAAACCTAAGTGGTTGTTAGAAAGTTTCTACCAAAGGACAAACAAGTAATAGCTAATTTTAAAATGAACAAATTTGTAAAATTTAAAGGTATCTACGGAATGTAGTGAGTCGCATTAAATCAGCAAGTCTCCGCTTCATTCATAAATCTTTTGTTATAGCGTTTTGACTCGGAGAAACGTATTCAGGTACAACTCATGGCTACGAGTATGTCCGTATGTCCATGACACAGCCACACACCATTTTTTGTTATTATATTTTCGTTAAGATATTTTAATGCAAAACAACATAATTTGAAATGGATATGCACATAGAGAAGGTAGAGTCCAACCTTGAAACATCATTTAAAATATGTCATAAATTATAAATTTTACTGGTCAAAGAGTCACGACCCTAAATTTCTGCGAACTTTTCGATGTAATCAACAAAAAGTTTTTCAGCCAATAATTTGTTGACTTTCATGTAGAAAGTCGATGTGCAACGGAAATAACGTTTCTTTGGCTCTTTACTAATTTTAAAAGAACTGCAATCATTTGGGGACTTGTCAGCATACGTTATGGGAAACAGTGCGTCTATGATATGACTTTTTGATTCTCATTTAGGAATAAATGTGTCGGAACAATGTCGTAATATTACAACACCTTGTCTATTAAATTGATATAATTGTAACATGGTGACCACACCGTTACTAAACATTTACTTCTTGATTGTACGCTTGTCATAAACTGTACACAATGTGTATAGAAATGAGTCTACACAAATGTTTACGTAACGTGTGAATACAACGACTACACATAGTTACTGAAACACATTCCGGTAATAATGTGTGTGAACTGTTACCACACATACAGACCAAACTCCACACAGTCACTATGTGTCGAAACAGTTACGTAACTGTGACAACTTGTTACTGGATTGACGATTTTGTTACCAAAAAGTGCTGTATGGGTGGGTGGTGGCGTTGTCATTCATTGTCGAGAGCTACAACGCTCTCAGAGACAATATTAAGTTTTTAGCCTATTAAGACTTACGAGCAGATTTTCGTACAAAAGTTCTAGAACCTTTTCAAAGATTTACAAGTAGGTACTTTACTTAAAATTATTGCGTGCCACTTTGGGTATGGCAGTATGATGAGCGTTTAAAATAACATTTTAAAAATTGGACCATTATTTTATTTAAGGATCAATTTGGACAACATCTGTTATTTTTATTTGTGGAAAATTAAGTATGTATAAATACTGTTTAATGTTAACCAGCGTTCAATGTTATCTATAGTGAACATTAAACACATTTGCAGCGATGTTTTCATGCTACTTCTTATAAATATTTAGGTTTATTTAAGGAATGGCGAGGAAAAAACAACAACTGCGTTACTCTCTTGCAAAATTAAGTTTTACTATTAGGATCATTCAATTCAGTTTGGAAACATACCACAATAAACTAACGACTGTATAGGATAATCTTATTATGTTAAATCACAAATAGCTTAAGTGTAACGATTTTTTATGTAAGTAATTAAGTTAGCCATTGCGATTATGGTATCGCTTTAAATTATATTACTTAATTTAGTTTCTGAAAATATGACTGAATAAAAATAATTTATGCACGAGATTTTAGGAATATCTTCAAATAAGGTAAATAATGAATGATATTGTTAAACATACGTTTCTTTTTCAATATTAATATATTTTATGGCTCTAAATGTTATCTGGAAATGAGGGACAAAAAGTAACACAGTGGTAAAACAAGTAACATGGTGTCTAACCAATGGCATCTTAATCACAGCATTTGAGTACTTTCTTCAAGTTAACATAATTAAAAACAATCATCTTGTATTATTTGTCCAATGACTATTTATCTTCTCTTTAACACTCTTTATCCAGGAGTAACGGTACTTGATGTTATTAGACAAAACTGCATATTGGTTGTTTTTGGACTTCGACTGGTATTTTTGATAACTTTTTTTTTGTATTACTACACTTCTTGCTAAGTTTATCAATTTCTTCCCGCAATTTTGTATTTTGTCTATACAGAGCAGACAGGTCTCGTCTGACTTTATTCTGGGAGAAACTGGAGTTCCTGAACGTGGCGAGGAAACTGGGGATTCAACCAAAATGGCCTGTGCTTCTTTTTGAAGTTTTTGACGTTTTCTGTCCGTAATCTTCCATTTGCGTTTAGTAGATGTAATACATCTGAGAAGGAACATACTATTTTCCTTCTCAGTCATGTCTTTTATGAGTTTTTGTTTGCGTAGTAACGTTCAATATAGTTTTTAGTATTTTATTTTGCTTCGGCAATCGTTGATGGATCCTCTTTCAACTTTTGTCTATAACGTCGTTGCTTTTTAGCTGGTGTTAAACCCATTGAATTCGGAGTATTATATACTCTATCAAAATAATACTTGAATGTTATATTTGTACCATAGTATCTGTCATTAACGTTTGTATTAGGAAAACAACCGCGTT
Source organism: Selenia dentaria (assembly GCA_917880725.1). Classification (NCBI taxonomy): domain Eukaryota; kingdom Metazoa; phylum Arthropoda; class Insecta; order Lepidoptera; family Geometridae; genus Selenia; species Selenia dentaria. The sequence goes on along the minus strand of OU862878.1, from coordinate 34,189,052 downwards.
ACTATAACTACAACTGTGTTACTCTGGTAGTAACGCAGTGTAGTGGTAACGCAGTTATAAAAACAACGTATTTGATGATAGTAATTAAATGGATACACATTTAAAAAAAAATATGATGCCATCGACATATTTGTTTATTATTAAGTATTATGCGTTAAAATCAATTATCAATATTTGCAAAACTCACCGTCCTACGCCGGTAACTCAGTGGTATCACAATAAACACACGCGCCTCTCTCGGTAACTCTCGGGCCACTTACTTGGTCATTTTCACCGCCCCGCACACCTTTACGCACTTCAATATCAATTCCTACCCCATCAAACGATCTTAGGAGTAAAGATGCGTAAAAAACTACATTTATTGTTCACTTTCCCATGGTAACACTGTGTATGTGTATGTACTATGTTTGCTTAGCAATGGGACATGGGGAAAATTATTTCATTAATAACTAACTGATGTGGTAATATCAAACATAGTGGCATTCAAATAAAGTTCAAAGTCTGACGTATTCCTTAAAACAAAAAAATATCTTGATGATTTTTAAAGCAATTCATGTTTGTCTCAAGTGACTCGCACAGAGGGACATCCAACTTTTATATGAAAAACAACTGCGTTGCCTAAAAACTCCACTGAGTTACCGCAATTTCCAAATAAAAACAGTATTTTACTATTATTCGAATGTTTATCTGAGTTACGTTTCTTATTAGATAACTAACTACCAGTAGCTTTTTTATTTTCGTATTTATCAATTTTACCAACCAAAATCGCCTTAATTCAAAGGAGACACATTTTTGTACCTTAAATAAAATAATGGCCCAATTTAATTCTCTAATCTAGGACGTAGTTCCTCATATAATATTGAAACATGAGGACCAAAAGCAATCAAATAGGAGTGACTCAGAACAACATACAATTAAAACTGCACAAATTGTTCCAGCGACCTAAAGCAGTACTCAGATAGGTACATAAAGGAGTTGGGATGGCTAGAGTAGCTGGCGGGGGAAATCCACAAAGCGGGACGTCAGTGCAGGACTTAGAGCCCCCCCATTGAATAAGAATAAGTAGTTCCTGATAAACTTGGTAAATAAATTTCATTAAAGCCAATTAAATTGCAAGTTAAATGGATTTCATGATCCTCCTTAAATTAAAGTTACACGGTTTATGAGAGAGATTTGACCTTACCATTTGACCCTTTCGATCGGTAACAAATTTAGGCTGTTTAGTTTATATTTAAAATTTGGCGAGTTCGGTACCCGATTTGTTATTTCTAAAAATATAGAATGGTTTCCTGGAGTAAAAAATGCCATCGTCAATATGTAAGGTACTTTCCCTCCGGTTTTGGTCCATCCCGTATAATATTTCCTTTTTATATTATTCAACTACTTACAAACGAACTCTTATACTATTCTTATTTGTTCGAAATCGATAGGACTTACTTCTGCATCGGGTAGGACTTCAGTTTCTCAAAGTATAATCTTTCTATCTCTTCGTTAAAGTTGCCCATGTTTTTAGGGTATAGCAGTGGTGTGTCTGTTGATCCAAAGCAAATAGCTATAACTCTAACTCCTGTCCTGCTGTAGTATTCGTCCAACTGTAATTTAAAAAACTTACACTGTATAGTTGCAATAGTATCGACATACGTCCGTTATTGTTTAGGGAGATTGCTCGTTGCATCAGTATGCTAGCTAAGTAGCTCACCAGAATATGATCATATACCTAGTTTCATTTCAAAATCTATTAAGGGGTACGTAATTATATCACCATATCACGGTTTTAGCCTCCACCGAGTTTTTTTCTTATTATTTTATAATGGTTCATCAAAGTGTCTCCCTCTCGCCTGATGGAAACTAAAAGCAATGATCATTAGTGCAGCCGTAAGCTGCACTAATCGCCACCCCTATGATGCCCCGAGAGATTCGTTTTCACGCCCCGCTTGAAAGACCCAGGGTCATAGCGGCAAGGAAATACGTACGCCGGGAGCGCATTCCACAATTTACTTACACGACAGAGGTAGGTACTGCCAAACTTTTTGGTTCGTGGTAAGAAGTTTTGAACAGTGTATGGATGAAATGCTAGGCCAGAACGAGTTTTGGGATAGGAATGGTGAGGATGGAATACGATTAAAAAGCTCTTCAGAACATTCGCCATGAAACAATCGGTAAAAAACGCTTAGAGAAACTATAGTTCTGCGCATTTGTAGGGGTTCTAGTGACTTCAGTGTCTCCAATAATACGGACAGCGAGTAACCTCAGTTTCAAAGAGTATCTAGTAATAAGACTACAAATAGTATAACTAAAAAAGATTAAGAATATTATACCATTGCAATTATTTGATCATCTACCAAGTTATTCGAATACACACCGCAATGACATACAGACAAATATCATATACCTAATAAGTATATACCTTTGCCGGGACAATCTGTAGATACAAACCTGCAATGCGAGTCGATTGTCGATACGATCAATTGGCTGGTCGGATCACTTTCACTAGAAATCAATTGTAATTTTAAAATGTAGGTGCTTCTGAATGAAGCCCATGAATAATAAAGTTATTTGTAGTTGGGATAAATTAGCTGAGAACAATACATATACAAAGCTATGTTCCATTGCCTTGAAAACAACAGATTTCCCTACCGAGCGATAGAAATGCTGTGATAAAATTTGCACCGATTGGAGTCATAAGTTCGTGATTGGAGAAGTATACCAAGGAATCATCAGTTCTTTACTAGCTCGTTACTAGCTCTTTACTATTTGAGAAAGGGTGGCCATATAATAGGGTGGAATAAATATGTTAGAAATGCTTACAGGGTGGCCTGCGAAAATTTTTAACCCGTAGACTCGCTATTCGCTATATTTGGCTAATAATACAATAGATTTCGCAGAAATCATACAACTTTTCAAGAAACTGCGACTGCGTTGTTAAATTGTGGAATTTATATGGAATGCCATTCTCTGGTCCTTTTTATAATAATATGAGTTATAATAAAAAGATATCCAAAAATAAGTTAAAATATGGCTAAAATCATAGAGATCAAATACGTATGTATATAATAGCTAAACAACATAAAAATTGAATTTAAAAAGCTTTTAGAATCAAACTCATATATAAAATCCTAAGGCTGGCTTTTTAGTGAGCGTAGATGGGTAGACACATTTAAAGCAGACAGTTAATATTTTTATGGTCCCGTTTCGGGTGCATTCAACCAATACTCGGGAACCGATTGTGATCGGAGGTGAGATTACTTGTTCTGATGCGCCTCTTGGTTTTATTGCTGCAGAGGTGGAGAAAGTAGTGAAAGGTCTGTCGAGCGGTAAATCTCCAGGCATGATGATCTTGACGTAGAACACATTATTTTTGCGGCCCGCTTATTTATCGTGTACTTGCAATGTCGTTTACATTGGCGTATATTTGCGTCCGGCACACCAATCTACCTAAGGAGCTAATGGACAGCATTATGATTATTGTACTTAAAACAAAACAGGCCATATAACCCATACAAATAACTATTCAGGTCGATTTCTTTAGCTTCTATATTGAGAAAAATACTCGATGGACTGCTTGAGTGTCAGCTTAATAGCTAGCTCAATTTGGCTGGTACATCTACTGAAAGTGCTATCCTGGCTCTCAAGATTAGATCTCAGCTGCTTGGAGTACGGTGTGAGACAAGGTGGCTAAACATGTCCCGCTCCGTTTCACCTTTATATTGATCAAATGATTGATGAACTCAGCAAAATTAATGTACGCTGCTCCATAGACGAAATGTTTATAAGCAATTTGAGTTACGCGGACGACATAGTTCTGTTGAGTCCATCAATCAATGCGCTTCGAAAGCTATTAGGAATATGTGAGTCTTGTCAGTAATGGTCTAAAATACGTAAAAAAGTGAGTTGCTAGTTTTAAAGGCTTAAGGCATATCGTTAGATAATATTCCTCCTATGATATTAAACGGAACTCCCCTTAAAGTGGTTTCGGAATTCAAATAATATTTAGGTCATTATGATCATGGAAGACTTATCTGACGATATTTATATGGAAAGGGACTGCGGAGCGTTGATGGTTTGCTGTAATATGCTGTCCCGTAGATTTGTACGTTACACAAAGGACGTGAAAATCACGCCCTTTGAAGCATATTGCCAAAGTTTTTATACTTGCAGCTTGTTGTCAAATAGGCTTAAAACGCTCCTCGCGTTTATTGTAATAATGCTTTCAGAGTTCTGACGGGTCTACCGTGATCCTGCAGTGCATCCCAAATGTATGTAGGTCTTGTAGACTATTTCTACACCATCATGAGAAAAAAATCGGCGTCAATGGTGAGCGAGATTCTGAGATGTTTATCAGATAAAATGGAAAATTCATTTATTCAGCATTAGGTACATATTCACACGAATACCCAGCGCTCGAAACCACTGGGCTCACATTACATCCCATTTAAAACGAATTAATAAATGCAAACATATTTTTAAGAATACTAAGTACTAACACTATGGATTTTTTGCTTGAAAATTAATTTATTATTAGGTAGTAGGATATATTAATATTATAATAACTAATTCTTGGAACAGCAGCAAAGAACATGCTTGTAAGGACGAGGTACTACTTTTAATTTTAGTGTATTAAAATACAATTATATAATAAGGTTATAATATAAAATTAAGGAGGTAAACTTATAAGATATACAAGAAACAATCTTAGTACTATCAACGCGTTTAAAAGAACTGCAACTTTTATTGTAATAAAATACAATAATCATATTCCTAACAAAATCATAAAATTTCTTAAAGATGTAGGAATAAAAGGTTTTTACCACGGAATAGCTTTTTATGCTTGCAACGTACATGTGCAAAGCAAAACCTTTTGAACTGCATAAAATTGTGTGATAGTAGATACTTGAACTTATGAAAATCTTTAATCATATTTTTGATTTTATGACATACTAGGTAAATAAGAGAAAGTAGTAACCAGATTAATGCAGCGAAAGCTGAACTTTTGATGACGTCTTTGCCCATAAACCTTTTATTTAAATTAACAATAATTAACTATACTTACTCCAATACAGTTGCTGAACTGCAAGACAGCAGCCTTGGTGGCGAAGTATATGGGGAACATTGGTGTTTGGAACAATGCAGCGACGGACGAAATGTTGATCACAGTACCTCCTTTCCCACCTTTATCCTTGCCCATAATTTCCATTGCTTTCAAAGTGCCAGTCACTAATGCCATCTGAGAATTTTGCATTTTATTAGTAATAAGATTTATATAATTTGAAATGTGTAACCGAAGGCCTAGATTTTTATTGACGACTGATGGAGCTTATTACTGACCCAGTCTATAACTAGATCTAAGATAGTTATTTGAAGTTGTTACATGTTATCTATCTATAAGTGCAGTGGACATATTATTATCACCTCTTTTTTGACAAAATTTTGTTATTTTTTTGCAGGCAGGACGCAACGACGAGCGCACCGCACTCAAGATCATGAAGAAGGCTTCCGGACGAAGCCGAAACAATTGTCAATCGTGATATCCACAACGCGTAAGTCTCATGTTAATCCCGTTTTACTATTACAAAATTCTAATGAACGTGAGTTTCAATAACATTAAAATTTTGTTCATTCTAACTCTAGGAGTATTCTGATTCAGTGGCCAGTGGGCCGAGCACGAAAATCTGCTTAATTAATTGTAACTTTATCGTACCGTTTACGTATTCAGTACACAATATGAGTCATCAATGCCACTATTGAACTAGATAAATGATAGTTTGTACTAAATACGTTAACGATGCGATAACGTTACACTTAGACAGATTTTCGTGCTCGGCCTACTGGTACCTACCACAAAATGTATGCAGTTCGCTTATAATTTATTTTATTCAGTGCGCTCTGACAAATCGAACACCTTACCACATATAGACACAACAACTTTTACAACTGTAACATTTGTTGATTTTTCCCAAATAACAACTAACATGGTTCATGCTTGATATTGAGTGTATATTTTTCTTTTTCGGAGCCTTATGTTATTTCTCTCGTAAGAAGATTCCTCACAGAGGATTTCTTGATCACTTGAAATTCACTCACCACATTAATCTGAATCTCTTTTCTATAAATGTGAAGTCCGTCGTTCATAATTCCAGCATTGTTAATAACAACATCTAAGTACCCCTGGTCTTTCACAACGGCATCAAAGCTGCCCAACAGCTGATCGTCTTTGGTGACATCACATTTGTAGAATTTGACTTTATTCTCACCGTACTTAGCGTTCAATTCGGTTTGGAGGTCGATACACGCCCCCTCGTTAATGTCTAGAACTGCTACATGCTGAAAAAGAAACATTAAGAACCTACTCAAATATATTGTATATAGATACAGACTAGAATGCTATGAAAGACTGTAGTGTTTGTGCATTTTATACATAGCGAAACGACAGGATAAAATTTCATCCGTATCTATTGTATGTACCTATGTGTAGTCCGATTATCTGACTTTGGCTAGATCCTAGGAGAAATAACATGATCATGTCCCTGTCATCATCATCATCATCATCTCAGCCGTAGGTCGTCCACTGCTGAACATATGCCTCCACCATAATTTTCCAAAAGGCCCGGTTGGAAGCGCCCTGCATCCAACGTCGTCCTGCGACCTTTATCAGGTCGCCTTTCCACCGTGTCGGTGGACGACCTACGCTGCGCTTGCCGGTCCGTGGTCTCCATTTCAGAACCTTCCGGCCCCATCGGACATCTGTTCTGCGTGCTACGTGCCCTGCCCAATGCCACTTAAACCTGCTAATCTTCTGGGCTATGTCGGTGACTTTCGTTCTTCTACGGATATCTTCATTTCTGATTCGATCACGTAGTGGATCCCTGAGCATAGCCCTCTCCATAGCTCGTTGTGCGACTTTGAGCTTGCTTATGAGGCCCATAGTAAGAGACCACGTTTCAGTGCCAGTAGTGCTACCCATGGGCGCCGGCAGAAATTATTTCCAGGTGGTGCAGATTTTAGTTTTCTTACAATCTTCGCCGTATTATGATTGTTAATAAAAAATTGAAATTTTAGTCGGAAACATCTGAAGCCTGGTTTATTTTATGTTCATGGCATTTACAAATTTCTAAATATTATTAGACTATAATATTTTTGAGTATTTTAAATTCATAAATTTATTTTATAGGTACTCTCTAGTTCTCACGGCTCACACCTATTTGTTCGCGACGATCGAAATTCAAAAATTCTAAGTTGTGGGGCCAAGAGTACTGGGATCGATATTAATCGATTTACATTACTTCTCTGAACGCACCCTTTAAAGTACTGCTACTCCACACGAGATAGCACCAGCATAAATGGGATGAACTTAACAGAGAAAGCGCAATACAGTTTCTAAGCAGTGCGAAAGAGACCGACTCTTGTCGCGTCAAGCAAAAGTCAATCGCGAATGAACTAGAAAGTTCATAAATGTGAAAGAGACAGATTATAGATGACAGGGACAGAGCTACGTTTGAGAACGCTTGGGAATCTGGAACCTTACTTACATTTTGATATATAAGGGGGCTAGGTCGTGTTCCGAGTCAGCGCGCTCGAGTGGGACGGACGTGCGCTCAAGTGCTCCCCGAGAATATTCCGATCGGCCTAAAAGTGCTTGCGCTTTTAGTGCCGGTTACCTGTATCGTTCCGATTGAAGAGGATTCAGTGTTGGACTTCGCTAATAGTGGATTTTCTGTGTGCAGATTCGACGTCAAGCCACCGCTTCGTGTACCGTTCGGCGCACGGAGGCGTTCGGCTCGGCTCGGCTCGCGTCGCGGAAGAAGCGCGCTCTTGTAAGAGCGCTTCGACACATCAATCACCTATTGTTCATTGTCTAATCAAAACCGCTCTTCTCAGAGCGAACTCTAGTTTCGATTTTTAATTTTTCAATTTTCAATTTTCAAAGTCGAGTCAAACAAATCCACGCTTCACGTGGTCTTCTGGACGATCCTTGCGGTGTTAACGCCACCCAGTTGGGCGCGGACCCGGTGCGTCAAGCCTTTCCCTCCTGAGCGTGGGAGGGAACGGCTAAAACCGGACGGGCCTGCCTTCACCGGCCTTGGGGTCTCCCCTCGCCGACGGCAGGTATCTCCTTCCCACCCTACCTTATCCTACTCTCCTATTCTCTGGGCAAGTGTTTGGTTGGAAGCCGGGTTTTACTCGGTCTTCTCTCCTCGCCCCCGGAGCAGCTAGGGCCTCGCGTTTAGGCACACATCCCTCTGCACGATAAGACTGGCAGAGGGCACACAGTAGGGACACCTAGGCACTCACTCTCCCGCCTGTACCCGGCGGGAGTGGCATTCACCCCTCACTCGCATCTCGAGTATTCCCCTCGAGATGTCTTTACTCTCTCCCTCCCCCGCTATGAGCCTCCCGCAAGGCGTTTCGCCTCAGGCGTTCGCCTCGTGGGTCTCCAACTGCTACCCGGACATGCTGTCCGAGTATCTCCAGTCCAATAGGGACTTTAAAGAGAGACCCCGCTTCACGGACTCCCAAATTCCCTCCTCCGGCTCCCTCCCTCCGAGGGCGCCCTTCGGTTCTTCGGCGTTCAAGCCGTTAGATAGCCCTCTCTCCCCCGACCCTGCGCCCTATGCGCCCCGCGCTCCCCGCGCACCTCTACCACCCCGCGATCGTTCTCCAGTCCTTCGGACTGAGTACGAACGCGCCTACGACTCGGCATCCAACTCGGAGAATGAGATGGATGTAGAGTTCTCCCGCTCCTGCGCTAACTCTGTTGGCAACATCTCCAACGACGGGTTCACTACCGTCGGAAAGAGAAAGCGCGTCCCCAAAGCCGCCTCAGAGGCTCCCTCCCCGCCACCCAAAGCGGCCTGCACCGCCCCGGGAGCGAAGCCATCAGGCTCTCTCGCTCCCACCTCCCGCGACCCTCTCGCTCACTCCGATGCTCCCGCAAGCATCGCCGCGTCTCAACGCGACGTCTCCTCTCAAGGAGCGTCAGTTAGACGCGAGAAACCGCCGCCGCCTCTGTTCCTTCAGGACAAGGCGAAGTGGGACATGGTCTCACGACTTTTGACGGATCGTAAGATCCAATACACTAGCGCCCGCTCAACCCAACTGGGTATTAAAGTCCAGGTGCCTACCCCAAGCGACCATAGGGCACTAACCAGGATTCTCAAAAACGAGAGTATAAGTTTTCATACTTATGCTCTCGAAGAAGAGAAAGTCCTACGCGTCGTCATACGCGGTGTACCTAAGGAGGTACAAACTGATAGTGTCCTCGCCGACTTGAAGGCGCAAGGCTACCCCGTCCGCGAATGCCACCGGATGTACAGTGGCAAAGATCGAAAACCTTACGACCTACTATTGGTCATCCTCAATCGCACGCCAGAGGGCAAAGCGATTTTTAATGTCAAAACGGTAGTGAACCTCTCGGGGATCACCGTTCAACCCCCATTCCGGAACCGAGCACCTGGCCAGTATCATAACTGCCAACTATACGGTCATGCCGCCCGTTTCTGTTTCGCCCGCCCGAGGTGCGTCAAGTGCCTAGGGGATCACGGGACAGCCCAGTGTTCTCGCACTAGGGACTCATCAGACCCGCCTAGTTGTGTCCTCTGCGGCACACAGGGACATACCGCCAACTACCGCGGTTGCCCTAAGGCACCCCGCGCACCCAGTGGGCCGGCTAGGAGGCCTATTCCCCCTCCTCGCCTGGTCACTACCCGCTCACAAGGCAACGGCCCTAAGCCGCACCGCAGGCAACACCTGTTGTTCCCGCGCCCGCGCCCGCGTGCAACGCTTGGTCCAAGCCCTTGAGCATGGTACAAGCAAGCGCCCCCCTCACCCCCGCCCGCCCGCAGGCCTCTGCCAGCGCGCCGGCTCCTAAGCCCAAACCGCCGCTCTCTAGGCCTCCAATGGCTGGGCTCATGGACGCCCCAGGTCAATCTGACCTGGCGGCCGACATAGCCCTTGTCATGGACTACGCGATGGTCATAGACGTGGACGAAGTACGTGCATTCGCGCACAAACTTCGTACTGCCACAAACGACCAAGACCGCTTGCGAGCCACGCTCACACACGCGGGTTTAATCAGCGCAGTGAGGCGCTACGCCCTCCCCAGCGTTTCTTAGGTATCATCCAATATGGATAGTACACCGAAACGAATTAAGCCCCACTCAGTCACCGTAGCGACTTTCAACGCTGACGGCCTCTCTAGTCAAAAGGACGAAGTTCACGAATTTTGTAAGACCCATCAGGTCGATATCCTATGCGTGCAGGAGACCTTTCTGAAACCAGGTACAGCGAACCCTAGGTTTGCAAATTACCGTTTGGTTCGTAATGATAGAGTGGCCACCCCAAAAGGTGGCACTCTCATCTATTACAAAAGCGCTCTGCACTGTATCCCAATTGTTACTCCACCACTTAGAATACTAGAAGCCTCTGTTTGCTTTCTAGCGATGTCAGGTCATCAACCTGTCATCATAGCCTCATGTTACCTCCCCTCTGGTAAAGAACTATTACAGACAGATTTGGAAGCCCTCTTCTCTCTAGGAAGCTCCGTCCTTCTGATCGGTGACTTCAACAGTAAACATGTCATATGGAACTGTACTAGTAACAATAGTAATGGTAAAATCCTTGAAGGCTTGGTCAGCCACTTAAACTTTGATATTCTCTCCCCTCTGGAGCCCACAAGATATCCCTATGTTGACAACCAACGACCAGACATACTTGACATAGCACTTCTCAAGAACGTCACCCTCCGGTTGCGCTCTATAGAAGTGTTACACGAACTGACTTCAGACCACCGCCCTGTATTGTTGAAACTAGGCCCCGACCCGACGGACATAACCCCTATCACTAGAACGGTAGTGAACTGGAAGCAACTGGGGGAATCCGTCCAAGCTATCAGTTCACCCGCTCTCGATAGAATCCCCGATGACATACAGACAGTAGAAGACGTGTCAATTGCGATCGAGGCTCTCAGTGACCACCTCCGCACCGCAGTAGGTGAATCCTCAAAGCAGGTCCAAGTGGCGAATGGTCGCCGCTTTGAACTGCCCGAGGGTGCGAGGAGGTTACTGACAGCTAAGAACGCCGCCACTAGGGCGTATGACTCGATGCCAACCCCAGAGAACAAAGCCACCATGCGCTATTTACAGCGTGCTGTAAGGAAACGCATGAGTGAGCTGCGTGATCAAAGGTGGGACGACAAACTGTCAGAGATTGAGCCAACTCACCAGGCATACTGGCAGTTGGCTCGAACTCTGAAATCTGACGGACAACAGACAATGCCTCCACTCATTAGGCCACCTCCCCTCTCCATAGCGTTCCTTGACGAAGACAAAGCCGAGTGTTTAGCTGATAGCCTTGAGGCTCAGTGTACTCTAAATGTAGATCACGTCGACCAGAAACACCTCGATTCGGTGGAATCTGAAGTCGAACGTAAAAGCTCTATGTCCATCTCTGACCTCCCACTCCTCCCACCGGTAAAATCATCCGAGGTTGTGTCTCTGATCAAGAGCCTCAAGACCCGTAAATCCCCTGGGGCTGATGGTATCAGCAACAAGGTGATTAAATACTTCTCAGTCCCACTAGTCCATCTCTTAGTTAGCATCTTCAATGCGGCTATGAGCAACTGCTCCTTCCCAGACACTTGGAAGCATGCCATTGTCATTGGTATTCACAAACCAGGCAAACCGGCAGCCGAGCCCTCCAGCTACCGTCCCATAAGTCTCCTCAGCTCTCTGGGGAAGATTTACGAGCGGCTCATTGTGAACCGACTCTGGTCCCACGTTAGGTCCAATAACCTCCTTCCCGATGAGCAATTTGGTTTTAGAGCCAAACACTCTTGCGTCCAACAAGTGCACCGCGTAACGGAGCACATCCTAGGCGGTTTCAATAAGAAACTTCCTATAAGAAAGCTGTCTTCCTCGACGTAGCGAAAGCGTTCGACAAAGTCTGGCACAACGGCTTGATATTCAAGCTGTACCAACTGGGTGTGCCAGACCGACTTGTACTCATCTTACAAGACTTTCTCAGGGATCGAACGTTTAGCTATCGCACCGAGGGAACGCTCTCCTCCCCGCATCCCATTCACGCAGGTGTCCCTCAGGGCTCTGTACTCTCACCCATTCTCTTCTCGCTGTACACCAGCGACATCCCACGATCTGAACCTAATGTTCAGATCGCTCAGTTTGCGGATGATACTGCAATCTACTCTACTGGCTGGTTCAAGGTCAGGCAGAGATGCGCCATCCAACGAGCCATCACCGTAATCGGTGCATGGTTTCGTAAATGGCGGATTGCAGTAAATCCTAGCAAAAGTGCAGCAGTGTACTTCACTGAGACCCGGCGGAATCTCATGCCGTCACCCATAGTCCTATTCGGCGAACCCATCCCTTGGGCTAAATCTGCCAAATACCTGGGCGTCACCCTTGATCGCCAACTCACTTTCGCGAAACACATCCAGATTGTTTGCAATAGGGCGGCCTTCATTATGGGTCGTCTTAATCCCCTCATAGGCAAAAACAGTAAAATGTCTCTTAGAAATAAGACGACTCTTTACAAACTTTGCATCCGCCCAATCATGACTTACGCATCTGTAGCGTTCGCCCATGCTCAGAAACACGACCTCCACAAACTTCAAGTGATTCAGAATCGCTTTATGCGCAGGGCAGTGGGCGCTCCGTGGTACTTGCGGAACGCCGAACTGCACTGCGATTTCACCCTCCCCTCTATTACGCAGTATATGAAAGACTGCTCCCGCCGCCACTTCGACAAAGCTCCCCACCACTCGAATCCCCTCGTGGTCGAAGCGGCGAACTACTCGACTGACATAACCGATCCCCACTTCCTTCCCCCCCGTCGCCGTCCAAGGCATATTTTAGGTGACCCGGACGACCCCATCGCAGCCGTTACTTCGGCAGCTTTAGCGTCGTCCCAAGGGAACCCCGGTAATGGTTGTAGACCCGACCAGGGCTGTGATCCCGATCGCATTGTAGGCTCCGGCCGAGATCTTCTTCGCAGCCCCAGTCGCAGTCGAGGTAATTCACACACACACGATTGTAGTCCCACCCACGGTGCGGGTGGGAGTATACACCGCGGCCCCGGTCGCGATGTATCCTCCGGCCCAGCAAATGGCTGCGGACGAGGTAACACTGGTTTTCTATGTAGTCCCAGCCACCATGGCTGTGGGCGAGGTACTTCACATTCTTATTGTAGCCCCACCCAAAGTACAGTCATGAGTGCACAACGCGACGATCCTGGTCGCGGTGTGGACCCATGTCGCGGAAATGGGGGGAGGCGAGGTTCACAAGGTTATGATTTAGTGGTAAACACAGTCAAACACCGAGCTCGCCGGTGAGCTCGAGGCAAAAGTTATGTCTTGGTTAGATTCTCTCCAAATAGTCGTAGAGTTAAAATTCATAGGGCCCACTTTCAACGGTACACTTATGTACCGGGGCGATTCTCTCCTACTCCCCTCTCTCCTGGCGACGGCCCAAGCCGAGGTCCGTACCCTAGTGGTGCCCTTGAGCAAGTCGCCTACTCCTCTCCTTGCGGCGAAGCGTCTTCAACGCTCGCCTTAGGCGGTGCGCCCTCTGCGCCCGCATCTGGCTGAGTGCCATCTGCGCTCGCCAACCGTCCGGTGACGCTGTAAATGCCGGTAGAGGCAAACATCAATAGTCCGTTCTAAAAAAAAAAAAAAAAAGTTCCGAGTCAGTCAGGTTTCGATTGAAGTTCGAACAGTTCGTTCCGAGTGAACAAATCGCGAGTAGTGACTAACAGTTATCTTCAGTGCACAGTGCGTTCATTTGAAAAATTAATAGTTCCTGCCATATTCGTTCGTTTAAAGCATTGTTTTGTTAGGAGAATAAAGCGTTAATTTTTTTTTTAATTTTCTTAAAGAAGTATCTAAATAAAATATGCCAATAAAAGTCTGTATTACATTTCATAATTAGAATATTACCGAATGAGATTATATAAATAAGGATTACGTTACACCCTTGTTACCTTTTATTAACTTACACATTAAAAATAAATATATAAAGGCTTTGTTTATTAGTGCACAATATTGAACGGGGTGGTATGGAATCGATGATTGGTCATAAAAGTAAAAGGAAAAATATGACACATCGTCGGCTAAGTTCGTTAAACTCGTAACTCCGTTTTTGGGCGAAATATACTTCTTGATCGTATTTGGTAGAACATTTTTGAACGAATCCTATCGTAAAATATGTATTTCCGGTAAATTTTAAATTGAAAAAACGTAAACCTCGTATATTTTGCTCACCATTTTACTAAAGGTAAACCTCGTAACGAGCCCCCTCAGTACTGTGCGAGATGTCGTAGTGGGTGCGCGGGAGTTACGCGTTTCAAAATATTTTGTGTTATGGTTTTGCACTAAAACGGAAGCTTGTACCATAATAAGTAAGTACTCATGTATTTTTCTTATAAATTGTGATGTGTTTTTATGCACATATTTGTTTACAAATAGCCGATATCCAATTGTATGGATATACAAGGCTTTCTTCTCATTTTAGTTTGGTAGTTACGATAATTTCCATTCGATATGAACAGGGAAACGTAAGTTAACCGGTAGTGTTTTATTGTTTATTTAAATAATTTCAATCAATGTAAAGCTGCCATTTTTAACCGACTTCTAAAGAAGGAGAACGTTCTCAATCCGAATATTTTATGTATGTTTGTTACATGATTACTCCGCCAATTGTGAACCGATTTTGATGATCAGTTTAGTAGTTTTTAAGATATAGTCAATTGACTGAAAAATAAATTGGCGTACCTAGATGATTTAATGGTATTTGCAACTCTTCGATCGTCGATGGTGACAATATTTTAGGCGAATTAATGTTCTTGTTAGTAGTGTGCGTCACTAAAAAGATTGAAAAATATTGGTTTAAAAAAAATGTAACCGACTTCTAACACTAAAATGTAGGAAATAACTTGTGGAAATCGGTCCATGATAACTAAGAAGGCAGTGTTATGAATCAGCATGGTACTGACTTTCCCAAGTTAGTTACCACTTTTTAGTGTTGGAAGTTGGTTCTATAATTTTGATAACAATTTTTTATGTTTTGTAGAAGTTCGATTTGAGAAAGATCAACCAAACACTTATTTGAATTTCACTTACTATAAAAATACACAAAACACACGTTTTGGTTGCAGGTAACAATGGATCCTAGAAGCAAAAATAGAATTCAAAGAATATTTTCTAATTTTTCAAACGATCCTAACTGACCATTAGTCAGTAATAGTAATTACTGGGATGTAAGGGGCAAGCCAACATCTTTTGACCCAAGTCAACCTCACCTGCACGCGGTGCATCCTGCTGATCGACGAACGAGGCTCTGTGAGGGTTGAGTGAAGTCCGAAGAGACGGGGAGAACACCTTAACCCTAGAATCAGGCCACCTAATGTACTTCCGAGATGGGGACCAACAATCCCAAGGTGGCGTTGGGTTTCTAGTAAACAAGTCCCTTTCTGTCAACGTTGTGGAAGTGTCCAGTGTGTCGAACAGGGTAGCGTACCTTATTGTAAAGCTCACCGAGAGGTATAGCCCCAAGGTGGTGCAAGTGTACGCACCGACCTCGACACACTCGGACGATGAAGTGGAGGATATGTTCGATGACATATCGAGGGCCCTCCACTTCACTACAAATACCCAGTACACCGTTGTCATGGGGGACTTTAACGCTAAAGTGAGAGTACAGAATTTCAGCGAATCGGTAGTAGGATGCCATGGCTTTGGACGCAGAAATCATAGGGGGCAAATGCTCGTCAACTTCCTCGAACGGGAGGGGCTCTTCTTGATGAACTCCTTCTTTAGGAAACAGCCCCAAAGGAAGTGGACGTGGCTAAGCCCCGACACTAGGACTAAAAATGAGATTGACTTCATCATGACGGATAAAAGGCACATATTTAGAGATGTCTCCGTGATCAACAGGTTCAATGCCGGTAGCGATCACCGACTTGTCCGAGGCTCTCTGAATATCAACTTCAAGGCGCAATGTGTCCGTCTGATGAAGTCCAGGCTCCGACCAACACTGCTCCAAACCATTGCAGGATCTGAAACATTCCAGTTAAACCTGGAGAACCAATTCGCTGCCGTGGAAACCACCACAGACGTAAACCAGAACCTCGAAAATGTGACTCGGGTCCTCAGGGAAGAAGGTACGAGATTTTGTTACATGCAGCGTAAGGGCAAGAAGTCCAAGCTTTCAGAAAAGACTTTGGGGCTAATGAAGGAACGACGTGAAAACCCACCCATCACTTCGTCAGAAAAGCGGACTCTAAACCGAGAGATCAACAAGAACGTACGACACGACCTCCGGTGCTTCAATACTCTTTCGATCGAAAGAGCGATCGAGCAGAATCGGGGGTCAAAGGTGTTCGTACAATCTCTTGGAAGAAGCCACCTGACGAAGTTGACCACAGCTAGTGGAGAAGTCGTTGCTTCGAAGCCGGCAGTCCTTTCGGAAGTGGAGGACTTTTATGGTCGATTATACGCATCGCATGCATCTCGACCTGATCCCGAAAATGATCCTAGAGCCACGTTAACACGCCATTTCACCGAAGACTTGCCAGAAGTCAGTATTGGCGAAATCGAGATCGCTCTTGGACAGCTTAAAAATGGAAAAGCCCCTGGAGAGGATGGCGTTACAACAGAGCTACTAAAAGCAGGAGGTAAACCCGTACTGAGGGAGCTCCAGAAGCTTTTTAACGCTGTCCTGTTCGAAGGGAGAACTCCAGAGGCGTGGAGTAGGAGTGTGGTCGTCCTGTTATTCAAAAAGGGAGATAAGACCCTGCTGAAGAACTATCGACCCATATCCCTTCTAAGCCACGTCTATAAGCTGTTTTCAAGAGTGATCACGAACCGTCTTGCGCGTAGACTCGATGAATTCCAACCACCGGAACAGGCTGGGTTTCGGAGCGGATACGGCACCATAGACCACATTCACACAGTGCGGCAGATTATGCAGAAGACCGAAGAGTATAATCAGCGCCTGTGTCTAGCATTCGTGGACTATGAGAAAGCCTTTGACTCGGTTGAAATCTGGTCTGTTCTGGAGTCCCTGCAGCGTTGCCAGATAGATTGGCGATACATCCAAGTGATGAGATGTCTTTACGAAACCGCCACCATGTCCATCCAAGTACAGAATCAGCAAACAAGTCCCATACCGTTGCATCGAGGAGTGAGACAAGGGGACGTTATTTCCCCGAAATTGTTTTCAAATGCAATGGAGGATATGTTCAAGACGCTGAACTGGAAAGGACGTGGCATTAATATCAACGGCGAATACATCTCTCACTTGCGATTTGCTGACGATATCGTCATCGTGGCAGAGACGCTGCAGGACCTGCAACAGATGCTGAATGACCTGGCTGACTCTTCTATACGCATCGGCCTACGGATGAACTTGGACAAAACCAAGGTCATGTTCAACGAACATGTTCTACCGGAACTGATTGCGATACACGGCACCGTTCTCGAAGTTGCTCAAAAATATGTGTACCTCGGGCAGACATTGCAGTTGGGAAAAAACAACTTTGAGAACGAGGTGAATAGAAGAATTCGGCTGGGCTGGGCAGCGTTTGGGAAGCTACGTCGAGTCCTTACTTCGCCGATTCCACAGTGCCTGAAGACGAAAGTCTTCAATCAGTGCGTCCTACCCGTCATGACATACGGAGCCGAAACGTGGACACTGACGGCTCGAATGGTCCACAAGCTCAAGGTCGCTCAGCGGGCTATGGAAAGGGCTATACTCGGTGTTTCTCTGAGGGATCGCATCAGAAATGAAGTGATCCGTCAGAGAACCAATGTCATCGACATAGCCCACCGGATCAGCAAGCTGAAGTGGCGTGTACGGCTAATATGGCCAGCCCACTGCGCTGGCCATAGCCCGCTGAGCGACCTTGAGCTTGTGGACCATTCGAGCCGTCAGTGTCCACGTTTCGGCTCCGTATGTCATGACGGGTAGGACGCACTGATTGAAGACTTTCGTCTTCAGGCACTGTGGAATCGGCGAAGTAAGGACGTCCTGAGGCACGGTGGAGTGACGATCTGCGCAAGACGGCTGGCAAAAACTGGATGCGAGAAGCCCAAGATAGACCTAAGTGGCGTGCAATTGTAGAGGCCTATGTCCAGCAGTGGACTGCTACAGGCTGATGATGATGATGATGATGAGTAATTACTAAGTTAACTGTGATGGGTCATTAATTCTGGTAGAAAATAACTTTACCTCAAATATTTTGAATGAGAATTCTAAGATTCAGTCAGCGTCATGCATCAAACCTAAAGACATTATAATAAATAAAAATAAAGATATAACCATTTCTAAAAACTGCTTGACTCACCAGCCTTTTCAAGGCACTGACACACCGGCTTTTTCAAGGTATGAACCTCAACATGATGCTATCCACCTAGCCACTGGTTTTGTTGATCGCAATTACTGCTTTGACGCTGTTTATCAAGCCACTGCTTCTACTGATCGTGAATACTACCTAGCAGCTCCTCATCACGCCACCATCTATGCTGACCATGATGTCATCCTAGATGCTGCTCATCTAGCCCCCATTTCTGATAACCCCTATGACTGCTTAGACACTGCTTATCCAGCCACACCTTCTGCTGATTATGAGTACTGCACGGACGCTTCTGATCAAGCCATAGCTCCTGCTGCTTGCGTAGGTGGTTTAAATATTGATTGTCAATTGAAGCCCAATGATTCCCTAAATTCTTCTTTTTTTTCACTAGAACCTGAAGATTGCATTGACACGCCCCAATATTAATCAAGTTATAAATCTTGCATTGCATGTGAAACTAACGATTGCTATACTACCATTAATACAAATAATTCTGTTGCGCATCTTGCAGCCGAACCTGAAAATAATTCTAATAATAGTGCCCTTGATCTCTGCTCACCATCCTCTAACTCTATCGTTTTGGCAGGTGTTTGAATGCGCAGGAAAATAGGCAACACCAATCTGGAGGGCCAGAGCTAGTGGATATTCCAAAACGTAAAAGATTTAAAAAATGAGATGAAAAAACCTGCCTAGTAAATGAAAATAAGGAGCGACGGTACAAGGGAAAGGAATACAAACTAGAAAATAAGAAGAAAATAAATGGGTTTACGACAAGAATAAGGTAGAAAGAAAAATTAATTCAAGATGCCATTGTAAGTTGAGTAGCCAACAAACAAAATTTAAGTGCACGAAAGTTGAAGATGCAAAGAGACCGGAAATATTCAAGATATTTTGGATCATGACTTGGAAAGAGAAGAAAATGTATGTGAAAACACTGACCATTGTTAAAACCACTCAGAGAAAAAGAACAGATAAAGGGATTTCAAGACGAAGAACATCATTGGAACTATATTTGGACGTGGATTCTATTAAAACATGAGTTTGTAAAAGCATGTTTTTGAACACTCTCGCCATAGGTGAATGGACTGTTTTGAATTGGATTTGAAATGGAGGTGACAGTGAACTTACTGCAGATGAAAAAGAAATACGGGAACAAGGTGAAAACAGGATCTCGAGAAAAGAGGAATGCATAAAGAACTTTTTTGATGATTTGCCAAAATTAGAAAGTCACTACTGCAGATCTCAAACATCAAAACTATACTTGGAAGCTACATGGGAATCAAAGTCTCAATTGTGGAAAGAATATAATGAAGATTACAGCAAAAAAAATAACTGCGCTCCGGCTTCAATTACCACATTCAGCAAAGTTTTTGAAAGAAACAATTTTGCTCAAGGTGTCGTCATTGTTTTAAGTCATATTATTCAAATAAAAGTAATTTTCTTTATTTATAATTATTTTAATTTACTTTTACATCCATATAACGCAATCCTTTTAAGAATAACATTAAACTTGTTGAACTCGTATCTCCAAAAAGACCACGTATCCCCACACGAATGATTAAGTAATACTTGTAACTCCTTTTTTTTACTCTTCAAGTGAATTATCAGATAATTAAAACTAAAAATAATTGTGCTAAACCCTTTTTACCTATAAATCAAAACTATTATAGTAAGCTTATCATATATTTATTTCTAGTAATTCAGTATTTTGTGCCTACTGTAAAATTTACTTGATGGAGCTACGGGGTTAACGAATTTAGACGACGATATATTTTTTATTATTATTAACACATGTCAAATTGGCCGTTCCACGGCTAAAAACTACAGTGCGACTGAACGCACGACTCGACAAACCGTAAATACACATCATAAAAACCTACGATTTTTATGCTGTGGTACTTTTGACTCGGAGAAACGTATAATACACGGCCGTAGTACATGACACGTTGTGGATATTCTGTCATGTACTACGGCCGTGTATTTTTTATATTTTATATTACGCCTCATTTTTTATAATCTATTTGTCTAACTATTGTCATTTGGCCTTCAATTTTAAATTTATGACTTGTTTTATCATTTTTAATAATCACATAAGTATAAACTATCTAGGTCTTTAGGCTTATTTTAAAGAAGATAATGGTTAACATATCTTTATTTTTATTATAACCAATGATCTTATATAAAAGAGGTAGATCCGTTGTCTTAGAACTGACGCGTAGTCAATGTTGTCCCAACTTCGTGCATACAAGAACTTATTTTGCTAGACGTCCACTCAAAAGTAACCAAAACTGGAGTAAGCGAGAGAGCTAGATGCAGTTAGTCAAACCAAAATGCTAGTGAAAGCGAGATAAATATAATATATTCCGCTGCTTTGCTACGATGAAGCTAGAGTAATTAGAGAACATTAGTAATTAATGTGACAGACGAGACATTTATAAAATAAAACCTACAAGGTTACCCTACCTACATCATTCTGTGACGAGATATTTTTTGATATTTTTTCAAACGAACAATAATAAAACATTTATTTTCAAAATGCCTATTTGGTGGTAATTTTCAAACATTTTAATAATCTTTTCGATAGCATTTTGTTTTTGTCTGCACGCACATAAACAAACTCAAATTGTAATATTGTATCGAGCATTGTGTGATAGTAGTAGGGATATTATATTTATAGTTACGTATACTTACAAACCATTATCTGTTAGTAACATTATTTGGTGGTAGATACTATAGTGACATCTATATAACTAACAAGCTGCGCTCCGCGGTTTTGCCCGCGTGGTGATCGATGATGATTATGAATCAAACTACATAATTATGTAGGGATAATATAAAGGATAATGTAGGATTCTAATGATAATCTCGCACCATCTGGCGGAGGACTGCTCACGGGGGGGTTTTAATGGGTCTGAGCCCCACATATCCCCTTCCATCTACCCCCGTAGCGGAAGGGAAGTGGACAGCATTTCCCCCCTCAAAAAAAAAGGATTCTAATGATGAATTATACTTTTTCCTAGTATTTTCGGAGCCTATTCAATTCAAACAAACAATTAAACATATCTATCCCTTTTGATAGAAGTTTAAATAGATAAGTCCAATATTTGGATATAATAGTAGGTATGTATGTTAGATGGTGTTCGGTGTTATTTTTATGCGCAACATGAAGACTGGCATTGCCGGATTTCTCTATAAGTGCTTTATAATAAATGTAAGGGATGATTAAAATAATAAGTAGGTACTTGTGTAATTGTATATATATATATGCACCCACACATTTTATTTACAAACTTGTCATTTGCACTAACGTATTAGGCGCAATTTAGAACACACGGTACGTTAGGCGCAGGCCACATATAAATGGCGTCGGGCGCGGACATGGCGCGGGCGGCTTCATAATCCATTCAAGTTTCATAAAAAATGCATGGAAATAAAGCTCAATTAAGAAAATCATCAATCAATCAGGCGCGGGCTACGAAGAAATAATAGTATTTCTTCGTAGGGCGCGGGCGCCGAAATGTCGCGTCATAACTACGTCCGAGCAACGACATACCGTGTGTTCGAAATTGCGCTTTTTTTCCATGCATTTTGTATGAAATTAGAATGTAATAGGAAGCCGCCCGTGCCATGTCCGCGCCCGACGCCATTTATGTGTGGCCTGCGCCTTATTAGTCGGACGTGCAATTTCGGCGCCCGCGCCTTATGGCAGCTTCTAAATTGCGCTTTATTTACATGCCGTTTGTTTGAAATTTGAATGCAACAGGAAGCCGCCCGTGCCATGTCCGCGCCCGACGCCCGATATGTGGGGTTTGCGCCTTAGGTACTCTCGTGAAACTGTCGTTTTTGCCGCTTTATACTTTTACATTCTGTGACAAATGAAATGTGGCTGTACAACCACATTTTGTTGCTGTATTTATGCGCGAGTATCACATCTACCTCTTTTATTATAAGATGTAGAATGCAGTGCAGACCTGAACGGTAGTAACACTGCAAAGTATTTTATCACTTACTCATTAAAATAGGTACCTAATTGAGGAAACCCCACCTAGACGACGGGTTACCTCCTCCGTGCGAGCGAGGAAGAACTAAAATGCCCATTTATTTTTTAATTTAGAGTATTTATGTATTTAGGTACATACTTATTTGGGCTAGTTATCTAATATCTATACATTAACCTAGGATGTTGGAAATAATGGTGCTTTTATTTATGGCCTCTCTTAACATCCTCGGCACATAGCGAGTAGATTTTGATGTCTGCAGTATATATGAGCATGTTCTGGATAAGCCCAGCCACAAGAGCTGAGAATGTTAAGAGAGACCATACAAATAAAAATAAAACACCCTAATTTCAATAGAGTTGATGGTGGCAAGTCCTTCCTGCTTGAGATCCAGAGATCTAGCTAATAAAATCCCAAAGCCAGTACAAAACTGCAAGACACTGTGAGTGACTACTGCGAGCATCGGGAAAGTTTTGATTAAAAAGTGATATGTAGGCGGTACATAAAAATAATTTCCGTAACTTTAAATGACATTGTATAACGGACAGAAGCTGTCATCCAATTTAACCATGACCATTTTTACTGAAGTGTTCGAAATTCGGGATAAAATAAATATTAATTACGGGATTTAATCCGTTTAAAGTTATTTAACTTCAATGTATAAGAATCGCAAAAGCCTAAGAAATCATTATAAACAGAATAATGACCCGTTTCATCGCCAAAAATGACTTTGGTTAACGTTAATAAAATTTCAATTAAGTAGTTAATAATAATAATAATAATAATAATCTTTATTTATCAAACCATACATATACATTTGTTCTTATCTAATTTGCACATACAGAGACTAATACTAAGCTGTAGGTATATGTAGTATATACATTGGAAACTGTTGTTTCCGAAACTAGACTTAATAAGGAATAAGTCTGTATTTTCAGAAACAGCGAGGATTCCTCCAAATTTGGACGCAAGTACAGCGTTTACATAATAATATAATTAGGCAAGCACACAACTATTGTGCAAAGTATTGCAACAATAAAATAAGTAGCAGGATACCTACGATCTTACTTCAAAACAGGGAGTTTGTAAGTACGAGCATGTGTAGGTGATAATACTTAATAGATATTATGCATGTGTGCAGTAGGCCGTAATCAAATTCTTAAAGTAAGTATGTGTATATATGTATTCGATTCGAGTGTGTGTGTGTATTTGTGAGTAGAGTGCATAGTAAGTTAAAATCATGTTTAGTGCAATAAATAATATTACATGTGGCGAATTTATAGTTTGTTATTAAATAGTTGTATTTACAAGGAAGAGAAGATTTGATATCTA
The DNA here is from genome assembly GCA_917880725.1 of Selenia dentaria. Taxonomy (NCBI): domain Eukaryota; kingdom Metazoa; phylum Arthropoda; class Insecta; order Lepidoptera; family Geometridae; genus Selenia; species Selenia dentaria. The sequence continues at coordinate 34,165,362 of OU862878.1, read as the reverse complement.
CATATCTACTTGATGGTAGAAAGCAGTGCTTCTGTTTGCTGGTAGTTTAATTTTAAAAGCCAATTTTGAACCTTTTTTTTTGCATTCAAATTTAGAGAGTGTGTATATATGTGTATTTCTATTTGCAGTATTGTATAGGCGTGAGCTTAATACACGGTACTGGCGACCGAGCAAATTCGTTCTTCGTCTTTCAACAGGACATATTCTGTCCTTCCATCGTCGTTTTGTCATGGTATTTGCATCCATGCCTAGGGATAAATGCTTTCTAACGATAGTGCGATGAACGTACAATTGCCGAACAGTAAGTGCCTTTGCATCAGTGTAAAGTTGAGTGGTGGGATACTTATAGGGTTTATTTAACATAACTTTTAAGACTGCTCGTTGAGCCCTTTCCAGCTCTATAAAAGAAGTTTTACATGCACCTCCCCATATTGTGTTACAGTAGGAAATTATTGATTCACATAGCGAACTATAGACTAATTTTAAAACTTTAGTGTTTGCTGTATGTCTGATTAATTTAAATATGTAAATCAATCGCCTGACTCTTGACACTAATTGATCAATTTGTATTTGCCAATTAAGGGATTCATCTATATGCAATCCAAGGTACTTAACACTAGAAGATTTTAATACAGAGGGACAATTGCAATTGAACGGAGATGAATTTTGAGCTAGACATGTATGAGCTTTTATTGTGAAAGAAGGGTCGGGCTTCATAAAGTAATTTGTGTAGAAAGTTATAAATTGGGTTTTGCTAATGTTTAGGGTCAGCAGATTCTGGTTGAGCCAGGCCATGACAATTGATAATGCGTGTTCTGCTCGTATTTTACAATCATCCCATGTACTAGCATCTATCAGTAGAGCGGTATCGTCAGCGTATGTTATAATACGACAGTGGGGTATTTGGAGTTGACAAAGATCGTTCAGATACAAAGTAAAAAGGGTAGGACCGAGAATAGAACCTTGGGGAACACCAAAGGAGATATTTTCTTCGTCACTAAGTGTGTTATATATTCTAACACATTGGGTACGTTCATTAAGATATTCCTTAAAGATGTTTAATGCAATACCGCGAATACCGTAACCTTCCATTTTGTCCAAAAGCTTGGGAATAGAGACGGTATCAAAAGCTTTGGATATGTCTAGAAAGATACCCAAGCATTTTTCTCTTTGATCTAATTTTGTTGCAATAAAGTCAGTCAAGTTTAAAGTGGCATATTCTGAAGATTTGTTTTTCCTAAAACCAAATTGATTGTGTGACAGAATATTTTGCGATTCTAAAAAGTTCACTAATCGGTTATTAAGGATTCTTTCTAAAATTTTGGAGAGCGCTGAAAGTACAGAAATTGGCCTGTAATTATTAATAGTCTCTCTATCTCCGCTTTTGTATATTGGGTGAACAATAGCTTTTTTAAAACTCTTAGGAAATGTGCCTGTACTTATGGAAAGATTACAAATGTGGGCTATAGGCGGGACCAGCACAGTTCGACAGGCATTTAATATTTTTGATGGTATACCATCCCATCCGACAGCGCAGTCAGACCGTAGGTTTAAGATGATACGATCAACTTCGGCTTCATCAGTCTCAAGTATCACAAAAGAATTGCATTGGGAGCGTACCATGGGAAATCTATTATTTTGGTTATATTGTGCTGCTTGAATGTTAGTGGCTAGATTTTGTCCGATGTGAGAGAAAAATACATTCACTGCATTTACAGCTTGTTTAGGATATGACGCAAGGTGCAGTAGTTCAGTAGGTGGTGAAGACTTTCGATGCGTATTTGTTATATTCTTGATTGTATTCCACGTAGCCTTAGGATTATTTTTAGCTTTTATGAATTCATTTCGCTCATACTCTCTTTTTAGTTTGCGAAGAAGACGGTTGCAAAAATTTCGGTATCTTTTGTAAGTAAGTTGAAGTGTTTCGTTAGTAGGAGCTTGTTTTGATTTCATATGGAGCCGATCTCGGTTTCGCATACAGCGTAGTAAGCCTGGAGTAATCCATGGCTTAATCGTTCTTTGTTTCCTAGTCAACTTAATTTCACGCGTGTTTCTATTTATAATATCCATGACTTTGAAGATAAAACAATCTGTAGCTGAGTTTATATCTGTAAGTTTAAGAATCTCGTAGAAATCAGTTATGTTTATTTCAGCGATAATGGCGGAGTAATTAATGTATTTTGTGGTAGATTTAGGAGATGAACATTCAGTTTTGTGATCAATTACTAGGAGTATTGGGCGATGATCGGTTACAAAAGAATCTAGCACCATGGTAATTGAAGGTCGATTTGTTTTTAAAATACAATGATCGATGCAGTTTTGTTCCCTAGTGGGAAGTGTATGTGCTGGAAGAAAGCCATAGGATGCCGTTAAGTTGAGATATTCATTTTTTTTAGGATCTTTACTTATTTTATTTTATTTTATTTTATTTTATTTTATCTTATCTTTTTATCATTCTGAGAGATATTTATATTCATATCGCCAATTAGAATGACATTTTTAGTGTTACTAAGACTTGCAAGGACAACGTCAAGACTATTTATAAACTTTGAAATATTGTCTTGAGAGGGCGAACGATAAATAGATACTATAGCCATGTCATTGCCAACTTTACAGATCAAACAATTAGCGTCTATGAATGGAGGTTCTGTAATAATACAATGTATACCATGTCTTACATACATAACAACTCCATCATTTTGGGTAGTCAAGTTTTTGTTGGTATAGGAGACATATCCAGGCATTTCGGGAATATTCTTCAAATTTTTAAGCCAGCACTCTGTGAGTACCAAGTAATCACACTGAAATTCTAACATTTCAAGAAGCGTTCTAAAGTCGTCTAGGTTTTTATTTATACTTCTGATATTTAGATGAATAACTTTGGTTGGCTGTAGTAAAGATTGTATCAAAGATTTGCATTGATTTGGATTGCATTCGTGAGAGACGGATACAGTCAAGGAATCTATATCTGAAATGATATCATCTATATGATTGGTAGCCATTTTTATTTGCAAAAATTATTAAAACAAAAAAATGACATGATACAATTAAAAATAAATTAATTTTACCGTCTATGCATATATTAAAATTTGATTTAGACGATTCGTACGTGATAAAGCACATCGATTTTAATAATAAACAGTAATACTCGTAGTATTACTGTTTATTTATATATATATATATATATATACTTTATGATAACTAGCCGTCTGTGTTGGAAGCGTAAATGAAGTAGATAACTTAATATAATGATATAACTGTATGGAGTGGCAGGTAATTGCATGTGTGTTTTTACCTCACTAACTATTTTGTATTCTGTAACATTTAAATGTTTGTGGTGTGGTTGATTGTATACTGCAATTGTATGTATTTTAATTAAGAAAATATTACTTACAACACGTATATGATATAGTCCTAAAAAACTAAAGTTATTGTTTATAATACACATGAAGGGTCTGAGATAACAATAGTTTAATAATAACAAAAAATCTGGTAGAAAAGGAAAATAATATTTGTAACCAGCAAAGTTGTATTTTTGTGCTTGAAAACTTAATAGTAATTTATTAAGCATAATAAGTACCCCCACCCCAGCTAGTCATTTATTTATGTGCGGAATAAGATCATCTAGGCACTTTTTGGTCTTAATTAATATTAGTTTTGTTCCGACCTCTTTGCGCAACAATATTTTACCGTTATTTGTCCAACAAAACTTGAAACTATTCAGTTTTGCGAACTCTCGGGCCTGATAAAATAGTTGCCTAGAAAAGGGCGGTAGGTGCTCCGACACAAACACCGAGGAGCGTTTACCTTTCAACCCAAGGTGCTCTGTATTTAACCTTCCGTCTGAACCTCTGCTACCATTATATGTGCGTGCTGCCGAGAGCATTGCATTTTTTTGCGATACTTTAGTAAACTCCGCGACGATTGGCCGAGCTGTTCCTGCTTTTCCAGGCATACGATAAACGTCCCGAAGGTCCTTGGGGTCCACTTGCATGGACAGGACCTGGCCTATCTTGACCACTACAGCAGTGAGTTCATCCACCGTTTCATTTTCCATGACAGGAATATTTCTGAGTTCAATTGACGCTGGGCGTGACAGAAGAGCTAAATCCTGGAGTTTGCTTTCCAGAAAACTTTGGTATTCCTCTTGATTTTTTATGATATTTTGATAATAATTTACTTGTCTTGAGAGATCTTCAACTTTGGATGAGAGAAACTCAAGAGAATTTTGAAGGTCCAATCGTTCTTGCCTCATTTCCTGTTGCAACTCTTGTTTAATTTCCCGTTTTAACTCTTTAAATTGAGCCAACATCTTTTATTTCATCTTGAAAAGATTGATACTCGTCCTTAGGTGAGTTTTCAAGGCGGCGTTTCTTTTTACCGGCGTAAGGCTTTGAAGTTTTGTGCTCTTCTCTCTCTGAGTTTACCGTGTCACACTCAGACATCGTTTCTACCGGGTCAGAGTCTACTACATCGGTTGTTTTTTTAGACGGCGAGCGCACACAACGGGGCATATTGTTTACGTACGATAAAAAATAGGGTATGCAACTTAGTAATGCTAATCCAAGGATCGTAGACTGCTGCTTTAGACCGTCAGGTATTATTTCGCAATACACAAACTCGCTTGCCGGTTTATATCGGTCGTACGCCCAAAGCGGCTATCGAAAGCGGCGATGGTTACGAGGCGCGACGCGTAAATACGTCGCTATGTCGATGTGATATCGCAAACAGAATCCGGTCTTTGTGCCAGTAATATTATAAAATTGTAGTTTATAGATGAAAAGTACTCACTATTTAAATAATTGTATGGTGCACATCATTACCACGTCTTTATAAGAGGTATCTTTGTAGTACTTTCTAGGTAACGTACGCACTACTTGATAAGGCAAGTTTATATGATAATGAAATGACACAAACTGTCAGTGAAACACGTCCGCTTGCAACGCTCGCGAGCGGAGGAAGCGGGTTAACATCTAAAAGTCTACATCTACACCATTATAAAGAGAAAAGTTTTGTTTGTTTTTTTAATTGATCCGCTCACGTGGCCAGCGATTATTTGACTCATTGCCGTTGTTTGGCCAAGGCAATTTATATATTTTATGTTTTAAATAAGTTAAGGTATTAATTCTACACCTAAAATAATGAAAAAACACAATTGCTATAACTTAAAATATTTATTTACAAGCACATAAAAGCTAGCTAAAATTTTTCATAAGACGGTAGTTAAAAGTAAAGAATTAATTTCTACATTATACCTACTATTACAAGAAATTCAAAAGAAGATTTATGACAGTGAAGTACGGAAAAGAGAGGAATTCTGGTGGTTGAATATTATGAAGATGAATTTCCATTTTATCAGATTCAGAAAATTACAATATATACATTACAAACGTACGATATATTTGATTCATCATCAGCGTCCATCACCGCGCGGGTGCAGCTAGTCGTGAATACAGAAGGCAATGACTTCATTGCAGTGATTCGTAATTTAGGTTAGAAAATTAACGGATGTTTTGTCCATTGCATGATTATTCTTTAAGAACCGACTAGGACTCGCATGATGTTTACCGGAAATTTTCTTCGACTTTGAAACTGCCGTGCGAGCACGGATCTCACGATAAATTTAACAAGTCGATACTCTGACTTTTATCAGCTTCTATCAAGTATGGATGTAGCTGCGACAGCTATATTCTTCTATCGGTTATTTTATCCTTTCGAAAATCCATGGTGTCTAGTAATGAAAAAAAATCCGGTAAATATCACGCGCGTCTTAGGATCCGATTCTTAAAACACTATAATGCATGTATGACAGTCGATGTAGAAATAGTAATTTAGATGTTTATGGTTACCTTAACTTCTTCTCTCATAAGGTTCCTGGTAACCACAGCCCCAATTCCGGTTGCAGCTCCAGTAATGAGAGCAACTTTGTTTTTCCACTCGTAAAACATAGTTTTGTGTGAAATTCCGACTAAAAAAATAAAAAAAAAATTATAAGTTCTGATCAATTATTTTGAAATAGATTAACTCGCCAAATACTGATAGTGCAATAATGCTTTTGCGTGGTCCTAATATACCTTCCTACTACCTAATATACCTAACTACTTCCGCAAGAGATAAATCTTTATCAACACTGCAATTTTATTAAGGTGATGTCAATTCATGATATCGATAGAAATGAGGGTTTTTAAAGCAATTTATCTCAGAAACAACGTTTCCCATCAAATTATAAAAAAATATAACCAATTCTAATAAAGTCAAAGTCAAAGTCAAAATCATTTATTCAATTTAGGCATCAGAGACGCACTTATGAACGTCATTTTTTCATTATAATGTACTTTAAAGCTTACCGCCGCGTTCCAAAATACATAGAGCCTACCGAGAAGAAGCGGCAAGAAACTCGGGGCCATTCTTTTTATATAGATGTTTTACAATGTTTTTACTGAGGTACTACAAATATTAGCTCCAGTGTGTTGCCTTACAAAAGAGAACATAATAATGGTATCAGTAGGGCAAGACACGCAATACTTTGACATCTTAGTACACGAGTAGATAGATCCTGGAGTGGTCAGTCCCAAGCTGTTTTATCCTCCAAGTAATCCGAAATTTTGTAATAACCTTTTTGACAGAGTTTAGTTTTAATAGTAATTTTAAACTTATTAATAGGCAAATCTCGGATAACATTGGGAACTTTATTATAGAATCGTATACATTGTCCCATAAAAGAATGACTTATTCTGTGGAGACGCGTTACATGTACGGATAGCTTGTGCTTATTTCGCGTGTTGATGGCATGAGCATCACTCCTTTTATCAAAACTGCTAATGTTTTCCTTTCCATACATTAGATTTTCATAGATAAACTGAGAGAGTTTACTGAGTTAAGTAAGGACACGCCGGGAGCTAAACTGTAGATCGCTCGTATAGCCCTTTTTTGCAGTACAAAAATAGAACTAATATCTGCAGAACATCCACAGAGCAGTATGCCATAAGTCATAAGTTAGTATAAGTTAGTAGTATTAGGTACCTTAAAAGTATATTAGAATTTATTATCGGAGTTTCAATAGTACATTGTTCACCGAGAGGAGAAAGTGACCGATTACCGTCGAGGGTGTCGTTTGAAGCCCGAGCCGTAGGCGAGGGCTTTAAAACACCCGAGATCGGGAATCGCACTTTCTCTCGAGTGATACATAGTGCTTTATACTACACCTACGAGGAAAATAAAAAACTAAATCTTTACTAATTGAAATTTATATTGAAATTGTTGCAGTTAGTGAAGCTTAATGTAACACTTTTTCCATTAATGTTTGTTTGAGATGTTTGCGATAATGTAGGAGGAATAACTGGCTGTGCTGTTGGCACTGCGCTCGTAGAAGGCTGTGGTGCCAAAGGGGCAACTGGCTGCTGAGGGGCATCTGGCATCGCCGCGCTCGTTGATGGTTGAGGAGATGAGTCTTGATGCACATTAATCGATCCCGATATTTGGTTATTTATTCGTGTTTTGTTTTCTACGGAATTCTCTATGTAGCTTTCTGCAACAGCGGACGATTTCCAACCACCGTGACGTTTTATTGTGGTTAAATCAGCACCAGTATTGGCAAGAATAGTCGCTGAAGTTCTGCGAAAGCAGTGGCCAGTGTATTCTAGTGGATTGAGTAAATTAAGGTACGAAGCTGTTTCTCTTGGCACAGTACTTATTTTGTTTTTCCCAATTACTTGTTTCGTAAATTTTTTGTTTTTATATTGTAGTAAAAACCGATTGGTTTTGGGGTCACTGGGGCGAATTTCGTTATATTTCTTCACTATCTCATAAAATAAGCCCGATATAACAAATGATCGCTGAATTTTGGTTTTTGTGTTAGGAATATTGACGATTATTCCATTTTCGAGGATTTCGATATCGTCTGTTGTCATATCCACAAGTTCTTGCGAACAACAGGCCCCATTTACTCCTTCAAAATAACCTGTAAACAAAAATATCAAACATGAAAACCTAGTAGATTTATACTCATAAATAGGTACGTAATAAATTTTAAATCAGTGCATTTTGTTCATAAACTTACCTTCATCAACAAATATTTGTCATCTGGAGCATTCTGCAAAAAGTAATAAACATCCTTTGTAGTAAGCACTTTTGATTTCTTACTACGGAATCCCTCCGACTTTCTTTTCAGAAATGCTGTAAGTTTTTTGTATTCTTGAATATTTATGTCGTTTCTTGTCAATATAGTACTTTTCAACATTGAGTACATAGACCATAACGTACTTGGTTTGTATTTTTGCGCTTTTTCACTGAAATAAGCTAGCAAAACAGTTTCAGAAAAAGATGCCGCATTTTTTTCACTTTTCCATTGCAAAAAATCGTCATAAGTTTTATTATATTTTTTAATTGATTTCTGTGGTAAAAGGTTATCAATCAGTATTTTTGCTGTTTCCTTCAACTGCGGCGGAGTTAAAAAATCTTCATCGTCACTATCACTACTTATAATTTTGATAGTTTTATTTTACTTTTCTACGAAAACTGAATCCTCAAACAACACACAAATTGAAAATGGCGCCAATAGCGTCTGCAATTTTCACATGTTCTTTTTTCAAATTGTTTGACACCATCCAACACACAGCTAGTGGCCAGTGTCATTTTGCGAACTTGGAGATAAAAACTCACTGTAAAAACTTTTTGGCTTTTGATATTTAGGTTACCAGCGCATAGTCTTACCCAAAATTAAAAAAGAAAAACCACGTAAGAAATGGATTTTCATACACTTTTCTCTCCCGCTCAGATGCGTTTTCTCGCCGCATATTTGTTCGATATGCAATGACGTACTTTCTACCGTAAATTTGATAAAGTATCAAGGTACTTTCCGAGCAGGTGTAGTATAAACATTATTACATACTTATATAGGGTGGTTTTTTAGAGGTATACACTTCAAAATGAAATAAAACAAATTTAAATAATGATAATGTATATGATATTGGGTTTATTTAAAATGTATGTTTATGACATTATTGTTTAATTATTATTTTGGCCATATGAGCGCCACGGCTAGGTCGAATGAAGCGCAATCGTGAAGTCAAAATCGACCACTTTATCGAGTATCTGGGGTCGCATATCAGCAATAACACAGCAAATTTAAAATTTCAAAGAATTGCTGCGGCAGTATCATACAACAACGTATTTTCAATGCACACTTTACACAAAAAAAAAATGACGGACAAAGTCGTAAAATGCTAGTAGAATAAAGAGAATACAATGACAGAAGTTAGACGTCTCAAGAAAAGAAAACTGAACGAGATAATATAGAAATAAGACAGAGTAATGCAAGACAACAAAAACTATCCCGATCTGACTGCAAATAGAGATCAAATACAAAAACTACTATATTGAAACGAGATTGTAGTGATTAGCTAGAATTACGCAAATATAATACAAGTAGTGCTGCTCTATTTAAAAATATATTAAATATATCAATATATAATATATCAAAAACATATTATGTCATGTCGCTGCAGTAGCACATGGCATTGGACACGAGCAAAAATAGTTGCAGCAGCTTCTGAAATAGGAAAATGCGGTAATTGAACGCTGTTTATTGACAGGAAATACAAATTAATTGGTGCCACGCCTGACCGGATTATCGGATCAGACACTATAGTAGTAAAAAGTGCTTCGTAGCAGTTTTTAAACTTAGCGTAGACGAGGCAGTTAAAGAAAATAAGTCGCAAACGTGGAATATTTGTTATTCACCGTTACATAACTCACTTAAGATGATTGAGATTTAGATTGAAGATGAAGATCGAAAGATTTGGAAACAGAAGACGATGATCAAGAAAATTATGAAGATAGCAGAAAATCAACAGAAAATACACAAAACATTAAATACCAAGGAACACCTATGCTGTACTATGTTTGTAGACAGTTATTTTTTTCAGAATGTTGACGTACCAGCTGTATTTATGTGAATATAATATACTTTTCCTGTAAGAACGTAATAAGCGCCAATTAGACAAATTTTAAAATTTTATCTCTGCACATACAAATAACTAAAATTGAAGTATTGTCGTAATAACTTTTTACTAAATGCATTTGAAAGTATTACGGAACTAATAACAAAAAAAAAATATTTTTAATACAGTTGCTCAAAAAGTGGCGTATTGCAGGGACGTATAGCGTTCGGGATGTGGGCTATTACATACTCGTGCTTTTTTTTTTACCTTTCCCGAACTCGTGCGTTCTCTTTCCCAACTGTCTAAATAATGTCTATTAAAAAGAAAAACCAACCATGAAGTTTTTACTAAAAAAAATTCATAGAAGTTTTTATGATTCATGCAAATACGTATATTTCTAAAAAGAAGCTATTCATTTGTTTCAATATCAGATTTAATGATTTGGTTGAATGAGTTAGGTTAGGTTTCATTTCATTTCATCTCACTAAATTTTATTTTCATTTCATATCAATAAAAAAATTAACTATTCAGTAGTTAATTTTTTTTGGACTTGGCTGTATGGGCATAGTTCCGTTTGCCTATAACCCGCGGCACGTAACTCCAGCGCTGACCGTTATTGCGCAGAAGTCAAAAATTGGGTATCACAGGGGGGCTACAGGGACGAAGGACTCTTGTCTCTCTCTGTCACATCGAAGACGAGGGACTCCTTTCTCTCTCTGTCACATGTGCGCGACTGTACCCATGCGCAGATATCCCCTCCACATTTCGCTCAGCGCTAGAGTTACGTGCCGCGGGTTATACCAGAATGGGCGAAGAGAAAAAAAACTCTGCTTATATTTTACGGTTGGTTAATTTCTGCAGTAAAACTATCCCTATCTACCATTTATCATTACTACCTACTAGCATGTCGATGAGAAAAATTTTTAGATATATTGCGCGCAACTTCTCGAGAGGGGACAGCGTGCGTGCTCCCTTCAGACCCCGCCTTCACCCCCTTGAAAGTAGCCATGCGCTGAACTGACAGCGCCTTAAGAACTAGAAGTCGACAATAAATAGATTGTGAAAACTAACACACTGATAAACACTTCAAATGCGTGTAACACTTGCCGCCGCGGAATTAACTAACGAGTGATAATATTATCATTTTACCCTGAATGAAAGCGCTAACCAAGGTTGAAAAAACGTAAAATTATTACAGATAGACACGGAAGTGTAAACAGATGGACACGGGAATGTGTTGGGTGCATATAGGACCCCACCAGGATTTTGGGGCCCAAGTCAACCTCACCTGCAAGCTGGTGCACCTGCTGACCAACAGACGAGGCTCTGGTGCAGGCTTTCCTTTCGGGGTTGGAAGTTCAGACTGCAGTCGCTCCTGTAAAGGCCAAAAATAGCCACTAACCATGGAAAGAGTAAATACTCGTATAAGGAATGTTGCCACGGATAGGGCGCCGTCGCAAAAAGGCGCGCAGGAGATTTGCCCGACTCCTGTGGCAAGTGGACAAAGGCTGCCGTGCTGTGGGCGAGCACGGTTAACAACGCGAGCCCCAACTCAAAGGAAACTCCGCTTCCCTACCTGGAACAATGGCACGCTGACTGGCCGCGCGAGGGAATTGGCCGACGTACTCGCCAGGCGGAGGTTGGCCATAGCGTTCTTGCAGGAGATACGGTGGAAAGGCAGCAGATCCCGGCTCATTGGTAATGGTTACAAGCTGATCTACACTGATGCACCTAGTGGTGAGAACGGGGTGGCCGTGGTGCTTGCTGAGGAGTTCCACGACGTCGTCTTGGAAGTGAAGCGATATTGTGACCGGCTTATGGTAGTTAAGGTGCTTATCGAAGGGTTTGTTACTCATTTGATAAGTGCCTATGCGCCTCAGGTTGGTTGTAGCGACGCAGCTAAGACTTCGTTTTGGAACAGACTCGACAAGGTGCTTCGGGACATGCCGTTATCGCAGGGGATAAAGAAGTTCGGCAGGTAAGATCTATCAGCCATTTGGAATGGGTTGAAACCACGCTCACGTAGCTCACGGCATGGAATCTGACCTACACACAGACAGATGATAGCTAGCGCATCACAAGCACATCAACGAACTGTAATTTTTGACGGACTGCTAATGGTGTTTTCAGTTCGCAGCATGGTCGTTGAAATCGCAAAATGGCGTCCTTGATGACGTGATCCATAACGTCACATGGGTCTATGTTGTCGCACTTTTGTTTATTCGGAATGGTGATCACAATGGGATGGCACCCATGGTACTGCAGACATTTATGTAGACATCGACGTTCTTCTATAAAAATTCGATGCTCGGACCAGATTCTCGGTGGCCTAGTTGGTCAATGGCGTCTGGCACGGAGAGTCAGAAGACGCGGGTTCGAATCCCGTCCGAGGATGTGAATTTTTCTCTCTATAAATTTCAATGTTTGAGATCGCTAAAGCAGGCGTTAGTGCTTTGAAAAGTAATACTATAAAAATCACAAGGGTTGCGATGTCAATGCGAAAGTTCAAGTATTTCTAAATAATGCTTCTTTCGGTTGGATGGTACGGTTAACTGTCCAATAGATGTCGCTCCGTCCCCGCAAGACGGTTAGTCAAATAGAGAGTTAAAATTCGATGCTCGGACCAGATTCTCGGTGGCCTAGTTGGTCAATGGCGTCTGACACGGAGAGTCAGAAGACGCGGGTTCGAATCCCGTCCGAGGATGTGAATTTTTCTCTCTATAAATTTCAATGTTCTATAAAAATGTTTGTACATCACTGTGCTCTATTGTCTAGTTGCGATATAAGGATTTTTTGAGTATTATTTTCACACCTTGGGTTACATTATCAGAGTTTTCATACAGATTCCTAAATTTTTTAAAATATTTTATAGCCAATGTTCATCAGAGATAACGTAGGATTCTAATGGTGAAAGAATTTTTCGAATCGGTCGGTCCAGTAGTTTCGGAACCTTAAATGCTAACAAACAAACAAACAAATTTTTCCTCTTTATAATATTAGTGTAGATACTGTGATAATACTCTGCCGTAGGATCCATGCTAAATAGGCGGTATAACCTAGAGATGAAAATTTTAACAAAAAATTCTTAGTTTGGGATATACTTAATCCAGTTTCTTGAAACCTGTAGAAATGGGTTAGTTTGAAAAGATTGAAGAGCGTTCAAGAAATCTGAGAAAATAACAGTCTTATTTCATTTCAACTCACCGGACTAAAACAATTAGCAGATGGACTCAAAATGCTGTAGCTCTTCGGAAAAAAGTAGACGCATAACAAAGAATGTTGCAAATCTAAAAATGTGATAGCAGAAGTCTCGTCAGTGAAGAATATGGAGTTTTATTGGAATCCATCGATACAGCTAACAAAGTTACTTTAAAAAAACTCACACATTTATTTACACTGGGTACATGTCCAAAGTTATAAGGTTTAAATATATATACATGTACATTCAAAAGAAATAAGTTCAAATGAATAGTTTTAACATAGTATAAACATGCAACAGTATGGAAACTAAACCTAGTTAAGCGGAAATAAACTTATACGTGACCATCTGTTTTGACGCGGCCTCACTACTGACAGCACCGCGACAACCGCTTAGGGCTCTCGTCGATGCTCATGTTTGTGTGAGTGAGCCGTTTCGAACGTTTGTAGGTAGTTTCCGTACTGTTTCCCTATATGTATACTGTGGATTTTTTTTGATATTCGTTAAACTAATACTTTATTTTATTATAGTATTACTTTTCAAAGGACTAACACCTGCTTAAGCACAAGGGTTGCTTCAACGTTCAAGGGAAAGTTCAAGTATTTATAAATAATGCTTCTTTCGGTTGGATAGTACTGTTAACTGTCCAATAGATGTCGCTCCGTCCCCGCAAGACGGTTAGTCAAATAGAGAGTTAAAATTCGATGCTCGGGCCAGATTCTCGGTGGCCTAGTTGGTCAATGGCGTCTAACACGGAGAGTCAGAAGACGCGGGTTCGAATCCCGTCCGAGGATGTGAATTTTTCTCTCTATAAATTTCAATTATTTTATTATATTATATACTTTTGGTATAATCCCGTTGACAAAAAATTATGTTTTATTTTTAGTATGCATTGTACGAGTAGTATGCATCTAGTTTTCATGATTAGGGCAAAGTCGTAAATAGGTACGACGACGAGCGTAGCGAGGAAGAGTTTTAGGTTACTTGTGAATATAACGCGTGAGCCGAGCGAGCGAAGCGAGATAGACGCGGGACCGGTCAGCGATGCGCCAGAAGAGTTTTGTTAGATTAACTCTTACCTGGTTGTTCGATACCTGCCAAGTAGAAAACAAGTAATATAATGGTTGGTTATTAAAATTTAAAAAATAAAAGTTTGTGATATAAATTCATTTTGTGTAATAAATATCAACAAGTACCTAACCTAAATAGGGCGAATTCTGTGCTTTTAATATGAATATTGAGTACAGAAGTTTGTTTAGAATTTATTTAGAAGAATTTAAAGCCGAAAAATATAAGTAGAACAGAAGATACAAGCAATAAAATAAAGTGTAACATGTGGATATAGAAGTGACGAAAATATGAAAAAAGTCACAATATTGCGTGTGCAAATGAATAATAACGAAATTAAAATTTATTTTAGTAATAAAAATACTGGTATATATTACATTAATCTGTAGCCAGTATTCGCAGTCGTTTATGAAAAATAAAAAAATCAAGATTACAATCTGACAGACGATGCCAAAAACGATCGATAATATTATGATAGCATCAACAAGTTAAGGCCTGCTTGGCAGGTACAGTCAGCGTAAAAGCCATTGATCGTTTTTGATCTTCCATTTATTTTGTAATTTTACATTTAAAAAATATAAATGAAGATTATTTATGTTTTAAATAAAATAATGAAGATTATTATAATTAATACGAATTACGAAATTGAACATAGATTAATCAGACTATATCTAAAGAACAAAAATATTATAATATGATATGATATTAATATGATACTGAATAGGCTGGGCTGGAATCGATATCGGTATATATTTTATTCATTCGAAAAATGATTCAAAAACAGAATGGAATTTATGAATATTTTTCAATGTTTTGACATGGAATCTTATTACTATTGATTAGCTTAAACTAATATTGTTTAATTTTTATAAGTAGGCTAATAATAACAATTTATTAAATCATATTATTCTTATGAGTACATAGCAATAATGTGAAAATGAATATTTGTTAACAAATAATCTTATGAATCTCTTAATTTTGACATGTTATTCTTTATTACCGATAAATATCAATACCAATAAGGGAAACAGCTATAATAAAAAAATTGCTAATATTTTATAATAGTTTTATATTATGCATGTTTCCTAAAAAACATACGAAACGCTTGAGAATGAATTACTAGGTACCTACCTGGACTATTAGCTTCCAGGCTCATACAGAATAATTAATAGTTTAAGTTAGCTCAATTACCATACCATGTTAAATTTTAATAAAAGATAATCGAAGACGCAATCATAACACATTCATAATGTAAAGGTGTTATTTTGTCATGTACCCGATAGATATTTCCCCAAAGTCAAAGTACCCCAAAGTCAGCTCGTACGTTCGATTTGCCGATATTCCATTTCATCGATGTATTCATGTACAATTTTGACAAGTACAGTTCGAGTATCCGTATCACCCGTAGAGATCCAATCGCTGGGTACAAAACCTGGCTTCGCAAGCAGCGGCCGTAATCCACGATTCAACGTATTCTGTTAGCTTCAATACGCTCATTATCCACTGTGGTATTAAAACTTAACGTTTGAATATTCGTACAGAGCATGCTTTGTATTATTTTGCTTTTACATGTAAACATGCAATATCGCAACTGGCGTTCTGTCACATAATACAAAAGTTGCGAACCTATTTATTCTGTTTTAAAGCATATTGCTGTGACTCCGGCCCCGCCCCTTTTCAAATATCCCTAGTTTCTGTGATCTGTGGTTTCACCGAACCAATTCAACGAAGCCATTTCAAAGGTAGTCCCACGGATTTAACAAGAGAGAGGATATGGCGCGAAGCATTTATTCTAGTGATTTGCATGTCGCAGTTATTTAATTACGCATCCCCATTGCACTTCACACCTACAAATGAAACAATAAACTCATAAAGTAATACTATGAACGCAGCGCTCTCATTAGCTACTTACACCAACACGTTAGCTCATACATAAAACGCACACTGACAAATCAACCAATGAAAGCTAATAACTCCCGGCCGATAGCAGCGGCCGCACTACGCGATGATGTGTGCTGCTACATTGCGGCATTTGTTTGTTAAGTTGTAACCAATTTCAAAACACTATTAGCAATAACGAAATGAATATACACTGGCATGCTGATATTTAAGATTTTAGCCAACAAGTTCTCCGGAACTTGTTGCTGCGACACGTGTCACGCCTTCTCAACACACCCTTCCTAAATCCGTGGGTTGTATTATCATTCGAATGTGTATTGGCTCGACGTGGCAGTGAATCGAAAGCTCGTAATATTCAAGAAGAGCAAAGGGAATTATGTGATAAAAATAACATAAAAAAGATAAACCATTTATTATAATTACTAGCTAACCTTCCAGCAGCTTCGCAAGCTTGGTCTTTGTGTAGTTTCTTTAGAATTTCCAAGTCCTGGGTTCGATACCAGGGTGTCTACCCTGGTATAGTTACCCTGGTAAGTTTGTCAACCCTTTCGTTGTATGGAAAAAAATATGTTATATTTATATATAATAATAAAAGTTCAATAATCACTGTGTCAAGTTTCATCATAATCTGTCTCGTACCTAGTTCAAGTGTGATGCGCGTACAATAGACACGCAGACAGACAGACAGACAGACAACAATTAAAAATGTATGTATATAAAAATGAACCCCTATTTCTCCTGGTCACGCTATAACTTGAGAACGGGTTTATCGAATTCATTCATCCTTTTTTAATACTTCGTAAAAGGTTCTTACATTTAAAAAATTAGAAAATTTAGGAGGTTATGGTGATGCTGAAGGCCGAGCCTACTACGCGAACGAAGTCGCGGGCAGTCGCTAAATTAATATCAACGTACACATCGAGTATAATTATAAAATTATATTTAATGTACAGATTTGGCTCAGTTACACTTTTATTAAATATTGTTATAGAAATAGAAGTTAGAAAATAGAAATTATTTTACACTAGAGACTGCCCGCGACTTTGTTCACGTAGTAGGCTCCCGCCTTTTCTAGCTATTTTCTTTCATAAGACCGTTTCCTTACACTAGTTAACACAACAAGAAAATAAATAGCGAGATGGTTCCATCCAATCTCAAGTTATAGCGTGACCAGGAGTAATAAGGGTTCATTTTTATACATACAGATTTCCGTGTTCTATCTGTAGTAATTTTTCTTTTCACCAACCTGTGTTAGTGCTTTAATTTAGGCTAAAAAGGTATTTTCACTCGATACTGAATTTCGCAGCGGCAAGTGGTACTAGTGTTTGATGTCTTTATCAGTGTGCACAATCTTACTTATTTTTGTACACTTACATTGAAGTGTTGATAAAGATTTATCTCTTACGTAAGTATTTTAAATTGCACAAAATCGTCATTGCACTTTTAGCATTTGGTGAGTAAATTTACTGGTGAAAAAGTAGATCAGCCCTAGTAATTGTTTTGTTTTTTTTTATTTAGTAGGAAAATCACACAAAACTATGGTTTACGAGTGGAAAAACAAAGTCACTCTCATTACTGGAGCTGCTACGGGAATAGGGGCTCTAGTTACCAGGAACCTCATGAAAGAAGAAGTTAAGGTACCATACATATCTACATTGAATGGTGTTTTAAGAATCGGTTAGGTCACGCGTGATATTTAACGGAAATTTTCCCCAACCAGTTTCGAGGTCGGTAAAATTTGTGTAGATATATTGGAATGTAACGTTGCGTGTATGTCATGAATAAATATATGTTCCTTGGTTCTTTTTTCTTTCTCAAATCTCCGGTAAACATCACGCGAGTGGAATGGACAAAACTTTCGATGATTTACTAGCTGAAATTACGAATCACCGCACTCTTCATTCACGAATTATGGATTTGTTAAAATGTAGAAAGATTTGTCATTTCGCTGACCAAACTGACGATAAAACAGGTCAACCTTCTGTGTATATGATCATAAAATCTAAGTGAGTAATTAACATCAATTGCTTCAATTTAATTTCAAGTGATTAAAACCGTATCAAATCCAGCTCAAAACGATTTTGTGATAGCATCACATTCTATTTATCGCATCATAATTATAAAATATAAATATTTTTAAAGCCACCAAGCCAATCATAGCCACCAAGACTACATTACTGCTCCAACTAGATTACTACAGAACAGTTTTACATACAATTGAACTCGTTTGTAAATACATTGTGTAGTGTTAGGTTTTGAGTGAGTCACTGGAAAAAATACACGGCTTTTGAGCCCGGCTACGATTCCTATAGCCATGTAAACGGCTGCACCAGTCGCGTTTGGCAGCCGTGTGAAGCACTGTGTACACGGCTCGATCTATAACACGCCTACGTCACTCACATATACGGTTGCGTTAGCTATATAGTATAGACGGTTACCTTTACCGTTTAAAATATTTTCCCAGCTGTTTGAAAATCGTAGCCGTGCAAAATACACGGCTACGCTTTAAGACGGTTGTCAGCGGGGTTGACACAGCGCATTTGTTAGTGTGAAAAACAATTACGGTAGAGTAAGTGTTTTAAACATGATCCAACGAGCAGTATGCTTAAACAAACTTGGCAGCGATAGCCAAGTACTTTGTATTTGAACCGTGTGTGTACTGTAACCGTGTCGGCTAAACCCACCAACCCTTACCCCGTTAACGCGGTTGTAACTGCAGTACCGGGTTTACACGGCTCTACTTTGCCGATAAATCGACTAATTTTTTCCCAGTGTAACGGTGTAATCAGTTCAAACAATGGAGTTAAATGTGGCTCCAGTTTGATAAAGCAGATGAAAATAAGCTCGCAAAAGGGCAAAGGTCCTTGACAACAAAAGACATAATTTTATTATCAACTTTGAAACTGCTTTAGTAATACGAATAATGTTACCTACATAGATGCCTATCTACTTACACTCCAAAGAACCTATTTGATAACAAAACTAGAAAGAAGCAGTGCAGTGGCACAAATCCTAATAATGAGGGTGATTCAAAATACATAATGATCACTCAACTTTAAGAAGAATTTGTAAGAGGGCGAGGGGCGAAAACCGCATAGGTACTTGTTAAAATGTCTAACTTTATTGGTAATTAAATATACGTGGCCCTATCAATGATAAGAGGTTAATCATTTAATAGTCAATCAATCTAATTAGTGCATCATATTATCTTGAAACGTTACAAATATGTACGTAAAATAATTTTGAATAAAAATTGGCATTGACGGTCTTCCACGCTGGACTGAAGTTGGTAACGCCGTCTACGTCACACAAAAACAGCATAGTAATAATGGACACCTGTCACTCGAACTAAACAAAATACGAGCTCTCGCCGCGCCGCCGTGTTTACTGTGTATACGAAGAAATAATATCAGGAAGAGTAACTGCCTTAAAAAAATGACCCAATAAAAGTCGTGCTAAATCAATAACATCGTTCACGCTGCTATGACTCAGCTGTCATAGTAGACGTTACAGCACGCGCGTGGAACAATCTTTCCTTCTGAAATTTAAACCAATCACCGAACATGTCTATTTGTAACCTCGGAAGTAATTCGTATTTGGAATCATACGTCGTTTTGGTTCGAAGGACCACTTTTTGCGTAGAAGTTGTTCTGAGTTATGCTTCCTGAAATTATTTCTTCGTAGGTGTATAGGTACGTAACAGTTATATTAACGTGATTTCAATTTTGAGAAAAAACATTTTCAATACTTAACTAAAAGCAAATACCAAGCTAACTAACATGTTATATGTAGCTGTACGTATCTATATCCAGTTGCAAGGTGTGGTTCGTTTAATTATTTACGTTGCAAACGAGGGGCACATTATGTGCAATTATGCATTGACATCTACTTGGGTCGGCACCGGCGCATCAGAAACAACGTAATATAGTAGAAAGTTCAACCATTTCAGTGGCTTCCGGGTGGGCTAAACCTCTTTTATATTTCTTTAGCTGAAAAATATCGTTAGGTTTAGTTCGGGGCAAATGGTAGTAAGACCACGAATCACTTTTTATTGAATAACCTGATTTCGATGATTGTTTTTGTTGGATATGCTCCAAATTGGTCACATTTTTTCACGACTGTCGGTTGAGAAATTGATATACTCGCAGTTGAAACGAAAAATGTAAAACGGTTAAACGGCTATTTATGATTTTCCGCTATCATGTTATTTCTCCTAAGCTCTAGCCAAAATCAGATAATCGTACTACAAAAAGGTATAAACCATAGAAAATCGAGACAGACTCAGCTTTTCTGTCGTACAAACAATAGATACAGATAATATTGTACCTTTCGTTTCGGTAAGTATAAAATGCACTAACCTACGAAGAAATAAGACTATTATTTCTTCGTAGGCACTAACTAACACTACAGTCTTTCATACATAGCATTTAAGTCCAAAGTGTACATATATAAAATATATTTGAGTAGGTTCTTACTGTTTCCTTTTCAGCATGTAGCAGTCCTAGACATTAACGAGGGGGCAGGTATCGACCTCCAAACCGAATTGAACGCTAAGTACGGTGCGAATAAAGTCAAGTTCTACAAATGTGATGTCACCAACGACGACCAGCTCTTGGGCAGCTTCGATGCCGTTGTGAAAGACCAGGGGTACATAGATGTTGTTATTAACAATGCTGGAATTATGAACGATGGACTGCACATTTATAGAAAAGAGATTCAGATTAATGTGGTAAGTGATCACGAAACACTACACAGTGAGGAAACTCTTTGCTAGAGGTCAATAGGTAGGTCAATATCAAGCAGGAACCATGTTGGTTGTTAAGTTTGGAAACAACTTAACAAATGATTTATTCTTTTTTGTTATGGGATAGGTTAGCAAACGAGCAAGCGGCTTACCTGATGGTAAGTGATATCGTCGCCCACGGAGATCCGCAATACCAGAAGTCTCAAGGATGGGTTGTCGGCCTTTGAGGAAGGTAGATAGGAAGGAAGCGATGAAAGGGTTGAGGGTGGAGGGGAGGGGGAAGGGGGATCGGGCCTCCGGAAACTCCTACAGACCGAATGAAACGCAATAGCAATATGTTACTTCACCTCGGTGTTATTTGGGAGTGTGGTACTTCCCCGGTCGTGCCAGCCCATTCGGCTATGTATATATACGAGTACATGTGGGGTTACAGCGTGGCACTACCACCAAAAAATTCATTGAGATGTTAGATCAGATCAGAGCACACAAAAAAAAAAATTATAAAACAACTTCATAAATTTTGTAGGGCCTAGCTACCGAACCAGAATAGGTACAGTTACCAATTTTTTACCAAAAAGTTAATACCTACAGTTTTGTGCCACGGGATGAACAAAAGTTTGTTAAATATTTGTAATCATAAGTATGTCTACTGCACTTAAAGATAACCTGTAACCACTTAAAATAACTATGTTAGACCGAGTTATAGAATGGGTCAGTAATAAGCTCTATCTCTCGTGAATCTAAGCCTGAACGGTTACACATTTCATATTACAAACAAAAATGTTTACTGGTAGAATGAACAATTTTCAGACAGCGTTAGTGACTGGAACTTTGAAAGCAATGGAAATTATGGGCAAGGATAAAGGCGGGAAAGGAGGAGCCGTGATCAACATTTCGTCCATCGCTGCATTAACCCAAACACCAGTGTTCCCCATATACTTCGCCACCAAGGCTGCTGTCTTGCAATTCAGCAACTGTATTGGAGTAAGTATAGTTAACTTACTTTACTTTAAAGTCATGGGCAAAGACGTCATTAAAAGTTCATTTATCATTGCATTAAACCAGTTACTATTTTCTCCTATTTAACTACGTTGCCGTAACTCGTGATGAAGTTTAGGAAAAAATGTTATATTTTATAAAAGCTTTTCACAAGTTGAAGTAGGTATCACGTAATCTGACTGTTTGATCCAGAGCCTTCGTATGTACTCACCTAACGACCAGTTTCTATTTTAACCTTCTAAATAGTAATAAGATAAATAACTCAAATAGAAGTAAGAAAAAAATCGACCACAACTTGTCTAGATGAACTGTTTTCTAGAACTACTTCAAATCCATTTTATGGAGTCATAGTGGTATAATTGAAATGTATCATTTGTACTTATCTAAAATAAGTTTATAATTATTATAATGGTAACGTATGATGTCTCATAGGTAGTTTACAGGTTACTTTACATAGTTTACAGGTTTAGGGAGCAAAGCATCTGTCTCCCTGAAGACTCTTTCGCGAAACGTAATTGTGGCCTCTTTTGGCTTACTCTAACATAATAATCATATTGTACAGCCTCTATACTATGTCTAGATGTTCTTTTATTGTTGATATCAATTTAATAAATTACTAGTATAGATAAGTTCTAGGTCTAGAGGTTGGAGATAAATCTATTACTTGTGTATTTGTAGAGGCCAACCTTTTGGTTACGTACAGTAATAGGGTGCTTACCACGGTCGATCCCGGAAAAAGACTGTAGCTTTCACAACTGCTACTGCCTGCGGTTCAAGGCCTGACCTGCCAGTTACAGGATCAAACATGGAGCTTTCTGTGCCGGAACTTCGTCCAGCAGTCTTTTAGCAAAATGTCAGGATATTTTAACTGATCTTTTCTAGCTTGATTCGTACATATAGTTTTCAGGATTTATTCATTGAATCATTTAATTGTGTTAGGCCTATTAATAAAAGCTGCAGTTACCTACCAAACAGAAGTCCACTTTCGTAAACATAGTGCCAGAACCAAACTCTTTTGCAATGCTCGGTAATGACCGGGGACAAATTATAATATTGCATTAAATACAGACGAACTATACACAGTCTAAACAAATTATGAGATTATTTGATTGGTGAGATCAATAATTATTATTATATCGTAGGGAAATCAAACTTAAGCCCTGAACTATCAGTCAGTAGTTCAGTTTTTGGCTGTTAAGTATGAGCGATGTGTTCGAGTGTCTATGATCTCTTATATTTACTCAAGAAAATCAAAACCTATATAATAATACAAACATGTTTGAGCACAAATCAGTAAAATATTGAATCAAAATGATTCAGTATTAAAAAAAAAATTAAAGATCACTTAAGTAAATAGATTAATATTAAAGTTCCGAACAAAGTGTAGAACTTAGGGAAAGAACGTGAAATTATCTCCCGTCACTCTTTTACGTTACGTACCTATTTAGCTTAAAAATAACGCAAGCAATAAACACATTACATAAAAGCTAAAAGAGAAACACATCGTATGATATGACGGCAAACTTAGATCGTAACTTTATTCGAATTACTCAATACATTCAATAAATTCAGTGAGGAAAAATAAAACGATTAAATAAAACAATTGCCTTTGTTGTAAATCAGGTAGTATACGATCTAGATTTCCCTGTATATATATACTTAGCCTCTTTTCTATATATAACTTTCACTGGCTTTTAACACTGCGAACTTTAATACAACTGACGCCAGTAGTTATGTATCTCGGTTGCTAAATAAAAATGGCCGCTCTATGTCAGTTTGGACAACTCCGGTAGGCAAAAATGTTAGTAAGTTGATGACTGGAGCTGACAAAAGTGACGTAGAGCGGCCATTTTTTTCGATTTCAATCAACATTTGTTAGCAACTGAAATACATAATAGCCGTTCAGAGCTAATTTCACCATGCTTTGTTTGTTAGTTTAACGCTCTGTCATTCCGTTAACGGATTGTTAAGTGTTTCACCATGCGCTAACGTCTGTTTAATTTTCTAAATCAGGAGTTAATTTTAATTACTGCTCTAGGGGTCCGTTAAGTCGTTAACAGACGATTAGTTTACAATAAAGCTGTCAATATGGAAACGACGTAGGTATAACTATAAATTTATTCCAACTGCAATCGAACCGTAGCTCATTTTCACCCATATTCTTATTCTGCTATTGAAAAACAGTGCAGCTGCAGTTACGTTTCTACTGATGCCAGCGATCGAATAACATTTTTCGAGTATATTATGGTAGCTCGATAGATCATGAAGACGACGCTAACTCGTTGTGTTTAATATTTAAAAATAATATGGTGGTGTTGAAAGTTGTGAAACAGTAGAATTGTCCCCCAGTTTAAAGAAGACTTTTCTATAAATCTGGGAAATCAATTCAATATCTACAAAGAAGTCCACATTACCATATGTCTAATTATGACAGTTATGTCACAATAAATACTTTTTCATTTTGAAATATGTAATAGTGACGAAATCAGGCCACATTATTCGTACCTTGTTATTAATCCTTATCGACTCTAATAATAAAAGGGAAAGATATATGATTGTATGTTTCTTTATTTCTATATAATGGATACACGTAAAACTACTTAACCGATTGAAACAATTATTTCATGAGTATAAAGCTTTTTTTTTTTTTGAGGGGGAAATGCTGTCCACTTCCCTTCCGCTACGGGGGTAGACGGAAGGGGGTATGTGGGGCTCAGACCCACTAAAACCCCCCCGTGAGCAGTCCTCCGCCAGATGGTGCGAGATTGGGTTGCGCTGGCATTCACAATCTCGCCACGAGTATAAAGCTACCTTATGCCGGAGTAACATACGCTATATTTGATTCATCCTCATCATCATCCATCACACGGGTGAAACCGCGGAGCGTAGCTAGAAACAGATATAGCTCACATTAACAGGTTTGACAAAAGCAGGCAAGATTCGCGTTTTTATGTTGTAGGTTTCCTAAAATATTTCTCGTATGCTGTTGATTTGTGATCTGCAACTATAACGCGTAAGTTTAAATGTGAAAAACTATTTTAAATTACAGTTGGACGAATACTACAGCAGGACCGGTGTCAGAGTTATAGCTATTTGTTTTGGAGCAACAGACACGCCTCTGCTGTACCCTAAAAACATCGGCAACTTTAATGAAGAGATAGAAAAGTCGTATGTTGAGGAACTGAACTCATACCCGATGCAGAAGTAAGTCCTTTTGATTTCGTATGAACAAGAATACGAGTTCGTATGTAGTTAAACAATATAACAAGGAAATGTTAAGAAGTTGGTAAGTCGGTACTTCCCCTTCACGTCGTTACGCCCCCTGTCATCTACGCGTGTTGCCAGGGTTAAATATTGTTTACGTCTAAAGATATATCGCTAATACTCGTATATAAAATATTTTCTTAACTTTTAAATCATTATTTTTCTCATGTTTAAAAAAAAAGAGATTTATAAATATTTACCCATATTAATATGATACGTACCTACCTTATAGATACTTAAAAATTATAAGTTATTATAAGGAAAATTTTAGCAGTATGTTGACAACCTTCGAGGTAAATCAAAATTGTTGTACTGGCCATTTTGTATGAAAATTCATCTGTAGCTATATCTATCTTAAGCGTATCTACACTAATATTATAAAGAGGAAACATTTGTTTGTTTGTTTGTTTATATGAATGGGCTCTGAAACTACTGGACCAATTAGTAACATGTATATATTGGGAAAGTTTGGCGGCCAAATAAATTACATGGCATCAATCAAATTACATCCGAAACATGGCAACCAATGTGATAACTTCAAAGACCTTACACTGTTACTAAGTGTAAGGGCTTTGGGTAACTTATCATAGTTGTTATTTGAATTTCGAACTACTTAGCTTGCAAATAGAAAGAATGAACTGCCATTTATATGTACTTTACACTAATGACCGACCAATAATTAGTTTACTATAGTCAAACAACTATTAGTAATGAGTTCAGAATAAACAAAATAAAAGTTAAGTAGGTATTTGTGACAATTTTATAACATTAAAGGAAAAAATCGGGTAATTTTCAAAACAAATCGAAAAATTCGAATATCTCGAAATCCATGAGAGTTATCTTCAGGTATTTTTTTGTAGAATAGACCTAAGGATAGCCTACTTCCAGCTGTGTCGTTTTCTTTTTGGGACACCTTTACATATACGGAGACGAATCGATAAGTCAAAAAATAAAATACCACAAAATTTTACGTCAAGTATACGTCAAATTTTTCCAATGTTTAAAAATTCAAATTACATTGTTAATTTATAACTAAGACTCGTATGTAAATTTCTGTCAATAATAAACTTATTATTATATTATTATTATACAAACTTGACCACCCCGTTGCACCCCTTTTTAAGGGTTGTTTTGAATAATGAGTATCTACGTTTTTTATTACTTTTCATTCCATATATTCGAAAAGGACGACTTGGTTCGCCTGGTAATTTTATTGAATGGTCAAATGCAAGAGGCGCCAAGAATTTTACAGAAACTGTGTTTCCAGTACTTAGCCAAAACTAAACAACCTTCTACTCTTTGGAGTACCTACTCAAAGCTAAAATCAACAGCCAGTTCTAATAATAACGTGAAACTGTTCGAAATTAATAGCGTATCTGAAGAGGGTGTCTGATGGATTTAAGCTTAAAAAATCCAAAGTGTTCTCAGTCAAAAACATGAAGACTTTCCTTAATGAGGCGCCCGACAAAGTCTTTTCTGCCGTAAAAGTAAGTAACTATGTATATGGATTAGTAAGTATAACCGTAATGATTTAAACGTGACATCCCCATTGCTCAACTAGTTTGCTCAACTGCATAAAGTTGAGCAGTGTGCAATACCCAATGCTCAACTGGTAATTGCTCAACTATGAATTGTATATATGGGTGATAACCCGCTGATCAACTCCTTCTCTATACTGCTTAAGTAGATTGCTCAACTGCCACTTCTTACGCACTGCTCAACTAGTTATGAAATCAGAAATATCAATTGGGCACGGGCTAGAAAATTAACGCGTTCAAGAAAAACATCCCGTTTTTGTATAATATTATAATATGGTACATAACACTAAACAGTGTATGTATATTAAGGTAGACCCACCAGAGCGGGCGTCTTCGCACGCTTGGTCATCGTGTAGTGGTGGATGCACCGTTTTGGAATCTCGGGATCCTGGGTTCGATACCCAGGTTGGACAGTTATTTGACTTTTCTGACAAAGAAATTGTTAATAGATGGCAATAGGCTG
This sequence comes from Selenia dentaria, assembly GCA_917880725.1. Taxonomy (NCBI): domain Eukaryota; kingdom Metazoa; phylum Arthropoda; class Insecta; order Lepidoptera; family Geometridae; genus Selenia; species Selenia dentaria. The sequence continues at coordinate 34,138,247 of OU862878.1, read as the reverse complement.
GCCCCTTATTACATGGAATCAAAAATATATATGGCGAAACGCAGGTGTTTAAAACGCCGCTACTTACTCCTTCGAGGATATATAGGACGATTTGTCATGGTGTGTTTAATAATAACATGTAAGTATTGCATTATTTTCGTTAAATTTTAAATTTATCAAGTTTTGAGTACATTGCATTAGATTTTTTTCCTTACAATAATTACTGAACTTGACAGTAAACTCTAAACTGAAATGTAAAAAAGACGTATTACATTCTTAATTATTACGTTTTTTAGCCGTACCACAGAAGTTCATACGTAAGCATACAGACAGACTTTTTTTTTCAAGAACGTCATATTCTTGTTCATTACATCTTGTTAAGTACATTTTGTTTGGCCTCTACTCCTTTATTATAATTATAGAATAGAAGTATAGTATAGAATAGAAATATAGATTAAAAAAAAATGTCTTGAATTCGTCAACTCTTATGTTGTAAGAAGCGGATGAAACATATTAATTATGTGGTTTGGAGTTTTTAGTTCTAGTTTATAAATATAGTTGTGCAGCGTTATTTGCAGAGGGCAATACCCACAGCTAAACTATTCATACATAGTCGAGCGATTATCAGTTGAGCCGTTGGTAATACCATTACTCAACTTTTACCAGTTGAGCCGTTGGTATTACCCACTGCTCAACTTGATGCAGTTGTAAAGGATAACCTACTAATCTAAAAGATGAGCAAAAATTAATTGAGCTATAGGGCATTAAATGTTCGGTAATACAAACTACGTCCTACTGCTCAATTGAGCAGTAGGACATAGTTTGTATTACCAGACCAACCAGACTTAACCAGGTAATGGGGAAGTCACGAAAATGCACATTTTATTGTCACCTATACAACTTCGATAGATACTTGTCTTATTCACATTCAGTTTTGTTATAGGTTATAGGTGGCTTTGATTTTCGGAGCTTGTCGTGACAATGAAGTTATAAAACACAGGACATTGTTTTCGTCGTACTTTTGTTACCCTTTTGGCAGATTCTGGAGCGGAATTAACTGTTCTCAAGCGACATGGAGGATGGCAGTTGAGTGCTGCAGCAGGGGGGTAAATAGAAGATTCATTTGAGAACAAAGCGAAAGCATGTGAACGCATCATGGAAAACATTAAATTGCAACCTTCAGTTAATCCATCTATGCCACTGTCACCGCGCACATCCAAACAACGAGATTCACGGTCACATTTTCCTCAAAATGAGCCAGTTTCGGAATCGTTATTTGAAACACGCAGAATATAAAATCTACAACAATCTCTATTCCTAATAAAACTGTAACAATACATTTTCATAATTTCGAAAATGTCGCAAATGTAAATATAAGTTTTTAAGTAGTTGTTTTATTATTAGATACTACCTATTCAATTTCAATTTAGTTGTTACTCTATGTTTTATCAAATAATAATATTACAATAAATTATGAGGCGCCTTTTATTATCTCATAGCGGATGATGAAAAGTGTATCACTAGGGCGCAAAATATATTTTTGGCTCGCGAGACGTACTTTGAATCCCTCGCTACGTTCAGGTTTCTACTAAAGAATCCCTCACTTTGCTTTGGATCCAAAAAAGCGCCTTTGCCAAAAAAATATTATTTTGCTCCCTTATGATACAATCTACAATTTCATATATAACGAATAATTAAAAATAACGAAGTTTCATATTAAGTTTCCATCCCCCATTTTGCACCCTTAGGGTTTGAATTATAAAAAAATTGTTTAGTGCACACTTACGTCATTTAAGGAACATTTGTACAAAATTTCATGCTTCTAACCCCGGCTGTACGTTGATCGATCAGTCAGCCAAATAATTTTTATTAAACTATAAGATATTGGGACCAAAAGCGGTCATCCATGTAATGACCGCATGAAATAAATTTATAATAACTGATTAGATTTGGGCAAGGTTTGGTTAATTGAATTGAGACTGTTTAGGCTTAAGCCCCGCAACCAACCAGCAAGCGTTTTGTATTTAAATGCGGCTTTATCTTTTGAATTTGTGACTGATCTAAGCGTATATGCATATACACAGTATTTTTTGTGTTTGACAAAAACAAAAAGCGACAAAATTAACTCTGATGCGAGGCCTTTGCATCCAAATGCTGATTATGTCTCACTTTTAGCTATTGCAAACATATTCCGAGCTGTACCTTAAGATGTTTTTTGTTTGCAGGATAGATAACGCGGCGCAAGGCGTAATCGATGTGTACAAACTAGCTGAGAGCGGCAGCACCTGGATATCCACCTCCGACAGACCTGTTAAAGATATCACGGACACTGTTCAGAAGGCATACGGCCTAATGTCGACACACGTTTTCGAATAAGTCGACACACGGTGTAAAAAACGATGTTTGAATTTGTTAAAATGCTAATTTTAACAAATTCATTATTCAATAATTATTATATTATTTATTTATTGAAAGATAAGTTTTAATTAATTTTACATTTTACGCTATTTTTATTTGTCAATTGAATTTACCCCTTAGTTTTTATCTCTTTGGAAAGATAATAGGGAGTCGAGTTTGTGGGGTTTGTACAAGTACTAATCTAATTAAAATGTAATAATCTAGTTAAAGTAAAGTATAGATCGGAGCCATTGATTAATAATACTGGGGTCCCTCAAGGCAGTAGTATACTTGGCCCATTGCTCTTCCTAATTTATATAAACGATCTTCCAGATGCCACTACTCATAAAAGTATACTTTTTGCCGATGATACTACAATAATAATTAAATTTATTTTATAATAAATTTACCAATAAGGAACTGGCTCAGCACACGGTTGATAATGCTCTAGCAGACGTAATACTTTGGATGAAATCAAACAAGTTGAATATTAATATAAACAAAACTAATATAATACAATTTCAATCATATAATTCTAATCCATTTAATTAAACTTGTCATTAATTATAATAATGAAATAGTTAACATTGTGGTATTTTATAAATTTTTAGGACTGACGCTTGACAAACATCTTAATTGGAAAAAACATGTTGATTTATTGTGTAAGAAGCTAAATCGCTTTATAATTGCTTTAAAAAAAATTAGAAACACTGTGTCTGTGGAGGCTGCGTTGACTGCATATCATGACTACGTATCGTCGTTGCTCAGATACGGCCTGATAATGTTGGGTGACTCGGTCGACGTAGACAGGGTGTTCAAGATTCAAAAGAGATGTATTAGAATTATAAATAAAGCTTGGTTCTTGGACAGCTGCAGACCGCTATTCAAAGCATGTAACATACTTCCTCTACCATGTATGTACATCCTGGAAATTTGTATTTTTGTGAAAAATCATCCAGAGTATTTCAAAAAACGCTGTGAAGCTCTTACCCGGCAAGCGCGATTTTTCTTTCAGGAACGACATCTTTCTCCAGGAAATCGGCCAACCTCTGTCCCCTACGGTTCCGTTGTCCATAGCCAAATTGCCCCACTTTCGACTCATCCTCGCTTCTCTTACCCAACTTCGCGTTGAAGTCCCCCATAACAACTAGAAAGTGCGTTTCAGAGGTATGTATGGCGCGACTAATGTCCTCATACATATCCTCCACCTCATCATCCGGGTGCGACTTCGTCGGTGCGTATACCTGAATGACCTTCAGCGAATATCGTTTGGATACTCTGAGTATTAGGTATACGACCCTATTGGAAACGCTATCGATCTTAACTATGTTGTTAGTAAGGGACTTGTGGACGAGAAACCCGACACCACCTTGGGACTGTTGGTCGCCCTCCCGGTGGTAGAGTAGGTTACCTGATTTTAGGGTTATCGTGTCCTCACCCGCTCTACGGACTTCAGATAACCCCACAAATACTCATCCTACTTCAAATTAAAATGCGTTTGCCCACAATTTCGCCTGATATTAATTGCCCCGGAGACGGTCATTCGCAATGGATTCTACTCCTAGCCATTCAGCATATGTTATTTCACTTGAAACCATACCTTCTAACAAAAACACAGTATGGCAACATTAGTTATTCACGGTAGGTAAAGATATGGTGGCAGTAGTATCCCCGGACGATCTCATTCACAAAGTTTTACTGCTCTTAGATGCTGCACCTGAGACTTAACAACTTAATGTGTCTGGGTAACGGGCGGAATTCGTAACTTGTGAGGAAATGCATCTGTGCTAGGCAGAGATTATTACCTAATATCGGGTGTCTCGTGCTTGTGTGACACCTATTATAATAAACCAATAAAACCAGATTATGCTCATGTATTCCTTAACTTGAAACCCAAATCTATACCTATATAATTACATTTCACTGGATTTACAGTATGCTTACATTGGTTAATAAACACCACATCAGTAACATTGGAAAGTTCTATTCGAACGTAGGCAAATTTCACAAAAGTAACGTTACAGTAAGCAGACCACACAGAAATATACTTAGCTTATAATACAAATTTATAAGTACTCCTATTTTGCCATCTGGCTGACTCTGACCAAATCTAAAAAGCAACTGCCACAAATGTTTAGGTGGGTTCTCCGACGCCACTTTCTTGGCGGGAGAATGCCATGTTCTTCATTGGCTGTCGGAGGCTACGTCAGACCACGAGATGCCCTCCATCTTGGACTCGCGGAAGTACTTCAGTTCACGTAGTTGCCGCCATGTTTGATAAGCGGAAGTAGTGGTGTATTCTTTTATTTGTCACACTTTCTAATACGAGTACCATAAAAACAGTATTTTCAAAAAATTTGGAGACTGCCTTGCATAAAGGTATCGTTGACTTTATAAACAAGCATTCTATTCTAAGAAACGAGCCACATGGTTTTTGGAAAGTCAATGTATGTTTTGGCCTCACGAGATAAAGTGCCCAGCACAAAACTGGTTCAGCTATCTTGAAAATAGAAGGATCCCGAGAATCCCTTTTTTCTATTATGTTTTTTATTCTAACTAATTTGGCATGAGTTCCTCAAAGCTTTGTTTGTCATAATCATAGTTTGACATAATTGTCTTTTCGCGTATTATTTCAGTAAGCATAAATATACGTTAGACTAATAGTTTAAGTCCTAATTTTGATTTGCAAGTCATAAGGCATATATTTAATTCGTCTAATAGTTTTTAGACATAAAGATCCGGAGTACCTCTAAATTTCGACATGTTCAATATTTCGAGTGGCTTATTCAAAAAAATATAGTTCGACAAGTCATAGTCATTGCTTCGACAGAACAAATATTCGCCTATTTTGAATTTTCCCTTATTATGCTTAAATATCATTATGCGTAAGTAAATTTTGGCTTTATAATAGTATACTTAACAATTATTATGCTTAAAGTAGATATGCTTCAAAAATTGTGTAAAAAAAGTTATGCCAAACGAATATTGTGCGTAACTATTATTAGGATAAGTGAATATATGCCAAGTTAAATTATGACAAAAAAAATTATGCAACCAAATTAGAAATATAGCATATAGTGGTAAATTCAAATCATTTAAGTCTAACTTTAGGGTAAATAATTTTGGTGTGCCTCAATTTAGACTTCTGCGGCCACTCTACATAAATGATCTTCCGGAAATCACCAGCAATTCGAGTATATTATATGCTGATGTTAAATCCTTAGTAATGACGTGTAATAATAGTACATAACATTGATAAGTAAACTTCTGATATAAATAATGCTGTTTAATCTATAATGAATTGACTTGACGAAAATGATTCAAACATAAATTATAAAAGTAATTATGTTCAGTTTGGAACGTTTGAAAGAAAACAGAGCAGTTTAGTATTTAAAATAGAGGTGTGTGTTTAAATAAAGTTAAAGTAAACTACATTTCTCGGTGCGATTATCGTTAAAAATTGCCACTGGAAGTTTGATGTTACAAAATTTGGGGAGGCAATAATGCACAACCATAATAATGCACAGCCAAAAAATGTACAGTCAATAATGCACGGCACATAATTCATGTACCTATATGAATTTGAAAAATATGATCAGCTTTTTCTGGCCGCATTTTATTGCCTCTTCAAAATCGGTCCGTATTGATAATACACAGCCAATAATTCGTGTACATGCTTCCAATTATTGGATGCGAAATATCAGCTCGTGCCCATAATGCACAGCCAATAATTCGATGCCAACCATATACAAATATAGAATCTTATCTTCATGCCTCGCTTGTGTAGGCGAGTTGGAGAGTGAACGAATGTCACAGTAGGTGCGACAACGAGCGAAACGAGGAGGAACGTGACATGTTAACAACACAACGCGCGAGCTCAGCGAGTGAAGCGAGCGTGCCGCAGAAGCGGCCAACGAAAGCGCCAGAATTATGATGAATATCACTCAAAAGTGGACTGAAAATCGTTAAAAGTATATAGATAATTGTTACTTGAACGTGCACTACAATTAGATTGTATACTAGTACGTGCCTTTGACTGTTCCATTTATATTTAGTCTGTGATGTACACGGATTATTGGCTGTACATTATCGTCCTGTATAAAAAGATAAAAAGTGTCTGAGCCATACGAGCAATAATGCACACCCTGATATTTCATGTACATGGAAATCCTTTTCCTGGCTACATATATGCTCGAGCAATATCAGCCCGTGTTGATAAAACGCAGCCAAATAATGCACAACCTGTATTGCAAAGCCTGATAATTCGAAGCCATTCCACGGAATATTGGATGCATAGTCTACTATACAAACGAAATCGCGGGCAGTCGCTAGTAATATTATAAATGCGAAAGTACGTTTGTTTGTTACTCTTTCACGCCTAAACTGTTGAACGGATCGCGATGAAATTGGACTAAAAGATATATTATAATTGGACTAAAAGATATATATAGGGTACTATTCATCATCATCATCTTATCATCCATCAGCACGCGGGTGAAACCGCGGAGCTCAGCTAGTTTATAATATTAGTGTGAAGATTGTTGTGTGCGACTTTATCAGCGTAGGTACTAAACTTTTCGGTGACATTATGGTTATAAAGCTTGATTTATTTATCAATGCATACAATCAGTTTGTTTTCGGTTTGAGTCAAGTACCTACTACTAAAGTTGATAAAAGATTGATAAAATGTATTATCTTTCAAGTATTTCAAGACCACACAGAAGTTTCACATTATGATTTCATAGCTGGCGAGCAAATCTTGTGGTTAATATTCTTTTTCTCCTCTCAGTACATTGTGTAATATTTTTAGTTAGGTGTTCATTTGGTCAGAAAACAAAACTATGGTTTACGAGTGGAAAAACAAAGTTGCTCTCATTACTGGAGCTGCTACCGGAATAGGGGCTCTAGTTACCAGGAACCTCATGAAAGAAGAAGTCAAGGTACTTTCCACACACATATAATATACCTATTATATTCACCTCGGATGTGGAAGAAAGAAAGCCTAAAGAAATCTTCTTGAAAGCAACTTCACACTCACAGCTATATTTAATGTTTTTTTTTATTAATTTTCCAAAATAATATAAATTTCAAAGTTATTTTTATAAATCACCAGCTGAGCTACGTGGTTTCACCTGCGTGGTGATGGATGATGAACCTTTGTCATTTCCCCGGATATAATCTATCTTCTTGCCAAATTTCATCTAAAACCGTTCAGCAGTTTAAGCGTGAAATCGTAACAAACAAACTTACTTTCCTATTTATAATATTACCAGCGACTGCCCGCGACTTCGTACGCATAGTAAGCTCGGCCTTCGGCCTCGCCATAACCACTCATCTTTTTTTTTTACTGTAAGAACCTTCTACGAAGTACTAGTGAAGATTAAAAACAAAAAGATGAATGAAATGGGTAAAGCCGTTCTCAAATTATAGCGTGACCAGGGTAAAAATAGGAGTTATTCCGGTCGGATCCCCCATATCTGATACCCTGGGGGATCCGTTTTATTTTATAATATTTTCTATTCCGGTCTGATCCCCTGTGCAGTAGATCAGAAATAAATTGGAATATTTAATTCCGGTCGGATCCCCTAATCTGATCGCTTGCTGGTTATTATTACTTTTTAATTCCGGTCTGATCCACTTAATATTTTGTCATTCCGGTCGGATCCCCTTAAGATTGCTTCTCTTTATGACAGGTAAGTACAATCAAGAAAAAAACTGTAATATAGTTATAAAATAACATTTTTATTTGTAATTAGTGTTTCATTCAGTCATCGCAGGTATTTGGCATTTTTAATTTAACAAACCTAGTAACACCTCACCTAATAATATTATAAAATTTGAATATCTTAATCACTTAGCATAAACAGAACTTATAATAGATATATTATATAAAATCATCACAGATAATCAGACATTTGGACAGATATCAAAAATAAACAGGATATAAAACTTACTATAAGTAATTATAATTATCACAGATAATCAGATGTTTGGTCTTTTTATTTGAATAAACCTAAAATGAAATATATAATTATGTTTCTAAGTAATTAAGGATTTTAATTATCTTAATCGGATGACTAAAAAATCTTAATCACTATAACTATCACATTAATCACAGTTCAATTTACAAGCATGTTACAATCAAGTTACAATTTCTTCAACATTTTAACTTTTCCAAACAGTGACCAACTGTAATTTTCCCAGTCAGAAGTTGGTCAGTTACATGTTGGTACCACTTATCGGTTGCAATGTCATTTGTTAGCCGTCGTTTTGGGTTGGGCATTTCAATACTATTAATATTCACAATTTGTAACTGTGCATCTTCTTTTAAAGCTTTTAAAAGCTGATATAGATTTGGGTTTTTTGGCATACTGCTGTTTAGTTTTTTATGCCAGGATTCCACAGCATTGGTTGTGCGATGGCGTTGATTGTAGGCACACCAAGTATCAACGAAAGCTTCATCCTCTAGCCATTGCGTGACCATATAATCGTTGAATGCTTGTATTTCTTTACATTCCGGGGAATCTTCCATTATGTAGCACCATCCGTCCGGGATATACTCTCGAGGTAGTAAAGGTAAAAATGCTGATAACGCTACATGTTTGCGAAATCGTTTGTTTTTCGTCAAATTCAGTGCTTTAGCTTTCTTCCACACATTATGAGTAAAATGGAAGTAACACCCTTTTACTTCAACTAAGGGGAAAATTATTGTTATGGCATTCATGGCTGCTTGCTCGAAGTCTGTCATATATTTAAGTGGATTCCAATCTGGGATGTATTCCTTTAATAACTGGAATAATGTTCGATAGATTTCTTCGGTTTTTCTATTCAGTAACGCATATATTAATGGTACTATTCGTGTGTGCTCGTCATCACTCCCAAGGTCACCATGTATGGTATAAAGTTGAATAAATGGCGTCGGGCAACAATCAAAGGTTCCATCGCTTAAATAAAATTTGATGTCTCGTATATATTTCAAAACCTTTTTATCGGCAAAAATGATAATTCTTATATTGGAGGACTCTTCATAATGATCGACCAATAAAAAATCTTCAAACTGTTGAATTTTTACTTCTTGAGCATCTTTGCACTGTATTTTTGTTATACCAGCTTCTTTATTTCTAGCATCATACATCGCAGTTTTTATGTTTGTAAACGACGGAAGCTTCTTTATCAATTCTAAGCCTGCGTCGTTAAATTCCGCTTTTAGGCTATTGAAAATATTCGGGAGGGGGGAAAAAGACGATGATAATACCTTTGCTCGGCAATCGTGTAATTTATGTGCGATTATATTATCAATTTCACTGGGCTTGCATTGATGTTGTTTCTCATTAGTTATGTCGTTACCCTGAAATAGAATACAAAATTGATAATGATAACTAAAATTCCAGGCCTAATAAATAAAAAATTCGATAAATTATATGAAACGTAACTACCTACCTTGATATTAAGAGACCCCCAGCAGTTCTTTCGCCAGTTGACACAGCGCCAAAGAGTCCATCCGGTTTTATATTCCTTTTTCTTTGTATACTGGTGACCAGCTCTCAGTAAAACAACACCACCATTTCTATTAATGAATGTTAACTCATCAGAATTTTTAAATGATGACGACGGCTGGCTTCCATCGTCAGACATTCTGGAACGCACAGCAATAGAATGTGAATAAATATTATAGCATCATAACTTTTATTATTTAAATAATACATTATTTTTAATTACCTATCAAATAATAAACCAGATCATCTATGATTCTCAATAAGATAAATTAAATAGCTATCTACAAATACTTACTTTTTCGGAAGGACACTTTTACTTGCACACTCACACAGTTAACAAGACAGAAACTAACACTGTTACATTGATAACCCTTACCCTTACCCTTTTCTCGTGGTCAATAGAAGTTAACTGGTCACTGATTGGCTACTTCAGAATCGTAAGACAATAGCCAAGGCGAGCACAATGCATAGCCATACTTTCGCAGGTAAAAAACATTACAAAAGGATTCAAACCGCTTGCGTAGACTCTGCAGAGACAAGAATATAGAGTAAGTACACGTTTCTATTGCAATAAATATTACTGTTGGAGAAATAAGTACGATGACGTTTTGTAGTGTTAGACGTATATTAATTAATAGACGGCGCAGCTGTCGTCGTTAACAATTACCGGACATAATTAAAATTAAATGCTTTGAATTCAAACCTCTACATTATATTTTGTTGTCGTCTGTCCTAAATAATGTGTTAATACTAATAGGGTATCTGACCGGAATAAAATATTTTAATTTATTTCTGATCCACTGCACAGGGGATCAGACCGGAATAGAAAAAAATATAAAATAAAACGGATCCCCCAGGGTATCAGATATGGGGATCCGACCGGAATTAAATATTTTAATTTATTTCTGATCCACTGCACAGTGGATCAGACCGGAATAGAAAATATTATACAATAAAACGGATCCCCCAGGGTATCAGATATGGGGGATCCGACCGGAATAACTCAAAAATAGGGATTAATTTATATTTATATTGATATAGATAGATTAGGATTATTAACCTCTTAAGCTACTTACTGTTTTACTTTGTGTGGGGACGGAGATACACAATTTTACCTAAATCTTCGGGGTGCGAAATGTAATAAACCTGAATAGATTATGGGTCTTTTTTGCCAGAGACCGGCCTGGTCCATACTATCGTAGTGCCTGATATACCGATGCGAAGCAATACTGCGCAAGCATTATTGTGTTAGAATGAGACTCGTAAACGAATGTTTACAATTTTTAGTTTGTTTGGTATTATATTGATATTTTTGGTTGGTTTGGTAGCGCGGCAACTGTCATGGGCAAGCCTAGTGATTATCATCAAGTGATCAGCTTGCCCGTTTCGTCACTTGTAAAAATAAAAAATCACTACCCAATTATAATATTTTGTATTATAGAAGTGACTTTGATTTAAAAGATCAAAATTATTTTTTTACCAATACTCACAAGCCTATTGGAATTACAAAACTCGTGGAATACTTTGTCGACTCTCAATTTGGTAGCAATCGTCAGGCATGTCTTATAATATATTCTGATAAACTGTAGAGTAAGATAAATGTATTCCAAATAGGAACTAAAATGGTTAGAAACTCGTGAAATTTCATTCTGATTATATACTATGATGAAACACAAGGTTCTACCGTCTTTAAAGCGATTCCAGTCTGCAGCGTACTTATTTAAAACATTATTTAGTAGGTTCTTAATATTTCTTTCTATTTCAGCATGTAGCAGTTCTAGACATTAACGAGCGAGCAGGTATCGACCTCCAAACCGAATTGAACGCTAAGTATGGTGCGAATAAAGTTAAATTCTACAAATGTGATGTCATCAACGACGACCAGCTGTTGAGCAGCTTCGATGCCGTAGTGAAAGACCAAGGGTACATAGATGTTGTTATAAACAATGCTGCAATAATGAACGACGGAAGGCACATTTATAGAAAGGAGATTCTGATTAATGTGGTAAGTTTCTAGATCTGAGAAACCTTATCTCTGTGCTGAGAGAAAGAAAGAGAGATAGAGAAGGAGATGAGTTTTATTACTTAGAATTAAGACCTTAGCATAGTTAAAAAATGAGACAGCAGGGTCCCATTTTTTAACCAAGTGGGCAACTATCCGGCGACAATATAGGGATTAGGTATAGCAAGCCCTGCAGAGGTAATCCCTATATTCCCTATATTGTCTCCGGGTGGTGGCACACTTGGTTGTCTGTCTCTGTGCTATGTTATGTAGGGTGGGTACTACCACATTAAATAATCTGTTTCGAAGCCGTTTTTAAAGAGCAAGTATGTAAGTCATGTATTGAAGGACAATGAAGCAAGTATAATTATAGAATAAATATAGGACTGAGAATTTCTGACTCTGGGTGAACAGCGCAGTACAGTTCTATGGATAACTTTAAAATTTGAGGTTCTGTAATAATTGTTAATCGACTTCCATGTCCCATCCTATGATGTCATAACACACGAGCAGTGTTTAAGCAGAGCATGTACTATGGTAACCTGATGACTGGCATACATATACACACCCAGACACAGGTCAAACATATTTTTTTGACGACAAATGTTTGACCTGTCCTGAGAACCCGGGACAGTGCCTCAGAATGTAGGGCTGTTACCAACTCCGCAAACCTGCTAGTCAGAAAGTCAAAAACGTCAGTAAATAAGCTTTGTCTGACATCAATTAAAAACTAAGCTTGTGAAAGGTTACACATTTCAACGCATAGACTAATATTTTTATAAAGTTATATGATTATTAACAGGATATTTACCGTGGTAAGGTTGTGGAATGAGCTCCCGATATTTCGGCGCAGTTACATGCACCATGTTCACGGGAAGACTGAAGAATGCGGGTGGTTGGTCGAAAAGTTAAAAAGTTAGGTGCAGACATAACAATCTACCCTCTTTCTTAGTCTTTTGCTACGGTTATCACTGGAACTCGAACTCGATCCTAAGTCCCAACAAAACACACTCACTCTATCACTGCGTATAGTATTTTTTCCGCCGAAATATCGGGAGCTCATTTCACAACCTTACCACGGTAAATATCCCGTTAATAATCATATAACTTGAGTGAACAACCGTGATAGTTTAAAACAGTGTAATATTTTTATACACAATTTTCAGACAGCGTTAGTGACTGGAACTTTAAAAGCAATGGACATAATGGGCAAGGATAAAGGCGGGAAAGGAGGTGCCGTGATCAACATTTCGTCTGTCGCCGCATTGACTCAGACACCCGTTCATCCCATCTACTACGGAACAAAGGCTGCTGTCTTGCAGTTCAGCAATTGCATTGGAGTAATTATAATACTTTCCAATTATTCTACCTCTCCAGGATACCGGTGCCTGAATTTAGAGCCATCGCTTACAAATATTTCAGTATGCTTTTTAGTATATTCAGATATAGCACAAGTTGTTTTAGCGTATCTACCTATATATATAATATTAACTCCTATTTTTCCTGGTCACGCAATAACTTAAGAACAGCTTTCCCGATTTCATTCAACTTTTTCTTAAATGTCTTCAAATACTTTGTAGAATTTTCTTACATTTATATAAAAATTAAGAAAAGACGGGAGGTAATGGCGAGGCCGAAGGCCAAGCCTACTACGCGAACGAAGTCCTGGGCAGTCGCTAGTATATAATATATACACTATTCGAGTTGAGGTCTCTTAAAAATAAAAAGATCAAGTGACCAATCTCATTCCAGTTATAAATATGAGAAAAAAAAACTTACAAATAAAGGTATTACGGCTTATAAGCCCCTAATATTCAATTAGGGTTAATATTAGGTTCTTACACATATAAAATTGGCGTTTCATATAAAAAAAGGTAAACAAAACAAATGAAATTATCTATTTAATCAATCGAAGTAGGTTACATTATAATCTATGCACTTTCGCCATTTTGTAGGTAGTTCAACGATTCCATTTCTGAAAAAAAAACGTGGCAGCGAGAATAAATAAGTTCATTGAAGGTGGTTTACACAGCGCCATCGGAATTTGATATTTTTTAACTACTTACGCATAAGTAATGTGATGCATTTAGACAACTTTTAATATATATGTATCTGAGAGAAGCATTTAACCCGAGAGTAGAGTAGTATTATATTGCAATACTTTCTATCTATAATCTGAAAACGTAATCACCAAGGTTCATAAAACCATACGGGAACACGTTTTTGTATAAACTCGTATATACCAAGGGCTTTTAAAAATTCTGCTTTGCTGTTATCAGTCAAATGCAAATGATGATAGCCTTGTGACAAATGAGATACTAAAAAAAGTTCATGTCTGCGTAACATATTATCTTTAAACCTATTCGACAAGTTTATCCCTCCAATGGGCTTTATCTTGTTACCATCAAATGACTAAAGTTTGATACTCGTAGTATCTGAAATTTTCTTACACAACTCCTTGTTGATAGAAATCAACAGGAAGTTATGTAATGATACATTTGACAGTATTACGAGAATGAAATACTGTCAACAGCTCAATAATATAATTTTCTATTCTTTTGATACGAGATATCCGAACCGCTATCATGTTTACATTTGATCTCATGATTAGCTGCATTCTAATGACTATCACACGTGAACATTAATAAGTAAACTATATTATTTTACATCCTTACTTTATTGAATTAATTTCAAAGTGACATTTATATTAATATTTCGCAATTGCACTACCATCGTTGGTTCGATCACAAATTGTATGTGTTATGTCCAAAATGTTTATGTCCTATATGTTTTCCAAATATCAATTGAAATTGGTTAAAACGTGTCAGCGAGTTGAAGTGACTTACATGCACATCCTCATTCACTATATCATAAACTATCGCATTTATAATATTAGTAGGTATTATTACGAGTAGTTAGCTATTCTCATTGGCTGTTCCATTATACATATCCAAAACAATTCCTCATCGCACGCTACTGTTACCATTATTCAGGTTCCGTACCTGAAAAAAGGAACCCTTATAGGATCACTATGTTGTCCGTCTGTCCGTCCGTCGGTCTGTCTGTAAAGACCCTTTTTTAGAAATGCGTAAATGTATCATGTCGAAATGTGTAACAATTACTCAAGTCTACGGTCTCTACCGATTTCAAAAAGTTATTTCACACGTTTTGGTGATGAAGTCGGTTCCATTTTTTGGTAATTTTTTTTTTTTCCTAAATGTATTTTTGTTTCCCTTCAAATATTTCCTTGCTGGGGAAACATGTACGGTGACCTTTCTATAGATATTAGAATCATCTCATGTTGCTTAATGTTACCAACTTTTTTAAAACCTTCGCTTGTTTGTTCAGCCACCACTTCCACTGAAATATAGCACTATATAATTGGTTTGGCACGTAACTAAAATTAAAAGAAATTTTCAGTTAGAACAATACTACAGCAGGACCGGTGTCAGAGTTATAACTATTTGCTTTGGAGCAACAGACACGCCTTTACTGTACCCCGAAAATGTTGGCAACTTTAATGAGGAGATAGAAAAGTCATACCTTAATGAGCTCAAGTCTTTCGCCGTGCAGAAGTAAGTTTTTAAAGTTTAAATAAAACTAACATACCAATTAAGATTTACTAAGAAAAATTTAACATAGGACTATGTAAGTACTTAAAAACGGATGGCCAGGAACTCTTTTTTGCTTTTATTTAGAGGACTGGCGTTATATCAAGTAGGTATGTGTATGGTGACATAAACTACCTATGTTAGTGAAAATGTGAGTGACTGATAATTATCCAATAGCCTAATATGTATTCTATTATGAGAAGACGGAAGACTCTTCCCGGAACATATGTGAAAGATTTCATGATATCGGAAAGTGCGTTATCGAAGGGGTTCAACATGATACTTAGGTACGCGTTGTTGATATTACGATGAGTAGGTACGAAACAGGACACAAAGATGAGCGCATCGCACCGAACATCGTAAATTATAATTCCGGATGAAGCTGCTGAAACAGTTGTAGATCATGGTATCGATAACACGCAAGTCTCACATCAATTAATATCCCAACTGTGTTTCAAGAGCAACGTCTTTCTTTGCCAATCTCTTTCTTGTACAATGGCTGTGATGTCGCTAGTATACATACATCTATTTAAAAACTACTAGGAGTACATCCCGTCCAATGTCTACTACTTTCGGTTTATTTTCGAACTACGCATAATAGTGCAAATAAAAAATACTACTCTTGTTCATTGGATCTGATAAAGTTAGTAACAAACAAGAGGTTTAAAATGTGTTATTACGCATTTGGTGTACGCGCAACATGGCTTAGCACTTTTTTGCACGTGCACATGGTGTATGCTCGACACGCGACGGGATACAGAGCAGCACTTCACACAGATGGACTTTTTAAAACTTGGCAGAGCAGTAACTTACCACAGAGAGCGTCACAGCATAACGATACCTGTCAAGCCCTAATACCTAAGCTTTAATGTCCTAATTCTTTTTCTGAAAATAGCAATTAGCTAAATATTTTGCTCACTTTTAGAATTGTGCGCTGTTCGTGTCTCTATGTGTCATGTTAAGAAACTAAACAACATAAAACAACGGTAAATAGCGTTTTCATTCCTGGGTTGCCCGCTTCCCTCTTGTAGAGAGTTGTAAAGCCAACGGTTAAGCTATAGCGGCTAGTAATTTTTGTATACAGATTTCTTGAAGCCTTATAGCCTAAAAACTGCTGTCCATGGGACTATAACAAAAACCGCTGTTATGTTCAAAATGCCACTACCCGTTACTCATCCAAGTAATGGCGCCTCCGTCCACTTGGATCCACTTGTGGATCCGCGGATACCTTTCCACAGCAAGACTTGATTAGACATTTTATTATTTTGACCGTTCAAGTTACATGGTATGTGTAGTTGAGTATATCTAAGCTTGAGTGTTTTATCAAGAAGTAGGCCGAAAGGTCACATAAGCAGCCGAGATACTTGAATAACCCTACCGCGTAACTTAAACGGTCAAAATTATTTTAAAAATAGATTTGATTAAGTAACCTAATAGAACGTATTTACGAATGACAAAATTAGCTCTGATGCGAGGACTTTGCATCCAAATGCTAATAATGTCTTTCTCTTTTTTAGCTATTGTATGCGTATTCCGAGCTGTACCCTAAGATGTTTTTTGTTTGCAGGATAGATAACGCGGCGCAAGGCGTAATCGATGTGTACAAACTAGCTGAGAGCGGCAGCACCTGGATATCCACCTCCGACAGACCTGTTAAAGATATCACGGACACTGTTCAGAAGGCATACGGCCTATTGTCGACACACGTTTTTGAATAAATCGAGTGATTGAAAATAACGTCTAAGTTTATTTTTACAATCATCATCATCTCAGCCGTAGGACGTCCACTGCTGAACATATGCCTCTCCCATAATTTTCCAAAAAGACCGGTTGGAAGCGGCCTGCACCTGACCTACGCTGCGCTTGCCGGTCCGTGGTCTCCATTCCAGAACCTTCCGGCCCCATCGGCCATCTGTTCTGTGTGCTACGTGCCCTGCCCACTGCCGCTTTAACTGGCTTATCTTCTGGGCTATGTCGGTGACTTTCGTTCTTCTACGTATCTCCTCATTTCTGATTCGATCACGTAGAGAAACCCCGAGCATAGCCCTCTCCATAGCTCGTTGTGCGACTTTGAGCTTATCTATGAGGCCCATAGTTTACACTTTTTACAATGTGCTTTTTAAAATCGTTGTTTGGATTAAAACTGATTGGCATAAGAGCAACGCTTGCTACAAAGTAAACTACGGAAAACCATTACTAATACCTAATAAAAAAAACGTTTTCTGCTGTCATGTCCACGAAAAACGATGATGATATTGTATCCTCAAAACTACTATTTGTCAGTTGCCAACAATTAATGTTGATTGTAATCTTGAAAAATGGCGGCTCTATGTCAGTTTTAACAACTCTAGTAAGAAAAAATGTTGGTAAGTTGATGACTGCAGCTGACAAATCCGACATAGAACAGCCATGTTTTTCGATTTCAAAGAACATTTGTTAGCAACTGAGAAACATAATATACTACTGGTGTTTTTTCATTCCAACCGGGCCCAAGGGGACCGTTTGAAAATTACTGGTTTGCATCCATCGACCTTGCCGTGGCGGTGCCGGCTTAGAATAGCACCCCCCCAACTCTACCCGTGGGTGCCGTAGAAGCCGGCTAAGGGATAACAAATCAGAAGGTGGGCAGCAGCACCTTCCCAGTCAAACACACACAAACTGCGCTCGCCAACCCGCCTGCCAAGCGTGGCGAGTATTGGCAAAAACCCCTTATGGATTGGACAAAAAGAACCAGGCCCCCAGTCCCCGGCAGCCCCGCTATTCCTGGCTACGGTAGCGGCCACGGTAACGGTGGGGCAGGGGGTGCTAAGAATCCCCGGCAGACGCCCGGCTACCACCCCCAACGACGACGACTGGCCCTGGTAACACACAACATACGCACGATGAGGACAGACGAGAAGATATATGAGCTGGAAGAAGAAATGAGTAAGCTACGCTGGGACATTGTGGGGTTATCTGAAGTCCGTAGAGCGGGTGAGGACACGATAACCCTAAAATCAGGTAACCTACTCTACCACCGGGAGGGCGACCAACAGTCCCAAGGTGGTGTCGGGTTTCTCGTCCACAAGTCCCTTACTAACAACATAGTTAAGATCGATAGCGTTTCCAATAGGGTCGTATACCTAATACTCAGAGTATCCAAACGATATTCGCTGAAGGTCATTCAGGTATACGCACCGACGAAGTCGCACCCGGATGATGAGGTGGAGGATATGTATGAGGACATTAGTCGGGCCATACATACCTCTGAAACGCACTTTCTAGTTGTTATGGGGGACTTCAACGCGAAGTTGGGTAAGAGAAGCGAGGATGAGTCGAAAGTGGGGCAATTTGGCTATGGACAACGGAACCGTAGGGGACAGAGGTTGGCCGACTTCCTGGAGAAAGAGGGACTCTTTATGATGAACTCTTTCTTTCAGAAGCCACCTCACAGGAAATGGACCTGGCTGAGTCCCGATGGTTCCACGAGAAATGAGATTGACTTCATTATGACCACCAAAAGGCAAATATTCACTGATGTCTCCGTGATCAACAGGGTTAAAACCGGTAGTGATCACCGAATGGTAAGAGGCACGGTGAATATTAATGTCAAACTGGAGAGGTCTCGTCTGATGAAGTCTACGCTCCGACCTACTCGTGCCCATATTCAAGACCCCGAGAGCTTTCAACTTGAGCTATCCAATCGCTTCGATTGCCTTGAGAACATCGCTTCAGTGGACGAGATCAATAACAGGCTAGTAGAAACTGTCCATACAGTGGGTTCCAAGTACTTTAAACCCCACCGTACAGATAGGCCACAGAAACTCTCCAACGATACCCTCAACCTCATGGCTGAACGACGCTCATTGAAACTGCAGTCTTCGGATGATGCTGAAGCATATAGGCTGCTCAATAGACGAATATGGAAGTCCTTGCGACACGACATTCGGATCTTTAATACAAACCGTATTAAAGAGACGATAGAGCGGAAAAAAGGCTCCAAAGTGTTTGCAAGAGACATGTCTATTGGGCAAAGCCAGTTGACGAAGCTGAAGAGAGGAGACGGCAGTGTAGCGTCGACCAAAGCGGAAGTGTTAGGAGAGGTCGAGAGTTTCTACGGACAGTTATACACCTCGGTCGCTAAACCTGTTAGCAGCTCGGCCAAAGACCCAAGAGCCAAGCTGACCCGACATTATACCGAAGATATCCCGGACATCAGTCTGTACGAGATTAGAATGGCCTTGAAACAGCTTAAGAACAACAAGGCGCCTGGTGACGACGGTATCACATCTGAGCTTCTGAAAGCGGGTGGAACACCGGTACTTAAAGTCCTTCAGAAGCTCTTTAATACCGTTTTACTCGAAGGTTCAACGCCAGAAGCATGGAACAAAAGCGTGGTGGTGCTGTTCTTCAAGAAAGGTGACAACACTTTACTTAAAAATTACAGACCCATCTCGCTTTTGAGCCATGTTTATAAGCTGTTTTCGAAGGTCATAACGAACCGTCTCAGTCGCAGGTTTGATGAATTCCAGCCTCCGGAACAAGCCGGTTTCCGAAAAGGCTATAGTACCATAGACCACATCCACACGCTACGGCAAGTTATACAGAAGACCGAAGAGTATAACTTGCCTCTTTGTCTAGCGTTTGTGGACTATGAGAAAGCCTTTGATTCGATCGAGACGTGGGCAGTGCTTGAGTCTCTCCAGCGGTGCCGTATTGACTATCGGTATATTGAAGTGCTGAAGTGTTTGTACAAAAACGCCTACATGTCAGTCCGAGTACAGGAGCAGAGTTCGAAGGCAATTCCATTGCAAAGAGGCGTGAGACAGGGAGACGTTATATCTCCGAAACTGTTCACCGCTACATTGGAAGACGCCTTCAAGCTTCTGGAATGGCAAGGACTTGGCATCAATATTAACGGCGAATACATCACTCACCTTCGATTTGCCGACGATATTGTAGTCATGGCAGAATCCATGGAAGACCTCAGTACAATGCTCGAAGGCCTCCATCGAGTTTCCCAACGGGTAGGTCTTAAGATGAACATGGACAAGACGAAAATTATGTCTAATGCCCATGTTGTACCTACCCCAATATCAGTTGGGAACTCAGTTCTCGAAGTTGTTGACGAGTATATCTACCTGGGACAGACAGTCAAACTAGGCAGGTCCAACTTCGAGAAAGAGGTCAATCGTCGAATCCAACTCGGCTGGGCAGCGTTCCGGAAACTTCGCGAAGTCTTCTCGTCAAAAATACCTCAGTGCCTCAAGACAAGAGTCTTCGACCAATGTGTGTTGCCAGTGATGACTTATGGCACTGAAACGTGGTCTCTTACTATGGGCCTCATAGATAAGCTCAAAGTCGCACAACGAGCTATGGAGAGGGCTATGCTCGGGGTTTCTCTACGTGATCGAATCAGAAATGAGGAGATCCGTAGAAGAACGAAAGTCACCGACATAGCTCAGAAGATTAGCCAGTTGAAGTGGCAGTGGGCAGGGCACATAGCACGCAGAACAGATGGCCGATGGGGCCGAAAGGTTCTGGAGTGGAGACCACGTACCGGCAAGCGCAGCGTAGGTCGTCCACCGACACGGTGGACAGACGACCTGAGAAAGATCGCAGGACGACGTTGGATGCAGGCCGCTTCCAACCGGTCCTTTTGGAAAATCATGGGGGAGGCCTATGTTCAGCAGTGGACGTCCTACGGCTGAGATGATGGATGATGATGATCCATCGACCTTTATCAGGTCAGATGACCCCTTTACATTGCCGGAGATTCTGATAGCAGTGATTCTGAATTGGATTTTTCAACTGACACAGAAGATGAAATCGCAGCTCTTTGCCCAAGTTCTAAAATATGAAGGTTTATGCCTATGAATAATAGTGATTAAGATTAGTATTCCTACAATTTTTCTATTATTTAATATTATTTTTTATAATTATTTAATACCTAACGATCACATTCCACAACACTTTGTTTCAGAAATACAATGATTTGAAAGGAAATCCGAGATTATTTTTGTGAAATTTATTTATTTATTTTATTCTTTATTCGTTGCTTGCTGCATTTACAGTATGAAACCAAAGCATGCAGCAAGCCCGTTTTACATATTTACCTTAAATTTAGTTAAGCTAGGAAGACCAATAATTGCTTAAAAAATTATACATAAGCTTACAAACATGCTAAGTCTTGTAAAAAATAAATCAAAATCTGGTTCCTGAGCAATCAGGGAGTTTAGTAAATTAAGAGCATGAGACGTGGGAGCGTATTGAGCGGTCTGCGTACGCACTAGTGGTGGTGCGAGTAAACGTTGCACGCGCCGGACCGATGCTAACTGGTTCGGCGTGAACAGTGAACAGCGATCCAGTGCACTCGAGCCACTCCAGTCATCTATTTTGCCGTTGAATAGTAAATAGTAGTGCGTCAACAATGCGCACTTACGTCTCAACTGTAACGTGTGCTCACCTATCATACCGGCGACGAACAAAGACAATAAAGTAAGGATAATATCCGTACATTTTGTGTACAGATAACGCATACATTTCTTTTGCACCCGTTCTAGCATAACTGTATATTTTTTCTTATCGTGATATTTGATATAACTTGCGTTTCATTTTAAACGACTGCTGAGTAAGAATTCATCTATCACATTTGTCTATAACTGTACCTGCGCGGACGACCACCATTTTGGTTGCAATTTCTCATAAACTATAGAAGTTAGAGTTATGTAATATAAAAACTTCTAAATGATATCAACTTTTTTTAAGGCCGTACTTTATTATGCTGTTTATATTTTTTTGATGTAAAATATTTATTTTAGCCTTGGCGATTTTGTAATGAAGACGTTACGAAAGTAGGCGTTTAAGGAATTTCGTGAATAATAATAAAGTCACAAGTTTTTGTCCTTTTTGAAAGGTATATACTATAACCCTACGTTGTTGAACAGTGGGGAAATCACTTGAGGATATATGTTTCGGTACTTACCTAAACTGAAACATACCTAATGTTTCAGTTTAGGTTAGTACCGAAACATATATCCACAATGAGAAGTGCCACGGGGTACTTTTCCCAATGATAAAATACACCTCTATTGGATCAACGCTAAGAACGCTGTTAGGAATCCTTGTAAAATAAAAATTAAATTAT
Source organism: Selenia dentaria (assembly GCA_917880725.1). NCBI lineage: Eukaryota > Metazoa > Arthropoda > Insecta > Lepidoptera > Geometridae > Selenia > Selenia dentaria. Next base: position 34,115,636 of record OU862878.1, on the reverse strand, counting down.
AAAAAAATGCTTTTAGGCAAATAATTTATCTTTTTACAGATAACGTACCTATAATTTTTTAAATCTTTTGTTATTTGTTTAGATATATTATGGTTATTTATTTCTTTGTTTTTCTCTTGATTTTTCGTCCATATAAACTGTTTTTTATTAAAATTCTAAACACATTTACGGAAACTTGTAATTGGCCTTCAGCAAACATGTGTAGTGTAGTTATAGTTATTATTATTATTTCTTTAATTCAAAACAAAATCTCGGATTTCATCCGGTCCCTTACAAAGGCATAAGTGGGGCTGTAGCCAACACTTAGAGGCCTGTTTGGTATAAAATACAAAGGAGTATAAAAAACATAAAAAAATGTTGGATGAAGGGTAACATGGTACTTATAACTATTACAAATATGGGTAAAATGGCCAGGCTATTGATATGAACTTATTAGTGATAAGGAAGATAGTGGGCTATGGAAGAGACTACGGCACCTGCCAATTTTAGTCTCATGTTAAAATATTTAGGCAGGTGGTGACTTGCCATCCACTAAACGGGTCCCCCATAAAGGCCACCATGAGTGGTGACAAAAGGGGCAACGTTGGTGTGGATGGCTAAAGAGTGTCGAGAGGTGTGCTGCGGTTTCACTAGAGCGCTACTACCGGCGTTATGCCCTTTAACACTTCCACCCTTGGAGCTTTTTGTTACTTGCTCTTGCGTCTCCACCCCCGGACGGCCAATTAAGGCAAGCCGGGGGTCAGGGGTCTCATTTAGCCCCAGGGAGAATCAGGGTCCACAGTGTCGCCACTCACCGACGGCTCGCCACAAGGCCGCCCCTTCGGGTTTATTATTATTATTCACATTATTTAGTTCCTTTTCTTAAAATTACATTTTTTACAATATTTCTATATACAATAAAAAATAATTAATAAAAAACATTGTAAAAAACCTAATCTTAGATTGCCATCGGCAGCGGGGCATGCCCCAAACTACCAGTGGTTAGGGCTGCAGACTGAGGAACCTCCTGACAATACGTGCCGTGTCAAGAAGTACTGCCTTCTGTATCTGCCCCTTGATCCAACCGTCTAGCGAAAGCCTCTTAAGATGTTGGTCGAGGCTTTTTTGCTATAAGGCAGTTTGCTGAAACTACTATCGGGACAATTATTGTCGAATCAACATTATTATTATTTATTATTATTATTATTATTTTTAGTTACTGTTAGTTTTCTTAAAATTCTAAAATAAATGGAAGTTGACAATAAAGTTATGAATATTGAACATATTGTTGTATAAACGACTGCGCTGCGTGTGTATGAGGACCACCTCCGAAGTATACTCTACCAATCAAAATAAGAATTAACAAAACCGGACTACTCTGTAAAAAGTTATGCGTAGACTTGAGAATATCCTTCATGTTTTTGGGAGTCCGTTGAAAAAAAAGCTGCATCTACTTTGAAATAGGTAAATATGAATAATTTTATTGAAAACCAACTTTATTCTTTTGTAGAACCCTGCTGAAAATTAATTAAAAAACTTTATACTTAAGTTTTCCTTAAGTCATTATTTCCCGGACTACTTTCGTCCTACTTAACCGAAGTCGATTCATGTTAGCCTCACTTTCGATTGGTGTAATGTATGGATGCACAGAGATGAAAACTGTTTTATTATAATTACTAAGATTATTACAAAATAATAAATATTAAAGTACTTTGTTTCTTTTGATATTGTGAGCGACGTCCATAAAAATTATGAAAATCATTCAAATACCGCGCCAGTTCATGAATAAAACGACGTTTAATATATATATATATATTAAACGAGCCGCGGCGTCGTATATATATATATATATATATATATATATAAATAAATAAAATCACGAGGACTCAATCACAGGCAATTCAAACAATTCCTTGATGACATCGAAAGCGAATATCGAGATTTACTGTATTATGCAGAAGTAAGGTGGCTAAGTCGTGGATTGACACTGGAACGATTTCTAAATTTAATAGAAGAAATCGGAATATTTCTGGCGGAAAAGCAAAGGGATGTCCCGGATCTTAAAAATCCTGATTAGTTATGTGATTTGGTTTTTTGAATGTCTTGTACACACGGCTTCAAGGCAAAAATCAACTGATATCTCAGCTCTACGCTCATGTATCATCCTTTCAATGCAAGCTGACACTTTTCCGATCGCAATTGAATTCTGGAAATTACAATCATTTTCAGAATAATAAGAAAATGGCTGAAAAACTCAACAAAACTGCTGTTAATTTCAGTTATGTAGAAAAGCTAGATATTTTGATTCAATCTTTTCAAGACAGATTTTCGGAGTTTAAAAAAGTGAAACCTCTGTTGGACATATTCAGCAATCCTTTCACGATTTCAGTTGAAAATGCGCCAGAGTCAATGCAGTTAGAAATTATCGACATTCAAAATGACCAAGATTTACGCAACAAATTCAACGAAGGAGACTTGCTAAACTTTTACCGCTGCATTGATAAAAATATGAACAAAGAGTTGCGCATAAACGCTCTGAAATGTGCCAGCTTATTTGGTTATACCTATATATGTGAACAAACTTTTTCAATACTAAATAATAATAAAACAAAAAATCGAAACCGCCATGCAAATGAAAGTTTGGAAGCAGTTTTACGTGTTGCTTCAAGTACATTTGAGCCAAATATAAAAAAAATTGTAAGCACAATGCAGTGCCACGCTTCAAATTAATAAATTCTTTTTCAATTTTAATACATTATTATCAATTCTTTAGTGTCTTTTATTACCTATACTTCTGGCGGCCCGCCATCAGGTCATGATTTGCCCGAGTGGCCCCTAGTCTTAATAAGTCTGTGCATCCCTGGTGTAATGAGACAATGTGTGGTTTTTTCATAATAATAATTTTGATTTAAAAAAAAATTATGATTTAGTTTTGTTAAAATCGGGCCCGAGACTCGTTTGAGTATTTTCCTCTATTCTCCAAAGTTTCAGATTTGGTAATCCACACCCGCTTGAAAAATGCACCTTTTCAATATTTCTAATGACATTTCATTAGAAAAATTGCAGTTACAGACATAAGACAATACAGTTTTATGGTAGTATAGTATAGACGATACTACGAGTATAAGATAACTATAGATAAGATAACATCGAGGGTTAGAGTACAGTCCCACCATCTTATCTGTTCAGGTGACAGCGTCGCTAGTGTAGAATTTTGGTATTGCAACCTAAGAAATTCACCAAGAAAAAAGAGAAACAAAACATAGGGCAGTCTTTCAAGCCACTCATTAATTTGCAAATTCTACAAAGAATCCTACTAATATTATAAACGCCAAAGTTAGTTGGTATGTACACTGTAGTTCCAATTTTGCCCACCTGAACAGATAAGTTGGTGGCACTATAGATACGAGTGACACCTCTGTTGCATAAGCTTATCTGTGTAAATTTGATGAGTTATCGTGACTTGCACAATAGCCATAAAGTTGTTATTGTTCAAAAAAATCTTTTTATCATTACCGACGTCGTACTGGTGTAAAAACCTGTATGTCACGTGATATTAGTTTAGCTGTGTGGATAAGTTTGAATATCTAACAAATACATAATACATATTTACGTTCCATGAAACAAAAAACTTAAAAAAACCTTATTATTATTACAAGTTATTTCACACTTTTGGTGTTGCATACGATTCTGTTTTGGTAAAAAAGAAGTTGCGCCATTTTTAGTGACCCCTCTTCCCCCCCGAGGGTTTCAGCCTTGCCGTGGCGGGAGGGGGGGCTCAGTAGACGTGGCTTGGGTCACAACGGTGAAGCTAAGAGGAACCAATGGGCCTGCCAGTGATAGCAGATAGCTGGTGGGCCCGAGGTGGGACCGCTCTTATGGGCTTTGCCCTCCAAGTCTACATGGGAGCGGTTACTGTAGCTAGCGGTGGTGTATGGGCGCTACTGTCACTGAGGTGGGCTGCGGTGTCGTATGGCCGGCACCCCATAGAAATTGATGAAGATAGACATCTTACGGATCCAAACATAGATGTAGGATTAAGCTTTTTGCGGCTTTGGTTAGTCTGGGTAGCTGCTTGTTTTCTGGCGTCAGATGTTCGTTTACGTAGAACTGTTTTACAACACATCCAAGGCCCACGTCACGCGTATTTATGCCTCTGGTTCGACGCAGACCAGACAAAACTACTTTCTAACTACTATGTTTCAGTATCATATTTTTTAATTTCACTACAATCTGTTTGGGCCGCCCATCAGCTTTATCATTGGCTGGACCCGATACGCACTTTCAATTTGATCAGGAGTCATTTCAATACCTGCATGTTTGGCAATCATTATGACAAGCTCTGTAGGAGATTCTCGTGGGGTTTCAGGCTGCCCCACAACTTCAATGTGTCATCCAGGCCCACTGTTGTTGTTTATTGAGCTGCGCTCGAAGTGTCACGATTATGTTGTTACTGTCGAGAACACTTTTCTCCATCTCAGCACAGTCTTCAAATCATCAAGTTCATTACGTACGGTATTAGGGGACTCTTCAAGATGTTTATATTTATTTGACATTATCTGCAACTCTTTCTGGACCTCAGCTAAAAAGGTAGTCTTGAGGTGTTGCAATATTTCTCCTTTTACTGCATTCAGTTTAACGTCTAGGACTGATTCTATCTGCATAACAAAGGCATTGAAAATACACAAACAACAATCATAAAATAATCATCGTTAGTTAACATTATTACAGTATCTCCTAAGTACCTGCAATGTTGTTCGATAAAAGTGCTTCTCTAGCAACATTGACTCGACAGCTCGACACAAATGATCATGTTACCTACAATGTCGAATGACTTTACTGACTGAACAATACTTCGATACAAAGTACAGTTAGATATGAATGCACCTACCACGTACCACACACTAACAAAACAGTTAATCAACTTCCTACAATTTCAACCATCTGACTACAATATAAATTCAGTAACCACTACTGAAATATTCTTACTCATTAAACAATGAAAAATTTACCATGCATTTTTCTGTACTTTGGAATATTCTTAGAAAATGTACTAAGTAGTTTATTGTTACAAATATATATAGACAGTCACAATTTTACAGAATATTAATTATAGGCAAACTTTGTAAAAACGTTAAAATAACACGAAAATACGACAATATAATAACAACATTAGGCTAAAAATCTACTTGCACCTTAAACACACTTCATAACGATTGCCAATAGAGTTTATGACACATATGCTACTTCCGCGACAGTTCCCTATATATCACTATGTACTCGTAGTAAGGTACACTGTTGTCACCGTCTAGATCTCAATCACTATCCTTAAAATATCTTCTTGATGATTCCCAGCGAATCACCTTCTCGTCTATCCCGGTGACACAAGTAACTCGGCAATGAATAGCGCGACTGAGTGATCTCTCCAAGTCCAACACTCACCTACGGTATGCTTCCTCGGACGGTGTCTAACCAACTTCGAGTAAAAGTAAAGCAATTTCATACTTTATCCCCTAATATTACTACTTAGTATTTTGCTTTTGGCCGTTTAGTGGCAGTGATTAAATTTTGAAAATCAATATTTGAAAATTTGCCAACCTGTAACATCTTTTGTATTAGGTACTTAGGAAAATTAAAACCTATTTATAAAATTATAATAAATGTTATTAAGGAAAAACATTAACGTACATAATAAATGTTAGGGATCCTGGTTTCTACACTAGACTCAAGACCTAAACTATAGAACCCAGGACTCTTTCGTCGGAGTAACAGGATAATTAGCATCCTATTATTATAAACGCGAAAGTTTGAGAGTATGGATTATGGATGTGTGGATGTTTGTTACTCTTTCACGCTCAAACGGCGGAGGCAATTTTGAGGCAATTTGGTATGGAGGTAGATGAGGTGCTGGATATTTACATAGGATACATAGGATACTTTTCATCATCATCATCCATCACCACGCGGGTAAAAAGCGTAATATGCTTGGGCACAGCACAGCATAAACAAAATAATAAGATCTCCGTCTACTCACAGTTCTGTCAAAGTTTGTGTCAATTTATGTTAGCTTAGTCAAAAACTCAGTCAATTTGACAGATCAACACACTAGCCATGTTCGGCGACCGTCAAGGGTGATGAAATGTAATTGCAAGCTCACTGCGTTAAAATCTAAAACAATAAATGTATAAAGACACTGCCTTGTAAAAAAAATATCGTATGAACCTATAATATAAGAGTTTGTGCTTTTCACTACAATCGCTAAGCGCCAAATTGGAAGTCAATGCATGAAAATGAAAACAAATACGAACTATGAATAAGATTTTTTTCTTTACTTTGTAGTTTAACATCCACGAATAAATAATAAATCAATTTACAGAATGGCATCCTATTAAGTGGTTTGGTTGATACTGGGTATGGAATTTTTTTTGTAGGATCAACGCTTCGATTTTGAGCTTAAAGGAAAATTATACTGGTTTAAGACGCGGTCCAACCCCAATTTTAAAATAATTTACGATGCTTTACGTAAGGTTGAAAATCGCTTGTTAGATTGGACGATGTAATGCGAAAATGCGTTAATTTTGTATGTTTTCTTTATATATTTCGATATATACTAACACAATTGAAAAAACTGCTGGTTATAACTTTAGTACTATACTATATAGTATTACTTAAAAAAAATATAGTGTTATCGCAGAAAATTCTGAGAGTTTGGTTTTTTTTCATAATATACTATCGATCTGTTTCGTTACACTAGGTGTTTAAAAATTCTGCTTTTTCTTTAATCAGGGTACGAGCGCGCCTTAAAATGTAGTTATTTCTTGTAAGAATTACATTCCTCTAAGTATCAAATTGCAATCCATGGACACTAGAATTCAACTTGTACAGTAGGTTTGTTAAAATACCTAACTGAAAAAACCCATGTAGAACGCGCATTTACTTGAGCGATAATAAAATCCGAGATAATTTTTGATAAATAACAGATATTGTCATTGATTATAATGATTATTATTTCTATAAAGACTCAATGTCACTTAGATTATTTAGCCTTTGTTATTCTCTTTGTGCCTTTGGAGTATCAACATGGTTTTCCAGTGGAAAGACACCGTGGTTCTCATGACTGGAGCTGCAAGAGGCATAGGCGCTGAAATTGCAAGAATTTTACTGGAAGAAGAAGGTGTTAAGGTACAATCAGTATACGGTTGTGATGAGATTACGAGTTTGGCGCCTTATTTGCTTTTGTAGCTGCCTAAATTCGGTCGCACCTACCTTTCCTTCGCTGCTTAACAGTCTTCTGTGGTACATTAGCTTAATGGTATCTGGCTTTAATTTACTTGTTCGTTTCGGTAGGATGTCAGGTGTAATCGCTTCTAAGCTTAGAGTTAATGCTGCGGTTAGTTGGTCATTATTTCATCCACTGTCAGATGCGAAAAGTTGTGAATGCTTAGTTTATTTTTTACGGCATCTTTATATAGGTTCTCGTTAGCGCGTAAAACATAAATTTTGGCTTCATTCGTTAAATGTTTGTTTACAATGAGATTTGTTCTTCTTGTTCTAAGATTAATGTACAAATCGGCTCTAACTAGGCGATGGTCACTGCCAGTACTAAATCTGTTGAATACATTAACATCTTCTACGAGTACTATTGGTTTTTTAGCTGTCATAATAATAGTCATAATGCTTTTTATGTATGCCATTAGGGTGTCTCCAAGTCTACTTTCGGTTATTTTGCTTTTCGAAAAAGGTGTTCATAGCATAAAGAGAAATAGCCTGGAGGAAATTAAGAAACATTTGCCCTCTGGTGTTACGTTCTCCAAGTCCTTATGTTCCTATGCTTCTTTCCTCTTTATTTTCTCTTTTCCCGAGTCGGGCATTAAAGTCTCCCTGAATTATAGTAAACCGTGTCTTTACTTTATCATGTACGCTTCTAAGATCTTCGTATAATTGTTCTACACTTTCGTCTGGGTAATCTGATGTTGGTGCATGAACTTGGATTACTTTTAGTTTGTACATTTTGTTTAGTCTGAGTACGACGTATGCAATGTGGTTCGATATGCTGTTAATTTCAATCACTTGCTCTTTTATTCGTTTGTTTATCATAAAACCTATTCCGCCTATACCAGGTTTTGGGCCTTCGTGATAGTAGAATTGGTGTCCCGAGTAAAAAGTATTTAGCTCCTCTCCATTACGTCGAATTTCACATAGTCCTAATATATCCCAATTGATGTTCTCAAGTTCACTTTCGAGTTCTACTAGCCTGTCATCAGTTGACAACGACTGGATGTTATAAGTTAATACTTGAATTTTACGGCAGTAAGTCCACTCCCAGGGATTACTTGTCGCACACCTGCCCCGTGTCACCTTGTCACTGCTCGAACCAAAGAGGGACGAAACGCTGGGAACTAGGGGTCAATACGAATTTGTGTCAGTCATGGTTTGAAGGGAAGGGTTTTAGCTATAATAGCCACGACGGGTTGGTGATCGCAGTGCTGCAGCTGATTATGCCGGTTTACATCGTCGCCCACAGCTACACTTCTAAGCGGCCGTTATTCTCCATGCGAGATCCGCCCCCCTAGATACTGGCAGGCTGCTGCCTTCTGCCAGGGCAACACCTATTTAATGGCGGTGTTTGTTCGCCATTTCATAAGATCGTCGTCAGGACTTTTGTGTTTTTTCTTGGGAGTAACCGCGTCGCCAGATACTCCGACACTCTCTGTTAATCTTACCGCCTCTGGTTCGGGACTGCTTATTCAGGTTTCCCTTTATTCGCAACTCGTAAGGACACAGCCGAACACAATACTTCATTGATAAAAACAGCTATTGAAAAGAACAGCAGTAGAAGGGTCCTTAAGCTAAAGCTTAACGTGGGCAAGAACCAAATATTCAAACTGCTTGACTCCAACAGGAAAGTCGTCACAGACCGAAATCAGTTGCTTGAGATAACACAGGGATATTATGAGCTTCTTTACAAAAGTAACACAGAACGAAACCAAACAACGTCACAAGTACAGAAAAACCGCATCTCTGTGCAGAATGTGGGATCTGAAGAAATTCCCGATGTTACTTCTGAGGAGATATCGCTAGCGCTCAGCCATATGAAGAACAGGCGAGCCCCAGGGGAAGATGGTATTCTTCCAGAAATGCTTAAAGTCAGCACACGATCAATGTGGGAATCCTTGGCATCCTTATTTACGAAGTGCCTAATAGAAGCAAAAGTACCCACAGCATGGTATAATGCAGTAATCACCCTCATACATAAGAAAGGGGAAATTAGGAAGTTGGACAACTACAGATCCATCAGCCTTTTATCACGTAGGTATACATAAACTATTCTCAAGAGTTCTTGTCAATAGGCTCGAAAGAAAACTTGATTTCTACCAACCACGTGAGCAGGCTGGCTTTCGGTCAGGATTCACACCAATGACCACTTACAAACTCTCAAGGCAGTAATGCCCTAGTTAGATGTCAGATCGATGAGAGGTATATTCGGATTCTCATCCACCTTCAGCAGAATGCTACCGCTTGTGTCTCTCTGCACAAGAAAACGAACAAATTCAATTTGGAACGCGGTGTTAGACAGGGAGACACTATATCCCCAAAGCTTTTCACAATGACCTTAGAATTTATATTCCAACAAATGGACTGGGCTGAAAAGAGGTTGGTACTTGTAGTTGATGGAGAGAGACTTTCGAGTGTGAGGTTTGCTGATGACCTGGTTCTCAAATCTGATAACATGGATGATATGGTTGCTATGTTGGAAGATCTAAGGACATAATCTTTTCGTGCAGGTCTGAAAATGAATACTGGGAAGACAAAAATCATGACCAACATCCCTGACGTCACAATTTATCAGCTTCCTGTTGACATGGTGACTGAATATGTTTACTTGGGACATAAATTAACTTTGAGAATCAGACCGCGGAGGTTGAACGACGAATCTCGCAAGCCTGGGCCGCATTCGGAGCCAACAAGGAAACTCTACGTGGCAAATTACCTCTCCATCTCAAATTGAAAGTTTTGAACAGTGTGTCATGCCCGTGCTATCATATGGTACAGAAACCATGTCACTCACTAAGAAATCAGCTGAGAAGTTCAGGGTAGCGCAGAGAGGAATGGAAAGAGCTATGCTCGGTATCACCTTGCGTGACCGGTAACGAAATGAATGGATAAGAAGCAAGACTAGAGTGGGTGACATAATGGTCGCAATAGTGAAGAAAAAGTGGACATGGGCAGGACACATTGCGACAATGGATGCGAGTCGATGGGTGAGGCGAGTTCTTGAGTGGAGACCCAGGGCCGATACAAGAGGGCGAGGCCGCCCACCGTAGCGCTGGGTAGACGACATCAGGTGACACGCAGACCGGGGCTGGATGCACCGGGCACAAAATCGCCAGGAATGGAAAAAAGGGAAGAGGCCTACATCCAAGAATGGATTACAACGAGGCCTCCATGATGATGATGATAATGAGATTACAGTTTACGGTTAATATATACCGTGATAATTTTAAAAAAATATTTATGAATGAAACGCGCGTAAATTTACGTCTCTAGGACGCAAAGGGTTAAAACATGGTAAATGGTTATCCACTGATATGCTAACGTCATGTTAAATTCAAATATTTAGTGCAATACGAACCTTTAAGTAGACATATTATACTAAGATCGTCCATTGTGAATGTCCAATTGGTAATCATTTTATTTTGTGCATCTGTGAGCTGTAATAATATTACTCAGAATCAGAAACGGACACAGTACCTAGGCAGTATATGTTTGTTCAGTATACTCACACTCAATTATTTATTGCAATCTTAAGTAGGTACATTGTTTTACATATTACAGTTATAATAGGAAACATAAGACCCTATTTAGGTTTAGCAATATGATTTATGAGCGTGCCGATTCATTCAAGTTAGTCAAAATAATAATTATTAAAACAAAAAATATTAAATGCATGAATGTGCAATCATGAATTCTTTCAAGTTATAGTAGCATTTTGTTAGTAGTAGATCTTTTTAACGCTTTGTAAAAATATAATCCCTTTCTTCAGCCTTTAAGTGTACTAAGATGTCAAAGTGTAGCGTGTCTTGCCCTACTGATACCATTATTAAGTTCTCTTTTGAAAGGCAACACACTGGAGCTAATATTTGTAGAACCTAAGTAAAAACATCTATATAAAAAGAATGGCCCCGAGTTTCTTGCCGCTTCTTCTCGGTAGGCTCTATATATTTTGGAACGCAGCGGTAGTCTTTAAAGTACATTATAATGAAAAATTGACGTTCATAAGTGCGTCTTTGATGCCTAAATTTTGACTTTGACTTTGAAGTCGTTTGGTATTTTATTGAAAATCTTTATTGACATAACATTTGGGCCAGAACTATGCATTTTTAATTTAGATAGTTTTACTAACTTTAGATTTTAGATTAGAACTTTAGATTCTTATACTTATACTAACTTATATTTAGATCTTGTTGGATACCGCCGGGGTAGGTCAGTTTGTTTAATAAAAATTTGTGGATATTTTCTAACAAAGGTGTATAGTAGTCATTAAAATTGAAAAGGTAAATGTCATCGTAATATTAGTATTGATATAAATATAATGCCAACACATAATTAATTGTATGCAATTGAGGAACAAACAAAAAACAATATCATCATTATATTGAGGAATCGTATGTTTTTAACTGTGTATTTTAATGTAAAAAGTTATCTTTGGAACTGAAACATCTGAAAATGCTGCTACTAAAAGGAAGCTGAATAGGAAGCATTTTCCCTGAGTTTTACAATCTATCTCTGTGTATGAAATTAACACGTAATTTTTATAAAACATTTTAGCCTAAGAAGCATGTCTTCTAAAGATAACACTGACTTCATGCTCTGAAATATGAAATATTAGGTCCTTACATATGAAATTGGCGTTTTGTATGGGAGGAACAAAAAGTCGAATATTTTTTAAAATAATATATTTAATTAATCAAAGTATGAACCATTATTTTCTATGCACTTTTGCCATCTCATAGGTACTTCATTGATCCCTTTACTAAAAAAACCAGTCGGACGGGAATCAATAAAATCTTTGAAGGCGATTTGGACTGCCCCATCGGAGTTGAATTTTTTCCCTTGCAAGAAGTTATCCAAATTTCGAAAAAAATGGTAATCTGTTCGAGCAAGGTCCGGGGAGTACGGAGGATGTCTTAGACTTTCCAATTGAAGCTCTTCTAATTTAGTAGCCGTCTGTTGCGCAGTGTGTGCAACCTAGGTTGTTTAGCCGTTAGCTTTTCCATCATGGTTTGCAATTGCTGACAATAGACATCAGCCGTAATAGTCTGGCCAGATTTGAGAAAACTGTAATGAACAACACCGGCACTAGTCCACCAAACGCTTACAAGTAACTTTTTTGGGGTTAATTTTCGCAGGATTTGGCTGGCTGGCCAGGATCCAACCATTGCGCTGAGCGCTTCCGATTATCGTAAAGAACCCATTTTTCATCACAGGTAATGATTCGGTTTAAAATACCTTCATTATTGTGCCAGTTTAGTAATGTAACGCAGCAGTCGACGCGCGTTTGCCGATTTGCTTCAGTCAATTCGTGAGGTACCCACCTTTCAAGCCTTTTTAATCTTCCCAATTTGCTTCAAGTGAATTAAAACAGTTTTATCACTAACATCGAAGCCTGCAGCTAACTCGGACGTGGTTTGCGATGGATCCGCTTCCACAATAGCCCTCAACTCTTCATTATCAACTTGAGTCTCAGGCCGTCCACGGGGCTTGTTCTGCAGGTCGAAATTTCCAGAACGAAAACGTTGGAACCAAAAACGAACTGTGTTTTCTTTTGCAACACGACCGCCATACACATCATTCACCCTTCGAGTTGTTTTCGCAGCACTAGTGCCACGGCGGAACTCGTACTCGTAAATAATGCGATATTTTAAGTTTACCATTTTGTAAAATGAGTGACGCAAACAGAAAAAAACAGAAGAAAAAAAACAAATGAATGACGATCATCGAAGCACAAATACATGAGTTATACATGAGTATAGCTGTACAAATTTGAATTTGGAATTCCTTACCAAAGAGGAGAAATTCGTGATTAAAGTGGCCAGTACGAAAAACGCCAATTTCATATGTAAGGACCTTATATTATATAGTTTATGTACAGACTCTACTTTGATTTAATGATTTTATTGTATGTGTAGTACTTATAGACTACTAGCTGCACCCTGCGGTTTCACCCGCGTGTTGATGCATGATGATGATGATGAATGAGATATAGCGTATGTTACTCAGGCATAATGTAGCTTTCTACTACTGAAAGAATTTTTTTAATCGGTTTAGTAGTAGTAGTTTTGTGTTTCCATTACAAACAAACAAACAAACAATGAAATCTCTTATTTTTATTATTAAGATTAAATACCAAGGTACAAATAATGTGGCTTAGTTTTTACTGGCGTTACTATTGCATACTTAAACGTGTAAAAGTAGTTATTGTGACAACTGTAATGTTGAATTTTTTTTGTTCTCTAACGGCCGGTCCCAATAATCTATCTATCGCCGCGCCGGTTTACCTTACTAGAGTTAGATATTTGACACTATTTGTATGGAAGTTATGTCAAATTTCTATCGGTAGGAAGGAAAACCGTGGATAGATAGATTATTGGGATCCTCCATAAATGTCGCTCCGTCCCCATACGAAGGTTAAAATCAGATAGAGAGTTGAAATGCGGTGCCCGGACCTCGAGTCTTGATGGCCTAGTTGGTCATGGCGTCTGACACGAATTGTCGCAGGTTCGAATCCCGTCCGAAGATGTTAATTTTTTTCTCTAAAAACATTTTATATTTGGTACCGCTAAGCAGGCGTTAGTGCATTAAAAATTAATATTATAACGGTAATAGTTGACAAACAAAAAATTTTTAAATTCATAAAAAGCCTTTATTCTCCCACAAAAATCTAACATGGCATATGTAATTAACTTTAGAATTTTATTTTATACTATAAGTAGATTGCCTCTCCGGCGTAGGCCCCCCTAAATCTGTTCACTCTACGTCTCTTGCCTTCCTCATCCAGTCTGGTCCGATTATCTTAGAAAATATATCCCTCCATCTTTTTCTCTGCCATCCTTGATTTCCTTTTCCGTACAGAGGAATGTAAAATGGACATGGCCTGCCCATGTCCATTTCAATAGTCTTAACACTTTGTGTAACATCTGGTGCTTTAGTTCTCTTTCTTATTGTTTTATTACTTACTTTGTCTGAAGTTTTGATTCCTAAAATGCACCTATACATCTTTCGCTGGCAAATTGCAATTTTCTCTTCGTCTTAGCGAAGTAGTTCTTAGTCTTCTCCTAAGCGAACATGCCTGGCAACCATATGTTAAGCTAAATGGTTAAACCGGCAAACACTCACGTTTATCACCTATCGTTACATTCCGACCGGTGTTCGGGCAGTACTGATGCCCATCCTCATGGAGAGCGTGGTCTAGCAGCGAAGGCCGCTAGTCGCGCACTCTGAGTGGTTTAACCATTTAACATATGTTAAGCCCCGATATATAGTATTTATCTATGTGATATGCACGGTAATAGTTGGCATATGGCACTGCAGGCTTTTCTGTAGTTATTAATACCTACATTACTTTGCTCTATTATCAATAATTTCCGCAGCGTATGCGATTTAAGGATGTTTTCACACCTTGGGTTTCATTCTGGAAGTTTTCATATGTTTACCTGAATTTGTGCAAATCTCTTATGTCCTATGTTCATCAGGGATAATTTAGGATTCTAATGGTGACAACTCACTATAGAATTTAAACGAGACAAATGAGAATGTAATCGTTCATAACGGATATTGGCTGTGCAATTCTCTTAAGAGAAAACATCGTTGCATCAGCAAACAATGACAAGTACCGTTGGAAAACAACCTTGTGAACAAGGGCAATATCTCTTAAGTATTTGACATCGGTGAGCTCGATGACGATCGCAACGACGAATCATTAAAGAATCGCACTGCCGAACGTGCAATATAAGTGATGGCAAATTATGCTGTTATGTATATAACCTTTATTTGGTTTAACCTATATATTTAACTTCCAGCATATAGCGATCCTAGATGTAGACGAGAAGAACGCTACAGAACTACAAAACAAATTAAACTCTAAACACGGAAGCAACAAGGTTGAATTCATCAAATGTGACGTCACCAACGAACAGCAACTGCTAAGCAGCTTCGAAGCAGTGTTGGGAGACAAGAACAATGAATATGTTGTAATTAACAATGCTGCCATATTGAATGATAGTTTGAGAACGTACAGAAAACAGATTGATATTAATGTGGTAAGTATTAATTAAATAACCATAAATATAGCTATTGTAGCTACGGCCTTATGCCTATTGGCCACTGGTTTGATTAATAGACAAACACTTGGATCATGCCAATCTTGGGGTTGGATACCTTAGAAGTGAAGGTAATAAACGTGAGGTAGTACTACAGTATGGTAAAGCATCTTTCTATTTGAATGTTATTTTGTAAAATGCGCTTACGAATGTTTCAATCATGTTAAAGCATCTTTCTAGCATCAGTTTATTTTAACTTTCTTTTAATTCAAATATTTTAAAGGGAAAAAAAAAACGATCAAGATGGCTGGTTATGACGAGGCCTAAGGCCGAACCTACTACCCGATCGAAGTTGCGGGGACTCGCTAGTCTATATATATAAAAATGAACCCCTCTTTTCTCCTGATCACGCTGTTGAATTATTTTATAGTTGTTTAATAATTGAGAAAACCTTAGAAATTTCACACTTTTTGATGTTGAAGTCGGTTCCATGTTTTGGTATTTTTTTTTTCATTATCTATATTAATCATACATTAATCCTAGAAGCAGCTTGATATCTCTATGCTACACTATATCATATAAAACTAGGGTCTCGATTAACTGGTCAGCGTGCATGACATGATGTATATGCGTGTATTACTAGGGATAGGGGATAGAAGTGTATTAATAATTATAATTAAGAATGTAACACTAATTTTTTATAATACTAACCCTAGAGAACTTTATACTGTGAAATACACGTTATTTTCCAATTTAACATAATAAATCGCCACGTCTACAATGCCTACATCCTTGAAGGGCAGCCGTATTTGAAACAACTACCTTTCGTCAGAGGGATAAAATTTGTTTGATCCAGTGTAATAATAGGAGGCAAGCCTATTGCGATTTACTGGGCACTGATCCAGACTCCACACTGCTATTGCGAATTTCTTTGTCAGAATACACCCAATAATGATGCGACCCGGGTATTGCACCCAGGGCCTCGAAATCCCAAAGCGGCGCTACCACCACTACACCAAGACCAAGAAGGTGAAGCCGCTGGCGGGTCAGCTAACAAATCATCGCACCTATATATCCTCAGAATCCCCGGCAGACGCCCGGCTACCACCCCCAACGACGACGACTGGCCCTGGTAACACACAACATACGCACGATGAGGACAGACGAGAAGATATATGAGCTGGAAGAAGAAATGAGTAAGCTACGCTGGGACATTGTGGGGTTATCTGAAGTCCGTAGAGCGGGTGAGGACACGATAACCCTAAAATCAGGTAACCTACTCTACCACCGGGAGGGCGACCAACAGTCCCAAGGTGGTGTCGGGTTTCTCGTCCACAAGTCCCTTACTAACAACATAGTTAAGATCGATAGCGTTTCCAATAGGGTCGTATACCTAATACTCAGAGTATCCAAACGATATTCGCTGAAGGTCATTCAGGTATACGCACCGACGAAGTCGCACCCGGATGATGAGGTGGAGGATATGTATGAGGACATTAGTCGGGCCATACATACCTCTGAAACGCACTTTCTAGTTGTTATGGGGGACTTCAACGCGAAGTTGGGTAAGAGAAGCGAGGATGAGTCGAAAGTGGGGCAATTTGGCTATGGACAACGGAACCGTAGGGGACAGAGGTTGGCCGACTTCCTGGAGAAAGAGGGACTCTTTATGATGAACTCTTTCTTTCAGAAGCCACCTCACAGGAAATGGACCTGGCTGAGTCCCGATGGTTCCACGAGAAATGAGATTGACTTCATTATGACCACCAAAAGGCAAATATTCACTGATGTCTCCGTGATCAACAGGGTTAAAACCGGTAGTGATCACCGAATGGTAAGAGGCACGGTGAATATTAATGTCAAACTGGAGAGGTCTCGTCTGATGAAGTCTACGCTCCGACCTACTCGTGCCCATATTCAAGACCCCGAGAGCTTTCAACTTGAGCTATCCAATCGCTTCGATTGCCTTGAGAACATCGCTTCAGTGGACGAGATCAATAACAGGTTAGTAGAAACTGTCCATGCAGTGGGTTCCAAGTACTTTAAACCCCACCGTACAGATAGGCCACAGAAACTCTCCAACGATACCCTCAACCTCATGGCTGAACGACGCTCATTGAAACTGCAGTCTTCGGATGATGCTGAAGCATATAGGCTGCTCAATAGACGAATATGGAAGTCCTTGCGACACGACATTCGGATCTTTAATACAAACCGTATTAAAGAGACGATAGAGCGGAAAAAAGGCTCCAAAGTGTTTGCAAGAGACATGTCTATTGGGCAAAGCCAGTTGACGAAGCTGAAGAGAGGAGACGGCAGTGTAGCGTCGACCAAAGCGGAAGTGTTAGGAGAGGTCGAGAGTTTCTACGGACAGTTATACACCTCGGTCGCTAAACCTGTTAGCAGCTCGGCCAAAGACCCAAGAGCCAAGCTGACCCGACATTATACCGAAGATATCCCGGACATCAGCCTGTACGAGATTAGAATAGCCTTGAAACAGCTTAAGAACAACAAGGCGCCTGGTGACGACGGTATCACATCTGAGCTTCTGAAAGCGGGTGGAACACCGGTACTTAAAGTCCTTCAGAAGCTCTTTAATACCGTCTTACTCGAAGGTTCAACGCCAGAAGCATGGAACAAAAGCGTGGTGGTGCTGTTCTTAAAGAAAGGTGACAACACTTTACTTAAAAATTACAGACCCATCTCGCTTTTGAGCCATGTTTATAAGCTGTTTTCGAAGGTCATAACGAACCGTCTCAGTCGCAGGTTTGATGAATTCCAGCCTCCGGAACAAGCCGGTTTCCGAAAAGGCTATAGTACCATAGACCACATCCACACGCTACGGCAAGTTATACAGAAGACCGAAGAGTATAACTTGCCTCTTTGTCTAGCGTTTGTGGACTATGAGAAAGCCTTTGATTCGATCGAGACGTGGGCAGTGCTTGAGTCTCTCCAGCGGTGCCGTATTGACTATCGGTATATTGAAGTGCTGAAGTGTTTGTACAAAAACGCCTACATGTCAGTCCGAGTACAGGAGCAGAGTTCGAAGGCAATTCCATTGCAAAGAGGCGTGAGACAGGGAGACGTTATATCTCCGAAACTGTTCACCGCTACATTGGAAGACGCCTTCAAGCTTCTGGAATGGCAAGGACTTGGCATCAATATTAACGGCGAATACATCACTCACCTTCGATTTGCCGACGATATTGTAGTCATGGCAGAATCCATGGAAGACCTCAGTACAATGCTCGAAGGCCTCCATCGAGTTTCCCAACGGGTAGGTCTTAAGATGAACATGGACAAGACGAAAATTATGTCTAATGCCCATGTTGTACCTACCCCAATATCAGTTGGGAACTCAGTTCTCGAAGTTGTTGACGAGTATATCTACCTGGGACAGACAGTCAAACTAGGCAGGTCCAACTTCGAGAAAGAGGTCAATCGTCGAATCCAACTCGGCTGGGCAGCGTTCCGGAAACTTCGCGAAGTCTTCTCGTCAAAAATACCTCAGTGCCTCAAGACAAGAGTCTTCGACCAATGTGTGTTACCAGTGATGACTTATGGCACTGAAACGTGGTCTCTTACTATGGGCCTCATAGATAAGCTCAAAGTCGCACAACGAGCTATGGAGAGGGCTATGCTCGGGGTTTCTCTACGTGATCGAATCAGAAATGAGGAGATCCGTAGAAGAACGAAAGTCACCGACATAGCTCAAAAGATTAGCCAGTTGAAGTGGCAGTGGACAGGGCACATAGCACGCAGAACAGATGGCCGATGGGGCCGAAAGGTTCTGGAGTGGAGACCACGTACCGGCAAGCGCAGCGTAGGTCGTCCACCGACACGGTGGACAGACGACCTGAGAAAGGTCGCAGGACGACGTTGGATGCAGGCCGCTTCCAACCGGTCCTTTTGGAAAATCATGGGGGAGGCCTATGTTCAGCAGTGGACGTCCTACGGCTGAGATGATGATGATGATATATCCTCAAAGGGGTAGCAGCGGTGTTCAACACCTGCGTTTCGCCGGATATATTTTAGGTCCCATGTAATAGAGGGGCGAGCCTATTGTCATTTATGGGACACTGTTTCACACTCCGGACTGCTATGTGCTAGAAAATCTCAATATCTGTCCAATGGAATCGAATCCAGGACCCCGAGACTCCATAACGGCGCTTCCACCTATAACACCGAGACCAGCGAGCGAAGCCGCTGGCGGGTCAGCTAGTAATGAATATAGTACGCCAAGCATCAATATTGTAACATACATTAAAAGGCTAATTAAATTTGTTCTAGGGTTGAGCTTAAATAAATAATGTAAGTACTAGATACTACCTGCGCCTTCGTCAGCGTGGAATAAGGTTGACATGATCCCTCGGGAGTTATCCGCTTAAGTGGTGTGGCCAATATGTTATTCCTGGGTACCACCTATATGCATTCCAAATTTCATCAAATTCAGCCTTTCCAGTATGAAGAAGTGACAATGTATGCTCAATCTCTTGCAACCTTTCGTTTTTTGTATTGTTTTTATGGGATAGGTTGGCAAGCGGTTCACCTGAAGGTAAGTGATACCGTCGCTCACGAACATCCGCAATACCAGAGGTCTCGAGGATGCGTTGCCGACCTTTGAGGAAGGATGATAGGAAGGAAGAGATAGAAGGGGTAAAGGTTGGAGGGGAGAGGAAAGAAGAGGGATAATGGAGTAAGAGGGAATTGGGTCTCCGGAACTTCCCACAAACCGACGAAACGCATGTTACTTCATGTCGGTGTTATGTGGGCGTGTGGTACTTCCCCAGTCGTGCCGGCTCATTCAACTGTGCGGTTACAGCGTGGCTCTAGGTACCTACTCGGTGGTAGTGCCACGTTGTGATAAGAATTATTTTGCGTTACGTCTTAACATATACACCTTTTTTTTAGACAGCTCTTATTACTGGAACTTTGAAAGCCCTTGACCTGATGCGGAAAGACCAGGGGGGGAAAGGAGGAGCCATTATCAACCCATCATCCGTAGCTTCCTTACATCCGATGCCGTATTCTCCGATATACAACGCTACAAAGAGCGCTGTTATGCAGTTCAGTGTCGGAGTTGGTGTAAGTAGAATGTTCTAGAAATGTATTCTTGATCCAATATATCATTATCTCTACTCAGCTGACATCCACAACACACAATCCACGTATGCAAATGGTGGTATGTTTGGTATTTACCGTGGTTTGGTTAAAGTGCTATAACAATGTATTGTATTGAATTGTATTGTATGACAAAATAGTTGGTATGAAAGTATGTACTCGTAAGTAATGCAATATTAAGTAGTTTGATAATTTGTCGTGCTTAAGAGTCTTGGAACTAAGCACCGGTACCAGGTTGTATATGTTTTTGTTTTACTGCACAGTTTCCACTATAATCATACAACGTTTGACATCCCGTTTTAACAATATAACGCAGTAAAAGCACGTTACATAAGTAACTACAATTTTAAAAATGTACAACCGACTTCCATTCTATTCAGTTATTAGAGTGTAACTCAAAAACTAGTGAACCAAATTTGATGAATATGGGACCACAGGGGAATTACCAGCTTTCCAACAAAAAAATAATTTTAAGAATCGGTTCACTCAGTCAAAAGTTATGAGGTAACAGACACAAAAAATAAAATAAAATACAGTCGAATTGATTACCTTCTCCTTTTTGGAAGTCGGTAGAAAATTATAGTAGGTAGGTACCTGTATGGTGTCCCTCTTATTTTCATTAATCGTTGATTTATTTTATAACATTTAAGGGGGATCCCAATAATCTATCTATCTAATAATATAGAAACGTGACATAACGTCCATACAAATAGTGTCAAATATCTATCTCTAGTAAGATAAACCGGCGATAGATAGATTATTGGGACCGGCCTTTAGACACTCATGCCCCGCGCTAGGATTTCCTGTCACAGGATATATGGCACACACAAGAACATGTTACCATATCCAAAACCACCAAACAAAAATTTATATTTAATATTTATTGGTAACTAGTTAAGCAAGCACGGACATGCGCACGCAGCACACAAAACACTTTGCTCAAAAACTTTTTCCAGGCGCTTCAGTCATATTCGTTTCAGTCATAGTCATATTCGTAATTAACAGATAGCTGTTAATAACGAACTAATAAGCGGCTTAACTGATTTATTATATTTATAGTTTTGTGTTTGTATCTAGTGTCTGGAATTATAACTTAAAATTTAAGTAAAATAAAAAACACAGTATGTATTAACTACGTGTCGTGTTGTACGTTATGAACAAACAATTCAGACAAAAGGGTACGTGGGTTTATTGTTTTGAATGTTATTAATCCTCACAAGACCACTGGACCTAGCACAAATTACTGCGTATGTGTAACGTAACGTGTCGTTCACGTGAAACAGTACAAACTGTCATGTATCTAGAGCATCTGTGACACAGAAAACTCACAATTTGTACACCGTAGCGTGACGCGTTGACGCTTACGATACGAATACTTTTTCGCTAATGGTTTGTACTAAGACCTCACATAAACTACATCAATTTCAACAATTTATCGGAAGCTGCCATCACGGTCATTGAAGAGAGCGAAGTCACCCTTCATGTGCGAAATCCTGAAATAAGAATTCAGGTATTTGACGTTAGAAACAAATAAATAAATACATTTTGATAGTATTACTTTTTAAAGCACTAACGCCTGCTTTAGTGATCTCAAACATTGAAATTTATAGATAGAAAAATTCGATGCTCGGACCTGAACCCCTCTTGGCCTAGTTGGTCAATGGCGTCTGACACGGAGAGTCAGAAGACGCGGGTTCGAATCAAGTCTGAGGATGTGAATTTTTCTCTATATAAATTTCAATGTTTAAGAACGCTAAAGCAGGCGTTAGTGCTTTAAAAAGTAATACTATAAAAATTACAAGGGTTGCGATGTCAATACGAAAGTTTAAGTATTTCTAAATAATGCTTCTTTCGGGTGGATAGAACTATCAAAGCTGTTCAATAGATGTCGCTCCGTCCCCGTAAGACGGTTAGTAACATAGAGAGTTAAAATTCGATGCTCGGATCCGACTGTCGGTGGCCTAGTTAGTCAATGGCGTCTGACACGGAGAGTCAGAAGACGCGGTTTAGAATCCCGTCCGAGGATGCGAATTTATCTCTTTATAAATTTCAAAATAAATAAATGTACGTATCGTAATTTGTGTATTGTTTCGGCAAGAATATGACAGAAAAATGTTTCTTTTTAATTTTCAGGATGATGTGTATTACGTACAGACTGGAGTACGTGTTTTGACGATATGTTTTGGAGCCACCGACACAGGACTCATTGCTTTAGAGAATATGGGCAACTTTGACAAGGAGGTCGAAAAGCAATTGGTGGTGGCTTTGCAAACATACCCGAATCAAAGGTCAGACAATATCACTCTCTTTTTAAGCACCTTATAAAGGAGGTCCTCATTCAGCTGCTTTTGTCTGATAGGAAGCACTACGCTTGCCTATAACCATTGCAGTTTCACTCAGTGCTTCCAACTGTAGTTTCGAGTGACACTGCCACTGCTGAACATATGCCTCCCCCATAATTTTCCGATAGACCTTGTTTGGAAGCGCCCTTGGTTGGACGACGTTCTTTGTGCCATCTGACACTTTACTGGCAAAATTTCTGGGCTATGTCGGTGACTTTTGTTCTTTTAATGTCGGTCTTCTCATTACTAATTCGATCACGTAGAGAAATCCCGAGCATAGCCCTCTCCATAGCTCGTTGTGCGACTTTGCGCTTACTTATGAGGCCCGTATAGTGAGAGACCACGTTTCAGTGCCATAAGTCATCACTGGTAACACATACTAGCCAAAGATTTCAGTATTGAGGCTTGAGGTATTTTGGGCAAAAAGATTTCGCGTAGCTTCCGGAACGCTGCCATGCCGAGTTGGAGTTGGATTCGATCATTGACCTCTTTCTCCATGCCAAATTTCATTTGCTTTCGTCCACTGGTTTCGGCGTGATACGCGGCCATGACGCAGACAGACAAAATAAAATAAAAAACCAGTATGAGCTTTAGTGTCCATTATAGAATACCCTCTAAAAAAATCTACGATGTACTGAATGCAACCCGTCTTAGTTTTAAAAGTACCTACCTATTGATACAACACTGGTGACTATGATGGGATTTGGATATGTTAACCCTTGAAGTACCGTGTAAAACAAAAATATTTACTAAACTCTAAACTCATATCATATTTCAGGGTCGAGTCGGCTGCGCGCTCCGTCATCGACATGTACAAGAAAGGTAAAAGCGCCAGTGTTTGGCTGTCCAACAACAATAAACCAGTGGAGGACATCACAGAAATTCATAAACAGGCCTACGAATTACTGGCTGCACCTATTTTTAAATAAACTAATATATAAATTAGAACTCTCATTTGTGATTCATGTTTAAATTAATGTTCAAGCTAATACAGAGTCATTGGAAATAAACTTTATTTTTTATATAATACATAAGCACTTGTATGTTATTTATGAAAATGGTTAATAATACTATATAATATTAGGTATACATACGAATGTTTGGGTGTGTTGGAAAGGTTGGTTAAATTTCGGTGGTAGTGCCACGCTGTAACCCCACAGCCTGTAATCAACCACAACCACTAGCCAATAGTGGCAAAAATCGGGAAGTAAAAAATTGATAAAATAAATATTTAAGCCTTACAACAAACGTGATTTAAGCCGGAGCTGTGTTTTATTTTAATTTTGATATAGACATTCCCCAAAATTTAAAATTTTATCAAAATCCTTCGAGGCGTTTTAAAGTGAAGGAGTAAAATAAACTGGCCAAGTGCGAATCGTACTCGCGCATGAATATTTCAAGCGTGTACCTGTTGCCGTTATCAATTTCGAGCAAAAACGAGCAAAAAAATCTCGTTTGTTGTATGTGACCCCTTTAAATAATTATTTTATTCTGTTTTCAGTATTTGTTGTCATAGCAGCAATAGAAATACATAATCTGTGTAAATTTTCAAATATCTAACTATCACAGTTTATGAGATACAGCCTGGTTTCGTGTAGCAGGTTAGGTTAGGTGTAGCATCCTAGTACTGTAGCATCCTAGTACTGAGCCCCCCCCGCTACGCTACGTAGCGGGGGGGGCTCAGTAGCCGTGGCTTGGATCACCACGGTGAAGCTAAGAGGAACCCAGGGGCCGCGCGGGCGTTGGAGTGCGCTGGCCGGCTCAGGCGGGGCCACTCCTATGGGCTTTTGCCAAGTCCTCTTAGGAGTGGCGGGGTCCAGGCGCTTTGGCGCAGACTCGAGGAGGTGGGGCCCGGGCACTTTGGCGCAGGCTCGAGGAGGGTGCCCGGGCGCTATGGTGCAGGCTAGAGGAGGTGGGGTACGAGCGCTCGGCGCAGACTCGAGGAGGGGTCGCGGGGGAAGGGAGAGTCGGTTATCCCCTGTGGCTGACGTAGCAGGCGGTGGGGCTACGTATCCGACCCACCGCAGCGGGACCACGGGCGTCCAGATGCGGGGAAATCTGACGCCCATTGTTGGCGGGTTTGGTCTCCGAGGCAGTTGCAGCGCGGCATGTGTTCTGGCGTGCCGCGAAGAGAAAGGTCCGGCAACGGACAGCCGCGGCGGGTTCGCGGTCGTTTGCGAAATCTGTCTCGCGTTCCCGCCAAAAGCGGCAGTGACGGAACACCCTGGGGTTTTGGTCGGCATACGAACTCCCACATAATCACCTACCTCCCCGTGGTAGGTAACATCTATAAAGGATTTCCCCGGGACAAAAAAAGGTGTAGCATCCTCGACCCTGTAAGCCCGGGTTTTTTAAATAATAGGGTTACGGTAACCTCTTCTTGTCATGAGCAACGAGCTCGAGGAAGACGGCGTCATGATGTGGCAATTGATACCATGCCATCTTTAAAAGAAGAGATACGAAGATACGAAATGCTCTCAGAGTCGAGCAAAAGGGCAATATGTCAGGATGGTCCCAGTGCGTTAGTATGGAGATCCTGGGGTCATCTAAAAGACATCAAAGAAGGCCACCGAGGGGGTTTTAGTGGAAAGTCCCGCATAACCTGGACGCTCCCCATGGTGTCCGGGTATCTAATAATATTTCGCCCTCGTAAACAAAAAAAGGTGTAGTATCCGTGGTCCCGACTTACCCTTTGGGTACGGAACCCGCATAAAAACGCATGCTTACTGCGAAAAAATTAAATTAATGTGTTACATTAAATAAATGCCTAATAGGGATTACTGAGTCACCTGTGTAGCAAGTTCTCGTGTATTTTGAGCAAGAGGTGTAAGTACAAACCATTTTGCAATAATGAAAGCTACGTTAAATAACTAAGTACCATTTAAATTCAATAAAGCCTCAGTAGGTATTATATATTTATAGATTATACCTACCTGCCTATATTATACTATACAGTTTTCGATGTTGTAAACATTGATTCATGTAAAATTAAGAACCTACTTATATTTCCAAAACCTTTAGCGTAAAGATATATTGTTAATCGGCATTTCAAAATAAAAATATTAAATCGTTGGATCATAAGTAATAGAAAGGTTTTATTAATTAACCATAAATTCTTTCTTTGTGTTACTGAACACTGGCTTAAAAAGAACCAACTCTTATTTAATTTTAATAATAATCAAGTTGCTAGCTCCTTCAACAGAGAAAAATCTATACGTGGTGACTATTTAATTATTACAAATAAAAATATAAAACTCAAAGAACGAAAAGACATTGTGAGTCTATCTGTTGAACGAGTAATATAAATGTCCTGTATTGAGTTTGAGCAGTTCCTTGTTCTATGTGTATACAGACCTCCATGCTCACTATATGATGATTTTGAAAAGTGCATGGAGGAAACATGAATTAAGCTATCTCATACAAATAAATCGATGATTATCTGTGGAGACTTTAATGTTAATTTGCTAGAAAATTATTAGGTAGTGGATACATTTTTGTTACTGTTTAAATCTTATAATATGTACAATATTTTCTTGGAACCTACTAGGATAACAGCCACAAGTTCCACCTGCATAGACAATATATTTACTAATCTCAAACCTATTAAAAACTTCATTATAAATAATCTAGAATCCACTGTGGTCAACTAGCAGTATATCCAAGAAAAACTAACAAACCCCAAAGCAAATAATTATAAAGTTATATGATTATTAACGGGATATTTACCGTGGTAAGGTTGTGGAGTGAGCTCCCGATATTTCGGCGCAGTTACATGCACCATGTTCACGGGAAGACTGAAGAATGCGGGTGGTTGGTCAAAAAGTTTTAAAGTTAGGTGCAGACATAACGATCTACCCTCTTTCTTAGTCTTTTGCTACGGTTATCACTGGAACTCGAACTCGATCCTAAGCCCCGACAAAACACACTCACTGTATCACTGCGTATAGTATTTTGAACACATTTTGAACGCGGACTTTTATTTTTAAAACAACCTAATACTGGATTCCACGCACTGGCGAGTTGAAAACCATCACCTTGATTGAAATTCTGGCATTTCGAGATCTCAATAGTTTCCTTTACTAGCCTTGGTATGTAATGGCGTTCGGTGGACAAGATTTTAGGGTTATGGAAATCAATCCAGTGGTTAGGACCCGCGTCCAGCAGATGCTCAGAGCATCTGCTGGACGCGGGTCCTAACCAAGTGCACCAAAAACAATATCTGTTGGTAATCGTACTAGGTTTAGTGAATGGGCAACTCCAGGAATTTATAAAAGTAGGGTAAATATATATCAATTGTACCATGAAAAATCGCATAATCATAATCCTGTATTTTTGGAACATGTCAAACGTTATTCTAAGTTATTTAAACGAGCCTGTTCCTCAGCTATTTCTATTTATTTATGAAATAAGATCATAAATTCTGTTAATAAATAAAAATGACGTGGAACATTATAAACAGTGAAACTGGTAGAAATACAGTGCGTAATCGAGACTTTCATTTAAAAATTAATAATAAAGGTCTTCAAACTTCAAACTTCAAACTTCAAACTTCAAACTTCAAACTTTATTGGGTAATAAGTAGCACAATTTGAAAATCTTAAATATAACTTTTATAATAATAACATCAATATTTTAAATGTACGATTTGTGTGTTGGCGTCCGGACAAGAAATTCTGTTTCCCGGATACCAACCTCTTCCCGCAGCAAGAACATTTTAATAGTTAGTAGTAGGTGTACTTAATTAATTTAAACAATAATTACCGTTTGTTAAATTCTACATATAAGTTTGGTAAATGGGTATTACAGATTCAGTAGTGGGTATCAATTATTAAAACAAGTATTGTGATATGATATTTACCCGGTTGAGAATATTTGGTAAACTGCTACCCACAACAAAACTCATTTTGTGATAGAATGAATGGTTTATACATACATTAAGGTTTTTGAGTAGCGGTTACTCGGTATTTACATAAAATTGTATGCTATGCATACTTATACTTTAATAAAGATCATAGATAAAACAATAGATCAGTGAGGGTGACAAAGCCGGTAGTTACCTTAGAGCAACCTTTATTACCCATTTTTACCGTTACATTCAGGGCCTACTCCAATATAGTAAGAATTATTAAAAATAAAATACAAATACCTATGTTAAACAAGAGGTTCACTGTTATCGGGTAAGTTAACTTCGCTAAATGCCTTTCCGTAGGCTGCTCGGCCACCATAAGTAGGTACTTAAAAACTCAAGAAAACGAGAACGATCAAGAGTAGTATAATTTGAACAAAAGAAAAATGTAGGTACTTACTCGTATTTATTATTATATTATAGGATGTACCTAGGTTAAGGTCCTATAACGATTGCCTGTTAATTCAGGCCACAATACAATATAAGACATAAGACATACCTACCTCATAAAAGCGCTATCAATCAACAAACAGTACAAATTGATAAAACATGTAGGTACCTAGGTATGTGTTATTATAATCTATGATATAAGCAAAGATTCCTTAAACAATCACATGTTACTTACATTGTTAACTACTAATGTAAATTTGATGTAGGTACCTAATCATTTGTAGCACCAATAAGCTTAGGTATAGTTATATAACATATATATATATTGTATTGGTCAAATGCTACGAGCGCGCATGAGTAGGCATGATCTAACGAAGCGCACTGTGTTTACAATATTGCTGTGTGATACAGTGAGTAAAACTCGACTCCTTTAGTATGAGTGCGCACATTATACAGTTGATTATAATTAAAACTTGTGATATCATATGAAAACGGGTTATTATACTTCGTGTTTGAGTACAGTATGGCATAACACCCAGTTCAGAACAATGTATAAGTATTCCACGGACTTTACTGTTGGTTGGGCTGTCATATTACACAATAAACGATAAAACATCATGTAAATAATATAATTAATTAAAGTTAAGTGTAATACAAAGTAAGAATATATTTTAATTATAACTTCTTATTTACGAAGATTAGATTCATGATAGTGGCAAAAGTTAAATATTCATGGTAAGCAAATTCTCCGTGTCATCATAGTCTAGACTTTGTAAGAAAGATTTAGTTTTGGCTTTACAAATAGGTTTAGTAGAATGATATAGGTGTAATATTTTATTAAGCTTGTT
Organism: Selenia dentaria; assembly: GCA_917880725.1. Classification (NCBI taxonomy): domain Eukaryota; kingdom Metazoa; phylum Arthropoda; class Insecta; order Lepidoptera; family Geometridae; genus Selenia; species Selenia dentaria. The sequence continues at coordinate 34,086,730 of OU862878.1, read as the reverse complement.
ATATAAGTATGGAGCTAAATAACAATGTTGAGTGTTCGTAAATTTTGTTCTGAATTTTTTCAATTTAATCGTTTTTGTACGTCTATGTTTTCTATGTGCACATAATATGTCGAAAGGTGTTTTAGTGTGTTGGTATAGTATTATGTTCAGTATATAAAGCTGCCTTACTGATAAGACTTTACATAGTTTGTACAACTCGGTAGTAGAGAAACGAGACCGTTTAAACATCATAACCTTGAGTACGGAGCGCTGTGCTCTTTCGAGAGGTAAAACGTTTGTCTTGAAGGCTCCTCCCCATGCCGTAATACAGTACGATATAATAGATTGACATAATGAGATGTAAATAATTTTAATTAAATTAGGACTTGTAGCAAACCGTAACCTCTTCAATATCCAAATCATCTTCCTGACTCTCTTTGTTAACATATTTATGTGGGATGACCAGGACAGTCGTTCATCTAAGATAACTCCTAGGTGTTTTATTTGAGAAACTTTATCTAAAGAAGGACATTCACAGGATTGAGAATCATCTGAGCAGTTATGCAATTTGATTTTAAGGGTTTGTGGAGGATCACCAGGTTGTCGTAATGAAAATGTCATATATTTGGTTTTATTGACATTAAGAGTGAGGAGATTGTCTTTTAACCATTGGGATACCAGTTTCATTCCATTTTCGGCAGCAGAAAAGACGTTCGACCAAGTATTTCCTTGAAACACCAAAGCGGTGTCGTCTGCGTAAGTGAAGATTTTTGCGTTGTTGATACTCATCTTGCACAGGTCGTTTATATAGATAAGAAAGAGGCTAGGTCCTAAAATTGAGCCCTGAGGAACTCCAAAAGAAATACTTGCTTCCTCACTAAGGTATTGTCCTATTTTTACCATCTGCGTTCTATTTGTAAGGTAATCTTTGAAGAGATTCAGACACTGTCCACGAATACCTATACGCTCCAACTTGCTGACAAGAATAGGGATCGATACGGTATCAAATGCTTTCGCTAGGTCGAGAAACATTGCTAAGCACTTTGTATTACTGTCTAGCGATTCAACTATTACGTCACAAAGGTCAATTACCGCATTTTCGGTAGATCTGCCGGATCTGAATCCATACTGTTCGTTAGCTAATAGATCATACTCGTTAAGGTACTTTATTAATCTCTTATTTAAAAGTTTTTCGAAAACCTTTGATAGTGCCGGTAGTACCGAGATTGGCCGATAGTTATTTATACAGTTTCGATCTCCACCTTTGTGAATTGGATAAACTATAGCCTTTTTGAAAGCCAATGGAAACTTTCCCTGTTCAATACAAATGTTAAATAGTTTAACTAGTGAAGGTGTTATTATGTGAGCGATCTTTTTTAAGAATAACGGTGTTAAACCGTCAAATCCTGCAGCTGAATCTGATTTCAAGTTTGATATTGTCCTAAAAACCTCATCATAATCCACAGGAAGAATTACACACGAGTTGTTAGGAGATATTATATGGTTCAGTACGATTGATTTTGTGCTGTTTGTGTGTGTAATATCATCTGCTAGCTTTCGTCCTATATTAGAAAAATGAATGTTAACTGCTGCAATCGAATCTTTAGGCGTTTGTTTCAAATGTAAAAGTTCATTCGGAAAGGACTTTTCAGAAGAAATATTCGCAATACCTTTGATAGCCTTCCAGGTGGATTTTGCGTTCTGTAAACTATTTTCTAGCTTGAGTTGGTTAAATTTATTCCGCGCTTTATTAACTAGATCACGACAGAAAGATTGGTACCTATCATAGATTATTTTTAGGTTTGTATTTTCAGGGTCATTTTTATAGTTGTAGTGTAGCTTGTCTTTATGACGAATGCAGCGCAATATTCCTGGAGAGATCCAGGGTTTGGCCGTTCGTTGTTTTTTAGGAATAGACGTAATTTTAGTGTTATTAGTAAGAGATTGATATAAGGCCAGTATAAGTTTTTCTGTTATTAGGTCTATACTGGCAGAACTAATTATTGAGTCAAAATCAGTTTTTTCTATGTTCTCAATGACTTTGTTCCAATCGGTTTTGATTTTAAGTTTAATTGGTTTATTTTTGTTTAACTTTGCGTTAATACTTAACAGGATTGGAACATGGTCGGTGATTTTGGTCTGAATTAGATTTATATAAGAAGGCAGGGTAGTTTTGAGGAGAACATGATCTAAACAATTTCCACCACGAGTAGGTAGGTCGTGAGCTGGGAATAGTCCATGCTCCAAAATCAAATTGAGATAAGAAGTGGTGTTTGTTTCAGATAGATTGTTTCTAATATCTATGTTTATATCGCCTAGGATTGCCATATTAGTAAAATGTTTCAAGGATGTTAGAGTCTCGTCCAAGGAAATCAAAAAGCTGTCAATATTACGGAAGGATGGTGAGCGATACAGCCCTATAATAACGGTGCTAGGCTTTATTTTGACTATGGTACAATCAGCACCTTCGAAAATGGGTTCTTCTACGGTGTGTTCTAAGCTTTTGTGTACATAAATTACTACACCATCATTCTGATTCCGGCAGTTTATTGTGGAATATATTAAGAAGTTATTTAATGTTGGCAAATTCTTATCCTTATGAACCCAGCATTCAGTTAGTATGATAATATCACATTCAAACTCCAATCTATGCATCAGAACCTCTAATAATATAAAGTTTTTATATATGCTCCTAATGTTAAGACACAAGATTTTAATGCTCTTATTTACATCTCCAATATTTTTAATGCACTCTTCTGGGACGCAGGTCATGCAGGTTGCAACACTAAACAAATCTAATTCAGAAATTAATTCATTGTCTACAGCCATTTTTATTTACTTGCGTGCAATGGGAACCAGAGCGACTAGTTAAAAGTGGTCGAGTTATACTGAGCAGCGTGTGTAAGGACTTTATTACGGCTATGACTAGTAACGATAACACGTTTAAAATCATCAGATACCTTAAGCAGTCTGTTGGTTTATTGTCAGGGAAATGTATGTTATCTATAGATCTAGTATTGCTCCTAAGAGAATACAAGCAATTATTATGAGTGATTGAGTAGTGTATATTAATAAGTAAGCGAATTATACAAACTATCGTTATGTACTGAGTAGTGATTATAACTGTTTTGTCGTTATATAATAAGAATGGCGGTAGCCTATTTGTAAGTTTCGTACACAGAGTCATAATGCGTTTATATTTTGTACGTTCATGATATAAGTACCGTACTAGTAGATGCCGCTGTAAAGTTGAGAGCATAGCAATGTTCACGGAGAATATGATTACCACATTTAGCTTAAGGATCGAGCTTCTTATTAATTAATTGATATAGTTTTAAAATTTTAAATATATAAATTAACTGCAGATATGCGTATGTGTAACGATATATGCAAAATATAGTACAGTAGTGACCTACACTTACTGTGTTTATTATGTGGGATACAATATATCTGCCTTGGTAGACAGTGATATTACATTGTGTCGCGAAAGTAAGGTTTGTCAACTTTGTCATATGTTTTGAGAAAAAATCAATTATTGTATATTTTTTGAAATAGTATATGGTGAAAAAAAGTACCTGTAGTGCATTGTTGATTGATCGCACGATATGTGAGCAATATTTTATAATAATATGTTGATTGGAATTAACAGCAGAAAATAGTCAACCCGTAAGCTTTAGTTTATCTATTTGTTCTTCATCCCTGAGTTGCAGTGCCGTGGAGTTCTCAGTTTTACGAACGTATACCTTTCCATGCGCGGTCCAACAATATTTATAGGAACCAGCTTTAATCATCTGCCTGCCGAGATAAAATAGGCGACGGTTTTTACTCGTAAGATGTTCTCCTATGAATATCGGTGAGGTATAGTCTTTGATGCCAAGATGAGTCCCCGATAGACGATTATTGGGGTTGTTTAAGTTGTGTACTTTTGCAGTCCGGAGTATGGTATTTTTAGACGTATTACAGTTGAGTTCCACGACAATGGCTGGGTGACCCGCTGACTTAGAAGACCAACGAAAAACATCACGGACCTCCAATGGTTCAATTTTTAGCGACATTGATAGGTTACGGATATAATTATGCAAGTCCGTTTTACTTTCCTTCTCCAATTTAGGAACGTTTCGGATCTCGATGTGCGAGCTTAAGAATTTACGAGACAAATCATCTACCTGACTCTCGAGAGCTAAAATACGTTCATCTCGCTGCATGATCATTAATTTACAGTCGGACACCTCTCGGGTTAGCTCCTCGTTCCGTGCTGCTAAGTACTCCATAGTTTTTGGTGTAAGAGTTGTATGGATGTATGGATGTCAAACATCAGTAGGGCCAAATTTGATGAAATTTGGTATGGAGTTAGATGAGGGGCTGGATTAACACATAAGATACTTTCATCGTCATCATCATCATCATCATCCATCACCCCGCCGGTGAAAAAGCGAAAAAAATATTCTTGGATACATCATCATCATCATCATCATCTCAGCCGTAGGACGTCCACTGCTGAACATATGCCTCCCCCATGATTTTCCAAAAGGACCGGTTGGAACCGGCCTGCATCCAACGTCGTTCTGCGACCTTCCTCAGGTCGTCTGTCCACCGTGTCGGTGAACGACCTACGCTGCGCTTGCCGGTCCGTGGTCTCCACTCTAGAACTCGGCCCCATCGGCCATCTGTTCTGCGTGCTAAGTGCCCTGCCCATCTTGGGTACAGCACAGACAAAATAATAAGACCTCCGCCTACGTCAAGATCGTAATGATGACAGTTCTGTCAAAGTGGGTGTCAGTTTCTAAATCAAAATCACGATATCCTTTGACAGCTAAATACACTAGACGTGTTCGACGACTGTCAAGGGTGATGAAATGTAACACAAATGCCGTCAAGGCTGATAAAATGTAATGACAGTTCTTTCTATGATGATTAATTTTGTATTTGTATGTACGTAGGTATTGAATTTTATTATTAGTGTTTACTGATTGATTTACTAAGTGTTTAAATTTACTAGTTAATATAACCATGTAATTATTTTATGACGTTTTGAGATAGAAAACTATTGCGAGTTATGTTCATAATTACGCTCTAAAACCGGCTTTTCTTCTTCTGGGAGTCACTCTTGTGCACAGCGGCGAGCGCGGGCCACAGCAGACAGAAACAGAACTTCAAAATCTTCAAATAAGTTCGAAACTGGTCGGAGAGTATTTCCGGTAAATATTAGGCGAGTCCTAGCCGGTTTTAAAGCGTAATTATTTTATGACGTTTTGGTATAAAGATAGATATGGCTTTGGAGAAGATAATAAGCTACTCGAAGTACTAATCCTGCGCAGACGACGTCGCGGGCACCAGCTAGTCAGTTATAAACAAAAGAATACCGTGGTTGACTTACAACTCCGACGTGTTTTGCTCGACTCTATGTCACCAATAATTTTGTACGTAGATTACTACAATGATCTCATATTAACAATAGGTCTCACAATTATTTATTCTTGTTAATTGTTAGTCAGTTCAAAATACTGCCGACGAACAATAGTACGATGTGTCAATATTTTGCTTATACTTCACCTTTATCTAGTAAATAATCTACTAGATTTTGTGTAGTAGTAGGTGGGTTTTTTACAAGATTATCAATGCAACTGGGTGCAATGCCCTAATTGTTTGTGCTAGATTGTTTACTACGAATTTCTTTAGGAAAATATGTTTTTATTTCGAATATAAAACTCTATATCCTTGGGGACATTCGAAGTGTCTCATAACTTAATTCTTGTGGCGGAAATAGCCGGATCCTAATAACCAAGACTTCAAGTTTTGACTTTATGGTAACGTATTATGGTGATGCTTTTAGATAAACACGGAGAAGTCAGCCAGCAGGGCAATTTAAGGATCTGAATCACAGTCAAATGATGATTTAAATGTAAAAAAATGGCGGCTTTATGTCACTCGTGTCAGCTCCTGTTGGCAACTTACTAACATTCCTGCTTACTGGAGATTTCAAAACTGACATAAAGCCATTTTTTTAAATTTCCATACAAATTTGATTGCAACTGTGATACGTAAGTGTCCTGCTGATCTCAGTCATAGAAAATGCTAAAGGCGTCGAGTCATCGCATTATACCACCTTTAAACATGAACTCCAGGTTTTGCTGATGAGTAGGTACCTAAGGACATAAGTCAACTGGATTAAGCCCATAAAGTGCCCTTGCCATTCCTTTATGCCAAACAAAACGTTCGTAGTGTCCTTGGCGATCCCGTATGCCAAGGCCAATACAAATAATGATCCAATTTTAAATGGCAACTATTTATACACAATAGATTTCAGCTCATGTAACTGTTTTTTTGATGCTGTAATGGACTTGGAAAATTTTTTTACAAAACAAATTATCATTTGAAATATGCCAGATCAGTAATATAAACAAAAAAGCGATAGTCACATGTTTTTTTAGTTGTATCCAACGACGTGTTTTCTAGTGTTTTATTTAGTAAAAAGTAGTATTATTATATAGTTATATTATATAGTATATTATAGTATTATTGCCATTTCGATTTAAAAACCTAAGGAAAGTCTTATGATCCTGCTAAAATATTTATTTTATATCTATAAAAAAACATATTTTAGCAGCCATTTTGTTTTGATGACAAGTGTGAGCACGATTATGACCTCTATTTGGTAACTATGTAGTAGAGTTCTTATTGTTATGAAAATTAATCACTACATTTTTGGAAAAAATTATTGATAGTTTTCAAAGTCCGAAATATCATTGTATCTGTAGGTACTAATGCTTTTTTTACTTGTGCTCTAGAGATTTTTATGATCTGTTTAGTATTAATTCAATGGAAACAAGCAGAGACGTTAAAGATAAAAGATAAATTTAGTGCACAAAACATTCGTTATATTAGGTATATCTATATAATATACACTTAAATACAGATACATAGATACCTACAGACTTCAACACACGAGATTGCTAAAAATTTGTTTACCAACAAATATGCGGTGTACCTCTAAATACCAGCGAGCGTGCCGCACTCGCGGCCGGCGAAGCGCCATCTACACCTAACGGATATAACGCAGCACTTTTGTGATAAAATTGTTGTCGAATATATTCTACAGGACGAAATAATGACTTGTCGAACTATGTTTTTTCAAAGTAAGCTACTTGTCGTAGTAGTTTTGAAAACTTATCGAAATTCTGAGGGTACACCCCCAATATGACTTTATAATTTTTTTAGCAGTTACACCACAGATTACTGAATAAGGTTACACGATGAATATTCAAAATGCAGTCACATCATATTGCCTGCATACATATACTGAAAAAAAAATGCTTAATTTAGTGCATTGTCAACTATGTCAACTAGAATTATATCTTATAAATTAATTATATCTAATAAATTAAAATCTATATGTTGTAAAATAAATATGAAAATATTACATGTACTGTATGTATTACATGTATTATATGTATTACAAAGTACTTTGATTAACAAACTACCGAAAGGTATGCTCAAAATTTTAATAAATTTTGCGAAGACTTTATTATGTTTGAAGTCAAATAAAAATAAATGTAGTCAGATCCGTAATTGTCATTAAGATAAGCAATTGTCATTCAAAAGTCATTGACACTATAATTAACATTTTTCTACTACCTAGCCCCTCACCAGTCGATTGTCAATATAACAATGAAATTTCTATTGTGTCTGGGTCGTTCGACTGGTGAAGTACTAGTAGTCTTTTAAGGATAACGGGTAACTTGCTATGAATAAAATTATATTTAGCTCTTATAGCTGTTTTACATTTTATTGAAAATCAGAGGTGATCATATTTGCGCATTCGTACCGTTTTCCGGAATTTAGACAATGTCACGTCTGTTATGACCTACCGTGCTATTCTCTAAGAGCAAACATCGTTGCACCTTTGACAACATCCGTGAAGCCAATGACGAGATGACAAGAAACGTTGGAAAAACAACGTTATGTACAAGGGCAATATCTCATAAAGTATTTGACATCGGTGAGCTCGTCGACGAGCTCACCGACGAATCATTAGAGAGTCGCACGGCTGTTCCTTTCAATTTAGGAATAGATCGCGATTGCAGTACATATATATCCCAGTTTCCACACGTATACGGATGAAAGATTAAGAATCTTATTTGTTTAAAGTATGTTTACAAACTGCATTATTTGCAGTTCAAAGATAATGATAATTATGTTTATTTTACAAAGAGATAAATAAGGCTCTGCATAACGTTTATGCGTAGGTTTCTTTCTTGTAAACTGAACGTAGTCACGTTGAGTTTGTACCTCATAGTAAATACCAGTACTTCTTCAGGACCGAACGATCACGGTGTTAATTTTAAATGAGTGTTTTGACATTACTTCTAGATCTATTTAGAAACTCTCGACGGTGTTAGTACTGCCGTGCGATTATCTAATGATTCGTCGATGCGCTCGAGCTCACCGATGTCAAATACTTTACGAGATATCGCCCTTGTACATAAGGTTGTTTTTCGACGATTTTTGTCACTTCGTCATTTGTTTCACGGATGTTGTCAAAGATGCAACGATGTTTGCTCTTAGAGAATCGCACGGCTGATGGTTTAAGCCCTGTCATAGTTTTGTGGTATCGTATTTCGTCACGCAAACGAAGCTGTGGAGGGCTCTTATAGTATATACTTATCAGCTCAGTAGCTAAGATCCCCAAGGTAACTAGCAAAGAAGCTGCATTAGCAGCTGTTCTCAGCTACAGCCTGATTGTCTGGTGAAATTCTATAGATTTTGACAGAGTTTTTATATTGCAGAAGAAATGTATTCGTGTCATATGCAATGCTTGATTTAATTATATCTGGTAACCACTTTTTAGGAACCTCAACATTCTACCTTTGGCCTGTACCTATGTACATACCAGATGTGTGCGTATTTGTTCAGTCTCACCGTGAGTTTTGGAAAATACAAGTAGAAGTTATACCACGACAGACAAGAAAGCAATATTGCAATTTATTGTATCAACCTCAATGTTACAAAATATTTATATGACAAATATGAGTTATACTCATATATTATACGTAATACATATTATAGTAATAATATAGTATATAACAATCTTTCCGATCACTTAAAATTGTTAAATTGTAATTTGATTAAATATACATTGACAAAGTGGTTGCTAAAACACAGCTTCTATAGTGTGAAGAATTATATTAATTGTAATAAAACGTAACCATACATATAAGATTTAATTGAATTTAAATTCTTAAATTGTATCATACTATCAATTTAAAAATATAATTAATTATTATTTGCATGTTTGCGCGCAAGCTGATAATTAACTATATTTTATTATTAAGACCTTTTTTGATAAAATGTATTCTGGCAAATAAAGATGTTATCAAAAAAAGATATGAAAAACACCGACAGTGTCTATCTAGTCTCACTGTCGGTCTAGCGCTCGACGAGTCAACATCTCCTGAGGATACCTCGTGTAGAGGCGAAACACGTGTCGAATCGTTTTTGGTATATTTGGGTAGTTGTGGTTTGGTAAAATCATTGTTATTTTCAAAGGAAGTGTCACTAAATATTTTTCATGTCGTTTTTTGATAATGGATTTCCGCAAAGTAACGCCTGAATCAATAAATTATCTAAAGATGTTATCTTATCCAACAAGCAAATCAAGAAACCAATATTAAGTATAATAATTAATAGACGAATTATGTAAAACTTCACTAATATGTAATAGCGAATATTTATGAGTACGTATGCATATAAGCATTCAGGTCACTATAAAAACTGTGTTTTGTTTTACAGGTGAAATGGAAAGCAATGTTCATGCTCTTTTTTTGTTCTCTCCATGATTTGTGTCTCTCTCTGCTCCATATTTTTATACTGTGATGCAAGTAACAACGATCACCGCGACTTTATGTATTATTTCATCTAATAAGCATTTATTTTTAATATGCATGTAGAGAGAAGAAAATCCTTCGCTTATGTCATCATATTATATGTTTTTCATATTCATGTATAGGTTATTTTATAATTATTTATTATATAGTTATTTTATAGGTTGGCATACGAGCAGGGGGCAGGCACCTGATGGTAAGTGATGCCCGTCGCCCACGCCCATCCACAATACCAGAGGTCTCGAGGATGCGTAGCCGACCTTTGAGGAAGCAATAAGCTCTCTTGACTCATCTTGAAGGTTTCCATGTCGCATCGGTTCGGAAATACTTTAACCACACACGTTGCAGTTCCTGGAAAAGTGGGTTGATTTCTACGAATTCTATTGTATTATTGGCCAAATATGGCGAATCGCGAGGCAACGGGTTAAATGGCAGCTGGTTCCACATAGTGACAGTGTGAGGCAGAAAGTGCCGTCGGAATCGCATGGTTGTGGATTTTCATAATAGATAATAGTAGAATAAGAAAAGAAAAAGAAAAATTAACAAATAAGAAAAATTATATGCAAGAAGTAAAGTCAAGTCAAAATAATTTATTCAATTTAGGCATCAAAAACCTACTTATAGACGTCAATTATTCATTATAATTTACTCTAAAGACGCCTACCAAGAAGAACCAGCAAGAAACTCGGGCCAATCTTTCAATACCTACAGGTTTTAATTATTACATTTTATGGGTGGCAGATGACAACTTGGCCGAAATGGACTATTCCAAGCATCTTTGTCTTCTATATAATGTCGGACATTATAATATGCTTCTCTTATTAAAATGTTTTCACGGTCAACTTGGATTTTCCCTCTGTGCGCTCAGTTATGTGTTAAGTTTGTAGTTAAGTTGTAGTTAAGTTTAGGATTTTTTTGTAAAAACGAACACAATTTCCTAGGAACTACATATTAGTCTTCGCAAGTCTGAAACTAGATATAGCTATCCTATTCTTATTCTTAGTATTAAAAGGGTGGTGATCACTATTTAAATTATAATTACGTATTTTTTAAGAACAAACATTATATTTGCAAATTCATAATATAAGGAAGACAAAGTTAAGATATTGATTTCTTGAAACAAATATCTCAAAGATTCGCTGGGACCCATTTCGTACACAAAAACGTGCTATTCGAGCTATAGATCGAATAACACATTTTTGTAGGGTAAAGAGGGTCTCTATATCACTGAATGGCCACTGAACCCCAAAGCAATAGCCCGTATGACATTACGTTTAAGTACTAGTAAACAACATCGACACAAGGTCTTCAGGTCCCAAACTAGATAGAGCCAGTACTGTGGTAACCTGATGATGATTTACATTCATACATTTACACACCACAGGTCAAATAGTTCATTACCACAAATGGTAACTTGTGCGTGAATCTAATTAGGGACCAGTGGTGACCAGTTAATTTTGCATAAGATTATATTATACTAATCTAAACAACTAAATAAAAAATATATCAAAGTTCTCATTATGTCAGATAAATATTTAGCATGCAAAATGAGTTCAAGGAGTAAAAGCAGGTTTCAATACTGTTAATATTAACCTTGGCTACTATGTATTGCTCAACTCTCCAATGCAGTATGAGTAGCGTTAAATCTTATGCGTTAATACGGTTAGTTTCTCAATTCTTACGGTTGACGCGGTCGTGAATCAAAATTGTATAAAACGCGTAAAAATACTTCTGTTTTGAAGTTTACAGTGTTTTGATTTTTCTAATTTAAAGTTTATATGTGTGGCCACTAAAGTAATTCGAGATTGTTATTCATCGATATACACTTTCAAACGAGGTACAGTTAGAAAAAATACAGTTCATTTTTCGCATTACTTTTTTTATGGAATAGGACTTGATAGTCTAGTCACTAGACTATCAAATCCTATTCCATAAAAAAAAGTATTGCTAGTGATCGACTCCTGTCTCCCATGATGGTTAGTGATGTAGCGGTTGTAGGAATTTCGTAGCACGATGTAGTATTAAATACATTCATGTAATTGGTAGCACAATGGCAACATTTTGATTTCACCATACAATAGATAACATGGAGCGTTTAATTGCACATAGACAAATATGTACCTCAATAACTATTCTAATCGCAGTATGCCTACTTTGGTGATCGTCCGTGCGTTTATTATGCAAGTGGCCTACAGTCAACACAAAATTTGTTTTACAGTGTGTTACGAGAGCTATACTCACAGGAACGATACTGGATAGGTTAAGATAATAGATAATTAAAATTCAGGAAATGTGTTTCCTACGTTTTAAATTATTATAATTCGACCAGATGAAATAAAACAGATGTACAGTGTGTAAAGTACCTACTTTACTCAAGATACGTAAACAATCGGTTGCATTTAATTTTGGGTACATAAAGTCTGAAATAGTTTTAACATTCTTTAATATTTTTTTTGTAATTTGCAAAACGAGTAAACGTATGAATGTCATGTTTGACTCTGATAAATGGAAACAAGATCGGCTTCTTCTTTTTAATTATTATGCTTATACGTGCGGATGCGGTCCCGCTACCGGTTATTATGAGATTGCGATTGTCAAAACAGCCGTGCGATTCTCTAAGAGCAAACATCATTGCATCTTTAACAAAATCCGTGAAACAAATTACGAGATGACAAGAATCGTTGGAAAAACAACCTTGTTTTCAAGGGCGATATCTTAAAGTATTTGACATCGGTGAGTTCGTCGACGAACGTAACTACGAATCATTAGACAATTGCATCGTTTTACATAAAACATTTAACCAAAAACATCCTCGAACATTTGACAGCTGTGCTGTCAAATGTTAGTCTGCTTAGAAACCTGGTATGGAATTAGCACGTAAATGTGCTAGTGCTATGAATACAGCTAAAGTGTATCATGTAAGTAACTTCAATTTTTTCTCGATCTTGTGAAGAGCCTGAGAAAATTGAAGAAGCATCTCTTTATGGTAGCTGTAGAAAATATAATTTTAATCATTCATTGTGGCGATTGATATGTATTATTTATATGTATATATATAGTAAACATAGCTTTAGGGTCCTAGGCATGTTAATAAAGTTTTTTTTTTTAATAATGACTATTGCAAGGCTAAGATTTTATTTAGCCACCTTGTAACTGATCTGTGTACAAACTATGAGTTATCTATGTCACAGTTGCCCTAGATTCATGACAGTATGTACTGTTGCACGTGAACGACACGTTACACCGAAGCTTGACGCGTTGACGTGCACAATACGAACTTTTTCGCAAATTGTTTGTGATATGGCCTCAGTTATTCGTGCTAGGCCCACATAGCCCAGACCAATTGAATAATTGATCAACGCAGAGACTAAGCTGCAGGGACTGAACCGCAGAAACTAAAATTGAAATTATGGCAAATGATGAAATTAATTTTATTTCTGTGATTTCTTACATCCCATAGATAAACCAACCGAGCGAAGCCGCTGGAGGTTCAGATAAATTATAATAAATAAAACAGGAGCGTATCATTACATTAAATAATTATTAAAATATAATATATACGGTATATTTAATTAAAAAATAAGCAAAGATTTTTTCCGTTTAAGAAACCAAAAAAGCAGTTAATTTAATTATGTGTGTTATTAATAATTATGTCTGTCAGTCCGTCAGTGTGAAATAAAATAAGCATTTTTAATGTCTGACCCCGGTAAATATAAAGGGGTTTGTGGAATAGTGAGGGCGTAGTATTTTGATGATAGGGGATTGAAAAAGATACCTTTTAAATGATAAGGTAATGGTATCAATCATAGTGTAGTAGAATAAAAGAGCGAAGCCCTTCCTTCTTTTCACAGCCCCACATCTTATTTTGCATAACTACAGCTCCATTTTACGTTGATATTAAAATGTTAACTCGTTTATTTTTCTTTAGTACATCGATATACATTGTGGCTCTGTCTGCCAAACTGGATGTATATTACACCCGTATCTTGGTAGATAGTTCCTTGCAAATCATTCCGTACCCAAAATACCCCTGAAAGATACCCCTGAGGGTGCCACGGGTACTTGGATTAGGACCCGTGGCACCCCCAGATCAATTAGTGCAGTCCTTTTGAATGTATACGCATGGTATTTAAAGTTCATACTAATATATGATTTCGTTTTTATTACTAACTAAATGCGCTCCGCGGTTTCACCCGCGTTAATGGATGATGATGATAAATCAAAATGTATAGCCTATGTTCATCAATGATAGCCCCCACCTCGAGCAACGCCAGTCACTGCCGCGGCACGCTCGCTGCGCTCGCTCGGCTGTTTTTTTTTTTTAAATTTATTGGGGTAAACAAACAATACCACAGTAAAAGCTTAAGCCTAATAAAACTTATATTTAACATAGTACTAACTATGGTATCAGCACCATTTACCACGGATTATTTAAAATGTATTAACTTTAGGTACATAATGCGATAGGTGGTAGTACTATCTATTCTAGAAGTTGTATAATTTTATTCTTAAACATACTAGGTCGCGTTGCCGCAATATCAATATTATTGAAATTTGTGTTATACAGTTGTACCAGCCGATATAGCGGAGAACGCTTACCAGCGTTAGTGCGGCAACGGAAGGTTGCAAACAACTGTGAAGGTTTACGGCAGTGCGTTCTAGTAGGTATTTTATAACATATCTTACTAATGATAGGTATACAATCATATCTATTGTGACATAGGTCATAAAGCAACATTGCTTCCAGTTGTTTACGTCTAGCCTAGAGTTTCAATAGTTTATATTTATGTAAGAGCTGTTCATATGATAAACTGCTACGGAAACATTTATAATGCATACAGCGCAAGAATTTTTTCTGTACACGTTCGAGAGCTACAACATATTTACTATAATAAGGATCCCAAATGGACACAGCATATTCAAGTTGAGAGCGAATTAAGGACTTATAAAGATGCAGGTAAGTAGAGGGCCGTCTGAACTTAGTAGCAAATCGTATTACCAAACCATACAGTTTAAAAGCTTTATTGATGATGTTATCAATATGTACGTCAAGATGTAATTTGTTATCTAATACGACTCCAAGATCTCTGATCGCTTCAACAGTCCCCAGTTGTTCACCACATAACCTGTACGAGAAATTACTTACATACTTTTTTTTTGTAAAAGTAATAGCTTTGCACTTTTTAATGCTAAAATTTAGCTTATTATTAATACAGTAAGTGGACAGACGGTTAGATCCTGTTGGAAACGCTCATGATCAGCAGCGTTGTCTATAGTATGGTACATTTTAAGTCGTCTGCGTATAGCAGGAAGTGACAGAATTTAAAACAGTCATTGATGAACAGTACGAAAAGCAGTGGTCCCAATATTGACCCTTGTGGTACACCAGAACTAATAGATACAATCTCTGACTCATGCCCATTGAGAACCACCTTTTGATTGCGATTAGTTACATAGGATTTGAACCATCGCAATAAGTTGCCTCGAATTCCATTATAAGCTAGTTTCTCCACAAGTATCTTATGATCCACTCTATCAAATGCCTTCTGAAAGTCAGTGTATACGCTGTCTATTTGCTTATTCATATCAAGTCCCTCAAACAAATAAGATGCATAAGACAAAAGGTTGGTAACTGTAGACCGTCTTTTAACAAAACCATGTTGTTGTGGTATAATATAATTATGTAATGATGGATATATGTCATTGTGCACTACCCTTTCGAAAATCTTTGACAGAGTGGGTAGAATGGATATAGGGCGATAGTTTTCTACGTTTGATTTATCACCACCTTTAAAAACTGGCACGATTCGCGCAGATTTCCAAACAGAGGGGAATACCCCTTGCTGTAAACACAAGTTAAATATATGGTGTAATGGCTTAAATATGGTAAGAGCAGTTGACTTTAAGAAGGCTGGCGGGATATTATCTACTCCAGAACCCTTAGTGGCGTCAAGTGTGCGCAGCTCCTTTAAAACTGCATCTTCAGGTATTTTTATGTTACTGAGAATGAGGTCAGATGTATTGTTAAAAACAATCTCGGCTTGCGCGTTGTGTGGTCACCATTCAACCTAACGCTCCTCCCCGCTTCGCTCTCCGTCGCACCTATCGTGACTTTGCTCTGACTAGATAATCCGCGTACGTGAGTCTGTGGTAGTAATTCTTGTCGAATGTTTGTTCTATCGAAGCAATGACTTGTCGATTTTATTTAATTATAATATCTGTTTTGACACTGAGAGGTATACGCATTTGACACACGAAACTTAGAAAACGTAAGGAATGACCTTCCATTTTACGCATTGGGTAGTTATTTGCTAATTATGAATTATTTTTTTTGGATATTTTATAAAATAATTTTAATATATTTTGGCGCAGCTCCGGCAGCTAAAATTGCATGGGAGCTCATAAGAAGAAACCCCGTGTAACGGTGGCAGACTCCTCAAATTCAGGCGACTGGTTTTAAACCAACCGGTTGGGTCGGGTTGGCAACCCGACTTCAATACTAAAAAGAATGAATAACCATGTACCACGATAGTTTAAAAGTGCCACTATATTAAGCGCATGGTATCGACTTCGACAAGCTCTTTTACCCTTTTTAGTATTCAGATCGGTTCCATATCATCAAAATAGGCGAAGAATTTAAGTTATTAGAGTGTAACTAAAAAACTGCTGCACCGAGTTTGATGAAATTTACACGGGACCTCGGAAATACTTCCGAGGTTTACTACTACTACTACTACTACTTCTCTACCAAACAAAAAAATAATCATCAAAATCAGTTCATACACAACGAACTTATCTGCGAACACACATAAGATAGATACATATACGGTCGAATTAAGAAACCTCCTCCTTTTTTTGAAAAAGGTTAAATAGGACTCCAAACTAAATAAATTGATTAACTAAAGTATTGTGTCGGTGTGTGTGTGTTTAATAGTGCACGTTCAATTGCAATTTCTGAAAAGAGAAATAACATAAGGCAATGCTTTGGAGAAATTGCGTTAAATTCATATTACATTTAATTTATTGAAACTATTTTGTACTTGTGTACATCTTTCCCATCACTATTCGATTGGTGGATTCACGGGAACTAGTAAATAGGACCCATGATACCACTGGTACACAGATGTATGAATATCAGGACCTGGGGGTGCCACGGGTCCAAGGTAGGTAGGTCCAACCTAATCCAAGTTCCCATGACACCCCCAGGGGTATCTTCCAAGGGTATCTTGGGTACGGAATGCTTGCAAATAATTACATTCATGATATAGTACTTAGCATTACAGATTACATACAATTATTAGCTTAATGTTATTTTATCCTATTTTAATTATTATTTGAATATTAAAAGGTCTAATTAAGGTAAATTTGTCATAACAAATGATTATTTACTAAATTTAAATTTACAAAGATAAAATAAAGCGCATTAATATGGAATTTGGAAATGTATTTACCATAAGCGTTTGCGCCGTTTACCTTATAATTTATTAATATATTATACAACATGAGTTCAACATAACATATAGACTGATTAGTATTACAATTGATTAGAATTTAATTTGGTTAATACGTTTAGCAAGTAGAGTTGATAGTTCGTGATAATTCGTAAAATAAAATGTTAAACTTTATATTATACCTATATTGTTTTGAACGACGTAATATTATAGACAAACTTAAAACAAACTGATTATAACTAAACTATTTTGTTTTAATCGACATTAAGGTTGGTACTATGTTTTGAGCGTGTGAGTATTAGTGTGTGCGTGTGTGTGTGTTTGTTTGAGTGATGTGTGTGGTATGAGTATTATGAATATGTGCACGTGTGTGTATTTGATGATAAGTTGTGTTGAGAATTGGTTATTAAAAATAAGTGAAAACAACGTTAGTTTTTATAACATTTTTTTATTAGTTCAGATTGCAAAGGATGAGTTATACGATTATGCAAATATTTTTTAATCTAGGATATAGTTTCAAAAAGACTTTCTGAAGCACGATAAGTTACTGTCTATTGTATATTATTATACAAGACTGTTCGATGCAACTCATTCTCACAGACTCGGTCATATCTACGTTTACTTTTATTAAGACAAGGATCAAACTCAAGGCATACTAGACAGCCAGAAGAATTTTACGTCTGGCTACTGGTCTGAGCTTTTCAAATTAGTTTTAATCGCACCTGTTTAATGTCTTGTAAATAACAACCCCTACATATTTGAGGTTATTTCTACGCATTATATCAGACAGCTATGTATCAGTGTCAGTTTCGTTCAAGTGTGAGCCTTAGTAGTTATCTATAGAGGTGATAGCAAGGCAAATTACATTATTATTGGACTTCAATCGACGCAATTTCTTCTTTTTTCTTTGATTTACTCAATGCAGCTGAGTGAGGCTTCAGCTCCACACACATTATTTATATTAAATCCCTTCGAACGAAGTCTTTTAATAATAGTGATTGAACTTCACATACTTGGGTAAGTTCATTTGATCACTAATTAATATCCTTAAATTTCGTCTAGTCTAGCTCGAAGTTAGAGTCAGAAGAGTCTCGAAGCTAGTTTTTAACCCGGGTCCGGACATATAAAGAATTAAGCCTAGCTCTCATTGGCAACTTCACCATGTTTAATTCATATAAAATAAGTTCTTATAATCTATCTTTCGTGCAGCCCCCGCCCTTACTCATTCGCCCAGTAATTTCACTTACTACAATTATTCAAGCGCCAATAAAGATGGTACATAGTGCACACTACCGCTTGGAGGCAGATTAATCTACCTAGTGTTGTGGTCGTACCCACCAAGAGTGGAACGCCTGATATAAGACACACTTTAGTCCACAATGTCTTTATTGTAACTGTCTGAAAGGACAATATACCCTAACTAACCGATAGGATAGTGACTGAAATGCAGTATCTGGTTTTACCATCAGCTAACAAGCAATATTCCGCAATGCAATTACGATAAGATAAGATTTAACTAAACGTATAAATAAGCGGATGACTCGGTAAAATAGCTCATTATAAACGTAGAAATTCAAGAACCTTAGTGCAAAACAACAAACAGTAAAAATTAGTTTGAATTTATATTTATTCCGTACAAAGGATTATTTTGTCTATAGGTTAGTGTGATCTTAAAAATAAATAAAATTTATAAATACTTAGTATACGAGACGAGTAAGGTCGTCTTCATTTAAACGCTACGCTTACCCATTACAATTCAGTGGTATTGAGAGTTATAAAATACAAGACTTCAAAATCTTACATGGCAATGTACTGCACTCGTAACTCTGAGATATAATTCGTTAAATCTCTTGCCCTGTAATTTTGCTGGTATGATTGCCCTTCAACGAAACACAGTAATGTTTGCACACTACTGCTTCACAGTTGAATAACTAGCAAAAGTGTGGTTCTTCCCCTCTCCCTGAGGACTTTGCAAAAGTCGTATTACTAGTAAAATTAATAGTAATATAAAATAGTCTTTCTGGCGGGCCGTCGCCGCGTCGATCAGTGGCAACAGTTTACCTGATTTGTGTAATAGATCTTTCATGCCGAATACATTTCCGTTTTTAATCTGTCCGCATCAGGACAAAAATAACAATAGATTTATGAATGAAACTTGCCTCGCATGAGGCTTGCTGATTCGGACAGATTAAACTCCAGTGTATATTTTTACCAAACAGGAAGTGTTGCCACATCCCAACTTATACCTTTATAAAGCACCGACGGTTTAACATATTAAGCGTGTGAAAAAAATGATATTATAATAATACAATTAATTATGCAGGTTGATAAATGTGGTAGCTAACTTCATGTTACACTGTATTTTTTCTGAATGTTTGCATGCGTTATTTATATTTTAAAAGGCAAAATGTTGGAATAACTCTGAAAAGCAATTTAATTTAACTGTGAATTACATATAAACAAATAATTCGTATTTACTACAGGCACTGCAGATATGTGGGCCGAGCACGAAAATCTGCTAAGTGTAACATTATCGTACCGTTTACGTAATATTCAGAACAAACTATGAGTTATCTGTGCCAATTTGTACTAGATAAATGACAGTTTGTACTAAATACGTTAACGATGTGATTACGTTACACTTGAACAGATTTTCGTGCTCGGCCCACTGGCTATTTTTAGACTCTTGAATGTACATAACTTTAGCAGTACACTAAACAGAATTATTATCTTACATATTGGCATATGTTTAACAATAATTTTATGACGTATATACTTATAGCCACCATCAAACCCTCAAGATTGAATCTATTTAATCTTTAATTAAAAAACAATAAAAACCCATTTCAGGTTCAAACGTGCAGCAGACAATCAAGGCACATATCCGAAATCTGATGAACCACGACGAAACTTAGCAGCTTTTGAGTAAAATAAATCGCGTCGAAATAAGGCAATCCATTTAGCTAGCCACGATCGGAAGAGGACACAGACAGACATACATATAGGCGAACAACTGATAACATAATCACGATTTTGGTTGTAAACACAAATAGAAAAACATTTATTATTGTAAAACAAAGTTTACTGTTTAGTGATAAAATGTACGACGTAAAAGACAAAGTGGTTCTGGTGACTGGTGGGGCAGCAGGGATTGGCGCTGGTGTCGTTAAGGCTTTTTTGGAAGACGGTGCTAAGGTAAGGAAAATTCTATATAATAATTGGGGAAAGTATATAAAGAACGAATTCCTTTACGTTACTAAGTAACAATAAACTATGTGGATACCCGATAACTTTATTTCACATCGTTCGAAAGTTTGTGAATGACCGTCAAAAGGGCTATACAGATGGAATGAAAATAACATAAGGAACTACGCGAGTAGTTCCCGAATGATAAACATACTTTCACAGTGTATATTCATTCGTATTCGTTATCGTGACAAACGATTCAACATAATCTTTATACTAAATGCATGGCATACACTGAATTATGTTATATTTATATATAAATATTTTCCTTTACTGTGAGTACGGAGGAAAGCTAAACCTCTCCCTAAATCAGAGAGGGTAGAGGGCGGGGGGGGGGGGGGGGTCATAGGTTTTACCACATTATTATATTTAGTAGAAGCCGACTACTAGTGAAAAGACGGTGATAAGATTTATCTTACTGTGCATGCATAGAAGCTAGTATTGTTAATAGCTCGGCCCTTATTATATATATACCTAATGATACTCTTAATGATGAGCTCAAAAACATGATTGGAAAAATCTGGGTGTCTATTTATATTTACCGAGCCTCTAGGCAAGTAAAAGCCTGATGCATTGTGTATAAAATTTAAAAGTTCGTAACATATATGTTCAATCAATTTTACTATTATGATCAAAGATATATCATAAACATATATATAACACGGTATATAGAGAAATAACTACATTTTAAGAGCACTAGCGTAGTACTTACGTAGTCAATTTGTAAAAACAAATTTCAATACAATTTCTTTTATTTTTTGGAATTATAGTAAATAAAAATCGTTTTCAGCACGTAGCTGCCTTAGATGTTGATACCAAAAATGGAACAGCTCTGGAAAGAGAACTTTCAGCCGAACACGGTGAATCCAAGATAAAATTTTACAAATGTGACGTCACCTCTCACGATCTGGATGCTGCGTACGATGGAGTTCTGAAGGAGTTCGGATATATCGACGTTGTTGTCAACTGTGCTGGCTTAATGAATGATGGTAGAGGAACATATTTGAAGGAAATCTCTGTCAATGTGGTGAGTAATAATTTTATTGGTTGTCTTTAGAAATTATTCTACATAACTTATAACAGCGGTTTTTAATTCACAAAGATCTAGCAGGCTCTACCGACTCGAGGGCGCGTTGTACTATCCCAAAATAGTGCTCATGTTGTTGTCAAAATATAAACAACGACATTCGTTTTTTTGCAATAATTAAAACATTTTCTTGTGACAAGGCCTATTATTCAATTGACCAGTACTGAAATGAAAAATATTAGAAATAATCATAATTATATAATAACAATACTATATGACATGCATGACATTCTAGTATTATTCAAAATTTAAAAACATAATGTGCCATTTGAATCTGAATAACGTTTATTAAATCAGTTTCCATTTTGCATCTATATATGTATACGTAACTTTACACAAAACCTACGTTCATGCACCTACATTAGATAACTGTTATTTTTTGTCTCTGAATTGCAAAAAATTATAACTCATTTATTGTGATGTTCAGTAACTATCAAAATATTCAGGTGGGTAGGAATATACTTATCAGAACATGAATACAGGGAACAACAAAAATAATCTTTCACACTCTGTGGTTATGATATAGATTTATAAATCGGAAAGCTATTTATGTGATGGTATTTTTGATGCGGAACAAGTGCTTTAAAGTGTAGGCTTGAGGCTCACTTCGCGGCGATATATGACTTCATGTTTAGCCACAGAATAAATGACATATTACCTACTAAGTAGTTCAGCTGAGTTCGACACACGACATAAGTGGCAGGTGTTCAACCTTGAGTGCATGCGGTTGACCGTGGCCTTACGTCACACCTGCACAATGCCGTTGTTTACATTCCAGCGAGTTGTGCATAAATTATATAATCATAATCAGCCAAGTTCATGACGAAACTTTAGCTGATGGTGCCTTATTAGTTTGTGATTTCCACTAACAGTGTGTCACTTGGGTGAACCTGTTTATATGAAAAGGGGATTCATTGAAATACAAATGCTTCCCGTAGTTTAATTCAATAAATATTTTTTCCCTTATGTAATATACGTAATGTACGTATTAAATTAATGCAATATACGTATGAAACAAGTACAATTTGAAAAATTTAATACCGAATTCCATTCCATTCAGTTATTGGAGTGTATCTCAAAAACTACTAAACCAAGTTTGATGAAATTTAAATGGGACCACAAGGGAAGCATCAGCTTTCTAACAAAAAAATAATATTATCTATAAATAAAAATAATAGAATCGGTTCACCCAGTCAAAAATTATGAGGTAACAAACATAAAAAAATATAATTGAATTGAATTGGAATTATATTGGGATTGAGTACCTCTTCCTTTTTTTGAAGTCGGTAGGTAATATACGTATAAAACTAATGTACTTTGGTATTTAGTCACTTTCTATAGAAACAAAAAATAACAATTAAGTTATGGAGGACCCCCATCACCTATTGAATAAAACAAATGCATCAGTATGATGGTATCAAAGTGAAAATCTCCAACACAACCGAAATTCCAGCTCTATCTACAGTCAAAAGTCTAAAGTCTATCAAACAGTCATAATCAACTGCAAAAAAATTTCAATCACCTACCTATCGATCTATAGTACTCGTTCTGGTATTGAATACTGATCATTAGGATAATTAAAGGGAAGGTGCTCAAACATCAGAACTAGACGTGTCCTCGGAACCCTGTGGACTATGTGGAGCAAAGACATTCTCTTTCAACGTCTTTGATGTAGAGTTTCCAGAATTAATAAACTAATTAAAAAAATTAGTTATAACTTGTTATAAAAATAAGCTGAATGAACACAAAAATATACTTGATAATTTTACGCATCAAAAATTCTAATTATTCTATGATTATGAAATATGTTAATGTAGAAATAAAATATCAACAAAAACGTTATACAACCTCTATAATTCTTATTCTTATATTTACATGTCAATGAAAATGTTGTAAGAGAACATGATACTTTACATGATAATGTGGTGACTAAGACTTCTTAGTTTTATTTCACAAACTTATATTCTGAGCTAGAAATCTCAAAAAGTACTTTTTATGCAATTGTCCCCTTCACACCCTAACACTGTAATACTTATGCACTACTGCTTTGCAGAATATCTGGCACTCCTGTGGTACCAACCAAAGCGTCCTTTCAATTATTCAAAAGGTCATCTTGGTTGGGGCCTTCCACTTAGTAAATCGGGCTTCCTAGAATCTTAAGATTCCCACTCAAGAGAGACCTCGAGACAAAATTCATAGCTCCGTCGCTTCACGAAGTATTCGTCTACAATTAGGTAAAAAATTATAAATATCTGATTTTTTTTAAAGCTTTGGTAGAAAATTACAGATTTCATGTAGGTACTCATTAAACTAATTTATGTTTATTACGTTTCCACCAACATTGAATTGTATACAAGCAACATAGATTAACGAAAGGGCGTCTTAATTCCTATAACATTTTTTTCTAATTTTCAAAATTGTTTATTTCGAGTAACGTGACTCATTAAAATAAAATTAAGCACATAAAAATCACAATAAATATAAATATAAACCAAAAAATAAAAATAATAAATTCTAAAATTATCTTATGTCAGCAAATATCATAGTCAGTATTGTCATTAAATTAATCAAGTCATAAGTAGGTACATTAAAATAAAATTGAATAATAATAACAATATATAACAAACAAATCAATGACGTTTAAAGATTTATCAAGGTTATTTACAAGTAGGGAACACTCTTTAGAAAGGAAGCTCGATCTATGTCGATTCATTAATGCAGTTACCATGTTAACATACAACTACCTGAATATAATATATCAATTTTACATTTCAGTCAGCCCTTATTACTAGCTCGTTCAGAGCTTACGACATAATGCGCAAGGACCATATCGGGAGAGGCGGAACTATAATCAACATCTCCTCAATCGTTGGCTTGTTCCAAGCAACTCTACTCCCCGTGTACGCTGCGACGAAAAGTGCTGTTTTGATGTACAGCACTTGCTTAGGAGTAAGTGCTAAGCTTATTATTATATACTATAGTGCGCAAGAATCACACGGAAAACCCGTGTATAGCGCGACGAAGAGCACTGTTTAGTGTACAGTCGTTTAAGAGTCAATGGTAGCAATGTGTGCAGGACACAAAAGTAAACTAATTAAATTAAATCTATTTTTAGTAAATTATTAATAATTGTAGTTTTTTGCCTGTTGGTACCAAAATCCAAATTCTTACGCTTGCAAATGAAGTCCTGCAATTTGATATTTCTGTTTAAATTTGGGTATGTGTATGCAGATTTAGTCTTCGTGTACTTTCGTGCTCTCTTAACTAGTCTAAACTTATTTTTATGTAATAACAGAGAGATTTAAATTTATATTTTACCAATATCTGCTTTTTAAAAATAAACAAGTTTAGAATTTCTTAAACAAATGCACACTTGTGTGAAAGGCTTAAGATACTAACCTACAACCACAAACGCGCCATACCAGTAGGGCTATTATGTATCTCAGTTGCTAACAAATGTTGATTGAAAGCTTGAAAAATGGCGACTCTATGTCAGGTTTGACAACTCCAGTAAGCGAAAATGTTCATGAGTTGATGACAGGAGCTGACAAAAGTGAGATAGAGCGGCCATTTTTTTAGATTTCAATCAAAATCTGTTAGCAACTGAGATACACAGAAGCCCAGCCGTTCTACTACGGCTATACGTATTACACACACATTCAAACAGTAGTTGCTCTTTGTGCACGTCGCCTTTTGTGAGTCGTGTTTTTATTGACAGACTAGTTCCTACCCGCCATTTACTTATAATTTTTACCGTGTATGTATTTACACAAGACTTAATTTTGTATTTTACCGTAACTGCTTGCAGGAGAGAATTGATACTCGGGAGGAAGACTTTCTTGTCCGAGTGTCAAACACTACTCTAATTGTTTGTGTTTATTTTTTATTTTACTTTTATGTATATAAGTAGGTACCTACCTACATTAAGATGAGACCCATTGTTTTAGACAAATCGATGACAACAATATGAAATATAGGCACACTATGTTTGTCACACAGGTTTGTTCTTGTATTTAGTTTATTTTGTTCACTTTGTACTTAGCTATCTACTAAATAAATGTTTGTATCGCATTTCTATTCTAATATATAAATTGGTACCAATCTATGTAGAAACTAGTAAATTGTAAATTAATTTAAACATATTCAAATGTACACTTTTGAAATGATTAATAAATAAAATAAATAAAGTTAAACTGATTTCAAACTATCCACAATTGAATAGAATAATCAGATATTTAGAATTCTCATTCCAAGACCTAAATCAATGTGGATTTTAGTTTAAACAGAGTAACAACGACCATAGTTTAGTAGACTTCGTAGTCTTTTAATAAAAATCCCCAGTATAGACTCACAGATAATATATATATATTCAAAAAAACATGATCTGATCCTAAAAACAATGGCCCAAGGGCAGCGCATCTCATCACATAACGAAAAAGATTTTTGCCTCTACCGGCATTTACAGCGTCTCCGGACGGGAGGAAAAAGAAAGTGAAGCCGCCGTTGTAGGGGGACGAGTAGGACAGGAATACGCGTGTGAATGAGAGAGAGAGAGAGCGAGAGAGAGAGAGAGAGAGAGAGAGAGAGAGAGAGAGAGAGAGAGAGAGAGAGAGAGAGAGAGAGAGAGAGAGAGAGAGAGAGAGAGAGAGAGAGAGAGAGAGAGAGAGAGAGTCATAATTAGTGTTCCAACCAACATGGATATTGCAGAAATCGGCTATAAGATAACATAGAAATAGGCTCGCTGAGTAATATGAATACGCTACCAAACCCATCACTTCATGGGTGGTTCTCACCCATCATGGGTTTTGATTACGATTCACCTTTTTATAAATAAAACGGTCTTTGCATGGGTAAGAGTCAAACAAGAGCTTACCCGACGCATTTGATTGGTTTCAGATGGAACCCCACTACTCCCGCAGCGGCGTCCGAGTGCTAACTCTATGCTTTGGTTGTACGGACACAAGTCTGTTTAACTCAAACAAGATGGCTGGATTTGATAAGGAAACCGACGTACTATTGGCAAACTCTATTGGAGTACTATCGTTCCAAACGTGAGTATGACTGTACCATGGTTATCATCTTCAGTTATTTATCATCACAGCATTTATTATAGCTGTCGGATGCCACTGACCATGATCCTTGACCTCAAGTATCCGGTTACTTTTTGCGAAGACTGCCATTACCTACTTCTCGAGGTCTTTTGTTTTTCGATCCTTTGTCTCTACTGTCAAACACATCTTCCTCCCTAAGTTGTCGGTTTTGTGCATAATAAGACATATTAGTCCTAATAAATACTGCATCAGCTTCCCAAGCATTTACTTTCCCAAAATTGATGTTTTATATAAAGATAGCTGTTTTATAGCCATACCTTTCCTTAGTATTTTAATTCAGTTGAACGACATGTGAATATTGAAACATATTGTTATATCAATGACCATACACGACCCGTTTAGCCCATTCAACATTTCTATAGTTAGTTATTTAGTAGTTAGTTATGTAGTTAGATAGTTAGTTTATTGTTAGTTCTATTTCCTTTTCATACCCAAGTATGTACCAAATAGATATTTTTAATAGAATTTATTTCAATTATAATCTACCTGTTGTCATTGAAATAAATGCAAATTACTTAGTTCAGCTAGGTCATTCACTTTGTGTAACGGCGCGCACGACAAGGCAAGAAATCATAAATATATATGAGTCAAAAATATATATTATATTTGTTTACTCAAGACTATGGAGGAGGGCATAAGCAAACTCAGTGCGAGGGTCAGTTTGTGCGTTGCAGTGATGTCCTGAAAAGCAATTGCTTTAAGTACCTTTTATATTTCTACTATGCGTTTTAGCGACATCTTTGACTGCATCATCATCAAGTGAGATATATCTAATAGTAGTCAAACTCTAGATCTAATATACTAAAAACTTACCTCACAAGATAGCGATTATAAAGAAGAGTTGTGATTTGCGCAACAGAACCACTTTTGAGTGGCGTAGGTAGGAAAACTATTAAGTACGCTCAATAATAGATAATCATATTTAAAGAAGGGCTCTACTTGATGTACAATTTTAAAAATAAATGAGGGTTAATGCTTAAAGCCTGCACAAGACTGGGGTGCTTATAGATTATGATGATGATGAAGGCTAGGAAGGATATGATAAAATACACTTACCTATTCACGACTTCAAAACATCTACTCAGGAAACACAACGTAGGTTAAACTCAGAATTCGATTGCGACCAAAAAAGAGCTCCAAAAAAAATTTAATGGAAAGATAAAATTATTCTATTAGCGGGGTCTATTTATAATATTCGTTGTTTAATGATATCGTAGGCTTTTCTATTCTCTACCGACTTCCAAAAGGGAAAAGGTACTCAATTCGTGTATTCCATTTATATTTTATCAAAATCGATCCACCATAGTAATAAAATGGAAGTCGGTATTAAGTTTTTCAAATTGCACTTGTTATGCATTAAAATTAGGTTTAAAGACATTTATTCTCAAAAAACATTAGCAATGATAAACATAAACAATTTTACCGTCGTTTTATCATATTTACAGTTATCATAACACTTTTAATACTATTGAATGCTTTTATAAAAGTAATTTGTTATCGTTATTTATGTACTGGGGTAACTGAACCTAAAAAGTGATAAATGATCTAGAATTTTTTTATACTTGAGGGTGTTTTAATAAAAATTAAAAAGTTTTAAACGGATCAAATCACGTAACATTTCACATAATTTTATCCCGAGGTTTCGGACACTTTTCAGTGAACATGGTCACAGGTGACTAGATGTCAGTTGTCTGTTATAGTTATGGGAATTGTTTTATGTACTGCCTATAATATTTTAATCTACTCTGAAATTACAAGCAATGTATTTATGAATGCCTTACGTACTTTATTGTACATACTTTTATTTGTTTAATGATTCCATATTGATTAATAACAGATGAGATGTATTGATATATTCTCTTGGGTTTTGTGCATTCTACCTGCTAGCGTTTGCCTAAACTTTTATCGCGGTTTGGTTGGCTTGTGTTGATAAATCATGCATGTGTGCGTGTTAAAACGAACTACTAGTAAACTATTAGGTACATACTAAGTACTTGAAATTTTTTGCGGAACCCGAATTGTACTTTCGCGTACAAATTTTATTTGTTGTTTTTCGTTATCATGCTAAACTAGCTAATCAACTTTGGAAATTGTAACGTTGCAGACGTTACAATTTCCAAAGTTGATTATGATTTAAGAGAGAGATTAAATCAATGATTATCAAGATTAATTTGTATTTAAATGTGTTATCACCCACAGACCAGAATCAGCGGTTCGAGGGCTAGTGGAGGTGTACAAAACTGGAAACAGCGGTAGCACTTGGCTGATCACCTCTAATAAGCCAGCGGAAGATATCACAGCTAATGTGACAAAAGCCTATGAAATTATGAGCCAGGGTGTCTTTCCTAGTAAACTGCCCAAAGAAGAATAGTACTTAATAAGTAATACTCCTCATGGTGGAATTGTTTAGTTAAGTTTTAATAATTAGGTTTAGGATAACTAATATATTTGATAATTTTACCAGCAGTTTAATGCTGCATACATTTAATATAATAATAATTTATGTAAGTATTATTGAAAACAGTAAAACAATAGGATATTGTCAGGTCAAAGATAACTAAAGAACCTAAGTAATATATAATTATAAATCTAACAGATCATTTTATTCTGATTTAGTAACCTACTTTTATTCTATGGCGTTTACTTAATGCGTACCTTATAGATCAGGTAATTCGTACGGCAGAAAGAGAATGTCAGTCAATCAACGTCAATTAACTTGTCCCAAGTAACAAATCTTAAGCCCGATTTACACTTAAGTACAGTAGCGAGTTAAGAAACCGGCCAGTTCTGTAGCAAGTAGTAAGTTGTAAGTAGCGTCCAAAATTAGGCGGGTAAGTAGTCATATGTTACAGTTTCGAGAAAAAGACAAGTCGCGTCGCTTGTTTTGTTTAGTTCTTACTACTTGTCTACAAATCTATGGACTGTACTAAACTCGCCCGTCTACATGCCGGCCAGTTAAGTTGGCGGGGTGCGGGAGACGCGAGAGGGGGGCCTACCCGCTCTGGACATGCCAAAAAATAGGATGGCGATCTATTCAACTCAACTTAATCAACAACTTACTACTTAACTCGCTACTGTACTTCATCATCATCTCAGCCGTAGGACGTCCCCTGCTGAACATATGCCTCCCTCATAATTTTCCAAAAGGACCGGCTGGAAGCGGCCTGCCAACGACGTACTGAGACCTTTATCAGGTCGTCTGTCCACCGTGTCCGTAGACGACCTACGCTGCGCTTGCCGGTCCATTCTAGAATTCCATTCCAGAACCTTCCGGCCCCATCGGCCATCTGTTCTGCGTGCTATGTGCCCTTCCCACTGCCACTTTAACTGGCTACTTATTGAAGTGTAAATATAAAGCTAATATTAACTTGTCGGTGAGAGTAATGCTTATGGATTGACCTATTAAACGGGTATATGAAAATAGCAATCTGGACTTGCCAATGGACTCCAATTTACGATTCGAAAAACATGTAGCTAAGTAAATACAAAATTGTTTTTATAAATTAAAAGTGCTCTACCGTATTAGACCTTATCTGAAAGAATAAATAAATAAATAAATAAATATTCCACAACTATAACACAACGCCATCTAGTCCCAAGCTAAGCAGAGCTTGTGTTATGGATACTAGACAACTGATAAACATACTTATATATTTCTAAATACATAAATATTATAGATAAATTACACCCAGACACAGAACAAATGATCGTGTGCTCATTACACAAACATTTGTTCTGGGTGGGAATCGAACCCACGACCTCCGGCATAGCAGTCAGGGTCACTAACCACTAGACCAACAGGCCTGTTTAGAAGACTTACGTATCCAACTTGTGGAGTCCCTAGTATTGTCTAGATTGAATTACATGGACACGGTATTTGGCGCCAGGCTACTAGCACGGACACAAACAATTATACAAAGAGTACAAAACGCCTGCGCTAGATTCTGCTGCGACATTCCACCACGAGCTCGTGTGAACCCATACCTCAACAAACATTCGATTTTAAAAATGAAGCATCGTCGCAAGTTGCACTTGGCATGTTTACTTTTTGGTATAATAAAATATAAGCAGCCTTCATATCTATGAAAAACTATCCTGGATGTCAAGTCGTAGACCCCAAGATCTCCGCCAGTGTGCGTCACGACTCTCCACGCAATGTCTTCAGCCGCCTTCAGAGGTAGTTTCCGTTACGCAGCTACTAAATGCTGGAATAATATCCCACCTCCGGTGAGGAACCTGCAAACTGTACTTAGTTTTAGACTTCATTTAAAGAAGTATATTACTACACACCAGAGTAAGGAGGAAACGCTCAAACACAATACGAGTGCAATTTGAGTCAAAGCAACTTGAAATACTTAAGTATTTAAAGTTGTGTATTGTATTAAATGTAATTGTATTTGTGTTATTGTAGTTGTATTGTTATATGTTATATGTATTAAAAAGGAAGAGACGATAAAGGGGAGTGTACTGTATAGCTTAATTATTTATATTCATTTTGTTTTCTGTTTTATTTTAGATTCATTTTTTCTTTTTTGATTTTATAATTGATTTTGAAATAATATTATATTCTGTAATGTGTGCATGCTGGTCCGTGATTTCACCAAATGGCTCCAACGGAAGATCAGCACTGGCGAACAGCTGGTATTATGCTGAGTTGGTGCCAATTTGTGACAATTGCATGTTTTGAGCTATTTTCTTCTTGTAATACATATACCTACATTGTAATGTCGCAAATAAAATATTTTCTATTCTATTCTATTCTAAATGGCGCTTTACTACATCGCTTTTAAGGCCATAAACCGGGCTATAACAGACACAATAAAACTATAACCTAGTACATAATAGAAACTATTCCTACAAAGTTAACGGCAAGTTATAGGCGAGTAAACACAGCACTTTTAATGTAACCGAGATTTCAAAGAAGTTTAATGCTGCTGAAAATCCATGTACATTTTTGAAATTAATCCATGTGTACATCTTTAATAAGGTCAGACAAACATTTATTTTAATCAAATTGTTGATATGTTATTGCCACTGAGAAAAAATAATTGTTTTTGAAATTA